>JAZARR010000069.1:57500-2469956 GCA_037389465.1 Baylisascaris procyonis
TCTTCGGCTTTTGAAAACCGATTTGTTGAGGATTACTGCTACAGATCGTCGCTTATCTCTGAAAAGTTAATGCGATTGAAATTCAGTGGTACTTGGCGTACCGATAAAAAAAAGAGGATTCCTAGAACCACCGTCCAACCTTACCTTTTTCATATTATAAAGTCCACATGATGAATAAATTCTAGCGTTTCGTCCAAGAAATTTTGTGTCCGTTGTGGAAGCGAAGAATATTATTACTAGTAGTTAATTCTTACATTATTTAGCCAAATTTACCTTCAATTAAAAATCTTTCCTATTTCTCCCGAGCTTCATATATTCATCAAAAACTTTTCTCGCTTTTCATGTCTTCAGGTCCTCATCACTTTCTTTTCCCTGCTTAGTAATTAGGGGTGTGCTGATGCGCTGGCATAGGATGAGTTGAACATCGCCATCCAACGATAATCCACTCTCACGAAGCGGATTCACCAAATACATTTTAAGGCCTCTAGGAAATTCATTTCCCGCAAAGGAATTCGCATTTGCGATTCTCATTTGAATGGGACGAACCATACATGAAGTGGGAAGCCAAATTAGAATGTTCGGAAAGTGTATCCAAGGTTCGGATACCTTTAGTGCGTTTCATTGCAACTTACTAAACGAGAAAAACGGAGCGTGCAATGATGTAGTCTGCTCACTTCGGCGCTGTGGAGCGTAACTTCGTTGAGGGAAGCTCTTTTGCCACGTGGGTGGTGTGGGGCCACTCTAAACGATCAATGACCACACTGTTGCACAGCGCAGAAGATGAGGTGACCAGAAGTCAGATGAGCATGTGGCATAGCCGGCCAAGCGAGCTATAAAATATTAGCAGGCAACCGAAGAAATGTTGCCCGAAGAATATAACGAATGATTAAGCGAAAGACTGAGTGTGGATGAAAATGATACGATAATACAAATGGTGCGTTGAAGAGCGGTGGGCGGCGTTTAGAGGTGGCCGAAACCTTTAAATAGTGGCACATTTTTATGCTCGTCTATAGCAACGTTACAACAAAACCTTCAACGATGACGATCACTGATGATTTCCTCAATCGTCAACTAAATATAATTGGTTGCGCCAATGGCAGTGGTGGCAGGTGAGCATTGTAACAGTTTACAATATTCAATGGGAAACTCATTTGCAAGCGTAACATTAATCTGTGATCTCTCTTTCATTGCCTTGGTCAATTTTAGCCAAAGTAATTCATTAAGTCGAGGATCAGGGGGTTCTGATCAAGAGTCAATACACGAATCATACTCATGCGAATAAACATAAATCGATTGCTTACCAGTGTATGTCACGAGCTAGATCATCAGCGATGAGATACTGCTGCATCTTTAAGTAGGGTTCTTAGCCTTTTTAGATATGTGCAAAGTGTAGCTAATTCTTGAATGCCTAGTTTCGTAAGCACTCGTCCATTATAATTTGAATCTATCAGGTAGGTCCTATTGACTTCATCATACTGCTGCGTAACAATGCTGATATTGCCTTTCCTCAACATTGTAGTTTATTGAAATCGTTATTCTCATAAGGATCATGTGGTCAAAAACACAACAAAAATCGTTTAGACAACTTGGATGCGAACTTGCCGCTCCAGTAATTAAACAATCCGAATTCTTGCGTGACTGTCCGTTAAACTTCAATTGGACGTGCACAATCGGTGAATCTGTATTTGGACGTCGCTTGGCTGCTCTACCTGGTGTCTTAAAGGTATGGGTTCTGACTTCGATTGTTTCATTACAGTAATTTTAATCGTTTAGACAACTTGGAGCCTTTTGCTAAGCTTTGTTGTAAATGCACAGCTTTCGTTGTTGTCGTCTGAGTTTTTCGTGTAAAGAAAAACAGTCGTGTTTATTGTGGTAAAAGTTCTGTCTATTGTTTATTTTCAGTTGTGCAGTGAACTTTCATGCGCAACAGCACGGCTGGTACGACGTGAGCAAGAGTTTGCGGTGATCGGCGGTGACCATAGCTGTGCGATCGGCACTTGGAGTGGGATTGCGTCCGCTCTACGACCAAAAGGCAACGTCGGTCTCATTTGGGTGGATGCACATCTGGTAAGTTTATCCTCATCACAAAGAGACTACTAGGTGGCCATGCCCAGGAAAAGCGAAAAACAAAGCCTTCTTTTTCAGGACTCTCATAGACCAGAAACAAGCGATACGGGTAACCTGCATGGGATGCCGGTGGCACATCTACTCGGGTACGGTGCGAAACAGCTGAAAGAGGTCGGTGACCGACGACCAAAAATAAAACCCAGTGATCTCGCATTCATTGGCATAAGGAGCTACGAAGCTGCTGAACGAGTAAGTTTTGTTGAAGAGTACTATTTGGAAGAATTTTGCATTAAAATTTAAAATATACGTTTGAAAGTTATTAAAGAATTTCAAGAATTGAAAATTTTTGAAAGTGTTTCGTCAAAATAATACCCTCTTCCCTCCCCCTTCTCCAGTTTCCTGGCCTTTCAAACTGCACCGCATTTTATCCATCAAGACTTTCTATTGCATTCAGTAACCTATCGCAATGTGGACATTTAATGCATATCCACACCATATGGTTTCTTCACATCATCCAGTCGAATTTTCTTTCAAAACTTTATAATATTGTGTTGCATGTTATATTATTGAAATCATTTATATTGGGCACAAATGCATCAAAATACATGGAAATGCATGGTAAATTGGAAAATAATATTTAACCAACGTGGGATTTTGCAGTGTGGTTTTCAGTGTTTTACTAGGAAACGAGGTTAATTAATTAAACATAACTTTTCAATATTTTTTCACTTCAGAAGCTGTTGGAAGAGCTTGGCGTTCGTATATTTTACATTGATGAAGTGGACGAGAGGGGTATACAAGACGTTCTTCAAGAGGCAATTGAAATTGTTAGCAGGTATGTTTGTTATTGTTTGCAATGCAGCGATATACGTTGCAAGTATCATCGATAGCGAATCACTGATCAGAGTGCTGCGTGTGATGCGCAACTCGTAGAAAAAAGACAGGTCACTTATCAAAATTGAGAGCGCAAAGATTAGTCGGTGATAAACAGTGCGTGTTGTGCCCACGTGCTTTCTAAGATTGATTGCGTAAGGATTCCCTACGCTCTTGCGACTTTGCAATTTTCTATCATAAAAAAGTGTACATTTTTTTTCGAGTGCAAAATCTTGATGCGCAACCCAACTACCGTAAACGAAACAGAATATTCGAAAGAAATTCGACGCGCTCATTTGCATAGTTTTATTTCACAAAAATTGGGAATGCCCTCTTTGTTTCACAAAGACTCAGGTGCAGAGGCATTGCATTGAAGTGGTAGAAATTTACGGTATGTGTCCCGATCTTTGTCAAATGCGAAGGCCCGGCTTGCAAGGCAACTTCTTATTCACTGAACTCGCTACGGCACAACTGCTCGAATTACGCTTAATCGATGCTTCTCTGTTCGAGCTCTGTTTAAAGCCAATTTTGGGTCGATATACAGCACATATCGTGAAACTTAACCAAGCTGGTTTAAGCTTGAAGTTGAAATTCATCCCCGTTCTTTAGGCTCAGCTGCAAACTAGCAACCCATGTAATGCTCACCTGTGAGCACTTAAGGAAAGAGGTAGGGAATGCTCGTAAGGCCATAGCGTTATGCTGTAGCATAAGTGCGTAAATACGATTTTCCTCTCAGGGATACGATCGGTTTCGGTATCAGCATTGACATAGATGGATTTCGTGTGGAAGATGCGCCCGCAGTTGGTACTCCAGAAGATGGTGGCATCGTCGCAAGCGAATTCATGGACGCGATTACTAACTCAGATCTGTCGAGTCTAATTGCAACTGAAATTGTGGAATTTCTACCAAGATTTGACGATGAACAAAAAACAAGGCAAATTCTTTGACTGTTTATTCGAAAGTTACAATAAATTATGTAAGTGGGATTTACACTAAGTATTTTCTTCATTAAGAAATTAACTCGGTTGAAAATACATTTAGAGTTTTTTTCGCTTAATTTTGTTCACCTAATATTGCACAATCGTTCGAATAATATTTGATCAAATTTAATGATTTATTTTTTCTAAAGCTTATTTCCGGTAATTCTGTAATCGATTATTGAGTGAATGCCTTCAATACGACTAGGAAATTGCTTAATAGTTAGCGCATTATTGGAGTGAATGAAGGAGAGTTTTTAGTTGCATCACTATTTCAAAATCATGTTTTATATAAGAAAATTCATTAAAGTGAATTATAGCGAGAGGCTCGTAATCGATCTGTTGAGGACGATTTATACGACGAAGTTCTCTCAAATCTATGAAATGGAGCGACGATAAAGCTATTAAGGTTCCACGCTTGGAAATCCAGCGTTGTGATAATCATCACCCGATTTGAAATGCACAATCTTTTGTGTGTGATGAACATCATACGGCCTCGATGAGCAACTATAGCATCTAAATGAGCATATTCACCATTGAATGTCTTATTGTATTTCAGTGTCAATACCCTCCGTCAGCGTCAATTTCCAACCTGTTAAATAATGCAGCTCTAGAAATTCTATTAAAGAAATATCCGGAACAACAATATTTTATGTTCATTATTTTGAAAAACCTTACTTGATTTTTTAATTCTTCGAGGCGCTGTTTCGATATAAAATTGATGTATATTTCTTCACAGATTTTACATCGCGAGCGTTTTCAAGCTCATATGGTATTCGTTTATTGAGAAACTGCAGCAGGAGAAAAAAAATGTTATGAAGGGTTTTGACATGCAATTATTCATCGAATCTGCTTTTGAGAAAATATGCAATAATGTTATGACAGCAGGATTATTTCTTTCAATTCTAATTATTTATTATTTATCGCAGCCATATATATATATATATATATATATATATATATATATATATATATATATTTATATTTATATACAAGTGTGTTGCTCTGCAAATTAAATCACTATTTCACGCAAATAAACATATTTTATTGTTTCAACTACTTCCCGACCGACGTATGTGAGCAGATAATTAACGTAGCGAAACTATGAGACGACTTCGAAAAACCGAAATATTGGGGGCACATTATTTGTTCAAGAGAACGTTCTCGAAATTTGGCGCCTATAAACTTCCACTGAAAATTTTGGAAAGATTTGGTGTTCGAAACTTACTTTAGCGTCCATAAAAAGTGACATCCGCAGGGCTATTTTGTGACTGCGACAGGCTAAATTCGACAGAATCCACGTTGCGTCCTTTCAATTTTTTCCTTACCAATCACTCTCGCAAACCTTGTAACTTTTGCACAAAAAGACGAGTCGAGAAGGCAATGCGATCTCACCAGTTATCGGAACAATTAAAGCAACTTCATCGACCGAGCTCTGCAAAGACGGAAAATATTAGGGGAATGAAATGGACCGTTAGAGCACGACATATTTTGTCTTCTCGAACTGGAACCAAAGGCGTAGGCCAAGACTGGTGACTCGATGAGAAGTATGAACATCTGAAGCGGAGAGGCCTAGCAAACGAGTCCAAAAGCGGTACGACTGCGACTGAACGAACTCTCGGAAATGTGCTAATATTTTACCGCCAAAAAATATCAACAAACCAGAAAAAATGGGCAAGGGCATGCTAATGTGGTACTTCCTTATTTTCTCAAATGACTGACATGTTTTGCCTGCCTACTTTGGGAGTAAAGTGCTTTTACCTCAAGCTTATATTAGAGAACATCAATAGTAATGAATTCGACATCGACCCTCCTCACTTCAATGAGGTCAGCATGCAGCTATAAAATCATATGAAGGAGTTTGTGGCGCTACATATAACAGTTCATTCGTCAAAGATAAGACATACGACAAACGCTCAAAACAAACCTAAAGGGAGCGAAATAAGAGGAAATAGCAGCAAATTACTGCTGCAAGACTACGTCTCTCTAGACACAGTCAAAGCAATTGCAACGAACAAGCTTTCGACTCTGGTTAACTTAATCAAGTCGCTTATGGGTGCGTTGAATAGCCAGAAAAATTTTCGAGAACGTGTACACTTCTTTGCAGAAACATTATAGGAAAAAGAAAAAATGAGTTCAAGAAGCGCAAAATAATGCGCTGAAAAGGAAGAAACTGAATTGATTGCTGTTTTGGTCAGCGCTCTTCTCTTTTTCTGCAAGAAAACGTTTCTAAATATTTAAGGCAATTTAACGGCTTCGTTAATTTTCTCACCCATGTCAAAGACAGACGTTCACGGCCTTGACAAAGTTATTAGTACCAATTATACTTCGCAAGGATCCACTTAACTTCTTGTCGCACATCATACGTACGTGAAGTCACTTCCAGTCAGGAGGATAGAGTGTGGGCGAAGAGAGGAAGTTGGTCTGGTATTTTGCAGGCACAATGCCGTTAGTAATCGCCAGATAATCTATATCATGGGGTCAGGAATTGCAAAATGGTATTTATTAGTTTCGCTGCCTGCTCACAAAAGGACAACTAAAGAAATATATTTGTTCTTAGCAATTAAATTTTGTTCCGTTCACTGCCCTCTACCATCAAATATGGATACAAATATAAACATAAATATGACTGTGAATATGAAGACTAATATGATGCAATTATTAATTCAAATATAAATATAAATTATATATATATATATATATTTTTTTTTTCCGCGAGTTGAGAAGCACCATCATTCTCTTTGACTGCTAAAGTATTCATCAAAATAAGCTTTCTTGTAACAAATCTTCAGTTGAAATTCCCAAAAATATTAACATATAATCTTGCACACTTTACTAAACAGAAGAGTTGTTGCTAGCGCTTATTACTGCCCTCATACTTCAACACCTCAGATTTGTTCTGAGAGACGAATGAGGGCAAAAATTTGGGACGTTTAACTGGGTTATAATTTCGATGGAAAAAAATTAAATGATTTTTATGTTTCATTTCCGCTATGAGATGATAAGTTGGAAAATAATAACGATTATTTATGCGCATTGTTACATAGGAAAATATTTTTGACATTACTGCAAACAGCTATAAGATAGGAAATCTTATAAAGACAATTGCTATGAATGGATGTTCTGCCAACTTTTCTCGATTTTCTTTTTCATTCGCTACTCCTCCATGGAGTGGTGCTCCTTTAGCCGTTAGCACTACGTAGCTATGGTGATGAGTTCCGTGTAACTTGCCATGCCCTACTGTTCGCGCACTTATTATCATCTGCTCGTTGCTATTATTTGTCATGAAATAATCTTATTCGGTTGAAATTGATATTCTTTTGGGTTAATGCGTCTGTCACATATACTGTCAACACTTAGCGTTGATTATGAGTTGTGCTTGAAACATTAGCATAGAGAAAAACAACGTATGATGTATAGAGGATGAGGTTATTTGTCATTTGAGCTCAATTGATGAAGTTAATATTGAAATCCAGAGCAGAAAATTTTAATTAATTAACCCGATTAGGCTTTTGTTGTAATTTCTTCATTGTCTTCTGAAACGTCATGCTCAATGCTTAGTTATCTCATCTTTTGAATTGCTTACAATACTCGACAGCCTCTATCATTGAAAATTATTAGTGATATAAATATACACACACCTATCTCGATAAATCGGCTGAGGAAATGTTTTGAATTTAATTACTAGGAGCGAACTGAAGAACATGTATAAGTGAATTAACATTCATGCCAAACATCATGCAAAATGTGGAAATAAAAAAGAACATCGCCAAATTAAACGCCAATCTACAAGTCGTTCGCAATTTCTCAATGAGCAAATCAATTTATACGGTGCTAAGTGCTCGTTGCCATGTGGGAGGTGTTTGGGCATTTCGCCAGGTCTGAACTAGCAAAAAAAAAAAAAAACAACTATGTACTGCCTAATTTGTTTTGAAAAAAATCAAGTCACGTAAAATAATGCCATATGGGGACGATAATGAATTTGTTAATCAGCATATTTGTGCTCTTTTATCGTTTGTACTTTTCTTGACATCAGAAGACTGTATTTGATCATCTCAACAAAAAAAAAAAAAAAAAAAACAGCTATTGAAATTCAAATCAGTTCGGATCTTAACAGCTCTTTTTGTAGAGAAATAAGTTTCATTTTTCCAGTTTCATTTACCGTAAAGTCTAATGCGCCGACGAACGACGATCACTTCACCAAAACTCCTTGACTTCGGATCGTTTGTTACTTCAATTCTAAATGATGCAAATGTTGTCATATTATTTGAACACAGAAGGCGCGCCGAAAATGTTTAGAGGAGTCCTTTCTTAATTTGCAACAGGTCGCGAAGTTTTAACACTCGCTTTTTTGGCTCAAACTTATGAAGTACTATTAGAGAGTTACTCATACCCCCGAACTGTATTTTGGGTACCAATGAATGTCCAAATGGTCACGTGTTACAGAGGTTCATTTGTTAGGTGTGGTCAGTGAACGCAGAGAATAAGATGCTATTGCAAAGTCACACGCTTAGGTTGAAGCCATTCGACGAGCTGCGTGGAACGTTCAAATGCACCAGTTCTTACATGTGAAATAGCAATAGATAGACAGCTTTATTTATTGCGCGCTCTCGTAAACTTGCACTTTTGGCAGCGTTTTTTCAGCACGCTTGCATGTGTGCGTTTGCGTCTGTCTGCAAGTCTTCACAGGGTTCGGACTCGAGAACAGCTGAAGCTAGAGCGTCTGGATTTAGCGAATGTATTGCACATCGACGGATAATCATTTTAGCAACTCCCGTGTTATACTATCATCGATGAATGAAGTTACAGACATTTCGAGAACCTTGAAACGACACAATCTGCATTCGGCTAAGTTGTGCTTTGAACCAACTAAGCCCAATACAAATCTTTTGTAGTAGTTAGGTGCAGATATCAATTCAGTTTAAACCCGCTTGCACGAGTGACCGCCTCGCTGCACAAATATTATTATTATTTTTCATTATTTTTTGGCATTTCTTAGAGCGAGATGGTTTTTACAAAAGTTCTGCAGAAGCACAAATCGTGCTAGTCCATCTGGTGTGCTTTTGCGCTTGCTTAGGGAAGCTAACGATTGGTAAGAGGCTTTGAATGCAGTAACTTCATGTTGGTGCCGGAACAATTCCACTGTAAAGAAGGCTATTTTTGACACGCACATACGCACGTGTACACACTCAGTCACAAGTGCTCGACGGCGACAGGTACACACGAACACGTCTGCGCACATATGCGCACAGACGCAGACGCAGGTGTCAAACAGCGTACATACCTAAGCATGCGTAGATTCAGAGAATTTACAGGTCCGAGGTCCTTTCCCTAGAGGTGGAAGAATTCCACGTGGCTTTGTTTCGTTTCGTGTTTTAAGCCGTTGGCTGTCGAGACCCACAGAAACTGTGATAGGGGGATTGTGCGAAAGGTACTTTAAACATAATATGGAAGTACACTTTAAACTCACATCACTTTGTAAAGCAACTAATCTTCAAATCCAATTTGCACTTGATCATTTTTGATCTGTACCCAGCACCATGACCGGAATTAGCTGTATTCCCTATAGCGAATTATCAACTGCATAATCTACGATGACCGATTGACCTCTTTTTAATGCAGGCAATGAGCCGATTCAAATTGTGGCATTAGCTGAATTATTTTTACACTGCTTAATTGAAGCATTAGTTCGTTTGTTAGTGTAGCGAACAGCAAATGAATAACAACAGATGAATTTGGAGTGAACAGCAAGTGGTTTGGTTATCCGTTGGGAGCAACAGGTGGTTTGGTATTGACTGGTTGGGAGTCGATGTACTTTAACTGATCGGTTGGCTCCCCCGCGAGTACACAAGTGAAAACACAATCGTAGTAGTGTTTATGAACGAATAAGCACGGAAACAGATGAGGTTATAATACAACAGCTTCACAATACAAGTTCGTCGTTTCAATGGCACAATGTGACAATCAAGATTTGACCTCACGTAACTTTGCCACACAAAAAGGGGTTTTATTCTTTTATCGCGAGAGTCTCGAAATACGGGTGAGAGTTTTGATCTCTTCGTTTAGCTGTCTGTTCGCTATAAATGAATATCGGGTTCGTTCGAACTGGATAAAGGGAACTCGAAATATCGAAAGTCTTAAACAGGCCTGATCGCGGGCTCGTCCACTTGTGCCGCCTTTTGGATCGGTCACCGTTTCGTCCCAAGTTTGATTGCTTGGTACTGCGGGCTCGCTACCCGTCGGACCTCAAACTTGGGTAATTAAACCCTTGTATTCGAGTAAGCAATGAGGTGATATGCGACACAACAAATAAACATGATACAATGAATCATTGGAACCTCAAATAGGTCTAGTAACAATTCGTAACACAAATGGTACGAACAGTTTTTACAAGAGGATTAACTGAACAAATGCACAAGCTAAGAGTTAAATGAAGAATTCGGTCGAAATGTATGAGAAGCCGAGCCCAATGCGTCTTCACTGTCGGTCATTGGGCGAGTTGAATGAACGATTTAAGCTTGTGAGAGGCGTGAACTGTTGAGGGCGTCATGAGCGGCGCATCTGGTGTTGTTCATAGTTGCTCATCGATGTATTAGCATTTAGCGATAGTCAATGTATTCGTCGTGAATTGCTCTTCTTATGCCGTTCATGATGCCCTCTTTGACTGATATCTCCGGCTCTCCAGCTGCATCGGTATCGTAAACAGACGTTACGCTTTTGCGAATATTCGCTTTACGGTTGCTCAACGGTGAATTAGCATTTAGCGCTAGTGACTGTATTCGTTGTGATTTGCACTTCTTATGTTAGTCATGATGCTTTCTCTGACTGACATTTCCGGTTCGCCGGCTGCATCGGTATCGTAAATAGATGTAACGCTTTCGCGAATGTTCGCGACAGTTAGTTCGTTATATGACATAAAAGGATAAATGCGAGCTGCAATAAGCGCAATAAAATAAAAAGCACTAATGAAAGTGCATCATTCGCAACAGCAAAGTTCACTTAAAATATTTCAGAGATGTTCCACTATGAAAATGGCATTGCCAAATTTTACTTATTTAAATTTTCGATTAATTGAGTCTCATTCAACTTTCATTATAACGTTGAGTTCATTTTTCACTTCCTTATATCAGGTTTAATATTTGCGTCTATAGGTGCGTCTCAAGTGCGTTTTGAATTTACGAGGCTAAAGTTTTCCAAATTTTAAATAATCATCGCATATAGGATTTCAAGTGTTCAAGATAATCGAGTGCCTGCATAATTTACTTGTACTTATTTCTTCTGGAATAGTCTTGATCATATATCGCATTGCTCCCCTTCGGTGGCAACTATTAATCATTGTATTAATTTGAATTTGCTTAAATAAAAACGGGTCTCAGCGTTTCTTAATTCCTCTATCGAGCTGCCTGGACTACGCCAATAATATGTGTAAAATGATTCGTTTTGATTCTACTGGATCGGTTTTCTTGCCGATTTTCACTCAAAGAAATTCTTCAAAGCAACCGAAAGCACAAGGCGCCCCAGTTGAAATCTTCGATATGGAAGTACCACAAGGCAATTTGGAGCTTGAAACGTGTTTTGATGACTACGAAGCGAAAATTTCGAGTTTTTTTCTGAATTCCTGAATGCTCGCTTGGTCCGAAAGCTCTCATTTCTGCAAACCCGACGCCATTTGAAGTCGCTTCAGACATAGGTATTAAAGGCGTGAGAAAAAAAAACAATGGTATGACAGTGATAATAACGTGACCTGCTTTCCTAAATTCTCTACGCATTAAAAAACGACACTCACATTAATTGTTCAGATTAATTGGGCCTTACAATGCGTTCAACAAAAACGGTGCCGATTTTTGAAAACTTCAGGGTTATAACTCGTCTGCACTTGTTTGCTGATGCTTTCCATTGTGTTTTTCACTTGCTCTTCCATCATGCCTTCCAGCATACGGCAAAATAAGCAAAGCTTGTACCTTTTCTGAAAGACTGAAAAATGCTCCAAGCAAAACTATGTTTCCGTTTGTTTTCGACGATCACACTACTGCGACCATTTTCCCGTATTGCAAGAGTCAATGCTTCTTGCGAGGCATAGTAGCGCCATTTCTACTCATTTTAAATGAGAAAGTAATTCAATAAAACCTTTCTTGAACAAGTGCGCCTGTTCGCATGATATAATTTAATTAGTTCACATAAGCGCTGAATATTCCTTTGGAACTGCCGAACTATAAATAGGAATCGTGTTTCCTTTTTAGTAAAGCGGTCCTATCAGCCTTTATATCGTTAGCGCAACAGATGGAATCTTCCAGTAAAAGACAACTTTTGCAGTATGGCTTGATATTTCAAGACATCTTATTTTGTTTAAGATGCTTAACGACTCATCCGTGCTGTAGTTCGCACAGTGCAAAGGACAATAAGTTTAGCTTTTTTATGTGACTGAACGGAAATATTAAGCGTATTTCATTGTGTGATAATGGGGCAATAAGGAGACACCTACCGGCTAGGGTAAAAGGCACCTATGCGTATATACGGCAATCCCCAATCATCTTCTCATCGGCAGCATCATTCCTAGGCGGTCGTTTTAAAAGATACCGGATATTGCAGACCACCTTCGTTATTAAACTGTTGGGGAGGAAAGGGCATATCCTGCTCATCCCCTGAAGAAGAAAGGCAATCAAAGTTGTCAACGTCAGAACTCACGTGGCTCACTTCCTACTGACAATAACGGAGGAGAAAAAAAGAAATATTCTTATTGCTAATGAAATCTTGAGTGAACAGCACAATGTTGTTAAAAGATATGTTTTGTTCCTTGCAGGGTGAACAAAGACTAATTTCAAGAAAGTTAATTACGGCATCAAAAATTTCCTATCCCTCGGCCTAAGAAGACACAGCAATGCCCCCTCCCCACCCCTTCCCCTCCCCCTCCCCTCCCCCCCACCCACGAATTTGCTTCTTCCTACGTACTTCTCACTTTGACTACTCCGATTCACAATGCCACATGTGCGTATAGAAAATAAAAGAAAACGTCCTTATGCTAAATGTGGTATAGATTTGCATTTTTCTGATGCACTCGAGCGATGCCTCATACATTATGCGCAGTTTTAATTGCTTTCGCTCGTTTGATGTGCCATATCACTCGTAAGGTCTACTTTACTATGCAGATGACTCTGTTATACGGCTTATTGCTATAATAAATTGTTGAATGAATCCACTCGTTTGTTCTTATCGACTTCCACGTCTATAAATATGTCCATCTTTCGATCTTTTCTGTTATATAACATGATTGTAAATGTTAAAAATTCAGCTAAACTAAACATGCAACACCATTTCAGCTGGGCTCGATAATAACAGAAAAAGTGTGTTATTGCAATGCGCTTTTCCTCACCTGCCAAGGACCGCAAAGCAAATACAATAACACATTCCTTTGTTAGGTATAACATTCGAAATAGTTCGTAGGGAAATATGGATAACAGTTTGCTATTCCATTTCCGTTCTCGATTACGCACAAACATCTTTCGCCCATGTGTGAAATTTTCAAGTTCCTTAAAATGAAAATATGGTGTGTGTTGAGAAGAAGCAGAAAAGCTTACTTCAGTGATAGTGAGTAGTTTATATCTTCCTCATTTTCAGGCGTTATTTCCTTGATCCGCTCTTTAGCTACCGGATGGATGATTCGAACAGCGATGTACTGCACCTTTGCTTCAGCTTACTTGGCGAAAAATTGCTTTAATATTTGCCATTCTTGAGCGCAAAATGAAAAAAAAACTCATTTTCTGAATGTGGTAAAATTTTTTCACGCCTCTTATGCTAATGAAAATGATTTTCTGCGGAATTGATGTACCAGCCTTATTTATTTTCATTAATCTGTGATTCCTCGAAATAGAAGTTTATTGCTTGTTTATAAACACGAAACATTGATAATATCCCACCTAAGAGTGGTTCTAATGCAGCGCTTCATTCCGTCAATCAAGCCATTCGTCTAATCCATAAGCACATGTGAGCATCAGCGTCTACTGAAAGCCGTTGATTTCGGCTCTCGGGACACAATAAAAGAGGAATCGGAACTCAATGACTTCTTCTGCTTTATCAAAAAAAACTGATTTAAGCAACACTGAAAATCTTCGATGAGAAATGCAAAATTGGGTTGGAGCATTTTGAGCACAATCGCTTCAATTCATCGCATAAGCTATAAATAAGTGCACTATTCGCATATTTCATCGTTTCTGCTGAGAAAACTCCAAGCATTGAGAGCAAAACTTTTATTGAGCGATTTCCTATCGTTATCAAGATAAGGCTTCAATGCTAGCCTTTGATAAACCATTGAAAAATTGCTGAGCTACCACCTCAGTTGTCAGCGCAGCTATCTGATGTTGTTATGAGTTGTCGCTGAGTGGCATTTGCAAACGAGCATTATTTGATCTTCATCCATGTATCTGCATAGAGATGCCAAGTGATGGATGAGTTCTATGCGTAGTTTTACCTCAAGCTGAAGCTCAAGTTTAAATGTGAAAAGCTACTAGTGATGCAATTAACCTTATGCGTTAACCGTTTTTCTTCGTGAAATCCTCTATCCTACTAATTTAGAAAGTGCTACACCGAGTTTGCTTTGATTCATTAGAAAATTGCGCCTTAAAAATTGCAAGTCATCATATTACGCAAGCGAAATTTCACACACAACTGAGTTATTTTGATGTTTCTTGCTCAGTAAAAGGAGCCTTTAAAGAGAGATAATCGCTTATTTTCAAATTTCATGCATCATTGCTTAAAAATAAATCATATAAAGTGAGCCGCTAATGAAAAGCCAGCGTTAAGTGTGTTATTCAATCAAACAAGAGCAGCGCACTATAAGTGAAAACACCAATTTGCAGTTATCATCCATCACTTTCACTCAAAATATCGTTGGCATCTTTTCTTTACATATAAACCAGTTTCCTTGCTTTTAGTGTCGGAATTGGTTTGCACTCATCAGCTAGAGTTTTTCCTTTTGGCAAAACGGATAAGCTAAAATTAGTGCAATCAGATCGATGGTCTTAAATGGCGTTTTTTGTTCGAAGTGGGATTATGAATGTTCCCTGGGGGCTAATTTATGAAGTAAATGGCAATGTTTTAACACATAAAGAATCAAATAATTTAGCGAGTTTTGAATGCCTAGCGGTCTTTTATAAGTCGTAGAGTTAGGCAAATTTTGAGCATCATCCTTCAACGGTTTGCTAACTTATGAGAAACATTTGCATTCCAATTTCGGCGTTTTCAATAAGTCACCGTCAACGTGGGAAAAAAACTAGGAATGCAAAAATATTTGTGTGCTCTTTCAGCGTTAAGGCTAAATAGATGAATGATATTTCATCCTTATCTACCTCTTGGGCCAATTTTTTTCCTGTCGGGTGGGTATCTTTCTCATTGCCTTGACCGTTGCAATAATATTCATAGAAGTACTAGCACTGTGACCGCTGAAATATGCCCATTCTTACAGTACTGCCGTTCGAGTTTTTACAAATCATTTGCGAATTCATTTCAGTGATTACGGGAGCAGAGTTTTGCGAAATGAAAACTTGAAGATGGGGAATTCATCTGCATCGTTTCTATCCGCTTAATCTTTATTGCCGTGTTTTTCATCGGAATAGGTTGGCTTCTCGGCAAGCAATTCGACCTTCGGCTAGCCATGAACATGCATTTGCATTTTTGAAGAGTAATGCTTGCTTCAGAGAGAGGGTGTCAGTTCAATTGTCGCTCCACTCGTTCCATAATTATGGCCACAATGAGCATTCAATTGTTTCTTGATCCTCGATCTACTTCTTCGTGCTCAACTGAGGATTCCAGTTTGACCTTACTAAAAATTCTCACAGAAACGATTCTTTGGCCTAGACAAATCCAACAAGCTTCTACTTCTTATGGCTTCCAAAGGAATAAGGACAAACCAGTCAGCGTACACGACGAATTTGTTGATCGCGAACCCGTTTTTTAGGTTCGAAGCAATGAACGTTGAAGTGCAAAAAGTATAACAAATATGCTTTACATCTCGTTTGAGCTCAAGCATTTCATGATAGCGTCATAACTGGGAGCATAACTTTTAACTTTTACCTATCAAACGTAGTCGATGTTGAAATGGCTGAACCGAATCGTTTCTGCATCCAATGAAGACGAAATTTCACGACCCTTAGTGCAGCCATCAATGGAGCGACGAGCGCACCATAAAGGCAATTAAAAATCGTTTGGTGACCCAGCAAGCATTGAATTTGCGAGTTAAATTTTCCGCTCAGGAATCCCCACCGACCACCTTTGACTGTTGCTGAACCACAGCTACACTTATACCTTCGACAAATTATTCGGGATGAGCACGTCAGCAATGCGACTGTGCCTAAGAAAGTTGACGATCCAAGTCGATCGTTCGCTTCGAGTGATGAAGTTGGAGAGCAAGCGTGAAGAATGGGAATAGAGCACATAACTAACACTCATTCCTGCACAATACTTCACTCTTCAAAGAATCGTATTCGAATGCAAACTCGGTTGCAGGTGCACATGTATTTTTGTTATGTCTCGGAGTTGTCAATAATCCATTCTCTATGAAAAGCACCAATTTTTAAAGACGTGTTTGCTTCAGATTATGAATAACGTGATACGCTGTATGCAGAAAAATTCGTTGGATTTCTGCAGCGAAAAAAAGTAGATTTATGCTCTCATTTGAGTATATCTGCATAGATGGAAAAATACTAGTTGGCAAAGGCATTTCGTGAGGTTCTTTTGAAGAACGTAATTAGAGGGAACATTTCATAGCGTATTTCAGGTTCATCAAGATAACCACGTCAATAATCGTCGTCACAAAGAGCGATGTTGCGTGGGATTCATTTGAAAAGCATTTTTCAGAAAAATACCCACAAATTTAACGTTCAAAGAGATATTAACCTGAAATTGCAAAATATGTTTATACCGATAACGCTGTTGCAAATGCCAGTCAAAATATTAGCACTTTACTGGCTATTATTTCTCAATTTCTCAGGCTAACCATTGTTTTGCAAAATTAGGAATGCAATATTTGATGCGAAATGTTGGACTGAACTCAGCAAAACGCTTCTACTCATTGCCATTTTGCATTAGGATTCTGCGAAAATTTTGTCGGAATGGATTATGGATTAAATTATATGCGACAATTAAAGAAAATGATGCAAAAAATGCGAAATACATCGAATCTTTCTATAAAACCCATACTTAGTAAAGTAATGATGAGTACCGAAGAATACATATGGATTTTTTTATCTGATAGTTAAAAGTAGCTATTCTATCTCTTCAATAAATCTGATGCCATTGGGGAACAAATCTTAGTCAAGAACTGCTAATGATTTCATTGACATAGGACAGCAATCAACAGCAAACTTCTTGCCACATCGGGAGTTGTTAAGATTTTTGATATTTATTAAAGAATAGATGTTCTTCCAAAATGCCTTTTGTGTGACGTCCCTAACGTACCCTAATTAGCTCCGATGGGAGTTTCTCCTTTATTGACAGCTACTCAATTCCGATTTGTGATGCATGAGTGTGGCAAACTGCAAAAAAAATTATCGAAGAGAGCGATATAAGTCAATTACGTCCGTTATCTACGCTGATGAACGACGAAACATTTTAGCTTTAAATGGAAAAAGAACGACAACGTTACAAACAGATACACTCCTTATCAGTGCAGTTGAGATGAAGGCAATAACTTTTTAGCATTTACCTCATATCCGCATAAAATGCGCATCAATGCTGTCTTGCTGCATAATTTGCATTCATCGTGGCTCACTATGGGTCAGAGCAACGCTCGAAGGCATATGTTTGCATCGTTGTCGAGCATACCCATTAAATGACTGCCCTCGCATAAACTGCTCATGTCTCCGCCTTCGACCCCACCTTCACGTCCATCGGTCGCCGCAAAATCGTATCTCTATGAGCACAAGCCTCCTTAAATGGACCACTGTGCACTAAAAAAGTTCGCCGATTATGCTGCAGCAATTGTTGTTAGTTATGCTCTATTTACTAGGAAGTTACATTCATTGCACTCTATGTATGAGTTGATGCTTCTATGTGAGATGTGTCTTCATAGTTTCGACATCAAATGCATTTTAGAAAACCATTGAGAATATTCTATACGCATATTTTTAGCTTGTCTATAATCAACTTGTGCCTAATGAAAGGTATGATAGAGGCAATCGTATAGCCATTAAACGAATTGCAAAAATAAGCGTTGTTTGTTTCAGCATAACATTTTTAAAATATCATGCGCTTAATCTTTTTGCTTCTTGTAATACTTGTATTGTTTCGACTATTTTCACTGTAATCTACTTCTTTAGGTCTTTTTGTTCGTCGAGTAGGTTTTGAACGAACAGGAAGAAGCTTATTTAATTCCTCTCCCGCCACAAAAACTGTACCAACGAAGTGGACCTTTTTTAGCCAACGATTAATTGTTTGTTGTTTTCACTGAACATTGCATATTCGACCATACAAAAAATTACGGCGCACTGAAAAAAAAATCCTATAATCACCATAAAACTCTTTAACATTTTTGAAATGGAAGCACCAAATGAGCACATATCACTTATATGCTGCTAGAGTGATTCATTGCGAACACTCATAGAAAAGTGCACTTAAAATGACGCAATATCATATAAAAATAGCGATAAATTATCGATTAGTCCGGTCATTCCCGAATTTATGATTGAAACGGATGTCATTTATTACCTGATGAAAGAGCGAAACATATTGCACACAAAGAAGTTGAACCGGGCTGAGTAATGTTTCTGAAACACTAATACCATCGCTGCTTTTACCATTTTAGCTAATACTAAGAACTAACTAAAACACTAATACTAATACCATTTTAAAAATAGGCATTCTCATTGCTATTGAACATTTTGAAGCGTAAAGCGAAAAGGAATTTTTGTGAGATGGTATGTTCGGATTTCATATGCAGAAGTTGACCGACTTGTTATTGCTATAGTGAAGATGCTCAGTTTCAGTAATAAGTGGCAATAAGTTCAAGAGATGCTTTTCTCAAAGGTCCATATGTCCTTTCAGTGGCAGTGCTTAGGTATCACAGTCTTGCTGATCCTCCAAAGGAAGTGTTTGATTATTTCACTTGCCGAAGAAGCGCCAGTTCAGCTATGCTCTAATTACTGTTGCTCTATTTGAAGGATATCTCTCCGATCTTTGGGAACTTTCCTTGGAAAAAATTTGCCTCATTTTCTGCCATTCTTTCCTATTTATGTTTATCTTTGCACGCTATATTAGCGAACATATACAAAAAGTGCGCAGACTGTTGGCGCATAATGAAAGAAATGTGAGGATTATATATATATATATATATATATATATATATATATATATATATATATATGTATATACTGCTAAAGTGTTTAGACTGCTGAATAAAAAGTTATTCGATTTCGTACACACTACACTTAACTTGATGTTAATATCTTCTGCCTAACACTGGTATGTGTTTGATTCATAATATTTGTTAAATGCTTTGCATAGATGATGGATGATTTAGCCGAGTTGATGAAAGATTTAGTTCAGATAATGGAGAACCATGATACAATAACGCTTTTGATACAACCTATCTCTTACCGTAAGCCCAAGTTCAATTCTTAGTGCGAAAATTCTTTTTACGTTTGTTTACTTTTTTCCGAAGAATGCGCAAATTTAGTTGCATTTCATTAAAATGCTTTTCTTTTTATCGTTTTCACTTCTTCTCATCTACCCAATTCTCTTTTCCACTCTTCTGTATAACCTATAAAATAATGTACCTGATAAAAAAAACAACTTTGTCCAATCATCCTTGTAAATGCATACTATAAAGCTACACTAAAGTACTTCTCGTTGCAAGGGGAAATGTAATCTCATCATGACATAGATGTACTTATCGTTGATTGCTTGCTGCATTGCAAAAGTTAGAGAAAAAAATTGAAAGAATTTTCTCTCCACATCAGTGCTGCACTCTACATGCTTTTGCTTTCATGTCGACATTCAACGTTGCGCTTCATTACTTTCTCTCTAAAGCTTCGACTTAGCTCATTGTTACTGCATTCATTCAAAAATCCATAGGCAGTCTTTTACGCTTCAAGAGGAACTTTTCACATTCTAAAGTACTGCCAACTCCATCTTATTTCCAACAAAGTGTTGAAGTAAAAGACATTTTTTATTGGGAAAAAATTACATTCGCGTACCATATTCCAGATAATAAATGCTGGGCGTTCAGGGCACTACTACAACTAAATCGCCGAATGAACACCTCATGCATAGTGAAATATAAGAGAGATGCGTATCATCTCATGTGTAATAATTAGAAACATTCTTTCACAAAAAAGTAATTAATGCAAACAAGGTGAAAAGCAAGTTTCTTTCTTCGGTGAGTTCCAAGGATAGTTGCTGCAAATGGCTAATTATTATTTTGGATGAAACATAAGGATTTTTTTTTCAGCAGTGCTCATCTAGCAAGATAGAAATTCTCATTGCCGAACTAACGTTTCAAGAATTTCGAAAATTTTCACATCCATGCTTAGACCTATAAGAAATATGATAAAGTGATAGCAAAAGCTTTGGAAATCACAAATGTGAAAATGCAACTGAAAGGAAGAATAAACAGCTGAGTTACAGGCTGCAAACATGTTTTTTGCTGGAAGAAATGATGCTCACTGTGACGTGATGAAAGAAGGATGTGAATCGCGACGCAAAACGACGAAATAGGACCAGAAGAGTAGGAGAGGCTATAGAAGGATGCCCATCAAGGGTTTGATGCTTGACGTTAGATGGTGTTGCCACATAGCTGTTAATGACGTATGCTTGCTTGCTGGCTGGTATCTCGATTTCATCTCAGCCAGAAGCTTTCATTTTGCGTAACACAATTTACGCTATCGATTTTGCAGCGTTTTGGCTCATTCCCAACGATTATCCACTCAAAGTTTTGAATTTTTTTTGCAAAGTAAAAAAATTTGGCACTTTTTCTTGGCACTCCTAGAACTTTGAATTTACAAAAATATCGCATCACACCACAAAACATTTGCTACGTGCTTATACCTCACTTTTTTCTATGGCTGAATTTGATGTTAGTGAGAGGAAATTTGGGTGATCATCCAGAAATCAGCAAATTTCATCAGTAATACCTTATCACCGCAAGAGACTCGATTTGCATTTTATGTGATCCCCAGACGAATTTAATATCCTGTGAAATTGTGCAATTTCTTTCAACAAGTTGCTTTTTATCGAGCTTTCCGGCAGTATAGCCTTCAGAAATGTTGCAAAAGATTTTATAGAGTAGCGGCTGAGCTCGTATGAGTATGCGCAAGCAGATTACCTAGCAAATATTTCATAACAGCCTTGAAGAAAATTATGAGCTCATGAAGAATTAATTTTTATATATTCTGCAATGTGCAAATATCGCAAGCAGATCGATCGCCCTTCCGAACATTGATGGCTAACCCCTACTCTTTTTGCTGTTCCGAGTCCACTCTTTCTCACGAGGCATGTTGCCCATTAGAGATGTTATTCACGCCCTGGGCTGTTCACACGTATTGTCAGCATTAGCCAAAGCCACTCGCGTCTATGAGAGTTCATTTTTTTGAGCATATGGGAGAATAGCGTAAATACTGTCATGCGTAAAGCATGTTTGCAGAATATGGCGGCATTTTTAAACACGCGGCAAAGCGTACCACTGAGTGCTATGATGAGATGCGCTTTTGCAATTACGGCTATTAACACTATATAATGTCGCAAATTGCTAACAATAATTAAGCGCCCTCAAGAATGCATTCAAATCTTAACTGAAGCGATCACTCATATAGATCTCCAGCTAGAAGCCTTTGCTCGGGTGGTAAAACGATTGTGAAGTGTGTACAGATTTTTAGAACATTGACAACGTTCTCGTGATTCAAATGGTCTAATATTGCACACTAGAGGGCATCGAAACAAACCAAGAGACAACTCGTAGAGACAGTAGCGCACAGAAGAGAAAGAAGCAGCGCCCACCTGCGCAAATCATATCTCCACTACCACTCTTAATTAAGAAATGATAGCGATGTAAAAAAAACCATCAGCAGATGGAAATTTTCCACTGTCAGTGATCTACTGAAGTCATATATATGCCCATAAGCGAAATTTGATGGAAAACGAGTATACCTCAAGGAGGTTGACGACTTTCTGGAAATATACTCGTTGCCGACGAAAGACGACCGGCTTCTGACTGAAGCCAGTCCGTTAAGCCGGATTTTATTTGGAAGTGAATGTATTTCAAAAATTTTAATCATAAACTGCAGATGAGATTCCCCTGAAACCAAGCACCTGCTGAAGCCGGAGGAAGTGAGAGCTGAGTTTTGGTCGATGCAAACCAATCAAAATTTCCATTTGTAGCCAATGTTCCCTCAAAAGATATTGATAGCAATGCCAGTGAGAAACATTTCCTCACTAATTCAGCCGCAGTTCTAATTTCTCTTCTAGTAGGAGAGATAGAAATAGAAAGCAATTGGCTGCTTGAGAGCAATATTGTTGAATGCGCCCGAAAATTGAAAAAGGTAGCAATACTGGTGGCTTTAGCAAGGTGTGAGGTTGAGAAGTTCCTTGAAAAAGCACAAAAAGACGAAAGGTTGCAGGCGAAGATTGGCGGAGAAAAAAAGATGGCAAACCACATCTTGGCAAGTTCACCATTTGCGTAGAATGGAAGGTATCTTACCACTACTAAGTGTGCGTTTTCCTCATCCTGAAATCCCGCATCTGTCCTACGACAATGCAGTCAATGAATTTTGGCCACTCGATACTTGATTCCTGCTAAGTCTCAAACTTTCGCCACGAGACTGTCCTAGAGCATGCTGCTTCATGACCGAATGTTAACATATTCGACTCAAATTCCGGTTTCATACTGCAGTACTTTGGATGGGCTATCCAGCCCGAGGAGAAAAGAGTCGATGTATTGATTTTCTCTGAACAAGAGCATGCGCGAGAAAGTAAGTTGGCGATCTTATTGTCCAACAGTACCGTTAACCTTTCATCCACGAACTTTCTAGTGGTCTGAATGGGCAATCGTTCCAAAGTGCAATGCCTGAACGAGGTGATAAGATGTTCCGAGCGACTTCTGAAAGGACGGGACGGAGGCAGTGAAACGAGGGCGTTTATCCGAGGTGAGAGTCAGTAACTGACCGAAGTGCAATCAGTTAACCGAAATCTCGTTTATCGAGTGAGGTTCGTTCGGTCGACTGCCATCACTGCCGTATGAGAGTCAATTTGAAAATCCATTCTTCAAAATATGCAATTTTTGTGCGTTTTTCGCGCCTTCCAACAGGCACCTGTATCCGTATGTACTTGTTAGTTGAAATCGAAAGTCGACGCTGCGAGCGCCGGTGAATTCTTTCATAACTGATGGAATAAACTGAAAGTTGCCATAATCATTGGAATCAGTCAATGGTGTCGCGTGAAACGGCGGAAGTCAAAACAAATTTCCAGCGAAATGACTAGAAAGATTTCGCTGGAGATTTGGTGGGAATGGAAACATAGAATCCCTACATTGTTATGAGAGGATTCTATGTCTCCTCCCCCTTGTTGTCATTCGAGCTAACTGTATTAACTCTCCATCTCGTGTCTATGTCGCCTTTCCCTAGTGTGTATAAGGGCCCGTCAGCCCTTCTCTGTATCTAAGCGTCCCCTCCCCCCACATCCCCCGCACCCCCCAACCCCACCGCTTAGCCCTCTCGCTGCCGCCATCGTTCATTTTTGCCTCGTTTATTTGCGACAAATGGCGTAATCGCAATAGCTAACTTTGATAAGTCCGGGCCCAGAGCATTCCGAGTCTAATGTGACAGGCAAGCACAGGCACATGCAATTATATATATATATATATATATATATATATATATATATATATTCGCGTTTATCGCAATCCCTGGTCTAAAGAAAGGGTGAGATTCTACATTAGCGTTTTCCGCAATCTCTGACACTTCTGGCTAAAGAAAGGGTGAGAAACCTGTTACGAGAATGGTAACCTTAACTAATTTAGCAGGTCCTCAAAACTAATTGTCTTCTCAGAACTTCTGATTTGCAGTTACGTCGTTCTCATTTCACTTTCGCTAAAAAAAAAAAAAAAAAACCTCCAAAGGAAAAGTTTGAGTCGTTTGCAATTGAAACGGCGACTAATGAGAAAATGCTCTATGGCTGCATGATTCAAAATATAGGCGCAAAAGCCGCGAGAAGCCCAGAAATCGTGGTGCACAGAAGAGCATTAATCGCAAGAGCGAATTTGCAATTACCGTTCTGCAACCTCGGGAAAATATGCTTGAGATGGATTCTATATTTGATATAGAGCGCTTCTCAAATTAAAGTTGCAGTGGAGTAGTTACTGAGAAGTTTTCATCCGACCTAGTTTTGTTGCTATCATAGCTGTAAGATCAATTTGGCAAGAGCCGTTCATTTCCTTTGCAAAATGAAATTCATTGCATCATTAGAAACCAAACAAACACTACTGCAATTCTTGCTATGTTCAGAAATGTTCATACTATATGCGTGAGGGCGAAACATGGTTCCTCATTGAACTCCAATCGTAAAAGTAATTCAAGAGAGGATACATACTGACACAAGTATAGATTTAAGCGCAATGAATGCATCAAAACTCGATTGAGATTGAAATATTTCCTGCATATCTTGCTGTTTCTATAAGGGAATGGTGTTTTAAGAAGTGAAATTGTTGGGAAACTAAAATCCCCAAAACATATAGATTTCGCCGCCTACTAGCGTCATACGTCGCCTATTTCAATTCTGAAATTCTTGCGACGTATTTATGAATGTTGACATATGTCCTCTTAAGCGATTTCATATTTTTTCGCTTAGAGATGCTGTTTATATGCGATCTTTAAATTTGATTTTTCTCTAATGAGATAAATAATCCCATGAGAAATCAATTTCCATCAATTAGAACGTTGAGAGCAAAAAACAAAAAAAAAAAAAAATCCCTGGACTGATCCAATTAATGTGACTGGGATAAAGAAATTTGCAGATGTTTATTACGAAGTAACGATTACTTGTAGCACAAAATCATTCCAATCATTTATGATCAGCAATATACAGTGTTTAAGCCGGTGACATATGTTTATTTTCGTGCCTTCCTATGCTCAGTAATTTTGATAATTGATTAGGTCTTTTTTTTTGCGGATGTTCACAATGTTGAATGCTCAAAAAATCAGTGGTTCCATCATTCCTCCGTACGAGCAATGGTTTTTTAAACCCCGACTTGGGAATTGCTTTCTGAACAGCAACGATGCACACAGTATTAAGGCTGAGGGGGGGGGGGGGGGCAATAAGCAACACCCATGACTTTAAAGTGGTAAAAACCGCAAACAGCGGTTAAATTTATTGTTTTCTAAAATGAGCGAAAAGTCCACAACAGACAGCGCAAACTAGGGAGATTTAGAAAGTGAAACAAATTTCGAGCTACGCCAAATTTTGCAAACGTGCCAGAGTGTCTTTCCTTCAGCGTTCGATTTGAGTGTCGAAAATTTAGTTGCACTACTTCGAGCCTGTAGAATTTTTTCAAAAAATTATATATTTTTATAAATTTGGAGCCCTTCTGAAGTTAAAGCGTTTAGAGCAACTTCTGAACTTTTGTGCTACATTAATGCCTCATCGTTAGCTACAAAATGCGGTGAGCGTGTCGTTATGGATCGCTACCAGTCGTCTGGATGAATACTGATCAAACTGCACGTCGCTAGCAATGATATTAGAAAGCGTAAACTTTTTCTCGTCTCGACATCACTGTATGATCATTTTTCTTCTGTTGAAGCGCTAGACATCACAAGATTCGAACAGCACCCAGCAAGTAAACATCCGCTTGATTTCACGAGAGCTTATTTAGATACTGCCAACATTTCAGACATGTCTGCATTGATTCTAATCGGCTTTTATTACTCGCTCTTTTCTGCCGGCTTTACAATTTTCTACGATAAACATCTTTTTCAATGAACACCACTCAGAAATGAGTGCAGTAAAATGAAGAGAAGCACTAATTTCTGTTCAGCTGAGATTTGTAAATGAGCGCAGTTTACCATGTGCGGTAAATCATTAATTAAAATTTTCAAATCTAAAGTGTATTTTAGTTGGTTTCTTTTTGAATCAATAGCCGAATATTCTTCTGCTTTTAGAACGAGAGCGAAAAATCACACAATCCGAATACTCGAAAGAGCAGAAAATCTCCATAAGTGAAAAATTGCGCCATAATAAAATTTCCATCGCTTCGGTGTATTTCATCCAAAACAGTGTGACAAGTACAGTTAGTCACTTGCTAATCACTGAAACAATGCAGCGTCAAAATTTTTACGACTCAAATTTTAAATTAATGATTTGGAAAAAAACGTTATTTGATAAATTTTCAATTGGCATCGCAAAGTGTTGTCTTAAACGATGAGCTGTGAATTTGTTCAAAAACGTAATGGTCAAATTTTTCCTAAAATTGCCGAGAAGGGATCAAAACGACGCTGACTTGCATGCTCATGTTTGTTCCGTATTATGATTTTACTGTCATTTATTTGTTTTCCATATTGCTAAGGAAATGCCCTTTCAGCTTGAAATATATTCACATTCAACGAGTGACAATTCCTTCAACGGCACTCCATTACTGCATTGCAACAAAGCTTTGAGACTTCCGGTCTTCTATGACAGTTGTTCGTAGAGGATATTTGTATCATACTAGTGCGACCGGGTAAGGATGGGAAGTTTGACGCCAAACTGTATTTTTGTATACTTTATGGAAGTTCCCCATAATCGTATTCGAATGTAATTGTATTACAAGTCAAGCACTCCTACGAGCTGTCTGCATTAATTTTTCGATGCATTTCATATATACAAAAATTGGGTGCATGCAAAAAAAGTTTTTTTTGGAATTTTGAGTCAGATAACATTTTGAGGATAAGTGTCTCGGAGCATGTACCATATCAATTCCTACACCGTGCATTTACAATATTTCAAAAAGCGGGCAGTGTTCAAGCTAACAAACAAAAATCTTCACTAACTTTGTCCTAGGATCAAGTTTTCTGCTATATCATAACAGAAGTCCTGCAGTTTCGGTAGTTCCGAATGCTTCAAAACATTTTTTGAGAATAAAAGACGGATGGCGGAGGAAAGGGAGGAGGGGTGGCATGAGTATCTCGTGGCCCAAAACAAGTTTCATGTCCACTGTTACTTCATGAAAAATGTTGTGAGTTTTAGAAGTTTAGGTGACCATGCAAAAAAAGAAGATAACTTTTAATCTTTCACATCCCCTGGCTCGGCTCTTAAGGTCAGGCTTTATGAATGCCGCTACAATGTTGCATCAAAAATAATGTCTTTGAAATCTTAGGTAGTCATCCAACAATGGGTATACTATCCAATAATTGAAATCTCTCGTTTTCTCTCCTCCTAGGTGAAATTTCATGACCATTGCAACATGAGATCCAGAAATTCTTGGGAACGTTTGCAAAAACGAGCATGCCCGTTTATTGCCACAAAAGATATGTCTACCACTTGAATGGCTAAAGAATCGATTCACAGCCACTAGACTCACAAGAGATTGTGAGTTCTTGCTTCGAAAAAATCCATTTGATTTATCGCAATAGATTTTTCGTAATGAAGTTTTTCATCCTTGCCGAGAGTGAAACTAAGGAGCTGTATTCACGCAGAAAAAACACATAGAGCATCAACACCAAGGGGAGGGGGGCAAAAGCTATTTTTGGAAATGAAATGAAAATAATTCTATATCCTTCCAGCAAGTTGTCTCCTCATTTTTTGAAGTAACACTCCGCTAATTACTGCCAATCGCAAAGCTAGCAACGAATCAAAAGGAATCGGTCTAAACCGAGTTTCGTTTGTGGGTGAAAGAGCCAAGAAACGAAAATCGAATTTCGATGGGTGTGAACCATACAAGCCTTTTCATTTGTGGAAGTTTTTTGCAATTTTTCCGATATTTCTACTTGCGCGGTTCCTCTGCAAATCTTTTTTTTTTTTTTTTTGCAAATCATTGGGAGTCTAAAAGAATTGCAATATATTCATTGGAAAAAAATCGCATATAAGCGCAGCCATTTAATGCAGATCTTTGCTAATCAATGCTTAGCTTCATTCAAATTTTTCAGCACAATTTTTCTGCATAGTATTTTTAAAAGTCGTTGTGGTGAATGTAATTTAGGAATGCACAATATAAGCCATAAATGTATAACTTCATTTCACTATATTTTTGCACGTCGTCATTATCGGCCCCGGAGTTCAACTACCATCTAGTATCCGAAATGGCGCTTACAAAAACGAAGGAACATTTTATCAGGAATTTTGGGCTTCACAATTTGTTGAACAATGTATCGAAATTTGAATGCTCACTGGAACTAAACTATGCTATACATAATTTCATTATAAGCGTCTTAAAATAAGCATGTTTCTGCCGTGTTACGTCTATGAAGCGCACAGTCTTAGTAAACTGAAGCTTCTTCCTTCACTCTTTTTCAATTAAAGTGTTCTTCAATTTTGAGCAATGATTTTTTTGAGCAGTGCAGTGATTTTTGGTTTTGAGCAAGCCATTGTGGATGGTCAGTGTGCCGTTTCATCGATTTCCGCCTGCAAAAGGAGATGCAGGAACATTGCCTAGTGGCACCAAGGAGATGCCTTTTATCAAGCGAGATAGGGATGATAAGCGATTATTAAGGTTCATTGGTGATATGCTACATCAATATGTTTTGCTCTCTTATTTGTCTCCATTTGGTGATAGATCATACGCTGCTTACAAATCATGCTCTACTTGATAAACCGCATTAAGAAGTTGATATATGGAAAACAAGCATAACTATGTGAGACTCTAATTCTCATGCCCTGTTCATCCATCAGATTCCATGAGCTTTGACCAACCAATGCGAACTTCATTATTGCCCCGAGGACAATGGTTTTCAAAAGCGAGTGAAAGGTATCCAAAACCATCCGGCATGTTTACTTTGAAGAAGAATATATCTAAATGAAGAAAATCAGTGGAAATCGAAATTCAAATAATTATACGCAAATTCAATGAAACTGAAATTGAAATCAGTTGAAATTGCACTGAATTATTATCAACTAAATTGTAATCCCGTTTTGCACATTACGATTCACTTGTTCTTCCGTTAAATATGATAAATTTATTACGTGAAAATGAAGGAGAAGAAAGATTGAAGACTTCTTTTTTCAAAATTTTCCACTCAAAAATACATAAGAGAATATTGGAAGTTCCCTATGCAAGTTGTAGGCGTATTGTAAATGCTGGAGGCTTACCCGTCTGAGGCACAAGGGTGATTTTATGTCACTGCGAAGAGGAGGCCACGAATATTGTGTTCATGCCAGCTTTTATTCTACTTGGGATCTGTATAGAGTAATGCAGAGAAACATGTGATTCCACATAGTTTTACGGCATTCCAACCACACTTATAGTTGGCTCCCTTGAAAAGCTCAATACCCGCAACTTTCAGTGGATTTTACTGTGAATGGGAGTATAACTCTTCTTGTGGCAATACTCTTCATCGAAGAAAATGGTGACTCAGTTTTTGTAAATTTACGAGCCGTCCAAGGAATACGTTAACGCCGTTGATAGAGGATGCTTGTTAGTTTCTCTCCGCCTCAACCAATATACCGAATGACATGGTTCATGAACCTGTCTTCTGCTTCATGTCAGCACTAACGTGGAAGAAGCTGGCTTCTTGTACTTAACGGGGAATTCAACATGAATTCCTCACACGTTTGGAATTTCACAGAAACTTGAGAGTGATTACAAAATATGATCTGCTTTCTTGCCTTTCAGAATTGCTCATAGTGCTTTCGGGTTTCGCAAATGGGAGTTGCATAGCACATGGATGCCCATCGAGCCGCTCCTATAACAGCATATTACGGGCGAAAGGCTTTTTGACCCTGTCGTGTGGCCTGACTATGATGTATTCACACTGCTACCAAAATTCATAAGCAGAGTTCCTCAGGATGAAAAGGCCAAATATTGTTTTTATGAAAAAGCTAAACATGAGCAAGGGTTTTCGACCCTACTGCAGAGGGTGGCCAAAAAGGGTTCTTTTCAAGTGGGGTCAACTTCCAAACATATTTCAAGCTTCCATCGATCAAAATTCACATTTGCCGTCTATTTCGAGGACGGTGGCACTGAACATGACTTTTTTTCATACTATCCAGAGTACCACATATAGCACCATCGTTCAAGGAAGCGGCCTGGATCAATCTCTGAGGAATCACTTTTTTTCAATTCTTTTCCGGTATTGCAGTCCCCCTTCGAGCGAAACCCTGACTGTAGGCCTAAATCACGTCAGACCAGGATTTAGGACGTCATTTTTACGCTCATTCATGTGCCAAGCGGCCAAGCAGCCTCAACAAACGGCGCTGATCAAACGAATGAAGGCAGGCTGCGATTCGCTCTGCAAAAGCAATTTGCTCCGCCATTCAACGCTTTCACAAAGCACATAGAAAGCCTTTTTTATGTTTAAATCCCATTCTTCTTGTCGAGCCTACTCGGCTGCCATTTTAAGGATAGTGTTTGCATTTTTCAGGCATACAACTGTTCTCACAACGCCACAAAGTTAGGTCATTCTTAAAGGGCAATGTTCATCATTTTGAACAATGTTCCATTATATTTTTACCATTCATAGATGAATGACATTGGCTTGGAGTGAAAGAGCTGTTCCAGAAGGCGGTTTCTTCACGTTGCGAGTGTTCTTTTTTTTTTGGATTTCGTTGAAGCATCGAAATGATCTCCATTGTGTGCTAACCAACATTTACATATAACAATTTTCTGCATCGCTTTCTCACCTTTACTTTTTATTATTATTTTATTCCCTTTCAGGAGGGTAAACAATTAACCTTGGTTTCATGTTAGATGTTTGTGGCATATATTTTTGACATGTGCTCGTTGATAATGCAAATGCCTAAGCCAGCTGAAGAAGTTAGCTAATTATATAATGCACTTTGCGGCTTCAGTATCCGTCGGCCATTTTCACTGTATGACAGCTCTTGCTTCGTGCTCGATTATGCATATCTGGGCACTCCTCATGTGTCCACCGCCTTGAGAACATTAGCAAAAGAATTTGAGTGAGTGTGTAGAAACTTTGTCTTCTTTCGTTGCTTCCCTGCTGGTCTATCGTTTCCACATCAAGATTCCAAGCTGCAGTATATTGCAGACTCGAGTAACGAGCGATAATGTATAAACGTTTCGCGGTGGTGTTCCAAACGTTGCTGCTGGAGCCATTTGAGTATACTAATTGCAGCGACGAAGGCTTTTTCTATGATTCCAGGAAATTTTGTTAGAAATGAAGATAGCGATAGACTTTCATGCCGATATCATGAAATCCAATTTCGCTGGAGGCAAAGGTTGATTTTCCAAGCATAGAGGGCACTCAAAATAAAAAGCATTGTGTTTCGAACGACATTTGCTTCTAGTTTCTGGAGCAGCCTTTTATGACAGCTGACATTAGATGCCTTAGCGTAATCGACGTAAGCCAACTCAGTTCGAATTTCATCATTTATAGTGATGATAGCACTCTAACAGTGGCAAAATCAACTGAGATATAGTAGATGATTCACGTAAAACCAAAGGTGGAGAGGTTTATTAGATTTAGAGTTGGGAGATGTTCGAGAAAAGCGTCTTCGACGATGATTACTGTTATCATACAGATCGAAAACGTCAGACTAATGAAGCCATAATTCCTCATTGTTGCTACTGACTGTTTTTTGAAGTTAGGAGACGGCTGCAAGTTCCCAAGCAGAATTTAGTGCGCGAAATGATGAACTTTATTAGAAATTCATACTCAAGTGATAAGAAATGGTATACAGCGCGCGTTTGATGAAATGCGGAAGGCATAGCGTCAGACGTTCGCAAGGTTTCACCGATCAGACCTTCATTTTCTTTCTGCATGGTATCGGGGATTACTTCATAGACTGTAGGTGAGTTTGGCATCTCACCGTAACTCAGGTGCTGGGTTATTGCCCGGCTTGAAAACCGTGGAGAAAAACTGCGCAAAATCGCTTCTAACGGAAATATCCGCGATGATAACCGCTGTAAGAGATTCAACAGCACTCACTTTATGCCAAGAATTTTCCATTCATATGCTTAATGCATCGGTTTTCATTAGTATAACATACACAACGTTATTCTCATTTTTTGGCATACTTCATGTTGATTTTGCGACAACCTTTTGGGCATTTCCTAAAGGCGACTCTGCTAACGGTAGTAAAACAGCCTTCCCACAGAAAATATTTATTCATAGCTCAACGCCATAAGAATCAAGTCGTCTTGTGTAATCTGCACGGTTTTATTGCACAGCTGCGCATTTCTCAGTCGGAATATGAATATAATGTAGAAATTTGTAGAACAGCAGTTAGACCGACACACATATTATATCCGTATTTAAAAGGCTGAAACCACTGTTTGGGAAGAATGAGTCGGCAATTGAGGCAATCAAAGTAGCAATACCATTACTCCCTCTTTGGATTCTTAAGCAATCGTGATAAACGGAATTCTAAACTGCCATGGTTGAACAGTAACACTATTTTAAATCGCAATTAAACAACAAACCATTCTTTGGAGCCATTATCCCAAAAATAAGCGAGAAAAGAAATGATCTCCATGATATGAACATGTTCCAAGAGGGTTAATTTTCGACTTCGTGAATGTTAGTTTATAGTATGATATAATGATGCTGCAGTATCTTACAGTATTCGTATCGTTCACTATTTAAGCATTGACGTTGACGCGAGATTCAGTATGCCTTGATTGACGCTGTGAATTGTATCTTGTGGCCAATGTTCTGCTTCAGCTGAAGAGTTGAGATTTTTCCAGCAATAATAAATAGTAACTAGTATTCCACTGTAAACGTTATCTTCTCTTGTTTTCAGCCATAAATTTAGATTAAGAATCGCTTCCAGAGAAAAGATTCCAATTTTCTTTTATTGAATTGTTGCACAGATGTCTGCAAGCATCGGGATGAATGTGAAGTTGCAATGCGGCTGATGGCAGCGGAGATTTTTAATGTTTACATTCACTGTTCATTTCAAGCGGGCTTGCTTTGATACTCTCGTCAATTGCTCATAGATTCGGCGTGCATCTCTGAAATTTAACGCCGGAGTCTTTCCGTTATCTTTTGCGCTACGCTTATGACAGTTTCTATCGAGCATATTTCAATTAACGGAGTTTAATTTTGCTGCGTTTTGAAATTTATCATCGAAATGATTGTTCTTGGTTGAGATAATTGCGCAGCTCAAATTCTATTATCTTTCTTGGGCTCAAATATGACCACTCGGTGAACACAATACACAAATTGCGGCAGTAGGCTGTCGTTTAACATTTTAAAACTTCTGTTAAAGCGTGATTTTGCTCCCTTCAGTATTGCATCTAATAACTTTAACGTTCAAACTCATTTAGCTCAGTCAGACAGCCGATTTCTTTCATTCTTTTCGCGGACTGAGGTGAAAAAAGCATAGCCCTTTCATATGCATTAATGAATTTAGAGATATCATTTGTATGAGGAGAGAGATGAAAGCGAAAATGCAGGAAGCAGCGAGGACTTGAACTTCTATCGTTTTTTAGCCGCGTGATTCGCTTATCGATTTTGCTACTTCGCTACGCTTCAACACTTTCCTTCGCCGTCTAGAAGGCATGAAAGAGGGCATGTGGAACACGCCTAAACTAAACTGGCTATACATCAATGCCATATTGTCATAGTTTATTTCAACAACTCAACTCGTTGCACTTCTGTATTGGTGTTTAACATCGTTGTATGGATTCAAAGGACGAAGCAAGTGAAGGGCATGATCGACACATGCCCTTACTCAATAGCGAAAAATTGAATTTCGATCTTGTACTACCTCTTGTACTTTTCGATTTTATCTCTACTTCATGCTAACGATGTCCTGACATTAGCGTGAGTCATAATCAAAGAAGGCTAAGAAATAAGGTCTTTAGTTAAAAGTTCAAATGGCCTGACTTTGAGTCTAAAAATAATTTAAAGTAAACTATCGTCTGCTCATTATTCCACTGTTTGAAATAATGTTAAGTCAAAACCAGTAAAAAGAGCAGCATTAATCGGAACAAGTAGATGACAATTGTTCTGAACCGCTATCCCAATTCATCTCATCCTTCAAAAAAATTTTGGGAATTTCTATTTTTAGGTCATATATGCTACTGCTTTCGTTAGCGCCTTACTGTTGCAATTTGAATAAAATTGCACTGTGAATTTGCGCAATATATGATAATAAATATGTCTTGTTCCCGCAGAATTTAAGACATGGTGACGCGTTTAAATGTTTAGAGAGGTTCATTTTGTCCGCCTTTCAAAATGGAATCTTCTTCCTCTCGCAGAACTTGAATGAGTGAATAATGGGGAATAAGTGGTATTTTTTCAAGAGGACTTGCGATGTGCAAGCTTTGGGTGGGAGGATCATCCTTTTGGTAGCAAAAGCATGCATATATGCATGCTTAAGAACAGGACGGTAGGTGAAGACATAGGCAACTAAGCTAAAATTTTGACTCGACTATTCTCCTAATCTTTTAGACCAAGAATCTATAGAGAGGACGCTAGAAATTTTTTTCTTGACGTTGAGCAGTGAACCTCTCATTCTTTCTCAACGCTACGCTCACCTGCAAATCTCACAATGACTTTCTTGACACATATGAGCAGAACTTCTTGCGTTTCTCAGATGGATTCTGCTTTGTACATGGGACAATAACTTTGGTAGCACCGAGATTCACCTCCGTTCATTGTGTAGAAATAGTCTTTTGATATTGAAGTGATCGCACGCTTTTCCGGTGAACGAGCAAAAAAAAAAAACTTCATTTATATTAAAAAAAATGGAGACATCTATTTCTGTTTTTTATAGGCTCATGAGAACAATTTCAGTCGACATTTTGAGTATTACGGCAATTTGGAGTGATTGCAGCGAATGGCATTCATATTTGAGGCAATGATTTTAATGATTTGCTGCTTTGTATCTCATTCACTTTCTGAAGATTGTTGGAAACTATTTTCACCCTCCCTAACGCCATGAGTAAAATGATATATGTTTTTTTATGTTGCGTTTCTGAGAGAAAACAGCCATTTGTGGGGTAAAAAACCTTTTATAACGTTAAAAAAATAGAGGCCAACATTTGAAACAAGACTATGTGTCGAGGTATTGATTCGAATTAGAAAAGTTTTTATGACGAATTTACTCAGCCTGTTTCACTATTAATAATTGGTTTTACTTGATATATGTTTGACGACCAACTTGTAGCTGTGACTTATGATTTGTTATATTATAGTAGTTTTCATTACCAAAATACAGCAAAGTCTGCGCATATTAGAAAACTTGGAAGCACCATGATCTGGTGGTGGATCATGCGATCTCTCTCCACCATTTTGAGAGCGTTTTTCACTATAGAATATTACATGAATGCTATCACTATGATATGGTTGTCCAACTCCAGAACGTAACGAATGCTAAGAACTGCAAATTTACTCAATAAATGAAGCTGCCGAACTTTTTTCCTCTACCGTCGACTCATTTAGCTTTTTTTCTGAGTCATAAAGCAACTAAGTGTTTGATGAACAGAAAAGAATAAGTTTCGATAACCACAAAAGTTGCCACTTAGAAAAGTTGCACCAAGTTGCACGACTAGACGATTCTGTTGTTTGCGAGTATCGAACGATATATGTTAATGAATCAATTTTAGTTTTGCATATGGGATCTGAAAGCAAGATTATCCTTAAAAATTATTGATTACAAAGTTTGTCTTCCTCTTCATAACGATCCATCTACGTTTATGAAGTGGAATATCACGATTTTTCGCTAACGGAAATTTGCATATTATCAGTCTAATGAATCATTTAGAAAGTTGAGTGGAAGACGCTAACAGAAGGCTGCTGATCATTTAATTAGTTATTAGCCATGAAGCACCAGAATCGTTATGAAGTTGCTAAGTTCAGAGAACTAAAGTTATTATCGCTCGCACCATCTGCTTGTTTTTTTCTTGCATCTCATTGTTATTCGACGCTCAGTAAAACGTAATATAGAAATTATTAGCTAGGCAATCTTCCATTTCCACTTCAGAAACAATAGCAATGTTCCCATTGTTTTTTTTTTGCAACATTTTTCCACACATCTCTAGTCGTGCGAAGAGGGAAGATTTCAGCTGAATTGCTTCATTCCCCTTCAATCCCCACAAAGATCCGCTCAAGTAAGCATACGCGCCGTAGTTACTTACTTCAATTAACTAAAGAAAAATAATGAAAAGATGAAACTAGAGTTGCCAAAAGATGTGCACCATAGAAGTTAAATTTTCCCCCCACCTTCTTCTATGACCGAAGCTGAAGTAGGGATGGAAAAATTGTTGGTAAAAGCACAGGAAGTTGGAAGGCTATTGCTTTCTGTGAATGTTTAAAAAATATCAGAAGAATGCCGAATTTGGCGTTGTGTCCGTTCAATAATCCTTCCATAATACTCTATAACGTTCGAATAAACCGAATTGGCGGAAATTAAATAAACGATAGTAACTGTTTATTAATTTCCCATATTAAACAGCGATAACGAGCAATGTCAGTGGTCTGCTAGCGCATAGTAGCCGAAGGCGATCAGATGTGTGAGGAAGATTGATTCGACGTGCGTTTTGCATTCGCGATTATTGGCTCATTGTTAGTAGAAAATGGGCAACATGTGTGTTGTTTAAATGCAACACTGCTTCAGATTGATGAGGCTTTTGAATGGAAAATTAGGTGAGATTCCTTTAAATGTGCCAGTAAACAACTATATGGTTATAGTAAACAAAAAAAAACTTTATGTTCATATGAACTCTTTCGTCTTCATAGCATTTGTTTGCATATGAGAAACTAACAAGCTGCGCAGGCCTGCCGCAAGACTGGCAATACAAAAACAATAAACGAAACAAGGACAATCAAAGGCAAAAACTTTGATTTGGGGCAGGTTGAGCAACTTGAGCGATAAAATACACCGTATGAGCGGGATACAGCTTTAGAATGTGGCACCTATTGTCAACTGTGGCAGGGCCCGATACAATGAAGCGCAACACAAACCACATGAGAAACGAGGTGTCGGGCGATTGCTTTCGTGCCGACACCAGGTTGTCAGGTTATCAATGTACCGCTGCCTAACTCATGCGGTTGACTGTTGTTCACCGCAATTTGTTTTTCCCGCGTTGTCGATGATTCTTTCTTTGTGCTCGCCAACTTCTCTGCCGGGCTCATAGCTACTCGGGGACTTCAACAGTGAATGAATTATAATTGGTCTCAATAAAGAAACTGGCCTGATTTGATGAGGGCTCGTCCACTTGCCCCTTCCCTTTTTTGCGCTTGTCTATACCAACCTCCTGGTTGGCTCGTCCCAAGTTTGCTCACAAGGTTTGGGGGACACCATTCTGCCCTGCGAATCGCCCGACACCTCAAACTTGGGTAACTGAACCTTGACATACTTCAAAAACAACGTAAAAACGCGACATAATCGAAAGACGAGTACAAAATCATCATAAAACGTGACCTGAGCCAAATGAGGTGATTTCTGATGATGAGCTAATAAAAGAGGGACGAACAAATGACAAGGAGAATGCAAAAACGTCAAAGCTAGTGACGAGGTCGCAAAACTTTGAAGCAACCAACAAGCAACAATGAAAATCAAGCTTAAATTCAAGAAAAAAACAACAAACGAGAAATAACGCAAACCCGCTACGCTTACACATGACCGCAACGCCGCATTAGTAAGACGATATAGTCGCTACAGCCAGAAGTCAACTCAGATCGTTTTGCGAGTTACTGCGCTGAGACGCAGTCTGATTTATTGTCTGCAGCAGCTAAGTGATTCATTCGCATATCTTCGCGACAGCCGGAGGAATTTCTTCGCGAGTAACATGTGAGGCAATTTCCTCCGCGTGTAGAGGCAAACAGATTATTGTAGTAGGTTTCGCATATCTCCTTCATTCTTGTTCGATCTCTTGTGCGTCTCCTACTACAATCTTTCAGAGCACCAGGTAATCTTGTTCTCATTTGGAGTTTTTCCTCCACCTTTTCCAAGCTCTTTTGGTTCTTTTCCACGTTTCTCAGCCTCACTCCTCATATTCGGGCGTCTCCAGATGTTTTTCCTTCCGTTATCGTTCGAACTCGGGGAATCATCAAACGCTTTGTGTTCTCCCGGATCCTCTTGCTCCCGTTGGGAGAATCGCATTGCATCAACCGCTTTTGATGTTACTTACTAGCATTTTATAATCTGCGTTGACGTTGCCATTAGCTGACCAGTCTTTCGCTCCCATGCAAGAAGACAATGCATTAATATTTAAGGTTGATCTTCGGTGTTCCCTTATCGCAAGATGTTTTTCTCATGCTCAAAGTCAATTCTGATCTTGGTGGTAAGGAGGCGGTGGTCTGAACCCATTCGTGCAATCTTCTCGCCAATGATGGACACGTCCATGAACAGGCGCTTTGTGCCCGTTAACACGCAAATAGATTGATTCAAGGTAACACCATCCGGGCCTTCCCAAGTCGATCTCCTCTTCTGGTACTTTTGGAAACAAGTGTTCATTATACGCGGATGGTTACTGATCGCAAATGTTACAAAGCCAGACCCTCTGGTGTTCCGAACTCGAATGCCATACTTCCCAACACAGCTCTCAGCAGGGTGAATCCTGCGTCCGACCTTTGCATCAAAATCACCTCCAGTAATCGAGCACGTTGTTCTGAACTTCATAGCATCCTCAACCTCCTCGTAGAATTCCTCGACGGCTTCATCTGCTTCCAAGAAAAGTTTTCCATTCTGCAGCGGTCCGTATACCTGGACACTCTCCGAAGTGCGACTCTTATCAAACTATTGTACCAACACTGTGCCAACTCTTCCGGTTCCAGAATGGTTTTCGAAAGCCTTACCAAGGAAGACTTGATCGCCTGCTATCTTGCTACTAGCTGTTCACGTCGCCGTATCTCACAGATGCCAATGATGTCAGCTTTTATTTTTGACGTAATGTCAAGATACGCGTCGAATAGAACATCACTTGACAGACTTCTTTTATTGTGCGAAGCAACGAATATGTCTGAACCCCAAACGTGATCCAGTACTCGCTTTACATTCCGTCTAATAGCCAAAAGCAAAAAATCCTTCTGTTTATTTCTACTTGGCTTCTTAGCAATTAAGGTTTATGGAAGGATTCTTTGCTTTTGGCTTAGCAGGGATGCTCACTGAGGACTGGACAAGTAGCAGTCACCCCGTGACCTACTAAGAGCCTTTCCAGCATGGTGGGACTTGACAGAGCATAACGCTCCGCTGATATAGCCCCCTCTCCTCCCCCCATCAGCCCATTATCTGTTCCGCACGGCGAACAGCTGCTAGAGTATGGCTTGCGGTATATATATATATATATATATATATATATATATATATATATATATATATATATATATATATATATATATATATATATATATATAAGAGATAGAGAGAGGGAGGGAGAGGGACAGCAGCTCCGAAATAGCAGTGTGCTGTTTATGGATGTGTAGCTCTGCGAATTTTGAATCGCTCTGTTAAAATTTTGAAAATTTAATTTCAAGACAATCACAAAATCAAATATGACAATAAACGCCGATCAATGTCATTTGTCTGAGCACCACGGAGCTCAAGGCATTTTTTCAGTCTTTTTGGTACTGCAACGCACGTGCGCTGGCACAACTCCTTGTTCATATGAGGAAACGCTTCTTCATTTCGGCTTCTCAAAAGGTCCACAGAGTGCCTCTTCTGCGTTCACACATGGCTCTTAACGAAACTCCAGAGGAAAAAATCGGGGGGGGGGGAAATCTGGGCTCTTCGGTAGCCATTTGATGGCCCGTCTCCTTCTAATCCAAAAGTGAGGAGCATTTTCTTCAAGAAACTCCGCACAGCCTTTGCGTAGTGACCCGGAGGCCCATCGTTCATGAACATAAGACCACGGTGTTTTATTAAAGGCAATACGAGTTGGCGTCCACACTTTTTTCAAAAAAGAAGGATCTTAAAATTTCTCCCGACCAGATCCCTCCCCAAACGACGACCCTAGGGGCGTCAAGTCCTCAACCGGTGTCTGCTGGGGGTTTTCATCAGACCAGTACGCGACGTTGTGGAGACTAATATGGCCGCTTAACTCGAAAACTGCTTCACCAGACCTCAAAACTTTCTTGATGCCGACGTCTTTTGTTTCATCTTTTCCAGAAAAGCTCCACAAAATTCAACTCTTCCATTGAAATCATCTTTCATCAAACCATGTAATACTTGTGGGTGGCAGGACTTGAGGCCTCCGTCGCGAAGAATGCGCTGGACACTGCTTCACGGGGTTCTCAGCTCCAGGGAGAACCGATTATCTAACTTTTTGGGCTGCGGCCAGTGGCACTTAAAATTTGGGATTTTTTTCTGATTTGATGCACCGCTGCCGTCCGCTGCGAGATGCATCCTCAACAGTACCTCTTTCTTCAAAACTGGTGACAGCAGTTTCGATCCATTTTGAGTCCGGAGGTGGCATGAGGATTTGCTCAGACCAATGTCTGGCAACTTCGGCGAAGCTCTCATTTTTGTAATAAAGCTTCACTATAAAAATGCGTTCTTGCAGTGAGCGCTAAGTAACTCATCTCCTTTTGGAAGTTGAGATTTAGAAAAAAAAGAAAAAAAGCATGCACGAAAAGCGAAAGCGTAACGATGATATTGATCGCGGAACAACTACAAGCTGCTTTTTCAAATGTGCAATATTTCCCTATGAGAGAGACTATTCAGCCCTATCTTCCTTTGAAAACTATAACTTAAATGCTATAGTCCTTTTGAATACAAATGATTTTTTAATGGTTAATTTTAGCCACTCATTTTAGTCGGTGCCAATAAAATCGCTAAGTAAAAGGAAGATAAGGATCATTCTATGGCCTTTATCAAGATGAGGATCAAAACATCTGAAACATTATGTCGCTTCACATGATAAAATTAAACAAATCATAAAAACGATAATAAAAAAACGGCAAATATGAAGCGGCATAAGATCTAGCACAAGCATTGTTTGACAAGTGCAAACTCCTCGATTGTTACAAAAAAATAGACCTTCTTGTCGACTGTGTTCCGAACTGTTTACGCGTCCAATACACACGACAATTGTCTGGCGAGCAGCACCAATGGAACGCCAGACAGCGATTGCACGTTTGGGCTGGCTAATGTTGTTCAGAGAAAACTGAAACGGAATGGTGCGAGGAGTAGTCAACGAACAGTTGAAAAAACTCATTTGCAAATCTGTAGCGTAATGCCAAATTAAACTACGTACTTCTGCATTCCAACGTCCTAAGATCAAATAATTTAAAGCATTCTTGGCTCTAGGTTCCTTTAACTTTACAAAATGCAAATCTTTTGAAGTGTCTCAAAATCTTTTTATGTCTTTGACCTCGTCAATAAAGTAACCAGGTCAATTTGTGCACAGCATTACAAACTTATCAACAGTATACGGTAAATGCTTCACTGTAATGCATCAAGCTGACACTTTCATACGCAACTCCACGTCCATCTTCACCACAGCATTTTTGTTTTTCTATACGGCCGAAAAGAAGTTTATGATTTCTGTCTATCGTTTACCATCGGTCACTCATAAGGTTAGTGATTTAAATTATCCACAAGGGATAGCTGTTACGCTCATCCGCTCAATTTACTTATGTTGTCAATGAGCTATGAGGAAAAGCATTTCAACCAGGTGGATATACATAATGCTTCCTTCGTTTCAATGAAAAACAGCAATAAAACATCAAATGGGCAATACAAATCAGGTGATACAACAAATCAAATTCTTACATCTATATTATACACATATTGTCTGAGTTTGAAACGCAGGTTGCACTTTTGGCTGAGGTGGCGAGAGACCGCCAGTTACGTATAAATATAAGACAGCTGATAAAGGTAATCACCTATAACATAAATAATAAACCTATGAAATTTCTCGAATTCTGTGCTAAGTCGAATGGCCATATGGAATAGATCATCGCATAATGCCCACCTTAGAAGTAAATGAATTGAGTCCAATTTGCAAACTGCATACACTCAGTGCTCGCAATTGGGATACCAATGCTGAGTTTTTAGGAGGAAAATGCGGCTAGAAGAGTGGAAATTAGTTCGGTGCCAGAAAATGGAGAATTTAACGGGAATGCCTCAGGGAACCGCGCCTGAGTGCAACTTTGGATAAAACGTTTTGCATTTATCTGCCTCAAAGGTACCACAACATAACTAACACCCGTAAACAATGAATTGTTGACAAAAAGCCTCACCGTAGCTATGAACATACTCCATAAGCAACATTCATAACGCATGAGCATTCCAATCAAAAAAAAAATTTGTTTAAGTGATATTTGGAATGCTGTGGTCAAATTATTCATGTGCAGAGATCACTGATACACGTTACGACAAAAAAGCCATATGCGAACCATTTGATTAGCCGAGAGTGGAGTGGGATTTTGAGATTGGCATTTTTTTGAAAATTTTCATAAAAAGCCGACACTTCTGGAAATATTTCTCATGCCTATTTCCACCCTTCCTTACTTACTTCGCGGTCAGGTCTACTACCGTCAAGCAATTCTGCACGTATGAAATTAGCAGTTTTTTTTTTGCTTCTTTGTGAATGATTATTGTGCATAGCGCTTTCAAATTTGTTTCCACTCTTCTTAACGTAGCTTCACGAGAAAAAAAGACGAGAATATAGTTTTGTGAAGCACCAAAAAGGTACTCACCTTACAAATACGCATCGGCGAAACGTTTTCAAAATGTGCCTAAATGCAGCCATTTTTCTTATCGCTTTAGAGTTAACGATCGCTTGTGGCGCCAATTCAATTGATTTCCCTATGGCAAATTTGCGCTCATCGCAATAACGTTCCACTTGTTATGGCTTACTTGTCGGAATGGTGCTCAAAAAAGGAGCTTCCATTGCTACTTCTTAACTCGTCTTGTCGTATTGTTTGCACGCTTAAAGATGCACATTTCATTTGAAGATATCTTTTTTTTTTTTTTTTGAATTCTCGGAAGAATGTATTTTATATAACGGAATTTTTCATGTGACGACAGTCTTCTAATGAATCGTCACCTATTAGAGTACTTATATTAACCGCTTAATCTAAATTATTTCATCGACGTTCGCATTTTCATCGATGTGCTATGTTTGCTTTCACATCGCATTCATTGCATCATATTATTGAACAAAGAAGCACGTCATCATTCATTAGTCGTTTCAGATTTATTAGCATATTTTCTATGCATCGTTTGATGTGATTTTTGAAAATATTAGTTAAAAAGCGTAACTAAGGTAATTAGCTGAAAATATTCGCTAAGAGATCTGAGCATGAGAGTTTCTCTCTTACGAATACGATTCAAGCGTGGGCTATCAGGCATGGGGCAATGAGACGTCTCATATCTGGTATCACAGTTTATCGCTCTCAATATTTCCTAATTTTTAATTATGTTGTAGAATTTTTGCACTGCAAATTGCTTTCTCCACTCGTCTTTTTTCCATTACAGTTGTCTCAAAGACTTAAACTTTATTGGGCGTGCAGAAAGAGCTTGGAAATTATTTACGGTGTAATCTTGAGAGCATTTAATATATCTGAAACAAGCGACACCTCTCCCCTCATCTATTTCCATTTTTTGCGTTGTAGCGGAGGTATTTCAATGAAGTTGTGAAGTATTCTTTTTAACTGTCATAGGATTTGACACTATCGTTGTGAGCATCATTGATTTCTATAGTGCTATGCAAAAAACATTGCACAAATTTTAGTGGAAATTTTTTCTGCAATGTCTGCAAACCTAAATCATAATAAATTAAAAATTATGTGCTAACAATAAAGGAACTCATTCGTTGTTTCGAATGTGAAACATCTTGCCATATTGTCATTGCAAGTGGAAGCGTTCAGTATTCGTTTGTCACATCTTTGCATTTTAGATTGAACAGTTGAGACATAGATCGCAGCTATGTGCTGCATAAACCGGAGAAAAATGATGTGCTTTATGTGTGCATTAATAATCAAAAAGCATCAAACGAATACAAATAAAATGCTCGTCGTTGTATTCAACAAAAGCAATTCGTATCCGATTCGGGCGCTGCTAGCAGCTGTCTTTCACATCTCAATCGTTAGCGCTCTTTCGTTGTTGGCGCATGAACGAAAACTACAAACAACACTAATTGCGACTATCATATTCAATTTCTTTCCTTTGTTTCACGTCATAACTTCACATTTCTGCATATATGTAGAGAGATTTTACAATTATGCAGCCTACTATTTAATCCAATATTTTTGCGTTAATTATTCCCTAATTCAAAATTATTCCCTAATTTAAAACCGTATCGCTACAGAATTATTCTTAACTGCTATTGTCTATAGTTGTACCTACTAACCCCATTTTGGTTATTTTATTGCTGGAGACGCTCTTCAATGACTTTTTATTAGCGCTTCTCTTTGTTTTTTAGCAGCATCTTTTGTCAGTGACTTTTTGATATATTTGCAAACATTTTTGCAATCTTTGCCTTTTGAATGGCGCTGCTAATATTTGCTACAACTGGCAAAATTGAAGTGACTAAAGCACAATGAATTTTCCCATCAGTGTGTCATTTATTATTCGATTTAAACCACCCATAATTGCGACCACTATGCGTCCATATCATGTATTAGTTTCATTGAGTTCATGCACTGCATTCATATCGTGCAGTCATTGCATCCCCATTAATCATTTTGGTTTCATACAAATCGGTATAACGTCATTGTATCATAAATTCTAACAAAAATTCAATATTCAATCAAAGGCCAAAATATGAGTGCCAGCTCTCAATAAAATTATACTAATTTAATCATCCAAGTAAAATAATTGGAGCATGGACAACTTCCTTCAAGCGCAAAAGAATGCAATCGGTTGCATTACTTTGTTTGATCTACAGCGTAACTTGGATGTATTTCTTTTTCCGCTACTGAATTAGATTTGTATAGCTTAAGGTTGGCAGCTTTGGAATATTCAGCAAATTAGGTCACTCTGCAAAGAAATACCTCATTTTCATTCAAGAATTCGGTCTATTCTTGAGTCAAGAATGAAAGTATTCCTATTACAGTTATGCTTGAATGAAAGATCTTCATTAATTGGTTTGAATATTTGTGAGGAAATAGAAAAGGAAAAAAGTCGACGGAAAAGCATAATTTTTGAAAGTGTTATGAAACAGTGAAAAATATAATGCTTTCAAAAATTTCGCCTGCGAGAGATTTTCAACTTATTCCAAAATGAATTACACACTAGATGAAAGTACAGTTAACGTCCAGTCACCTGCATTGCCATTCATTCAGTCACATGGCTGTACGCTTCGAGAATGGATGAAAAAAAACAAGCATTCACAGTGACGATATGTTTTACTAGCACATTTCGTCTGTTGCATTTGATGAGCGTTCACTGCATTTTTGATCGTGTATTTTCTCGCTTTTCCTTAGATAGGGTTGAAAAATCGATGAATTGTCAACCCGAAATTGCAATATTTCCTATATTTGTTACACTAAGCTGAACCTTTAATCTGCAGTTTGGCCAGCTTCTAAAATGTTCAACTGGAACTAAGGGTATGAATAGAGGAGGGTGGGGTTGGGGGTGGGAGATAGCTATAATATTTTTCATCATTTACAAATTTGAAGAGAGAATTTGTAGCCTATGAATTTGTGCCCCCCCCCCCCTCTACTGTTTGCGTCTTTGACGCTTCGAATTCGTCATCAGATTCAGCGTCGAATTGATTGCCATAACGTTTTCCTACAAGCCGCGAGCCTCATCCTTCTCTGCGTTACAAACGGTGGCCGTCACCGATTCCAAATTGCGCCTTTGCATAATGTAACGTTCTGTTTGGACGATAACAGTCGGCAATCACGAGCTAAAGTTCACAGATTCGGATGTCGACAGAGATGTTTCTTTTTTCCATTATTTGATTCGTCCCAGTATCGTTCAACAAAGCTGTATTTACCTATGATCGCACATAAAATAATATGCGGATGTCAATAGTCGTCATGCTATCAGTGCTATGAATTAATTCAGCTGCAGCGCTGCATGCAGCTGCTAACGACAATCCATCAAATCAATCAGTAAATGAGGAAGTCATATTCGTCTGACTGTTAAATTATTTTGCAAACTCAATTGAACAATAGTGTTTCGTGAGCAATATTTGATGACATTTAGTGAAAATGAAGCAACTCTTTATCAACGATATAGAAATATTAATGGCGCAGCTTGTCGGTGACATAGATTAATGAAACGAGATTTAATATCTTGTTTGTGTGATTGAAATATGAAACATGAATTTCGCCGCTACAATGGCTAATCTCTGAATAAATTACTTTTAAGTTAAGCGTGTTCTATAACGAATATATATTTATATGCTCATATATCCTTCTCGAAATATTTTCGCTCAGAATAATTGGTTAATACCAATATTTTCGAAAAAACCCAACGCAAAAACATATGTCTATGAAAAGAAATTATATTTTCTCCTCTCTTCGAAGATTGTTGCCCGAAACTGTATGGCTAATTTTTGCAGTTGCAGAGGAATAGGGATATGATCTTGGATTCAACAAATGCACTCTAGAATAGATGTTTACATCAGGTTGACATATTAGAGCTTATTTCATTTAGCGACACCCACAAATCATTTGCATCAATCATTTTCACGGAATACCAATTACTTCCTGTTGACAAACTGTGGCTTGATTTATACCTTCGAGGAGAACTTTGTTGCTTCTTCAATCAACAATTTTACATTTGCAAACAGTTGGATTTTTCAATGAGAAATCGATTTAAGACCGGAAGCCTCATTAATGATATATTAACTATTTTACAATGAGTCATAATTAGCACAAACCCAGTGTTATGATAGAACTCCTTTTTTTTCACTTTCATAAGGCGAAATGAATACCTCGATGTAGATGCACCTTGCGTGTGATATTTGTGTGACAAAGTTGTGATTTTAAAATTTTTCGAATTTCGGTGAAAAAATGTCTAGAGTTGGTGAGACAGTAAGGATATTCTCAGGAAGGCCGTTGTAACGCTGCATTGAAAATTGTATCACTAACGCATACCGACAATATACAGTGCTATATTGAAAAACAGCAGCTCACTGATAGATACTCCCCGTACTATGTTTGCTTTCTGGTTTATTTCAATCAGGAGTAAATGTTCTTCCTTTTAAGCGCATAAAAACTTCCCTAATCATCCACATTCATGAGTATTCAATGAGTCTTCTAGTTGAAACACTGAGTGCCATTAAGAAGCTTAGCATTCACCATTTTTCTTCTCAACAATATTCAAAACGTCACTAGCTCACTCTTGACATCGTTTCTTTGCCCGGTAGAGCTAGACAGAACTAGAATTCCATTTCAAAGCTCGCTTCATATTCTCCAGATGACCTCACCATAGAGCCACCATCAACAACTCTCGGATCACCTGAAATCACGAAGCAGTTTCCAAAAATTTTGGTGCTCACCCCTACAATTCTCTACCTTGTATGTTCACTATCCACCTCCCTTTCTCATATCTGCATGGCTCTTTATGTCGAGCAGCAGAAGGCAATTATTGCGTCTCATCATATTTTTGCATGAGTCTCGCCGATATGAGGATCTCGACTTAATCGAATGGTTATGATAGCTACTGACTAACGGAAAAACCAAGCCTTTTTGAGCGCTGCAAAAATAGAACATACCACAGCTCTGAACTCTTCAGTTTAAGCTCCAAACTCTAAGGGTATCTCCGTCTCTGAGGTCAGTTGGCATCAAGCATTAGATGATCCTGAAGGCAAAGCTGAATCGGCGTTTCAGTGCTTCTATAGCGTGATGCCCAAAGTAGTGTTAGCGCAGTTCCTCAAAGGGCGAAATAATGTCGGGTTTGAGCAGCTGTTGCGTTCGAATCAATTGAATTTCTGCGAAACAAAGCCTTCTATACTATTCGGAGCACTCTGGACTAAAACGTAGCACAGCTTGATCGCAGCTTTCGAAAGCGGTTCCAGAAGTACAAGATTAGGAACAACAAACGAATACCTTCTCAATGAGGTTCCCAAAGAAGCAATATAATCGCAGGCAACTTAAATCTCATTTTGACGAGTGCACTGCAATCCACTTTGAAGTTAACAAGTTAAATTCGAAATTTTGATTGGCTATGGCTCTACAATTTGTTGCAGACGGCCGTCACCGTCGGTTTCATGCGAGTAGTGTTGCAAGGTTGCTGACTAGACGTTATCCTTCTTATGTAAACGATGCTATAAAGATACGTTGGGGTGAATGACGGCTTAAGTTAAAAGCAAAATAGTATGCGCGACAATTCTTTGAAATACGCTTGTTGATGATGCATATATAGCTAGTTGAGTTTGAAAAACAGTAAGTAAATACAAAGTTACAGTAAAGGAAGTTAAGAATAACTATGGAAACATACCAAACGAACAAGGTTGACATGATTGTGTCGTTGTAACGTAAGTCGTTACGCATTTGGCTATTGCGCATGGAAAAAAATCTCCCTTAATGTTTGATAGATGATGGGATCATTTTATTGAGCGTGCACTTAAAGGCTCAAAAAGTATAATTATTTCTTCCATATGGCCAACTTATCTCGATATATTGATGTTCCAATCTTCTCTCATTCACTCGTGCAAACTAAAATCCTGGTTTTAATGCTCTCTGCTGTAGATATGTCGATGATTTATTAATATTCAATAATGAAAACTTTAAGCATACGGCAAATTTCATTTACGGTGAAGCATTACAGATTGAGATTACTTATGTTGGTAATATGGCCAATTTTTTGGATTTAAACCTATGTATTACACGTAATGGTGTAGTCACAAATGTATATGATAAGACCGATCAGTTTAACTTTCCAGTTAACAAATATACTCAATTGGATAGTAATATTCCTCTGTTTATACATAAAAACCTCATAGTTTCCCAAATCTATAGGTTTACTAAACTGTGCTCCGTTAAAGAAGATTTCATCAACAAGTGCAAAGACCTACTTAAAAATTATGGGGATAAAGGTCTTAGTATTTTCATTATGAAAAAGTTTATATACAGGGCATTGATCAATAAACCGGAATTGATATATAAGTTTGTTTACCCAAACAGACAGAGTATTAGTAATTTGCTTGATACAATTTTTTATGGGCTTTAGTATCTTGCACATGGTGAGATTAAAGACATAGGTACTTCATGGAATAAACGGGTCTGGTGCATTCTAATAACAAAATACAATTAACATAATAGCTTGATTTTTATAATTACATTAATAGAATCTAGGATATTAACATTATTTACTTAATAATACGGTGCTCCATATCAGAGAAAGTGGTTTTAATTAACTGCTATAGTGCTAACTTCATGGAAAATATATTTATTGGTTCGCGAATCACGGTTCTCCTTTATAAAGATTCACTAAAATATTGATCTGACAATGGTCTATAGCAATATATGGCGCCAAAATTGATGCATTGCTGGAACCTTCTACTTCTACGACCACCACTAACATTAGAACCATTACGTACGACAGCACGTTTACACATGGGATTTTAATTTTACTTTCATAACTTCTTTTCTTCTAGTAGCTTTTCGATAACTACATCATAGAATAATCTTGACTTTCTTCATTCTATTCCTCGTCTTTTGCATTTCCAGGTCTTCTTTTCTACTTCTATCTGTCTCCTTATTAAGCTGCCCTTTACATTGTTCTGTTTCACTAACATTGCAACTTTTTATCATTTAACTAACAGGGTTATGCGTATCGTTCTGATGATGGCCCGCGCATAACTCAGATGCACACGTAAACGAATAAGGGCCGAAACGTGTACACCTTTCAAGTCTTTGTTCTTTTCTCAGGATATCTTTTTTACAAATACGATCGATTTCACTACTTTCTGGTTCATTTATTTTATTTCATTTTGCATTTACAGTTTTATATAATCTCATGTTTTTAATTTATGGTGCATTCATGGTTTTAAATAATTAAATAATTTTAAATAATTTCGTACTGCAAAAGCATATCTTTAAACGAATATATCGTTTGCATCTGCGATTACTCGTATGCCTTTTAATGAAGAAGTGCTGCTTAGCTGTGCTCGTTGCAACTGAGTGATTTATAAGCTCAGGAGGCATTATTGAAATGCGGGGGCGGAAATGTGTGCTATTTCCAATGTGCCCAAGTGGAGCATTTGAAAGCATCGTCAAGGGGGAGATCGGTGGATTTCTATATTGGTATTCTGAATTTTCCCACGATGAATACGATAGCGTACGGGGTTATTCGTCGAAAAGATCCTGTTTCATTATCGACATCATAACGTCGACTCGTTGGGAAACGCTACTGGCACATGCGGTTCGGATGGCGCGTAACGCCCTTAGCACGCCCCTTCTGATGCTTCAACTCATTTTCATTTTCTGTCTTCGAAGCACGCCAATCGTTTTACCAATGCGTCCTATCAACTATTTTTTTTTTCAACTTCAACTCCTCGAAATAAAAATCCATAATCTCACATATGCATTTTCTCGATCTTAAAGAGCATTTCAAGTTTGAACTACACACCTCATCATGCGTTTATTGATATAAGTGTGAGCGCAAGCAATTGCTCTTTCCTTTTCGAATAATCGTGCTTCATTAAGTCTCTGTTTGCTACACTCACTTAGATAGCGTTTAAAGTGCATGACGTTCTGCTTGCAACCTTTCGAGAGTATTTTGCAAACCATTTTATTTGCCAATTTATTTGATATTAAAGCGCGATAATATGTGGAATGATAACATTTCTTTACATTAATACTGTCAATTAAAACTGCGATGTTATTGGGGAAAGATAGGAAGTATTATTTGGTAATGAGAATAGATTTAAATGGTATTAATTTGTTTGTTTAAGTAATATTAAACGCTTTTGACGTTTAACACTGGTATACCCTTATTAGTGGAAATTCGCTAAAATTATCGACTAATAACGTCGAAAGGTTTACATGTTTGTAAACATACAAATTTCCTTACTGCGAAAGCTATGAGGTCAGCGATCGGTTGAATCCAATTCGATGGAAATGGCTTGAGCGACTCGGAAAAAAATTCTCGTTGAATGTTAGTGGAACTTGCGGTCGTACAAGTGGATATAAATGGACAATCAGAATTAGAAAAATATATAGCGAATTCTTTAAACATTTAACTTTATGGATTTCTTGCTGCAGAAAACAAGGATGGATCATTTTCTGATCCCTGATTGGTCTCTTTTTTTTTTCGTAAGTGCTCATCTAATGCCACAGAATTCAACCAGAAGAATGAAATTAGATGAGTAAATATTCATAGGTGAGGGATGCTGTCTTCTTTTTAAGATTGCTGTGGCATATTTTGCAGAAAACATGAGTGGAATAAATCACGCGTGAGAGTTTTTCGGTTGAATATTCATAAACACATTCCTGCGTCATCACACAGCGATGGCATTTGCTTATGTGCATAAATTATTGAAGCTCTAAGCCTTTCTTAATCTTGAGCATACACCTGCGTTTAATATCTTCACTATGACTCCATTGATGGTAAACATCCAAAAATCATTTACATTTTCATTGTAAGTTTTCAAAAGTTTTCTTGCGAAATAAACATTGTTCCTATTCGTTGAGATACTGAAAAATAAATTGACATGTTGAAAATTTTTTGCGCTGGTTCAGACCAATGCTACTCTTGTTTATTAAATGCAAATGCATCAGTATCAATGTATGAGAGAGATTTCTGCTAAAGTGAATAGGATTAATTATTGTTTTTTCTTTGTGAAACATGATTCTGATCGAGTGTGCTTTGAAAAAATCAATCACTCGATGATACAGCAATGAAAACACTTTTGTAGACAAACGCTATCAAATCTATTCGTTTTATTCAATGTGGGAGGCAATAGTATGCCTAGTGCACAATAATATTCTCACTACTTTTGCAACGAAGTTAAGCAGACAGCAATTCAAATTGTATTATCAGCAGCAAAACCACAAATAAAATTTTCATTTTCATCTTGGAGAAATCAAAGTTAAGTGAAAAACTATAAATTTGAAATTCATATCGATGAATCAATACGGCCGTCTATAAGACTTAACTAACGATAAGATGTGTTTCGTATCAGTTTGTTTCGAAATCAAACTGAAATTGCAAAGTGATTCCATCATGAATTTAAAATTTCACCTTCCATCGCAAAGCGACATATAAACTATCAAAATGTCTGTATATTTCTAGTGAGAAATTTTGAAAGAGCTTTTCTTCCTTGAAAAAACTTGACATCGTGACATCCGTTCACCGATTCTATGAATATATGAGCTAATATGAGGATGTTTTTAGCTTGATTCATATATGCTTCCATTTAAGAAAGTCTAGTTAAGGAAAGTACTTCGACTTGACGACGTATTACGGTATTGCTTTCGTAGCTCGTGATGAGCGCCGAGGAACACCAATCCCATTTCAAGTTTGCATCTGGAAAATTATTATGGTGGAATTTTGCACATACGTTGGCCTGTGTGTCTTTCTTGCGAAAATCTCGACTTGGTGGACATGAATTTTATATTTTTTTTAATCTAACCGTCACTATCAACTTTCAGGTTGATTCTTCAGTTTTTAAAGGTTTTTTCAGTAATATAAAGGTGATAAAACGTTGACATACAAGGCGACATACATTTCATAATCGATCCGGATGCTGAACACATGCAAGAATGAATCTTTTCTGGAAGAGGTGCTTGAGGAGTTCGTTCAATCACAGCATTAAATGCACTTTTAAGCATATTTCTGTCATTTGCTAGCAATTTGCTGAATCGGTTGATTTGCCAGGCAGGAATAAAAAATAACATTTTGCTTTATCTCCTCTGGTGTCTCTACATATTTTTCTCTTGTTTTCACAAATTCCATGACGCTGCTTTCCTTTGTACCTGCAAGATGATGTGAATCGAGCAATCAACATGTGTTCAAAGAGGTACATGGAAATGTGGCACCTTCATTAACCGTAGCTTTAATTCTTGCCCAATTTTTAAGAACAAAACAATGGAAACATTATGCGCGTTATACCGGCGGATGAGCATACCATTTGCAATATGATATACGACAATCGCTTCGGCGCAACCGTTCGAGCATAGATCTTCAACTGTCAAACGTGCAATTCTTTAAATAGAGAAATTTGAATTTTTCGACTTTTATTTGCTTAATGCGATCTCCAACTCCTATTTACTGCTTATTGTACGCTAGCCAGACCACCTAGTCCTAATCACTACTCACTCTCCTTCAGTGGTGACTCTATCGAACTATGAACGTCGCTTTATTAGCTTTCCAAAAGCTGCCTAAAAAATCCAAAACGCAACAGATTTTAAGTGCGATAAGAGTCCCTAGTAACAAATAGTTCGCAAAATAGTCTGCGCACAAAATAAAAACGTCACTGCAGTCCGATGTGATGCAGTGATTCATCCGGTGTTACGAAGGAATGGCGCCAAATGCTACGCATGGACAGCAGTATATTCTCCAGTTTACTGTACAGCTTGCTGTGATTCATGTGCAAGTTTGATACCTGTATTTCCCACTCCGTGCGCCGCGCAGTAATGCAAATCACCTTCGTACTCTTTTTTTATTGGATAGGTTTGTCGAAATATTGCCGGGCAAAATTTGCCGCCACCTCTTCTATCCGCTAATCTCACCGCATCTGAAGCTTGTGAATTCTGATATACTTTTAGTTTTGAGTCTGATTCAAATGAACGATTCAAGAGAAACATATCATAGATTCTGCACTCATCTCAGGCGAATAGCGCTCATCTATTTAGCCAAAACGAAATGCCCTAAAAATTTGAAACGAATATTTCAGATTAAAGCTTGCTTCACGCTCACCATTCACAGCATAAAGACGCGATTATATGAGGCTCTTGAAAGATGTGAAATAATGACATTGAGCTGAATTTTCATACTCGATGGAATCATGGGACATTCGAGCATCTCCATCGTGCGCTTCAGCATAGTGCATGTCAAGTGAATTTCCACAACGAAAAGATCGTGAACGTAAAGTATCGCAAAAAAAAAACGATGTCGATAATTCCGATAATCACAAGTGATTCGGTGACATCCGATGAGAAAGTGGATGGTAATGCAATAGCAACCTCACTGCAAAACGGATCATGTCTGTCGCAAAGCAGTTCATTACCGATGATTGCCTACGAACTTAGCAATGATTCATCGTTCCACGATGGAACACCAATGCGAGAATCAGCGTTTGGCTCTTCAAAGACCACCTCACTTGACGCTGTCGGAAGTGATGTGAGCATTCATCTGCCAGGTTCTGCAACATTTGCTTTTCCTGCCACCTCATCACAGTTGAATTCCAGGTTGGCGCTCATACTTTCCATCTCATTTTGCATTAGCTACGTCTTTATGGCAATATCGTCATTGGTTGACGATCAACAGTAATGAGACTGATGTGCCTATATTTTTGGCCACAGTAGCGTGCGATAAAACCTGTGGATATCATCCAGTAGAGTGCCGTTTGTTTTACATAATGTCAATGAGAGATCAACTGATGATTTGCTGCCGTTATTCTCAAGATAATTGGGCTATTGCCGGGAAAAATAAGCTTTCATTCAATTCACTCCTCTCTGAGCGACCATTTTATAATTTAGAAGTTATCAGCACATGAAGAGGAGGTCGGCTCAGCGTAGATCGAGCAATTCTTCGATACATTCCGAAACACGAACGAATCTCATCCTTCAAAATGTTGGCAGAACTATTCAAAGGTTAGATGCCATCGTCGAGAGTTCGTTTTTGATCTCCCAATTTCTTCTTTGAAGGTTTGAACGAGATAAATAAAAACGTTGAGTGATAATGGCGGAGATTTCAAGCGCTAAAAATAATCATTGCTGTAAGGTTCACAGTTCGATGCCTTGAGTACACCATATGGTCCGTTTAGGTGTGGAAAAAAATTAAAAAGCTAAGAGTTTCTAGTTTTATTATTATCGGAGAAAAGCTTTGAGGCGGAAAGTTGACGGATGCTTTTCAAATACACCGACCAATACATTAGTGCATAAATGGTATAATGAAAATCGCAAACATATAATACTTCTTCTATTATAATATATTTCAAAGGCTCTTCACTATTACTATCTTTGAAAGTTTAAAATCATTACCGAAAAAACCTCTTGAATAACGCGCCTAATATGTGGAATTTAAGCATATGAGGAGTTTTTATCATTTAATTGCTGAGAGCGTCATTAACGTTGTACCAACTTGCTCCTATCTCTTGCGTCGAAATAAGTAGGGCATTTTCACGTGATATACATCTTTATGTATAGATCTTTGCTTGTGTCAAAAAACTTTCATGAGATTGTGATTCATAAATGTCATTAACGAAACGTCATTTTGTAGAGATGGAAGAAAAAAACCGAATAGGTAAGCGCAGAAATTGTTAGCTAAATCGTTAATAAAGAGAACGTACTTTTTAAAACTTTCTCGCGCAGTGTACGACTTATTTGTTATATTGAATTCAGTGATGTTTGTGCATTAAAATACCACGATGCTAAAGCAAAGCCTTAATCTTATGCTTCTCTTTGAAGTAAATTTTTTTGAAACGCATTGAAGCATCGAGGAGCTGTTATTGCCCCAATGTGCCATTTAAAGCGAGATTCTATAACATAGTTTGTGAGAAATTGGGCTGAAATTAAGCTACATATTCATAAAAGCGCAAGCCAACTATTGTCATTAAAACGTTGCAGCCATTACTATTATACTTTTCCCTAACAAAGCTGTAACTTCTTGTATTTCTAAGTAAATTTTTCCTATATTTCATAATATTGCGTATAATTTACGCTCATTTATTAATAGCCTACGAAGACGAGCCAGCACCTGTGTGAATGTTGCAATAAAAGTTGCATTAATACTTTAATTCATTGTCGCTAATTTATTGTGAGGAGACGATTGTAATGCCACAATCGTTTACTAAATCATACAAGAATCGAGTTCCGCTATTCTAATAGATGTTTTATTAAGTGTGTAATCGATGAAAAAGCATATTTCTTTTAGAACTCATAACCACTTGCGGCGGACTCGTCTTCTTCATGCGTTCTACCTCCTCGCACTTCCCGTCTATACGTTGCTTGGAGCGTTGATCTTCCAGGTGATAGAGAATATTGGCTTGGATTCAAATGCAACATATCTGAATACTATTCCTATCGTAATAGTCTGAATTCGAAAATCACCCAGTGGCGGCGTTCATAAAGATATCAGTGCCCTTAAAAGCTCATGCACAATAAGATTGTAATGATTAATAAAACAATTTGCATCTTTTCGAGTGATTAAGAATACTAAATGCCAATAATAAGCTTTTCGAGTAAAACCAAAGTAAAAGGGAACGAGCCGATTTTCAGTGATATTGGGAAAATTTCATACAATTATTTTCGTAGTCTTTGAATGGCTAAATCATCAAATCGGAATCATTTGCTAATCGATTCGGTTTAATTCGATAATCTCAATTAATTTAAATTGAAGTGGTTAAATTTTTCATTTTGAAGCATTCATGAACAATTGCAACACTTTTTTTTGGTAATTCGAACACCTCAATATGTATGTGTTCTATGTGCAGCATAGTCGCTTTATCTGCCTTCATCACTCATGATGCGTAACTTGAAGGCACTAGATGGAGAGCACGACGATTTTATGAAGCGCGACTATGAGCGACGATGTCAACATTTACGTGATGAAAGGCTAGACATACTCAGGAACGAGTGCATATTTGCGCCAGATGCATGCTTCAACGTATGTGCTTTAAGCCTTCATGGTGTAATATCAATTTGCACTAGAAACTCGCATTATGTATGTTCTGCTCATAATGAAGCATCAGTAGATTAGGTGGCATCGATTGTTTCAAGGAAACAAGGAGGTCGTTGAAGGGAGAGAGGAAGGAAGCAGCTAAGGAAAGGAAACGAGTACCTATCTGAAGCTCGAGCTGCGACCTAGTTTTTTGATCGCTATGCCGTTGAATGTGCTCAAAAGTTCGACGCAAAGCGTTTGAAAATTAGTCATTTGCAAGACTTCTTACCATTTTCGTGCAAGTGCCATCAGCCACCAGAATAAGGCGATTATAAGGCGAAATGATTCAGGGAACGAACAGAACTCTTCAAAGTTGGAGAGAAGGAAAGAAGGAGGAAATAATTTATATATTCCACCTTTTAATGTAATCACTTTTCCATGCTTTAGCGAAAATTGGACGCATCTGCCGCCTAATAGGCTGTGCATTGACGTGTTTGAATTGTTGTCTGCGTACTTTCACCACATTCTACCTTTTTATCCTTACATATATGGCATGAGTGAATCACTTTCAGTCACTTTTAACATTTTTTTTCCCCACCGAACTGTTGTCATAAATTTCATTCACCACATGTGTACTGGCGTAATTTATTTCTTCATTTGAGCTATTAATTCGAAAGATTCAACCACAATTAATTTAACAGCGAGCATTTTGCATATGTGAGCAACTTGTACCGTTAGTTCGTATTTGCGCTAAACTTTTTGCAATTAACAAATGCTATTAATGTGTTATCCTCAAAGAAAGAGGGATTCATTTCTGCAAGCGGGCATTAAAACACGAAGTGCACTATACAGAACGCTTCCTCGTTCCTCTCTTTTAACGAAATTTTTGAACACATAGCTGAAAAATTGATTAGTTGTCCTTTTTGCATGTTATATATGATATTACTACCAAAATGCAACAGAACGAAAGAAATTTAGCCATCTACTTTTCACATATAAAAGGAAATCATTGTAAACATGCAGATGAATAATTTTGCAGTTAGATGCTGCTTTTTTGATTTCAAAAGGAATTATAGAAAGATGCCATGCACAATTTCAATTGCAATGAATTTATAAAATATTCTCGAAGCTGGTTCTCTTGTTCTCTTTCACTCTTGTGTCACTGTTTATCCTCCTTTACTTATTTATTTTTGCTTCAATTCGGGAGGAAAAGGGGAGGGGGGAAGGAGTGGCAAGATCAAGATCATTATTTATCAACCTCGGAAATTATTCTGTGCCAACATTCAACAACTAATTTTAGTGTTTTAATCATTGAATGGGCTAAAAAAAACATGTGGGTGCTAAATATTTTTCCCAAAATATTCAAAAATTTATATGCTGTGTCAACATCCTCAAATTATTTTCGTCATTAACGATTCATCTTTCTCGCGATCTTGAACTGTAGAAGTGGGAATGATATACGAGCAACCAAAGAGGAATAACTGAAGCGATAAATAGAGAGTAATAAATGAGATTTGATATTCAGGTGATGCGAAACTATTTGGAGGAAGTGGAGAATTGCTATAGAGCATGGCACGAAGTGAACAGGACAGTAACACATCCGATGTCTGATTTCACGAACGCGATTGTCTATGCGTTTAGGTTGTCTTCTAATGAAATATTTCTAAGATTTTAACAAAATTCAATTCATAGATGCTTGTAAAACCTAACAAAGTTTCCTATTCGATGAACTCCATCGAATACAGTGATGATCCGAAATCGAATCAAATCGAATTTCGTCTATTTTGGGAATTAACAGAAAGCTAAGGTTATTGCTGTGTTAGAAAATTGTTGACGTAATATTGTGCTTGCGTAATCGAAATAGGCAGCACTTTAAAGGCAATCAGCTGCACTGAGAATATCAGCACATTTTGTTTTCCCTAATGTTCGCACCATTGCATGCGCATTTAAGCTGCAGAAGTTTCGCTGAGGAAATTATGCTTCCGAATGCACTATTACGCTTGTCAACTTTTTACGCTTTTGCTTTTGAAGATTCCGTCAGAGACAGTGAGCCGTAGTAGTCCCGGGCGACGAAAAAGTGCATATTGCTCAATCACAAAATTTCAAGATCAGCGTATTCTCCACGTGGCTTTAACATGTCATATCATTATGCCAGTAAAGAATAGGTCAACTTAGGCTAACAGAAAAAAATATTAAGTAGTCAAAACTCTAAGATCGTGCTAAACGTCTTCATCGCTAAATGTATCGCATCGAATCACAAATTTCTCACTGCTCTAAAGAATATGTATACCAGGAAAATGGAATTTTTTTCTCTCTTTACAGTTTTCGGCTGCGGTTGATTGCAGCAACAAAACTTTTCGTTTAAAGGTCGCTGAAGGTGCAATTTCGCGGATTCATTTTCATTTCGTCTCTCTCTTCAAAAGGCACAAAGTTTAGCTGTTTTTTGGGGGCGGGGGTGGGAGGGGGAGGGGAGGAGGTAAAATAAGACACAGCTTCTGGCAAGTGGCAAAATAATGGTCATTACTCTTCACCAAAATAAAAAGAGCGATTTCAGCGCTGTATTGAAAGTCGACGGTTCCTTACAAATTTTCAAATGTCAACCAAAGGCGTTGTGCCATGCCTTTATCTGCTGAACATCCTCATCTGCCTTATCACCATTGCCTTTTTTCGCTACTTGACGAAAAAATAGGAGCAAATTTCTGCGCAATCAGCATAGACTGAGCTCTATTTTAAACACGAAGTTGACTCTTTTCTGCGCATTCTTCTTGAGAATGTGAAAATATTGTTGATAAACTAAGAAAATTTTGTGTGAAAATGCAGAGAAATTATTTACGAGAGAGCTTTCTATTGCAATCCCCTTGTAAAAGTGAATATGTGTGTGTAAATACACGGATAAATAAATATGAACATAGAAAATAGATATATATATATATATATATATATATATATATATATATATATATATGGATATATATGTATGTGTATAAATAAATAAATAAATAAATAAATAAATAAATAAATAAATAAATAAGTAAGTGAGTAAATAAATAAATATATATATATTTATTTATTTACGCTGAAACATAAAAATATATATATTTATTTATTTATTTATATGGATATGTAATAAATAAATATATTTATTTACGTAAATATTTATTATATATATATATATATATATATATATATATATATATATATATAATCTTCTTTCCTTTTCAGCGTTTATACAACAATCGGCTATGGCAATATGGCGGCCGATACAATGGGATGTCGAGTGGCAACTGTGATATATGGCGCATTAGGAATACCGTTATTTTTTGCTTTTATTAAAGAAGAAGGCAACTTGTTTCGATTATGTTTCATTTGGATATACAAGTTCATTCAAAAGATACACGTTAGGAACTGTCATTTATTTGTTCTTGGTGAGTCTCCCTCTCATTTCTATGTAGGCCGCTTCCCTTTTTATTTTTTGCTGCATTCATGTAATTGATGGTAATTGAGGCACTTGGTGCCTCACTCTTCTTCCTAACATTCTAAGCGATTTAAAAATGCTGACGTAGAGAAAAGTGTGCTTGATCGATGTTCTATTAGATGATTCGAAAACGACGTTGTAGTCGTTGAGCACCTGCAAAAACTAACGTTATCGAATTTCCTCTCATTTTATAGAATAATCTGACTTGATGATATCAGAAAATCAAAATTTGAAGTGCTGCTCAATCAATCTGCTTACACAAAACTGAAAGATGATGGAATCTTTCCATGTCGAATCGGTTGCAAAACCGAGTTTCAGGCCGCTCCAGTACAAGGAGTCGTCATCGGAGAGATACATCCAATTTAACTGGTACGGTGGCAGTGCTTGTTGGAAAAACGCAAGATTTGGTTGGTCGAAATCCGAACGTTCCCTTTATAAGGAAATTAAGTACGGGATCACTTTTCGGTACTAAGGGTCGGCATACAACTACTTCTGAACAAAGGAGGTGAGCCTTTCCACTCTCGATCCCACTCTATATTCATTAGTCGTGTAAGTAAGCGGCAATCGAAAGGCATTTTCTCAATAAGAGATCACGAAGAAGATACTACTTGAAGGCTAACGTCACAGTTGAAACTTTAACGGTTTAGAAAGCAATGCCAAAGCGGTTGATTTTGAAGTGAACTCCCTTGAAATATCATTTTTTTTTAAAGTAATGTCTTATGTTACTTTTTTTTTGGAAAGCAAACGAATGGGGCCAAAAAAGACATCAATGCGCTGTAATACATCACTTATGCTGAATTGGGTAAATTACTCATTCCACGTCCCCTCTCCTCGCTCAATCAGTACTCTCTCGTTGTCACCGGTGTCGACCGGCGGCCCAGCAACCGTTCTTTCGATGGCTTTGATCACGACGGGTTTTCCAAAGGTTCCATCCAGTTGCACTTCTCGTCCACATGTTCTCGTTCAATTTTAAGAAGTTCCTTTCACATTCCTCTTGAAATAGCAGTGGGAATCGATCGAAATTTCTTTCCGCCGATAATCGACCAAAGGTGACCAAAATTCGGTTGAAGGCAATTGTATTTAAAAATGTCGCTCGGTTTCCGGTCGAACACATTCGGTAATTTTGATTGTAACCGAAAAAAACCGACCGCTCGATATTTTCCATTCACTGAAAACTGACCGTAATTTCGGTTTTTGAGTTGCATAAAATATTCCTGCTTTTGTTTTCAATTCTGGCTTGTCGCTTTGGGATCTCTTTTCTCATCGCACACTACCGTCACTCAGATCCCTACTACACGCACCAATTTATTTATTTCAAATGCCTATCCAATCTTCAACATCCATTTTATCTTCGAAAACGATTTTATAACGAGATTCAGAATCCGTTGAGATCGCAAACTTGTCCACTAGCGTTGGCATTCAGTTCTTCTGCTGAAATTTCGCACATCTGACAATTTCGATTTAAAATTATCAGGCTCTTCATTAGTTCCATTTTTATGCGCATCATTTTCGGAGTGTCTGAATTGCTTCTTGATCAATTCTTTGTCATCTTAATTCAGCATGGTTGTAACGAAGTTTCTGATGTTTTCTTTAGAGGTGAAGGAAGGCGGAAGGCGGGAAGGAGGGGGGCGGGCGAAGAAGTTGGCCGCTCCTTTTTTCAAAATATAGCCTAGTTTTCAGCCTAGTTTCTCATTTCTAATTGCATTCAGTTTTCGTACTTTTGCTTCCTGAAGATAATATAATGGGAATCACTGCTGAAAGGTTTATGACCTCTCCACCGCCTACTGGTACTCATTTCGTTTAGATTCCTTTGGAAAATTTTGAAGTGTGATCTGTTATACTTGATTCTATCTAGCTCGATGTGAGGTTTTCAAAGGTTAACGTCTTACGTCAGAGCCAACTTTTCTAATTTGCCTCAGACTCATTTCATAACCACTGTCGGATGACCACTGAAAACACTGTCGAGAAACGGATGCGAACAAGTGACCTTCCGTCGATCCTCACATATGTACAGGCACAGCGTTCTCATTGGCCATCAAACAATAGTTTTTGATGACAAACTTTTTTCCAGTCGCTTGTAAACTCGAATGAAAGAGAGTCCCTATTTAATTGTGAATTAGCTTCAATTTCACTTAATTAGAATGTATCCATCAAAACTTGACTTACAGGTTGACCTTACCGTTAAGTAACTTAATTTTCTATGAGATATACAAGCATCAAATGTTCATGAGAGCCTTGCTGCTAATTTCTATTACACTAATAGATTGCTGGAAAGCATTAACGAGGAGGTGAACTTTTAGCATCAGTGTTAATATCGCTCGTGCAAATTAGTATTTTGACGTGAGAGTGTTCTTAAATTTGGTCTTTATTCTTGACATCTTTTCGAGTTTTCCAGATGTCTTTGATGAATCCTTAACGAAGCTCTCCCAGGCGAGCACGTTGACACAAAGCTGCGTAACTACAACTTGCTTCATTCTACTGTACTTATGACACATTTTTCGCAACTCGAGATTGACCACTTACTTCTAAAAAGACCGAAAATGAGTACTCATGGCAAGGTGGAAAGCAAGTACGGCAACTAAGTAAGAAGGAACAGATGATTGAGCAACAGGGAACCAAGCAATCTTATCTGACTTCCACATAAAAAAGCACTTTACTAAGTCTGCCTTGCAGCGTAAACTTCGCGAAATAAACGTGCTCAGCCAATGTGAAGAGAGCTCCTAATTGCATCAGCTACCACATCATTCATGCAAGTGACAATATGAAAGAAAATGAAATTCCCCTCTTTAAAATTCATGATTTGCGGTGCTGCATCGTACTTCCCCCCCCCTCCGCAATGGCCAAAAAATTGCATTCAACAAATTGCGATAGTAGGAGCTCTGTCGGACCCTTTCCGATCCATGCGTAGCTCTGTAGCTACTCTGGCCTCGAATGAATTGTCGCGCCGCTTTTATAGCCTCGTCGAGATCCGTCGTTCCCATCCATAGCCGCTGGTTATCTTGATGACAATGTTGTCAGTTAGCAGTCGTTGGAATGTGCTGTGAGAGCGTTTGAAGTCTTAGTCATATTGTTTTGTCTTTTTGCGTTCATGAAGAATTCGATTCGAAGATCACTTCGACAAGCTCACTCACTATCGTGACTAAATTCTGTGCAGCAGTTCCTTACCAACAGACAAGAAGGCGACAGTTTATATATATATATATATATATATATATATATATATATATATATATATATATATATATATATATATATATATATATATTTATTTATTTATTTATTTATTTATTTATTTATTTATTTATTTATTTATTTATTTATATTTATATTTATATTTATATTTATATTTATATTTATATTTATATTTATACTTGTATTTATATTTATATTTATATTTATATTTATATTTATATTTATATTTATATTTATATTTATATTTATATTTATATTTATATCTATATTTATATTTATATTTATTTATATTTACATTTATATTTATATTTATATTTATATTTATATTTATATTTATATTTATGTTCATATTTATATTTATATTTATATTTATATTTATATTTATATTTATATTTATATTTATATTTATATTTATATTTATATTCATATTTATATTTATATTTATATTTATATTTATATTTATATTTATATTTATATTTATTTATATTTATATTTATATTTATATTTATATTTACATTTACATTTACATTTACATTTACATTTACATTTACATTTACATTTACATTTACATTTGCATTTACATTTACATTTACATTTACATTACATTTACATTTATATTTATATTTATATTTATATTTATATTTATATTTATATTTATATTTATATTTATATTTATATAAATTTCCGCGGATGTAGCATTTTTTTTCATATTGCGTTTTCAAGTTCCAAGTATTACGGCATGGGGTGTCCAGTGTCAATCATAGCGCTGAGGGGAAGAAATTTAACCATTGTGCATTTCTTTAGATTTTCGATATTTTCTTATAAAATTCTCCATTACCGATAGTTCTTGCTTCTTTTTTTGAAAAAAGAAAACTATCAAGGTGAGGTGAAACACCATTCAGCAAGTTAAGAATAGTGATGACAGTAGTAACATAAGAGAACATAGATATAGCCAGGTAACGAATTCGTTTCTTACCAGCGCACGGCTTCGGCATCCACTTTTTCCACTTTTTCATTCCATTGTGCCCTCAAAACTGTCACCGAATCGGCCGGAAATTGATAAGAGTTTACTTTTGCTTGAATTACAAGAATTCTTCTTTATTATTGCAAAGTGCTGTTTAGAATATTCAAGCCGAGTTAATTTGTCATATCTATTATTTCACTTCTCTGTTAATAACGATAAAATCATGCACGTACTTCCTACGGAAGTGCAGCTGCATTATAGACAATTAGACGTTGACAGCATATCTCTTCGAACACCATTTTTGTTTATCGATTGATGATGATGACTTGAAAGATCAATGCGAAGAAATACGTTGGGTGATTGATCAAATAAAAGTGTACTGTTTTCTGGACGTATTGAAAATCGAGACAACTGGTCCCCAAAAGAGAAATGGACCACATAATGAGCGAAGATATTGGTTGAGTAAGATTCTATCTTGTATTAAGTGCTTCCCATATCGCGAAAACTTTGGAGAAACAACCTCATCGCTTTACGCAAAACGGCCCGAAAATAGAGAAAAAGACGGCTATCAATTCTTATGGTATTCAAGTTATCGAGAAGAGTGATATAATGGTTTAGATGTACTTCTGTATCAGCTATCAGGTGTTTTAACAACCGAATGACTTTCTATAAATTGAGCTTTTAGATAAAATTGTCGCCATGATGATTTTCATTCTTTACAGGCAGCACTTTTTTGGCAAAGTTCTACACCTACTAACTAAATTACCATCCAACTTTGTCTCCCAATTCTTGATGCATATTCTATTTTTATTTCAGATATATTTGAGAGTGAAACATAGGTAAATTTAGGCTGTTTTAAGATTCTTTTTTGGGCGATTGATATTTGATTTTCGTGTTTTAATCGCATCTTTATTTTTTTGCCAAAATGCGCATACTTCACAAGCTATCACGATGCGGGCGGTTGAGAATAAATTGAGTCAAGACAATAATTGCTGAAACAAATTACTAATCCGATCATCGAACAGTTCATTTTTGGGGCATTTGAGGAGGCAAATTGCATTTTTATTTCGTCTTTGCATTACTCCTACTATATTTCATGATTGAACATAAATTTGGATATAACTTTTCCAGGGTATTTATCGCTGGTGTCGCCGTGTTTATTGTATATCTATTGGCAATAAGTGGTGTTTTCGCTATGATGACTGACTGGGATTATTTTACAGCGTTTTATTTTCTATTTAATAGTGTAGCTCTAATCGGTAAGTTCATCGATGAAAATTTCCCCATATATTTGGAACTTATGCTTCGTATCGAGTAAGAGAGTTTTTAGAAACTCTTCATTAAAATAAAAAACAAAAAACTGTGCAATTTTTATATTAATGTATAGATCTTCTCGAAGAAATTCCAGTAAAGGCTTGTACCGTGATTGTGCACTACTCATTCGAAGGTTCTCGTTGTGCATATCAAAAATCCTTTTGTTTCTTTGCGTATTTTCTATCAAACTATAGAAAAATCTCAGAGCATTTCAAAATGATGATGTGTATTACATCTTCCAAAATATTTCATTGTTGATATTCAATCCTCTTGCAGGATTTGGCGATATTTTTCCTGCCGAGCCGAAAATTATTCTTGTAAATACGTTTTTCATTGTTATGGGTGTCGTTTTGTTCTCGATGTGTTATTTTATTCTGCAAGAGGAGATTCGCGAGAAGGTTAGTTCGCAAGAAAATATATTTTGATGATTATGAGTGCTCGCGATTTTTATATCGATTTCTTTATTATTAATCACATTTCATCAAAACGTATGAAAAATCTAGAGAGTGTTTTTACTTTCCTCCGTGCTTCAAACTTCACGCAATCGCTTGCATATAAAATTTTTTTACCAAGATTGCACAAGATTCCAGATTTCATGATATTTAACTTTCCAGATTTCATGATATTTAACTATGATAGAAGTTCCTCTGTAAATTTGGCGTCCATATCATGGATGATCGTTTTTTAAGGCTTTTGAAGCATCAAGGCGTGCTCGAATGAGTATAAGCAAGTATTCGCATACTTTGATGCAACATACCAAGAATCCATGGTCACGACGTAATTCACCAGCATTTGATAGCAGTGGTAGTCCAGACCCGAACTCATTCGACAAGTTGCGTAAGAGACGTCAAAGCGCACCAGCTGTGTCGCTTACTGTACCGCCGTTCACATTGAGCCCAAGAAGCCGGAGTCCTAAGTAGCTGTGATATTCCCTTAAACGTTATCACGGTCGGTCGTTTAAATGAGGCACTGCTGTGGTAATGCAAGTGCCCCTCTGTATAATTAACGCCTTTGTCGTGTTTATCTTTGTTGTTGTTATTGTGATAGAGTATATTCTCTATATTGTATAGTATGTAGTAATCTGCCTTGAAATATAAACAAAAAGTGCATAATTCCTAATGTGTCAGTGTTTACCCGTCTTGTGTTAAAGCCACTTTTTTTTTCTCAGCAGTGTTCGAATTGGAACGATGTACTTTGTTGAAAAGATTATGCAACCCTCTCAATACAACATTACAAAGCACATTTTGAACTCTAGTGAAAACTATTCCCGTACGAAACCGGGACGAGCAATATTGCATTGCCGAAATCATAATAGAAGTTCATTTATGAACTGGAATCGGTTCTTATAAATCAAAAGTTGAACATCTACGCACCCACCAAATGTAGACGATGTGACTAGAGTTATCTTGGGATCGGAATTTCCTCTAAAATCCATTGTTTCTTTCCGAATAAATCATACCATAATGGTCTTGTATTTTAAAGTTATATAAGTGAGATAGTTTCCTTTTGATAACCGGTTTCTGCATGCATATTGCTCATTCTCTGTGTTGGATTGAGGAGAATTGTAGGTGACCGGAATATGTTCGGGAGTAGTTCGGCACCCGTTGTATGAAAAATGATTTAGGTGATTCCTTGTCAAGATCATTTACTCATCTCACTCACATCTTGCTGTCGTTATATGGTTCAAACTATGAACGAAAAACCTCTTTTTTCGAAGAGAAAATGTTCTTTTGTTGGTCATTGTTCTAAGTGGAAATCAAAACCTCAACAAAAAACGACTGTTTGGAGAAGTTAAAGACTCCCCATTTATAGTGCTGTACTTAACCTATTCGTTAAGCATTTTTTCAATTGATTATAAGGATACATTATCGTCTCCTCAAGTATTACCATTCTTGGATCCTTGAAATGTTTGCTACTCATTGTTTAATCAGAGTGAAATTTGACGGCCACAGCGGGTTGGATTATATGTTCCCGGGTGAGCATCAACTCTTCATTTGCTGCAAATAATCGTCCTCATTTGTTGAAAGCACGGTAAGCATTGAAAATCGTCTCCGAGGCTGAGAAAAAACTTGCATCTAGCAGCAAATACCCGGCGTCATTTTCTCTTCGAAGTAACTTCCTTTGCGACATTTTGGGTGGTCTTTTACAAAGCTCTGAGGATCCCTCTTGGTCCACAATCGGATCGTAAGGTCGCATTTGTGGCAGATACATATCCCGATAGTCTCCTCCTTGTTTTGAAGTTCTGCTTGGCTGATATGGGTGAACAAATCAGCACGTTAATTTTTCTACTGAATAGGGAGTCGTGGTGAATAGTAAAATTTATTTTCGGTTAGCTGATGAAACTCTTGTCTCAGTGTGATGGTTTGAAAGTTTTGTACCATATATTGCAAAATGCCTACAAAACGAACAGTAATAAACACTTAATGTTCTCGATGATGTTGCATACAGCATAAGAACAAATAATAGTAATCCTCCGAAAATGACATAGACATTCCTCAATTGCTATTTTCGATTTCAGTTTCTTATTTTTGATTTGCTTATTTCAAAGAGTACTCATAAACAGCTTAGCGCCTAAGCAGGAGAAATTTACCTGTAAGAGTTTGCTTGGAAACAAAAAAAAAATTTACCTGTGAAAGAGTGAACACAACAAATATTTATGGTTAAATACGTATTTTTGTGACCTTTTACTTATGTTGCTTTCATTTGAAACATCCACTAGTGAAACAGTTTCAATTATTTATCACTGATTTCAATAAAAAAAAGCAACATGAAGATTGTGTTTGATAAGAGAAACACATAGCAATTCGCATTAAACGTGATTATTTCACTTCAATGTAGATGGCTAATTCAATTTTAGGTTTTTATTAAAATATGCATCTGGCATATGCAATCGACTCATACCTATAAAACCTACCCTTTTGCAACTTCTTCGACTCAATCTTTCTTCCTCGTTATTGATACTTGTTATTTTGAATTAGCCATGCGTACATCTCCTGCATAATTATTCATCGATCACCCATTCGACGAGAGAAGTATTTATTATAATGAAGTGGTTCAATCGAGAAAATAAAACATAATTCAAAAATTGAGCATGAAAGACATAGCTTTCGAGTAAAATCGGTGGATCAAACAATTTCTTTAGAACCGTTCCAATTAGAAAGTTAAAAACGCACTAAACTTGGGCGGCTTTGCAGGACTGAAAAATGCCTTCATATTGTGATCAACAGCTTCGCTGGTTAATCCGAACATATGAGAGGTCTATAATTTCATCGATCAATTTTATTCGTAGTTACAATGAATTATGAGTGAAGCAAATAGCACTGTATGGCAAAGGATCTAGGCAATGAAGCTGTGCAGAATTTGATAGAAATATCGTGCTATGTAGATGCTGCACTACACGAGCGATACTGCTAAGCGAAATATTGCTGTGCGTGTATGTAGATTTGATAAATAAAAAAGCCTGGCGCCAGTGCGCTTTGTAGCGCTTTTTAATCGGTAGCTGAGCTAGCGAACAAAATTTGGAAACGTGGCCCATTTAGATCTATAACGAGACCTCCTTTCACTCGGCCGCAAAAGTGGGAGGAAAATTTTTGTTAACATACAGCTATAAATAGCTTCTTATGCAGTTTTTATGACCATCACCCCGTTCTCAAAAAGATGTCATTATCAAAATAATGTTGGTATCAGCATAACTAATATTGCAAGCCAAATAAAGCGAATGCAATTTTTCCTCAAATTTGCCTTTAGGTCAGTATTGCTGTATCAGGTCATACTGAAGTCTCAGTTGTTTCTAAAAAAGATTTTTTCAACGAATGATCCCAACATCATCTTGTGAAAATTTTGCTCCTAGATTCTCTCAGCATTTGTTGGACATACTTGCTGAGTCTGTTTTATTATGAATATTTTCACAATTACTTCTTACAAGTTTTCTGTTGGATGTCTTCTTTGCCTAACTGAATCCAGCACAGATAAAGCTCGCCATATTCAAGGTCGACGGCCAAACGTCGCGTTCTAAGCGGAAAAACTGCAAGTAACTGGATTGGAGCAATAAACACTACCTAGACGTGGGTGGAAGCTATGAGGATATTCATTGTAAGTGGCACTCGATGAATATACAGCGGTATGCAAGTTGAGCACGAGCTCTAGCTGATCTTAAAGGAACGTAAACATGAGACTGGTTTGCATTGTTGAAATTTGTGGCATCGCGTCAACGCATTTATCCGCGCTGCCAGGCTACCAAACTTTCAGTGAGGATTTCTTCGTTGAGGTGCAATTTCTCTCGACGAGTTTTCACACAGCTACCTATCTACCTATTGAGCCATAGTCTATTCCCATTTAATTTGGCCTCCTTTTCGTCTCAACGTTTCTTGAGTTCATCAACTGCTGCACCAAGGATGTCCATCCTTCAAATTTTTATGATTTTTGTGCAAGCGAAAAGAACAGTTGTTCTTTTTAGTTGAAGTGAAATTATCTGCTTCTGCTCTTTTTGAATATTTCACTAGAGAATGTTTATAAAATTTATCCTCGTATAGAAAATGACTTTCATTTTAATACAACAATGTCCACTTGTTCACCGTTTAATTTGAACTGTTTATTTTGAAACGTACAGTAAAGTAGTCGTTTCTGGTTTTTCTGTCATATTCATTTTCCACTCAAGAAGTGTCTCGAAATTCTTCTCCTATCTCTCTTCCCCTCCTCCTTCTGTTTTTCTAATTTTTATGTTTTTCAACACCAGTTTAGATGATTTCAGCAAACGAATATATTTGAGCACTCGTAGCGGCATAAATAACTATCTCAGTGGTGAAAACTTGGATCAATTTGAATCATACTGCTTCAGAATGTAAATCAACCTTGACCAAGTGATCTTTTTGGCTTTCTCAATGCTTTCGGCATGCAAACCATAGGCATGCCGCCAATTTTTTTAATTTTTGTTATTCCCTCATTTCATAGCGGCATCTTTCACAAAAAATAAGCTCCGACAATTTTAATGAGGATCATAGAGTTAAATATTAATTCAGAATGAGCGACGATAACGAGCTTCCTCTCTGCCCTGAAGAAGAGGAAAATGTCCGCTGGGGCGGACCAATGGGAGATGATGAAGAGGATGATGATGTGAGTTTCTTTCTGCACGCAGAGTTGTCATTTTCAAATGTTGAAAAGCATATCCGCTTACTTAAGCCTTGAAATTCTTTCCGTCATGAAATAGGCTGTAGGATTTGTTCCTGCAGTCTCATCACTGTTACGAAGCAAAGGATGGTGAGGATGATTTTAAGTTGTCCTTTCGGTGAACGAAAATAAAGGCCTTCTTTGATAGGTAGTTTCGACTTTTGATAGGTAGTATAAGGACTGAAAAGTAAAGAAATAGTTGGAGCGATTGAAAGGAAAACATTTTTCACAGTCATCTTATGGAATTTCCACTCTTTTTGGCAATCTTGCAAAGTATGGATCGTAACGGTATGTAAGGATTGGTAAAATATCATTATTTTCCAATGCGCTTATTGTGAAATTTTTGAAATTGCCAGTTGCAAAAATTTTAGACGAAAAAGGCAGCTGCAGAACGTGAGCGAAAGAAGGCGGAAGTGCGTCGTCGCTTAGAGGAAGCTGGCAGAGCGAAGAAAGCCAAAAAGGGATTTTTGACGCCTGAACGAAAAAAGAAGCTTCGCGTAAGCATTATCTTTTTTGCAGTATTTGATTCCATCATTATTTAGGGGAGCAAGCAACAATTCAGTCGCTATTTTTACATCAATTCAAACAGTTTTTATTTTCAGAAGCTGCTAATGATGAAAGCAGCTGAAGATCTGAAGCAACAACAAATGCTGAAAGAGCAAGAACGACAACGTATATTGCAAGAAAGAATTATCCCTCTACCAGACCTCGATGCTGCTGATGATGGTTAGCTAATATGAGTCCAGCATTGTTTGATTTGAAAATCAATTTTGAAAACAAATCCTATTCAAGATAGAAGACTCATTGATGACACCGTTTCGATACATGTCATTTTGGTTTAGGCATCTTATGTCTTCTTACTGAAGTCAATTGACAGCAGCACAGATAATTGCGTCCATCAAAAACAACAGATTCTCTCATAGCCTCTTTTTGTCAAAAATTTAATGCTGTGATAGGTGGCGCGGCACACAGCATGTTATTCGACGTTTCCAAATCTTTTTATGGAGGCAAAAATGGAAATGCTTTACAACGGCTGATGCGACATGCGTTTTCTTCAAGTTTTCACAAAAACGCCTTACGGCATTATGTTGTCTCTACGCCTGTGTGCAATCACATTCGATGCGTATGGATGGCTTATGTCGTCACGTAGATGAAGATTACGGCACTGAAATTTCGTGGCGAAGATCTATTCATAGGCGTAGCACTTGTCCTTAAATTTGTTGCAGTTCTTTCCGTTCTGCGCAAGTGATTCATAAAATCCGTAGATGAATTTTGCTTTGCTTTAGATCAGTCCGGTTTTGGCAACAATTTTGTTTTCGGCCAAGAAATTGAACAATGACCGGTTGCATCAGTAGGCACTAATTCCTTGTTTCCAAAATGGCAAAAGCTGCGTTATGCGACAATCGGATCTCTTCGTTTGTGTGTTTGTTTCTATCTATCCATGTGTACGCTCACTTGTTTAAATTGAGGAACCACAACAGCTAAAATTTGATATCTTCGATCAGCACCATTAGAGAGTCTCTCTACTAAACCTTCGAGTTAACCCATCAAATCCTCCGCATCCGGAGGAAGCTAGCGCCATAGTGGGCCAAAAAACTGCTGCTGTTTTACACCTGTCGGATTAAGGATTTGTACAAACAAACCGATCAGCTAAAATATGAATGCATTACGCGAATATTTTAAAGTCTGCTGACTAATTATGAGAGTGGTAGGTTTGATGGGTGTGGCTGCAAAAGCGTGTATCGCGGCAAATGCTCTGGAGGGCCCTTTCTTTCGTTTGGGTGTCTACGCTACGGATTGACACGATAAATGGAACTGTTTAGTTGCACCTTGCATTAGATTCGTCCCTGTTGCGTTTCAGTTGTAACATTAAGAATGGCGGAGGAAAAAAGCAATATTTACTTCACTGTCATTCTCGGAAAAACTGCCTTGCTTATACTGCGTGATCATCCAATATCCGGCTCAAGGCTTGACGATGCAATCAGCGAGTAGCATCGCGTTTTTAAAGTACGATCTAGCAGGCCCTTAATCAAATCAATTAAGCAGCATCACGAGCATAGTTTGATGTTGTTAGTCGTTCCTTTCTTTTACAAAGCAAACAAATCACTATGTGCCTGCCAACAACAAGATCCATCTCGTATTTCACAACCTTGTGCGATTCCCTTAGAATGCATTAAATTTATTCGCCGTAATCTTGAAACTTTCTGTGAACGAAATGGTGCAGTACCGCAAAAAGATGCGAAGCTTGTGGGACGACTTGCCACGGAACTAGGCGAATATAGCACCATATTCTGTGAGAGATGCTTTTAGCTGGAGCAGAGTGATGGCACTTTCCACTTTTCCGATCTTAGTGTTTTCAAAACATTTTTTTTCTTTCAGAAATTTTGCTTTGCGAAGGCTTTTAAAAATCAATTTTTTCACACCACTGGGAAGCTTTTTCTAACACTTCGACGGCATCAACGAATGAACCTCCAGAAAGACTTTCCACATGACTTATCTGTTATAGAAAGGCAGCCAAAATTCTTTCAGACATCAAACAAAACTTGGGAAAACGTGGCGAAGAGCAGAAAATTTTTCTCTCACGAGGAATGAAACAAGGGCAGAATTTCTTTAATGCTAAGATTTGTGAGAAAAGCTGGATTTGACCATCATTTCTTTCTATCGGTTCTTGGTCCTCCAGAGAGGGAGGAGGAGGGATCGGTCTCTAATACCTCATCCTCCTCCCATTCCTTTTCGTACACCAATTATCGACATAAATACCTCGATAGTGGTGTTCCCATTTAAATCAACGTTGTTCGCCTTATTACCTTCAATCTATGATTCGTACAGAGCAAACTTCATATTCTACTGAGTCTTACTGTTCAGACGTCTCAGTACGAAAACGCCGCTGTGTTAATATCCTTTTACCAAAAGCAGCTGTATGAAAATGACGTGCCAAAACAGCCTGCACCATTTATGTCACATCATAATGTTTTATTCAAAGCCATATATACATTCCTTCGAAAAAACAATATTCTTTGCATTCGTAGAAAAACACTTAGGTACGAACATTCCTGCATGAATAATCGAGAGCAAATATATAGAAAAAATTCTTATATATAGAAAACTTCTATTGCAAAGTCGATTGTAGGCATGCCAGATTTTTGCCGATAGCCCTGTGGTGAATGAACGTAGCGTCTACCTGTGGGTGCCGATGCCAGGTTTTTCAATTTCCCGTGCGAATACTGTTATCGACCAAACCAGTCGCCGTTTCATGCCGCATTCCCTCTATGACCGATTGCTTTAATTTCATCATTCCCACTGCGCCATCACGGTATGCAAACCGGACTGACGCATAACCTTGCTCAGCATAACGTACCTTCGATATTAAACGTGACAAGTCGCTTTAGATGAGCTAGAGCAAATAGCAAAAGATATGGCGGCAAGGCTCATGCAGCTTGAAAGTGAGCACTACGATATCAACTACACCGTTCGTCAGAAGGACTTCGAAATCAATGAGCTAACCATCGCTGTCAACGATCTTCGAGGCAAATTGTACGTAACGAAATCTCGTCATGGTCATTCTTTCCCTGGAATTTGATTCCGCTTCACCTTCTTACCTGAAACCCAATCGCTTCCTCTTTTGAATCAATATGAAATGTGTACATTCAAAGCAAGTTGCAACCTTATTCGAATCTCATGTAACATCACCGTAGAGCAAAGAGATGGAAAAGTTGAGTTAGTTGTTAACGTCCTCATGTAATTCCTGCATTTTAGGAAATCTGGAAGTTTTGTTTTGCCGGAATACAGCTTCCATTTTTAGCACTAAATAATATACACATAGTAAAACTGTGAAAATAATATTTTTATTTATTTTCAGTGTGAAGCCAACGCTGAAAAAAGTGTCGAAAACGGATAGCAAGTAAGCTGATTCTTTCAATATTTTGTCAAAAACCTTTGAATTTTGCGTATAGTATCAGTGAATTTGTTTCTGGTTATGTTCCGCTGTTTCGAATTGATTTCTATTTTTTCCCTCAGGTTCGATAAACTCAAAAAGAAGGATCAACAGAAGGTTGATTTCCGAACGAATCTGAAAAATGTCGACACGAAGAAATTCGCCCTTGAAGAGGTTTGTTTTCTAATTAAACACAACGCTTATTATTTCTCTATGTGAAAAAAAATGGTATCAGCGAATCCTTTAATATGATGACTGAAGTATCGTGACGAATATCCTCGAGTAAATGAAACATTTTTTGGCCAAGTAGGCGCTAAGAGGTGATATAATATTGTCAAAATGGCCACATTTCTTTGAACGCTGCCATCAAACGAAAATGGTTCCTATCTGAGGAAACGTTTGCAACAGAGCAATGGTTGTCCCACCGATACTATACCTTCATCCAAAACTCTTTATATGCCACATTATGAACGGACGACGCAATGTTTGTCCTACTTACTTAATGAAGGTGTGACGTGAGAGACAAAAATACGAGTGCGACGAGTTTAATTAGAATGAATGCAAGTGTTTATGCGTCATATGTGTGGCAACAGATAGGGTTATTGCATATATCTTCGCATTTGCGTACCATATATCGTGACTACTTGCTGTGCTCACTGTTCAGCGCTAGGACATCCCGAGGATCACGGTAAGCCTGACCCCTAGAGCCCTGACCTTGAAGTTTTGGAAGCCGCAAAGAATTTCAAATGTCCCAGAAAGGAAATTTCCCTTATCGCTCTTAGAAAGGTGTGTGCAGCAAAAGCGCGCTGTTTGCTATTTTGCCAATCAACGATCAACACGACCATGCTCACTTAAAAATAAACTTTCCCACGTTGAAGTCACAGACTGAAGTAGTGTTTCAGCTTATTAGTAAGGTGCAGTGGTGCCACTCATTTGTTATGAAGTGCTTTTTAATTTTTTCATTTTTCTTCAAAAAGGATAACTCGATAGCGACTTCGATGTGAGTGACTACTCATTGTTTTATTTGCTAGATGTCACAGGGTGGTCAAGCTTGGACATCTATTTGTGGTGAAAACAATTAACAGTGCTTTTCATTATTCGGCTTCACCACAGGATAACAATAGAAACGTGTCGGATTCAGGACACTGATATGGGATGGTAGGTCCGATAGCAGATAATTCATAGCGTTTCAGATCGGAAAATGGTTTGTTCTCCGACAGTGATTTCTTCTGTGTAGCTATTTTTGATGACAGCACATTAATTTGAGACTGCAGTTGGTGCTTATAAAGTTGTTTCAAAGAACGACTTGAGCATCAGACCCTTACATAGGATTTTCAAATGATGAGTGGTGAGGTTTTTATTCAAAGCCTACATTTTACGACTGATATAAGCAAAATAAGCATAAATTTGTGAGTTTCTAAAAATTGAACTAAACTCATCAAAATCATAATTCGTTTATAGGGGAACACTAAAATTAAAAACTGGAAATGCATTAGCTTTATTTATCACCTATAATCGCTTATGTTATAAAAGAGCTATTGAAGAAAATGTGATAGGAGAAAAAATGCTTAAAAAACGAACATGACGAACATAACGCCACAAAATGCACGAGAAACATGAGAACCTGAAAATAGAAGAAAACTTAGCGAAATATTTGAAAGTGATAAATGAATTATGTCTTCATAATTAGTTCTCTAACATCACACAGAACCAGCGTGATTTGGAAACTCCCTGAATTTGCGTCGCATTGCTTTTATCACAGATGAGAAAATCCAACTCTTACTTTCTCATTCTTGCGCACTCACTTTTTAAACAAGAGAGATTTATTCGATAACTTTTAGTGGTGAATGATGCTGCTGTGTTTATGTCTCACCACCACAAGAAACCTTCTGCGACACTCCTCTTCATAAATTACGCAATTTTTTGTAATTTTGATGCTCACTATTCGGTTATCAATCGTTGGCGTATTACATTGTTGTTATTCTTCTAAATAGGCGATGTCAGAATTTATCAATAATGATAAAATTTCTTGCAGGAAAAGGAGAAAGGAAAAGCCGAGTGGAAAAAATGAATGTAACGTTGATGGCCCTTCATCAACAATTTCATTACATGATCGTCAACGACAATTGTACGAAAGTGAATTAATATTTCCTCAGAAATTGTTGCGATTTTAATGAGCAGTATTAAATGATTCTTGGCTCACCGTAATATGATCGTATTTGACGATTTAACAGCAACAAATGGAGTACGCTTTCAACACATATGTCCACATAGATTTTCAACCATGCAATACGAACCTTATCGGCAGAGAGTTATCATATTCTCTTCTCGTGGCCACGTGATTTCATTATATATTATGAGTTGCTCTTCGAGAGCGGAAATTATTGAGTATTTGTTCAAGCACTGCTGTGCTACCCTACTAAATTCATCGTACCTTCATGATCCGCTCCGTTCGACAATGAATGAAGCCAATCGTAAGGGTCCGCCAGTTGAGTGGTCCATTGGTTAAGCGTAGTCTACAATTGTACATTTTATGGCATCTCGAAAGTGACTACAACTCCCGATTGTTTTAATTCGAATCTATTCCTCTGAGAGGTAATGAAATGAATAACCATTATTTCGAAATAAGTCAAAATAAATGAAAATGAAATAACAGAAAGATTGACGGAAGCTAGCAAGATTGGCATTTCAGGAGGAAAACGACTTCAACAGTATATTGAAGGAAGAGAAATGCTATAGTTATCTGCAGACAAGGAAAAAAGACAAAAGTACATTATCAAGTTGAATGATTCAGTGTCTCTATTTGTTCTTCAAAAGCACAACGGGGCACTGTTTCAGCAAACAGTGGTACAAGCAGCTCTGCAGAACTCAAAAGTGAGCACGCTCAGCACCTGTGCTCAAAGTAGAATATGACTGTGGTTGCAACATGAAAAAAGATTTCACAGAAATGCATTAGTGAATAGCATTCCCGCTTTACTGAGGAAGTTGTCTATAGAACAATACATGGCAACTTACTAGGACGAACTAGAAGACTGGACGAATAACCGTTTGAGCAGCGATCTGTAACAACAAATTTTGAATGCTCATAGCTATGCTAGAGGGGTCTCGGGAAGAAGCATAGATCGGGAAAATTCAGTTTGCGATTCCGATGAAAATATAGCTACTCCCACGAAATATTGATCAAAGAAGTGAGAATAGCAACAAATAGATACTAATCATTTATCACTTATTCATTTAATGCTGTAATGGGAAGAAATATTTAGATGGTTCTACTGGTGATCTTTGTATCATTCGAAATTGTGCTGAACGTTAGGCAGGTGGGCTTCCAATAACGAACACTTCGCATGAGTCTCAACTTCTCCAGCTGAAACAACTGTGATTGTTAAAAGAAGGTGAAATTTACTTCCTTATCGCGTGACAGTATTAACAAAGTTAATCACAGTTCTTTCCTCGAAAACTTGTCAAGCACACCTCCTGAAGTTTATGAGACCAAAAGGACAGTAAAATCACCAATGATCATAGGTGGTCTGTCCATCTCATAGCATTCGAGTATGCAGTTAAACATCCCTCATCAGTCTAGTGGAAGGTGAACTGAAACCGCTATTGCAGGCAACATGTTCATGAACTGAAAATAATGGCTGCCTCAAAAACCGCACTATGTATCTTTTTGCATAAGAAAACTGCTACTCCGCCACCTCAGCATTTTTGGGCACAGGCGCATGCACATCCAAAAACAGCTACGTAAGAACTGAAGTGAAGCTGCAAATCCAATGTTTCATCGGTTTATCAAGTTTCTGAGACTACAGCTAGGTGAGATAATTTAATTTCTAATAAAATCAACAAATCTGCCGTATGCTGACAATATTACAAACTCCGAAATATACACAAGTCAATTCCTTAACAATAGAGTTCTGAAAAGCGATGGGATAGCTAGGCATGATTTCACAACATATCCCGAGTGATTCTATCTTATAGTCGGCCTCTCGGCATTACACTCTAATCCGCCATCCTAACCTCATAACTTCTGAAATTTTAGGCTTTCTATGCGGTTATGCTAACTCAGCAAAATAACGCTCAAATAACGAGTCACAATGAAACGGAAAGCTGTTGATGTCGCCTCACTTGGGCTAATTCGCGACCACCTGATTTCTGATACAATTGCTGCACATTCACAACATTACCACTGTGCTAATTGTTTTGAAATGTTTCGTTAACGAAGAACCTGAATAGGATTATGTGTGTCGTTAAACACAATTCCAACGTATCTACATCGATCCGAATTTTTCACATCCACCCTTAATACCTCAATCGTCAATAATGGGCGATTGAAATCATCATTTACCGTATTACAGTCCACATAACTGCATTGCAGACATCCACTCTTGCAGAGCGTTGACAACCGAGAATAGCAGTTAATCTTTGGTACTTTTCTCATTCTTGCGCATCACTTATCTAGACTTCGCACTTACCACTGTCTGAAAGATGTAACTTGAATCTTTCGACATGACGACGGCTTGATCGTTGGACAGGATCAGACTGACGGACTTTCTTACCTGCTCAGATTAATCTTCCTTTGTTTTCTTTCGGTAATTGCACATGAAATGTGAGATGTCTCTTGCACATTTTTGCAAAATGCATGCATACTTGTTGAGTTGATGCATGCGTAACAGGGAAAAAGGACATTGTGCAAAGACTGTTGCAGCTTGTCGCGCCTATCTTCAAATGTGATGGTCCTTTATTTCTGACCTATGTTGCTGATGTCGTGAACAACGAAATGGCATTTCATACTGACCTTATTAGCATCAAAGTGCAAAAGTGTCGATTTTTACACACGTAAATCATTTGAGCAAATGGTCTCATATTCTCATAATACTAGATCGATATGCGATCAGCGTTTATTTGAGTCAACCCCTCAAAAGAAATCATACACTTCAGCGACTACATACTCTTTAACATAATCGAATTCCATTTAAAATTGCCACAACTATTAGTATTGATCTCAACAAAAAGCATCACGTTTATGCAAAGGTTTACTTGAATAGGTTTTTCGGTATCGCATTTGTTCAACGCATAGATACGCTTGAACAGCTTGACGCATACACTTGCTGCTCTATATACGCTCGCTGGACACGTTCACAGCTGAACCAACGTTCCACCGGCAACAGTCAGCCCTTGAACCCCTCTCGCCTATCCTCCACCACTCAATGAACATCTCACGCCTCAATAGAACTCCGAGAGAATCTTCACCCATTTCACATATAACAATTTCGATTCATAACAAACACCAATTAATGAGTTCTTTATCAGCATCTTACACCATTCAAAAATTCACAGATATGAACACAGGAAAATCGATATTTTGTGACAGTGGAAACTGCTTCGCTAACACAGCCAAAAGATGTTAGAGAGGCACCGTTGTCTCTGATTTCCTGTCTCAATTCGATGATAGCACAGTGTTCAACTGAATGCTGATTATTGCAACCACTCAAAGTGTTTAATATTCCAATTAAAAAGTGTATGACTACGCTATATAACGCTCAAGTTTTAAATGGCGGTGAAATGAAACTTTAAAAGCTTTACGAAATCACATTGCGATGAATCGCTAAACGATGAAATGAATTTGGCAACAAGAATTGAAATCGATTCTAGAGTATACAAATGAGAAGCGCAGGTGTGATCATAGCTGGATATGGCTATGAATGCAAGCTGCCTTTCCATAACATTTGCCATAGTTCGCTCTGTATTGTTCATTGGATGTGGCTCTGAGTGCAGCTTTACGAATCGTGCTGTCTTTATCATTTTCCTAGCCGTTGAAGGTATAACTTTCGAATTTGAAACGTTTTCATGGATCTGATACTTCGACATTTTTTTCTATAGTATACTTACTATAATCTCGAAAGTATTTTTTTCAAAATTTGGTCTCAAGTCGCTCATTTCAGGCTTTCTAGCTCTATTTACAGCACAAATAATCTTGCAAGTTGCAATCTTCACCGTATTTTGAACGCTACGGTTGCATTGACCATCGTTATTGTTTAGCATTATATATTTACTGCGTTGTTATATATCAAAACCCATTAAATAATACGACGACTGTGTTTCCCGATGAATAAATAACGATAGTGTGGGACCAGCCTAAGTAGTAGTGCCGCAGGTAACATAACTTAGGATTACCTGCTCCCTGCTGCTTAACTTGGTGCCGCTTTACACCATCCCTTCACAGTGTCGCACCATTTCTGCAAGCTGCAAACTGTGCTGTATATTCCGCATCTTGCAATGTGGTCAAAATCATTTATTTGCCTATGCAAATGCGAACAACGCAATTCCCTAAGAAAGCACTACGAGATGAATGAGATGGCTGTTGAAGCTTATGAAAGTGCTGAAAATTCATAGCAACCTTTAACTGATATACGATTGACTTCCAGTGTAAGAGAAGTATGGCTCGAGCTGCGTCTCGTCTCTGAGGCGAACCGAGCCCACTTTAAATGCCTAGCCTCTATTGTTACAGGATCGTTCTGTAGACATATCTAATCACTCGTAAAGGAAAAGATATGCTTGAACGTGGTAGCTACGAACTCTGGCGACGCAAAAACCTATGTGTAATTAGCTTTTTTTCAACGTATTGTAGAAGATCGTAAGGAAATTTCGATTTGGTCAACGTTATCTGACTAACAAGTTAATGGAGGGGCGTGATTTTTTTTCGTTTCTCGTGGTGTAGGGGTGCTTTCCAGAGGTATATTTTTGGTGGATATTCTTCGGCTGGTTGAGGAGCTATTCCGGTAGAAATCCGATTTTTCTACTCTACTTAATACAGAGGATCGTAAGGAATTTTCTTCTTTGGCAAATGTTTTCAGCCGCGGGAATTGTTCAAGAAGTGTGACAGATTCATGAAAGTGATGGTGAGGTTGAGCTCTGCAGACCTATACTTTTTGGTTGAGGCAGGTTTAGTGCAAGTGGGTGAAAAATGTGTACATATGCGATTTTCCGTGGGCACTTCAAAAATCGTCGGAGTTGCAGAAGAAATGTTTGTGGTAGCAAATACGAGTATAATGTGAGCTCTATCCAACAGCAGCAGACAGTGCTTTCAGTCGTCGAGATGGATATAACGTGTGGTGTAAAGGGAGTGTATAAGTACGTTTTCCCTCAGACGGTGAAATTTGTTCTTTGATTTGTACATGCATTTGTACAGTCGTTCACGCATTCGAGTGAGAGTAAGTATAAAGACAAAAGGAAGGAGGGTAGGGGAGGGGCGTGGGAGGGGGAGGGAGAGTTCGCTGCCGTGTGGGATGTGTATGTGTGTGGTATGTTTCTGTTCGTATATAGTATAGAGGGGAGGGGATTTCCGTTTGGCATGTGTACGTGGTGTGCGCTTACGTTTGTGGGTGGAGGAGGAGGTGGGTGGCTGCTGTGATATGTGTGTGTGGGAGGGAGGGGGAATCAGCGTGTGTGTGTATATGCGTGTTGTTTTTTTTTGGGGAGGGGGGCGTACTGTGGTACGTGTGGTGTGTGTGTATTTCTGTTTATATGTCGTACAGAGGGGGCTAAGCCACTCTATGTGTCCGAGCCTCGATGGTGTTGTGTGGAGGTGTGATCTCTACAAAAACGGCTGTACGTAGACTAAAGCGAGGGGTTTAGGGGTGAGAGCTCCCGGTTACAGGGGGCGGAGCTCCCTGCGCCTAGCAAAAGTACTGAAAGAGAACCCGGAGAGGTAGTAGAGGTTCGCATCTTCACCTCTGCCCACATACTTCATTGCTTCCTATCCTCCTTTCCTTCAATATGCTGCAGGTGTTCTTCTCTCTCTCTTTCTTAGGGAATTCCTCTCCCTCTCGTATATACATACATATATATATATATATATATATATATATATATATATACATATATACATATGTATATATATATATATATATGTATGTATATATATATATATATATATATATATATATATACATATATACATACATATATACATATATATATATATATATATATATATATATATATATATATATATATATATATACATATATATATACATATATATATATATATACATACATATATACATATATATATATATATATATATATATATATATATATACATATATATACATATATACATATATATGTTTGTTTGTTGGTGTGGTGTCTCTATGAGGTCTGCGGTGTGTGATCCGTGTGGTGTTGTATTAGGTGGTGTGTGTGCATGTTTCCGTGTGTGTCTGTGTTCATGTGTTCATATGAGTGTTTGCGTCTGTGTGCGCGTGTGTTCTTGTGTCTGTGTGTGTCTCCCTGCGTCTGTGTCTGTGCACACCTGTGTGCCTGTATGTGTCTTTATGCATCTGTGTTTGTGTCTCCGTGTTCGCCTGCGTCTGTGTGTCGAGATGTTTCTGCGTCCCTGTGTGTCTGTGTATGTTCCTGTTTGTGTGTGTGTCCCTGCACGTATTTGTGCCTCTCCATGTCCGTGCCTGCATATCTGAGCATGGCACCTAGGTTGAGCCAAGGCCCAAGCATGAACCTACGCCTAACCCTGAGCCTAAGTAGAAGCCTTAGCCTGAGCCTCAGCTTGAGACCTATCCCTAAGCCTGAGCCTCAGCTTAAGAGAACGCTCAAGCCTAGGTCTGAACCTAAGCCTAAGCCTGAGCCTGAAGCTCATTGAAAGTCTTAACTTGAGCCTGAGCTCGAGACCTGAGCCTCAGCTAGAGCCTGAGCTCGGGCCTAAGGCTAAGCCTAAGCTTAAGCTTAAAGCTGAGAATAAGTTTAAGCCTAAGCCTAATCCTATGCCTAAGCCTAAGCCTAAGCTTAAGCCTAAACCCAGGCCTAAGCCCAACCCTAATCTTAAGCCTAATCCTAAGCCTAAGCCTAAGCCTAAGCCTAAGCTAGGCCCAAGCTCAAGCCCAAGCCTAGGCATAAGCCTAGGCCAAAGCCCAAGCCTAACCCTGAGCCTAAGCCCAAGCCTAAGCCTGAGAATGAGTCTAAGTCTGAGCCTGAGATTGGGCCAAAGCATAAGTATGAGCCTGGAGCCTAAGTCTAAACCCAAGCCTAACCCTAAGCCTAAGCCTGAGCCTGGGCCTGAGAATAAGTCTAAGCCAAAGCCTGAGTCCAAGCCTAAGCATAAGGATGAGCCTAAGCCTGAGCTTAAGCCTACGCCCAAGCGTGAGTCTAGGCCTAAGCCTAGGCCAAAACCTAGTCTAAGCTCAAGGCTCAGCCTAAGTCTAAAGCCTGAGCCTAAGCTTAAGCCTAAGCTTAAGCCGAAGCCTAAGGCTGAGCCTAAGCCTAACCATAAGCTCAAGCCTGATAATAAGTCTAACCCTGAGCCTGAGATTATACCTAAGCATAGGAATAAGCCTATAGCCTAAGCCTAAGCCTAATTCTAAGCCTAAGTCTAAGCCTAAGCCTGAGCCTACGCCTAAGCTCAAGCCCAAGCCTGGGCATAAGCCTAAACCAAAGTCCAAGCCTAAGCCTGAGCCTAAGCCTATGCCCAGGCTCAAGCCTAAGCCTAAGCCTAAGCCTAAGAATAACACTAAGCTTAAGCCTGAGCCCAATCCTAATCTTAAGCCTAATCCTAAGCTTAAGCCCAAGCCTAAACCCAAGCCTGAGAATAAGTCTAAGCCAAAGCTAGAGTCTAAGCCTAAGCATAAGAATAAGCCTAAACCCTAAGCCTTAGCCTAAGCCTAAGCCTAAGCCTAAGCCTAATCCTAATCCTAAGCCTAAGCTTAAGCCTAAGCTAGGCCTAAGCTCAAGCCCAAGCCTAGGCATGAGCCTAAGCCAAAGCCCAAGCATAAGCCTGAGCCCAAGCCCGAGCCTAGGCCTAAGCCTAAGCCTAAGCCTGAGCCTAAGCATGAGCCCAAGCCTAAGGCTAGGCCTAAGCCTGAGAATATATCTGAGCCGCAGCCTGAGATTAGGCCTAAGCATAAGTATGAGCCTAAAGCATAAGCTTAAGCTTAAGCCTGAGCCTAAGCCGAGGCCTAAGCGTGAGTCTAAGCCCAATCCTAAGCCTAAGCCTAAGCCTGAGCCTGAGAATAAATCTAAGCCTAAGCTTGAGGCTGAGCCTGAGGATAAGAGAAATCCTAAAGCTTAGGTTTATATTAGGACTAGTATTAGTACTATTACTACTAGATATTCACGTTTCGATTGTCCTGCTTTCCTACGTCGGCGAAATTGCTGGAAAAAAGTTTAATTACTCGTTGATTAACGTTATCTGCCCGGGCAACTGATGTCATTTGAAGTGATCGAAGGAGTGTTGAGAGTTGTAAAATGCTGTAAAAAGTATGCGATTTTCTTCAAGGAAAACCGGATATCGGTATGCGCTTACAAACTCTTAAAGAGCAGGTTGCAACTGGAGTGGAAAATTTATTTTTTAGAATCAAGGCGGGGGAAGTGTCATGGCTTTCTGCGGGGTGAGGTAGCGGATATGAGGCGAAGTCTGAATGTTGTATTATTGCAGTATGAATATTCTCAAATATTTTCACTCGACATTGAATCAGACTCCAAAACGAGGCATTCTCCATCCCACCGATAGTGCACTGCATGTGCAATGCCAATGTTGTTTATTATAGCGTCACAATATCACAAAGATGTAAAGTTTATTGTTCGTGAATTTGGTTGTGCCATTTTGAGTATTGCCACGCTATCGTACGTTGTTTGAAATTCTCTACTGCTACACTCTCAGAAAATTGTTGTTTTCGTCATTTCGAAGATGATACTTCCGGTTGTTGTCGTATATGAATCTATAAAGCTGATAATGATTATGAGTTTAAGGACTGCAGTTGTTGATTAATTGTTGACTGGTTATATGGTTGTGAGCGCAGTTCGTCAAGTTCTTTATTGCTGACAAGCAGTGGTCGGGTAAATATAAGAACTTTCAGAATTGACGGAAAACGTTTTAAACTTTCTCTAGTTTATTATGTATTTCTTTTTGCTTACTTTAACTGTTTTGTTTTGCTTGAATATGTAACAAATTCAAAGCAACTCATAACTTGTTGACCGTTTTCTTCTGTTTGTCCAAATGCGTCGTTGATTTCATCGGTGGATTCATGAAATAGACTTTGCAAAATCCTTCTCAGTACAAAAAGGGATGTTGATGTTGTGATGATAAATGCTTTCAGGTGATGTGTTGTATCAGATGAACCTACTGAAGGTGGTTTCGGGCGAAAATGGGCAAGGAGCATCGCTCTACAAAAAGAACCCGTTAGGAGCTCGCCTTTCTGTTCAAAGATGTGCCGTTTTTGCCCTCTTGGAGCAGGTCAGTCTCGGACATCTTGCAGTACTAGGTGCAGCCCAAACAACCATAGGATTCAGTCACGGATGTACTGAATTTAACAAAAACTTATTAAAAACTGAATTTTTATAGTAAACACTAGCAGCTTTCGTTTATTCAGATTTCCTTTATATATCTAATTGCAGCAAAACAGTACATAAGCAAATATCACCGTCGAAATGTAAAGCACTAACTCGCCATCGTTTTCGTTGTGTTTTTTTTTTTTTTTGTTTTCTTTAGTGCAAACGAATCGGATGTCTTCCATACCAAAACACTGTTATTCTTGAAGTTCACCAATGCTTTCTATGTAGCAATGTGTTGCATGCTTTATTGTCGACAATGGCAGCACTTTGATGCTTTGCTTATCAGATGACGGCCATCTTCCTCATGACTCTTTCGTCTGTTAAGCAGGGTAAAGCATTAAAAAATACTTTAAACTGCCTTCAACAGGTTGCACCATATAATACATTATCGTATAGAGATGTTGGTCGACTTATCGATCCATGCCCTGGCAAGTGGCGCTTTTATCGACGATTTATTGAGAATTGAAGCTTTTAATAGTGGTGAAAGGCTCAGTGAGTGAAGGATGGAATGAATACCTGTTCAGGTATGAGATGAGTCGCCAGTCCCTCTTTGTTCTTTTTCTACAAAGCGGAGGGTTGTGGATACGCATTTTAATACACCAAAATTTATCACTTGTTTTCAGTTGGCCGATGACAACGAACAATTCTTCGCTCAGCACACGAATTCCTCAGCCAATACGAAGAGATTACAAAAAGCCTATGGCGAAATACTCGCTTACACGCCAGCTGTTCGAGGCCTGTATTGTCTTTTTGTTTTCTTTTTCAGTAATGGTATAGTAGGCGCACACTTGTGAGCGACATGCAATGCCTAGAGAAATGCTTCATTTCGTGGCAGCATCGCATGTCATGATCTATTCATCGCTATTTAGCATATTTCACCAGCTCACCTTTATGATATGTTCATCCTGTTCGCTTTCAGAGGCTTGTTTTTATTACTAAACGCTTGTGTTTGGCCTAGTTGACGTAGTTGTTTTCTGACAAAAATTTCCTTTGACAGACAGATTACCGGATATGCCGGCATGATATGTACTTATTGCCTTCCAGGAGTTGAATATTAACCTCGTAAGTGATTAGCGCAGTAACTGGAGCATTACGAATTTTCACAGGCTTTATTAAGTAACCGCATATTTGCGTTCTATTGTTAACGGAAATGACAACCTTTACACACTTCTTGCCAACCTTACTTCTTTAGTGCATTATGAGGCATGAAATTCTACAGTATGTAAAGCTGCTACTCAGGTACAATCATTTAATTGGCTTGCACAACACTCCACTATGCTGTGCATTTTATGTTCTCGATGAATGTTTTTCTTATATTTGGACCTTTAGATGAACTCATGTTCTTCTCGAAACTCCAGCTCACACCTTAGTGACTCCAATTACATGAGAGTTTAACTGTTTAAGATCCACAATTAAAGAGGTCAAAAGTTTCGCCTTATGGCATGTTTCAAGCAGGCAGCCAGTGCAGCTTCACCTTCGTTCAATGCTGCTGATGACATCAACAGCAAGGGCAGTGTGCTCACTGAAGGATACGTCATTCGCATTGACTACTTGCTTAAAACGTGCCGAAAGTAAGGATTCCTAATTTGCAATTCACCCTTGACGAATCGCACTATCTTCTCTCTAACTTTCGGCTCTCATCTTTCGGGTTGTACTCCTCTTTTTCTTCGCAGTCGCAAAGGGAAATCGATGGTGCACGCGAGTTGGTCGCCTGAAGTATATCCACATTGCTCATATGTTCTCTAAGTTTCTTTCATTTCAGATATTGTTCACGAAATGCAGGATATAGCACCGAAATATGACTTCGACGAGCAGACACCTGGCAATGGGTTCAGGTTTGTTCACTCACAAGGATTGCATTTCAACTCAGAAAGAGTGATGAGAGAAGAAAACAATCATTCAACAACATTCATGCAATAATCACATGCTTTGAGTGCATTCCACACTATGTTTGAACGTTTTTTATGGGAAAGTGATTTTTATGTTCATTAGTATAATAGTCAATTGATTCGTTATGTTATACTTATTTTACTTGTTTTATTGTTATATAGAATAGGCTTTTCGTGAAAAGTGTTTGCTATTATTCCTCCTCCTTCCATACGAAATCGTCTCTCTCATCCTTTATGAGAAAAGGCCATTTTCCTGTTTGTTTTTTTTTTTTTGGATTTTTGGATATGCTTTATTACTGGGTCATACTTCATCTGGCAGTTGTTATCTTCGGCCAATTTGCGGCCTTTTCCTCATGCTAATGAGTTGTGGTCTTTCACTATTGAATTCTAATGGGGGAAGGGGGCGGGGGAGCTGCAGAGCTTCGCTGAAGGTGTACTGCAAATTGTCGATCGTAGTAAAGCTGAAAGAGCTTAAGTCTTTCTTGACTTAGGCTTTAAGCCCTATGCCTTTTTCTTGATTTTTAATTTCTTTATGCAATATACTTTTACTCAGCTAATAGGAAAGTGGAGGATCATAATGGCAAATGGATTAATCGTTGATCACAGTCACAAAAATGCAATTTTTGAGGTCATTGGTGTGTGTTTGTGATATAGTGGTGCTGCGTCTTATTTCGATATCACGTGTTTGCATAGAACATCGTCAAACGATGATGTTTCGTACGTCCTATTATTGCAAGGAGATCGAAAGCTATTGTGCCGTGCTAAGGTTCCTTCTGCTTGCCTTACAACAGGTTTCTTATTTGCTTATTTACTGGTATAATCTGCGCTAATCTTCCAAATGGCGCTGATTTTGAACTTATTTTTGTAATCATCAGATCTTCTTGCCTTTTTTTCTGAGCAAATTGACCTCTTTTCTGGTTGATAGGATGTCAGAACGGGAAGGTTCAGTATTTAAAAAAACGTATGCTGCAGTCTTTGCGCAAGCACCATTTTCTTAGCTCAGCACATTGGTTAGACAACCAAATTTCTTTTCACATCGTTTTAGTAGTACCATCTCGTTTTGTTATCTCTTATTTGGCTTTATTGATGATTTCGAAGGTAATATACTGAAATATTTGTCCATCTAAATTTCTTGTTTACAGCCGGTTTGGTACTACAGTGGCACCAAATTGTGAGTTGTTCATTACATAGAAATCCTCATAAATGACTAGGGAGATTTTTAGGTAAACGCCACAGCGAAAAAATTACCAAGCAACTCGCTGTTTCCGCCTTTGGGTGACGACTACTCGATGTATCAGGATCTTTTGAAAAGAATTGAGTCACTCGACTCGTCTTGTTTCTATGGACGCCCTTTAGGGTTTCAGGTATGAATGGCAGCGTTTTTGATTCTAATTTGGACAGGGACTAAGCTTATTAATTTCCCCTTCGTCTTACAAGTATTCAGTTAATTCACGGCGTTCAGTTGCTAAGCAGGTATAGTGTAATGTGATCGCAAAATCCATTCTTTACAAAATATAAGCTGTTTCTTGAACTGGGAACCGCTGTTGCATAGAAGTCTCCTTCTGAGCACCAGCAGAAACGGGGCCCCATGGATTCTGTTCAACCGCATATGGTATATTGATACTGTACCACAGGCACAATCTGCAGCAAAATTTGAGTAGTCTAGTGACAAGGCTTCTGAATTCTGTAAGCAGAATAGTCTCCACTATCCCTAACTGTTCGTTTCTGAAGGCGATGACATTTTCTTCATTGATAGAAGAAAGTAAGCGAGGGTGGGGGACACTTCTTTCCTTTTCATCCAATCCTTCACATCACTCCTTATGAATAAAGCAATTGTAACTCACATTAGCCACTGGATTTCGGTTTTGATGTCCTAGAGGTCGAAAATCTTCCGCCCACGTAGATATCGACAATACATTTCAGTTCTCGGCTTCAGTAGGCAGGATATTTCGTTTTATTGGCGTCGTGTTAGCGACGTACAGTCTTTCATGGGAAAAAGGACATGGTCCAATCGGTTCGCTCATCAATTCGGGTCGTTTTATTCTCAGTCCCGAGCAGCGCGCATCTAGAATTGTGAAGGTTTGACGTTGGTTTCTCATTTATCTTGATGAGTCAGTCGCTGCCTGCTTCAGAATACCATGAAAAGAACTCATCGAGAAGGGGAATGTTGACAATGAATGTTTTTTTCTGCCTAGGTTGCAAGACCCACTGACGTCGCGGTTAACTCCTTCAGTCTTAGCTGCACCAGGTTGTAATGAATATTCGTTTTCCACTAAGAAATAAGGACTAATCGTTTTCAAAAATAGAATCCCTATAATGCCTGAGCAGGTCAGCAGGAAAGCGTTCTGTGTCTTTTGAAAAGATGCAGCTTCATCCTTGTGAAGGTTCATTCAACCTCTGCGATGACCACGCCTATAGTTCGTCGATCAAATGGCTTTCAGCAGAGATTCCCTCAAAATTTAGATGACAGAAAAGTAGCTCATTTTGTGATACGCAAATAATCGCTAATCCTGTTTCAGGTAACACGCGAGGCGGATATCGACTTTTGCAAGGGATTTTGGAATCTTTCTGAGCTCGGAAATGTGAGTCGTAGCTATCAGCAATGTTTTTTGAGTGTAAATCGCAGGATCGATATATCTGAAGAAAACTGTAAATGATCGGGATCGGTTTTTTGTTCTTCACATTTATTCGTGTGAAGCAATTGCGCGGCAGCGATACACATGTACTGCCCAAGAAGTTTTGTTTGCGCTCATTTCCAAGCATACTCTTAACAAAACTTACTATTTTCTAGCTATGTGTTTTAGCAGCGTTACCTTGAATGCATCTAAAATGAGAGTGCTATTTAAAGGAAGTGCCGAAATTGTTCTGCCCGAATTTGGCGGTCAATGAAGCGCGTGAAATCAATTGGGTTGGTCCTATAACAATGGCATCGAATCAAGGTGGCACAGTTCGTATAGCGGAACCATCGGCGCATACTGGTGTCAGGCCTGTTCGAATTCGAATTCTCTCATACGCTCATCGTGAATTGCTAGTTAGTGTTGTCTTATTATCGTTCTTGCCTGATTTCTTTCTGCTAAGCAGAAGCTTCTCATCAGATTTGTTTCCTTCATATAAATCCAGAATAGCGCTGATATTGTCAGCATTTTCGTTTACCGACGTATAGTGTCTGCAGTGACTTCTAGTCATGTTGGAATTGGGCGCTACTGTGCATTCAATCTTTGTTATCATTCCTTTTTCCTTATTCCTTAACTCATTTATTTTTTTGCCGCATTTTTCCCGCATTCCTCAATCCTCTATGTTGAGGAAAATAATCAACAGGAAAGTTTCCACTCGTTCTTATCTTCATTTTCGCTCCGGGGCTTAGGAAAAATAGCGCTCACATTTTGACCACCATTATTCCAATGGTATAGTTATTATATGTTGATAAAAATTCATGTGGCTTTCTTCTTTGGTTCTTGTTTCCTCATTTGTGACTGTTTAAAGCCGAAACGATCGCGCACTTTAAATTGGGATGGAGTAAGAAGTGGTCATTAAGTTCCCCTCATCTGTTGGCTTCAGTTTCCTACTGAATAATATCGAAAACATATGCAATGCTTGTCTGAAAAACAGTGACTTCGATGCGCAGTCTTGGAGTGTATGCTGCTAGCTTCCCTAAAGCAGACATCGGGGGGTAACGATGACCGCTTGGAGCTTACTAGATTTGGATGTTCTGCTTTCCTGAAGAGTGATATCCATGCGTTATGGCACATGAAAGTCGTCCTAGGAATTGTTGGCGTGTTTTAATTGCATGAAATACTAGAGTGCTTCTTAGGGTTGTTTTCTTCTCCGACATAAACTTGAAATCACTTGAAATGTTGTCGCATCTGTGGTTATCTGGTGTTGCTTTCATGATGAAATTCTAAAATATGAGCATTGCAGCATATGAACAATAGCCATTTTTGCGGAAATGAATCTTAGTTTGTTCTCATTCATTTAGATGCATATTCCAGCTGCCTCGTTTATCCACTTGTCTGATTTTTATGTGAAGCTTTCAGCTAGCGTCATTGTTTTTAAATTGTTTTGATTGTTCCTATGGATACATAGAGGTTGCGCCAAAAGTATGGTTTGCTCATACGTGTTCATATAGAGTTGTGCGTATTACTGGTGCATCTCGAAACTTGTTACGAGAGGAGTTCTGAGGACTTTTCTTGGTACCTGGACTTTTCTTCACCATATTTCGTGCCCTGATGTCTGCCTTCATCGGATGGCCTTTCTGAACCGATGTCTGCCTTCATCGGATGGCCTTCCGAGCCGATGTCTGCCTTCATCGGATGGCCTTTCTGAGCCGATGTCTGCCTTCATCGGATGGCCTTCCGAGCCGATGTCTGCCTTCATCGGATGGCCTTTCTGAGCCGATGTCTGCCTTCATCGGATGGCCTTTCTGAGCCGGTCTGCCTTCATCAGATGGCCTTTCTGAGCCGAGGAAGACAGGCGGCCTCGTTGTGAACCCCTTAAAGTCTCTCAACGTTCTGTCGGACAGTATCAGCCCTGATCGACCTGCCACCACCACCACCTACCGCTCCATAAAAGTAGTCGAGGGAGCAATAAAATTCTTGTCGCCACATCCACAAGATAGCCGAGGACCTTGTTGTCTCTCCTACACCGTTGTTGTCGTATTTTACCATATGTTGGAAAAGAAAGTTGATTTTGTTGAAAATATCTGTGCGATCGATCGTTTCATTTAAGATACAAATTTGGCTTATTGCGCATATTACGTTCTTTGCTAGCAACTTGTAAAACTGTTTTGCTTTGTTGGACAAAACTGTAAAAGCGCGTATCGTGCCTAGTTCTGTGGTACACTATCCCACTTATGTTTCATTGTGAATTTCATGTTTTCAGTTGGTGAGCCTAGAAGTGAGCCTGCGATGTTAGGATTAACCATTGAAGAAAGTCAAGGAACTCATTCCGAAAGAGCTAAAGTTGTACACAACTTGTTTACAATACCTTTAATCAAGAGACTTGAATTGAAGAGTCCGCGAGGAGCACCAAATCAACAGCCTCCGTCGCCTTATCTTCTCTTTCATTGTCACGGTGGTGGATATGTGGCAACCTCTTCTAAATCTCACGAGGTTTGTTAGCTTATCCACAAATTTTGCCCATAAAGTACTTTATTAGGCTGTCCTCTTTGTGTTTATGTATACGTGCACTTGGGTGCTTTCTTCGGTGGTTTAGACTTGGGAATGAAACTACATCTGCGAGATTGAGTGGGTATTATTAACGATGAAACATGGCCTCCAGTACTGATCTTCGAATTCATTCATTTCTTCTGAGGGAGGTATGAACTCTTAATTGTGCCGAAAAGTTTGCGTGCATTGAAAGCGATTGATTAATATGAGCGGTCGGTTCGGCACGAGTACATGTTTCATTGCTTGTTGATTTATTGCAGTAATGGTTGATTTGAAAAATTCATAACGAATAGAAAATTTCTTCACAGTAGTTCCTGTTTTTATCGATTCATAAGCGCCATATCGTCTCATTAGAGGTAGATCGAATTAATAATGCATTTTTTGCCACTGTTTACAGTTATCTCGACTTAGAATGGCGCCTTGCACGGTCTTAAGTGTTCGTGTGTGTAGTGGACTGATACTACATATATTTTATGCGTTCGTGAAATACCCGACTTTTTTCGGCATTTCTGGGCTAGAGACTTGTCGGCAAATTTCCCATTTCTTTGCAAGTCTCCGAAAAAATTTTCAATCGTATATGTTGGAAAGTTTTCTTAGGTGATAGGTGTGTAATTGAATCAAGCGATGTGGTGAAACAACTGTCAAAGTTTGTTGAAACTTTTAGAACTTTTTGAAGCAACCAAAACGACTTCCAAACACTCTGCCTCTATAACTTTCAGCTGAAGCTGCATGAACAAAGGATGTGTAACCAGTGGTCTGTGTTCAAAGAACTCACCGAATTAACGTCATTATGAGCGATGTTGTTATACCATTGCCAAGTTTCAACAAAAGCGATGCAGTTCTAATATTTCTAGGTGCAGGGTCTGGCTCCATTTCAATTAAATCTTATATGACACAAATCTGTTTGAATCAGACGGAGCCCACACTTGTGAAGCATAGATTCGCCGGCAAAAGTGCTCACAAATTCAAGGAAACGCTTGCATTTGCATCGATGGCGTCTATTTATGAATATTGAAAGTATTATTTGCTGTAATGCCATCTTGTGTTGCATTGTCTTATAGGTTTGCGCAGTTAACTCTCATCACTGCTTGAAGTATTTTTGCTGCAAGAAAACGGTATTCAAACTCATATTTAGGCAACATTTTTTTTTTCGTTTTTCTCTGCTTTCAGACATATCTGCGCACGTGGGCGAAGTTGTTGAATTGCCCTGTCGTGTCTGTCGATTATTCGCTTTCCCCAGAGAATCCATTTCCGCGCCCCACAGAAGAGGTGCTCTATACGTATGCATACGTCATCAATAACGCAGCCCTTATGGGTGGGTCATATCTATTCACCTAAATTTTTTTTGGTTAAACATAGGAGCATTCCTTCGACTTCTGAATAGAAAAACGTTCCGATCCCACCGGCAATATAATATCGAGGGAAGTAGTAAACACGTTGTAAGAACTCCAGAATTTGTCACTTCGTCTCATTTCCTTTTTTCATATCGAACGTCGTTTCGTTTTTGGAACTGTCGAATTTCTGATTATGCATTTGGTCATTTCCGTTGAAAATTGTCAGCAGCAGTTGTTACTCAATATTGTTGTATTTATTGAAGGTTGGACTGGTGAAAAGATTTGCATGGTTGGCGATTCGGCTGGCGGTAATCTCATAATGTCTGTTAACCTACGTCTAATTGAGTTGGACGTGAAAAGAAAACCGGATGGTCTTGTCCTGTTATACACGCCGTTTCTTTTCCAGGTGGATTTTCGTTGTTAATGTTTTTGAATATATGTTTTCTTCTTGGACCCTTGGAGCTCGCATGTTTTGCCCTGACGTGTAATTTCCCCAGCATATTGAAGCTCACAGTTCTTTCTTCAGAGTTTTACCTAGGCTTGGCAGTTAAGTAACCAAGCGTCATATACCTTATCAGGCATTTTTAAAAAAGTGATGGTTGTGACAGTAAGTCATGCTGAGCTATGATCTTATTGTCCCTAGAGCTTTTTTTTTCGAAAAAAAATCGTTACGCTGCAATTTGTATTGATGTAACTAAATGTTTGCACTGAGAATTGCACATAGTAGAGCAATTGTATGCTGATATTTCATAGATTCGTGATGATGGTGGAAAGCAGCAATTTTTCAGTCAGTATCATTCAACATAATCTGTCTTGAAAAGTTAGCAGAATTTTTTCAAGTATTGCTAATATGAATTTGATGCTTTCTTGGAAACGAAATATGCTTTTGCTTAATTCCAAGTTGTTTAACAAGTATGGCAACAACATTTCATCGAAGGTCTGCGAGATGTCACGGAACCGACTGTCAAAAGCAGAAACTCCTTTTTGAACATTTTAACTTTACATTAACCATTTTTTTACCGTGCGTTACTTTTTTTGAAGCAACTTTCCTGTCTGTTGAAAAATATTATGATGATGCTGACTGTCTGCTTACGTCTAGTTTGTTAGTTTGCTGATCTCGTTTGGTGGTCTTCTAATGGTCGAGTTAAACGCGCCAAGCTGCTGTCGCCTTTGATGGAAAGTTAAGATTAGAAAGTATTGTAACGGTTGACTTTTTTCCTATGTCTACGTATGATGTGATCCAGATACAAGAATAAGCTTTAAACTCAACCATGAGCCTTTCAGGCTTTCTGATCCAACCAAAGGAAGACTCATTTTTGTGAGAGATGGAGGGGGGGGGTGTGTGATTGAGATTGGAGACAACTTTATGTTCTAGTAAGAGTGCCATCGTTTTCTCAAATAGCTTCTTAATGAGCACTTCTCTCAGAAATAGGTAATATGCTTGTTGAGCTCGATGTTTAATGGGTTTTGGTTTCTTATCACATTTTGTTTTCGGACGTTTCTGATATTCTGACTTTTTTCACCAATTGCAGTATCTACCTTCACCTTCACGTCTGCTCAGCTTCATGGATCCGCTTCTTCATATGGGTGTCGTACTTCGATGCGTTGAAGGTTGCTCTTTACTGTTACTTTTTATCTTTTGTTTTACTTCGTTTCTTAGGATATGGTTTGTTTGTTTTTTTTATGTGCTTGCGGCGTTTGTGTCACTTCAAATGATTTAATCGAATAGTGAAAATTGCTGAACAAGTAGCATAGCGATTGCTGATTTCATTCTACTGTTGATTTTAAAGAGTGATGTGGGATTCAATTCCTTTTCGGTTGCAAATTCCAGCAAGGTGCATCCGAAGAGGATTCTTTTTCACTAGCAAAGCATCTTTTAGGCATGGACTAGTGGATGACTTGCGAGAGATCATAGAAGCAATGTGCACAGTAGTAATTGTTGTTTCTTTTTTTGTTTTTTTTTGTTTTTTCTTCGTTTTTCGAGAGAGAGATTGCTTCTTGCCCTGAAACATGACGCGCAACACATCGCAGATTCAAATTCAGCAGTAGCTTTTGTTCCCACTGAAAGTCTCGCTATGGAAGAGGTTGAGCTCCTGCAAAACGGAAAGAGATCTTAATCCAGACCATGTTGCTTCACTCTACTCCGATTTGCTGTATTGGATCTTTGGTAGAATTGCCGCCGTTTTCATTGTTTGTCTTCTGCTTGTCGCAGCTTCGAACCAGTCTGATTTTCGCTTTATCGTGTAGCCCAGTAGTCATGAATAAAATGGGCGATGCCTTCACAATGCGGTTGTGGCGCTGGACGCTGAGAGACCACACACATCGTTTAGATTAACTTACTGTGTCAAAAAATCGCCAGGAAAAATTTGCTAAGAATTATTATTATCCGACTGTGTTCTTTCTATGTCCTTTATCTTTTACTTCTCGCTTCAACTACTATGCTGGTCATTTTCTGTCCTGTCAGACTCATGACCCCTGTTCACAACGTTCACCATCAGCGTTCATATAGTTGAGGTGGGCGCGGCAAAGTCAGGAATTTTGTGCTAACATTGCTTTCTGTGTAGCATGCTTTGTTGCAAATGAAAAACCGGCGTAATTCATGTGTATTGTTATCAATGCTCGCACAAAACGTTGCTCTTAATGAAGGAGTTATCTGCAGTTTGTGAAAGGAATGCTTGTGTGGAAAATAGGTTGAATTCTTCACTCAGAAGTGAGTTGAAATCCTCAGCTTTCTGTGTTCATGTTCGTATGCAAAACTTCATATAATTCGCAACCCCCCTTTATTGCTCAACGTTTAATAGCAGTCGCATCGCAAACACATGGGATAGAAGTTCTAGACCTTGTTTTTTCCTAGATATTTTTTTCATTCCTTCCCCATATCCTCTTTCTCTCTGTCTTCTCAGCACTGTTACGGCGACTTAATGAGTCGCGTTTTAGCTTATACGAGAGGCAGTAATGCACAAAAGCAAGGTGATGGCTCGAATTCGGCACTGACTGCGAACGGAAATGGTCACAAAAGTCTGCAGGAGTACGTGGAACAGGTGCAGCGAGCGCAGAAGAGTGACTCAGTTGACTTTGAGGTTCGTTCAACATCTTCGTTTGTTAGTGAACTTCGCAGAGATTTCATTGCGCCAGTATTGCCAATCAGACAACTTTTTTTCCACCATTCTTGTTGTTTTACAGCTCCAAATTATTTTAAAGCAATTAATGTGAGCAGAGGTTTCACTGAATTTTAAAGGACACCATTTCCAAGTTTATGAGCACTCTTCCCCAGGTACCGTACTTTGATAGTAGTTTTTTTTTTTTTTGCAATTTCATTGTCTTGTAACAAGTTGCTTCCTGTAACATACCGTTTCTCGTTATCCTTCCTAAAAAAAAACATGAAGTTTTGAGGAACCAAAACGGGAATGAATCGCTACGAAGAGTTGATTGCGTCATAGACGAAAAACTTGCCCAGATATTGCAACTCTTCCTAGATGAGAGGATAGAAAAAGTTTGCCGAGGGGATTTCCTTTCGCCCTATGCATTGCCTCCTTCAAAATTCGTTCAAGACAAATGTACGTGGGTCCAATGCAGCTTCTGTTCCTAGTAAATATAATGCTAGTCGACGTAGTCAGTCACACGGCAAATATTGTTGGCTGCGTTAATGCACATGCATGTTGCTATGGGAGTCTGTTCTCTTTTCTGGCCTTTTTGCTAAGAGAAGGTCAAAACGGCCAACTCGATTTGTTCGTGTAGGAAATAGTCAGTGATTACGAGATGTTTTATCATATGAAAGTAGGGGACAATGCCTTCTTGTCTTCTCACGCAGGTATTGCATCACTCCTTCAGTCAAGTGGCGGAGCCAGCGTGAATTCAAAGCTTTCCATGAATTCGTCTATTGACGTCTCTTTTGTCTTATGTGTGAAGTTTGAGTATAACTTTTATGCGTTTACTTCATAGTTTTGGACATTATGGTTGTGTGGCGCTCTGTTGTTTTGCTGTATTTCGTCTAGTTATGTTTATTGTGGCTTCTGAGAATTGCGGTTTTGTTTGTTTTTCTTTCTTAGTCGCGTAATGAAATTTATAACAGTTTTTAATTCTAGTGAGGTCTCCCTTATAAATCAGAAGATATATGTTTACCAAATCCTGAGAGGAAAGGAGACCTGCAATCGAAAACGAAGTTTTTCAGATTCCACCATTTAAAAAAGGATGTAGGGAGAGGGCGTAGCTGGTCTGTACAGGTGGTAATAGATTAGTGGTCAGTAATATGTAGGAGTCTAAGTGCTCTGAATTGGTCGGAGCAGGAATGAGTAAAATCGGATATACATCCGACAGAAGGTATATGGTCGAAGATGGATTTTTAGTTTTTCCCAACTTTTTGGGGAGGTTTATCAAGTTTTCACGATTTGATGCACTAAATACATGAAACGTTTGTCATTAAATCTGACTTTGTGACCAGTACTAACATTGATTTTCTTAGAGCTCATCGTCAATTGTTTCGTTAGTGAATTTGATCCCGGATGGGTCACTGGCAGAGAATGCTTCCCCAAGGAGTCCACCAGCAAAGGCGGCTAAAAGTGACGACGAAAGTGATATGAAAGCCGCTTCGAGCGAGGAAGAGGACGATTTGTATGATGATTGTGCTTCTTTGTCCGCAGTTCAGGTCGGTGTCTGTTTCACGCATTATTTTCGCTCGTGTTGGCAGCATGCTACTGCTTTGCTTTTCGATCAGCTGTTTTCAGTGGAAACAGTGAATTTTTGTCTCCCTTTGAGCTTAGCTGGCTGTAGCAGTAGATTTATTTCGTCACTCAATTACTTTGATATTGGTATGAGGTGTAACTCGGATGGGATTGTGTAATGAATGCTTTACAGTTGAACTATTAGCCTTTACCTATTTTTTGAAACCAACCGGACAAGTGAGGTGCCGTCGCTAAAAGAAAAAAGAATGAAGTATGAGACGTCTCCTTTCAGTGAGCGGAAAAAATGTAGAAGTTGGAGTATTTCTTACGTCTCTGATGGCATCGGCCAGTTTGGGCTCACTCAGCTAGGAGTTACTGAAAAATGCGTTTATTGACCATAAATCATGTTTATTTAAAGCTGTCATAATTGATCTCTTTCCCATATTTGACTGTTGTCATTCTTCCCACTTATACTAATTGATAACCGCGATCTCTTAGGGGAATGCTGAGCCCTCCTTTATTGTGAGATGTCGGTTTCTAGGTAGCCGTGATAAGTAGCAAATTGCATTGAAGTCCGATAGCGGTGTTATTGTTGATATATAATTGCTGTGACCATTGTTGTCGTCTTTCGTATATAAGAGCGATTCGTCAAAATATTGCCCGGATTGACTGTTGTCGTTCTTGCAAAAGCGAGTGTGAGGAGCGCTGCGGTTAACGTTTTAGTTGAACTGAAATATTAAAGCAATTAAACTGGAGGTCGCTGAGGGGCGATCTGATATCGTCTCTCGAACGAGTTTGAAAGTCGTATTTTAAATCATCCACTTTGTCCATTTAGTAGTAGACTATATTTTGCAGGTGAAATCTGATCCACTATGTATTCATCTCTCTTCAAATATGTACGACCGCAATCTCGTTCAATATCTTCGGACTCATCCGCTCACCAAGGAGTTTGTGTTTATTTCTAACACTTTTTATGAATATGCTAAATCCCGAAACAGTTCTGCTTTTTTGTTGGACGAAAACGACTGCTGCCGTTGGTCGGATTTTTGGTTGCGAGAAAAAAATTTTCAATCATTTATATGAATAATTATATGTGATATGGCATCATGGAAAAATTTAACTCGAAACGCTTTAATGGCATTATTTTCGAGTATCTCACAAAAGCTTCTTGCTCCCAAAATTTGCAGCGTATGTTTTATCTGGTTGGGGAAATGTTGTTTCGGAGTAGTTGATCAGGATTGTCCAGCCATTTGTCTGACACTTCAAAAACCCCCGTCGCATGAAATTTGAGCCTTGGAGTTTGCTCTGGTTAGCCGTTGAACTGGTTATAGCTTAATTCAAGATTTCAGTTTCATTCATTACCTTTTGAACGGATTATGAGGACTTGACATTGACAAATCGGTAAATAATTGAGGTTTGTTATTGGATCGTTCTGCAGTCAACAAGTTCATCGCGATTGGTGAAGTTTTGAAAAAAAAAAAAAGAGTAATCACTTAGATAGCCTGATACGCCTCTTAATTGTCATTCTCCTCCTGTGTGACCTCTTCATAGCGTTGAGCCAACTTTGAATCGCTTTCTGAGTTATTTCAAATTAGCATGTGGTGCGTGCTTGCTTAATTACGCTGGAGATAATTCCGGCGCTCTCGCCTCATTTTTCATCATTTTTGTAATCAGCGATCCGATTTCAAGCAAGAATGTTCGCAGAACACAGTTCTTTCCGGTCGCAGGTCATGAGCATTTCTAAGGGACTTTGTAAAAATGACTTGCTCTGTCAGAGGAATGAAATGTACGTAGACGGTTTACCGAACCGAATTTAATTGCAACAATTTCAGTTCACTGATAGTTTTTGGTCCAAATGGGCGTTCAGAGAATGATAATGAGAAGGTTGGAGAAAGTGCGCTCAACATAGAAGGTAAAGAAATGAAACATTCGCTGAGTCGTCCTTCGAAGCTGTCCACATTGTTATGTGCTCCGCTTCGGAGCGGCACAACGAGTATGCCGTGCTCACCAGTTGAAGGGGATTCGGGCTCATCGAAGATGGTCTCATCGCAAAGCACTCACAATATTGCTGGAAGTACAAACGATCCTCCGGTCAGTGATTCCGTTGCCGGCTTTTAAGAGCTTTTTTATTAACCACTAATGTTAAATGTTTTCATTTATTTAGGATTTTCTTTTTTAAATCTTAACAACTTTCACAAATTTATGTGGAAATTTGTCGATTTTTTTTTTCTTTGGAAAGTTATAGTTTCGCTTCCTCCATTGATTTCAGAATTCGGGAATCTCAGCCTTGGTCATCTTTTAGTTTCTTAATAGCTACTTGGAATTGTTACAGTTACTAGGCCAATATGACGGTTTGTTCTGTGCAAATGCGCCACTATCTCTTCAGTTCATTTTGAGGTTTTCGTAATTGGGAACAGAGAACATCTGAAAGTTGTTATATGCAATCGCAGGCGATGGATACCTGAACGGTGAGCATCTCAATCGACGGCGTTTCATTTTGACTGTCAGCACTGTCGAGGGAACTCACCAAATTAATTGTGAATTCGAAGCCTTTCTAGAGTCATTGGTTCTGTCATATTGATTTTGATGTGTTTGAGGCCATCAGAGCTGTTCCCAGTATCAAAGTCCAAATTTTATGTTTTATTGCTGAGTGGAATAACTCATTTTTAAGGTGCATAAGCGCAGTTTGAGTCAGAGCTTAGTGGATACGGCGGCGATGGCAGCAGCTCACGCTTTCGACAATATTTCCGATTGGCTGGAGCATTCGTCTGCAAGCGCACAAAGTGACAAACTAAAGTTGGATCGTGCAGCATCTTTAGCACCTCAGTTGGCTGCCGAAATGCAGCGAGCAGTAAGCGCTTGTGATTTCGTCTCAGTTACGAACTAGTTTGAAGTGTTGAACATGCGCAGCGCTTCGTTACGGCAGATAATTTAGGCTTTTGTTATCTCGGCCATTGCTTGCATAATAGTATGCCAGATTAGCGAGAGTGCGGATTATTGATGGCGCATAAAGTTTAGTTTAATTCTTTACTCAGGTTTATGGTTCGTGTTTTTTTCTATGTGCTGTTTATCCTAATAAGAAAGATATAGATGAAAGACAGACATGACATAATGGTAAGAAACATGATTAGTACGTATTGTTATATACCCCTTTACAACAATGAAATATTTCTCTCATATTAGAGTGTAGTAGGAGATGTAGAGTACGCTGTAAAAGAAGTCTGTATTTGTAATACAGCATAAATGAAATCTTTCATTTTCAACTCAGCTCAGTCGTCTTGAAATGCGTCAGTGAAGTTTATTAGCAAACATTTTGAAGATTTGTTAGAAGTTGAAGTAATTGCGTATTATATTGCAAATGATGCATACTTAACAGTGTAGACAAAGAAATGATTGAAATGGAGAATTCAATTTAAATTTTCCGATAGCTGTTTGAAAATGAGATTGAAGTATAAAGTAGACAAAAAGCAGCGCCAAGCCTTAGAAGGCTAATGAAGGTTCATCTTTCAGTGTTTGGTACATATCAGATAAAGATGTGCCATTGTGTGATGCACCTGTAAGGTAGATGCAGTTACGTAGTTTTGGAACTGTAATTTGCCATCACACCATAACCTGGTCGGAGTTCAAAAGAAAGTTATATATGTCCCTTTGCACCATCGAAGGGAGCCGGAGGTGGGTTTAGTAAGAACCTGAGCTTATGCTACTTTAGTTACATCGTGCATGTTCAGCCTTTGCGCAATAATGTCACTCCTCCCTATCCATTCCTTCCATCCCCCCCCCCCTTCCACTTCCTAGTACATATCATTAAACCCAGCTACTAAGCAGAGAAATAGACAAAAAGAGTAAAACAAACGAAGTCTGCTATGGAAAGAAAAACGATGGAAACGTCATGGTGCTATGGACAATGCAATCCATAAAGATCTCCGTAGCATGAAAGAATATAGACTAGGAGGTAATGCCCGCCAAGTTGACAGAAAGATGAGACGATTTGCACATTTCATCTTGTCGTGGGTGGTACCCGAGTCGAGACTTAAGTTTGGGATGCTTCGGACAGCGATATCTCGGGAACGGAGCTTCGTATGGAAAAGTGTAATTGCACTTTTGAGCTCTTCGGCACAAATTGAATCAAATGTGCCCGCCACTGTTTAGAAATTAAAGGAAACTTTTTTGCGCGCGACAGCAAACACAATTTTGTTGACCATGGCCTCGAAGTCGGAATTCCCCGTTCTTTCTCCTTCGGTAATTACCCTGATCAGAAAAATTTAGGAGTGTTTGATGGCGGCAGGTTATGCATCTTATCAAGCTTTACGATCTTTGCCATTACAAAATCTCACCTTGTGAGCGTTTTTTTTTTCTGTGCTTTACAACGCTTCTCGCTCACCATTTCAACATTGTTTGCGTTCAGTATCTGTCATTTATTCTGTTGTAATGTTCAGTTAGATCATATTTACGTAATGGTTATGTCAGGAAGGAGAGGACAGGCCCACTTCATATTTGGAAACTTTGATGCAGCGTGAAGTACCGCGTGACGCGCTTATCTCTCCGATGTACGCCTCCTGCGAGAGCTTAAAGCAACTCTCTCCAATGTGGTTTATTGTGAGTATTCCAATGCTTATATCTCAACAGACGATATCGTCATACTGCACTCTCACCCCTTCCTCCCCAATTGTGTCTAAAAATTTGCACAGCGACCTATTTGCACCTGCCGTGTCTAAAAATACGATTATATTGTATTTTCTATGTTTATGTATTTACTTCTGCTGCGTTTGGGTTTGTCAAAAGTCACATGGCGATATCCCTCTCACACACAAAAAAACCACAGTACTCTTCTTGCATTTCAACCGTACTCGAATCATGCTTCAAAGAAGTCTTATAGAATTGAAGATAACAGGCCACTTTCTGATATGAATTCTCTTCATAACCACTGTTTTTGCGTTTCGCGAGTTGAAACCATGGCGCGGAAGTGCAGAGAGACAGGCACATACATGCACACATACACCCACACAGGCAGACAGATGCACAAACATGAAGTTGCGACCACGCGCCGTTGAGGTTTTTTACAAAAGCACGTAGAAACCACTGCGATGAACGAGAAGGCGGCGCTTAGTCGAAAGACGGCTTGCTGCATATTTTTGCTTCAGTATTATAGGCAGGTAAATATTCGAAAGTGTTTTTTGCTAACATCTAAAAGCCCTCTAAGTATCTTTTAAGCCCAAATATACCTGACATAAACGTGCAGTGTGCTTTTATTTTTGTGATGAATTCGCTGCAATACTACATTTGTAGTAACCGCATAATGATGCAGCTGTAGTTTTTTTTTTTTTTTTAATAATATCCACAGTTTATGGCAGGTCCGGACAAATATTGCTATTGTTAAATTCGTAACCGTCCATATAAAATATAACTATGAATCTTCTACCAGGCTTTTTCTAAGGTTATTGAATTATATGTGGTTAAATAACCCACAGTTTCGGTAATTTCTTTATGTGATAAAGAAGTAAGCATGCAGGAAAACCGGCAGCTGAAATTTTGTGGTTTTATAATGTCTGTTAATGATTTCTAAAACCTGGTATGGGTTTTTTTTTAACACTTTAATAATGATTTTTCGAGGTCTTCAATGCGCATTGTTGCAATATTTTCTGAGATGGTTTTTTTTTTCGGAATTGTTTTATGCTGTGCACTGTATTTCCTAGTCGCTTAAGCGAACTTTTTCTAACTGCTGCTCTACAACTGAATTTGAAAAGAATTTTTATCTAATTTTTGTCTAATTTAATCTAATATCTAATTTTTTAATCTAATTTTTTATCTAGTCTAAAATTTTTGAAAACTCTCGTAATGTCTCACTTACTTCTTTAATTTCAATAAAAGCTTTAGTGAGAATTTGCAGTACAGATCATTTGTGTTTTGTATTCTTTTTTCCGAATTATATTTTTATTCCTAATCTCATAACCTTTAATTCAGTCATCAGTGTTACGTTGTCCTTCAAATATGCTACCATTTTATCTTTTTTAAATGTATAAAGCTGCATTCGTCGATAGCCTTATCAGCAGGTGCGATAGTCTGAATAGGTTTTATGTTGATACGATCTCTATTGTTTTTGATAATTATCTGATTGTTTATCCTAGTCTCACCTTTATAGAATTCACTGGCAAGTGCATTTCTCAATTAATCTTTATTTATTCCTCGAAATATGTTGAAACTTTTTTTGGATATATATGTTTCGATCTAGCCATAAATATGACTAATTTCTCGAAAAGTCCTATATCTGAAAGTATATTTTAAAGTGTTTTATTCTTTGCATCTTTTTAAAAATGGGCATCTTAGAAGTGGTGCTTATGATTATAAAGGTGTTAGTGATTAGCACATACCGTTTTTGTTTTCATTATTTGCCTCTTTTACTTTAAACTTTCAGTGGTTAGGGTGGGTATCATTTAATGCAACGCTTCAGTCTTGTTTTTGTTTTTTATTGTTTATTTATTCATTCATTTGTTTTATTTTTTTTTTTTTTTGGGGGGGGGGGAGGGCGGAATATCCGTTCCCTTGTTTGGTTTATTTTAGTTCGATCCTTTCAGATCTTTTGAAGTTTTGCCTAAATGAGCTTTAAATTGATGCTTTCATCTTTGAATACCGGATATTAATCTTCTGAAGCTGACCAATTTACACAAAGCAATCCAAGCTAATGCTGATTGTACTTCCCATCTCATCTTTTTTCGGGAAATTCACTGAATGCTCAATTATAAGTGAGATGTGAGGATGCTGCTTAAATATTGGAACAAGAGCGGATTGCATTCTTAAGTTGGTCGGGGAATAGGAAACTCTGAAGATCTCTGCCAAGGCTTTGATTATTTGTTTTTATCGTTAGGACGATAGCACCAGCTGTCGGTGAGAATGTACGATTAATAGGCTATAGTGTTATAGAATTTTGTAGGGACTAGGGACTTTGTTGAATGGAGGTTTATTGAAGGCTTGTCATATGGACCCACTTCTCGACGACACGATATCATTCGCGCGGAAGGTGCGAGCATGTGGGGGTCGCGTTATGAGCGTTGACCTCTTGGACAGTCTACCTCACGGATTTCTGAACTTCACGTTGGTGTCACCTGAGTGCCGCGAAGGTGCTAAACTATCCCTCTTGCGTATCAAGGAGGCGCTTGGCATTTCTGATTCAACAAGTGGTATTTCGTAGTTGGTTGTATGAAAGAAGCGTGAAGGAAGAAATCATCAATACATATTTGGATGTTTTCGTTATTACTGGAATAGATCAGTGAGGTTTTACAGGTTTCCTAGAACAAGGGGAGCAGTTTTCGAGCGGAGAGAGCAAAATGAAATGCCACTCTGTTGAAAAGAGGGAAAGGAAAAGGGGGAGGAGGGAGTGGCAGTCAAGAGGAAACAATAACGTTTGGAAATCTTGATTACTGAGGTCAGGACATGCACGTACCGCTATTCATTGCACCCAAAACTGCGTTGTTCTCCTACTTTGCCCTCCATTCGTTTTATTTGCTTGTTTTGAAGGCGAGAACTCGCTGTTTCCTTTGGCCGATAGTCTCATAGAGTGGTCTTTTATTTTTCATGAGCGGATCTCCGATGCTTTGGAGGTTTCTTCTTTTCGTAGCAATTCTCTGCTGAGAAAAAATTCTTACATTCAAGAAAGGTCGCAATCTTCTTTCTCTTCGAAATTCTTGGAGAGGATCGGGGAATTTTTTCAGGAGAATTGATCTCTTCGAAGAAGTAACCTTTATATTAAATGATTCTAAGTCCCCCAATTCGTGAAGCTCTCATATTTTGAAAGAGGCGATTTTTTCATTATAGGGTATGTTTTCTCAATTTTTCAAGAGGGTTAATAGAGAGAGTGTGTGTTCCTGACGTTATAAAAGAGACCAAAGATGGTAAATTTTTGTGGTAGAGGCGGAGGACTTGATTCAATTTCTAGGCAAAATGCTCAAAAATGATAATGACAATTGATATTTCCACTGAGTTTCATCAGGCGAGAGGGTTGTGGGAGGGGTGTTTCGAGAGGAGTAAGACGGAGAGGGGACTAAGGGGCGGCGGCTCTATTTTAGCAATATTCCAAAGCTTTTTTTTTGCATCGATATCTAAATTTGGAACCTTGCGAATTCGAACACACCTAAATCTGTCAAGCGGATTTCCTCTCAAATTGCTTCACTTTAATGCTTCACATGAGTTTTCACATCACAACTTCTCGTCGGAAATTGGGTTTTTCACTTTCATTATTGTAAGAGCAGTTGTATCGTATTAAATTGAAGTATGCCCATTTTACTGGTATCGTTCGAAGGAATGAATACAAAAATAGCACATTTTTCAACGCGACTATGTCGAAATTTATTTTCTTTTTTTTATGATGCGGATAATCTTCATTACTTTTTGTTTCATTTACAGCTTGTGCGTTGGTTGTATTGTTTCTATTGGAACTGTTACCCATCTGACCAGTGTGGTTCTGCGTATCGTTTAATGCGCCATCCATTGTTTACTTGTTTGATATTTGCTGCATCATTTTCTGAGCAATGAAGGAGATTCGATCGTATGCAATTTTTTTATGGTTCCGTTTTTTCTTATTTTCAATTTGCATAATTTGATCTGTTGCTCATTCTTGTTTCAATTAAAATTGAATGCAATCAGCATAATTCATTCGATCTGCTCTGTTTGCTTGGGTCGTCTTGGATATTTTTTGAGTCGCCGCTAATAGCTCATCCAGTTAGAGCGTTTTGGTATATGCATATTGGTGCTGCCAAAAAAATCGAATGGGGTCGGCACCGAAATTCGTTTTTTTTTTTGCACTGTCGGCAGCATTATTTTCCTCGTCCCGTTGCTCGACAACTTCTGGTGTAAACTTTATTGGCGTCTGGCCACTTTTAAAGTTCGTCTAAGTAGCCTCAAGCAAAATGGCCACGAAATGGTGCCTGAAGAACTTGTCTTTGAACGCTTGCCTTTGTTTCGCACCGTGGTTTCGTCTTTTGCTGTGCAACATTTGCCGTCGTCTGGAGCGTACTGTTGGGTGAGTCGCATCTATACAGTATGCTGTGCCGTAGGAGCGATGCCCCTCTTTTTATGTGCCCTGGTTATTGAAACGTGCCAGTTCGCGTCATAATGTTGTCTTTCTCTTCATTTTTTCTTGAAATTTTCTTTTGAGATTACTATAAAGAACAACCTTTTTTCAGTAGTTTACGTGTTTTTGCACTATGTTGAAACACGAAAAGGTGTTGAATGTGGAACCGTAAAGACCTTGCGATGTTGTTCGGAGTGGAAAGCAAATATTTGACACCCAAAAGCAACAACTGGCATCATTACCACGGAATCGCCCTATGATTTCTTTAAATAGCACATACTTTCATCTCCTTTCACCTTAAGTTTGCTCGAAACATTCTCGTCATTTATTCATCTCGCGGACCCTACAAGCCGAAGCCAACTCGAATATCCATTCGTTTACTGAGATATTGATGCGGGAACGGGCATCGCATATGATAACATCAGTGCTCTTAAGTGGGTAAGGTGGTATTATGGAGCATCGAATAGAGCGGAGGCGTGGGTGTTTTAAAAGTGCTATGAGATGATGGTATGCATATAGAGTGGTTGTGTGTTTCGCCGTAAATCGAGATAGCCGAAGAGGACTAGGCGATTGATGGCCGCACTTCAGCTTCACCCAACTTGCGTTGCTATGGTGGCTGGCGCGACGGCCTACGGTAGGGCGGGCGCCCACAAATCGAAGTAGCGGACCGAAGGTGGCGTTGGGCGCTACTCTTCATCACTTATCATAACATTTTGCTAGCGGTTGTGCTTGTTGAGTCGTTCGCTTCGGATGCGTCCTGCGGCGATGAACTACGAAACGGCGAACGGCATGTCGAATGTAAAGCGGGAGATCGACTTGTACCCATCATTTGGTGAGTGAATTGTTTGGTCCATTTGAAGAAGAGGACGTTTTCTCGAAGCGGCTGGGAAATGAGGACGCATGCGTAATCATTTGTTTCGATTCTTGGGAGCAGTTGATTTGAATGAAATCTGTTCGGGCGTTTCTTTTCAATCTATACATTTGCTTTCTCATGGCGACCGGACGTCGAGAAGAATGGACCGCAGATTCCGGAAGAAACGGCACGCTACGCCCTTCCGCTTTCTTCTGTCACGCCCATCGCTGTTTGCCAATGCGTTTCCTGTACGGATATCCGAAAAACTCAGCTAGCATTTTGCTTTCTAGTGGTGCGCCACTCATTGCGCCGACCGCTCGCCCTTTAAGGCATATTTCTCCGTAGTCGTCCGCGAAATCACCGTAACCTGTTTTCGGCGCAGACGCCGTTGAGATAGCTCGGCTTTTGCTTCAACATTTGTCATTTTATTGTATAATTGCTCTCAATATTTCATTTTGCATTGAACAAAGTTTCAAGATCGCTGAACGAATACTCAGGAACTGTCAGTTCATTCCGATGTTCTGACTTGATGGGCCATTTCTTTTTGAGCTCTTTTGAAGAGTGGCCAGAGGTTATGTAATTTTGACGTAAAAATGGTGGCAAAATTAACTCTTGAAATATGTGGGAAACAGTAGTTGATGAAAAGATGATGAGAATGCTCTGAACCAATGTTTTCCTAAATGTTTCATCTTTTAAGGAAAATATCATCTTCGGCATGCTTGCGATATTAGTACTCTCTAGATAACGTCTTTATTATTGTGTGTTGTTAATACACAGCAGTACTGTTACTTTTACGCCTAGTAACAGGTGATAAAATGTGGCATTTTGCACCTAGGCTCACCTTTATATGTTCATTTTGCTGCTGAAGGTAGAGCTAAATTGTGTTGAGCACTTGCGCCAAAGAGAGAACACTTCCGCTGAGCAGACTGGATTCTTGTATTGGATGTGCTATACCTTTAAATTCTATTTTTACCTCATATTATTGGCGCTTAAATTGAGATATTAAATTGTGATTTGACCAACCGCCTTACACATGAATAATGCAAAAAACGAGCACCAAAACATTCATTACCTACAGAAACAGCATTATACCAGAGCGTTCACAAAGACATGCCTAGTGCATAAGTAATAAGAAACCATCCAATATGTACGGTTGTCGCCTAAATAAGCAAAATAATGATATGAGGCTCGTGGAATCCAAAAATAGTCATAACCTGATAAAGCATGGAAACGATATATTTCTATCTGAATTTATTCTAGACAACATTTACTATTTGGTCGGAATAACGGCTGACCTCTAACAGTCGAGAAGTGTGTAACGATAGAAGGTTTCAAATTTTAGAAAATCAGCTAGGGAGCTCGCATTCATGAGCTCCGAGGAGTGTATATCAAGCCCCATTCAGAAATATGAAATGCGTATGGGTTATAAAGTGAAGCTTGGTGCTTGCAGGAAACCGCAAAAAGCTGAACTTCATCCCATAGATTGCGTGCAGGACATAAATTCGCTTTCCACAAGCCGTTTTTTACTGCCAGATCCAAATTTGCTGCTCAAATTTTAAGGATTTGAAACATTCAACCGCTCGATAATAACTGGTGGCTGAGATGGGAGATCGATTAATGATAAAACAAATGCAGCCTTCATGTTGGCCTCTTCTTAGGCCTCCCTTACTATGTCCCACAAAGTGAAGATGATACAGCAAACAACTCTCCGTCTATCAATTCATTGACATTGGTAACAATTTTAGTTGATAAATACAGCGTTTGTTGCAATGTCGTTCGTAGTGAATGCATCTTGTGTATTAAAGAAGCTGCCACGACCCACGGCTTCTTCACCTCATCAACATGCCATCCTGTTCGCATTTCAGGTGGCACTTACGAGAATCTTTGCCAGAGGGCTGTTACAGCTTCTCAGTGGAGCGAAGCACATACATCATCCAGCACCGATGTGCACCACAGGTTTATTCCTCCGGGTTTGTTTCTTTTGATTTTTTATTGGCTCTTCTAATGATGCTCAGACAAACGTAAAGGTTTTGCAAATCTACAGGTGCAAAATGTATTATGGTATCGCCGTATCTGTGTGTGCATGCATATGTCATAGCCCCAGTGTCCTAATATTTTCAAATTTCAACTTGAGGACCATTGGAGCTTGTAGCACGAATTATGCTGGAAATATAGTACGAACCGTAAGTTTAGCCCATTTACCACATTTCACCTCGACCTATTAAATTTCAAAAGTGTCACAGACATTTGCTAGAGAATTTGCACGCATTTTGCGCCTACTTCCATTTTTATTTCAACTGGCCTGACCGCTCTCATAAATCTCCCACACAAGCTTCGTCTGTCTATGACCCGGCTGCTGACGCAGCTTTTTCAGCACTTCGAAATTCGAAGGTCGCTATGCACTGTGAATCGATTTAGTCATTGGGATCACACTCTTGCGTTGTTCTGCGATTATCACTTCTAACCTTCTTTTTTTCTGTTGTCAAATTGACCGTTACAATTAGTTTGTTATCCGTAAATAAGGAACTGGCTAAGTGCTCACCGGTACAACTTTTTGTTATTCATTTCCTCTGCTTGTCAAAGGAGACCTCACATATTGTAAGAGGACCTCAGATATTCTATGCGGTCTCACATATTTTTTTCTTGATTAAAAGACATTACCCATTACCCCTTACTGCATAATAGGTTAGAATCCATGTCGGAAGACTAGTACGATGTGCACTACCTGCATCTCTACTCGTTAAGCCAACTATAATGTCACACACACACCACTCTTGTTCGACCAACCGAGCAATTTACCAGTTTTCAATAAAAGTCCACTTGAGACACGTTTTGCGGACAGCGTTTGCAAAGTGCGCGTGTTTGTAGTGCATGATGCGGATTTCAGTGCGAAACCGTTTCAATGATTTCGCATTGAATGCGGGTTAAGGTTTCAGTTTCAACGCGTTTCAGTGTGAAATAGTTTCGATGCGAAACCGGCTAAGGCTGCAGTTAAGAAATTTACTAGATATGACTATATCGTCGAGTGGCATCTCACCTTTCATACCAATTTTCGTGCTTTTCCATCACCTTTTGAAATGGGTTATGCACGCCGCTAAACATTTGAATATTCCTCAAACCTGTGCGCATTTTGTACTAATCCGATAGCATTCTGCAATTTAATGGGCTGGAAAGACGAATCGTTCTTTAGGAAGGCTTGTGCAAGCGGTCACATCAGTAAAGAAATTGGTGCCTCATGAGAAATTGGTGCCGTAAAGAAATTGGTGCCGCTTTGTTATTTGTTATTGGTTTATAGAACTTCTAAAGACGGCGACATTGATGTAAAAGCGCATATTGTGCCAACTTTCGTGGTATACTCGTCGGCTTATTGAACCTCGACCAACTAAATATGCCACGAAATTAATTCATAAATTTCGTAGTATTTGTGGGCGTCAACAACTTATGAAGGAGATCAACGGTTGGATTGAAGCTAGATTTTCGAAAGTAACTGGCGGAAAACTACATTTATCTGGCGTTTATACGTTTTGTGATTCGCCGTTCATACTATAGAGATAGATCCATACAACTACACATTTATTTTAATGGTCGATATCCTTCCCGGATTTCTGATAAAAGAGTTCAAAGCGATGTTTCCAAGTGTATAGGCTTGTCACCATGTTTGTATGTTAACAATCGCCACACAATTTTCGATAGAAGTCCAAGTAGGATCCCACAAATTTTAACATAAACGAGCATTTCTGTGCCATCATTACCGGACCCACTGACAGCCGACTTCTCAACTGTTCGTGTCAAGCCGATGGTAACATAATCGCAGATTGCTTCTCTATACTTCTGAGACATTTGAGAGTACAATATTTGATGATTAAAACCATTGGAACATATGAGTGTTGAATTCTTTGTAAAACCCTTCTCTTTTGAAAAGATAGCCGTTCGCTTTAGAAGAGTCGGGCAGTTGTATGCGATCCCATATTAAATGAAGATGTTGATTGTGTTTAAGTACTTCTACGCCATAATCGTTTCTTTACGCAGAGATAACAGATGAAAAAGCAACGAAATAGCGAGTGTACGTCCATCGATGTTGTTTTAGTGCCGTTAATGCACTGCTGGGCACGTTGATTAAGTGACACCACGCTGCAGTGTCACTTCTCTATGCGCTAATTTCCAGCTGATAATTTATATTTGGAACACCAGTGCCAGTCAAAAATTTTGTTGGCATGCTTTCATAATCTATACAATCATATCAATGCCATAAATCCTCCTGCTGTAATGAAAATTATTACGGCGTTGATGCATTTTTGGGAGAGAGTCTTTTCGGTTTCGATGATAAAGCAATACTTCTTGAAGATATTATGCTAATTGGAAAACATATTGAACTCACTTGGCATAGAAGCAAATAGCTAATTTGGGCAGACGATCAAAGAAAAAAGTTATATCAGTATTGAAAGTGTTGTCTTCAACTTTGCCGCTCATCAAATAAAAGCTTCTGCTATAAAAGTTCAATGTTATGAGGGGTTGGCTTATTTAAGACTAAGGGTGATAAAAGGGCCTTGACATAAGAAGAACACCATCTTTCCTGTCACTCCTTTGTCAAGGTGGAGATGAGCGACAACAGTCGTCTTAAACTCCTCACTAAAGCCGAAGTGAGAAGTTGGTCTTGTACAGCTGGCTTACTTTTCCCTTGTCGAGGAGAGGTTCTCATAAGTTGCAATCTTGATAGTTACATGAGGCAATTGATTAAGCGCTAAACTGAAAGAAAGGGAGGGGAACAATAGGAAAAAGCCGAGAACCACTTCGACGAAAAACGTGAAAACCGGGGGTGGGCAGTGGGGAAGGGGAAGGCGTGCCAAGTTGAATGTTGGGTAATGTTGTGTTGAATGGGGGGATTATTCTGCATTCGTTAAGAAGACAGGGTGATAAGTTTTTGCCAAACGTAGTGACTCAATCAGAGGGTTGCACTTAGAAATGAACAATTTTGCAACTTTCTTCGTTAGCAAATTATGTGTTTGTTGAAAATGCTTTTATAAGGATTAACGGCAGTAACTGCAATGCAAAATAGGGAAATTCGTTGCTTGAGGTCTTTCTGATATCGTAGCTTCTTCCTCTTTTAAGTGATACAATGAACGATGCATTTTTTCATACAATTCAGTAGGTGCATCAGTTTATTTCGAAGAATTGACGTTAGGCTATATATCCGTTAAGAAAATGAAGCAAAGATCTATGAGAACAAGAGAAAGCAGCTGGCGTTTCTGATCGTTTTCACTTAGAAAAGCCGGCAATGTTCTTCAACGCGTTTATCAAATAAGCGCAGTGGGAGTATTGAAAGCAGCGTTTTTTTGTGTGTGCTAATGTTAATACCGTAATCCAAGCGACGCAATCAGCTTTCACATTTCTATGTCGAGAATGTTGATGTGAAATGGTTAATCATGCGCGTTTATTATGCCCGTTTATCGCGTGCCGATCAAAGCTATCCACTCAAAGCTCTTTATCATTATGCAATGAGCTAAGATTTTCATTAGGGATCTATCTACGCATATTGATGACTCTTTAAAGAAACACATACATAGACATGTGTGACGTTATTCGTTGAATAATTTTATACGCCACATCTATAGATGTACGGCACATACATTTGTTTAAAAAGAACTGAAATTTTAGATTTTCGTTATGTGCAGTGGGTTTTGCTTTTTTTTTCATTTTTCGGTGAAGCTTCCACTAAATTGAATTTATATAATGTAAATGAAACCAGGACAGAATTGCTTTGACAAGGAACAAAAACAACACGAGATATGTTTAAATGAATTTTCAAAATCCTTGAGCGGAAATTGAACACCGCATATGGGCATTAGGAGTATTATCGGAGTGCTAACAGCACTAAGTTTTCTGAGGTTGAAAATCTGCTGCCACGCCCTGAGATTGTTGTCAGAGGTGAATACACCTTATACTACAGTTTCAAGCCGACATAGATTTTTATTTGTTCACTGCAAGCGACTCTTGCTCCTCCTGTTAAGTTACTGTTTCTTCTGATTTCCGCTCTATTCATTTTCGCCGTTGCTCAATATGTGTAACGTTGCTATGAACGTCGATTACGAGGGGTGATAAGTTATTCAGCAGCTTTGGTTGCTCTATCTTAACAATTCGAACTCATTTTACTCTTGTCATTAGTGAGTAAAGGAAAAGTTAATGCATATGTCAACGTATCGCTCTCACGGTTAGGGAACTCACCAGACACTTGTGAAAGATACGTTCATGGTGGGTAATGGAGGGGGGGGGGGGGGGAGAGCGTAAATGCGATGAAATGCAATCTGCAGATCTAGAATTCATGGGAAAAGCGCTCATAAATTTGCCTTCGTATTTTAAGGTATTACAGTGCTGGAATAAACTATTGCTATGTTTTGACACCTGGCAACATCTAACCACTCAGCTGTCACTAAATAGACATTCTCATGGCGGCCGGATATGACTCAACTTCTCTTGGAGCATTCTCTCTTTGGTTATCAAAAATGCTCATTTGTTAATCAAAACCGATTCAGAAATATATCCGCAATTGGATTAAGGGTGTGTCATAAATAAGTGACATCAACATCAATGTATTCATCAATGACCGCATCGTATTATTGCTTTCTATCGTTGGGCGGATGAAGAATCATGCTCTTGAATTTTATTTTTTTTTTTTTTTGAAAATTGATAATATAATCTAATGCTAAACTTTCAATTAAAATCTTCAGTTAAGAGAAAAAAAAAATCTCCGTTTCAAAGATGTTTGCTCTAGAAGCAGTATTCACGTCAATTCCATTCCTGTTGCTGAGCGAAATCCGCCTCTTTCTGTCTGAACTTCAAAATGGAATTTTTTTTTTCACATATTAGAAACTCTATGCGCTCTTGCACTTTAATTCGAGTTTCAGAAGCAAATAATTCACTTCAACGAAAACTTTCTTAAAAAGGGTATAGACTATGATCGTAGTTTTATTACGGATCGTGCACTGTGGAAGCTATTGTTCATTTGCTTAGTTATCAATAATATATAGGCAATCATTGCAAGAATTGTTCAACATTTATTCCTTGGTTGTTTATTTATTCACTCCACAATTTGAGCATATTTTAGCAAAAGCCAGTGAAAAATTCAAAAATTTCATCGACGAGAAAAAAAATTTCAGTACAAGTGAATGGTGAAACAATAGATCATTTTTTCAAAAAGCGCGCTTGGCTGGTGCGAACATCAACCAAAAAATAAATGTTGGATGTTTAAATAAATATTTAACGTCACGTAATTTTCCGCAGAGTAGAAGGTATCTTCTTTGAGCCTACGTGCATAGCATATGATTATTCGGTTGTCGCATTTTGATTTTTATTCATCCTAGAACGTGTAGAAATTATTTGCGTTGCATATGTTTCGCTATATGTAAGTTTATAAGCCTATAAAATCTCTTATAACTGCTGCTAGTAGTCGTAGTTATAAGAGTTGTTGACGGTCTTCATGAAATGCATTTACATTTGTTGGTCGTTGATGAAATGTATGCATATCGATCGATAGTTAATTGTGAACCCCTGCCGCTTTGCTTTCAACGAAAGTATTCAAAGAGCGGCTCTCATTCACTCAGGTGAGAAGACAACTAATGGCAGTTGAGTGCTTAACCGTTGCTGCTATAAAGGCCAATAATCGTTTGACTTGCCGTCCATTAGTGTTCTCATAGTGTCATTCGCCTATGTATCGAATTGAATCACTTCCCCTAGTGCAAAAAATTAGTGCTTGATTATTGCAAACAAAAACACTTACCTTGCAAATTAACTCCTCAAAAGCGTCAATCCAGTAATCGAATTATCTTCTACTATTAAATTTCTCCCTAATCTGGCAAAATATATTCGGTTTTTTTGGCTCATTTTTGACTTCAATAAAGCTCGTAGCAGTGATTTAATAAGGAAATAATGGAGGTGCTCGAATGCACTGTTGTGATATAATTTAAAAACTGCGATGGATTGAGAGCGGAGGGGATGGGCAGTATTGATAACTTTGTGAAGTTAATATCAAATGCCGTTGTTTTTGCTAATAAATTGAAGGTCAAGCGAGTCGAAATTAGACTCTTCTCTTCACTCGCACTGATCCAAATTATTAGCGGGGACGAAATATTGTACGATATCAACATGCTTATGCATTTTATCATTTTCAAACAGCTCCTTAAGTGCTGTCAAGGAAAATGCCCAATTCCAACTTTCGTCTAATTTATTGGCTTTTCAATTGTTTTTTTTCAGTTTAATAGGTGATTTTTCTCTTGCTTATAAGCCATCTTGTTGGAGGAAAATTTCGTTTACGAGAAACATATACTATGAATACGATCGTTTAGAGGGAGTAAATTTGAGGCCTTGTTGAAATATCAGCGAATGGTAGGGATACCTGTTTCGACACATATTGATGACGAAATATTTGTGAGCAAATAAGTTCACTTCATTGCATGATGACACATTGAAATGCTTTTGAGGAAAGCCAGATGGCTTGACAACACAAATATGAGTTTAAATTTCAAATGAATCACAGCAGCACCGATGGGACAATTTTTATGCACTGTTATAAAGTTGTTCCTTTTTTTTGCTTATGTGAAATGCATTATTGCGGTGTCATATCCATGCATATTTAATTATTTGCGTCTGTCTGTTCGTGTGATAGCTTCAGCGAGGCACTGAAGTTGGAGATACAAAATTTAGTAGACTTAATCCAAAACAATATGTTATCTTTGCAGCAATTTCAGGTTCGTTCGTCAACTTGGATGGTGTCACTCAAAGTTAAAGTGCTGCGAAGTAGCGTTCAACATTTTTGCACCTCTTAGATCACAAAATCTGCCTGTTCTAATATGAACATACCTGAGCACTGATGCAAATAAAGAATTACTTTAAAATAAAGCGTTTTCACTGGAATATGAAAAGCAATTTTCAGCTTTCGGAGGGATTTTTATATGATAGTTTCATACTGAAAAAGTTTTCAGCCTCCACTGAGTTTCGTAGGAAGCTTGACAAATTGTGTAGTGAAATGGTTCCACTTGGCAAGTTTTGATAAGGGCGAGTAAATGCTCGAAAATTGCAGTTCCACTTCTATCTTGGCGGTGAGGGTGTTGGGTTGGGTGGGGGGAGGGGGGGGAGGAGGCAAGCAGCCGGGTTCAGAGATTATGGTCGGGAACGCGGCTTTTAGGGTTGGTCGCACCAAATTGGCGTAAGCATAGTTTGGACCCGATGAGGAACATCCAGGCAATGAGAGCACTGCAGTCAGATATTCTTTCGGCGTTAACCTTTGACGATAAAATATTCGTAGATAATTCGCAGAAACAGACTTTAAAACATTTTTTCTTGAAGAATTGATGAAGAAAGTGCCTGAAATAGCGGAAGCATGTGTGCTCATGTTTCACAACGACTAAGCGAACGGTTTGGCCAGATGTTGGATAACCAATGAGAATGCGCCGAATAATGTGTTTTCCTATACAAGTGGCTGCTTGAACAAATATGAAATCAACTCTTTCAGCTCCAATCATATGTGACTAGTCCAGGGTGATATTTGCATACAAAAATCGGCCAAAATTAGTTCAGGCATAGCAGTTGATTTAGGCCGCCATCAACGGCAGCGAAATAAGGATAGTGAATTAAGATTTTACGGCAGCATAATTGCATCTTCTCAATTTTAGTTTCAGATTGTGTGGCGTACAGTTCACTTTTGGCGCGTTTCCCTTCACAAGGTTCGTTTTTCTCTTCGAACACATGTTTCAACTTCCGGTACGTTGTCGTATCTCATTCATTTGAGCAACAAAAAGGAATAGAAAAAGAGGAATGCGTTAAGACAAAAAACAGCTGTCACAGTGTAATAACTAAATCACTTAATGCGTGTATGCAAGTGCAAAGATAGCGGTTATAAGGCAAAAATTGATGTTCAAAAATAGCCTCCTGAGAAAATGAAACGGCCCCAGCAATGTGAAACATATTTTGATCGATTTGAACATCAGAAATTTTTGAAACTACTTCCGCTGCTTTTTCTTCTCATTTTCTTCGGAAATTTCGCACTAAAACGAAACATTTTCGGGAATTGTACAGTGAGTGCATCGTTCCTAACATGCGCTGTTTTTGCAGTTTTACTTGCAAATATATTGTTCGTTAATTTTAGAATGTTTTTCAAAATGATTTTATGCAAAACATAACTTGTATGGATTCAGGCAGTGGTCAGATTCAACTTTGGCAATTTCTCTTGGAGCTGCTTTCGGATGCGCATAGCAATGCTCATTGCATAGCGTGGGAGGGTGGTAATGGAGAGTTCAAACTTCTCGATCCAGATGAAGTAGCCCGAAAATGGGGCGAAAGGAAAAGGTGGTCGTATCTTCTTACTTATCTGTTATTTAAAAAAAAAAACCATTGAAACCGTTAGTCCTAGCGAATATTGAAGCATTTCCAACCAACTCTGCTTTTTTATTCCTTTGACATCAGCGCTACCTTTTTCACGACTAGAAAAATTTAATAGCTGCCGACTTTCAAAGTGATATCGCCGAATGGAAGTTATGCTCGATGCCCACAGCGGTCCTAAACTTAACACTTTCGTGCTATAAATATAGATGTGAGCGCAGCGCAGAGTTATTCTTTGAAAATATGACTCGAAAGTTCGAATCGTTATGGGGAAAACAGTGAAGAAAAAATATGCTTTTTTTCATGTATCAAATATATTGAGCGGACAAAAAGGAAGAATTTCTTAACGATCGTTCCTTCTCACAGATTACGGTCAACAATAAGAGAACCTAGAGCTTTTTAAAAATTCTCTTCCTTAGGATTTTTTAGATTTCTCGCGCAATGTTGGTTCACTTGCATGTAATTCGCATAAATTTTATTAATTTTCAGTAAACCGAATATGAATTATGACAAATTAAGTCGAGCATTACGTTACTACTACGACAAAAACATCATGACGAAGGTAACAATTCCATTTGCAATAACGTCTTGTGTGTTCTAATATATCGTTTGCGACTGAGAACCGTTCGCCTGTATCATGTTTTTTTTTTTTTTTTTAAACTTCGAACTGCTTTCTCATAGGACTCGTTTTAGAGCTAGCCTCAGCCTGCTTTTCTATTGGCTTCTATGGAAGACTTCTTGACGGGCCAGGTCCTCATATTCGGAGTACCTCAGACCGTGAAATCTTGTCTGAATATGATAACTGGCCCCGCCGACTAGGCTGCTCGGTCAGTGGCAGCGGCGGGGACATGCCCTTTTTACACTATAACATGTTACGTCATTTCGCTCGTTTTCCTATTAGTGGAGCTATCCTTACACTATGTACTTCTCCAGTGGCATCGTCCAGCCGGTGACGACAATCAGCATTCCAGCCTTCCCCTAACAAGATTAGTTAAGGAGACCGGCATACCGTAACGCATGACGTCACTGCGTGGTCAACGGTGTTTATGCGCTCCATATGACATCATTCATCCTTGGTGATAATCATTAGTCCTCTAAAATCGTTTATGATAATTGGTTTCATATAATGCATGAACCCAATACGACCTTAGGGGATTTGGATATGAGTGATGTCATCAACCATGACGCAAATAGTCGCCAATGTCATGAGACTACAGTAATGAGTTATGATGGCAAGCAGATGTGTTGACAAATTTCGAAAAGTCGCGTTCCGACTTCATGAGGTTGCGGTAGCGGCATAAAGATCAGCTGAAGTCATCAAAACACGGTAGGCAGCAAGGGCAGATTGTGACGTCAGCAGACAGCACTTTAATTGCTCAGTTTCTACGATTATGGTAACTTGCTATTGTAACATGGAAGTGTTCCTTCACTTCTATCAGTAACGAAAATGAGATCACCACAGTTTGTTTAAAAATAAACTGCATTTAATACGTTAATTACTTACAGAAGCAAGCTAAAAATTAGGCAGCATAATGGAAAGCACTCATCTATTATTACAGCAGAAAAAAAGGCTTCCAAATTTGAAGACGCTTGTCTCGCTGGTAAAAAATATTCAGCCAAACAGCATGAAAGAATTATACAATCAAAAGATAAAATGGCAAAATAAATTTAAGCTACATGAAGTAAATCTACTTCATATTCGCAGGCGATAAGTGCAAATAGTTGTTTCCAGTAAAAACGGATATATAGAAGTCATTCCAATTTTCCGTGCATGAAAAAACACAAAATACCCGGCAGGAAATCATTAAAATGTGCGTTGTGCTAGATGAATTATGTGGCGGCTCTTGGCTTAATATTGTCTATCGTCAAAGCGCATAGCATGTTCAACATTCTGAAATTGCTGAATATCGCTGCCTATCCTCGATCGTCAGAAAATAGTCGTCAATCTGAGCGTTACGGCAGCCGATCACCATAATGCAGCAGTGAACGAGAAAATTGTGTATAATCCCTATGATTTTGATTACATGCCTATGTCTGCGAAAATCTGAATCTGTCGTCAGAGATAAGCGTCAGCGATTTCGACGAAATGTTGCTGCTGTCATTATATTCAACAGCCTAAAATGCCGTACCATCATTGCCTCACCTCGAGCTAACCAACAATCGTTTCAATGAAATAATTGTATTATCAAGCTATCGGTTGTCACGGATTCTTGGCCGTCGTTTGACTCAGCCCGTCTATCGCACTTCACATCTTAAAGAGATAGTTTTGTTTGAAGTATATCTAAAAGCAAAGAATAAGGACCATGAAAATGACGAGAACTTTCCTGTCAACCATTTTTACTTTAATACCGGAGTCCAGGTGCGGAGTTCAAACTTACCCGCGACAAATGTGCATGAGTTAGGTGAAAATGTCTAATGCCAAAAGACCGGATCAGGTCATTGCAGCGTGAAAAAATGTCATGGTGGAGTTCCTGGAAAGATCGCATCGCAGTATATCCGAACAGACAGGACTTTTAAATATCGTGTCGTCCGATTATAAGCAAAGCGTCAAATATAGAGCTGGTCGCATCGCAAGCGTGGATTAGCCGAAGTCGGACGCTGTACTGATTCCAATTCACTTTTGCCAAGGGAGGTTGTTCAAATGATCAAACCTAACAACGATTGCTGTGTGGGAGTGGTGGTAAATTTCGTCATCGCACATGCATAAAGCGGAGACTACTGGAGGAGCTCAAGAATAACTCTTGTTCTTAGACGCTAACGAGCCAAAATCTTGTATTGTAATCGCAGCCTGTAGTTGACAAAGAGGGATAAGACCTCAGTGATGTCGAAATCGTGCACTACTATATAAGTGTTAACACAATGAAGCGATCTCGGATTGCCATTTTCGAAAGGTTGTTGATCCACTGACTAGTGTTAGAGGGATGAAACACTACTCAGAACGATATTTTGTGTACATTTTTAGTGGATACTACCATCTACTATGGCAGCTGGTCGAGTTGTTCGAAGAGAAATATTGCATCTAATATGGTAGTGTATTCAAGAACAGATCGGACCATCCAACGATGCGCACAAGTTCTTGTGTGAAATGCAGTCATGCCGATACAAGCTGTAGATATTTAATGCAAAGGAAATGCCAGCCCTAGCGCGTGGTGTTGCCATATGATTCACGCTAGTTGAAGTATCATCTCTACGTCAATGCTTGCAGTGAGGGTCCAAGAAATCGGTTTGTTGTTGGAAGTATTCGTAAGAATACTGTAGGAGATACGTCCTACGAGATCGCTTTTGGCCGCAGCGAACAACTTGTCTGGCACACTTCGTATTGCCTTAAGTGCAACATTTATGTGGATCACGCGGTTATTTCTTTCATTCATATTCTAGTCGTTCAAAAAGAAGGAATTTAGCGATTGATACATTTCGACTTCAAGACGACACAATGCTACAAGATTTCATATGCAGCCTCAGTCATGCTATAAATCTTGTCGTAGCGTAGTTACCGTACATTCGCTGCTCAGAAGCAAATGTAGGAATCGATTCACACGAATTTCGCATCAGATGTGGCTCTTCTTGGCAAATGATATCATTCATTGATGGAGGCGGTCTGCTGAAGCACGTCCCCAGTTCTACTTTACCATTTTTTCGGAAACACCAAAACTGTGGATCCGATTTCGGCATGCCATTACACTTATTTCACTAGCCGTATGCAATTCCAACGATTTTGCTTCTCATCGGTGCCAAAGAAATACACTTTATCAGCACTGTCTCATTATATCTCTACCAAATGCGTCAGTGGTCATTTCCTATCGAACATCGAGCGGTCAGATCAATGAAAGATTGTTTGGAGATTAGCTGATAAATGTGTATTCAGTGGATTTATGAAGTATAGTGTTCTACCACTGAGGAATCGGTTGGAACTGGTTCTACTCGAAACAGTCAAACTCTTTACGGAACACCGCAAAGTGGCAAAGTGAAGACACTCGAAAGTTGGAAATTTTTGACTTATGCGCTTGATGCGTTGAATTGGTGCTATATGCTTTAAATGATATCCCTCCTTCCTCCTCCCCCCACCCCAAACTTCCTGTCCTACCTCTGTCGATAGATCAGTGCCAGTAATATGCTACCGATTGCTAGAAAGCCATTTACAAAACTTCTTAACAAATTTTAAGTAACAGTGTTTAGCTACAGCATTTCAGCCTTTTATGGTTTTTAACGATTTCTACCCTATCATCAAAAAGTTTAGATTTTCTACCCTACTTCTGAGACCATTTGTGACATTTGTCAAGCTTCGTCGTTTAATTTAAACAGTTCGGAATTTTCGTTGCAAATTCAAAAAAAAAAAAACCAGTTTGATTTACAAAAAAAAAAAAAGGAAAAAAAGCGATGAGAATTCTGCGAATCTCATCATTTGCGGCCTCCTGAAAGATACTCGCTGTATGCTTTGAACTCTATAATAAAAACTGCCGACTTCAAATTCCTGTGGAAGAGGGGGGAGAAGAGGATTGTGAATGAAACCCTTTCGTACGAGTTTTAAAAATTCGATGAAGAGTTTTTCTGTAGTGTTCGATCGTGTTGGAGAGTTGGGAGAAATGCATTTTCTTGATCTTGTTGGTTCAATGGCAAATAGTGTCTTCTTTGATCACACAAGAGAATTCATTTGGAAATTTTGAAGGAGGTAAATTTTACATTAGTAGGGAAATTGCTGTGCCGTGTTGACAACTTAGCAGCGCTCACATCTTCTAAACGCTTTTGATTGTAGCTATTTCATTCTATTATTGTCCAGCGAAAGTGATCGGAATGTGCTTGATAACCGTAGCATTAAATCGTAAAATGTGTCATTATATAATCTTCATTTAACGGTAATATTAGTCGATATTTGTTGACAGTTTGTAGCAAAATATGATTTAGTTAAACTGGACATATTTTACAGGTTCATGGCAAGCGTTATGCGTATAAATTCGATTTTCATGGTCTTGCTCAAGCATGTCAAAGCGGCACTACCAGTGATTTATCGCCTGCAGCTGCAGTCGCCGCAGCTGCAACTATTCATCATTGTCCACGAGGTTAGAATATTTAAAAAAAAAGACGTTTTTGATTTTAACAGGTGAAACTAAGATATCTACGACTGAAAGTTGAGCATTTTTCAAGTTTTTGAACTTTACAGTAGCAAAACGCCTCAAACTATTTGTGTCTACAAACCTGAATTATAGCGTCACACTAAGACTCTTATTAGGGATGACACGAAAGGCAATGTTTATATTCGCTCACTGATTTTGCACTTGCAAAAGAGATCACGTCTATGCGGATGTCCACATGATATCGGTCTGTTCGGTAGCGTCAACTGTGCAACACTGAAGCTGCAGTGATGAAGTTTGTGTTTGTAATGTATATTACAGGAAGCCTCGCACGCCACATTTCATAATAATCCACTTCTTGTATTTGTAGGTTTTTGTGAGCGATGCAGTTGATCGCTATATGAAAACGTTATTTCCCATATTTATTATGTGCTGTTGATTTGCGAAGGTAGCTGATTAGAGTATAAAAGCACAAATCACTGTAACTGCCTTGACACGCTTCACCCGTTTGTTTGTTATGAGGCTGTGCGCCATGGCTACAGGAACGGAGCCTATTTTAGTTAGCGCACCAGCAAACTCTTCAGGTAGCATGGAACTAAATCAACCAGCTTTTACGACGGGACAGGTACATTAACCTCTATACTATCTGCTTAATTCCCGGCTGTGGTGTCCTCAGTTGAAAGTGTCCCGCTCACTCTTTGTGCCTCTTTTAGCATTCACGACTGCCTGCTTTTCGCGCTGGCCGCAACTTAGGCATCGCTTTGTAGCACCGATTTTTTAAGGATTTTTGTCTTATTGCAGATACGTGCGCGCCTTCCGGCCCTTGTTGGGAGTGTAATGAAGGAAAAAAGGGGTTTTTTATTGTTTCATGTTTTCAGTCCTTCATCAAAAATATCAGTTAAGAAAAAGTTTCATAACAAAAGCATGCACCAGTGCCGCATCGACCATGAATGCCTATTTTATTTGAATTCTTATAGTTTATGCCATAGAAACTTAGCAGGAGTTTTTCAAGGAAAAAACGCCGGTAGTATTGAGAAGAAGTTGGTTTTCTTAGACAAGAAAGCGGTGGCTGGTGGAAAATTTTTCCAGAGGAACGTAAAATAGTCTTCCCATCTTTGATTTCCTCGATCGCATCTGCCGACTCAAATGTGCTTGCTCGGAGCTAAATTGCGAAATGTATTCAGGTGCTTTATTAAATACAACTCTGTTGCAGGATATCCCCCTCACGAATTGCTATTGCATCATTATCAGCAGTCGGTGCCAAAGCTTCCTTCAAGCGCTGTGCCGTATAGTGCATTGATGCAACCGAATACTCACGAAACAAGCTCATCGCAGGTCGTTCAAACGTACTGCACTAGCGCGACATCGAGTGCAACATACTTGTATCCACCTGCCAACGGATATTACACACCCACTGCTAAACTCCCCAGTCAAACAGCTACATAACGTGTCCTTTTATCCGTCTCCATGGCTATGATTGTCGGGGAAGGTCGCCGTGCGACCCTTCCATATGCTCATCATTTAATGCGAAAATAAAGCAGAAGTGGCGGAGATGTCTTTACTGACGAAGCGACCAATAACAAACAGCAAACCGTGTAGATTAGAACTTACCGTCTAATATAACGCATCGTTCTTCGTTATCTTTGATGAATATAAGGTGTTTGCATCGCCCTATTAAGCAATTGCTGCTTTATTCTCTAAGCGCATTTATCTTCACTAAACGATGCATTATGTTATATGTGGCAAACTCCTGCAATTGTATATAAATTTCTATACTTCCGTTGAGAGATATAAAATTAAAACATTTTTTTTAATCATAACAAGAGATTTATCCACTTGAGCTTTGCAAATGCTTCCTCACTAGTTTCCTATATCGAAGTTGAAGGCAACAATTAGGGCATTTTCTCGCTTTTTCATTGCGACATAAATGAGCCCACTTCATCACGACTGCATACAGGTTAAATGCCCACATTTATCGGATGCATTTGCATGTACTCTTTTATCCTTCACGAGAGGATATGATCGCTTACCGTGATGTATCCCGTTCTTTGCTGGCATTGGTGAACCTTGCATCACTAGCATTTTTCATTAGTTATTCTTTTCGATGTTAGTTGGGTTTTTTCTCATGCTCGCCATTCCGGTCATGTGAACAGATAAAACTGGCGTGGCATTAACTGTTTTTTTTTTTTAAATTGTGTGAAGGGCAAATAGACATATAGTTATAGTTTTAAATAATTTGCATTATTTCTTTCTGTTGCGTAAAAAGAACACATAGGAGAAAAGAATGCCATTTCAGAGGCTTGAAAAGATTATGAGAAAAGGAGCGAATAAGCTGACTCGTTTCATTCCTCTATTAGTGTTTTCACTCTTCTCGATTTACGCTGTGCCGCTTCTTGCAATTTCCTGTGCAAGAAAAATTTCACTCATTTTTTAAACTTTTCTGTTCGCTCTTCTCATACATTAAAGTGATTTTAATTTCGAATTATTGAATATTATGACATTTAGCACTTTCTAATTCACTATATTCTTGTATTTCGGCTCAATCCGACCGTACCTTCTCGTTGTATATCTGGAGGAGAGAACTTCAACGTCGTACCTTCTCGTTCCACAAATAAGACCAACGATTTTGATATGGTGCCTTTCCACATCAGACCTGAAAAGTACCCATATATGCATTCTACAAACTGTTTTCCATACATAATAGTTTCTCATATCATTTTCCACCACTGCGCAGTAATAAAGTGGCATCTTAACGTGCAAGCGCAAAAATCGTAAAATTGTTCATAGCAATGTTGCACAAGATTTACCAAATGCTTAGAAAAAGCCACATCTTCTAATGCAAGATCCTAAACTTTATATACTCTGCGAACTGATAGCCCCTATATATAGCAGTGAGGATTTCACTGAGTATCTTAAAAAGGCGAATTCAGAAAACCCTGATTTAAAGTTTCAGTTCGTGGCGTCAGAGGAGAACTGTGGAAACTCGATTAGAACAAAGTTCGTCCATAAAAATACAATATCACTCTCCCGATGTGGTTAGCATTCATGATGGAAGTTGAAAACGGAACAACATTCAGGCTGCAAATTGTCCAACTGCCACTTTTCCGATGAGCTGATGAAAGTGCAACGATCTATTTGCAATATACCGAGACCAGTAGCTGGTTTGCATAGCGGACGATGAATTTTTGAATCATCTGAAAATGGCATCTACACAGTGGACAGTTTGTGAGCAACATGGTTTGTGTAAATTATTGAAGATAAAAACCTTTAAAAGCTTAGTTGTGGTATTAAGTTTATTGTCTCATAACTTCAAAAAGCAAAGTTTTAATGACACCTAAGGAGAGGGAGGTTCGTTCCATTAAAACAACAACCTGTTCATGTCAGAAGTCACCTGTGAGAAATTTTAGCTTGTGTCCATCTGTATTCTATTTAATGTCGTGGTCCGCCCAATCAAAGACGACAGTCACTATAACCTAGCTGAGCATCCTGGCTGAAATCGGTATTGAGAGAAGGTTAGGAATTTCCAGTTACCGTATATTTACTGATAGAATCCTTGACAACTACTTCCACCACCTTGCCTGCAGATGGCGCAAAATTACTAGATGTGTGATGTTTTAAAATGGGACTGGCCATAGTAATTTTATAGAAAGCAGGAACTGGACGACGCGAAATGTTCCTTTGTCGGTTACGCTTACAGAAATTGAAGCTGCTGCGCCATAAGAAAGTAATATGAGATATGACCAGTTTGTATTGATTAGTTTCTTTGATGAGCTAATGCTAAAATTTGTGAAGGTTCCTATTGGTGCTTACGGAAAAATCGAGCAATTAAGCATTGTTCTTCTTGAACACTCAAAAAACGCTGTGGACATGTCCCGTTTTGGAGTGAGTCCTCCACAAGAGTGCTGGAGCCAGCAGCACTCTTTACCACACTGATATCTTGAAGAACGTTTATCTTTTCACTAACGTATGTTCGAAACTCATTTTGCTAACCCAAACAAGTTCAAAAAATTGAGCTCAATTCTTAGTTCATTTGCACACCTTTCCCATTACACGTCATCTAAAGGCCCTCTTCTATTTCCTTCAAGGTGTTGAGCATGCTTTTCCGTTGCGAGGTGTTGTACATAATATGGAAACTATGAACGTCTGTTATATCTTCTTTGACTGTTTGCTCACCATTTGCAATGTTTCGTAATGCAATCGAAAAGTATGCTATTCCAATCACAGTATATTATTATGCTTGTTGCTCCACGTTATTCCACTCTGCAAATTTTGGAGTTAAATTAAACACGCATCGAACTGGAATTGTGGTGTTTACCTGAATAAAACGTTAGCGCCATCATTCGCTGAAATGTTTGCATTGATCTCTGCAATGTCTACAATAGTGGTGTCGATTGGACTGATAAAGCCGCAATCAATGCGAAACATCTCAAGTAAATCATCCAAATTGCAAAGCTATTTGCTGAAAAACACCCAAGACTGAAATCGTTAACTGTTTAAAAAAAACAATCAGCCATGCAGAAGTCAGTAGATGCTTCAAAGAATTTCGTCGAGTTAGAAACTAGTGAGTAGGAGTACAGTAAAGAATAACTAAACGAAACCCTACCTTATGGATGCTATCAGCACAAAGTTGAAGGAAGGAAGGAAATGCTTTACTTCCCAATGAAACAAGGTTCAAACCACGCTTCTTCCTAGTTGCAATGAAATGATCGTATTGGAAAACTCTAAAGACAAAAATCAATGAAAGAAACGAATCCGAAACATCTATCTCTAAGCCAGGTTTCCCGAATCGGGATAACATCACGAGCGATTAGCTTACCCAGCAGATTCCAACCTGTTCATAGCGCAATCAAGCATGTACAGCTTACGAAAAGTAGATGGCACCAACTACGCTGAAATCCTCTTCCGGCACTTGTGACTTTCATGAGACGCTCGAAAAGCTATGGCAACGCTAACGGTTTTTTTTCCCACCGTTTTGTGAAAGGTGAGATAGGTCGCACTCTTTTGAAGAAGCGTCGCAAAGGCGAGCCGAACAAAAAACGTTCCCACGGTTACGCGCAATCCGTGCAAAATCCTATTACCGTTGAAGCTAGCAGCAAATGCTTATATATATATATATATATATATATATATATATATATATATATAAGCATTTGCTGCTAGCTTCAACGGTAATAGGATTTTGTACGGATATATATATATATATATATATATATATATATATATATATATATATATATATATATATATATATATATATATATATATATATATATATATATATATATATATATATATATGCTTCCCGCATAACTGATATGTGTAAGTTTGCTGCATGAATATATTTAAAGCCATGTGCTGTTTGAGATAAGAAAATAAAGCTAAAAAAATTCGAGTGGTAATTGTATCTGAGATATGATGCAACGTAATTGTGATTCTTGCACAACTTTTCGCATATTTTTATGCTACCGACCTCGGTTAGGTTACCTCACCATTCAAAATCGTAAAGCAATTCACTCATCACATTTGCCTAATTAGTTGCTCTCTATAAAATAAGTGTGAAAATAGAAAGTTTTCCCGCTGTCAAATGTAGCCTTAGTTCAGTAGAGTGTCGTGCAATATGCCACACTGTCTATGTTATCATTTTGAGCTCAAGATCATGCGAACATTTTCATCCGTATGAAGCCTCATGCAGCTGAATTTTAAACAAGAAATAAATTTTAGTCAAGACTTGGAACTGTCTGAATGTTGTCAAGTCGGCGCATTCAAAATATTCATGAAGTTAGAAAAATCAACAAATTTCTAATACTCTCTGAACCAGGCGAATGCTATCGATATCTGAAATTTACGTGACACGTATCTCATGACTTGGCTTAAAAATTAGCTCCACACCGCTCGACCATGCAGTGATATGAAGCCGTGAGCTTGTTTTTTATGAATGGGGGTACGCTGGCCCGACCTTGGAAACAGCTGCGGGTTTTGCGACCACTTCATGCTACCATCTCGGACTTAACTTGCGTGGCACTAAAGTTGCACAGTTTGAGCTTTGGCTCCATAAACCAGCTACACAGTTGGTTAATTCAATACTTTCTTACTTTTCCTCCAGTTTATATTCGAAGGTCGCTGACTGCATTTTTCTATATGTTTTGCATTTGAAATTTATAACTGAATGATGCCAATTTCCTCCCCGAAGGCGGCATATGCTTTGCACAGCGCTCCTCATGGTTCTTTTGGGGAGTCCGCGTGAAGGCGAGCCCTCCCCTCTCCCCTTCCTCCCTCTTTAAAGTGATGAAACTATAAATTAAAGCATTTTTGTGAAGGTTTCGAAGTGATTTCTAATTTAATTTTTGCAAATTGCAAAAAACAGCGAGAAACGAACTACCGTTGCTATCGGAGACTCTTGTAGCTCCCTTCGTTTGACGCTCTTTCTATGACACGCTGACATTCTCCTCGCCTCCATACTCTCTCGCTTCTCCAAGTGAGCATTTCTCATCAACCATCTTGATGAAAACGAGAAAAAAGTGCATTAAGGTGTCATCCAAGAAATATCGTAGAGAATTTTAACGGGTTATCAATCATTATCGACTACGATAAAAGCGTATATAGACTGAGGCGATGAAGTTTGGTGATCACCTCGGCTCTTCCCTGACTGCCTCGAGTGCTACCTCTGTGCCTAGACTACTCTCACAATGCCTCGACTGCTCTCTGAGTGCCTTAACTGTTCTCATTCGTTTCGACCGTCCTCCCGATCACCTTGAATTCTTGATTCGCCTCGATAGGTAATCAATTTTTCCCTATCTCCCCTTCTACGTGCGCGCTACGTGAGGCGGCAGGAACCCGCGCTGCTGGCACCACATGTGAGCATTTTATGACTGAACCACCCTGCCTGATGTATTTCTGCTTCACTCATTTATTAGTCCCTACTTCGTAATAATTCAATGACTTTCACTAGATGCCAACTTCCTCGTGATTTGAGGAGCACCTTTGAAGTAGGACAGCTTCGTCTGTGCACAGCGCTGGCCGAGTTTGAGCACAGGGCACGTGAGAGGCCTGCCATTGATGATATCCACGCAGAAGTTGTAGATATTCTTTACGTATTCTTTGTGCCAGATAACACGAAAGCGGTCGAGCATCCTTTGGCGTCGATGAGCAAGAACTCAGCGTCGCAATGCAATTGAACTACAGATCAACGTCCTTGTGGAAACATGAACACAGTCGAAGGAAACATATATCCGCAGCGATCAACAGCAATTCTCGTGCCAGTAACCGAATTTTGGCATCTTGTGAACCACGCTTGTTGGATGCAACGATGGTTCCGAAGTTTCAAACGGATAGCTTCTTACCACCTGCAGAACAAGCGAAGCAAGTTCCCACAGCAATGCTGAGGGCTGAGCAAGCTCATGCTCTGGTTCCTATCAAGCAGGCTTGCTACAGCAACAGTTTGAGCGCTAGGAGAAGATTCTCGAGATTGTGTATACAAAAAGGACACTCCAGTATCGATAGCAGCCGTACAAGACACTAACAAAAGGGAACGAAGACCCAAAATGCTTCGGCGCCACTCTGAAAGCAATCGAAACCGTACTTTATGAGCTCTCCTTCCTTGAACTGAACTGCAAATCGCAACTGAAGAAATCTACGAAACCGGTCCAAATATCAATAGGGAAACCATCCCACTTAAATCTTTCAAAGTACCGCATCGAGAAAATGCAAATCAACCACTCAGAGACTAAATCACCTTCGACGGGAAACGGCGGAAACGTAACAGTGCTAGCTCACATTTGCCGGAGGCCTAAGCGAATGGCTCGAATTCTGGGAGCTGCTGGGTCACCTTAGAAGAAGCGCCAAAGGAGCCATGGCCAGTTATTCTTCCTCGCAGGTAATCAGGTAGCGCTGATAGCGGGTCTCAAATCATTATACGGGTTGAGAAAGAAGCATAAACTGGTCATAAAAAGAGGACAGGCAGTTTTCCTCATCACCAGGTGGAAAATTCTGCCTTGGCTTCGACCACATCGCTCCCAAAGCAATTGACCAGTCAGAATCCCTAAGCGGTTTAAACATGTCTCTCCGAGCAAGGCCAAGCAGATGCGGTATCGGAGGACGACATCGACCGCTGAGAACTTCACAAAGAGTCTGCAGATGAGCGCACAGTTTATGGAGACCGCTCTTCTTCGTTCGAGGATACCTCTCCTTTATTCCTTCCTCCAAATGAGCGCATCAAAGACCTCCTAGTCTATCATGAACATCAAATTCTTTGCAGAAGCATCTGCAGTATCTATTTGAGAGGCAAGTAAAAGATCACGCACTAATAAGGTGTATCGTTAGTAACGAATTCATCAGCTTATTTGCTGGAGTATTTTCAGTGACCCCATGGTAGCTACTAGACTTTTCCTGAATCGTCAAGACGTAGCGGCAAGATGTATCGGCGAACTTTCTTTGGTCTCCAAATTCCGCGAGATAAAAACAATACAAGCAGAATAGAACCATCAACGGGATGAAAACTGCTGTGAGTGGCCGCCCAACACAATGAGAGCAAAGGAAGTCTTCACAATACATTATTCAACAGACATCGTTGTGAAATCGAAAAATTGAAATACCCTTGGGAGAGACTTCTCACTAACACCACCACATCATTCGCTAATGTGAACGCTTGTGGCCATACATTAGGGCGTATTATTTCGAATGCACTGCAAATTAACCGCCTCTTGTTGCATCTGATTCACCTTGCAGATCTAGGCAGGATATTGCCCAAAATCAACTGACAAATCATCGACGGAAATGTAAGAATAGCTCATTTTGTAGTTGGCATGCGACATTGGAACAGCTCACTGGAGAAGTGACCAACTTCCTGGAGGCACCAGGAACAACTCACTGGAGAGCAGATACCCTAATCATGGTTGCAAGAGTGACAGCAATTACATTTGCTATCCCATAGTTCCAGTTTGCCAAATGCTACGGAAAGCGCACCAAAAAGCAAGACGTTATGCTTAGGACTTTGGAGGTAAGGAGTAGAAATTCGTGAGAGTATCACAAATGCAAAAGAGATATGACCACTGAAGCCATGGGAGATGATATTCATTCACACCCGCCAGCTCAAGTGCCTCATACACTTCTTCTCCCCTCCCTGGCTTGCATCAATGATTGTCGCCAGAATTACAATATAAGTAAGTGAAGTGCACAAATAATAGCGGAAGCTATTAACACCCTCCTGAACTTTACTCCTCTCTTTCGATATTGCACTCGGCCACGTTTTGGTAGCGTCGAAACCTTTCAAAATTCCTGGAAAAATTTCAAACACAATCTCTGCAAATTGCAAGGAAGCGGACTGTGGTTGCTATTAGAGGCTCTTGTCGCTCCGCTCGTTTGACACGCTGTTTATGGCACGTTGATGCTCTACCGGCCCCGTATATTCTCTTGTCCTCTTCAAATGATTATCTCCTGTCCATTATCTTGATGCACTTGAAAAAGATGCATCAAGAAGCTCCAAGAGCGATCTCGAAGGATTCCAAGAGGTCATCAGTCACTAATCGACTAAGGAAAAGCTGTATATAAGTTGAGGCGATGAAGTCCTGTCATCTATTCGACTGTTCCATTTTCTCTTCGACTGCTCATCCATCGCCCCCGATGTACTGAACGAGCTGGGCTAGGTATGTTTGCAAGGATTACAAAATACTCACGTTCAGTAGATCACGCTGAAGTGGAAGCGGGGTAGAACGGAAGCGAGGCAATGGCAGGCGTACGAGGGCGAAACACTGTTGAAGATGAGGCACTGTTGAAGGCGACGCACTGTTGAAGGTGAGGCACTGTTGAAGGCGACGAAGACGAAGCAGAGTTGAAGGCCACTAAGTGGCCGATGGCTAGCAGGCGAATGGCGGAGTTGAGCTTGGGCTGCTTATATCCCTTTGCTCAACTCCGCCTTCCATTACGTTGACTCTTTCCGATTCGGTCTCTCGCCTCTTTTTGTGGGCCATGATTCCTTTTAGCATTGTTTCGTTTCCGGTGCAGATGCATCGGCTGTCCATCTTAGCTGGCGCAGCTGAGACGGCTGACCGTCTTTTGCTATTCAGCGGCGCCAGCGAGTCGCCATGACGGCATGAGCCTTCATGCATGCACTCGCTATTCGCGACACCCGACATTCTCGATCGGCTCGACTGTGTCATCGTCGCCTAGTCATCAATAACGATAGAAGGTAATCACAAATCCAGCATTCTCTCTTCTTGCTTGTGCGCTGCACTATGTGAGGAGAGCGGTGAGGAGACCACGGCCCCACACGTGAGGACAAAAAAGTTTTTTTTCGGACCGCCTTCAGGAAAATTCTCTGCGCAGAGCAATCGAGGGGGGAGGAGAGGCGGGGGCGTGGAAGGGGTCTTACCCATATATATATATATATATATATATATATATATATATATATATATATATATATATATATATAAACAGCAGCTAAAAAGAATTGAGAACTTTAAGGCGCTAACCAGTTTTCTAAGCTACGAAGACCCTTTTAAGCTACGAAGCTACGAAGACGAAGACTAAACCGGTTTGTAAGAAAAGAACTAATAAATGGTTGGTGCATTAATTGACGTATAAACGAGCGAATTTCGAAACGATGTTATGGGCTTTCAGATTATGCTGAAAGAGGAAATTTACTTGACTCATCTAAGCAGAACTAAACAGGGTTTGATGGGTTCACGAGCACTTCCACACCTGTTAGAGTTTACTCACCTGTGTAGTATACGTACTAAAACGGAACACTGCGCTAAGAAGTCTCTGTTTTCATTCCTGTGGACAAAAACTGTTTCAGTTGGAACTTTGAAAAGGCAACGGTGGGTGCTTGCGCCAATAAGACCGCCACCTTGTTATCCCAAAAAATGATTCCTTACAGGTGCGCACTGTTTCGCTTGATTTGCTGAGGAGATGAGAAACTAACGGTTGGTTGATGTCCTGAAGTGATTGTTTTCGTCCATAGACTAAGGCGATTGTTCTCTCCGTCTCATTTCCTCTTTTACTAGCGACAATCTATGGTGTCACATAACGATGATTCACTTCTATGAGCCCGTCTTAGTTGCACATTTGCTGACGACGTAACCAGGACAGACACATTCCCGTTGATGCAGCTGACCGTTGAAATGTCGATACGCGTTTGGAATTTTTTTTTTTTATTGCAATGGATTTCGGTTTATTGCGCCGTTCTTCGCTTTCGCATTCGCTGTCCGTTCGGCAACTTAAGCACTATGACTTGAATTTAGCGCTACTTGGTCAAACGACAGCAAAAGTCTGACTCATAGCGGCACGTTTATGCGCTTTTACCAATTTGCGCTTGCAGCGCGTGTTATGGCACCATTACGTCTGTGAGACATATGCATATGTGTGCATGTGCTTTTTTTTTGTGAATGGCAATTTCAAATCCGAAGGAAGAGAAGCTGATGAAATCTGGTAACAATTTGTTGGTCCATCAACCTCGAGAGAGTTTGTGTGCCTTTAAATATGCTAGAAATACGCATGCATTTCGCGACCGGTCGGTCACACATAATATCGGTAAGGCCACAAAACACGCCGAAATACAGGTCTTTTCAAACGGTTTGTATAAGTAACTGGTCTGACTGAAATACGAGCGGATTATTATGCATTGACAAATTCTGAAAGTAGTTGGTTCAATGAAGAACCGCTAATTGCAATCGTCGACTCGAATTCTGTAGGATTCTGCTTGGGAAGAACAAGCTTTTAATGCTACTTTTTTGATTTTCGTCGTTTTGCGAGACCTCCTTGCATAGGTAGGGAGGACCTCTCTGGGAAATTATGAAGCCCAAGTGAAAAGAAGCATTTCCATAAAAATGCCTTGTTTAATAAAGTAACTTACCATTACATTTAGACATTCTACAACCACAAGCAGATAGCTGCCATACAATCCCGATAAGGTCGCTGAAGCTTCCTGGAGATGCATAAAACTACTATCATTTTTCGCAGACTTTCATTGCTGCAAGAGGAAAATCACCTAAGATGATCGAAATGATAAAGAGGCCGTTGAGTCGCCAAGACGCTCACTCGCTTTATCCGTCCACACGACAGTTGTAGTGTCGGATTTAATGGTTGAATAATGGAACGGCTCCGGTTTAGCGATATGCAGTTCTTACAATCATTAGTTCCTCTAAAGTTCTTAGCAAGCCAACGGCAGTCTTCTCCATTTCAAAATTTTCTGATGTAGTCTTATGACGCTTCTTTTTTACTTCAGAATTACTTTTGCTCTCCTTGATGATATCATTATCAGCCATTTCGCATGAGCTCTGTTTAATGGACAGCGCGCTGTCCGCATTAGAAAAACTTGTGCAGCGAATGATTCAGTTTTTGGGGACTCGGATTGAAATTTCCGACTTGTCTCCCTCGATATATATATATATATATATTCAGATCCCTAGAGAATGCTTTGTTTTGAATACAGTCGTTTAAAGAAACATGTCCCCTGCATTAACAACACCTCACGATCGAATTGTCAATTTACAGAGGAAATCATGAAAACAAAAACTTCATTTTTCGATATAAATTTACTCGCTTGAACTTTCAAAAATTTGTCGGTTAAGTTCAGCGAAGAGTGGCCATTCGTTGTGGGGGCCGAACATATGGAGTATGCAAAAAGCTTCGAGTTTCGACGCCAAACGAATAAAATCACATGTATTTTCCCTCGGTGAAAAAAGCAATGTAAATTGCTTTGAACAAGTGTGGTGAAATTTGGAAAACATTCTTAACAAACATCCTCAAAAGTGAAGGGGCAAGGGGAGCGCGATGGGAGGGGGGGGGAGGGGTCGGGAGCGAGATACGTTCCCACCACATAAATCGCCGTTACAGAGATATTCGAAAGCGGCCAATGGGATTTTACTTCTTCATTACGACTCTGATATGTTGCACCGGATCGTCGTGGCGGCTTGTTCAACGACTGCAAAAGGTGCTGCACTTGAAACAGTGCACCTGACATATAATGACCACGTGAAGTATCCAAAAAAACTTTGTGATGTGGTCAGTGCGTGATTACGGGATTTCTATAACCGCCACAATCAAATGAGGCTTTGAACGAGTGACCGCTGGCGCATGCATTCTTTGCATTAGACTGACCTTCATGCGACATTCAGAAAAGTAAACAACTCACTGTTAGGCGAGCACTGTGATACGTTCAAACCCAATTTGTGCGCAGCAATCAAGGTAAACGTTCACCTGAGCACTTACCTCAATAAACCTGCATATTAACACATCACATCGCTATTCACGTGTGTACATTGATGAATTAACTGTTGATAAAGGAATTGGCTCCCACTCATCATGCGATCTGTGTACAGTTCCAAATAGCGACGGCAGCTGTGATCTTCGTTCGTTAACGGCCTACGCGGTAAGCGAGCGTGTTGTGTATGCGCGTGCGTCGTCGCGGGCGGGGCAGTGTCTCTGTGATGCCGAACGGGTGGGCCGGCGGTCTTTGATCAGTGTTTGCCTTCACGAATGACGGAGACGGCCGCTGCCGTGGCGGCTTACGCAGCGATTGCTAGCAGTGTGGCGGCAATTATGCGAAGTGCATCACCACACACCTACAGCATTGAGTCGATCCTGAAGCCTGGTGAATCGATATCACCGACACTTGATGAGTCCGCCAACACTATAGGAGATGAGTCCACATCGTTGACCGCTGGTGAACCCACCATATGGTGAGTGACATTTTGTTTTGTTGTTTCAGAGTACAGCTTAATATGAACCCATGATCTGTGAGACTGTTTTCTGTTATCGCTGCGTTGGTTCTGATTGATTTTGTATGGATCGCCTTGTCTTGATTCGCTGTAACTGCAGGATATCCTTTGACTGGAGTTATTCGGCTATACCGGCCACTGGCGTACCTTAAAGATGAGGATTCAAGGGGAAAAGGCCACATCATCGTTTTCTTGTCTCGTCTGGGGCATGAATTTTTCGCATTTCACCTTCTTTTGCATCGAGAACTATTCATTCTTCGTAGAGAAGTTAGGAAATTTATTCGTATTATCTTTCCTTCGTTAATCGTTCCTTTATTCTTTCTACCATGACTCAAGAAGGGCGATACAAGTGAGCAACCAAAACAGAGGTACCGAGAAATATTTAATTTTCCGCATTGTTCCTTTGGTTAATAAATGTGTCTTGATTTCTGCTCCTTTGTGTGCTGTTGCATCCAGCATACAAGTCTGCATAGTGCTGTTGCTGGCGGAAGCACAAAATCGCAGCCGCATCGAAATTTTATTGACAAGCACTGCGTTAGTGCTCCACTAGCGTCAACTTTGCGACGAGCTTTGATTTTTTTAAAGGAACGCTGTTGTCTCTTCTATATGAAAAATGTGCAACTTCTTAATGCCTATTTTAGGTGATACAGAGGTGTGGCACTGATATGTGAAGCGAATAACGAAATTTCCAAGAAATGCCAGAATTTCTTTTGGGCGAAACGGTGTATAGAGATGATGGAGAAGTGGATTTATGCTTTTACTTAAATGAAAATATTAGGTGCAAGGTCTTATGAGTATCACAGCAGTATCTCGTAGCACCTTATCGAGAACGGTGACATGAGTTCAACTTTTTGTTGTTCTGATTTCCGTGACAGATAAATATTTCGATAAGCATTGCGCTGTGCGACATTAACACCTAAAGCTCTTTGCGCTTATCGCGTTTATTTGGAGAGATATTGCGTGCGCGACGAGTGCGCTTTGAGTTCATCGTTGCAGCCGTTTTATGTGTGACTGTGTACCTTGATCCATTTCGAACTGCGAGTCGTCGTCGTTGTGAGCAAGTAAACTAGCTGCTTAGCTCAACGATCGCTTATCTCTTATCGTATCCATTCGTTATGCGTCTTTTGTAGTCCTTTTTATTTCTTTTACCACCCTTTGAATAATGCTTGCGAGCCTTTTAAGTTGGGATATAATTTTGCACTTCAATGATCAAAAAACATTTTATCATTTCCTCACTGTGAAAAATGTAATCGATGTTGTGGTCGATAGAGGTGTTCATAGCGGGAGAGGCTTTGGTGCCCGATAGAAATATTTGGGAAGCGTACTTTTGGACGAAGTAAACAGTGATGGATGTTCTTTGGTGGAAGCACGTGCTTCTGGCAATATTGTTCACTTTTTACTTTCTTCCGTATAGAATGCAGATCCTTAACCAGTTACGGTTTTATTGCGCAATTTCACAGTGCTCATGCTAGCTACTCTCTACATCATCTTTGCTCTAAGCATTTCAGTATGCAAATTTCGAAAAAACGCAAATGGTGGTTCATGCATAATTAAAAAATGTAACCGACTAAAATACATCGGACTTTATTAAGAGTAATTACAAGTTGATTTTATGTTGAAAAAATGACGATTGCTTTTGCGTAATGCTTCACTTTTTGTTTGAGTTGTTCGAACTTGCTTAACCGGATCGTTCCAATGAATAAAATTGCACAACTCGTGTTGTTTATCGCTTTTAGCGATGACAACTTTTCATAAAAAATTTCGCGAACAGCATTTTTTCTCTCAGCGTGACGAACGTATGAACTGTTGTTCATGAACAACGAATAACAAATGCATAAAGTAGTACGTAATTTCGATGAATAAGATGTGTTATTGAAGGGGTCTCATCAAGTAGAACATGAACAAAGTGACAACTCACAAAAATACATACGAAAGACGTTGGTGTAGTTGTGGAAGGAAGGCGATAGCAACGAGCGGCAAGTTGCCTATAAAAAAAATGTCAATCATTAAAATTCAACGAACAATGTGGTACATCGCCGGTGGGTTAGTTGGTCGTCGTGTTTTGCGCGCACAACAGGCGATTATATTTTCCATTGTCGATGCGGTTGGTGCTCACTACGCAACGATACGTGTGTGTGTGTGTGTTGTTTTGCGATCGCCGCCTCTTCCAACGACGATGAGGCGTCAGTATTGGCGGCGTTCGGCGCCCAATCGACAACTTCCGCATTGCGACGATGCATCGTACGTATCATCAAAGCTGCAGCAATACTGTGCACATTGCGGCGCATAGTGCACGCATACTACACAACATACGAAAACATCGGACTGATTTTTGTTCGTTTTTCGAAGACCACACACACAAATAGCAGTGCTAAGTGTTCAACACGCAGAATGCGCTCGCCAGCAACAATATTTTTGCGCTAAGTGCTTGAAAACACATATGTCGTGAGCAACGATCACACTACACCACTTTGTTGAGCTAGCCCAGTTGAGTGCTTCACTGACGAGGGCGTTGATCAATGAGCCCCACCATCACCAACACCTACTCGTGCACTTTTGCAGCTCGGTTTGTCACGATGAGGCAAGTGGGCGTCATTACGGCGTTGTCGCATGCTTCGGATGCAAAGGATTCTTTCGCAGAACGGTCTCTTTCTTCGTTTTTTTTTTCATTTTCACGTATTTTGTGCAACGTTGAGCACGTTGTAATGTCTTATTTTCCAGAATCCGTTCGCAGCCAGAAATAGCGCTAACATTTTAACGAAGATTGCTCACGCGCTTACTCAACAATCTACGAAGGCAAAAAAGAGCAAGATGACTATGAAATGAAAAAAAAAATCGGAAGTCACTGACATTTCTTTGCATGGGGAAAGACATGCTTTTGTTGCGACGATTCACGGACGAGTTGTAGAGCAAATAGGGCTTCTTAAGTTCGCCTTTCAAAATTCGTGCTCTTCTCATAGCATAATGTGAGCATCGCGTCTAGGCAACGTTTGTGAAGAAAAATTCGAACCCTTCAATTGTCAATTTGTTCTTTTGCTGCAGGTGCGCGCAGGCAAGAACTATGTTTGTCGTTACGAGCAGAAGTGTAGAATCGACAAAGGTGAGTTTATGTTGTGGTGGTACCTGTTCCTGCTATGGTTTTTTGCTTCATTTCGTAACTGATGAGGTTAAGGGACCCACGGGTGTGAAAAAAGGTATATATGAGACACGTGAAGCGGATTCTTTTTTGAAAGGAATCGTAACAAAGTTGCACATCAGCTGTTTTTGGGGGACTGGCATGAAATTGTGGAGCAACTTCTCTCAATCAGGAGAGCTACGAAACGATCAAAGATCATATGGAGTGCGTAGAATGTATGAGAAAAATTTGCTGTTTCAGCGGGACGCAATGTTTGTCGATCGTGTCGATTTCAAAAATGCCTACAAGTTGGAATGGAACCCGATGGTGAGTGAATATGCATCACACGATCACGGAAGTGCTTGCGGGTGCCTCATTGCGAACCTGCCTCGCCCTGTGCACTTTTGCTTGTTTCGCCGCACGCTCGTCACTGCTGTGTTAACTGGCGGCCTTTTACGAACGCTGGCATGCCGCCGAGTCGTACTTCGCACTGGCATCATTGTCGGCAGCCGGCTGCACAGTGCACTGACGCTGCTGGCAGTCGAAAAGAACGCAGCCGACTAACACTGATCTTTGCCCTACTAATGCTGTGGTGCTGTTGCCGACGATCGCAGCATCAGAGCAAACGCGTGACACACGAGAATCAGGAACGCCGTTTGGGGACGCATGCGTGCCAATTGCTCTTTGTATCGGCTCTTAGATTGACGAGTGCACTTTTGCTAATGCCGTGGTCTTTATCCTGCGGTGTTCTTGCTTGCGAACGCGTACTTAGTTCGCCCTTTGCTTCATTTCTCGTCCTGTTACGCGTACACATCGATATACTTAAAGCTGGCTCGTAATGCACCAACCCTGCGGCTTTCATTGCAGATCATAAATAAAATACAGGAAGTCTCTGTCTAGTAAGCTGGCGCCTTCGTTTCCCTCCCTTTGCTCCGCTCATCCCCGTCCACCTATCGCTGTCAGCAACATCCGGATTTCCTTCTGCACGTCTGATGCTAATCTTGTGTTAATAATAGCATTGCACTAGCAACAAGATTGTCCTGAAAGCTGTTTGGTGATTTCAAAAGTGGTTTATAATATGTGATCAAGCTGTCACAGTTTTGCATGTAAACTAACGTTTGGTCGCCTAATACGCTCGCAGTTGTAAGTGTAGAGTGTATCATTGAGAAAATAAGTGAAAGGAATAGAGGTCGAGAGCGATGCGAATTGTTTGTTCAACGTCGAAAGTGCAGTAATGGCGTTGAACGCCAACGCGGAAACCAGCGTTCACGTTTGGTGACAACAGAAACGACTTAACGTCACACAATTTGATAAGCTGCATTGTTGAGCGCACTGAACACTCGTCTCTCTCTTTTTTTCTGCATAGAACGTAGGCACTGAGGATATGGTGACGATTTTAGTGCATATACATTGCGTTTCATGCGGTGCTGACGATGAAATTTTAAGAAAAACTGTTCCAAGTGGAAGTTTTTTTTTTTTTTTTCATCTTTCACGTATAATTGAGATGACAATTAAAAAAGGGACCAGGGAGAAAATCTTCTGTCGTGTGCACGCAAGCAAATGACCTAAAAATTCTATGTCAGCGTAGGAGTAAATTTGGCACTCGACTTAGTGCTTTGTCCGCCTAATGGCTCAGGATGCATTCCGAAATGATCATTGGCATATGGACATAGTGAGCAGACTTGATCACGTCACCTACCATTATTGTCAGGAAGAGCGGAAATGAACTGTAGTCAGAAAAATTTGTTTTTGTATCATTTTTCAAGTGGTTTCAAGACTAGTACAAATGTCGAACAGAAATAACGGTATTTAAGTAGAAAGCACTTTTTTAATCTAAGAAAGTTTTCAAGGAAGAAAAGTTTTTAAGGGAGATAGGAGGGTGGCTAATATGCTGCATTCTTTTAGGCTTAAATAGGTCCTATGTTGCTAAGGTTGCAACTTTACAGCAATTCGCCCGGATCGTGATAAAACAGGCCGCCAAAAGAATCCACGTCGCTGCGGTGCATATGAGAATGGCGTTGTCAAAAAGATGTCTGTGGTGTCGATGTTGGGCGATTTGCCGTGCGTAGCACCTCTGGACAAAGAGAGTGAACTGAGTGACGATACACACTCAAGTCCATCGTCACGTGCCGAAAGCGCCCCAGCTGAAATGAGTTCTTCAGCATCTTCGGGCGATGATTCTGTACTGCCGACACTGTGCGAAGTTGAGCATATATGCAACCAGCTGAGGGATGCACATCCATTTGAGCAGAGAACAGTAGTCGCACTCGTCGACGCCGTTCTTCGGCCTTCGCTGATCGCCTCGCGGTGTGCTGTAAGCCGTTTTGCAACTGACATTTAACACTTAACCACTTTGTGAGTCTCTTTTACGAATGTTGCCTCCTTAATTTTTTATTCGCGCGTGGCTCTCTCTGTCTAGGGCTTGTCATCTTTTTTTTAACACAGTGACGAATACATCGTAGATAGCGAGCCCCCATTGCCGAAATTTCTTCCTACAAAATACTCAGTTAAAAAGGCGGGAGCAGTTGCGGTTTTAAAGTGATAGAGCAAGATGGAAGTTGTACTAGATACATTGTGGAGGGAAGGATGGGGCAGGTTTTTGCATTTTCATGCGCGCATTTACATTATATATATATATATATATATATATATATATATATATATATATATATATATATATATATATATATATATATATATATATATATATATATATATATATGCATGCATTTTCAGTGCATTGTCGGTTCGACTCCAAGGATTTTAATGCCTCCCATCTTTTGGATGGCTGAACTAGCACCAGAAAAAAAAAAGAAAATCGCTGAAAACACTAATATACTTTTGCATTCCGACTGTTTACATTGACGAGTTTGGTTTTTGTGTACCCAACACTCTTCTTATCCGACTTGCCGCCATTAAAATTGATCGGCTTTGCCAAGTTGCCAACTTTTTCCAGTTTTTTTTTTGTGGAGTTGGAGGCATTCACATTTCGAAAATTTCTGTACGCATCTTTGGTCATCAATATGCAGCGGTAGTTGTTTTGTCGTCGTTGACGTAGCGTCCATTATTTTTGAGGGCGTCGTAGTTCAAAAACTGCACAGAGTGGAAGATGAAGAGAAAAACGCGCAAGATCGGAATCTGCACTTTCATTATGATTTTATCATTGCTTCATGTTGATTTGATAGGCCAGCATTTTACTGTGCATTTTCACTCTGAAATCGGTTCAATGATTCATGAATGAGAGAAGTTTCGAGCGTTAAAAGTCCTCTGTGGAGGACATATGAGCAGTGAAAAGAAATGAAGGTCGTCGATAGGCCTCAAATTTTTTTTCGATTCATCTCATGCGCCTCAATTCAGCCTTATCCTGAAGCCCATGGAAAAAATTTCTGCTAGCACAGTTTGTCACAAAATTTGCAAGGACGAAATTAGAAATTGCACATTCTGACAACTTTCTCCAGGGAATTGAAGGGTCATTTCCTCTTTGATTTCGTAGGGGATAAACAACACTAACGTGCGTATACATAACATCAAAAGCTGCTTCGAAGCCAGCGGTTTACTAGTCATTTTCTAGAAAGATGAGCTTTCAAGGTCCACTGCAACCATAAATTGATTTCGTTTTAGTTATGAGCGAATTGGTGCTGCTTTTTGTAAATGGATTTCATCTTTCCTTTTTGAGGTCACTCGTAATGAATTTCAAATTCAATGGCACACTTTGTAAGTTTTAACTGTTTAGTTGACTCACTCATTTTATCTCTATGAGAATTTTCAGCTCACGATTTGCGCATATTTTTCTTTGTGCAATCGCTCGTCATCGATATTTGCGAGAGTTGTTTGCTGCAGAGATGTGCTTCCTTAGACTCATGCAATTTCTTTTTGCATTGAAATTATTTTAATTCAGCTGCAATTAAGTTCTTTGAAATTATGAGCTTTAGAAAGAATAGGGAAGTAAAATGATATGAATCACTTGTTTTGTTTGGATGCGTGTTGAAAATTCCAAAAAGCTATGAATCACTTCTTAATTTCTGAATCGAAAGAGTTTTGGTCGTTTAGGAATTCCAAGTGAAATTTTTTGAGGTGATGCGGGCAACCTGTCTTTTAAGTCTCACTGAAGCAGTGCAGATAGTGCACACAATAAATTGCAATGCAGGCGAACGAATAACGGTGGTGTCTATTGTGCCATTCATATGTAACACGCTCCAGCCATTCGGGACCGTTTTCAGACCATCGACCGATTTTCAGTTGCCTTAAATTTCAGCGGGTGGGTAGGATCGGCGGAATTGGTCAGCATGTTTTGCTACGCTATCTAGATGCAAGGTGTAATATATACCGCATTGTAGATGTTGTGCTGTAATGTTCTTTAGATCTAGGCAAGAAACTGGTGTAGGGAAATGTTTGTCTTATCAGCTGTGCGTCTTTGCCAGAATTTCTGAGCCGTAGCTCTTGTTCGAGTTTGGTATTGTATGCTTACAGCGTTTTACCAGGTCTCTACCTTTTAATTATCATTGACTGATATTTGATGGAACGCACTGTTAACGATCATCGAGAAAACTGAACCCCCATTTTTCAAGTCGTCACTCCTTTTTGAGTGGCATATGAGCGGTTATTATTTGCCACCTTCTTCCGTGTCCACCTCCTCCTTCCAGTTTCATAGGGATAGGTGAGATTGTCTTCTAAGCCGAGGGAAGCAGAACTCCCGAATGCCATAATTGCCGAAAACCAGGGTTCCATACCGAAATTTCCACTGCGGCGATATTCGATGGGGTCTCAAATTCGCCACCTAAGGATCGTACATTTGCGGAGAAGTTCACCGCTCTCGAATTTCGGAGCCCTCCAAACGGAACTTTTTCGGGATCGTCTGTACAGGCGGCCTCTGCTTCTTGACCTGCCGAACATGTTCAGTTTCAAGCATTGAATGTAGTTCGTTAAAGAGAACGATAAATTTTCTCAATCTTTTCACCCTCACATATGAAACTTCTTTATATATTCAAAATTTGCTGATTGCAAAGGAAAAAATTATTAGAAATTTCGGCGAATTCCCCATTATTCAAGGCGCTGGATTCAAATGCAGAAGCCGAACAATAGATTTCACCCGAATTTAAATTCTTTTGATTTCTGCAACAAATACGCATTTCATCTGGCATTCCTTACTGATCGGCAGTTATAACATTCTTACTGTTCAACATAAGTAATCCTTACTCACCTTAGATATCGGGAAAAAGAGAATTTCAGTGGTCACGTAGTATCGGTTGCTAAATGCGAACAGGTTATTACTTCGAAAATGTTTCAATTTTGATTGCATCTGGGAAATTTCCAAAGCCTTGCTGCTGTGTGTGATAAGCAAAGAAATCCTAGATTAGCGGTCGTATAATGCATGCTCACCTCATGGTTTCACATGTGAGACAATTGTGGAATATTGGATTAATACAGCCAGAAACTCCTAGTAGTTCAACCCGTAGAAATGTTTGCTAGCTAATAAGTTGTAGCCCACTATAAAGTTGTGGCAAGGAAGAGAGTTGAAAAGGCAATGCGGTGTGTTGATTGTCTAAGTGAATCATGCCTTTTTGGCGTCTGATACTCTATTGTTGATGCGTTTCTATATTCTCGTCAGCCGATCACATATGTATGATGGTATGATGTAGAAAAGTGGGAAAAAAAGGGAAAAAAATCCTTTCATTAGTGGGGGTGTAATGTGTATCGCAAATTTACGCTGTCACTAGCGCTGAATCAAAAGAATGACAGATACATTAGATTGGGCAGAACATTGTTTTCCGATTCGTTTTTTTCTGCAGCTTTCACCATTCATTTGTTCAACTCTGTTCACATACGAATTTTGAGTTCAGTTGTTGTTGTTGTTTTATTCGTCTGATTTGCACGTGTCATTCGACACGCATCGTTTACATAAGTAATCCATTCGACCACGTCAGGGGTAATCTATCTTTGAAGGTTCTTTCGAAGTAAACAGTCAAAAGTTTTTTTGTGTCGTTTTTCTTCGTTGCTGGGTTCGCTTGTACCTATCATGTGCGGTTGTTCTCTTTATCATGCGAGCACTTCAAACCGGTTAACGCTTTTGCAGTGGATATTATTCGGCTCGCTAAATAGGCTGTTACTGATTTTTCTTGTAATCTTGAATCGGATATGGCGAATAAATGCGTTTTTATGCTATATAGTACACGTTTATAGTGTCACTGGAATCCTCAGCATGCCTGCTAAGCTATCTAGAAATGCATTCAACTTTTATTAACCAAATTCTTTGGCGCCACCGTTAAAACAAAGTAAGTTACAATTGCATAAAGTTGAAGGAAGGCTATGAGTGAATCAACATATTCTTGACGTTCCACCCACAATGCGTTTTTGCAGCTAAAGTTCGACTCATCTCGCGGAATTGCTGGTTGCAAGGAATACATTGAGAGCATAAAGCGCCTCACGGTGTTGTTGTTCGACTATTCGAATACACTAAAGCCGATCGCTGATCTCAGCGCCACGGAGAAGGTGTGCTCATTGTGTTGCTTGAGTGCTTTCTGACGATCGGCCAAGTGAAAAAAGCTTTTACAGAGGAAAAATTTCGCTGCGTATATTTTGAATGTGCTTATCCCGATATCTAGCAGAGTTGAACACTTTAGCATTAAATTTCATATGATGACTGATTGTGTATGAAAACTTTGGTGTGCTCTGGGCATGTTTATTTCAATATCTTATGCTTTGGCCATCAGGTATTCCACTATATTCTCTACGATATCATTAAGAAAATTTTAAATCGTATAAAACTATGAGTAAAAGCATTGAAGTTGGCTGGGAACTGCAGTGGTAGTAAGCGAGAACAAAATTCCGTGTGGTACTTATAAAAGTCTGAAAGTATTTGTTGATTAGAAAGTTTTGTGATAGTGCCTTGTTTATTGAAAGCTTACAATGAGGGAGTTCTAGGCAATGAATAGCACCAACAATAATTTCCTTACTTTACTCTGGTACCTTTTCCTTTTTTTGCTTGGGAATGCATTTTAACTCTTAAGACACTAGCCAAAGTGCGCCGTCAAAAAAAGAAAAGAACTGCGCACTTCTTTTATGCATTTAATGCATTCATTTTTGAGATATGTGTCATTCGCAATTGCTTAGCGCAATTTATTCTGTTGGTTATTGCTCATCAGACAGTTCGCAACACCGAAAATGCAAATATGATCCTTTTGCCGGATGGACACTATTTGCATCGCGACAAATCGGTTCTTTCAAACGAACACTTAGACGATAAACACTACGTTTTACTTGATGCTCGAGTCAAGTAAGTCTATTGTTGAATGCACTGTAAAGTTTTTCCTTTTCTTTCTTTATTTCCTTTCTTTTTTCCTTGGAACCGCGGCATTCGACTATGATTCTCGTACGAGATTGTTACAAGCGTTCGTTTCGTTTTTTTTCGAAATTTTGGATGGTGAAACCATCAGTTGTTTTTTTTTGCGCATTGCGAAGTTTAATATATATATATAATGTTTTTCCTCTCAAATTGATGCTAGGAAAGCATTTGCGGCTTTTGATGCGGTATAATAGTGTTCCTTTTTCACCTACGAGATAAATATGATGGTGCACTCGTATTTCTTGCACCTGTAAGTGCAAGTCAGCAACTTGAATCGTTGCAAAATGTTATTACGTTTGCACGCACGGCATCGCTTCCAAGGCGAATTTATGAAAACGCTGGCACATTTTTAGCATCACTCTTATCACAGCATTTCTAATCAAGCCCGGTTCGTTATCTCTACTCTATGGAGCAGCTATCAACATAAGTATTAATTGGTGAGGTAGTACACTGCACGTAGACCAGTATAAGAATTTGTGGGATTTGATTACCAAAGTTCAAATAGACGGATTCAAGATTCGAATAATAATTTTAGCTGTGTGAAGAGGAATGTCATCGATCAGGTGATCGGCCCAATGCGGCGACTAGCGATCAGTGACGTCGAGCTGGTAGCGTTGAAGGCGATTATGTGCCTCGATCCAAACACCGCGAAGATTGACGCGCGTTCGGCTACGTTGTTAAGTGTTGCTCGCGATTCCGTTCAGAATGCACTCTACGGGCATTTGAGCAGTAGCCTTCCGCCAACTGAGGCTACATCCCGTTTTGGCAATATTCTTCTACTCGTTGCGAGCATTTCGGTTAGATTTTCGATATGTTTTAGTATTCCCATCCCATATCGGTTGTGAAATTTGCAGAATGACTTCTGAAAGGCTTGAGCTGAGAGTAATAACTATAATGCGCATAGTGCTGTAGAAGTGAACGGTCATTCGTTGATACCCAGTGCTTCGGTGATGGTGAATGTTGGTAGCCAACCAAAATTTAGTAAATGTGGTGATTTTGGATGTTAACTCACATTGAACCGATATTTTGTAATTCAGTGACGACAGAACTTTCCCAGCGAAAACATCTTTTCAGCGTTTGCCTAAATGAATACCGTATCCTGTTCAATAGAGGTCTTTGAATGCAAGGTCCTTGCTGCATGAATTCGTGCAGGATAGACCATCTACTTGATATGAAACTGTCTTTGAATGCAGTGCCTTTCTTTTGAGAGGCGGACAGTTAAGTAAGTTATGATGTTTTGTTCAGTTGATGCGATATGCACTTTTTTTTTCTGTAGGAACCATCTGTGCATTATTTGAGCACGCTTGATGAAACGGGGCTGTTTTGTGGATATGAACGATAGCGAGGTGGGGTGAATTGTTAAGTGACTATGTCTCACTGACGAAAACTTTCAACTGAAATGTGTACAGTTAATCCTTGTTTAGTGATAGCTTCATTATTTATTAGTATTAGATAATGAAGAAACATCAGTGAATGGAGTTTGTCGACCTATTCAGTTAATATCTTCATGCTTATCACTACCATTAAATGAAGTTTGCAGTAAGTTTATGAAAATTTTCATAGGAAATCGTTGCGTTGATTTAGCATGCAGAATAACGCTTTACAATCTCTGATGGCATAAAAAATATAAACGGAGCAATTCATAGTTTATTGTTTCATACAACTGCTTCCTGCTTTGCACCCTTGCAGGTAAATCTAAGGTTCAGGACGTTGGAAGTTTTTGTCTTGCTCTTTGAGCGTGGTCGATTACGTTTTAGATTCTTTGTTAAGGTGAAAGTTTCTCACGTTGTTTCCATAGAGTGGTGACCATCACATTCTTAGAGGGAGCATCGTTTAGAAGTTTATCTCTCCTTTCTGCTGATCCCATACATTTTTAAGCACTTCGAGAATATTTCGTTGTATAGACGTTGAATCATTTTAAGAGCAACATTAAATGATTTCTAAGCATTTTTGCATAATTTTCCAGTATGCACTATGGTAGTGTCGAATTTGCTTATATATTTGTGCCCGTCTGTCTATCTTCTTGTGTGCACCGTTGTTCCAATTTGTCAACAGCAAAGTTTTGGCAACAAAATTTACTTATTATAGTATTTCCCATAGAATGAGCCCTTGAAGCATTCTTTTTCTCGATTACGAGTCGTTGACACCAAAGCATCAGAAAGCTCATGAATCAATCTTCTCCTACAACCCACAGAATGTGCATCTGGTGGATTTCGTAGAGGAACGCGGCTTTGGCGTTTAATCGTTGTTGTTTTTTTTTTTAATACCTGAACAAGGGATTAGCGCGGTGGAGTGAAATGGAATAGTGAAAACTGTTTCATCGTTGGTGTCATAATTTGCTTGTAATTTCAGAAAGTGGGTGCAGCAGTGACAGGACTTATGCAATTAAGCCGTGACATTATAGCGGGATGTGACTCAATACTCGACAATCTTTTCTTCCATGAGGACTGTTGAGTTACTCCACAATCATGAGATAACGTAACTGCCACGAATATGAATGATCTCATAATGGCTTATGTTCTCTTTGGAATATTGTTTAAAAAAGAGATAACGAGACTAACAAATCGGTGATTTCCTCTGCCAAAATCTAATAAATTTCATGCTTCTTAGCGTATCTCTTTACTACCTTATTTGGAAATGTCAATATGCGTCGATCTGCTTTCATATATATGTGCATGTGAGCATCGTTAAACAGGCTTTCCAGAAACGTGAATATTTATTAACTATTATGGATGGTTATCACCTCAATTGTAACATTACGTCTCTCTTTTTTTTTTTTTTTTTAAATTGTGCGCTGCCGTTCCTGTTGCAGAGCAGTCGCCCCTTTTTATTTGTGCCTTTTAAAGGCGTTCTTCGTTTTCTTTCAAGCTCATTGTTCCTTGAAACGCTTCTCATCTTTTCTTGCATTGACGCAAGACAGCAAACTTCATTAGTAAAACACTGTGGGCATTAAAAGGCGACGCTATTTGTCACAATAATGCCTCAATGTTCATCTAACGTTTATTCGAGCGGTGCATTGATTCGGTGAATGTATGTGTTAATTATTGTTTCTTTTAATTATGTATTTATTCATTTAATGAACCTGACCAGTGTTGTGTAATCGACGGACTTCAGTCATTTCTTTGAAATGCTGCTCTTAATTGTTAATATACCGCAGTATCTCAACTAGCATACTTCTTAAAAACCCCGGAATCACAATACGATCCAGTTCATGTAGAAGGTGAACGAACAACGTTTGGCTTAAGTCTAAAACACGCATTTTAGCTAAGTTGTTATAACAACATAACAAGCACTGGAAATTCCCGGGAGACCGTTCAGAACATCCACTGCTGAAACATTGCAGTACTGTTATTAATGGCTTTTGCTTGGAAGTATAATCCGTATTCACCTTCGTCCGGAATTTTTTTCACACATGTTTCACCTACGAACTCGCATACAATATCGTCCGTGGTCAATGCTCGAGGTTTGCATTTTGAAAAATATTTCCGCAAGCAAATAATTGCAGTGAATAGCGGAGATGAAAGCTGGTGCAACTCTTTTGGATCATATCAGAATAGAGTTTTAGTACTGTCGTTTAGCAAACCTCCCAAGTACGGTTGCTATGGATGGCGAGATGTGCGTTTACTGGATAGATGGGTGTAGCTCAATCGCTAAAGGAGCAAACCTTGCTGTGGTGTGTGTTTTCCGTGAATATTCGTCTGTAAAACATGCAATTTGCAATGTGCCAAACATGTACTTGTGAAAATTTTCTCGATGCCCTAATGCTTTCATTTATATTGAATTTTCCTGCATATTAATTTGATGCGTGCAGAATTTCTTTTATTTCGAACTAACGTTGAAATGTTGTGATGAAGAGAGTTCATTTGAGCAGATTCTTTTATACATTTCTCGGTGATCAAGCGAAAGATACGAATGCAGCACAGGGCATCTAGGAGGAACGCCTCAAACATCATCGCGAAACCAAGTTGCTCGAACGTTAGTGCACTTATAGCAGACAAATTTAGGGGATGCAGCGCTAACGCGTTTGAATTTACTGATTTATTTACACAACATGTGGTCTATACTATACGAAGGCGAGATAGCCGAAGACCTAGTGAGGATATCTATTCTGGAATGCGTCCTTCTAAAAAAAGGCGAAAATGGACAATGGTACTGAATCTCACAAAGTGCAGGGTTATGATGAGGAGTTGAGAAAGTGCACTTTTATTCATCAAAAGAGGCTGAGGCAGGAAAGGTAGCAAATTGTAGGGTATATGATAATGAAAGGACTATAGAACCTGCTAGAAAATGACACGCGTAGCCCCCAACTGTTTTGAAAGCAGACATCCTGGCAGCCAAGGACGACGGGCATTGCTAAGAAATCTATTGGCTTTCCGCATGGCGATGGAATAATACGAGAATGGATACGTAGTAAAGAAATTTCATTTGATGAAGTTGTGCTCTTTGTTCGTTAGCTTGGAAGCGATGCGGAAAACGTGAGAAGGCAGTCCGGAAGGGTTGTCCTAAGCACTAGGCTGTGGGACTGTTTATTTTATTTATTATTTATTTCAACGTCTCGAAGTGCGGAAACACTAAGTTATGTGAGGCTGAATAGCAGAGAGGCCGGAACATTCGCAAAGTTACAAACTGGGCAAACAGACGTTTAATGAATAAATACATCCGTTATGTGAAGGTCGGAACTGCTCAGCAGCAGTTTGAAAGATGGAGTTGGTGCATCTATGATGTCGGCAGGAAGCAGATTCCAGACTCGCATAACACGGAACTGGAGCTATGCAGAATATTGTTTACCCTGCAATATGTTTCACTGAGCTGGAAGTGATGTCCACATCGGCTGTGAAGGAGAACGAACTGAAATATTTCTCATAGCGAGATGTGGGAAAAGCAGCACATAATTTATAACAAAGAATCAAGTGAAACTTGAGTGTACGATATTCAAATGATTCGAAGGTAGATTTCACTTGAGTAGTGTAATTTTGATGGTATGGCCAACGGTCGGCGTTTCGAAAAGCAACAGGGATGACACGTCTCTGGACATTCTCTAGTAATCTGACATCAGAAGCCAAATTAGGAGACTGCACTGCAGTGAAGTATTCGAAAATGGGTCAGCAGTAAGTACTTGAGATGTATCGATGATGTTGCAAAATGCGGAGAATACAGTTAGCAATTTTCGACGATTTTCCAACGGCACTGGAACTTTTGGAACGTGGAGTAGAGTTAGGGTCGATTATAACACCAAGGTCACAAACACCGTCTGTAGTAGAAAGAAATTCACTTCCTAGCAGAAGAAAGCATTCATGCTAGAAGTTTATGAAGGACATGGCACTTTTATGAGAAACATTAATCAGCCATAATTGTAACCTTTTGGCGAATGTATCAAGATCGTTCTATAGAATGTGGAAGTTGTCAACAGGATCATGCAATAGACGATAGATTTTGACTAATTAGAACGTTACCAGAGATATCGTTAACGTATACAAGGAATCAAACATAACCCAAGACACTTCACTGTGAGACCCATACGAATGGGGTAGACAAATTTTCTTCACTATATAAGAGAGATGCAGTAACTATCGCAAGCTATTACAAATATTTCAATTTGCCCCTTCCCGAATCGACGTGGAGATCAGTTCCAACTCACCAAAAAATATTGCAGTACAAACAACGTTCTGCATAGTTTCGATTTCACGTTGTACGAGTCTGGAATCTGCTTCTCGCCGACATTATTAAGCACCCACTTCGTCAGCGTCTAAGCCGTGACTGAGTCGTTTCGACCCGCTTACTATCGCTGCTTTTGCGCATTTGTTTTCTGCTTGCCTAAACTGTCGCTTGGCGAACGTTTTATTCCTTCTTGCTCTTAATGCTTGCACGCGTTTGTATATTTTGCCCACTTCTGAAGGTTAAAATAAATAAATGAATAAACAATTCTTATATGAACACTTCTTCGGCATAAAAATGTTCTAAACCACTTCAGCAAGAAGCTGACGGCGTCACATTTTTCCAGTTTCGAGGGCAGCTTTTCATGACGGACCACATTAAAGATCTTTGCCTAATCAATATACACTTTCTGACTCGAAATTATTTAGCGCACGAAACAATTCACCGAAACAAGAAATGAGACATGACAATGTGGATGCATCGACGAAGCCGAACTTTGTGTGTTTAAAACGCCGTTTCGCATAAGGTGTTGTATCAGAGCACTTCCGATGATTACCTCGGAAACCTTATAAACGCAGGTCAGGGTACATGAAGTGGCCGATGCTTTATTTGGGCAAAGGTGAGATGAACTCACACTTTGAAGGAAGAGGCAGATATGAAGAAGAGAGGAGACGTAAGGAAGTATTCCTCAGCGGCTGTGAGATTGCTTTTGCGGCATGTTTTAGAAACATGATGGTCTGGTGTGATTGAAACCTTGTCACTGAGTTAATGAATAGATTTCGAGAGTGGAGACAGTAGTAGCATCTGCAAAATCTAAATACTTATTGGAGTATTTAGGAAAGTCTGGTAACACAGTTGTCTTCCACTAAAGCACCCCAGAAATAGTTTGGAAGCATGTTACATTTTGCTGGCTGCCAGCAATCAGGAAGACCACTAGTCACGTTTCAAGGTGCATATCGCAGAGCCTGTCCTCAGTTTACTATTGATATATTTTTTAAACGCTTTGTCGTTTCTACAACACATTACAAGTCTCTCACGGTTTCTAGCAACTTTTACGCCTCGAATTCGGTGCTGATGTGAACACGGATTAAGTGTCGCTAGGGCAGTCAGATTACGCCGATCAAGTCATAAGAAACTTTTTAGGCCACAAAGCGTTGAAGATTGGTGGACGTCGATTGGTCCGGATGGTTTTTTCTTCAGTGCAGATACCTCGATAACGTCATGCACGAAGCCAAGAAAGCGGCTATGCATTTTTTCGATCCTTGATGAGCGTTCAAGATGTTCATTCCATTTGCGCAGAGCCAGCATAATGTTGGCCTCTTCCCAACTGCATCTCGTAATGTCTCTTTCATTCCACCATAACGATTTTTTTAGTGGAAGTTTCAATTTCAAAGCAGATACTTGCATGACCACAAATTGAGAAGTTTCCGGCTATAGAAACAATGCGACTGAAGGATTCATCGCTTGTTAAAGCTTGGCCAAGAGTTTATCCTAACAACAGGACCTTAGACGAGCTGAACAAGACCGTTGCTTTCAAGAAAATTTCCTAGACAGCTATTTGGACTTGGCAAACATATGCCATTCTTCACAATAAGGGGGCAGTGTAGATAAAGAGCACTACAGTCAGGCATGTGCATTCTTTCGGAAACTGTTTATCTTTCTAGTGAGTTCCCTTTTTCTATCTTCCCGAACAGAGTTTTTAGCTTCTGGTCTCCCTTGCGTTTCATATTTTAGTCTAGTTCACGATTCTGACCTTCCAAGATCAGGCTGATTTTGGTGCATCCAGCCTTACCTTGATTTTTTATCAAAATTCATTCTTATTCCTGTGGTAAGCACCGATGGTCACCTTCCCTTATGAATCGCAAATTTTGATGAAACTTCAGTAGTTTTTCATTTGAATTTCTTTCAATAGATTATCTGCTTCGTTCCGAAATACAAAGCGAAAGCGAAAATCCACTTCTTGGAGAACGAGCTATCTTATTAATAGCCCAAATGAGAGTAATGTAAACTGTGAAATCCGAAGAATGAAGAGTAAATGTGATTCAGACGCTTAGGCACACTAAGAGATTCCTCAAAAAGCTTTCCTAAATGAATTCAGGTGTAAGGAAAGTTCCCTTGATCTGTGATCTTTTTGTTTGAGTAAGAAATAAACCACCTGGTGCTTGTATACTTATAGCATTGGGTTTTGTAAAGATTCTCTAGGCGAAACACATTTAACGCACTCACGAATGGAGGGAAATGGCTTTATCATGACATCGTAGCAGGTTTCTTCCACATCTCATGAGCAATTTCCAACTGCATCAAATGTTTCGCTCTGAATGATTTTTGGATTATTCATCTTTATATGTACTTTCCTTCCGAAGTTCCGCAGCGTAAGCTGAAATGCCCCGCTGATGGTCATTCACCGAAATTCGCTAGCCATTGAGCTTTCATTCGTCATCCATTTTTCGCAGCGTCGTCTGCCTAAATTTGCTATCCGCCTGGCCATGTTCTAATCGGCGAACACTGGCCGAAACTTCTTGGTTGCGAATACTGCGGTCAAATTGTGTCCCTCTAAACATGCTTCATTGCTAACTCCATTCAGCTTGGAAAAAAGAGCTCCTGGCCGCTCGGCTATTAAATAGGTTGATTTTGAAGAGAAAGTATCGATGAAATTTCATTTTTCTGTTTAATGTCTAGCTGCAATGATATCCATGAAAAATCGGTTGAAGAAAGTCACTATAGGTAATACAAAACGATTAGAAAAAAACTACTACATCGCCTGTTTACGTCATATAAAAAAGAATGGTCTCGTTTATAGGCTGTATGCATGAACGACATCATCGAAGAACATTTTCACTCGAAGAAGTAGCTCTTCTTTCTCGTCAGCGTTTCGGCATATCGCATTCATGTGATAGTACATTACTGCACCAAAACCGAGATACATCGCTGTGAAGGGCATTGCTGCCATGAACGCCTCTTCCAGCTAAATGCTCTTTTGTGATCCTAGGCAGTGTTTACAACGAATATGAATATCACCTTGACGATTCTTTTAAAACTGAATCCAAACTAGATTAGCTACTCATGTTTTGAAGAGCGCTTAAGCTCCACGACCTGAGCCGACCGGACCGTCTGCTACTCGACGAAATGCGGTGATGATTTCATTTTTAAACTCCCTAACATGTCCATCAAACATAATTTCCATCTTCTTGCTTAAGGTCCCAAAGTCTTAGTCCCAAAGCAGAACGAAAGGTGGTTACCTGATTGCTGCAACATTTATTAGTGGAAATTTAAAGAGTGCACTTTAGCTTGTGCCCGATTATCGTTAGGTTTTAAGGAAGAAGACGCGTGTTAACCACCTCAAAATCATTTCCTCCAAGTTTTCGTATCGAACCTCATTTATCTTCCAATGAATTTATGGCTGCAGTTTTGGAACATTTAGCGGTCTTTATCCGCTCAGTAAAATTAGGATCAGCATTCCGAATGCGAGGCGCAGAGTCCCTAACCGCTGGGGGAGGGGGGGGGGTGGGCACAAATGTTCAACCATCAACGACCTTCATTGGTAAAGCAACATATTTTCATGAAACTGCAGCAGTCATCGCATTTTGCTGAAGAAGTAAGACGCGGTCAGTAGTCAATACTCAACAGCACTACACACGATAAAAGTCTGCGAGTTATTTTTGAACTGCTGTAATTGTGAGTGAAAAACGCATAAATTAAAATTTCTATGTGTACCACATAAGTTTTGTTAGAGAGGATGACCTGTAAACTTAATGGGCAAAACACAAAAAGTAGCGTACGTCCTTCACTGAAAATGAAACTAATTATGATGTTAAGGTGCTTTAAAAATACGAAAAAAAGTGCCAATTATGATACCAAGAAATTATAAAATTATAAGGAAGTGCTACGGAAAGCATTCACCAGCGTGTTCAAAAGCTCACCTTTTCTATTGTGGATGCTTTGATGCCAAGATCAATCATTTTTGACCTGTAAAGCTCTAGGAGTCTTTTTGTATTTTGACGTCGGAATTTACCATTCACATTCAACGACAATACTCTCAATAAGTCCTCACATGGATTCCCTGCAATTATTATCTAAAATGCAGGCCACTGTATAACATTCGCTAGCTTCGCAAATCCACATCAGTCAACTCAATGTGATGCACTGAAAGTTTCTGTTCGAAGCGATTGCTCAACGTACCGGAAAGCATGAAGATTGAGCAGAAAACATCAACGTAGACGTTTCTTTCAGTTATTACACCTATCATGTGGATTCCCTATCGTAGTTAATATTTGCTGCAAAATTGTTGAGCGTGCAAGCTTGCTGCATCAATAGCACTTTTATTGCTCTCTATAAAAGAATTTCATAACAAAACCGAAATGGACACTGCCTATTTCTTTTGTTCGACCCAATTAGACTCTTGTATGAAAGTGATTATTGTCTGCTCTCATCGTTTCTCCTCAAACATAAGCTTTTACAGGAATGATTGCAACACTGATGTCGCTATATTGGTGACACTTACAAAATAAAAGCTGCATAAAAGCTCACTGAAAACAAGCAAATATCACCTGAGTGGAAATATTTTAGAAAAACGTGGTGAAAGCAAGCAAAAGTTTATGCACCAAGATGAGTTGTCTGCCAATCAATAATGGCGCCGATATTGTCTGATGCCGTTCCATCGATATGTTTCTTCCAAAGTACGTTACCTGTCCATAGATCGCCATGTACCAGCACAGGAGGCATTCCTTAATTCAGAGACGATTTTCAGAATGAATGCAAGCCTAATACTTCTCTAATTGAAACTTAAGAGCCTCCTCTAATCTCTCGTATTACAATAGTAAATTTATTCAACTGCATTTGTCTTATTTGCCTAACCTTACGGTTGTTTGCGTCCTCTAAAAGAAGAATATAAATATATGTTAGAAAGAAGAAAGTCAAGCGCACTATATTCAAAGTGAGCTTAGTTATTGCACTAATACCGTATTTGTTTTTGTCGTATTCAGCCTTTACGTAGTTTTCAGCTGTAAAAGTTGGCATAAGCTTCTCCACTGATTCCTTGAAGTATTCGGGGCGAATCTGAAAATTAATGACTGAATATATGGAATTAAAAGTATCCACAAACATGATTTCAATATAGAAATGCAAGCGAATATTGGTGAGAAGATATTTCAACGGGTTTTTTCCATTTTTAGAAATAAAATTTCAACAAAAATATTTATCACTTACAGCTTGAAAAATAGGCCTGACAAATGGACAAAAAAATTTCGTTTTATCGCAAGGCATTTTTAATTCTCGTTAGTCGCTATGTCCTTTCGAGCGGTTGCGAGAAAACACTAATTACGAAGTTCTTCTAGGGGCTTCCTTAATAAAGCTCATTTTCGTGCTTCATTCAGTGTGTTGTGTTTTACTGATGGCAACAGTCTCATGGTATCTATATGACTCTGCGATGTGTGCACAGAAGAGGAACTCAAAGAATGCCTAAACAAACTCAATAAGACGTTGCACTCAGAGCAGGAGTTGATAAGCAGTTGATAAAGCACTTATTCTTACATCCGTTGAGGAGTTCGCTGGAAAAAACGATCTTGTGAGCTTCGACGTTGAAAGCTTACATGCTAATGTTGATGATGAGCATATTGTAAGGTAGACCAATCGGCTACAGATCAAGTGGGAGTAGTGCGCCTTGCAAGGTAAGTCAAAGAAGGGCAAGAGCATAGGGGCATATCAAAAGAGGCCAGCGCGATGGAGAATCGTGACGATACCAAAAGGATTGATATGCTCATACATTCATTTTAGCTTCTAGAATGGTCTTGAAGCCGAGTGGGCCTACTTGTGGCCGCTGCAGCACATGAGGAGATCGGCGGCAGCGTAAAGTTAGCCGGATTCGACTGCGGGTCGTGCCGACGATCGAAGCCATCACTGCGAAGGAGTCCCTACTTGTTTGCCGCCTACTGTACATATGTGATAAACTGTTTGCGCTTTATACCTATGTTGTCTCACAGTTTGCACGACCGCATCTCGACGGAGGGTGCAGATCCTCAAGGAGACCTGGATGACCAGGCGAGCCAAAAGGAGCTGATCCTCACAATGTAGTAGAAAGAGTGAATGACTTAGTCGAGAGTCACGGTGAAAGGACCAGCTTGTATGAGCTGAGCGATGAGGCAGCAGAAAATCCTCTCAAGTTTGTGCTGGAATTGAACGTCTTGTGATGATCAGCAACGCTTTATAAGCCTAAGCGAGCGCTGACCATGGACTCAAGGAGAGCTGCGGTTTTATTAGTGATGACTGGTTTGAACAGTACGATCCAGTTACTCTTCTTACTTCCCTTCGTCGCGTTCAGCGACCTGCAATCTCCCTACGATAATTACGCGGTCCTCGCCGTCCGTTCCCTTATCCCTTCCCACTACATTCCTTCATTTCCTTCTAGCACGTCCTGCATCTTCAACTCGCTCTATCTAATTATCCTCATCCTCTCATGCTTAACTTTGCTCCTATTCTTAGAATGCCACTCGTTAGGATGCCTAACGCTGTCGGATTTCGGCATCTGATGCTGGTGAAATGCCGAACAATATCGAATAAATGTTGCGCATAACCGCTATTATCAGCAAAATACAACCAATTGCTGAGTTGTTCAATGAAAAGGATCTGAAAAACGTGCTGGTTCTTCCGAAATAAAAATTGCTCCTCTGTCGATTGTTGGAAAATTATTAATAAACTACATTATTGTGCGAAGGTTCAATAAAGGGAAACTCATTTTGGGGCGAAGTACAATTTTACGTTTGCAAAGTATAATTTCACGTTTGGATGAAGCGGTGGCGCATGAAACAATCTGAAAGTGTTATTGTAATTTAAAAAGATTCCGGAAAAGAAGAAAATGTTTCATAATATTTAGGTGCCTCAGGTGGGAAAGCGAAACACCGAAGGAAAAGAATCTGATGCACCTTATCTCCTGTGTCTATCGGTGGGGTTATGTTCGTTTTCAGGTCTTCTTTCATAGGCCTCTTTCCCATAGATACATCCCTTAGAAGGATAGGACACACTCATACCCTGGGAGAACGAAAAATGTATAAAAGACATATCCTAACATCGAACATTCAAAAGTAGAAAATTAACATTTTGTCTATCAAACCTTGACAAGATCATTGATTGTTTCCTTCATGAGTCCGATATAATAGTCGCGAAGATAATGTTTCGGCAACTCGGCACGTAACTGCTGAACAATTTCTATAGAACTCGCATGAACGATTGCAATTTGTTCAATCAAAGATTCCACCTGAAATGAAACGAATATATGACTTCAGGCTTTTCACCCCCGCTGCAGCATCACCGATGCACCTTACAACAGTTGCAGGATAGGGTCACGAGAAAGAAACACTTTCATATAGACGTTAACCATAACGATAGATAGAAGTCAAGTAATTTTATATGGTCTGCTGATGCCATTGTTATGAGACAATAGAACGGAGAAATTCAGCATTACAAGATGGGAGTTTTAAACACTTTAATACATTGCATCTCTCAAAACACCTTTCCCATCTACATTTCCACTCTTCTCCTTGCCTTACTGCACACATTTTAAGGGAAGTGTATTCATTTACATTCGCTGATGATTGACTAGTGAAAAGATTCCGAAGAAATTTCTTGCAATATCTCACTTGAGCATTTCGGAAACCTGGCACAAGTGGAGTTGTGACACAGTCTTCAGATAAATCCTGCATCATGATTATCCCTTTTCGAGTATAGGCGCTATACGAATCACCGTAATAGAAATATGGCAGTGCAAGCGAGCTGAGCCCATTTGCGAAACGGTTGTAAAATATGATTTCTTTCTGTAAAACGATAACTTTTATCATCAAGTCTTTAAAATTTTGCTGTTGTTTATCAGTTTTATTTCGCTGCGCAAAAATGAACTCAAGACTTTCCAACGATGTAACGTTGCGAGCACTAAATAAAGGGGTGAGGTTTACATTATTTGAGCGTACACACTATAAAAAAAAATACAGAAGAGGTAAAACTGGGCTCTAAGAAGCTTTTTCCAGGTGAAAATCTGAAATTGCAAATTCTTTTTCGTTGTCGTTTATAAACCGATAATATGCAATGCGCGATCCCTATTATTACAAATTTGTTGGGTAAGTGGTTGGGTCCTTAAATGAAGTGAGTTCTACATACGCTTTATTCAGTTCAACCATGTAACAAATGTTCACTCTACAATCTTTTGGAGGTAGTTTTTTACCGGCCTTTATTCCCGATACTTAAATGCAATTTTTTGATTGCTTATATTTCAAGAGTTCCGAAAACGACTAGTTTTGCCCGTAGATTTTATTTAGCTTCCTTTCTGTGCAAAAATTCTTAAAACGAACCTCGTGAGCGTACGTGAGATATTCGATATTCCGTTTTTTTTCATCGTTCAAATTGTAATCAGAGTTTTCAATGGAGCCACGAATCACTCCGCTTTGTTGCGTCCCGGGAACCTGATATTGCACATCCATTTCTAAAGCGGAAACAAGAACTCTTTGGACAATTGATATCCTAGGGCGTAGCAAAGCACACAATGTCGTTTGAAGGCGAGGACTTTGCCTGCAACAACCGCACACCCACACGAAATTCGATGAAAATTGATAGATAGAGAGAGAAAAAGTATAGGAATTCTGAAACCTGCGAGAGGTGGGGAGAGAATGTAGAAAGAGGAATGTTCGGACCAATGTTGGGATCACAAATTTCGGCTTAGCTTTAAATGTGCTGATAAATAAGGCCACACTTTTATATTGCAACATTAGTTACAAACTAGTGAATACATGAAAACAAAGCAAAAGTGGTCTTCGCGCCCGCTATCATAAAGGATTTTGTTTATTTCGCATCGAGCTGCTACGAGGCTAACCAATGGCAGTGAGAATGTCATGAAAGGACATGTTCTTAGTTTTTAGAACTCGCCTGCTTATTGAAAATATTATCTTTTCCAAAAGCCTTTTTTTGGCGAGATCCAAATTCCAGGAACTTCGTAAGTGGAGAGGTTCGTGGTGTCTTTAACCGCCAGCATCTGGAGTATGGGATGACTGTTAGAACCTGTGCGAAATGAGCCATAGTGCCATCACGTAAATTTCGACTGAACTTTAACCGCCAACCTTAAGACTGAAATAGGGGAACAGTTGGGCAAGAATGAATCCTCAATGCATTTTGCCAAGAAAAAGTACATGAAAAGCAACAAAACTTTTGAATACACGATGAGCTTGAATCGAAAAAAGTGACATTTCTTACCTTGAGTATAACACTGGAGATATAGTTGAACGGCTCGCGCCAGATGAATTTTATTCTAATTATTCTGCCAAAAAATGCTTTTCCACCTGTTATATCCTGAAAGAGCATTTGACTTAATTTTGTTCAATGACACAAATGATTTCAACAAACTTTAATTAAATTAACTGATGACTAGTTTACTAACGATAAAATACACGTAAGAATCAACGAGTAGTTTGATGATGCTCTGTTAACAGATGAAGAAAATATTCTTCTTAAAAAAACTAATGTGCTTCACTTCTCAGGGTTAGCACGATTAAATGCATTGATGCTAGCAGAGCGGAAAATGTAATGAAAACATTTGGGCGAGGTTACTTCGACTATATGATGCAACTCTGTTTCCTTAGGCATAACATTTCAGAAGCACTTAACACCGCAATGCTATGGATTCGTTTCTCTAGAAAAAATTCATAAGTTCTCTGCAAAGTTGTTACGAAGAAGTTGTACCTCAGCTATAAAATCCAAGAGCTGTTCTTCAGTATCGATTTTCTTCGCATTGTGACATGTAAGTTTATCAACAATCGCTCCGATCGTGAAATCACTGTCGAGAACTGACGAATTCGGCTTCATATTGAGAACGCTTCACGATCTTCGGTGCCGAATGCCAAAGCTCGTAGGATTGGCCGCACGCTTTCTACCCGTTTCTAAATAACAAGTGGCATGCAAAGAGCTGCTCAAAGACTTCCACGCACAACTTTTAGTTATGCAAGTTATGCGTCGGAAATATCCTAACCATGTCTCTATCAATCAGAAATAGTTACACCAAAGCTAAATTAAGCCAATATGTTTGCAAGGGGAGCATATTAAGGTGATAAGATGACCGGTTTATAACTAGGCAAGCTGACGGAATGGAGCTGCTGCATGTAGATTATACACTTCACAGAATCTTTGCACGCCCTTAATGCAACCACTGTGGGAAACTAAACATAGATAGGTGATCAGAGCGGAATGGCGTCAACCACAACACGGTGATGTCGCTTTGCGAGAGGCGACAACGTTAGTGCATGGTTTAGCCTAAACATACAAAAAGGATGATTTAGATAAACAGGCGCTGTTGGAAGATGATAAACACATTGCAAGAAAACATACATGATTTTTGAACTTTGTCACGTATGATATAACATCAGATAAGGTCCTCGTGGCTGTACTTTCTCACTCTGAGAAGAGAGTAGTGGAGGAGTTAGGGAGATTCGAGAGGCAGCTTTATATTTGAAAGATGAGGATCATCGAAAGGTTTAAACAGCATCTTTGAAAATTGCGCCTACAATAATGAAATAACACCGAATTCTCAGCTCATCAAGCTGAGCAACACTAGACCTTTTTGGAACTACCTAAATCATCAAAGCATACTGACATTCCTGGGGGAAGCAAACAAAGGCTGTAATCGGTGAACAGTCTTTTTTTCAGCACGTCAAAAAGTTACTTGCAAGAAAGCATAGAAAAATAAGGGAAATTTTCTACACCTGGACATCGATTGGAGAAATTTCTCTACTAGGCCAACATTTCCATCCATTCATTAACCTATATATATATATATATATATATATATATATATATAATGTTGATGAAGGGATGAAATGTAATGGTCGGTGGAATATGAACACCCATATCCTGTTAGCTCATTTGGAAAGTTGTCTCAACCATTTTTTCTTGCAAGCACTTTTTATAGCTAATGTACTTCCTTGGTGGCCATAGTTTCCAAAAAACACGAAGCACTCTGGAAGCAGTTTTAAAGCCTGAGATTTTCACGTTAATTCATCAAAGAAACTGCAACATATAGAGCGCTGCCACAATATTTTAGCTACGTTCTTTCGGCCACTAGAGTTTTACGACGACTGTTTGGTCACTAACAGCTGAGTGACTGCTCGACTAAAATACCACACTGTACAGCTGACGCATTGGCCGCTTCAAAATGATACAAGAATAACCTAGATTTACGTCTACTCTGCCAACGTGCAAAAAGATTTATTTGCCAAGTATGTGGGTATACATATGAGGTGAATTGAATTTATTTGTGAACTTTATTGCCTATGTGCTTTGCCACAGAGGTTTCAGCGAATTTTACTGGTCACCAAATAATGCAGTTTCTTCGAAGAGGGGAAAAGAAAAGAATGAGTAATATGGGTGCAAGAAAGAGAGGTATGCAATTAGAGTAGTGATACCCTTTATAATAAATCGATAGGATGTTGATATCAAAATATGGTATATTGTGGTGAGTATATATTATTGACATGTTGATAATTTTCACATAAATAATAAGCCGCATTTGCTGAGACTGTTTGATTACGTCCAAGGCAAACACAAAGTGTTTTCGTTGGATGGTGAAGCCGTATTGCTATTGGAGCACATTTTCAGCATTTTTCCCTATAGTACGGATAGAACGCCAATTTGTGTTGCTTCAAATAGCTCGATTCTGCCTTCCATGAAGACTGTGTTTCGTTTTAATCTGCGCCTGATCATGCTTTTGGACAGATTCAAGGATTTTCAGGATTATTTTCTACTATGTGGTGAATGAATTGAACGTATCGCTTCATAAACACGAGATGATTGCAACCAATAATTGCAACCAGTCACAAAGAGCTAAAGTGGGAAAATACGCCGAAATATCTGGAATAGCCGCGCCTTTTACCATTCCATTAATTAAACCAACCGGCTGTTCTCACAGTTAATAACATAATGAATTTTTGCAGGGTGAATTTCACTGATTGTCTGCATTTGGTCAACTGTACGTAAAAACGCTTTCCCACTTTCCATATTGAACGCTGGTTCTGTTAAATTGAAAGAGATTACTTCATATGACTTTCTTATGCTTCTGCTTTAATATTCAGTGTTGTAAGATCTTTTTGATGAAATTGTGCACATGCCGCCTGTAAACAATGAAATTAGAGAACAGTTTATTCCCACGTTGAAAATGCGAGCACTATATAATCGGAAGCATTACTCTTTGAATCTTATGGTAGCTTCTTGAAAGCGAATCTCTGAAAACCTGCAATGAACAAATGATGAGGTATTTAATCAGCTTTGACATTTATGGCCGTTATCAAAAACTGCAGAGTTTCTAGCCTTTCTGATCAAGCTCTCTACTGGAACAAACGCTCAGGTTCCGAAAAAGGCTAGTGAGCTGATTTCCGTCTCAATGCTGTGAACTATCAATTGTGATGCTGCCTCTATAGGCATGAAATTAATTCACCACGCTGTTTGAAGATTACCGCGATTCATGTGAAAGGGTATTGCTGGGCTAGAATATTGTTAGGGAAATGGACACAAGTAGCTGCTTTAGCAAAACCTTATCGAAAGCTTACTTGGGTGGCCTTTATCGCAGCAATATCCAAGCTTGCCGCGTTGCATGCATATTTGTTCAGCTGCGCAGAATTGTTTCTTCTCGCAGTTGGTTTTCGCTTGTAAGGGGAGCTTCGCATTGTTCGACACCGACACTGTTGCAGGCGTGTATCCATCAATACACATATACGATTTGTGCATTATTCGACGACCAATAACCTTTGCTGAATATATATATATATATATATATATATATATATATATATATATATATATATATATATATATATATATATATATATATATATATATATATATATATATATATATACTTTCCTACTGCTACGAAAAACCTTCCTTGGCACTCGTATTGACATCATAATTAATGCCTCTATCGGTCAGTATGCGCGCTGGCCGGTCGCTTGACCACTTCAAATATTCAGCAGGCTGGCTGATCGCTCATTTTGTCGTCAAACCAAAAAATGCAGTAATTTTGTGCCTGCCCGCATACACTGGCCGATGAACAATGCTTTTCTTGCAAATTCCTTTGAATATTTGCTATTTCCAGTGGGTCGCTCACTTAACAGCAGAAATAATGGAATAAAATAGTTTCCTCTGAGTGTGTTGCATATAAAGTACAATCTAAAACTGTTCTCTGCGGACCCACATATGCACTGAGATTGCGAATACCTATTGGGGAGTGGGGGGGGCGGAGGGGGGGGGGGAGGAGGAAGGACAAGGGCGGACGTTTCGTTATTTTGGGGCATCTTGCGTGGATGTGGTGTGAAATGCTCTCAGGAAGACCGACTAATGGATTTCATTGACTCACTCCTTATCCGAAGCAAAATGCATCACTCAAAAGTTTTCACCGTGCAGTTACAGGTTGATCGCCACAGAGTACTTGCCGCTATGTGGTATCTATTTTTGTCATGCATTTCGTTGGCCTTGATAAATTGGAGTGTTTTTTTATAGGTTGTGATTGGCCCGTTCCTTCTCCAATGGAGGTGCTTTCCATATGCAAATTTGCTTCGTCGAATCACTTTGATGATGTTGTTGTGCCTGTGTATTTATAGGAGCCTGTGTACAAGCAGTTTGCAAAACGTTCTTTCTCTCCCCCGTGATAGTTTAAATCCAAAAATTAGTTAAACGAGAGGTATCAAATTTAGCGGATTTCACAAGCACCATAAGACGATTTGCATTATCGTCTTCCTGCTTCCGTTTTATGCCAGTCGCTATTTCGTTTCACGCCATTTGGGATATAAAATACGAATACGTTTCAAAAAATTTCTGGGAGGGGTTGATTTAGCCGAAACATCGGAATGCGATATTGCATAGCTATTATTTCGTGACAGCTTATGAAGTTGCTTAGTGAGATGAACCTAATATAAATCCGCATACCGTGACAGTTCCTCTGATATTCATTCATAAGACTTGAATTGATCGAAATTCACTGCAGCGCAATGAGCAATGTCTGCTATTTTAAGAAAAATCTTCACCAAAGCATGCATGGAATTTTGGATGCTATGGAACATGAAAAATTTTTGTTTTGTTTTGCTGGGGAATGTAGAATCGGGGTGGAAAGGAAATTAAGGAATACCAGATACAATAGCGGAGGCCATAAAATGACAAAATAGCTAGAGGCTTGCTTCGACGGGCCAGATGCGCCTACCGATTTTTTCAGTCTGTCATAGAAACTAGCGCGATCATTGCTTTCACGATTCAGCCTACGAAGCCTTTTTAATACATTTACATCACAAGTCACCATCAAGAGGATGATCACTTGAGGCATCAGTAAATTCAGAGGTCATGTTCTGGTGTAAATTAAATTCGCTGCATTTCAGTCTTCGTAGTTCAGAAGATGCTATATATATATATATATATATATATATATATATATATATATATATATATATATATATATATATATATATATATAATGTATATTGAAGGAGAGCTGTTCCTAGCACCCGTTATTTTTAAGGCTTCCTTTACTTTAGGCAGTGAAATAAAGCGTCACTCTTTGAAACCAAAATGCAAGCTAATCGGCAATTAAATGAGACATTCATAATAATTCCACGCACCAAATCGACTTTTTCTCAAGCAGTCCTCAATGGTATTGTAATTTTCAGCATGTTGCTCGCATCCGTCTCGATAAGCCAAACACAGTTGCGTGTCGTCGTCATAAAAGAACTGAAATTTTAGTCTAATATGAGTGACCAGTGTTTTCTCCAAGGATCAATCTACTGAGTGCAAACTATCACCAATAAATCACATTTGATGAATTTCTATTTTTGTTTGAACGATTCAATCTTTTCGGTCGACGAATCCTGACGTCAGAGATTTCCTCCATCTCGGAGGAATCAAAGATACTTAAAACGATTCGATTCTTTCTCATCAAAGTTTCATTCGGTTGAAAAAAATGGTTGCCAATTAGGGCGATTCAAATTTCCTGCCATAGTGGATTGGTAGAGCTTCAACTCTTTTTTGACCAATTGATAAGTAATAAAATTTAGAAAATTCCTACTTCGCTGGATGTGACATCAACCAACTGTAACGACTGAAATGTAGAAATTAACAAAACAAGTGACTGTAAACTTACTCTAATTTTGTTCTTCAAACAGGGGCTTGTAGTCTCGTCTGCTACTGAAAAAAATTTAACCACAAATGATTGTCCTCTGTGATAGATTACTCTTTCTGGTTAAGAATCCGTTCAAGGTGCAGTCCCTGCGCGAAATTGCAGCAAATCTTTTATCAAGAACTCTAATGGTATCAATACTACTAAAATATACATCGTCGTCATCAAGAGCATTTTGAAGATTCAGAAAGGTGGAAATTCGTCAGAATTTTCAGGAAGTTCTATTGGATGTCCGAACGTGAGCACATTATCAAGTTGTTTAAACAATTCACTCGAATTGAGTCTGAGCATTTGTAGCCTACAGCATATAATTGCAATTCATTGAAACGTTTCAAGAGCAGTGCAATAACCCTCACGATACAATGGTTTTGTCGGTAGGAGACGTCTAAAATATAATCTTGGAATCTAACTGATATTCTGGCATTACTGCATCATGGAAACTACGAACATGACATCAACGAATACGAAGAGCGTTTTTAAACTGCGATAATGGTATAATGAGGAATGATTAAGCGTGATTCCATTTTGCATACGTCGTTTATCCTTTGCAAATCATCAAACCGTTTCTGAGCTTCCCAAAAAAAATTCCCAAATATTTTTAGGAATCATTGCAAACCATTCTATCAATTCTGAGAGCAGTTCGCTAAATATCAAATTTTTTCTGCACCAAAGATTAAAGAATGACGTTGATATATAATCCCAAACAATGGGTTCTGTAAGACTAAATGTTATGAATTTAGAAAAACCTCAAACCTCTATATTCCCCTACCTTATGTGGCCACCAACTCTTTGATAATCTGCTGAAAGCTACGATATTGATAGAATATTCCAAAATTTTTGAACTCTACACTTCCGATGATTCGAAAGTCGCGCACCTGCTAATCTGGCAGCCTTTGAGTCTTATCGGAGAGCTTCAAAGAGAGGGACTTTGCTACTGCAGATTTGTAAGATGCCAGGCATCCTCACTCAGTATAATTTTGGGGCCGAATTTCGTGTAGGGTGGAGAGGGGATAGAGAAGAGGACTAAGTTTGTAGAACAGCTTGCGAAAAAAAAAATGCAACACGGTCTTCTGTTAGTGAGATCATGCATTAGTTAGCGAAATTTACCAAAATTTATAAACACTTTGGATTAATGTGGCCAATTTCACTTGCTTCGTCCATGAACCCTTGCATCCAAGGAAGAAGAGATTCACATTTAATCGCCAAGAAAATTCCTATTGTTCGAGCATGCGATGTAAAACGTGACTTACTATATGTTTCTGTCTGCTGTTATTGTTATAAGCAATGGCAGACAAGTTAACTAGGGAAAGGAAAAAAGGCAGAGAAATTGACCGGTGCTTCCTTGGAGTCTTCAGTCGCTGAGGATTGCCAGTTTGAAACAAATTCTAGATAAGGAAGTGGACTTACTTTGTGGGGAAAAGGACTCCTCGGCGGTTTCTGCAAAAGCAACGTTATGTCATTGATGAATACGCTTTAAAGTTTTTATTTTCATGTCAACGTTTCTTTGGGCTCTAATTTTTCAAGCCAGTTCTGTAGGACATACTTTGTAAATTTGAGCAATAGTTCACAGATGTGAACGAAGCGGATGAACTATTTTTGTACTTATGATTTCTGATGTGCTGCTAGCTTCAATAAAGTAAATTTAAACTTTCTTTTATGGCTAAACAAAAATCGCTCACTTTTTGCAAAGTCTGCGCGCAGCCCGGTACGTTTCCAACATTACAATGTTGGAGAAACCTCTGGCATTCAGCAACCAATTAAAGGCAAATTTTGAATTTACTGAAATATTCGTGCGCTCAATTTCTATGAGGTATTTAGGTTTTTTTTTGAATAACAATTTTATAGTGCATTAATAAATTTCATGATACATTAGAAGTCAAAAGCGTTATAATTTAAAAAATAAAGACGCACTAACTTCCACGCCGGAGGCATTATACGGCATCCAGTAGAACATAGTAGTGTTCTTGAATTGCTGCTATGATAAAAGCAAGTTTTCCATCAATAATGCGCGTAACTCTATAACTCTTCAAAACAGAGGTTGCAAAGACGGTGTGATCCTCGAATTTACGAAAGAGATTATCAATTCTTATGTTACCTAACAAAAATGAATAGTTCAGAAAAGAAATTCACCAGCGGGTGAACAGGTGGAGAAAAAACTTTGATAGTGCACTTACGTTGTGGCAGATTTTCCTTACAGCAATATCCATATTTTGTGGCGTTGTAGCAATATTCATCAGGACGGCAAAATTTGTCAGGTTTTGAACAGAGGCGAGTTATTAGTACTTTTCCAGTTTTACTGTCTTTCACCACTCCTCTTCCTGGGTCGCATCGCATATAAACTTTTTTTATATGACCCGCTGAAATCAAGATTAAGAGTTGTGCTCACGAAACACCTACATTAATATCGATATTATATTAAACTGGCGCAACATTCTGCCAAAGAGAACATAGCGTTACAAAAGTGAGCGAAGAATGCGCTTTCGAAAAAACCGGTTCAGATTTTTATTGATTTTTACTTTTTCATGTGGTAATCTCTCCGTTAAGTAAATAAAGTGTTAAAGCATTCGAAAGAATGGCCAAGAGATGATTTAAAAGCGAAATATGATTTCCATGAAAGCAGAAACTGAACAAATGAAACCGCACGAAGCGTAAGAGTCGCAAATATATCTTTTTTTGACGTTGAACTGGTTAAAGGCTAAATTGTGTATGGGGAATGTTAATGCTATAAACACAGTTGCATGAGTTCCCGAAGTCCTGTTCACGATTTTCAAGACTCATTAAAGTTGAGCTCATACTCTAATTAATTTTTGGCGATCGTTTCATGCGTAAATTCCAACTTACCTGCGATCCTGGATGTTTGAGGCATGCAAAGAAGAAAAAACGATTGCACCCCAAAATTGCGAACCAACCACCATGAACTTATCAAGATATGAAGGGAATAAGACAGTGAGTGGGAAAATTTCAATTTAGAGTTTGAATTTAGAGTACCCAGGGACCTTCAATATAAAACTTCATCCATCTAATGTGCAATTTTGACTTGTTGATAAACAGGCTGAGACCGGCCGGTAAGCTTGCATTTGTCTATATCCAATCCACTCAGCTTAAACACTAACGCCGACACCTTTCAGGTTATCATCGACACAGGACTGTATATCATCATATCCTTCATCCTCTTCGTCGCCACAATGCTCACGAATTCCAACGCATAAATCAATGTCTTCATCATAGTGGTACTGAAAGCATAGAAAAAATGACATAAGAATGCAGAATGCAAATCGGCGATGATATGCATAAAATGACTCCATAAATTTGCTCAAAAATGGAAAAGTTGATGGAAATCAAAGGAGACTTTGAAAGAGAGATAATTTCGCATAGCAAGATTCAGCTTGAGCGCTGCCAGTTTTTAAAGACAGTCAAAATGGATTCATAGATAAAAACGCATGTAAAACGAGTGAATTTTCGTTTCCTACACTTTCACATGATCGTTCACCGTCCAAGTAGTATCGCGTTTGAACTGTATCCATGCTTTCTTGACAGCTTCCATAAGCAAATCAACTTTCGTCTCCCTTACTGGTTTAGAGTTCACTCCAACTACCACAGAGGAAAGTACCACCTTGATTGGCTGTTCATAATACGGCTTTCCTCCGCATTGTGGTGCATTGCTTCTCTTGAATTTTCGCCTTGCGATGGCTTCCCCTGCAATAACTTGCGGCATCATATCCTGCGTTCTTTATTTGGCAAATGCTGAGCCGTTCATTATTTGTTCAGGTATTCACTGCTACATTTAATCGTATTTTAAGCACCTCATAAAGCTTTTATGCCATATGCCTTAAGTTATTATCACATGATTACTTGAGTGAACAATTTGTCAATTTGTTGTGAACAAAAGCATCGCCATTCCAACATTTAACGTGCTTATTCGGACCTTTGCCGAGTGAGCCATTAGATGGTATGAAGGAGGGGAGTGGGTTGGTAAAAATAAATCGCAGGGATCTCCCTTAGTAATAATGAGAGCAAAAACGAAGTTTCACGGTTTTCTGCCTAATTAATAGCGTTCCTCTAATAATTTATATTTTGTTTAGGTGCTTCAATCTTCAGTTTCAAAGGTCAAACTATTGGGTGATTCATTTTCAAAATTATCTTCATCATAATACTCAAAACTATCTGAAGCACATCAGATCAATTTCCATCTTTTATATGAGAATTTTTATCTATTGTTGAAAGCGTTAGAGCTCTGAGATTGCTTCAGATTTGAGAGCAGTTGGTAAGGAAAAAGTGCAATTTTATAGGCGCCATACTGCAAAACAACTGAATGCTGTTTAAGCAACACACTTCTTAATTCTTTGAAAAACAACGATAATCTCCTGATCTCAGCTAATGTACTATTTCTTTATTTATCTCTGTTTAAATACATATGTGTCATCGTGATATTTGAAAATAATGCCCTAGAGCCACAAATTTGCAGCTTTTTTGAAATGCTCAGATTTTTCTATGAATATGTTGAATAAAAAGCTGTTCAAGGAAGTGGAACGTTAAGCCGTATGGAACGTTAAGAACTTCGTTTTTTCCATTTTAGTAGCGTTGCATCTGTCTTCGGTTTTTCAGTTCAGGCTGGAGGAATCGCAGTTTGTCGAACATCATCGGAATTTGTACGCCTCCGTATTGGCCCAGTAGCGGTTAATTATTTGAATGAATTCGTCTGAACATTTATTTGCTCCCACTGGTCGGAATACTTATTGTTGAGACTAACCTGTTATAAGAACGAGCAGTACAAGGAGTACTTTCATTTCCTCCAATGGGTACTGAAATGAGATGAAATTCAATCGCTTTTGTGAAATCATCGCGCAAAGAACGATATTCGTGAAAAGTCTGGCACTCATATGCCTAGCAAGCATTTGCATTTGAAGGAGGAATTTCGGGAAGGGGATGATTACTCATTGAAGAAGACCACATTCATTAAAGTAAAATAGATGGCCTAGCGCACGATGAGTGCAAAAACTTCCAGAAAAAGGAAAGTCCTTCAGTCTTACATTCATACGTTTGCCAAATTAAAGTTTTCAATTTTTTCCTCCACCGCAGACGGTAAAGTTAGCAAACTTTTTTCTCTGAGGTTTTACGCTGCAGGCAATAAAACGCTGCAGCAGACTACATCAACCTCAAGTTGTGGAAAATTTGAAAACTAATATGGAGTATTTAGTGTGATATCAATTTGCACTTCATTACACAACGCGATTATTCACTTGCTCACACAGCTATGTGCGGGATCGATTTTGCTGACGTGTTTCCGCTTTACGAAACAAAAACGGTTCTTAATTTTCCGATAGTGGTGCATAGCAACATTTGGACCTTTTAAACTCATTTTCTTCTCGACAACCATCATTTTGTTCAATATGAAGTTTAACTGGGAATATATACTGGACCTCCATGCGAATGCGCACAAGCGTGCAATAAGATTTCATAAACAAATGCTCTCTTCACTCGAATTTGCTTCTTAAATTACCACTGAAATTTTGCCTGTTTGAGAAATCGATTGAACTGAAAAATAAAGATTGAAACGCCAATTTTCCCTTTCCCTTTTTTTTCTCTCCAGACGTCAAATTTCCCCCTGGTGGTCATTACTTGATCACTCAGGAACTGAACTATGCTTCATTTCCCACATAGTTGAAATATTCATCGAGCATTACGTTTGAAAAAGCTGCTCACTATAGCGTATGTGGCAAGAATGACTGAAGGCAACTAAAGCAAAATGCAATTTCATTCACAGCTGAGCAGCTTAAAATTTCTCCAAAACAAATTTAACGATGTCGAAAATCTGAGAAAAATCACTGATTCCTTTCTGAGATTTCAAGGGGCCACTTCGGAGTGAAAGTTAAGATAGCGATTCTTCTCAGAGGAGATAACCGTTGCTTGCACTTGTTTATCTAATTGAAGTAATGCCATAGAACAGCAATAAATAATCAGGTATTCATGGTGTACGCGTAACAACTTCTAGCACACGAGCAGTAGAAACATATCTATAAGATGAACTTTGTATTGTACAATGGGTGCGATAGAATGCGGGAAGATGTGAGAGACTGCGGAGGCAGCATCCTTTTTTTAAGATGTGAAGAATATTCAATGAATTGTGCAACCATAATATTTCGATTGCAATAAAAATTCAAAAAGCGAATGAAGGTTCATGACGGTTGCTGAATTCAATTTCGAAACTTCCACCGTCAACATGCTCACTTTATGAGTTTTTGCGTTCCCATAAGAAATACATTAAGATCTCGATTAGCTTGTCGATATGTATATATGTGTGCTTATCGGTGTCCGTTCCTAGTGATTTTTATGGCACCCCCAATGGAGCATAATTACCATGAGAAATTATCTAGGCGCGATTCCCGATTCAAAGGAAATCGTGTTTTTGAAACCACTCTCCCATTTAAAGGAGTTCCAATCAACTTACATAATCCCCAATCTCGGAATCAGTTGTTGCTGCTTTCGCTATTGTAGCTTACTTGATCTATATGGATGGCAGACACCAGTAGACATATTTTTTGGTCAAAGCGCGATCGACTTCAGAGCAGCATTGCATTTGATCCGCGAGGAAATCTCAGCCATTCACCCAGCTGAAAAATGACATTATTCATTTTGAAACGGGAGTACTGATTGTAATCGCATAAATTTTCCAGTTTTTGCATTCTGACTTTCAAATTTGGGATGCGGCTATCCAATTTTATAGGTGCAGTTCCAGTTTTGAAGGGCTTTGATCTTTTTCGTTCAGCCAGATGAATTCAGATGTAGAGATCGAACATATATGATCGGTCGACAGCTACTTTCACCAACAGATAGGCTGTTCCCTTGCCATATTTTGCATCACTCATCTTCAGGGGATGACTCTACACCATCTCCCGTTTATCCGCTAGTATCATTCGCAAACACTACGTATTGTGTACTCCCATAATAAGATGCCTTAGCATTTAAGGCAAGGAAATCCGGCCCCTGTGGGTGAATATAAACTGCAATACCAACGGAGCTACTTTTACAATGGACTAGGTATAAGCAGGCTCTTATCCATGAATGCATCGGTATCCTCAGCATGTTGGTGCCCATGCCAAGCGATCTCATTTCACTTTCAGTCAGGGTCAGATCTGCAAACTTTCATCGACAAGACAATGCAGAATACGCATCAATGACATTCTGATTCTGACAGGATGCTAGGAAGTCTCAGTGATCAATAGATGCAAGAAGGCAAATTGTATGGGGTGAGTGAGAAGGAATAAATAATTCCGGCATTATCTTTTTCGCGTATGCTGACTCATTTGCCAAAATCTACATTTGCTTCGAATCCTAGGCAAACCGTTGAAGTAGAAAGCTACCTCTCAACTTCATAATTTTGGTTTCCGAGGTTTCCTTTCAGTGCCGTTTTCAAGGTATATTTTCTATTTGTCCCATAGTTTGTCTGCAAGTGCGATGTCGTTGCTCGTTTCATTTTATTTGCATCCATGCTGATTTTCTAAACTGTTCATCTGCTTTTGTTAGTGGAATAAAGCTGAACGAAATGTGACTGTACTTTTTTAACAAGCTTTCACACTCTACTTCTTACCTTTGGACAAAATTTCGGCTGGAAACTGAAATTTCGATGGGTTTTAACTTATAGGAAAATATCACTATGTCAATGTTTCCGGTTGAAGATGAAATTCTTTTTATAGAATGCATCCAATCGGCAACCGACCGGCATTTTTCAGTTGAATTCAGCTTTACCAGAGTTTCACTTCCGAGCCAACGCATTCAGTGTTTTACTAATGAAAAAGAATTTTGATTGGTCAACATCACTACCAAATATGTTGTTATGACAAGAACGATATGATAAATATTTCATTTATTCTTCATCGCTATCAAAAACGTGTGAATGGCGAAAAATTAAAGTTCCAAAGTACAGCATTTTGCTGAGCCACCACTCTTCAGAAACTCGGACATCTCTGTGAACCTGAAAGCCAAATTGCCGTTAGTTATGCATTTCTGAATTGTTTATGTTTCCAGGTTCCCTCTTCGCTGATTGCAGTTGGAGAGCACAAGCTCTACTATATTTGAGGTTAGCGCAGATCGAACAAGGTGTCTAGCATTATTTTCAAAACGGTGACATTTAAAGGAGCGTTCTACGAGGCAAACACTCATGTAATCGGTAGAATCAGTTGCTCTCATAAGTCGAGGTTTTGTCACTGTTTTCGACTGTTAGAATGTCTCTATCTGATAGTTTGAAAAATCGACGATTTCAGTATATAAATCATCATCTAACAAGCGAACCGAAAACGTGTGAGCAGTGGTTGAGTCATTCATTCATTTGCCTATTCTAAGCTTGCAACGAACAGCCTCCTTTTTTGAATAAAAGCGGTCTATTCAGATACAAGAAAATATCGCAGATATGAAAGCATTTGCTTTCTTTTCCATACAAAGCGCTATGCAATGAAGAACAATCCAAATGATGAGCATCTATTAGCAAAAGGTGACGTTCTAGTTATCATCACCTTTTTCTAGAATTCAGGTTCCTGTTCCACTAATGAAATAATGGGCAAGCTCCTCACTCAAAAAGGTGATTAACGCCGAGAAGTGATCAAAATACCTACCGGAAGCCTTCACATCACTTTCTTTTGTGACCAATGAAGTGATATCTTATGAGGTATTGTTCTACGGAGCTAGATATCATTCAATTGCAGGTGGTACAGGCAGGGACATAAACAATTCACACATTGTTCAGACCAAAAAATTTGCAGAACGCCCTTTAAAATCGTGCAGCAACGAATCGAGCATACGCCAAAAGGAGGTGGTAGATTTCGTGATTATCTGTTATCTTAACAGGGTTAGAAGAAGAAATGCATGTAACAAAAACTCGGTGCAACAGCGACTTGAAGAAATGGAGTCGTTGATGCACCGATTAGTCAATTCTTCAAAAACCCTCCTTTATTAGGCACGACTGCTAAAAACGGTCCGCGCATCCAGATTATTTTCTAGTTACACTAACAGAAATTCCAACTACAATCATACAGAAATGTGCTCAAATATTCGCTTGTGAAGATATTGATGTGCTCATCGAAGTCTTCTTTCTTCAAGAGAAATCACTGGTAAAGCTATTTGAGTGTAGGCTACTAACTTTACGTCGAATCCATGTTTTCCAAGCTCTTTCACGGTTTCAGGACTGCATTTGTGCATGATAATCGTTTTACCAATAACCACCGCGTTACAAGCAAATTGACTGGCGTCTTTCTCGGGAATCTTAAAAAGTACGCAAGCATTAAAATTGTTTACGCATATTACACAAATATTTAGGGAACCCACCACATAACTTCCTCTTATGAGTGCCGTAAAGAGCATGAATTACCTGATTGCCGATCTGAAATGATACATCTAATGTGGCCTACAGCATAAACTCTCACACACTCAACAAACAATCAAGTGAAGAAACGGTTGGAGCGCTCACATCTCGCATGAACCTTACAAAACCTACAGCACCTAAATAGCGACAGTGTTTCAGTTGAGTGGTGAAGATGCATGAAGTAAGGAAGAGGCTTTTTCGGCTTAGCAGCCCTAAAAGCGTTCATCCTTCATATACTCTTTCCTGCAGAACAAAAACAAGAACATGACTCAAAAATTCAACTCTGATAGCGATTCAAAGAGCTTAAACTTGAGGACGCTCAAATCTTCCATCGTTTTTAGTTGTAATACAAACTGCCAAATTCTGCTTTGTTTAGTAAAATTTTGCAGTCCCTATGAAGCCAAATACGAGCCAAAGATTATAGCGCGATAGATGAGAAGAAAATCCGGATGGATGCTATTCATCGTTAAGAACAAATACCGAAATGAAAATATAAGAAATGGGATGAAACTTTCATTGAATGAGAAACGAAATGAATATTTAGAAAATAACATAGCCATGATGAATGGAAGTAGTGGAATATAAGTTATGCCTTTTGAAGCAAAGACTTCATACCGGAAATAACAAACGATCCCAAATTATTCATGCATTTGGCTATTCATGCACTTGGCTAATAGACCAGCTCGTCCTTCCTCAAGAATGAGCACGGCAATGAAGTGAAGGTGAATTTAGCCAGAAGGAAGAAACTTCGGCGGCAGCACAACAGCACTTGTAAGAAAATGATAACAAAGTACAACAAAGTAGTGAAGCATTTCCAGTTTTTTCCTTATCTGCAGCTCTGGAAAAGCCACTCTTTCTGCACTTGAGGGTACGTCAGAGGGATTTATGCCTGCGGACAGCCTTTATATATATATATATATATATATATATATATATATATATATATATATATATATATATATATATATATATATATATATAATAGAGTCCCACACGTAATGAAAAACGAACCGGAATGAGTTCAGTTTCATTGGATATGTTGTGACGAGTGATGGCATCGAAGGCGTAGGGGAAAAACATCGCCAGTTCGTCGTCAAGTGGGCAGAAGCAAGTGTCAATGTGATAAAATCTTCAATGAGCAATTTCTTTTCTTTCACACCTTGACCGCCGTTTAGTAATAGTTGCTTCACAGACGATTGAAAGATAAATAAGGGGAAGTGAACCAACCCTAATGCATATACTTTTGTGTAATAATATACGTATCATACATATGTGTTTGGGGTTGAAATAAATAACTGGAAAGACATCAGATAAATGCCGTATGCGCACGTTTTTCTGCTTTTCGATAAATACCTAACAAACAGTCACAGAATATCAGGCAATGACGCAGTGAACGAACCTAATATAAGTTAATCAAAAATGGGTTTTTGCAAAAACGGAGTAGAATTGCATATTTGAAAGGAAAGTGTTAAGGTAACTAGCGCGCAAGACAAGCACGGATTCTGTTGAGTCAAACTTTTAGACCTCTAATTACCCGACGTAATTAAACGCAACTTTTTAAAATTTGGTAGGAAAGGGTGATGACGGATATGGTGTGATGTAAGGGGGCCGGGTAGCGATATTTTAGGACCGGGACCTAGAGAGAAAAGTCCGGGTGAGGAAAGCAAGGACACTGCCTACCGAAGTGGTCCTCAGTGGCGACCCCGCTGTGGATCGGGGACTACGCATCACCTCAGCTGCACAGTTCACCAAGAAATTTGCTCTAAAAATGAAGAAATATCTATTTAAAAATGCAGTGATGTATTCGGCGAACAAAGAAGTGGCGGCCGCGCGGCACATTTTCTCGCCATCCGTCATTGAGACCGATCAAGAAAATTGTAAAATAATTGAATACTATTCGATGGCATCGCTAGTTATCGCTCATTTTCAAATGGCCGCACAAAAGAGGCAAGGCATAACCTTGGATCGATTAGTCTACAGCCAAGCACCTTGAAACGGGAACCATCATCAAGCTTATCGGCCACATCGCCTAATGCGCGTACATCTGTGCGAGGACCAACACCAACAAACAATACGTTTTTGTTACGGCCACCCCACAATGCGTCACCAGCACCTGCAATTTTAATTTCTGTCCCTTAGAATTTTATATATGTTTGCAATCGCATTACAACTTACCCTAGGTAGAAGGATGCCTTGTGACTGGGGCCTTATTCTGGAGAAAAAGTTCGTGTTGAAAGGACATTTCAATCGAAACTCCATATCAATACGCAGTTGTATTTTACATATGTCTTTTGAAACAATTCTGATGACCCAGTAAAGCATCTCTATACGCATACCATGCTGTAAGTTTGTTTTGGTACCTCCCTAGCTGATAGTTCCCAAGAAAATCCTTAACGATGCAGCTGCTTGTGAGGAAGCAACTCATAATGACGGATTTAATCCGTGACGAATTCAAAATTAACGAAGTCACCTCCACAGAGATTCTTCTCTGTGGAGGTGAATTGCTGTCAATTGACGATGGGAAAAGCGAAGAGATTCATTTAGGTATCTCATCCGGAAAGATCAAATGGGAAGAAAAGAATTAATTGAAGAACGTTAACATCACAAAGGAAACGATCGGGCTGCTTATAGGGGAATAAGTCGAGCACAACTGTCATCGCTCATCGAAACAAGCGGTTTTGCAAGCTGCGGACAAACAAGAGCACTTTTTTCGCATGTATACTCCCCCCCCCCTTCCCCCCCCCTCCCCCTCTGGCTTATTCGCTCTCGACGGTAGTTTTGAGAGCGACCTAGTCGTAGAGGATTCTCCTCGACCATTAAGTGTCGCTTGTTGTGCGATGCTTCCCCATGACTAAGCGACTTAAGAGATATGCTCCCCCACAACTGATTCGCCCCGACGGAAAAAAATCTTCGCAGTAGCACTCCAAAGAGTCTTGTTGCAAATATCCCATAATACTACAGTTCGCAATTCTCAAAGCTCTGTCTGAAGTTCCTGAGCACTGCGTGTTCCAATGAGCGTCCGTACAGGTGAGCGAAGATCGCGAATAATATCACCAACAGATAGCATTGCTTCATCGTCTATGCGCAATGGGCACTGATCGACGGTTTCAAGAAAACGGCAAAATTTTTTTGACAAAAATCAATTCGACAGAATTCTGACCATGCACTGGACTTAATCAGATGTTCTGTTAAAGCGAAAAGAACCGTTGCAGGGTCTGAGCGAAGTCTATAAATTCACAAGTCAACGGCAAAAGGATTGCAACATTTGAATATTATTAAGTAACACCGTTAATAAACATGAGAAACAATTGGCGTTCCAGTACACTGGTGTGCTGCCTTCTGGAACGCCGTTAGTGAAAGCGCGCTGTATGGATAGCTAGCTACCTACCTTTCCACTAATTGCTATTCTCATGTTTAGAGACCAAAACTACTTTGATGGAAATCCATCCACCCTCTATCTTTCCATCTTTTGGTGGTTTTGCTATGGCCATCAAAGTCGGAGGCCATAGGAAACCACTGAATTGGAAATTGCTTAAAACAACTTGCGTGGAATGCGCAAGACAACGATATGTGAAAAGATGCAATTGCACTATACTCGATTGCATACCTTCGAAAGGAATGTCGCGGTCCCCAACGGTTTCATAGCCATGTTCGCGGAACCACTTCTCATAGAATAATCTCTCTCCTTGACGCTCTGGATAATAGAAGCTCGCTAAATATGCCGTTCTTTTCCTAATAACTGCAGCATTAGCCGTGAAAACGATGTCAGGGAACCGATCTGCTCCCTAAAATAAGTTCAAAACGTTCTTAATGAAACAGCCTGTTAGGAGTAAAACAATATAGATACCCTAATGTATCAGTGTCGTCCATAACTTGCCTGAGGTTAAAATGTCCTAAAAATTAAGCCTTGTTGAACGTTTTTGACTTCAAACGAATGCAAACGGCCAATATAAAGTTGGGCAATTACAATCACACGAATCGTAAGGCGAATATGAAATGACTGGAAAACTTTAAATGGGAATAACCGCACATTTTATACCTATTCGCAAATACGGTCCATGGCCCTGCGTGGCTATGGGTTTTGGTCCAGGGGCTGCTGACTAGCGTCACTGAGTTCGTTCTTTAGTGGTAAAGGCCAAGCAATTCATGGTCACGTTGCCATGACCTACTTATGGCTAGCATCGTGAGAGGAACATAGCATGAAATATTGCATCGTTTCCTCAGCAATAATCAGCAGGCTGCTTGACTGTTAAGAATTACAGCCGTTTTTCGTAATTCATTATTTCGGTAAAAACCGCAGCCAATAAAGGGGACGAAAAAGGGACAGGAGAGGAGGAATTTTCCTTTCTCACATGTCAATAATATAAACAGTGTCTTAAGAATCACATCTCTCACAACATTATATTCATTTAGGATCTTGTTCATCCCAAATCGCATGTTTTAAAGCACTAGAACACTTATGAAGTTGCAAAACTCTTTCTTCTTCCTAAGGTCCGAAAAAAATCGAACGTCTTGCGCGAACACCATTCCAGCAATTCCGCGTCCGTTGCGATTTCTAGGGCCTATAATCCCTCCCCACTTGTTTCGATAAGTATCGGTAACTTTCACAGATTTCAAACTCCTTCTGTTATCCGAATGGTATTTCTAAGGGGTATTCATTACGTAAGCGAGAAATTCGTTTAAAAAACTGATGCTCTTTCTTGGAATCTACGGTTGTTCCAATTTGTGAAATAATATCTGATGACAGCATTAGCGTTAATTGAAAGAAATAAGAGCAGGGTGAGCACGATTGTCAATGCGCTGAGGTGTAATCTATTTTCTCGTTCATTTATTGGGCGCTTTCGTTCGTCGTCTAGATGCAAACTCCAAGATGGTTAATTGTGCATTCGGAGTCCGACTCCGAAATTTTTCGCAATTTCTTTTTCAATCAGAGATATCGTAAAACGTTGCCGATAATTAAATCGTTAGAATTTGTTTTTAAATCTTACCATTAGCGCATATTGTTACGTTTCACCATTCACTGAAAGAATGCCTTATTTCACTGGCAGCACTTTTAATTGTCCGGGCGCCTGTAGTCGGCAGGAGAATTATTTGCCAGAAATTGACTGATGTAAACATGAAGGTGTATTGGTAGTATTGATGTATATCTTAAGGTAGCATTTTACAACTTTAGAAGCAAGAATCTGTAGAATTTTACTGCGAGATATCCACCTAGTATTCTATATTCTCATTTAGACAAAAAAAGCCGCAATATTAGGATATCCCTAGTTCTATTTCATATCGAAATTATAGTGTAGCAATATTTTAAGAATAATCAGGGATGAAAGGTTAAAAACGAACCTAAAAGCCAAGCGGCCGATACGTTATAATTCGTCATAACAAAGGAACAAAAAGCTAGAAACAGTAGAAATTAAAAAGCACCTACATTCGGTTCGAGAACTTCAACACTAGCTCCGGAACGTTCAATGGAAGCTTTCAGTGACTCCCACTGCTTCATCGCCACATCATGGTTTACAGCATTCTTAACGTCCATCCATGGATTTATCGAATACGACACCTACAAACATTACCCACCAATTGCTGCATTTTTCTGTCACATGCAAAAACACATCTCATTTTTATGGTATACAAGACAATGGCTGGAACTCAAAAGAGGGTACTTTCAAAGCAACAACCGATTGGTAAGTTCAACAACAACAGACTGCTCTACCCATTTTTTCAAGTCGATTGATTTTTTCACCAAAAATTTATGCCTAAGCAAAGTCACAAAACAAGACACTGTATGAGCTGAATACTGAAGTTATTAATCCCAAGTGCACTTTTTGTAAACTTGTTCGTATTAACAGAAGAAATATTCTATGCGTTCGTAAGGACGTGTTCGTCTCAATTGATTAATTTTGTATTCCCTTCAATGAATTCCAAAACAATTTCTTAATATTCTTTGCTCTTTAGCCTCAATTCATCTTCGTGTGGCAATGACATATTTTCCGAAAATTAGCTTTTCGCTTCGATTAATATTTACACTATTTGTGCATTCTGCGATTGACTATTGATTCCACAATTTGCTATTGCGTAACACAGCTGAAGGAAAACTCGTTTGTTGTGTGAAAAAGTTACTGAGAACCCAAAGAAAGGAAGAAATGGAGCTCCAAAATGCCATTTGAAGTCTGAATTACTGAATTCGCACACATTTCATGCACTTCTCGAATTGATAGATGATATTTTATTCGTTGTTAGCATACTCGTTTTATCTTTCAAATGAGTCGACAGATGGGCGATGGTGATGTGCATTTTCATATTGAACATTTTCATATTGAACATATTGGACATTTTGGTAAAAAAATATCGAAAATATTTTTTCTAATAGGAGGTTTCGGTGTAAAACCATCAAATGGAACGCAAATTTATCAACCGAAAGCAAAAGAGACACATGATAACTACACATTGCTTAGGAAGCATCCCACGTGTATGCCGCTAATACCGCAGTAGCCTGAGATGTTCAGCATATAAAAGTCAACATATACGTTGTTTAAAAAGAGTGTGTAAACCGCACTACTCTTCAGCTGCTTGCTTTCTTATGACACCTTCTGCGCATGGCAAGTGTGTACAAAAATGTATGTTTCTGTCTTTGGGCCAAAACGTCCTATCATAAAGAATCTTTGCGCTCGCTGGTCTTCGACATATTGGCCACATTTTCCTGTTGTCGAAGACTGGATTAAGCGCTGAAAAGTAATCGACGATTATAGAACTATTTTGCATTGACCGGCGGAGGTATTTCGACTGACCCATTTGTAGGCATCTCAAGTATTCTTACAATACCGGTTAAATCATACTCAGCCTACCTAGTATCATGCGATGCTTCTCATCCCCCTACTATATCTTCGCATGGAAAAAGCGAAGTTATTACACGTTCAACGGAGCGTACCTTGAAAAATGTGGGCCGGCACATAAGTATTCGCTTTAAGAATGTCGTTGTAGGTGCCATCCTCTGCAGTCTGAAGTAAAGAGTGATTATTTCGATCGTTACGAGCTAAAAGTTGCACATGCAAACTTTCATCATGGATCAGCCAGCAATACATCGATTCGCAGTACTACTTACAGTAGACACCACCATTACAACAGAAAAATAGCGCAGTATACGGTGGCCTTCACTAGTACGGTAGACAGCTAAAGCAACTTTCATAAAGCCTAAGCGGTCAGATTTGCAAGGACAGTTCACATGCGGAACTTAGCAGACAGCGATGTGGTACACCGCTCACTGGCATAGATGTTTTCGCTCGGTCTGCGACCGCGGTTTCGGTTGTCACTTTTTGCAGCATCACTTAATTGCCGATCTTGCAATGGGTGAAACGGCAAGCGGCTACTGATTGCGTGATCGGGACGCCCTATAGTTACACAACATTCACTGATGTACCGAATGATGTATGTTACGGCATTGGATGTCAGCACTTTGTACGTCACAAGATAAAGAACAATATTAAGTTGTAGTGTTCCGCATCTCTGCAGGAAGATGCTTCTGTTGGATGTGTTGAAAATGTTCAGTCGAAAGATGACAAAACGGATATTAAAGAGCCAGAACTTAGCCTCTACAAGAAAGCAATTACAGACTAAAATTTAAGATATTCCTTGGTCAATTGTTTTACAAAACTGCACCTCTATTCCATATCGTTTCAAATTGTCATCATATTATATTCTTTGAAAAGCAAATGACTGCTGCCTATATTTTCAAAATTCTATTCAATAACGCGAATTTCCTGCGAGCTCTTTAGGCGCTCGAATATCAACCTCTTTATCATTATTTATCATGCAGACTGCCTTTACTACCCACATGGATGTCTACATGATATTTGTTAGTTCATGCCTCCCCTCACCTCAAAACACTGCCTCTACCCACTGCTACCCTCCTCTTCTCCTCTTCCGTTCAGCACGATCGCGAAATGACGATAAACTGATATCAGGAAGAAAGCGTAGGACGCTGCTGCAGAGATGAAGACCTTAGTCATTTTTTCCGTTTTCATTTAAAGCTGCTATGTATAGAATCTCTCTAAGCGGAAATCGCGACCGTTTAGAAAACAGTGATTCTTCGGAGAGGCCGATTTTGCGTCAAATTCCTTGTTCACTCAACTTACTTCTTCGAGAACAATTTTACGTTTAGAATAAAAGTAATGAAAATACTACCGAGTGAAGGGGGAAGGTGATAATAACGAGAGCCACATTACGAATTTCATCGATGAGAAAGTAAATTTTTTCTGAAAGTAAAAATACAGCTATTAAAAATCACTTTCTACGTCTGACCTACACAAGACAACGGCTTGGTCCCCTTCCCCTACTGCCCTCGCTTCGTACGTCAGGTGGTTGCTACCAACCTGGATTTCGCAACTGCGTTTTGTCGGTAAGCTCCGCTGTTGTTCTCACTGAAGTTTCGGCCAGGAAGGAATTGTTATTCTCCAATGCGGTCACTTTATCTATGCCTATCTGTTGCTCATAATCTAAGCAATCAGCACATCACTTTTTATGAGTATCATATCTGGTACATCTACCGATGCCACAAGGTCGTCTGCCACATATTTAATTACTCCTGGGTTGAGTACATATTGACGTATACGATAAAAGCGGAAACGTTATTATCCTCTGTACAGTAGTAGAAAATTAAAGTAGGTAATTACTTTAGTAAGCAGCTGGCAAATATAACGAGGTTATGAGATCCATCGCCAGATTAACTCCTTGGGAAACGGGTGATTAGAGGCAAATGAAGAAATGACCCAGTACATCAACACAGGTGTTGGGAAGAAACCGATGTGAATTTATATATATATATATATATATATATATATATATATATATATATATATATATAGGGTGGACCAGAATTGAACTGACATTGGGCAGACATAGATATATATATGTAGGATGTTTTTGAGTTGTGAGCCAGCTAAAGTCCGGCTCAGACTGAGAATGATAATGAGTGCTTTTGATGACCAATGAAAACTTGCTCGCAGCCGGGGACGAACCCCTGACCTCTCGCTTGCCGGGCGAGTGCTTTACCACTGAGCTACCGCGGACGTTTTCACTAGTCATCATCCTCGTGTTATGAACTCCCATATATATATATATATATATATATATATATATATATATATATACAACGTCTAAGTACACGTGTATATATACGCATACACATGTACACGCATAAGAATCGATGTATATTACAGATCCCATTTTTCGCTAAAAATATTGCAGTTATGCTGGTCAGAACTTACAGTTATAAATGCTAGTCTTTCTTTGTGCTGTCGGATAGTCAATAGCTTTCGAGCATCACATTTTACGTATCCTTCTCATTTGCCTCTCTTCGAGTGAGATCTCACCGTTTTCAACCTTCCCGCAGGCTCTGTACACAGAACACTGTCCTTAAGTCGTTTCAGCTCAGATTTATTGCTGTTTGAAATAAATTGCAATCACATATTGTCAATGCAGGAAAGAGGTTTTCGGGAAACTCTTCAAGGCTTTTGACCATCGTCAAATTTTCGGTTTCATTCGTCAGTTCAAGTCTGAGGGACTTTTCACTGTGATTGCGAAATTTCTTTACACGGTTTAACCCACTAAATATGCACTCAAATGCTTCTGCATTTCTTTTCCTATTGTATTGACTTTTTGCATATATTTCCCCCACGTAGATGTTACCTTTATACAAATAAAGGTTTCTTCTTCTTCTCCTTCCTCCTCACCTTTTTGATATAAGGAAGAGAAGTAATCTGTTGTTAGGACGCTCGGCAAAAGGGCTGCACAGTTTCGTTGAGAACAGAGTGGTTTTCCGATGAGGCGGCTAGCATTGTACAAAGGTAGTTAGTTTGCTGTGAAAACGTGGTTTTCGGGGTGGAGCGCAGGAGGAGAGGGAGGAAGGTTATGCGTTCAGTTACGGATCACTTTACTTGTAAAGGAGCATCCGAAGGAGGTGTCACGAGAAGGAAAGTTGAACTGCATCGCACAATCAAACGTCTCTTCGTGGTGGACTGGCACCTTTGGCGAAGAGATTCCTCTCGGGAGCGACTTAGCCATAGCGAGCATACCTATGAAGAAAGTGCTGTTGCTTGCCGGCGGTTGAGTAACGGTTTCTTCTTCATCTCCTTCCTCCTCATTTTTCAGTTAAAGGAAAGAAAAATATTTCTTTCTTAAGTAGCACTCGGAAGGAACCAAGAATGCATATCGTCTGGTGTGACTATACATTCCTCAATCATAGAGATTGCTTCAAACGAATCAGGCCACATATAGTTGCATGTTGATATCGAATTTCGATTGAAATGTCTCTTCGGCAGCGATTTTTTGTTGTAACTGCTCTCGACTTATTTCCCTATTAGTAGCTCGATCGTTTCCTTTATCATGTTCCCGTTCTTTGAAAAAACTTCCTACTTTACCTCTTTGGATGAGCTATACACATGAGTCTCTTCGCTTTTCCAATCGTCAGTCTTTCCTGTGGAGGTGAATTCGCTAATTTTGAATTCATCACGGATTAAATTCGTCATTATGAGTTGTTTCCAAATAAGCAACTGCATCGTTAAGGATTTTCTTGGTAAGTATTAGCTAGCAAGGCACCAAAAAAAACTTACAGTCTGATATGAGCATAAAGACATCAAAACTGTTTCAAAATAAATCATCAAAATTGTTTCAAACAATCTATGTAAAATATAGCTGCGTATTGATATTGAGTTTCTAATGAAATATCTCGTCGACACCAAGTTTTTTTCTCCAAAATAACGCTCCGGTCATAAATTATGTTTCTATATTCGCAATTTCATACCGTATCTATCTGGAGTGAGTTGCGGTGCCAGTGCAAACATGTAAAATTCTAAGGGGCAGAAATTAAAATTGCAGGTGCTGGTGACGCATCGTGGGTGGCCGCAACAAAAGCGTATTGCTTGTTGGTGTTGGTCCTCGCACAGACGTACGCGCATTGGGCGATGTGGCCGATAAGCTTGATGGTTCCCGTTTCAAGGTTCTTGGCTGCATACTCGTCGATCCAAGGTTATGCCCTGCCTCTTTTGTGTGGTCATTTGAAAATGAGCGGCAACCAGCGCTGGCATCGAATAGGCAAAAGGACTTTATTGTTTTCTTTGAAATGCTTCTATAATAGTCGTGGAAAAGTGGAATGCGTTGAAATGGAGCAGCTGACTTCTCTGTTTACTGATTCTCTCAGCTCGTTTTTCAAAACTATTTTTGGTGCTTTTAAAGCAATAATTTGATCATCTACTCGGCATCATCATTTGCGCAAAATTTGAAAAATTGCGTATAGACACATGTGGGAGTGTTGTTGCATCTTTGAAAGTTTTTTCACCTTGAACATTCTGTTCAAGTGGCAGAAGCGAACAGCTTCCATCAATAATGAAATCTACGACAAACAACGCGAAAATTACCAAAAACGCACATAGAAAGATGACGATGAGTGCAAATCAAATGAATTCATTGCATTCTTTAATGATTTGTTCAACGCAATTTGAAGATTGCCCACTTAGAACTAGTTACAGTTAGTCAAGGCTAGTGCTGCCATAGAATAGGTATTCCATTTGAGAAGAAATGTTTACCAGTATCATATTTGCAATCTTGCACTCGAAATTTCATTTCGTTTGTTCTCGTTTTACTGCATAGAGAGGGGTGAACTGAACTGAAATTCTCTGGTCTATATTAGTATAACAATGAATAGTTTTGGAAGTATGAATCGTATCAATAATTGTTCCTTTCATTTTGAGTGTTTGTAGTTTTTTCCACTCGAGTTTCTTATTAGTAGCTGGAGAGGTTCAGCAAACTTCACGTTTTCTTTCAATAATCGCTCTTAACAAATTGCAATACGTTCGAATATCATGGTCTTTTTTGCGTCAAACGATAGTCGAGGAAAGATGCGAGAAATGTCTTATGATGCGCAGTGAAAAACAGTATCTAAAGTTTTAAAGCAAAAACCTAACTGCTTCTATTTCTCCAAGCGAAAATCAACAGTTTCTCAGATTTTGAGCTATTGCAATGACATACTTTTGGCACTGATTGGTCGAGCTCAGGCCAGTATTGTACATATCGATCATGCCAAGACATTTGATGCCTTCAGTCATGAAAAACTTTTACTTAGTTTATGGTTTTACGATGTGGTGGAAAGCTTATAAATTGGATTAATTGTTTCCTGAGTGGTCGAAACTTTCGAACTAAAGTAGGCAAATCTCTTTCCCCGTCGTACAGAGTCGCCATTAACCAATACGTTGCCTGGGAGGCAACGTATTGGTCCTATCTCATCGCTAATGTATATGAATTATGACCCGGATGGTTTGTTCAGTACCTGTAAGCTTTTTGCTAATGTTGATTCCTCTTTTAGATTTTGGAGAGCTTCAATGCGATTAGGTGGTCTTGCCCAATGGTCTGAGACTTGGCAGTTCGATATTAATAGCGAAAAATGTCGGTCATTGCACACTGGTTTGAAGCATGACTCCAACGCTATCTGCCTTCGAGATTTGGGAGTGTTCGTTGATGAATGTTTGCATTGGAAGACTCATTGTGAATCAGTGACAAATGGAGCGCTCAAGGTGGCAAATTGCGTTATGCACGCAATTCAATATAGCTGCATTCAACATTATAAGAAAGCCTTCATTTCTTATTGTCGCCCTATTCTTGAATGTGGCCATCCAGTTTGGTCGCCACTTCTGGAATTCCTGACGGAACTGGCGGAAAATGTACGAATAGTTTTCAAGAGAACAGTTTTGCCAGAGTTTTTCCGAGTCCGTATAGTCGGAACCCTGGAGCTCATCGGCCCGTTTTGGGGTCGAAAATCCGCTGAATACGACCTCCGCCAGTAGGATCTTGTATTCTGTTTAAAAATTGTTGACGGTTTCTTTGACACTGCTTTAACTCGAAGTTCTCATATTCCATCTCTTTTAATTTATTACAATCCTGCTGACTGTTTCCGAGAGTCTCAATCTTGGATTCAGTTTTTAATTCCTTCCTTCTCCGTGTCGTCAGAATACACGATAAACCTCTCGTTGATTTCGCCTCAGCAGCTGCCTTTCTGCTGAGTAATATCCTGAAACATTTTTCCTCGAAAAATCTATTGGTATCTGGCTCAATAGACGCAAGAATTTTCATCGCCGTGATCGCTTACCTTGTTTCTTCTTGTCTTTGATTTTGTGTTCCGAGTGTTCCTTTCCTTGCTCACGAACTGAATTTTTAACAGCAACAACAACAATTTTGTAGACAAAAACAATAATAGCAACAACTTCTGGCAGTAACGATCCCCTATTAAACGTGCAGACCCCGAAAATATGGAGCTGTGCTCAGACCCAGGCTCGAAAAATGATGGTAAACAGGGGATATTGCCCTGTGCAAGTTTTCCACAGCAACTGCACCTCATATATATATTGCAAACAACACATATATATATATATATATATATATATATATATATATATATATATATATAGGCCCCATTTTTTCAGTGAATTTTGAAGCTTTGCTCACCAGATTTTGTCATAGAGGTCCCTATCTTTGGCTTAACTGCGATTTTTTATGTGGCGCCTTTACATCTCACCGTTTCCACCAGAATCTCCGTTTTCAAATGATGGATTGTATTATATATTTCTACAGGATATATAGGATTCGTCATTAACTCTTAAGGTGTGCTGTAAAGTTTACTGAGGGTTTCCCAATTACAAAAGCAGCTGAAAAATATTAAAACCATAAACTCCATAAGCTGCAGTTTACATCCGGTGTCGATGTGCTGCAATGCGGATAGGGAATGGTGTTAAAGATTGAACGAATAGGAAGTATAGGCAGAATCCGTTGAGATGAAAGCATGGAGTGTGTGGACACTTATTAGGGGGCTAACAAGAAACTCCACTTGCTTAAGCGGAGTGTCCTCGCAACATCTCCTAATGAATATACCCTAATTGCGCTGAGGCAATTTACACAGCATTATGCATTGTTAACTCTCAGTAGTAATTATATTCTTTTGGTGGGCGCATTTTCAGCTTTTCTCGTTTCTAGCTAGTTGCTGTACTATGCTGAACTTCCATTTGATGAATATCTTTTCATATGAATTTCTTTTTTGGATTAAAAGGTTTTTCATGAACACCCTAAAAAACATTGTCCATTTTTGGTAACAAAGTGAGCATTTCCACTCTTTCTTATTTAAGCATGAGACTTCAGCCCACTTCTTCCAGTTTTTATTCTCATTCACAGTCTTTTCTTTTTTTAAATGTGTTTTCGAGTTTGCAAAAATTTCGAGTTGCAAAGGCCGTGTTTGTCTGCCCATCCACTTATTGGAATATTTCAACTTGAGAAACAATGTGTAGATTCGGATGAAATCTGCGCAACAGATGTCCACGCCGATTTTGACTTGATGCCTCAAAAACCACTTCCCGTGTCTTGACCTCGGCATTTTATGATCGTTCAAAGTTTCTTTTTGTTACTGAAATACGCGAGTTCAAAGTCGGCCACTGGCGAAAACTTTTTGCAGAATGCATTTAATCCCTAAGGGAAGTGGGCTTTACGTTATGCGGATTCACCCTCTCCAGCATTTCTCGCCCTGCATTAAACCTATCATAGCTATTGGCTCGGCAATAGCTGAACTACGAGGAGTGTACTTTGAAGCGCCACCGAAATTTTCAAAACCTTACCACTTTTGCTGTAATGGTGTTGTGATCACCAAACTTACGCCTAGAGAGTATTGCAGCTGAGAGCGCGCAACCCTTGATTTTGCGATGCAGATGATTCGTACAGAGGCAACAGCCATTCTTTTGAGTTCACTGCTTCACTCTCGTATCTCTTAACTCAACCTTACATTTTGTTTCTGAAAAAGGCGTGGACTGTTCCAACATTATCGAGCACTCTCCACATGTTTTGTTCGCCACGCATTTTATGCCGACATGTTTTATTTTCGGTTGCTAGAGCTTCTTTGAATCGTTTATTGCAAGTGCAGTACCATTAAGGAATGTTTTAGTAAACACCAGCACTTAAAGTCCTACAAATTTTAACGTGTTTTAGTTGTATTCGAGCAGGAAATTGCACGCGAGTTTTACAGGAGCGAGCACTTGGCTAAGGGCATCAGTGAAACGTTTGCATTGCTGTACGATTTCGATATTCTAATATAGACGTCCTTGTGCTTCTTGCAATCACAACTGGGCTTTTTTCCAAAGGAGGAAGTCTTTTTAGCGGCAATTTTATTGCACGATGCACATCGCAAAAATCGAGTAGATTTCGTGGATAAGCTTGTAGTGGTTGTATGGTGTGGAACAAGCCATCGAAGGAAGTACAAGATTCTTTTTTTTTCATTTTTCTTAGCAATTATATGAAAAACTGAACAAACTTTCTTTCCTGGGAATCCTGCTTAACTATGTATTTCATCTGTTAAAGTTGGCCATATGCTCAGGCACGCATCTGTGCTTTCAAGATCGTTTTATAGCCCTTGTACGATGGGAACTAGCGAAAATGTCGCGTGCTTCGACACTCCTTTAATAGGGATCGTGAATCAAGAGTGGTAGCAGGGATAGATCATTCAGGCCGAAGAGCTAGTCCTCATTGCTGAGAGTATGAGCAAAATTTGTCGCGTGCAAGACGCACACTTATAGCTTGAGAGCATTTGTTGGCAGTTTTTTTTTATTCTAGGCACGAATGAAGCTTCCCGGCTTGCCAGTTATTCTAGAACTTTGATGGCACTGAATAGAAGGCTCTTCTTAATAAAAAAAAAAGTCTTTTGAGATGTCCTCTCGAGACATCTCAAAATGTGCTCTCTTTCCTCTAATCTAACTGTGCTCGGAACTGGCATCACATCACATCACATCACTTTCTTCAGTGCAGCCGAATTCGATGTGCAATAAAGGTGTTGAGGAGTGAGCAGAGATGAGGGTGCGTTTCAAATCCTTGCTAGAGTCATGTTTTACACTAATTGTTTAATACTGAAAGTGCTGTACGAACCTATCACTATGTATTCACCAAAGTAAATCTCGAGTAAATACCACTGTTTTCAACACCTTTAATTATTTGGATTGCAGCAACAGGTCTCGATGGTGACTCTGAGTGCTTCTTTTTTTTTTCTTTCAACGATCGAATATAATGTATCGATTAATTTTTCCCATTTGTTTTGCGCTGTTCGCGTACAATTAACTGAATTTGTGAAATATTTTCCCTTTAAAAGGTGTGATGAAGTTTCCGGCTACTCAAATTGGCTGAAATTCTTGGCCCAAATTTGTCATCTGATTAAAGTAGTGATAAACATTGCGAGCTCATTAATTTTTTCAATTATTCGTAATGACCTCGCAAACGCAACCTTTTAGCAGTACTCTTGAGTCGTTGAATCCACTGCGATGAAACATTGGTCAAAATTTTCGGCAGTTTTGTGAAAATCATTTTTGTAATATATTTCAAAAGTTGTTGTGCTATACCTCTTGCAGAAAGACTTCGTAATAATATAATCGGACGTGCAGTAGGTGATATCGCTTTTACATGATTCATTGAAAGCTGCTCAAAAGGTTTTCTTCTTTTGAGGTAAGCGTTTTGTAAAGTCATTTTCTAAGGAGAAGATTTGCTAAAAGCGAGCTGCTCTACATTCCGTGCTCATCCTCTGGGATTATCGCTAGTGCTGCAAAAAGACAATAGTTTTGGCCACATTTTCTTATTTCAGTCTGTTTGAAATGTGATAGTGTGATCTTCCCGACATTGAGGTAGATGGTGGTACATAATGGCAGTTGGAAGCTTGAAAGCTTCCAAAATTGGCAGCAGTACGTTGATCGGCGCTTTTATCGCCGGTGCTTTTGTCGCAACATCATTGTGTGCCTAATTCCAAGCACAGCCTTAAAGCAGATTTTAAGCGTTGTTGAAAGTGATTTGAATGGCTGCAAGTGCCACGACATAGAAAAAATATCGCTCATGTTGCAAAGGTGTCCATTTCAAAAGTGTTCAGCGGAATCAGCCTTCAGGCAATTTCCGTTGTTCACGGTAATGCGCCGGAAGAAGCAGCTTTACCTTGTTTTAAAAAATATTCTCGAAAACCATTGATCATCGTTGTGTTTATTTTAAATTTAACGTCTAATGCACATTTGCGAAGATTGTTGGAATGCCTATGTGAACGTAGAAAACCACAGACCTCTCATAAAGTTCCTTTAACTTCTTAATTCAATTCCTCTGATTTCATTCAAAAGGACTCACCACCTCCGTTTGTTTGTGAGTATTGCACGATTAAGGCTCTGTGCACGTTTCGTTCCACTGCATCCTCAACAGTATAAATTCCCCATTCCTTTTCTCAATTTACTAACAACTTTTATGCACTTCCTAGGGCATTGCTAAGAAAGATCCTCGAATTAAATGTTAGCTTGCTGTTTCCGGCCTACGCTGCCCTTCAATGATTGCATTTCTGCGTTAAATTTCGCTTATCCCTTATTCGATCCGTTCTAGTTTTGTCAGCAGAAAAGGGTGTCATGGAGAAATTATTCCTTTCTATAATACAGGAACTCATTCAAAGGACTGGCTTTATAGATTGATGAAGTTTGCTCGAGTTATGTGCTGCGTTTGAAGCAAAGTGTGGGCGTTGACGAAGATGCGCCATTTGCAATGGTGCATTGTGGATCGCGCGGCACAATGTGGCTGACCATCCTTTGGGTATTACCCGACCGCAAATCTGCCAGCTGACTGCAATAGATGAGGATGTCTGGTGGCCTCAACACGCGGCTGCTATCCGCATTAACAATTCCCATTCGACTCATAATGCATTCGGAGATGACAATCACTTGTCGCTTATTATAATGTTTCGCCCTGCCAGCACATCTCATTCTTTCGTTGCAACTAAAATAGGTTTTCGCTCATCTTACCTTCCACGTTTTCAGTTCAGAGTTTTAATAGACGGTGTTTTTATACTATTGCTGCATTCATCATTGATATCGTTTTTTATATGGAGTTGCTTATGCATAACATAGACAACAATAGTAGAAATGACAGCAGCTATGCGCTTTGCGTTACTCTAATATTTACATGCGCCCTAATACTTGACGTTAGTCTACACCCACATTAGCCATCCACAAAGGAGTCTATCGATGGTTTTATTATATATTTCCTCAAAATTATCTTGCTTATTAGACGAATTGTACCTTCACTAGTGTATTATTGTCGCTTCGTTGTTGTTATATAATGGCCAGAGAGGTTGTTGAGCGTAAAGGTTTAATTGGCTGTTTGCAACGACAGCTGTGCGAAGAGTTATCCTCGATATTCTTTAAACTACTATTCGGGCGCAGAGTTCATTATTTCATGTACATGTGATCAGTCCTTAATTCAAAATTTTCACCACACAGTTCTATTGGCGTTTCCCGTTTTCCAAGGTGAGTGACATGGAAATGTCTCAAATTCAAGTAAAGTTTCACAGGTATTTAAAACAATTATATTTCTTTTCGACTTGCTATTTATTGCCCGAAACATTTAAATATTGGCCGAATGAAGCAATATAATGTGACAAATTAGGCTTTCATTGAAAATTTTGAACTTCGGTTAGCAAACAAAGGAAATGAATTAGTACTAGTGAAAAAAAAGTTATAGATTTTCTGAATGAGCAAGCTTGCTCCAAAAATTTACCTGAAGAAAGTCTTTTCCTAATAGGAGTCCAAAATAAGAAGAGAGCGCTACCACCTTAGTAACTACCAACTCCCTTCTGATGCTCTGATATCTTTAAACTGTATTGATAGATCCTTACATCATGAATTCGGTTTTCAGCTTTCTTCATGGATGAATTTTTCTCTACTTCGTGTTGTTTTATCTCGAAGAAATAAGGTTTAAAGAGCGTTATTTTTCACGCAAAGATCACATTCTTTCCACGGTCGAGTGATCTGAAATAGTTGTTGAAAGCAAGAAGTTTGCTTAGTACCGGTAAACAATAGTGTGCTTGCGGAGTTTAAAAATTGATCGAGACTACTTCATGAGACTTGTTTGTTATGGAATCGAAATGAAGCAGTCGTTTATGGTAAGTAGATCCGACTGCACTCGGATAATTTTATTCCTCACGGGCAAGTTCCCCTCCTCTTCCTCAACCCTCACGTTCCCTCTCCCTTCATGAGATTAAGTTTGACTCGTGAGCTGTTTATTTTCCCAATGTTCACTTTTCTGTCAGTCGAAGCCGTAGGGTCGTGGTCTTACTTAAAACTCCCATCAGTTGTTGTCTATCTGTGCTTGATTCAAACAGCATATAATTTTCACATAATTTTACATACTTACATATCATGCATCAATTGGCAGTAAGTCTGCCTTCCCAAGTAATCCAAAGGTAATAAAGTGCATTTTGTGTGACTCTAAGCGTCCTACATAGAAAGCTTACTTCAGCGAGAGTTATATCAGTCGAATCCTTATTTTCTTAGACGATGCACACGCTTCGGACATCACGACGAAATAAAATGCTCGCATAATGCTTTAAGGGAGGAGATATTGGGCGCCAATGCAGTAATTCACTAATGCGATATTTGCACTTTTGAAATTATACTAAAACTGCAATGTGTTATTCAGTTGCGAAATAATTGCATCGAATTTCTTTGAAACGGAAATAAAAACGTAGCATCGGCCCTTATACCGAAAAATGCCGCCATTCATATTAATTAGTAGTTGCAGTTGAGCGTCCCGATTATTCCAAGGGATACATTTTGCTGAGTGTTGTCTGCTATAACGATGAAGACTCGTTTCTGAAGCATTAGTTAAAATAAGCGAGCGGCATCGTACTTTAGAGATGTTCACAAACGATCGAACGAACGTATACGACGCACACATAAATTGAGAGCAGGTTTCAATGCAGCAACCAAATAGAGAAATGCGCAAAGCAATTTAGGTGAGTCTCTTTTACATTCCGCTCGTTGCGTTAACTATTTTTACAACACTGACCATTAATTTCGCACAAATGAAGATGACATGTGAATTAGGTTGTCAATTTTTTCTTCTTTTTTTTGCATGCTTCTGTTTTTTTGTTCGTGCAAAAATTTGATAATTTGAATGCTCTATTTATCCACGAGTGGACATTTTTCAACTAGAGATTTAATTTACCAGTTCGAGCAAAATTTGTAATGTGAGAACCCATCGTTTCAGACATGAGATATTTCCTCCTACTCTCGACTCCAATGTTTCAGAGAGCCCAAATCTTTTTCTTATTGAAGCTTCCAGATTCAAATCTTCTTTGGAAAGAGAATTTTGGCAAAAATATATGTGCAAGCGGAGGAGGCTTCCATTCGAAAGCTCCATTGAGAATCTGAGACGTTCAGAATCTGTGTAAGTAACGTTGTTATGATACTCTTTCTTCTTGACTTCTTTTACGGGTTTCACAATTTAGCGTTTCATTTCATAACCTACTACGAATAGGTAGTACGTTATTTGAAGCATTATGCTCTAAGCCTTAAACGTGCTCAAGGTATGTGAGCAACATGACTATAACAGAATTACTCTTCACCTATTGCACAAGATGTAAAAGTGGACCTTCAGCAGAGTGATTTCCTGAAAGGAAAGGTAGGTTGCACAGAAAATTCCTCGAGTTTGAGTCGTAAATAAGCTTGTGAAATACTTCATTTTGTAGTTACTATGCAAGAAATGTCAGATTTCAGAAACAAAAAATAACCCTTGAAATCGTGTAATGGAAAAAAAGAAAGTGTGAAAGGCACATTTTCCTGTGCGCAGAACTCTTCGTGTCTTGAAAATCTACCCTCGTCATGTTGATTTTCACGTCACAAGAGATCATTCGTTTGCTTTCCTCTTCAAAAAGGTGAACTATTTTTCTACGTCCAGAAATAAATTGCGTTTTTAACATTTTGAATTGATAAGATAAGAATTTCCCAAACTTTTAAGATGTGAGTAGGCATATTAGGCTGGTTTGAGCTCAGGTTTATTTCTACTATCCGCTGCTCAGTTAGCAAAGTATTTCCATTTGGAATTCCCACCTATCTCTAGCACCTCGTGTCCCCCGAAACCAGCACACGAGAAGTGCAAATTTGGGTGGACAGGCTGTTCTAAGATTTGAATCGTTGCCGAAAATTTCAGCATCTCATAATTTGTAACATCAGAACATTCAAAGAAAATTTCTGACATTCGAGCATCAGTCTTAAACTTAGTGCTAGATAATGTAGTCGTTTTCATGGAAGATTAATATCTGAAAATTGCATGAAACGTTAAGTTTGCAGACCTCCAAAAAATGTTTCTGTATCTGAAGCATCAACCGAGAACACATCACTCATGGCACAATGTACAACAATTTTTCTTTACTTAGTTCTTACTAGTTTCAAGTTTGCGTATTTATCTTTATGGCTTTATTCTTCACTAGGATAAATATGACGATTACCGATACATTGGGCAATTAATGACTCTCTTGGGAAAAATTGATATATCTAATCGTCGACATTTTTTTCAAAAATCGGTAAAAAATTTGCAAGTTTATTTGTTTTGTTGCACTTATTAATTAGTGCTCTTCGTCTGTTGAGGTCTATTTCTTAAGAACTGACGATGTAAAGGTTTTTTCAGTGAAAGTATAAGAAAAAGAATTTTATGGCGAAATTTTTTTAACGTTTTCTTGTTTACTTGGTAGCCATATTAAGATAGCTCTATTTTTCCATAATTAACTGATCGTGCTTTTCCTAATAATAACTATGTTTTTAATTTTAGGGATTTCTATGCAAAATAAGTCTGCTGCTAAAGTTGGCCTTTTAGCAGATTTCGTGGCATCAGTTCATTGCTCTATATAACCGCTTGAAACAGTGCTAAGTCGAATGGCATTGAGTTTCGTATTAATCCATCTCTCCAGTAATCCTGTTCCGAAACCTCACTGACTTATTGAGCATCTTGAACTCGTAGTAGAATTTACACATTTTTAATGCGCTAGCTGCCAGCTTAAACGGTGCCAGGAACACCTATGTGACCGACTGCGATTTGGGTGAGGATCAGTTCGCAGCTTTACACAGCAACACCACTTTTGCAAGGCTGCCAGAACTGTAGGAAAGACCTCGTGGCTTTTGTTGTAATATAGCAGGTGGTCATAAAACTTGCTCTTCGAAGAATGCTATGGATGTGCTTTTGTTAAGAGAATCGGCGACCACACCCATTTTTGGTGCTTTGCCAAACACTTCAGAAATCCTTGTGGTTAGATAGTAGTTGTCGTGAAATTTCACATCTAGAAATAAATGAGGAAAAGCCTTTTATCTCTCTATCAAAAAACATCCGCATTTTCGAACACGTCTTCAAGAGTGCTTTGTAGCGTTGTTTTATGGTAATGAGTAATTCTGCAAGAAATGCGCAGTTTTGGCTGTTGTGTAGGTCACTTCCTGCTTGTTGACTATTCAAGTTGGTGCCAGTCAATGTTATGCGGTTTTCATTGTGCACAAACTATAGCGAAGCTACGTTACACGACGGTAAAGTGAGTGGATTAACTGAGACTACTTGATATGCAACCGTTGTGATTGCAACGAAAAAAGCGAATTCTCAAAATTTAATAAACGAAATTCGATTCATCCAATCGTACGTTAATTCCAATAAATTTTCTTATGGCAATCAATACGAATTTGGTAAGGAGGAAACGCAATGCGTAAAATATTGTTTGCCTCTCAGGCCATTTTTTCAATTCAATTCCTACTCATCAATGTCTTCATCTAATCTCTTTCTTCACCGTCATCTATATATTATATTTCGAGACCAGCATAGTACGAGTGACATGTTGAGTAACAAATAAATCTGTGCGCATTGCTTTCTTGCAAATTAAGTAAAACCATTAATGCAGAATTGCACAAAGTTTTCATGCTATCAGCAGGTTTTCTGCTTTTAGCTATGAATTTTAGGTTGAATTATCTCTCAGTGAGTGCAGAAGAGTGGTAGAGAACGTAATATGAAGTGTTTCTGCATACCATATTTGCATATTTAATATTCGAAGTGATTAAATTTGCATATTAATGTTTCCGCATTCTGATCAACCCGATAGTCGATGCAATTCTTTTGCACTGAATTAAGTTTTCTGCGATCATAACGGTGTGAAATGTTTTATATTTACTCACCTCATAAAATGCTTACAATTTTTTTTTTTTTTGTTTGAATTCAGCAAATCATGTGAAAGATTGTAGAGCATCTGCGTGTGTCATATCTATTAAATTTGAAAAATTCAACTTCATTGATTTTCGAAATGAAACTTCCAAAGGGAGAGACACTCATCATATACGTATGTAAAGGCACTACGTACCCCTAGTGCATTTTGTGAACGTAAATCCGCAAAAATGTATGAAAAATTGGTGACTCCGCACAATGCATTCGTTGTCTGAGATTATTGCTTGCGAAAAAAAGGCCACTTTCTGCGAATTTTTTCCATTGTGATTTTGTTGGCTATTTGAGAGCGCCACATAAAACCTATGTATGCATCGCACTACTATTATTGCTTGTTGTTGAGGCCACCCATTCTCTGAACACTATTTTAAGATATACACAAATATGTCTTTGGTGAGTTTCAACTGCGAAATTTAACCTTTAATGGTCTGATAAAAAATCGTTTAAGCAGAGAAAGATGTGAAATATATACTCCTTCTGAAGTTTTATTGAAGGAAGTACATCCGCAATATCTCTCCGTTGATGAATATATTCGTTGGATTTATGTGTTGTCTTAACGAATTTTTGCATCAGCTAGCTCGATTGACTTCTGGTGCATCTCTATATGAAAGCATCATATTCTCGTTCGCATATAGTTTATATAGTGATTGCTGTTGGTAATCCGTGCGCGCTTGCAAGCGTGTGTCCGTCTGGCCTCTTATCTGCATACTTAAGTAATATTCAGATTGTCAAACTGTTCTTAACTGACCTTACTACTGATTTACATACATAATAAGGCTCCATTGAAGAGCCGCTAATCTCACTGCTTGGACAACAAGCAAGTGAGCCCGCTATTTAAGATGGTAAGCGAATGGCGTCACACTTTATCTCCGGTCTTTTTTGACGTTCTCGCACTAGTTCCTTTGCAAAAGAGGGGGGTTATAACTATACGTTTATGGAAGGGCCCTTATACTTCTGACGATGAGCATATTATCAACGTACACGCGACTTTCTTCAGCCAACTTTCTCTGCGATGCATTACGCTTTTTCCTCTTCAACTGAGCATTATAAACGTTTTATCAATAGTGATATTAGCAGATAGTATGAGGGAAATTCTTTTAGCATAAACAGATATTTGAAAAGAGAAATCTGGTTCGAAACAGCAAAGAAATTAAAACTTTCAACCCATTGTTGGGATAATAATTCCTGAGAAATATATTAGTGGAATCATGGAAAAAATAGCTTGAAAACTTATTCGTTATTGAATGGTTTATTCAATTTTTGGCACTCATTTATTATGCTGACGGTTGTTTGTACCGAGAATACAGTTTCCGCTTATTGAATGGTTTTTGCCAGTGAAAAATTATTTCGAAATTCCACAAGTCAACCGTTGTTTTTCTACCGTAATGTGAAACCTACCAAAGATGACTTCTTTAAAAGAATGAATGATTCGTCATTTTGAATACTATCAGAGAACTTATGCCTAATAGTGGGGGACGCTGCAGTCGGGCTTTATGTGATGTGTTCGCACCTTGTCGACGCTTGTTATTCGTCATTTTCAAGGACGTTGAACCTATTTCGAAGAGTTCTCTAAACAAAATGAACCATGCTTCTTCAGAGGTTGATGCAGTATATAAAATAGAACAAATATGATTTAGAAATCAAAGGGACAATTGTGGGAGTCGTCACAAAATTGATGAAATTATAATTGAAAGACAGTCGAAGCATAAATTGTGTTCCGATTTCGGGAGGATAATGAAGCAGATAAACAAGACTCTGATTCACCAAACGAATAATTTCCGATGAAGCACTTATATAAACGATCTTGAAAGCAGTCTGAGAAGCAGATGCGTTCTGTTGATAAACAACTAATGCAGGAAGGGGCGCTGATCGAATATAACGCAAACGCACTTCGTTGCGCTTAGTTCAACTGCACGCAATAAGCTATTGCCGCCTTCTTGTTAACCACAACTCGGCAGATTCGGTTGCACTCAACGACCACGATCGAAATTATACGCCTAATGAAACTACAACGTTCAAGATGGAGTAAATTACCGACTTCCGGCTAGAGATGCTCTAAGCATCCACTCATCCGAAATGCTGGTATTATCAAGTAATGCGCATTTATCCTATGGTTTTATAAGTTTATCTAGTGGAAATAAGATGCCATATGCTTTGATGTGCTTTGCTTCTACTGAAATTCAGTATCTGCGTGGGCAACATTGCGTGAATAGTCGAGAATTGCTTTCATTCACTCGAAGGCAGAAAAACTAGTTTTTATTGCTGCGTGGACGAGATTCGATGTGACATCACGCTATGGTTGCGGTGGCACTCTGGTTGGCATCTAGGGTGAGCGACTAAAATTTTTTGCGGAAGGGATATATGAGAGGGGAGCGTTTAGTTTTACGTCGGTTCGATTGGTTGTTCACTTAGTAGTGGAATATTTTGTTCTTGTTTTTTTTTTTTTTTTGTACATTTTGCAGTTGAATTTCTGATTGAGATATTCGCTCCCATACATTCAACTTTTTCGATCACGACAAGCAAAGATTTGTGTCAGAATCAAAGAGCGCTGGAAAAAACATTGAGCGATCCACTTTAGGAGTGTAAACAAATAAATTCAACCCATAGTGTGTGTTCCTCTCAATTTGCCTACATAAGCGATAGGTATTGAAACATTTCATCGACCTGTATTCTAATAAATTCTTAAATGTTATAGTTGTTAGATGAGAATGAGCATAACTAATCGCTTAGAATGATGTTTTTAGCTGAATTCTAATGGAATTCTCATTTTTGATTGTCTTGATGTAAGATCGAATTCAGTGCAACAATGGTGCAAATCGGATCATAAAATGAAAAAAAAAAAAGCGTGATACTCTTTTCTGCTGCAATATCTCAATTGACAAATAGACAAGCAGATAATATCGTTTCTATTTTTATTCCTTCTCCGATGATAGATTTGAATTTTTGTATATCAAATTTTCCTGACCGGAAAAAAAGATGGGAATGAGAATATTTCGTTGGAAGAGTAAAAGATAATAAAACGAATATATAGAATCGTTCTTTCACTTTTGCATTTACACAGTTTGAAGAAAAAAAAAATGAATCTCACAATTTTTTTATTACTCATATTAGAAATATCAATCGATATCCCCCGAAAATAGCATCTCCGAAATGTGAAATATCGTCGATACTATGCGTCATTCAGTGAATTTATTAGCTAGCTGTCACAATTTGCTCGAACCACTTTCTATCTCATATTGTTGATCGGTGACGCATAGCCGTTGTCCTCTATGAGATTCATGATAGAGATAAAGATCGGCATTTTTAATGTTCCATGCATCCATACATCACTGATTAGATATCTGCGTTGTGTGAATGAATCTCTGATTTCTCGTTTCTCATTGAATATTCGTTAGAATCAAACGACCATTGAACTGCATATGAGCCACTTAAATCGGCAAAGTTGTTGTCGATCTACGCTCTAAGCTTTCAAGAGACTTTTATGTCTCGGAGAGTTTTCTTCTAACCAACTCGAAAAATTTTCATCAAAGTAACTTTGATTAATTATTGCTCACTGCGCACGCCATGTCTTTCCGACACCGATTACTTTTTATCTCAGATTTAAACAGCTGATTTTACCAATAATTCTGTTTTTGTAACGGTATTAATTTCACTATAAATATGGTTGTATAAAGCAAGCTCAATTTGAATGGATAAGATAGTATCGAAAAAAAGAAAACAAATGCAGTTTGTTTCACGAAATTTGAGTTTTCTATAAATTGCAGAAATGTGACTATCATTAGTATCATCAATAAAGAACCAAACTGTGGGCGTAACATGTTTTAAATTTTCTTCGTGACCACTTAGCATATTCTAAATTGCTAGTCGGAGCGCATTTTCCGTCAAATTTGGAATGCTGAGAAACATTTTCAAGCAATCTTTCTCCTCGAAGTACTCATGGAAAACAGCAAAATGTGATTGAAATTTTTATTGAATCAAAAAAAGTGTTAACACCAAAGATTATTTTTAAATTAAAGAAGATGCGATGAGTTTTTTTTAAACAACAAAGAAAAACGCATCTAAGAAATGCCAAAAATTTTTTGCGCCATTGAATGCGCAATACTTAGTTGAAAGCTAACAGCTGACACATCGTCACAACGTGGTGAAGATGGAGGAACACTGATTTCTGCGAGAGAAAAAAATTAGGCTTCCTTGTTAATGAGGAGTACCTAATATATCTTTTTGTTGTCCTCTCTAAAGTCTACCGAACGGCTCACTAACTCTCAATTTGCACTCAATGTGAAAGGTTTCAGCGAGTGGAAGCTGAGTAAGCAACTTCACTCATTTCCAATGTTCTTGTCGGAACGATAAACCGACATGCGTTGTATTTGCGCTTCGACGACGAAAATTGTTGAATGTTGCGGAGCTAGTTTTTTGATCGTTAAGGACCAATTCATGCTAAAGCGGTGCTATACTAATACGGTCAAAGTTATCTGTGGTCTCTGTGATATCTTCAGAATCCGCAACGTCTTTTTTCGTCTGGTGGATATTGTTGAATTTCTTGACTCTTCTAGATTGCAGGTTTTGGTAGCTTATTGAGCACAGTTTTGTATGAGCTGCTTGCATGCGATATTATGCAAATGGCTGCCAAATATGCGATGCCATCCTGTGTGGTTACTCATGACGATTAGTCATTGTTGAATGGACCATCCGAAAAGCGATACTCGATGGTTTAGTTTCTTGTTTTTTGTCCGCGAAATGTTATGGCGTTCGTTCGTCCCACGTCCGAACAATCGCTTTTGTTTTTTGGCAGCATTGCTTGTGTTTGTTAGTGATGCTGATGATACTGATCGTACCTGATCAATGACGATTTGTTTCGATGTTCATTCACGCCTTCAAGAGGCTTCTTCCTAAACATTTCATTAACAATTCTATCTTCTTCACAAAGGCTATAATGCTCGCCTGAAAAAAACTGCTCGATTTTTTGCATAGGAAACAAATTATTTCATCTTTCTTTTGCAGGTTGCTGCTGAAATATGTTCGTTTTTATGTACGCATCTCTTTATACTCTGCTCTACTATCTTCGTTGATTCACTTCTCGAGCGAAAAAAACTGCTATGGTGTTGCTGGGAAAAAAGTTTCTCTCTGTATTTCATCCATTCTTTACGGCTTCGTCAAAAGAAATGCTTCAAATTTCTTTGTTCGTTTAATTCAGCGTCGAATTTTAAGGTTTGGTAGATCGGCTATGAGAATATGGGAGCTATTCTATGAAGGAAAATATGCGTATTCTCTGTTTTTCCTCCGGACCTTAGCTGCTTTTTGATAAAAAAGCAGAAAAAATTCTATTTACATTAAGCTTTTCTCGAGAAGAATTTTAGCTTTTTAAATGTTTGCATTCGTGTTGTGTAAATATGCAAATGTTTGCTTAACGTGTGCACTCTTTTACTTTTAGTTCAATAAGCTCTAGACGGTCATCACACCGAATGTTCTCAAGGTTGCGTGTCTTAATATCGTGGTACCTCCAGCCTATTTTGAAATCACCACGCTGCATCGCTTTTTTAATCTGGGAGATTTAACACATGGATTTCTTTTTCAGAGGGTAACGAGCACTTTTCCTGAAGGGAACACATTTCATTTTAAGATTGAGGTGGTTGTTTCAATTCGACTAGCTCGTCATTAGTGATGTATCCAACTTTCCGGAATGAAACGGCAATAATATAGGATGGGGCAAAAATTCCGATCGCATACCTGTAATGGGGAATTGTGTTTGAAAGTGCATGTAGCAGACGACTTCTTGATTCTGTTGCGATTAAGGGTTGAAGCGTGCAGCTATCATGTGGGATTCTAGAGTAATTTTGTGGTCCTCAAATGGGGCCACAAAAAGCAATAAAACAAAAAAGACACTGTTAGAAAGATTCTGTTGAACGCTGCATAATGACCATGGTTACAAACTGAGCTTCAAATGCATCATACATCTGCATTGCCGTTAGTTGATCTTTTTGCGTTAGCTATTCAAACAATGGACGGTCTGAACTTAAAAAAAAAACACTCGATTTTCTTAAATTTCCGGTTCTTTGCTCAAGCTAAGGCTAGTCGTTGAAAAGAATTGGATGCACATGCTGTGCACAGAAATTGAGCAATATGGTCTTCTCTTTGCCTAAAAATATCGCATTTTTAACGACTTTCAGTTGTCGTTGACGCTTTTCGTATCGAAAGACTTGTAATCGTCCTTTTGCTTTTGCTCTGATTTGCTTTTATTCTTTATTGTCGCTATTGTTGGCGACCCGAATCTATGCCTTCGTTGGCGCGCTTGTGTCTTCCATCCGTTTTACATACCCATCTGCAACCACCATATTGTCGAAGTTTAGCGTAGCCTAAGATAGATCACGAGCTAAGTATCTATTCCTTGGTAGTGCCAAAAATTCGCCGGTTTGAGTAGGTGTAATCTTCAGGTTCTCCATTTTCTCTCCTGCTTGCCACTCATTTCATTTGAGTGTATATAAGCAGACAGTGGCGCCTCAGGTATAGCGCTACCATGCGGTAGTATCTGTACATAAACAGCTAGTGCTGCATAAGATGGGTTAGACAAGAGTGGCCTCATTTAGTGCTTGAGAGCTGCGCACTCATTAACGCAGCAGTTGCATAGGCGTCATCGTCGTTTAATGTACGTTCGCTACCGTTGAAAGCACTACTGGATCGGCAATAAAATTTGTTGAGTAGGTACCACGTAACACATGAAAAGAATGTCCTCCGTAGTATTGTTGTTATCCTGTTAGCTCCCACTATAGTTTGATGTCCGCATAAGAATATTGATGAATTACCCCACTTCATTTTGTCATAAATTCTAGTCGCGTTCGCATCACGATTAAGCCCTATTACTAAATTAGCGTACAAGGCGTATTATTAAATGCTGCTAGACATATAGCGCCTCCATAATAGCTGCGAACAAAAGTTCGTAGAGAAAATATTTTATTTTTGCGGTAACTTACAAGTTTCTGGTATTGATGATGGTAAGTTGATATAAATGTAGGCTGCTTTGTGTGTTGTCGATTTTCAGCTCTGACCCAGCTGTCAACAGGAATCGTTATCTGTGTGCCGATATTTCGATTCATTATTAGTGCATTCGAATTCGATAAGCGTATAAATCAAAACTCCGCATCCGAAGTAGAGATTGCACTTACGCATTGGCCTATAACATGAAAATAACAGTATGTGAAATATAATTCGAATCGAAGGTGCAGATTTGCATCAGAGCAATACACTAAAATTTGGAGGAATTCCAACATTTTATTCTGGAAAGCGAACGAAGCGTAATTAGTAGAGTTTGGAGCGTGGCTTTGTTTCTTCGACGATAGCATTAATTATTAAAAGGGTGCGTGAGAAGGTTATATTCCACATAAGAGTCACTAGTAAAAATATGCGCATGCAAGATGATCATACAGACACAGCTGCGATAGGTCAACCGAGTTGGCTTTATTTTGCACATTTCGCCTTAGAAGCGGGGCGCTAAATCACCACATAAATGATCCGAGCGTCTTCCATTGACAGTTTTATAGTCGCTATGTGTATTAGGTCTGTTTCTTCACGCATTGTTTGAGGGAAATCTTATGTGGCGACCACATCGCCGACAGCCCTCTGTGTAGCATATTACCACAGTGCAATTGTGTTTCTTGCAAAATTTATTAGCTCATATCCCTTATAGGAAGGCAGATATGCTCAAAGGAAAGAAACGCTCCGGATATTTTTTGACTTGAATTTATAGCCTGCCCCTGAACGAGGCTGTTTCTTTGCCTCGAACCATTTGCTGCAATCCATAGTGTTAACCACTAAAAGGATTACAGTGAAAAGGACTTATTTAGCTTCAATGACCCAGTCGTAAATTCTCTTCATCTTTGAGGCATTAACAAATGTATCTAGCTACAAAGCTTTTGTTTATAGATTATATGTTGCATGGCAGAGAATGAAGACTTTATGAACTCCAAGATGAAGGATTGGCGCACGACAAAATAACTGAGCATCAGTAACGGCACGCTGTGATGTGGCTAGTCTAGAAAGGATAGTTTAATCCGAAGGTGCGATCCGCCAATTTAAAAATTTCTCGGCCCATGTTGTCATATGGTTGCTGGCAAAAGAAGCGTACAGGTGGGTGAAGCCTACAGTGGATCCGAAGTAAGCTGCGTTGTAGTAATGTCATTGTCTGTGGCCAGCCACTATGTCAAACAACACAAATGTTTGCTGCCTTGATGTTGCGGCTTTTTGAATTCATGCTAGTCATCGTTGCAGGATGCTATTTTGTTCCCAGTAGCAAATGAACTAAGCGTGATAAAAATTTGCAACTTATTACATCATGCGCGTGATTTTACGTGTTTCCGCTAGAACGGATGTTCTTTTTAATATACAACTTATCCTAATTCATATGAAATGTATTCAGCTTAAAATTCTCACTCACAACAGCCAAGGTGGCTAAGCTTACTCGATCCTTCTAGGCGTATCATTTGCATCCCTTTCCCCGCTGCAATATACTGGTGATATTATTTGGCTGACCATTAACTTACTCGTTTGACATTTCATTACCCATGACAGTGCAGCAACAATAATGATCAAATGGGCGCATATCTGAGGGTACTGCATTCGCAATCAAGTAAAATGCATCGTTTTTTGTGCTCTTCATATGTCACGCCCTTTGCTTACCGCGCATCGCTGCCTACTACAGTCTAGGAGCGCTATCCAGCTTTTGCATTCGCCGCACTTCCGGTCACTTTTACCGCTTTGTTTTTCAACGAGGGAATTATGCGCTTCTAAATGTGATCTTAATCGAACGCTACCACGTTGAGGCTGTACTAGTTGAAACTACCTTGATGAATGCTGATGAATTATCTGCTTTATTTTATTGTGGATTCCAAGCTGATGCAAATCCAAGCCTTATTTATTATTTGGATGTGGTTGATGTATCGGCGAACAAGAGGTGTTGTTTGCTCAAGCATAAGGACATCACGCATAGGCGGCGTGTTTAGGCGTTGTTTATTCTCTGAATACGTTGCACAATTGTGCTCGCTGTGAAGTTACGTTGCAAACGTTTCCTTGATTCTCTCGTTATTTACACCCCTTTTTCATTTAGTGAGTCATTGCGCCGTTGCAATTTCCTCTCATACTTCCAACTCTCAAACAAACTTCACTTTAATGGCCCTTAATCCTGTAACCTTGAGCTTTAATAATCCTGATATCATACGAGGTCATTTTTGTTGGTTATCTTTCTGAATGACTTTATAGCTTTTTAATAGTTAGGCTTTTCTTTGAAACGTCGTGGTAACGTTCTATTTCAATATGAAAAACGAAAACTAACATAAGTTTGGTATATGTAATGTGTTAAAATGTGTTAAATATCTCAATTAAGATGAAATGTTTAAAAAGAAAATTTGTTTGTAAAGAAACTATGTCATTATCTCATTAACGTTGTTGGTTACCTCCAAGAATTTCCGATTCGATTAAGAAGCAATATACTTTTTCTATAGATTTACTTTACTTATAACACTCTCCACCAAGATTTACTTTGCAGCAAAAAGTTTCACTCACTTCTTGTCATTTAAAAGGAAAGAAGCAGATCTGATAGTATAGTTGATGGTGAAGAGAATTTTATGTTGGAATAGCGAATTTCATGAGTAAACTTATTCACGTACAAATGGTGCGCAGTGGCAAGGTAAGCTGCAAGAGTCTAATTTTTAAAAGGAGATTCTCAGATTTGTTGCTATAAAATTTGAATGAGTGCAAATAAACTTAGAAAGAGGACATTGGGATGTCCTTGATTTCCGCTTCAATTAAAAGCACAAACCGCATATTGCTCTTTCGGCATATCACTGCAACTAGCCGTTCTATTGGAGCGCCGTTTTTATTGCACAAACATACAGTTGTTTGCATACATACGCACGATAGATCAACTTGTATCTGCTAAAGCAAACGTTGCTTACCCCATGTAAGCAACGTTTTTTCTGTTTTCCCATCACTGAAGCAAAACTACTGGTGACCAGCATCGTATTTACAACGCATCACTTCATTTGCATGCTGCTGGATTAGTGCACTACTTTTCTACTTCCTAAACCTCAGAATTATTAGTACTGATTGTGGTGGGAGAGAAAAGAGGCTCATGACGATTCGTTTTGCTTCAGGTTGTTAATATCTTTCTGATTGCCATATGTATAAACGCAAATCCGAACCGAATCTTTCAAAAGTGAAGTGTTTGTAGCCCATTGTCTTCGTTTATTATTTTTGGTCTGAGATAGAATTTTAGCGATTATACCAGTATTTTCCTATCAAAAAACTTTTGAAGTCCGCGTTGCATTTACTTCCTCTGAATGGCTGAAATTTCACTACCACTTTAGGAATATTTCGCTACTGATCGAAAGTTTTCAAGCAGTATTCATGCTTATGGCCCGCTGCAATTAATTCAGCATCTACCACTATATGTTAATTGGCAGCTGGCATTATTAGCAATGAGCGCGTGCAAAACAACGATCGACAACAGTGCAACTGAACAGAATGCCTATGGCTGCATTACCTCTGATGGAAAAAAGTGCTTAATGCTCATAACGACGACTCGATATCCTTTCCAAACTCTGCATTAGCTAAGGAAAATTTTATCGGCGATCTGCGCATCATCTCCTAATCGACAGAAAGCTTTCAACAATTCTAGATAAGAGTATTACATCCTTCGGAACTCAGTCGGCTAAAGTCATTCCACGTTTTTCACATTTGTCATGTTTGATTTGATCCTTTAAAGAAAACAAATTCTCCCTTATTCATTGTCTACGTAATTCATTAGAACGGGAAGACAAGTGTCATCATTTCTATTACTGTTACTTTATACATATTCCATTTCGAATCCTTTAGCACTGCACTAGTTTCTACTTCTACTCTAATTAATGTTGTTATTGATGTGGATGACCTTCTTCTTATCATTTTCAGTCCACATTACTTTGGGCTTTGATCTGAGAGAGTGCATCCGCAAGACTCAGTTTTGATGTGAGGTCTGCGAAAAGTGAATTAATGCTGGCATGAGGAAGAATCACTTCCTAAATGATTATAGCAATTCCTGTTTTCTTGACTGCTCTTACGTTATTGATATGAAGTCACCCATGCGGTCCCTATTCTCCTGACCAACTTGGCCTTGCATGCTATGACTTCGTGGAAATCACATAATTTGGCCTTTCTTTAGATCTCACGAACACATTAGTTTATCTGGCGCTTTATACGTGACGGGAACGAAAAAGAGCAAAAAGTTTCGCTTATCTTTCCCTATTTCTCTAATTCCATCGTTTCTATATTAAAATAAGCAGTTCTTTAAATGTTATCTACTGTTTCAGCACCAACCAGATGTTCCATGTTATATTCTTCATTCGATGCATTTTAGGCGTTCAATTTCTCCAAAGGAGTTTTATGCACTTCTTTACACTTAAGTTTACATAATGCGTTATGACGCGATCATGTCGCTAAATGCGTATATGCGCATCCGTCTGGCTGTCTGCCCACCTGTCTACTTGTCTGTTTTCCTGTCTGCTCAGCAATTTTAATTTGAGTACCACTGAAACCTGGATGGCGAAGTTTAGTGGCTATAGCGCTCATCAGAGGTTGGCCTCCTATGTGAAATTCGAAGTCCTGTCTGAAATTCGAAGGTCCATCGCTTTCAAAAGATTTATAGTCATTAAGGGGCCGTAAAATGCGCGTGAACGTTGCGGCCACCCGGTTGCATTTAACCCCGCTTGCCTCGTCAGTCGCAACAGAGGTGCTGGTACGATATTCACGTTTTACATTCTGTTCATCTGACCAATCTAGCTTCATAAGTTATCAAGGAATAGCAAAATACGCAGAATAATGCTCTCGTCTTTTAAATGATCCGATCGGTCACGTAACTTTCCTATAAAAAAGTCCCTTTTTCCGATCGGGCGCAAAATTCCTGCAAATTTTTCTGCACTTCAGATACCTATAACTCCTTTCAAATTTGCTGGATGAACGTAAAAAATTGCATAGAAGGTCGTCTTACGGGATACGTCACACCCACTCGGTTTGAATGATTCTGTGCCGCTACTTTGGTTTGAATATTTCTAAAGTTGAGGCTACCTGGCAGACGGACAAATACAAATAGCACATGTACACATGTACGCAACCGTGTACAACCTCATCACAGCTCATTATGCAAGCGCAAATTTGCCAAATCGCATAGAAACTCACCTGTGGCAATTTGTACGACCATTCAGCCAGTTAAATCATGAATGTGTTGTTTCTGAGGCAAATTACGACTGCATACGTGCATTACATCCCGAAGTATTTCCTTTAAAAGATTCACCATGTAAAATGAGCTATCCTCATAATTTCGCAGTATATATATTCTTCATAAATTCAGAATTTAAAAGAAGATATCAAGTAGGCGTTTCATGCAGCCGATGTTATATGTGCTTTACATTCTATAGTCGCTATTTTCTTTCGTTGGCTATAGGCGCCTTTGAGACGGAACTGCAAGGACCGGATTTTTGCCGAACGTAATACAAGATATTATACTCTAAAAGTTCGTATCGACCGATTTCCTATTGAGTGGAAATTGTATTCACTCGTTAGTGTTTTATGAAATACCCCTATAGCGAACAAGTATATATCAGGTATATATGAACAAGTAATCAAGCACTCTTGTAAGTTGAATGTTCAATGTATTTCTTAGCCAGATTTGTTTATCGATATTCACCTGGATACGACTCGTATCTGGTACCACATTAATGAGCCTCTTTAATTCAGTAGTTTTCTCCATTATTGTTTAATGAATTGAAGTTTATTACATAGCACTAGCGTAGTTCTTAATGAGAGCACTTTGCTATTCACTAAGCTCTGTTATTCCTATGCATTTCGCGATGTTCAGTTTTCAGAGAAAAGCATGATGTGCCATATGCATTCGATTGTATATCTCCAAAGAGGTCTTTTATTGTTTCTTTTTCTGGTGTACAGATTATCCTGTTTCCTATCAGATTTTCCTTTTTAGCTATTTCGGCGCCATTTATCTGCGCATTATCAAAAATAATTTTATTCCTCTTAACTTATTGAGAATTATCTTTTAGAAGATGTCTTTCGAATATCCGTTTTTCATTGACAATGTTGACATTTTTTAATCATCAATTTTTCTTCTTGAAAGAGAGGTTGCAATGAGTGCCCATTGAAATGTCGAGTGTTAGAGCAGTATGCAAAAAAAGAAGTGCCGACGCTATTCTCAACAAGTCATTCATTGTTCAACTGTGCAAAGCAATCAAAATTCTCTGTCTTGTGCATAAGTGCACATTTTTTTCAAATGGGTTCACGTCGTTACCATTTCATAGCGAAATGAAGCCAACGTTGTCTCCATGCAAAAAAAAAAAACGTAATATTCATGGGCACTTAAAGTAGAAAGGTCTTCACCATTGCTTTTTCAATTAAGCAATATTCCTATGAGCCAATATTACAGCATTTCTCTAAAGCAGGTCTTTAGTGCTTATGAAACAGTTGTTCAGCTATTATGATCTTTTTATTCTATACTCCTCTTATCAGTTTCTCTTTGCAACTTTTGAATATTATCAATGGAATGGGTATGGTATCTTCTTTTCTTTCATCTTTTGAGGGGATGGGATGCGATGTGTGAGAGCCGATCTTCAATGCTTAAACAAACAAACAACGGTGAGAGAATTCAATTAGAGTAACTTAATTCGAGTGCGAATAATATCTTGCTAAAAAATTTTACCATTAATATTGGCCGAAACTTTCCTGCAAAAGAAGTAGTGCACTAGCGGTCGTTAAAAAAAAAGGAAAACCTGATGGTATAGCGAATTAGGGACAAGGAGGGGAGGGGGCTCTTTAACGCTGAATATGCCTGCAATAATATAAACTGAGGGGGACAGTCGTCGTCTGCTCTCTTTAGCGCTCATTCGATGCGAGGGGCATTTCTTTTGCTGTTTAGTGCGCTATCTGCAAATGATTGTCGCACTGAGTAATTGCTATGGTTGATGGAACTGCTAAGTTATGAAGTTGCTGAACTGGGAGCAGAAAAGACGACAGTTTTTGTAGCGCTTTTTTAAACTATATAGGGAGGGAGCCACTTAAGCTTTGAAGAAGCCATGCTGATGAATGCATGACGGTCATTATGCACTTGGAGACTAAGGCTGGAGTCGTGCTGAGTTGGCGTCAGAAAGTTATCTTTGCTCTGTAGATAGTGCTTAAAGTGGATTCCGAATGAGCGGTCTATACAAGAACGTGTCCGTTCAAGCGATAAACTTCCTCGTTCACTCTCATCTCGATGCTCGCGCTTAAAGTGGCATCATTAGAGCTAACCAATGCTCGTTTTTGAGTGCATTCTTAAGAGCGTTGACTTCGTTCGTTATACCTTGTCAGGTTGTCGAAGTACGCAATGATTGCATATACTGCATCTAATCGACCTTGTCAAATGCCAAACGGTATTCAGTAGGTAGTAAGTGGCACCGTTTGAAAGTAGAAAGCGGTTTTGATTAGCATAGATATATTCATATGTAACAGTCTACTTCCTTGTTCTCATTTCGTTTGTAAGCGTAACTTCTTCCTGAAAAAATTTACGTTTCGCTAGAACGATTGTTTTTGGGGTATTTGCTTAGGTCATTGTTTCGGATTTCGTATGTTGATCCAGATATATGTGGGAGAGATAGGAGAAGTATTATGATATTTGGAGGAAGGTAATAGTCGAAGTTTCTCGGCCATGGCAAAAATTTTGAGTTTATAGATGTTCCGTTTTCATCTTCTGGCAAGGTTAACCTAAATTCGTGAAGAGGCATTTCGATTTATGCTGGTTTAAAAAGTAAATAGCTATTCGAAACAAATACCACTGGTAATTAGCATTTCGAACAGAGGAGGGAGGGTAGGGTAGCTGCGAGAGAAAAGGGGGGGGGGGGGGGGCTCGGGAAGATGCAACATTGCGCTTGCAACTGCGATCGCCATTGTAGTGTCGCACTGATAAATGGTCGTTGCGCATAGCCCTGAAACATTACAGCGATTTCAATGTTTCTAGCGAGATATGCTGACCATGTTGGTAGGTTTCGGCCAACCCGTATTCGACTTCCCACCGTTGCTGCTGACCATGTCGATAGGTTGGGGCGAATCGGTGTTCGACGTCCCCCCCTTGTTTGCTAAGCGTATCGCATGCGTGGGGCCGTGTCTATGAGAGCCCATACTACACAGCAGCCCCACTGCGTTACACCAAATCGTTCGCTGTGCTCTCTCATCGTAGCGGTCACAATGTGCCACATATCGCAAATGTGCTGCTGCGTTTGCCCTTTACCCTATTTACCTCGTACTTCTCTTTATTCATCCATCTGGATAGGTTTCTTTCACTCTTTTCTATTGCTCAACTAACGAATTTTCCGTTTCCGTTTTAAATATTTCAGCGGGAAATATCGCTGATCAGTAATGGTACCGATCATGTTGTTGTGTTCTCTTTCAGGTGGAGGGAGGGGGTTAAAGGTTTCCTAGAAGATTCTGGTAACGAAGGCCGAACACATCAAGCTGTATTTTTAAAGTGCTTAGCAGCATAGTTCATGCTGGCTTTTTGACAGCGGTTTGGACGCTTATTGCCAAGGTGAGGGGACATGATGACTTCTCTACACTTTTGATATGTTTGGTTCTTTTCCTATGCTTATAGACAGGTGGGGGGAAATTACAATTCGGACCATTCGATTAATCTTTCAAATATGACCGCCTAGTCATCAATCGATTTTCTCACTCTAATGCTGCTAAGTAGTAATTCTGTAGGCTTCAAATCTTCTTGTTAGGCTTCATGTCGTTTTCTTTATTTTTCAATGCAACGCTGTCATTAATTTCTGCTCTTTTCAACACACTCTTATCGCTGTATTCAACAAAACATTGGTTTCATTTATTTTTTTCATCACAGAGTGTACAAATTTTTTCAACACACTATTTTTCTTCAGTGGAATTTTCTTCATCTATCTCTCAGTCAAATGCTATATATTTATTATATAATTTTTTCTAATATATTATCTCGAATGGATATCGTTCATTTATTGTTAATTCTTTTCACTTGCAATTGCTCATTAATCACTACTGTTCATATTTTTTTCATCTTGTTTTATATTTTTCAAGAATCTTTGTGCGTTTGTTATGAAGAGTGTTTCTTTTTCTTTTTCATCGAGCTGCAATGATTGCAATTCTATTCATGACGAATGTTTCTCTGCTCACTTGTCGCCAATCGAAACGTCAATCGAATATTGCACTTTAAACGGTGCAGCACATTCAAAATATTCATGAAACGATTTATTTGAAAAGCACTGCAAAATTATATTTGAAATTCAGCGCCTGCATTTTTTTTTTCTCGCCCGAAATGATTTTTAGAAACGAAAACTCAATAGTAACATTGTGCGATTTTTTTCAAAGCCTCTCTTTTTTTCTGCAAGGCCTGCTTTTATTTACAGGATATCCGCGTTAAGTTTCCAAGCAGATTCAGGTGGTAATTTTGAATATCGAACTATTCAACGACTTAAGGGAAGGATTGAAATGTTCATAGATGGTTTTTTCATTGAAACTATTTCACTAAGTTCTGCACTAGAAATTAAAGAATATATTGATGTGAAACGTTGACCACAACTAACTTTCATGCGATATTTTGTTTTCAATTCAAATGTTAATTTCCGGTATTAGTCCGCCATAAGTTGTAACTTTCAGGGAGTAATTTTCACACACAATAGAGTTACATTCAAGCATTTGCGCATAGTGTTCGGGAAAGCTATTTTTTTCATTTTTTACATACTCGCTATTGCAATTCGTATATATATATATATATATATATATATATATATATATATATATATATATATATATATATATATATATATATATATATATATATATATATATATATATATATATATATATATATATATATATATATATATATATATATATATATAATCGTATCTCAATCGGTTTTTGTTTTCTTCATAAGTGATATCCATAATCGTTTTTAGGCACTAATTGAAACGCTCGTTACTACTGTCGATGGGGGGTTATCTCATTAGTAATTAACGCCGTTGCGTGTTTCATTAGTCAATCGGATGCGTTATGGCACTCGTTATATTTGCCTACCTTTATGCACACGATTCATTCTTTTCTTTCTTCAAATGAATATTTGCGATGAAATCTTTGAATTGTGAAGAAAATTTTATTCTGCAAAAATTGTGAAGAAAAATTTGTTGCAGTGAAATGACCTTCAAATATAATCCATACACATCGATGCACAAATAATTATATTCAGCGTCGCTAAGTTGACGATTTTCTTGCATAATCCCATAATTTCTTATTGTAGTCGATGCAAATTTTGAAAATAAAAAACGAACGCGGAAATTTGTTGAATCAAAGTTTGCTGTGAAGAGACATTTTGAATGGAATCTATTGATACCTATCGAAACTTTTGAATGCTCGTTTTGCAATGCGTAGATAAGTTTCCGCTTCGTGAATTCATCGATTCCATTACCATAGTTAAGCTGATTGCACATTTTTACTAATTTATAGCAATAGAAATGATTTTTCACATACAAATGTTTCGATTTGCCTTTTTTTCTGTTTAGTGAAACTTGGTAAAATGTAACAGGATTTTTAGAATGATAGAGCCGTTGATTTTATTGTAGGCTTTGTAATTTTGAGCTCTTTTAATTCCATTTCATACTATTTAATATTTTCCTCAATGAGACTTTCTTTTTATGATAGTATGCTTATTTCTCTCCTCTAATAACCTTTTTTTTTTCAATTACGAATAGATCAAACTGCAGAGCTCCAGCGTATTGCATTTCGCTCTTAAATTTGCGTCTGTTATTTTTTATATTTTTTGTCTTCTCGTATATAAAATTGTTGTGTACCTGTCTGCCGCTGTGATACACTGACTAAGGATTGTTGCGTCGCCGAAGTGGTGGTGTGATGATGTAGACGAAAACGGCGAGTGAGGAGCGGGCTTTACGGGAACCGAAGTACAGAGGGTGACACACTCAAGAAGCACTCACACAAAAACAACGGAAAAGGCACAGCTTATATAGTAATCGTCACGTGACAGTCTATGTTGAAATAGATAGCTCTGCTATGTACTCACGTGATATCCACTACATCACTGCGCGTCGTACATTGCAATATTTGCCACGTGCCTGCGTTTTGAAATACCATTTTCGGTGTGTGAAGTCATCACTTTGAATGTGATGAAATATCACCACATATCCAACAAAAATGTCTGCCGAACGTTTGCTTGCCAGGATATTCACAAGTGGTGTGTCATATATTGCGCAGATGAATCAGCTCTTTGTAATATTTTAACTCAAGTAGGTAGAATTTCATCTGGGCTAATATATGCGATACACCATGAAGCTGGCTGGCATCATTCACTAGTCACAGTCGATCCATAGAGAACAGAGAATGGAGCGATTAAGCGAGTGCAATAATCGGTCAACTATATAAAAAGCGACGGGGAGCCAGTTAGATCAGTTGCAGTAGAACTTCATCACTGCATTTTTGCTATAAATTACCACAGTGTATTATTACTGGTAGTCGCCTATTTTGGTTTTTTTTTGTTATTTTTTGTTGTGCATTTTTTTTTTCTTGGAAGAAACGTCATGGAGAGAGCAGGTAATTTATACAGGGTAATTTAACCAACTCAGTCAACTAAAATACATCATTTTCCATAATTTCTTGTGTGCATATAATTCTATCGTAGCCGAGAGAATCAATAAGTTATAGTTATTCCTTTGGAAAACACTACAGATGAGACTTTATTCGAACCAATTAGACAGCTGCACTGCTTACCGAAATATATAAATGGACACATGCAACCGAATTTTGCTGACGATTTTATAGTAGAGGTGAGTTAATTAGGCAGGATAGGTATCATATAGCTCAGTGTACATCATAGACCATAAGGATTTAGACATTATCGTTTAATGAAATTCAAAGTAGAAATCGAATATGGAAGTGGAGCTGTCGCGAACAATGCTGTTAGACGTTTGAGCAATACCGCTGCAGTTGTCATATTCCATATTTATTGCACGTCAAATACGTAAAACGATCGTCGTTTGGGCTTTTTTTTTTCCTTTTGCGCACGCGAGTCGCAAAATAATGTGCCACTAGTGAACAATCTTTGTTAGCTTCTCCAGCATGGCCATCCTATTGATGAACTTTTCTTGAAATTTGTTCAGAGTATAAAGAGTGCCATAAGAAACGCCAAGGTTGTTTTATATGAGTATATTTATATTCAAATAAATTGCATCTCTATTATTTTGATGAGGATTGAAATGCGATTTATATGTATTTTTTATATTGAGATTATCAGGTAGATAATTCTTTTTTGATTCTCTTGGAGAGTCGATTTGTTCGTTTTTTTTTTGTTTTGTGGTAATATGAAAATAAAATTTTGTCATTTTAAAGCAGTGCCATAGGGTAATCGGCTAATTTCTATGCTATCGTCTTCATTCTGTATTGATGATTGCAATTGTTTTTTTTCTAATGATTGATGTGCACAAGCTCTGCAGCTTCTGTAATTTTGTTCCGTCTTAAATCAGTCAATTAGGAAATTTAATCCGAATGTTTTAAATTTCTTCAACGCTGTTAAGTTAAGTTCTAGTTAATTAGTGAATTTTTCTCAGTGTTATCGGGGTGTGCCTTTTACTGATAACTAAACTGTTTACTCATTTGATTGTGTTGTTAGGTATGAAATTCGATTTAACAGCATATTTCTTTCTTCTTTTTTTTCAAATGGAAATGCTTGAAAATTTTCTAAAGAATTTCTCTAAGAAAAAGTAGCGCAAAAGATGATGACATAACAGACAATTAAAGAATTCAGTATGTGATAAGAATTAATCTGTGTTTTCTGGTTAAAATATCACATTTTCATCTCCTGGCTTGCATCCCAATGACAAAAATAATGAATTTTGAAAAGAGAAAGAAGTCGAGAAAAGGACATTTTTTTTCGAAATCTCTCATGGAGACGTGAACCACCTGGAACGACCAATTTAAACGAGTAAAGGCGTCGAATAGATCGATTTTTGGAAATCCTCTATAGCACACGTGTTTACTTCCGCACTCATTCCGAACAGGCGCGTATAAGTTTTTTCCCAAAAGTAATTAGCATTTTAGGTTTCTGCTAACGGTCAGAGTATAACTGAGATCTCAACTTGACTTTATTCTTTCCTCAGTATGAAATATCCAGAGAAATTAACGTGTAATTCAAACCTGTATAACTTTTATTTTACAATTCACAAGAATACTATCACTTAATGAGACCTATAGTTGGCTCACGAGCTTTCTGTTTGCTATTGGGTTGATGAAAAGCCGAATAATTTCTCGAAAACTCCACGCTATATTAATTTTTTGACGGCTTGGATGTGACTCGAAATTGTTTGTATTTTTGGCTAGAAATTTATGTGCATTAGTCAAGATATAGGTTGTAACGATAGCCACGTTTGGCAGCAGGAATTTTCGAAATTCAAAATTTTTTCGGCCTTTCTGATGGTGACATCTTTCTCCTCGACGATGGTTGATTTCATAGTTTAAAGAGCGCCGTCGGAAAAGTGGTTTTAGCGCGAATGATTGTTCGAAGTCAGGTGACAGATGGTCGATATGTACTGAAATGTTGGCGAACTGTAAGTTATAGGTCGCCCGCTCTCAGAGAATACTCAACGCTTCGTATCGACAATTAAGCTGGAAAAGGCGGCTACAATAAACGATGCGATCTGTATTGCAGGTGTTCACATTGCAGCTAGTTACGGACGGCAACGATCGCGACAAAAATGCAAGGGAGCTGTCGTTACGGCACTTATTGCGTTTGCTGGTGAATGAACGCTGCTACACTAAGAAGTTGACGTTCAATGAACGTGATCTTGAAAATGCGGTGCATACAACGAATATCATCACATTCCTTCATGGCGGCATCCTCTGCCGGCAGATCATCACATCTTTTACGCGTTATTGCGCTTTTCGTCGCGCTATGCTTCGCTGTCACTCGTGCAGAAAATAGTAAGCGTTCTTGTGCTTCCGTCTTTCGTTTTTACTGCCGGATGCTATCGGCATCGCTTCGAAAGTAGACCACCCAAAACACTCGCTTTCAGCTTGCATGGTTTTTGGCACCTAATAAAACTAGCCAACCAAACAATTCGGAATATTCAAGATGCTATGAAAGCAACAGGATTTTTTTATTGAAGAAGCGTTCTTCTCCTTGTTATGATGTGTCTGCGCGTATGCCTGCGGTGCATGTACTTCTGCCTGTTTTCGTCCATTATTTCCCACTCGCAGCTAGAGTGCCATTGTTATGAAGTGCTGCTCCGTATTTTCAAGGAAGATGGAATTGTTTTCGAGATTTCATGGTATAACTGTGCAGTGGTCGGTGCCTCCAATTTGTTCATCAAAAGCCATAGACATGACATTTTTTTAAAATAAACAATGGTTTATAATAACTCCGTAATCGATTTCCACATCGGTTCATCTCTTCTGAATGAGTTCTAGAAACTTCAGTTCCACAATTCTTTACATAATTTTCATCTGTTAGGCATTTTTGCGCTTCTTTTCGAAACGTTGGTTCACTCGCTTTCTTGAAAGAGGGGAAAATTTGACGTATACAGATATCATGCCAGTCCTCCTAACGCATTTCTACAACTTTTTGTTTGACAAGCATTTGACATTGCTAGTGAACCTTCCTCAAGAGGAACCAGCGCTCTAGGAACTTATGAATGAAGCTTTCGTCGATATTCTCAGAATAAGTATAACATTACGAATGCAATGCCAATTCGTTAGTTTTTCGATGGATGCGTTTCATGGTCATGTAGCTCGCTTAGAATCTAGCACTTCAAAAGCGTAAAATAATAGGACAAGCGATTGCAAACCAATCGCCAACTTCTTGAGCTTCTCGGTTGTTTTCCACGACTCCTGAAGTTTTGATGCTGTGAGCACAGCATAAGAAGGTTGACGACGTGGTCAGGTGCTTGATCAGTAAATATTGTTCATTTTGACGTAAACATGCATCACGCATCCTACCAAAGAACCGGCGCACAGTCTTCTCTTCACTGAGGCACACCTCCAAATGCGTTTGAGTCCTTCTGAGGCAATACCGTAGTGGTGCATGTGCAGATGAGAGTGTATCACTTCTACAGGGATATTCAAACTACCTCGTTTGATTCTTCATGCGGACCAGTATTATCTTATGAGAAGGCAGGAAGTTGATTTGTCGTGTCAAATTGAACCCGGTTGGCGTGGTGCGACAATGGCCGACGTTGAATGGATAAAAGACGGTGTTTTGATCGACGAGGTTGACAACTCAAATATTCGCGAAGAACTGGTCGCTGATGGACCAACGTAAGTGCCAATGATATGATGCAAGAATACTGCATTAGACAGTTTCCTTTTTTTTTCTCATGCGCATTGCTTGAGTTTTCAAAGAAACTCATTCGTGCCTTTTTTTTCCTTTTTTTTTAAACGAAGTTTTGCATCTAGCGAGGAATGTTGCCCTTAATTTTCATGTTTAAATGTCAAGAACCGTTGTTTTTGCATCGGAATTGAAATGCTCACGTCGGTCCGCCTCCTGCATACACAGTCTGACTCAGTTGATTTTTAATGGCCGCTAAGTGCGAGCAAATAGAAGTAATAAAATAGGAAACTAATGCTTCTCAGTACGGCTCATGCTCAGATATGCATTGCAGTGACCTGCTTTTGTCGAAATCTGTAGCGTTCTATACACGTGATGAGTCATTACTGCCAGCTTTTTTGTTTCTAGATAACTTTCACCTTGGTGTATATCATGGTGTTGTTTAGTAATCAAAAATCAAATGTGTTTAGTAATCCAAATCAAAGGCGTGACGTCAATGTTTCACAACAGTGGTGTCAGGCCATCTCTCGCAGTTTAAGTCGTCGTGGTATAGAGATGGCTCCTACGGCAAAATGGCGTGATTCCTCCTCAGATTATCTTGCTCGAAGATCTTTGGGACGTTTGGAGCCCACTTCGAATGCTCCCGCAGTTTGGAACATCGGGTGTCTGAGAGCTCATGTGGCCTTGAGGTTCCTTGAAGTGTACAGCGTGGTCGTCGTGACTCTGAGGTTCGAAAATCGAGATCCCTGAGGAGCACGTATGGAACTGGCATCGCAGAGGCTTGAACTTATAAGAGAAGTGATTCGGGACGTTTCCGGGGTCACCTGCCAACAACACTTCCACCTTGTGGCATTTTGTGCTATGCTATCGGTTAAGACGTTTACATCGCTAGCACATAAACCGTTGGAACATTTGCAGCGCGAATGCAAACCTTGTTATATGATGGGAAAGGTCCCCTGGTTCATCACGAGCGATATCGGCTGGCTACGAATCGTTAGGAAGTAGAATGAACAGAAAACTCAGGAGGGCCAAACGTTTCTTCAAAAATGAGGCTAAACATTTCTGCAAAAATATATTCCAAATGAGGGCAAGGTTCAAGCATAATAGTTGCATTATCTGCAGATTGCGCATTATGAATGGACGGCACCACGCAGAAGGCGACTATCAGTGTTCAGCGGTGGTTCGCGGTGTTCGTATTTCGAATGGTCAGCATGTGGACACACGCCTCGTTTCGGCACCTGTCAAGTTCCGTAGGGCACGCATCACCAAATTTGACAAAGTTATACCTGAGGTATCAAAAGTTTTTTCCTTGAACCACTTTCCGTACGCATTACTGTACATGAAACAGCATTTGATTTCATGGTTGCATTCACCGGCATTGCTTGACAAATGGGGAGGAGAATCACCAATTGGCATATAATTCTGGATAGACAATTTGAAGTATGAATATTTCTGTAAACAAACACCTTCCAGGACCTTCCCAGAGGGCCGCGCGATGGTTTAGAATTGTTGTAGAATACCGCTGATCGCGATAGTTACTCATTTTTGGAACTTCCGATATTCTTTTGCACCATAAAGGACTTATTATAGCATCGAATTGTGCGCGTTGTTTTTTTTTTTTTTTTTTTTTTTTGAGACGGAGCAGTTGCGCTGATCCACAGGATAGCTCAGGCCTTTTGTTTCTCAAAGATTTGGAACCAAGACGAAAGAGCAAAAAATGGATCTTGCGTTTTTCTAAGATTTCGAGAGTAGAATTTTATTCATAGGGCGGATGAATGTTCTATTTAAGTCAACAGATCATTTGGATTCTGTGTTCAAGATTGAATTCTATGATCGCTCCGTGCTCGGAATGCGATGGATCGTTAGTTCAGTAGTATCGTTCAACTAATGACATCGTTGAACTAACACTTGAATTGATCGTTTGTTTTTTCAGACAGTAACAGTTTTTCAAGGCCAAATTGCTCGATTGCCTTGCTCAGGGATGCCTGATGTCATACCGGGTCCACCGGAAATCTGGTTTGAGAAGGAGGGATCCGATAGGCCTCTTGGATTGCACGGTTATTTTTGTGACGTTTACAATTGCATAAGATTTTATGGTAGTTTATTGGTTTGTGATTATTCTTAAAGGATTTATAAGTAACCAGCGGTGTGCCCGTATTCAGTGATCATAATCAGTCTTATTAACTCATTTATTTCTTAAATTTTCTTTTCAAATGGTTATTCGCACACAGAAAATAGGTGATTTTCAGTAAATATCAAGTGCGCTGCAAATTCCAATCTCAGTTGACTATAGATTTCCGACAGGAGGTCGTATTATGCTGCCGTTGCTTGAGTATTTTCCTTCTTAGTCGAACACTTAAGTTTTCGGATATTGCAACGTCACGAAAAAATAAACTTTCCCTCCAACTTTCCTGCCAACACAAGGCCTTCCTCAAAAAAATATATGTCATTGAGTGGTTTGAATATGCTTATGCGGTTTGCAAGCACACCTTGCGTTATATTCTAAATGACTTGCATCATTTACGCTAAGGCCACTTCAGGAAGCCGCAAAATGAATAGAAAGGGGAATCTATCGCTGAAGAAAGAATGTATATGCGTGATTGAGATGTGAAATTTTTGGAAGCAGTAGGAATGAAATCAGTGAGGCTGATTTAAACGCATCAGTTGTTTAGGTGATCAACGTTATCTGACAACGTTAAGCGGCATGCAAATCCCACTCGCGAAGGGTTCTGACGGTGGCAAGTATTACTGTGTTGTAAGAAATACGTTCACCAATCAAACCAGAAAATCTCCACACGCAGTACGCCTCGAGGTTTGTTAGCGAAATGTTCCACTTCTCTTTGAGTGTATTCCATTCAGTTCTTTTTGAAATTGGTCAGAAAACTCTAGTGTGAGCATATTGCTGTTCCTTTTTTTTTGCGATAGGTGCAACGATGTTTCGTCTCCTGTTTTTCATTTTTTTGGCCTTTTTAGGTCCTTTATTGCTATCCTCCTCAAGTCCTGTTCTTTAAAAAAAAATTAAATTGTCGAAAATGTCAATATTTTTGCGTGCATAATTAATCTGCATCGCTATAATATTGTTAATTTTTTAAGTTTGTCCGAGTGTTAGCAGTTGTTTTTTAAGGTGTTATCAAAGCGTTACACCTTACTCGAGCCTATGCTTGTGTATCCGCAGAGTATTTCTTCTCCTTCTTCGCCAATTGTTTTCGACGTCGTTAAAGGACAAACAGTTCTTCTCGAATGCATCATCTCGTCAGCAAAAATTGTTTGGACGAAGGTTGATCGTTTTTTTTATCTTTGCATTACTTATTTCTTACACTCTCCTTCTTAATGTAAACAAAACGCCGTTCAGAGATTCGCATCTTATTCATCGTTTTCCTGCTTCAGCAAACTATTCTCTTATAAAGAATCGAAATTACTCATCAGTCTTCGGTCAGCAAATCCGTATTGGCTCTCAAAGTGACGCTGTGTGCGAATAAATAGACAAAATAAGCACATACGGCGACTAAGAGTCTATTTAAGCAGACTGTTCTATAGGGGCTCTATGCCATCTAATCCAGTAACCGCTGACTGATCGCCCGACGAAGAGGAGAAAGGGAGGGAGGAAAAGAGGTCAACGAATGAGGATTTTTGAATTCCTTGGAATCATAGCCGATTGTCGTTGCCATATGTGCCCAAGTTTGCGGTTGTAAATTTCCAGCGGAAAATGTCAGCACTCAATGTTACCTTAAGTACGCCATAAATAATTACAGTCCAGATTGTCGGGAAAGAGCCTGTTGTTTCGATCAGTGTCGCACCAAACAAAAGTGCTTGAGCTCATCATGAACTTCCATTTAGTCAGGATCTTAATCAAAAAAAAAAGAAGAAAGAAATGTTATGAAGCGTTTGGTGCCATATAACTCGAACGCCAAGAAAATCTGTCCAGTAGGAGTTGGAATGCTTGATCACAAGTGATCAGCTGTCATGCTGTATCCTTTGATGCGGCCTAGAGGAAATTCAGAGACAACTGATTGCTGAACTTAGAGATATCTGATTATCTCTTAAATGCTGCTTTATCTCCTCCCATTTACGAGACGAAAGCAACCTGAAATTGCTTGTTTTTATTAAAAATTGATGGATCATTGAGAGTCGAAATCAAAACGACAACCGAATATTTCGTTTAAGAATTACAAAATTTTCAGTATTTCCCACCCACTAGAGGGCATTATCCATTTACAGAACTTCCGGTTTTGCTTTTCAGCAGGTGCTAGTTATTGCTTAATCATTTAGTGTTCTTCTAGCTGTGTGGATATCATACCAAAAACATGCCACCTATTACATTAACGAGATTGTGTATCTGAAATAAACTCTCTCATTACCGTATATGTACTGTTTTTTCTTCTTTTTTTGCTTTTCGCATTCTTCTGCTGAAACTGTAAATGAGATCTTTTAGAGGTGTAGAGCATGCCAATTGAACTGCGGATTGTAGTGTTTGCATATTGGAGAGTGTGATCCTTCAGTGTTAATGTTTCTAGTTGAATGCTTCAAATTCGGGTATATCACTAACAAACGATCAGGCGAGGTTTCGACAGATCTGGGGAAACCTAAGGATTCGGCAAGTCAACGAAGCGGATAACGGTATCTACGTTTGCGAGAGTTCTCCGGTTTTCTCGCAAGGTGATGTTGATGGCTATCCGAAAGTCTTTTATAAACTGCAAGTGCATTCACCAACAGATGTGCAACTCATGCTTGGGCAACTAGATGCCGACAAAAGTTGGCAGGTTTGTGTTTCTCTCATTTTATCTACAGAATTTCATTGGGAACGATATCAATTCTATGTATTTCCACTGTATAAATTTCAGGAAGATGTTTGATTGTTTTCCTCACTTTATTTTGCTTTTCTTTTTGCGATACGCTTTCAGCAGTGTTCACCAACTTACTTAACAGTGTCGCTAACTCAGCTTTTCAAAAATTCTAGAAAACGTGTCTGCTCTTCTCCAAGATATGAAACGAAAAGCTGATTGTGGAATCCACTACCGCAACGGAAAAGGAAAATGGATCATATGGAGTATGTATTAGTATCCCTTTCTGATCTCAATATGTTGTATCGAGGTATTGTAACGTGTTGCAACTGGAAGTACCTTCTTTGGAATTTTTTACAAATTGCAGCGCAGTAGTTTAGCAGTGGGAACGATCAAGTCGATAGTTTACAATAGAATGCTGTCAAAATACTGAGGGGAAGTTTCTTCAGTTCATTTGGGATTTCGACACTCGATCGTGGACGAATGTTCGGAACGTAAAATCTTCCATCACTGAAATTGTTTCCAGATGTTAATGCGGGCTTAGTGTAAACCTTCGTGATATAAATCATGCTAGTTTATTGCTTTCTACTCATTTAGACGTGCTTGAATCGCTGCCACTGATTTTGATTGTGCGCTCTGCTTAGGTTGAAATAAAGGCGTTCATAAATCGAACGGCGGTTTAACCAGGTTAAGGTTAGGACTGGTTTGCGCTAGTTTGCCCGTATCCACAGTTTTGAAGTATTCGCCATTCACAACCCTCCAAGTGAATCAGCCGATGTACAGGAGTGAAAAAGGTTGAACTAGTTCCACACCTCGAATTTTAGCGTGAGCGGAAAATAAAACCGCTTGATTTAAAAAAATGTGGACTGTGCTTAAGTTTAAAAGATTTGTTTCAGCTGAGCTGTTTGGCGTTGAATCTACACTATGAGATTCCAATGGTCTATATGAATGGATTGGCGCTTATCGATGCAATGGATCAACTCGGTGTACCGCCACATACAAATTTCTACACAAATCCCATTAATGCTACGCTCACGTCCAGTGTTGCACTTTCGGGAAGCGTTCAGGTTTCTGATATTTCAACTACGATTTACTTCTAGCCATTATTTTTCCCTCGCCACAAACTGCCTCGGCAGTGCCAGTGATTCACGGTCAACGGTACTCTTCGCTTTGCTATTCGTTAAGAGGTAGCAGATTAATGTGCATGTAGCTGTACTCGTTGATGATATATTTGGAAAGCATTATTTATGTTGCGCTTGTCCACTATTTATTGAAGAGAAAATTTTGCCAATAAAAGTATAAATATGGATTTCAGATGAAATTGGATTGCAATTCGGTGGATATGTGAAGAAGTCGAATGACTCTTGAAAGTGGTAACAACCCACATAAAGTTTGGTTATCTGCAAGCTGAAAATTCTATGAATCCATCGCTTGCAAATAGCCGAACTTATATTCTGATTCTATGGTTAGCTGCACCAGAAAACATAAATGGCTGTACCACAGTCAAAATAATGAGTGCAGTCGTGTAACATGATAGCGTGTCGTTATGGTTGCAGTGCATGTCGAGACCGGCAATGGACGAGGCGGAAGTATACGGGAATGGTCTTGAAAGGGGTCGTGCGATGAATCTTTATGTCGATAATAGACTGCACAAACAAATCAATTTGATCTCACAGGGACCCGAGAATTCGACACGTTCCATAGGCGATACGGTTCAATTGGTGTGTCTAGTTGTACCACGAGCAACACGCACCCTTTGGTTGAAAGGTATACTATTGTTACATTCGCTTACCGCATTTAGCGGTTTACTTCATATCCTGCTATTACTGCACTGGAAGCGGTTACAGAACGTGTGCTCTATGAACGGCCATCTTGTGACGATGGTTTGTCGAAAGCAAAAGCTACATTCATTTGCAGACGATAAGCGCGTTCCACTTATTGGTAAGAAGCGTGTACGTCTTGTTGGGACGGCGTCGCTTCAAATTACCGACGTTCAGCCAGAAGACGAAGGCTGGTATACGTGCGAGGCGGCCGACAATACAAATCATAAGACACGGTCCAGCGCTTATCTCAAAGTTTTGTGTAAGTCATTCACTCCTGAGATCATTTCGATTTTTGTCAGCAGTCAACTCCCTATCGAGAATGCTCATCGAGTTCATTTGATAGCGTGCTAACATTTTTTTCAATATCAGCACCTACTCGGTTACTAGCAAAAACTAGCGCCTGTCTTGTCTAAGCATACAACATATGGGGCTTTGTTCCTGAAATTATCCTGTGCCGCAGAAACCATAGGTAATTTCAATGGATCTTCCGTAAAAAAGAAGCTAGCGTAGATGGCTGCGTTACATTGCTTGCATATCCTTAGCTGCATTGTATATGTTGAACTGCCGGTTTTTTTTTTTTTAGAGGGAGAGTATCTCCGGCCACGAGACAGGGTTCCCGACGCAATTTACGCTGCTCATATAAGTGCAGCTTAATACGTCCGGCAATAAGTTTTCAGTTCTAGTTTGGCTTTACAGATGCGGTCACTGCTTCCGGATGAGAATATTCCTTCACTATAAACTCTCATTTTTAGTAGCTTATGACGGTTTTGTTTTGGTGCTCAAAAGCTTATTCGGACGCTTACCGGCAATGTTGCTTCATCTGTTAAGCTTACCTAACTTTAGACATATACCGTTGTTGTCATCATGATTTGCGATTGTCGTCATGATATCCTGGGTGAGGCGATTGTTCCAACATATATTTCATTAGGAATTCTGTGGTTGCTTAGAAAAGTGCTTTCCGTTTAGGGGGTGCACATCGCTGAAATTTCCATCGAAATTATCGATGCTTCTCCATGTGATAGTAATATCTGAAAAATCGCGTAATTTTTAAATTTGCACAAAAAGCACTGAATAGTTGCGTTTTTCCACGGTTTAAGCTTTGAAAATATCACCAAGATACCTCATAGCAAATGTAGTCTGTGTTATCCTCAGCAGTTCTCGCTTCTATCTGTCTCATCGTACCAATGTCTTAATACTGGTATGAGCCACATTGAAAATGCGAAAATGACTGAAAGTCGTGACACTACTCTTTATTCCATATTATTTGCTCAAAAAAGTCGATCGTTTTTCTGCTTGATTAGTCGGATTGGACGTGCTCTACTTTGCAAAGAAATAACGAGAAAGATCTTTAATTTCACAATCTGAGGATCTGAGACTTCATTACCTTCTTTCTGCAGTAAATAGTTTTCCCCGTGCGAAGTAATGGTAGAAGCGTTTATATCGAAAAGGGTGATTTCTTTCGGCTGTTTACTTGAAAAGTGAAATACCCTTCCAATCACCTATTCCATTCATAGTCCGTAATTAAATTCCTTTATTCGCCCATTCGTCCCTCCCAAAATTTTCTTGTTTTACTCTCATCTGAATTTTGATGACTTTTCAATATAGTATCATAAAAAGAGTCCATTTCAAACATTCCCTTGTCAATTTTTCGAATATATAGTGGAAAGCAGTATGCTGGTTGCAGCAAAGGAGGAGCCAGCTGCGGTAGCTGACAACGAGGCAAAGCATGAAAGTGATTTCGGCGACCTCCCAGACGAACAATTGGCTCCCAGTTTCGAAACAAATGTTAGTTTATCTTCACCTTTCGTTGTTTTCATTGTAAGTGACAACAGCCGCTTATGACTGCGTTGTAAGAAGGTGTTTTCCTAACGTTACCATTATCTGTTTTAAGCACTGGAAAGGTATTATGTTTTTGACCGTTTTTTAGTTAGCTAGCTTCACATTATGCTTTCATCCACTTTTACTTCAAAAGAGATGTTTCAGTAGCAATTTACTGTGGTCTCTGCTTTTCTATTTGAAATCATGCAAGGCTTCATAGGGGCAAGAATTGCCAAGCGCCGCTACAATCGCTCCGTTGACAATTGATGTGCCGAGGGCATTTGTCACTGGACGAAGCGTTCGAGTACAGTGGTCAGTACCAGAGAAGCATCTCGATTCACGACGTATTGCTTCATTCAAAATCGAACTGCGCACTGAAAATAGTAATAACGAATGGATTACCGGAGATCAGCTCGAAGGTCATGTGAGAGCGATGACAATCAGGGCGCTAATGCCCGGCAATAGGTTTCTTTTTTTACCCAGTTACAAGCTTGTAGGTGTGAAAAGTGGGAGGAGGGGGTAGGAGAGTGGAAAGGGAGAGAGGGCAAGAAGGAAGGATTCCTAATATGGAATATGTACAGAAGCTCGACTCCTAAAATTCGGTGAACTTCCTGTCGATATCTCACTTCCCATTGGGCCAACGATTTATTAATCCACTATCGAAAGATTCTTTCACGTATTCCTCCAAGGAGTGTTTTCTTCATTCAAAATATGCAAACGCATCCCCTACCTAGTTTCTAGTATAGTTTATTGAATCTAAGTTTTGCAACCACAACATCACACCCGTTTACCCAAGGCCCTTAGTAAATATTCAGTGAATATTGTGCTGTTGGTTGTTAACGCCTTTCATCACGTCTATATACCAATGTAATTGCAAAGGGACATAGGTGCTAGATTTATATCTTTCCCATGAACTTTGCAAATTCACTGAATGCAAAAAGATATGTGCTACTTGAAACATATTCATCGACTCAGTTGGTTCACGTGACTGAATGGCAAAAGTTGAGTTGTTAAATGGATGCTTTGATTTAAGTTTTGCTTTGAAAACCTTCTTGCGGACGGCATCTACAGTTAATCAGTATGTACACTTTGCTGATCATTACTAGTCTATCATTGGGCGGTATTAGTTTATTGCCTTGCGTTGATGAAAGCTTGAGTTGTGGAAATGTCTCTGACACGACCTTTCAGATGTAGCACAAGTGTGATTGCACTGTGGCTGTTATAGCCCTATTTCCTGTTATACAACTGTGACCCGCTACACTTGGTCACTATTTCCTGTTGACACCGCTGTTGAAGGTATCAGTTTCGCGTGACCGCAGTTATGCTCGATCGTACAAAAGTGACGAGCCCTCCCACTGATTGGTTGACTGTCGAGCAAACCGATGATGGTGTAACGCTGCCATCGGAGCCACAAATAAAGAAAATGAGTGCAGAATCAGACACCGCCATCAAGTTGACTTGGGCTCATTCATCGGTGGCCACGGTCGATGCACCAGAAAAGTTTATCGTTGCCTACGGCAAACCAAATTACGACCCAATGCTTACGGTATGTGTGTTAGATTTCATTCATCTTGCATCGCTGCACGTGGATAAAAACATGCATATTTCCAAGACGACCCTGAAAACAAGTTCAAATGCAACGAAATCCCAACAATTTCTCAGTATTCAGCACGAAAAGAAATACAGCTGCATTGGGCTAACACTGCGAAGTTTTCACTTGTTGTCTTGCATTGTTATTACTCGTCGCCGAATTTTCTTTAAAAGATTTGCTAAATATTGAAATCACCACCCAGCTCCATCTGTTCGCTGTTTTGCTAGTAGTAACGTTTTTTCTCGTACATTTTTTGATTGTGGAATTGTCTGGATGAGTCAATGCTTCCATTGATTTACGGATCGTATATTGCCGCTGTTAGGAAGTTTTTCGCTTCTCTTGAAAATTAATTACTTGAACACCTCACAATCTTCCTCAGTTGCAAGTGTGAAGGCAGCTGTCACAATCAGCTTTTCCAGCAGCCGATCATTCATTCATCATTTTAGGCGCATTTTCTATCGAATAAACCCTAACTGAAATTTTGTGACAGCTTAGCTAAAGTTCAACGAGAAACAGTTTATGCTTTTTACACTATATATGATATATGATGGAGCTTGCACTATACATATATAAAGAGAGGTAAGAATATGGCCCATTTCAATATTCCCAATGGTGATCGCATACTAGAATGATCGAAACGTATAGAAGAGTGGGACAGAGAGGTTTTCTTCGAACAGGAGATATGAGTAAATCGTTGTTAAAGCGATAGTTTCTTTCAGTTGGAAGTTAATGGTAGTACATATGAAGCTAGTATTGGCAACCTTGATCCGTCAACGGAGTATAAAGCAACCATCACTGCGGAAAACAAGGCAGGAAAGAGTCAGCCAAGCCAGCCAGCCTATGCTCGCACGAATGGTTCGTTTTTGGATTTTCAATTTAGTCTTGTTTTATTTGTGCCACCATGTCCTGAAAATCGAATTCGCTTCCAGATGATAGTAAGGCTGCCACGAATTTTTTCGAGCTAGGCTGCTGGCAGAAACAGGTGCACTGCGTATTGTCATTCTCAGACCCATCAATCTTTTGCTACCTTTTCAAACTAACTCAGCTAGAAACGTCAAATGTTGATGTGATAAACACCTGAATTGTGAAGTACTGCTTTTAAAAAAACAACAAGGATGATAATCACATGAAAATTGTTCAGATACGCCACTAGTCTCTTCGATGCGAGGTAACTCAACGGGTCTGCTATTCTCATTGCTTGGTCGATCTTTGATGCGTCTTTTCTCCGATTGGAATATGGAGACGGTAGTAATTGGAATGGCGGCTGCAGTCGTTGCGCTTATTGCACTATTCGCGTTCTGCCTTGCTTGTTGCTCAATCCGACAAAGACATGCAAAAAAGATCACTAAAGGTATTGTCCTTGAATCACTTGTTGGCCTGAATCTTTTACTTCGAATTCTGCGATTATATTGCAGTTCAGGCATGGGCGTCGTATCATTTCACATTATTGTACTTTGAAAACTACTTCTGCTAACATGATGTCCACCTTCTATTACTTTAATTGGACTCTACAGACTTTCCTTTCTGGTCTGTTTTATTTAACCTAGATCTCCGTATTCGGACCATATCATCGATTTTGCAAAGAATCATCGATTTTGCAAGTGTGGATTGTTGGGGGCTATCCATGTTAACACAGACTCGTGAGTCTTCAAAACAACCGAGGCATTTAGAACAATGAGCGGTTTGTTTCAGCAGCGAAAGGCAAGTTTGTCGACACTTCGCATCGGATCTTCAACGAGCAACGAGTTCAGAAGACACGTTTCTATCATGACCCCATGGCAATGTCGATGGTTATAGGCGATATCGATGAATGCTCTCCTCTTAAGCCGATCGTTCGTTTACCTTTCTACTTTGTTCTCAAAATAATTATGAGTCATTCAAGACTTGCTCATTCACTTTATTTTGCCGTGATTACGCTCATAATCTAGTGGCTCCCTTCAGTTTACTTTTCAATAACTGTCGTTTTATGCTTTTTGCTGATATATTTCATTGCAGACGGGGCTAATTTATAGGAAGTAAAGGATATATCCCATCTGCCTTCTGATGTATCATATTTCCCATCAAAACGATTCCTTTTTCATGCGCTCATTGCTTATTCATAGCCTCATGCATTCCACGATGAATGCTGCAATTGGTGATGCACTTCACTGGATTGGCGTTTATTAACTGCATTCGTTATCGTGAAACATTAAAACTGTCTGTTAGCTTATCCTATAAGTCACTTAGTTGAGTATCCGTATGTTACCATTGGAACATCATTTTTTTGGCACCTTTTGCAGGCTATTTCAATAGGCAGCATATACAAGTTTGGAGGTGCTGACAATTTTTTTTATTTGAATTTTTCTTGCACTAAAGTGGATCAACATTCATTTTTCCATCGTTTTGTCCAGTGCTTGTTTGTTATCTCGCTCACCATTTCGAACAATTGCATTTTCAATCGTTGCCAATTCCAACGAAGTTTTGCTTTTACTGGATCTAAGAACTCAATTATTGAATTATATATATATAAGTTTGGAGGTGCTGACAATTTTTTTTATTTGAATTTTTCTTGCACTAAAGTGGATCAACATTCATTTTTCCATCGTTTTGTCCAGTGCTTGTTTGTTATCTCGCTCACCATTTCGAACAATTGCATTTTCAATCGTTGCCAATTCCAACGAAGTTTTGCTTTTACTGGATCTAAGAACTCAATTATTGAATTCAAAACCGTAGAAAGTCGGTAACTTTTAGTCACAATTGTGCAAAATGATAAAAATTAGAAATGAACGTTGCCATTGCTAAATTCATCTAAATACACATAGAATGTTTACAAATTTACAAGTTTACGAATTTACAAGTCCATTTGCTGCTGAAATAGATGTTCTCGATTAGCGCTCTTTTATCATCAATAAAGCCTGGTCATCGCAACCGCCTTTCAAAGGAGGAAGTCGCACGCTGGAGGAGTAATGATGTACGTCATATGCTGGAATGATGATGCTTACTAATAAAAGAATAACCAAGATGCCAAACTTGCACCGTAGTGGTGAGGCGCATTGTGGAAAGGAATGTATCACACAAGAACTTCCTCTGAGAGACGAAACCGAACTGAACATACTGAGCTCATTGTTCAAACGCTTTGCTGTTGAGCTAAACGTTGTTTATTTCGGTATGAAAAGTTGATTGGTGAATTTCAGCACAATGACGAGCGTCCATCCTCGGTAGCCTCACTGAATAGTTTACCATTTGGAAGGGATGCATTGATGATGCCAAACTTGTATGGTGATGGTGAAGACTATTGTGAGGAGGATCATATCGCACATATTGCTGATGGTTTAAACAGGCGGCATCCTATTCTTGGCTATACAGATACTGCATCACGTAATCCAGGTAATCATCCAACATCTTTTGAATTGAGACTTCTATATTAATTTTAAAAATGCAACACTGTAACCTTAGCGACGCAAACGATATGCTAGCAGGTCAGGTGCTAGCGTACACTAACTCCACACATCGCTATTTGCGCGTACCAGAGAGAGCTACAGCGTCATAAGGGCCGATCGTTTGCCTCAGAAATACTAGAAGTCCTGAGCAGAAATTCATTTCTCCATATTCGATTTTTTGCAGCATGCGCTATCGACGGATGCGTTCATGGGAGCACCACTTCACGATGCTATTCCCCTCAGGAGTTGATGCGATCAGATTGCTCTCCACAACGGCCCTTTAAAGTTTCTGATCCTCAAACAGAATCTTTGATTTGTACGCCGGCAGCTACTTCTCCTTCCGGTGATGAATCGTATTCCAATAATGGTGGCGTACTCTCATGTGGATCACTAATCACGCGCCCAGTCAGCCACTCACCAATAACCGAAAGGTAGCTCATGCTGAATCACTATGTTTGCATTCATTTTCCCCGCAAATGAAGGCAGCTTATTTCAGTGGCACTAAAAGCTAGAGCCCATTGCGAAAGGCGTACCAGTGAAAACTGTTGTTGTAAGAAAATTTTTTGTTAAAACCAAAATGAACGACCTGTAAGTTTAAGGAAACTAAAACTTAAAAAAATTCGTTCCAAAAAGAAAGCCACCACAGTCGGTACAACGATCACCAGAATCATCTAGCTAATATTCTTTTTTTTTGCTTGTTCCTACTCCATATTTTTTCTCAGTATAGGTTACATCTATCATACAGCAAGCACGTCATCTGAAATATTATCCAAAATCTTATCAGTATTCGAGTAAAATTCATAACAGTGATGGTAGGAAATTTGCGTGTATGAAAGAGATGAGATTTAGATGTTTCGAACACTTCAATAGGTGAAAAATGGATTATAAATTGATTAGGTTTTCGTGAGAAGACTTAGGAGAGGTTGACTTTTCCTCTTAGGACCTGCACCCCAGTCGTAACCAAGACATTTCTTTCAAGCGATAAGCTAATTCGAGGTCAGGATTGATGACCCCATCGTTTTAATTTCGCTTTGGTTTACTAAATGTAGGGCGCATTCGCTTGTTTTCTCTTATAACTAGGAAAAATCAAACGACGTTGCAAAGTTATCCTAAAGTTGCCAACTCGTTTTTTGACGTCGCGAAGTCGTCATGCTGATGTTGCCAAACCGCTTTGGTCTTTCAGTTTTGGGTTCTGAAATGGAGCACAGTATTTTAATGGTTGTTTTGAAATTGAAATCGCAGACAATATTGGTGTTTCTGCTCACGTCGATTCACCCAATTTCCGGCAGAACAAACAAAGTCATAACTAGAAGTTCTGTGAAAGTACCAACAGGCTACACATACTCATTGACGTCATAAGCGTTCATTTATTTCACCTGTTGCAAAGTGAGTTTTAGATTATTATAATCTGGAATCCGCCTAGTCTCATTGAAACCATATGCTTCAGACCATGTTCATTACATTCTGAATTCAAAGAGTGCATATTATTTCGTACTGAGATCTAGGAGCTAGTAGATTCGGGTTTTTTGTTCAGAATTGTACGATTTTCGTGAGAATCCATTGATCATATACCCCGGGCATCTTTTAAAACAGTTTTGATGAGATTCAGAACTGACTGTAGAAGAAAAAATTTCCGTTTAGAGATTACCGGTGATGCGAACAATGTTTTGATTGATTCAAAGAGTTCCTCATAGTCATTTATCGTTAAATGGAGTTGAGAGGTAGACCATTTTGAACTCATCAGTTCTTTTCGTGGATCATCACAATCGGTGCTGTGGTCTGAATTCAGCTAGCCATGGGGAAGTGAAGAACTCAACTGATAGTAAATCATAAAAAAGCACCATACGGAATGCTCATTTATGTTATTTTAGTTTAGTATAATTTTAGAGGAACATTTTTCCCATGAAGTTCTGTAGTTAGCCTGTGGCTCCGGAGGGGAAGATTTTACTCTTCCTCTATCTTATCTCTGGCCCAAATCATGATGGAGTGTTGAACGAATTTTTCTGTAAGTTAGGCACAATGAGTTTTATTCCCAGGGACTGAAAAAAAATGTCTTTACGCTAATATTCTCAGAATTTCAGCTCCAGCTGCGATTTCCAATATGTCATTGATTATTTTCCGAAATTTTTAAATGATATTCGCATCGCAATATTCTCACATCCTTCTGGAAATTTCAGTTTGGAAGACGAATGTCTACGGGTGGACGGCTCATCACGGAATAGCCAAATTTCATCGAGTGATGGCCGCTTTTTACAAACATTTAAATCGAACACACCCAACACAACGAGCTTTATTAATGGAACATTCGAACGGAAAAACTATCATGAGAGTAGCTCACATGAGGCGACACCCATTGCCACAATAGAGAAAAGGGAACCTACGTTCGACTCGTCACTGATAGGTTGTCAACTCACCAAATAGGTATGTTTTGATAATGATCGCATACTTCGAAATTGTTACAGCGAGTGGTGTAATCGGGTAAATGATTTGTGGGACATCTGCTGTCCTCTTCGTTTAGGCTGGAACGGCATCGCCCACCTCATCTGCGCTGACGTATAAGCTAATCGTGCATATTCACTGCAACCAACTTTTTACAAGCTAGTTAGAGGAGCAGAAAATCAAATTCGTGCACGAGGGAACCAGCAGTGATTCCTATACTATACCAATACAGTGTTTTGCAAATAGATTAGAATATTTTGGGCAATGTGATCGAAATACTGGGGGAGGGGAAGGGGTGCTGTTGGATGTGATGAAATCTTGTTTGATCTGATATCATAACTGCTTACTTCTTGGAAACAAGTTGCACCTTTACTACCACATCAAGACAAAAGTAACAAGGTTTTCAAGCTTTTGTTAACGTCCTTAAAATATGAGTGCTATTTAAAACAATACCACAGAAAGCACTTCTCACCGGAGAAAGCTCCAATTTCTAGCTTGCAAAACCATTTGATGTGTTAAAGAAAATGTTTTGCAAAAAGTATTCGTTCCTGAAAGGATTTTGGAGGCAATATTTCGTAAAATCTCGTCCTTACCGAGATCCGGTCCGCAAAAATTACTATACACCACTAATTGTAAAATTTGAAGTGCGCGAGCAAGTGATTATTGACTGCTGTTTGCGTAGATTTTGTTATGTGTTGCACATATACGTGCCTAAAGCACTGGTGCTCGTAGCAATGATGTGCACTTTTTAAACGATCTCGTTTGTGATTTATTGCAACGTTTTTTCCTCTATAGCTTCCCTCTTCAGGATTGCTGCTCATCATTGAATGTAAAGTTATCGCCGTTTTAATTACGTTCAAGTATTTAGAACAGTCTGTTGTGATCGCCTTTATTGGCATAGAAAAGTATTTCTTTCACTGATAAAATTGTTTATGTCTATATTTTGCTCATTTTCTACTCAATAATTTCTGAACTTGTCATATGTGTTAATTGAAAATACCTGTATACATATATATATATATATATATATATATATATATATATATATATATTATTCGGAACAGCTGTTGTTGATTCATTGGGGCATCATCTACGTATTTGTTTATTACATTTAATTGTTTGAGTTATTTCCATCCTATGAAAAGCAAGATGGAATTTTTCTCATGTCTTGCTGATTACTAATTAGACAAATGTATAGATCACTAATCAAATATAAAACTTTGGTCCAATCTTCTCTTTTTTTCCTATCTATTTTAAGGTAGTGTGTATGAATAGTCATATCGCCTCAGGCGGCTCCTTCATGGCCGCTATCAAAATTCGATGAAGGATCTCAACGACTTCAATAATTGTAACTTATTCCATCCACATATAGTTTAATTTTCTTAATAGATTATTCAGAATTTGTGCAAAATTACTAATCGGCGTAACTGTTGCATTGAATATTTTAATATATCTTGGTTTAGGTGCTCTTTCAAGTATACTTTCTCATAAATTGAAATGAAATAATGATGTCAAATTGTGGAGAGCGAATTTTGGAATTCGATTATAAAAACGATATCATAAACTGAAAGCAAAGAAAGCTGTAATAGAAAAAATGTTGACAGTAGACATGAAAATATCTCAATGCGAATCTAGGCATGAAAGTGGAACTCGGACTTTCTTCATATTTTATTACTTTTAGATTAAATTATATGTAGGAAAAAAACGAAGGCTGCACATCCCTTCCTTCCCACCTGCATAATTTGCTGCTTGAAATTCTGAGACGTTTTGTATATCCTTGCATGAATATTCCTTATCAAATTCCGGCTGGGGGCAAAACCGGGAGGCAAACTCAGCGCATGCCACATATTATCAAATATATCATATCGTCTATTCAAGCGTTCTGTTTATCAACACTGGGAAGAAATCCGTTAGGCATTTTTTCTAGTCGTTTCACTTATGAGATGCCTTAAAATTGAGTTATATGTATTCACTATTTTACGAGGCAATAAGAATAAACTTGTCAATAAAGCTGCACTTGTTTTCATATGCTTTAAGTGCCGTTTTCTGTTGCTACTGATATGTATTGAAGTGAAAAAAAATGTGCTACTGGTGAGGATTGTCAACTTTGCATTTGTTAAATTTGTTATATTCGGTGCCCCAACGAGCGCATTTCCGATCTCTTCCTATCATCCACTCAGTTTTTGTAGATCACATTTCTCAATACTTCATTCTTCACACTATTCTCCTGCACTTTTGTGAGATTTTTTTTACATTTTTAAACTTGAGCGTAGAACTTTGTGGTTGTGTTGTCGTCAAAATGATGTACATAATAAAACCGAATATACTGATTATATTCGCCGACAATTCCGTACAGCTTTATATGTTAGTGCATATATATATATATATATATATATATATATATATATATATATATATATATATATATGTATATATAAACTTAATCAGTGTTTTAAGATGCCAAATGCTCACCGCTTGCACTTCGTTGCCCGTTTACTGCAAGAATGGACGGAAGCGTCGGTGATATTATTGTTATTGGGCTTAACTCTAAAATAGACCAGTCGGCTGTAGATCATGTGGGAACAGTGTATCGTGCAAGGGAAGTCAAAGAAGGTCAGGAGCATACAGGCAGATGTGCTCAAATAATTCATTCCAGCTGCTAGATTGTTCGCAAGGCCGAGTGGGCCTAGGTAAGGCAGTGGAAGCGCGTGAGGGGATCAGCGGCAGCGTGGAGTTCGCCTGGTGCAACTACGAGATCATGCCGGCGATCGAAGCCATACTTGTGAACGAGTCCCTACCAGTTTGTCACCTCATTGTATAATTGTGGTAAACCCTTATAGTCGTGTCGTGTTGCAGTTTACTCGACCGCATGTCCATCAGCAGGACAGAATTATTGATTCTGATAGGCAGTTGAAATCTAATCTATAGCATTTCTGTAGCTGTAGCTAAAAAATTTCTCGTCAATGATCATAACGGTAACCGCTTTGAAACCTTTTTCCGTCCTTATCCTGCACAATGAGTCATCAACTGTGTTCGATTGTTTTCAACGAGCGACCATGTTACGGCTAGTTTCCAGATTAAGGATGCATCTGAAAAATGCAAATACGTTTTGATTAAACAGTTCTTATGTGATTTGGGGGGGGGGGGGGATGGGACGTGGGGAATGGGGCATGCAAATAAAATATTAGCTCATGTTGACTGGAGCTTCCTATTTCAGAGGCAAGCACTGCAAGAAGTTTGTGACTGCATGTTGAATTTTCAGGTGAAATATTCGATCGATGTGTATCACTCGAAAAGATTGAAAGTAGGAGGCAGAAAATTTTGAATTATCAGACCTGTAGGCCAAACCAACATCCTAACCAATTCGTGTAACTCGTAACACATTGGTGTAATTCTTATTGAATAATACCTAAGGCGAAAACATATGCATATTTATCTCTGCAGCAACAATACTAATGGTATTATACTTAAATGAGCGCTTGCTCTAAGCCGATTGGTGGACGAAGCTGTTCTTCTCTGTAGTCGGCGTGTATCCTAGCATGAAATCATCATCATCTTGTATCAGCATGAAATCATGTTGCTGCTTTGACGTGACAATCACTGCTTTTATGACAGCTCAGTAGGATCAGTCTGACAAATTTATATTACCACAGCCATTGAAAACTGATAGAATTGAACAGCGCCTTTTGGGCCGAAATTTCTTCCTTGTTACATTGATGTCGAACTAATGGAGAAATGTGGGATTGTTCTGCGATCGGAAGAATTCTTTCAACACTCATTTCTAAAGATTAGCCGGGAGTTGTTCGATTCTGTTTATGAGCATTAGAATACACGCCAATATTTGCAAGTCGAAATGGGCTTCCGCCCAGTTGGGTGTTTTATCTTATCGAAAATCTGAATTTCACAGAGATAGCAGTGACAGCGCGTATGAAAGAGGTGAATTTCGCGCAAAAGTCAACCAACAGCGCAACTTGAGTCACTATACATTATATACGCAAATTCGATCATCCCTTCTTATTTTGCACTCGTTTCAAGTGAGTAGTATATGGGTAGTAGCCAACAATTATCAAGTAGCTTTTGCCGCATCAGTAGATCACCGCAGCAAATATTTCGAGAACCCTCTTCGAAAGACCACCCATGAAAAAAAAGCCGAACGAACATTACAGAAATGAACGCTCAAACACTAATACAAAGCACAAGCGGTCTAAACATCGCAACTTTCTCAGATAGCATCTAACGAATAGTTCTTTTAGCTATGTGCTTCTCCTTTTGCTTTCGCTATATACAATAGTTATATATACAAATACTGATATAAATTATGCGTCGAATAGCTATATACAAAGTAAATATCCTCCATAGCTTTATGATTTTGTAATTCGATTGTGCTATTTATCGTATTGTTTATCACTATCAACTGTAAGAATGATCCTGTGTGATGATATATCTGATCGCTTCTTTAGTTATTCCTAGTTTTGATCAGCATATTAAAGGTGTTGACCATGCCTAGCTCAAAAAATAAATAATTCAGTTTATTTCAATAAGTTAATGAACCTGTTGTGCAAGCATTTTCTTTGGTAATTCATTAATTTTGCTATCGTTTGCGAGAGGGAATGAACGAATGATTTACTTCTTGTTTACCGGCCCCTTTGTAAACGAACATATTTTCAATTGTCACTGCATTCATTTCACGATTTATCGGGTTACAAACTGAGAAAGTGAATAGGCATCGGCTAGGAAATCTACAGCTTTTGAGTCCTCAACTTTTCAATTTTGCATTTCTAATGCGATCCTTTGCTAGCCCAAATATTCCATAATTTTGTTTACTCCCATCAACCGATGCTGCAAGTATGTTATACATTCATTGTTTCGATCAGTTATCCGTTGTATCCGCCGATCGACATTGGTCGATGCTACCAACATTCGATGGTCTTTCAACCTACACGCTTCTAAATTTTGACAGAGGTCCTTGTTTAGTAGGGCTTGTTCTTCCCACACCACTTCCCTATCATTATGTCATTGTGTGCAGGTAGGTACTTCTGATTTGCGACATGAATAGCTAATTTGCTCCCAACAGCGCCATAATTCCTTATATTCCTCAAGATTGCCCTAGTAGCTCATCAGAGCAAAACTTGGGTCCGTGAATAATCAGACTATGTCGGCGAAGAAATCTCCCCTCTCCTCCCTCCCCACATTTTTCCGCAGTCAGTTGTGTAACCGCAGTTATCATCTAACAGATTTTCACATGGAAACTATTGACGACGATAAAGGAGGCGAAAATGCGAGAAAAAATTTTTATGCCGAATAATGCTAACAATTCGTTGCCGCTTGAATAAAGGCGTAGCTAGGCAATTTCTCGACCAGGTCGGTCACTCTACGCAACAAGTAGTATACTCTTTGTTGTTTCTTCCGTTTTCCTCTTACTGGTTGTGTGCGTTTTTTCTATTTCTCATCTGTTTGCATATGACAGTATTACCGCCGTAAGGATGTGTATATATGCGAAAATGCTGAATGAATCAGTTCACCGACTGTGCCTTCTAAATAGCGGCAATATGGCTTAGAATCTTGCACTAAGAAAGAAGTGATCGGGCAGTAGCTATATGCACGAGTGGGAGTACCTTTAGAGAGTACATAAGGACGCAAGAACTTTTGGATAAAAACGATATTGTTTTCCTCACGCGAAACGGACGATTCGTTTGGTGTCTGTTCAAGATTTTGGCTTTTTTCGCTATGCCCATAACGCGTATACAATTCTTCGGTGAGCTTTAATACGCTTTGATGATGTTGAGCAACATTTTTAGTTGATCAGTAGCCATGCTGCATTCTACAATAAATACTCAAATGAAGATTCAGCAATGAAAGTTTTATTGTTGAAGCGACCAACGAGTGAAAATACTAACCCTTTTTTGTTGTCTTGGAGCAAAATGCTGATGGAATAAAGATCGTCTCCTTGTATTCATTTCAGCAGTTTTACGCTAACAGATCCATAATGGCATATAATTTATCAGCACTAGTACCATAAAATATTAGAATCTGAAGAGGAATCGTAGTGGTGAGATGAGGTATGAGCTTTTGATGAGGTATGAGCCTATCACGTATGAGCTTTTGATGAACACTGCTGAATAGGCTGCACGTGAAATTTCTTCTTTCAGCGTCTTAGGTACAGCGAAGTTGTAAGCCCTAGATTTGCTTCATTTATTTAGGTAAGCTACCAGAAATATGATTCTATAGCAAAGAGTTTTCGAGATCCGTGAGAAGTCATATTCTGATTAATATTCTTTCATTACTAAAGGTCCACTTAGATTAACTGAAATAGTGCACAAATAATTGAAAAGGGTAACTTCTGAAGTATATTTCATTGGAAGTATTGTGTTTTCTAAGTACTACATTCCTCGATTATGCATTTTACCTTCTTTCATTCACGCTTTGCGCACAATCATTTCTTCCTTTACGGCAATGTCTGAATATAATCGATGTCTGAGATGGGGATTCAACCAAGTGTGTTCTTTGATTGGCCACTATCGATCGTCCATTATCTTTTTCGTATCAACGCCTTCAATTACGAAAAAATGTAACACTTGAAGAAATTTCCCTTAATAGTCGATTGCAATTGCTCGCTTTGCTATAGAATGAGATCGTTAAAGTGTGATCAGAATGCTTCAAACGTTGATGGATACGAGAAAGCTTCCGGATAAGGTTGTGAGCAATTTGTACACATAATCGCACAGAAAAATGCAAGCATATTGAACAACGTTTGCAACGTATCCAATTCACCAAGTTAGCTCACTCTATGTAAACGAAATGAGCAATAAAATTGTACTGTTTAATAGTACAGAAAAATGAGATGGAAAATAAGGCGCACTTCAGTGTTGATTCGTCCACAAAACAATCGTTTTCCTTTGAAATAACCCATTTGTTTTCAGCATTGTAGTATTTCAAAACTCATGAACTTATAACCCGAGGGAAACGAATTATGAACAGTTTTCCTGATATTTTTAGGCAGCATAAAAAAACTATTATATAGGACATCTCAATAATTTTGATAACGAAACCGTAAGCAAACATAGGTGCAATATTTTAATCTTGTGTCAGCAGATTAAATACGCTAGTAACTTTTGCAGTACAAACCTCAAATAACGTTGCAATGATTTCGAAGGTGCATGTCCACTTGCACGTGGCATAAAGTGCCCTACGCAAGCAAACGAGTATGTCGGTTAAGGTACAACCTTTCCCTCAAATCCCTTCAGCTTTCTGCTCGCATACTAAGTGCGAAACTGACATTCTATGCTATATAGTCCCTTTTATGAGCATATTTTGAAGAAAGGTCACCACAACGACAAACTCAAATTAACACAAGGTGCGAAATTTGACCTCTTCCTGTCTTGTTGAAGGGAGTGAGGGATGTGAGGGGGGGGGGGGGGAGGGAAGAGGAACGGTCATAAAAATGAAAGGAGTTCTTCATTATCTTAGCGGACAACAAGTATGACATTTCTGCCTCTTGTTGCCTCACTGATCTTCTGCTCACCGATATGAACGTAATGTCGTTTGGTTTTTGCGCAATGTTTCCTTATGTTGGTTTCTAGAATAAAGGGCAACACTTCGGCTGCATCGGCTGTGAACTTATATAGGGCAAATATCGTAATTGAGTAGCGAATGTGAAAGTTTCTTCAAGCCGAAACTGCTCATTAATCGGAGAATTTGTGTAAAGAAAAATACCGGAGTGGAACTCATTATCTGGGATATTGCTCTATTTTATTAAACCCGATAATTAGCAAATTATGCTATATTCTAGATTCTTCAGAACTTTTCTGCCTTCAAAACTTGTTGAATTAGATTTTGTTGTATGAATTTATTGAATTTTAGATGGTGCCGCCTAATAAAGCTGCGCATCGCAAAGCATTCGTCACAAGTACCAAAAATATGACCATAATCGGTGTAGTCATTTGCTCTTATGCATTCACCTAAGATTTAAAACTACTACAAAATAATTTTCGATATGACCTACTGAAGCTCAACATACAATCCATTCTTTCGGTACAATGCAGTCGACCGTGATTGCAACTTCTTAATGACTAGAAATAAGCCACTAATAATATCTTGAGATGGCGGTAGATATACTGCAATCACAAAGCAGCAACAATTCCAAGGAATCATTGATGAGGTGGGTGAGGAAAGCGCTCTTTCCTTTTGCAAATGTCGTCTGAAAACTTTAGAAAATAAGAAGTCCTTCTTTGTTACAAGTTTCCTCGTTAGCGAATCCTTATCAAAAATTGCGAAGGGGAGGAGAGTAGGGAGGGCGGAATCCACAGTTCCTGTTACTTATCATTGGTATTGTGCAACATCTGTGTTGCTACTGCTTGTATTGATGTTTACCGCAAAAAGTATTTGCAGAAACCGATTTCATATTGATATGAAAATTTCAGATACCGGTTGCTGTTATATTCGCGATGCAGTTTCTTACTGCAGCCAAGATGGTCCTTGAATAGTTTAAAGTTATTATTTGCGTTAATACTCCGGTTACATATTCCTTTCAAATCGCAATACGTTTTGTTTTATTTTTGTGGCGTGCATTTGCACTTATCTTATGTTTTGACTGTACTCTCGTAATTTCACGTTTACATTGGTACTGAATTACACTGAAGAGCCCCACATCTATGTGGCCACACGTCTTCTGCATGTCCTCTGGTCTAATTTTTAGTAACGCAGAAAAGTGAAAAACAAAAACAAACTTTTTTTAAAAGTGAAAATCGACTCACTTTCGACGAAGAACTTCGTTCGCTTCGTTGGGCTGTTATCATTATAATCTTCATTCACAAGTGATATCGTTTCTACAGGAAATACATCTTGTCACTGAGCTGCGGAAGCAGTAGAAATTAAAACTAATTATTCGGAGTTAGAAGTAGTCGGAACCAGGAAAAGAGAGGATTGCTGGATGCATATGTGGGCGATTCTCTATATCACGTCTAGGATGTTTCCACTCAAGGTGTACCTTCAGTTGTGGACCAAAGGTACTGTGAGATCTTCAAATTCCCAAGGGAAGTGCCTGGAAGGGTCTCGTAAAACGTCATATTTTTCACCTTTCCGAGGAATTCGCGTACATTTCTGAACGAAGGCCTTCATTCCAGCTGTGTAAAGCACGTAGTACGCAGAATTACGCTGCAAACGTTTTATGCACCTGATCCTCATGTAAAACCATAGACCACTCTATTCATTTCTTGAAGATACATCTTCGAGTGGAATAAATTTTCGATAACGATGCCGAAATCAGCTTACTGTTTAAGTTCTGCACCTCATGATTTTAAATGTGTCTTCTTTTATTATAGTTCCATGCTGGGGGGTTTTTGTTTTCCATGGAACCTTGAAATGCTGAGCAAAATTTTTTAGTTGTCGCTGGTTCTTGGCGTTTCGAGTACATGTTTAGGAAACAGGAAATTGATTTACGAACATTGCTTCAGACTACCTATTTTCGACATATTGTTAAGCCTGAACCAGGAAGCTAAGTGAGCTCTCTGCTTGAATATATTCAATTTTTACACGGCTAAAAAGAATGCAGTTGCTCATTTTGAGCACCAGCATTCTTTGAGATTTGTTTTTTTTTTTTTTTGGGGGGGGGGGGGGGGGAATTGAATGGGGGGTCATTCTCGCTTTTCTCATCATCACTCTCCTCCCGAGCAAAAAGCGTATTGCTTTCGTCGGCATTTAAGTTTAATTTTTCGCTATCAATCGCTTTAATTTGATTTACGAGTTTTGCGCTCATCTTTCGCACGTTTGTAATGGCAATTTTACCACACAAGTCAGTGATGTGCGATCATCTTCACGGAGTTATTTTAGTCTACGCTCGTTCAAATGTTTGTTCATTGAATGAGTATGATGGAGTCGATTTGAGATGTACCCAAGGGAAGAAAATAGCCCGAAATGGTAAGAAATTGAATTATTTAAATGCGTACCCAATTCGATGCTGCCTGTTTATTCGCTCGATGCAAGGGCAGTCAATATGAAAAGCAGGTATTTGCCTTTCAATGTTCTTTAGATCGCTTCTACACCTTCTCCCAACCTTTTCGCTTAGGAAGTTTTTATTGTAAGCATTTGTCTCCGCACTCTAGCAATAAGCATGTGTTGTTTCATCATCCACCAACCGTGAAATTGCCGAGAATTCAAGCACGCCGAAGTTGCTTGAAAATTTATGACGAACGTCGCAAATGATCTCATTGCTGTTTTAAATTGATATTGCTTATCATCTCATGAAGTGATTTCTATCTTGATACAATTGACTAATATTTGTGCCAATAGTTAATATTCTTCGATATTAGCAGCTTACTTTTCCTAAGTGGTAGTTTCATATCGAGCTTGATATGAACGATGTGACACAAGTGCGTTTTCATTCGATGGTTGTGGGCGATTTTGAAATGGGATTCGCGTATTCTTTGGCATGGATGGTGTATATGTGCACTCGCCGCCGCTTCATTAAACCCGAAAGTCTCTATGGATATAGAGTGCGTCATACACTCGTCGCACACCATCCACCTAATCTTTGCTGTGCAATTGTTATTTCTTCATGTTTTATTGTTAACCACTTGAAAGTTGTAATTGCAGGCAAATTGGCGTTTTCTTCGCATTGCTATGCCCTACAATTATGATGTGGCAAGGTATTACATATGTTCCTAGGGTACTCACTATTCCTCTTTCAGAATGACGTGCATTTGTGCATATGGAAATGTTCTCTTATATGAATTTGGTTTCATCTGTTGAATATGTAAAGTGAAACTTCCGCACTCATTGAAGCTGAATCCTAAACATTCATTGGGATTTAGTCAAGGAATCGTTGCTTATTCTCTAATAGAAAATTCTACTCTCAGAAGAATAGCAGCAATACAATATAGAAAACATGTTTCATGTAGGTGTCCGGCTTTAATGTGATCACGACATATGTCTTTGCACGACCAGCTTTTAGAAGTCGACAACGTAAATCACGAACGATGCTTTCAACAACCCAACAAAGATCTCTGTCCATTGAGATGTTACAGCTTTCAATGCCCTGTTCAATGAGAATGCCTAGTTCCACTTACTTTTAACATAACTCGTTGCGGAAGTTCTCAGTGACATTTCCCTAACTTCACAACCTAACCACGAGCGAAAAACAGACAAAAAGGTCTGTATGGAAATGGTGCCCAATTTAATTTTCGTAGATTAAATTCACGTATCCCAAAATGCATCGCTTTAACGTACAAAAGTCCCGTATAGGTGGCGCACAGCGGAACACGACTAGTTGAGAAAGAAACGAAAATGAAATTAACCAAAATGTTCGTGTGCGTGTGTGCGTGTGTGCGTGTGTGCGTGCGTGCGTATGTGCGTGTGTGCGTGTGTGCGTGTGTGCGTGTGTGCGTGTGTGCGTGTGTGTGTGTGTTCGTGGTGTGTGTGTTTCCGCGTGTCTTTGTGTGTGTAAGTGTGCGTGTATGTGTGTGTTTGTTTGTGTGTGTTTGTGTGTGCGTGTATGTGTGTGTTTGTTTGTGTCTGTTTGTGTTTGTGTGTTTATGTGTGTGTTTGTGGATGTGCGTGTGTGTGCTTGTGTGTGTTTGCGTTTGTGCGTGAATAGTGACTGCTGTACACTCGACAAGGTCCACACTATCAACATCTATGAAAAGCAAAACATTCACTTAAGTTGCATAAAATTGCATCTAGTGTGTCGTCCACTAAAGTTTCATATAATGTACGTGAGTATGTAAAATCATCTGAAAACACAATGTTGAGTAGATGAGTCTTAATTTCATCATATGAATGTCTACGGTTCTGATTTCATCAAAGGAAGGTTATGAGAATAATTGAGGAAGCAGGAATGAACTCATAGAAGCGGGGTCCAATCTATGAATCCAAGCGTATAGATCTTTACAAGCAATATGCTTGAGTGCATCCGATTATCCTTATTTCGCGACCGATCTTGTTGAGCGATCAGGTTTTCTAAGCGATACAATGCTTTCATCAGTTTGCACATTAAGTTATCGCCTTGAAACACTAGACCTTTAGCATAAATTATCTCCATCAATGGCAAAAAGAAAACGTGTGCACCTCGCTGCGTCGTTTTTCATAATAGTGCTGGGTGGTTCATTAATCTAAACGATTGCATACCGCACTTGCTTATTTATTTTGATATCAGAGAGATAGGCTACGAGTGCGGGCTTCGGCTTCTATTTTATACAGAAGATCACAAGCAATTTTACATTTTCCACAACGTTATCTGGCCAACAAGTCGATAGATGTGGTCATTTTTTCATTAAAATGTGAATTCTGTGCTTAACATGGCTATTCTTTTTGGTGGGAATAGGTGTGGTGTTAGTAGGTGAAAGATACGTATATATGCCATTTTCATGCTTGAGGGTTTCGAGGCTTCGGAAATCTCAATGATTCGTGTTGAAGAGGTATGTGTGTTATCGAATGAACGTATGTATTGAGCTCTATCCAGTGAGTGCTATCACTGGTCGGGCTGGGTAAAAGGTGTGATGTAAAATGAGTGTATACTTTTTCCCCTACAAATATATAGACGATGAAAGTTGATTTGGTTTGCAAGCATTAAATGGCGCGATCGATTGAGCGTCGGGTTGGGAACAAGGATAGTGGCAAGAGGGGTGAGGTCCGATTCCGTCTGGGACGTGAGTTCGTGGTGTTTTTGCTTTTGTATGTGGTATAAAAGGGGGGAGGGGGCTTGCTTTTTTCGATTCGCTCTGGCGTGTGTATGTGGTATGTGGTATGTGGTATGTGAGGGAAGGGGGTGTGTGCGGATATGTGTGTGGTGTGTCGTGTGTGTTGTATGGTGTGTGGGGCGGTGTGTGCGTGTATATGTATGTGGTATGTGTGTATGGGGGACGGAGTGTGGTATGTGATGTGTGTGTGTGTGTGTGTGTGTGTGTGTGTGTGTGTGTGTGTGTGGTGTCGGCGTGTAGTGTGTGTGTGCGTTTCTGTTTGTGTGTGGTATAGAGGATGGCTAAGCCCCTTACCAAGGCCGAGAGGGGGTTGTATAGAGGTGTGACGTTCACAAAGACAACTAACGGTACGTGGATCAAAGCAGGGGGTTCAAAGGGGGCAGCAGCCCCTCTTGCGCTTCAGTTCCATTCGTAACAATATAGAATTTACTTCTGAACACTTCGAAAGGCAAGAAGAAATGGAGTAAGGAAGTGTAATGTTAGGTAACAAATTAAAGATATTTTTCCCATCCCCCCAACTGCACGCAGAAGAAAGCAGGGGGTTCAAGGGAGGCGGCAGCCCTCCTTGTGCTTCAGTTTCCTTCGAATAATGCATAACTTCCATAAATTTCACAGATTTCCCAGATTTTGTGGGTCTCTGTGCGGTCCTTTTACAAGAACAAAGACAGTCGGTATGTTCTGTCTTGCTGTGTGCGATAGGATGTGTAACTCGTCGAACAAAGAGAATCTCCTAATGTCGGTGGTCTTTATTCTTTGTTGGTATGCCTTGTTGTTGTAAACAGTCTTTTGTGTTAGAACGCTTATATGGTAAGGTGCTATCACGTATACGATTCCCCACATAACTTGGAATGTGAAGCGAAATATATGCTATCAAAAATTTCGACTTCGATTTTTCACTTCTTATAGTATTCTTTACAATATTGATATCAGGTGGGAGACCTAGTCAAGCTTATCAGGTGGAAGACCTCTTCAAGCTGATCACGGTTCACTAAGTTGCATGTGTGTACGTTTAGTGTCTGCAGAGTAAGAACGGAGCGAACATGCGCAATCAAATATATATGCCGTCGAAATAAGCGAAATCATAGAAGACAAGAAGGCTTAGACATTAAGATATTAGCCTTAGATTGAGGGGAGTCAAGGTTCCGTTCCGATCGGTCCATCTCTTCGTTTTTTCCCTACTTGCCTTAGTTTCTTCTCATATGTAAATTCACATTCCTCAAGAACATGCAATCCGCATCCTTTATAGCTGTTGTTAAATAGGGTGTGCACGTGTGTGTATATAAGTGGCTATACCTCGACTTTGAAGCAACCTTTAGAGTTGCAACTTGATTTATAGTATTCAGCATTTACTGTTCTATCATCCTGTGCGGAAAGACTTGCAACTTTCTGAGAAATAAAAATTTCGATGCTTGGGGCCGATTTTTGTGAAATCTCGATTTTCGCGATTTTGGAAGATCCGGCTTTCTGTTCCTAGTGGAGCTTCATATCTCTCTTTGTAGTATTTTGAGAGAACTTGTCCAGACCGATCGATCCAACGATGCCTCTTCCATCTATCCTGGTCTTCTAGGAGCCGAGATATGATACCCCAAAAATCGCGACTTTCCAAACCATTTTTTGAGAGATTAGCACGTAGATTTTTGAGAAAAATTTTTCTCTCCAATTTTTCCAATTTTGGTATCAAATGAAACAGCCCAATGAGCTGATCATTGTGTGGTCATTTGCAGGTGTGTGCATTGAGAAAATTTGGATTAAAGGGGATTGAACTAGCTTTTTTGCGTTATTGTATTAAACATAAAAAAACTAAAAAAGCGGAGGTTTGAGAAGCACAGAAAGCCCAGTGGTTAAGGGTTTAAGCTCAACTTCAAATCCGGGGGGTTCGGCCCCGACTGCCACTTTTACGTTTTTCAACTCTCGTCAGCAACCTTTTTCTTCTAAATTATCCTCCCATTTCCATGGGGATCAAAGTAGGGGGTGGAGGGGATGTAGCCCCCATTGCGGAGGCACAGCAATGCGAAGCTATCCTGTACTCCCCTTTACTCAAACCAGGGTTATCTTTTTTTTCCGTTTTAGATACGGCATGTGAGGAAACTGTTGTGCAGAGCTTCGTCTTCTGTCTTTGCGAGCGCCGAAGACGCGAGTCTGTTGTGTATTACTTCGTCTTCTGTCTTTGTTATTGTGTGTGTGTATTTGAAATGTACAAATATGTGTGTGTATATTTGTGTGTAATGTGCAAATCTGTTGTGCGTGTGCATTTGAAATGTACAAATAAAACATGACATCATGGACGTCATTTCTTAGCTCACGATGGCTCTATTTTCATCCTGTTTTTTGCAACTATCTTCGTAGGATATGTGGAAAAGTGTGATACGTGGACAAGTCTAACACGCGCTAGTTCTAACTACAGATAAACGTGTTGGCACAATGCCTTATATGTGGCGTCCATGAAATCATGCTCATTAAAGGTAACACGTCTGTCTATCCCCTGCCCTGCCCTTCCTTCCTTTCGCCGCCTCCCTCACCCAACGAAAGGGCACGATTTCGGGCATCAGGTTGGCACCTCTGGTGTGTTACGAGGTAAAATCTTTTCTTACTCTAAAGCACTCGCATTCTCCCACGCTGTTACTGAAAGGTGCCCTAAACTCTGCCCTATTTGTTTCACTTGCTGAAAACACTTTCGGCTCTTTCCATTTAGGGAACAGGCGAATACGCACTCGAAATTCGGCATCTCATTTTTCTCTCCGAATACGAAGCGAAACGAAAGTTTCCACTCAACTTTTGAGGGTGTAGCTGCAAAGAGTAAAGTCTGTCAGTGAGTAAAACAAAACGACGGACTAACTCCTGCTGTCGATACACGTTGATAGGGATAGAGGAGGGTAGGGGCACCAGAGGATGAGGTTTAAAAATTTGAGGAAAGAAAGCGAATGTAACTGCCGAAAGACAACTAAGTAAGATTAAGAGGGACAACGAGGCCCAAAATTTAAGAGGCAGAATTGAAAAGGTTTTAAGATGCAAAAGCAAGAAATATGGAAGGAAAACGAATGAAAAATTCGAAAGGAACTTGAAATTAAAAAATATGACAAAAAAGATCCATGCAAACGCAAGGTATACGGCGTATAGCATTGAATTCAAAACATTTGATATAGAGAGTACTAAAAGTGGTGACGCTTCGGCCTTCATCTGTTGGCGCGAACATGTGAATTATATGCGATTCATCAGGAAAACGAAACCTAACCCTGCTAGTACAGAAATAGGTTTAAATATAGCCGGATTGGAATAATACTGTAATGCGACGAAAGACAATCAGGTGATGAAAATAGCGAGTCTAAATAGCGAAGTGCTGATGAACAAAATTAAACGGAAATTTATTGCGCAATTCAATATGAATGTTTACGAAGTCGATTTTTATTCTATTTGTTTTCTTTTTTTCTATATGTTGTTTCTTGAAACCGACTTTTTGTTCGCTCTATAGGACGAGCTCGAACGTGAAGCATTATGCGTCTGATATTTATGCATGCTTGGTGAGTTTATTGCTTTTTACTCAATGCAATAACATTAATTGACAACATTAATTGAATGTTATTTGGGAGTAATGATTAAATGTTTGGTTAAATTATTGGTGATTATATGTAATTAGTCAAAAAGTGTTATTGTGAAGTTAAAGGCAAAAAAACTGAGATACTTTCCGCTCCTCGCCAGCTCCACCCCCTTTACATCGCTATTTCATCCCGCAACCTAGCAGCCGCACCGCCAACATAAGATTACATTTCGAACGCAGTGAAAGCACTAAAAACATAGGCATCAGACTGATAAAGCAGAAGTTAAGCCAACAACATCCACAGTCAATGCAATTCTTTCTTTTTCCCCGGTTTGCTCGAATGCTTTATCCACGCTTGCGCTCCAATTTATTCTTCTCTTTAATGTAGTCTCTTAAGGGCACATTTACATGTGGCTCATTGATGATAGATGATGATCTATTAAGGTGAGGCCTCCAATGTTGCAGAATGCTATTATAGATCTTAAAAAGAAAACTTTTATTTTATATGCCTTCCATTTTTTCGTGTTTTTTATAAACGAATGTGAGTAAGCATTATGAATTCTAAACAAAAAGGATTTGTAAGATAAGGTTTCCCTCATATTTGATAGGAGCTTTCGCAAATTTGTTATGCAAGAACGCAGCTTACGACATCATTATTTTTGGATCTATGCATAGCCATCTACGTGCCTTTCTGGTTGTTTTAACTTAGAGGCTACTCAAGCCAATATTACTTGATGGGATGAGTATGTTGCGCAACGTACGATGACCTGCTATGAATTAACTGACAAAAACGAAGTATCCATTGCGATACATTTCGCACCGGTTTATTTATAAACGCTTAAAAGTGCCAGCAAAATATGCATATATTTCGCGCTGCTCAAGAAATTCATTTAGAAATGAATTTGTGTGAGTGAGCAGGTCGTTCAAAATATGAAATCTTATGCACTTTAATATATTTTATTCAAAAAATGCTTATCATGGCCAGCTTCCTTAGCGCACTTCTCACTCATATCAAACATTCGGTGTTCTCTCTTTAATTTGGCTTATTGTATCATTGAAGGGTGCCATTTAGTCGCGTGCAGTTTGTCACATCTTTTTTTAATTTGTCATGAATTCGTCTATAGCATTTTATAATGAAGAGCAACGTTTGCACTTTTTCCTATTTTCTCTATCGAATGTTGAAAGCACAGCCACATTTCAACTGTCTCATCTTTGTCACTGTATATAATTTCGAGCATTGCCCATCAACCAAATTTTACTGCTTCGCAGACTACAACAGTTGTCTGCATAAGTGATGTACATCTGATCTGGCATATTCTGTCATCGAAGTGTTATGGTATTTGTGCGTTTGTGCAAGTTGATTTGCTCATTTTTTGCATGTATTTTTACATTTTCTATTTACAGTTGTTATTTGCTTCAAAAAAAAAGTAATTTCTATCCTTTTGTTTCATTTTTTTCCAACGTTTCGCCTTCTATCATTAATAGAATTTGTGAGCTACTTAAGTGCATCAAGAAACCAACGAATCAGTTATTCAACAAATTACCTTCATCGTATTATTCCAAAATAGGTTTCTATGCGTTCCATAATTATCTACGGCGCTTAGTGTCTTTCTTTCGTTGTCGTGTTTGAAATTAAAGGTGGCCTTAAAATTTTATTCAGTGGGCCAAACAAAGTAATATTCAGGCCATATTTATGCCCAGTGTACGTCTCATTTCAAATTTTTCAGTATCAACCAAATTTTAGCATATTTGAGCAATATTCCCACCCTTCTCACATCGCCACCAAAAATCGGCATCTATTGTTCCCTGACCGAGCATTTCCGACTAACCGTTCGGCAACTGTTCATGTCGCGTTTTTCGTTCGTTGCCTGGGTCCATCCAACTTCCCATATTGGTATAAGATACTTACTCCCTCATTCCGGCCGACGTCGTGTTCCTTGAAGCTAAAAGTCCAGCGATTAAACGACGCCACCAACTTAAAATAGAGAATGCAAATTAGGCTCACTGTGCAAATATTAATTTGGTCTCGGGAACATGGCACCACGTTGTTGCAGGCGCTTTCAATCATTGCGCACTAAGGAATATTTTGCAAACGGTGACATCCAGAGTATCTAACACTTATGGATCGGCTTTTTTTTGTCTACTTACGTGATTTATTGTGGTCGAGTGGTTGAGCATAGGTGATTCATGCGATTTCCAAATTTCAGGTGAGAAAGTACAGGACGAGTACGGAAGGTGCTAATAAGAAGCGCGTTGGTTGGCAAATCAACTTTCCTGATTCAAGGCTTGTCTAAGATGCAGTACTTGTATTATTGATAGCGGCGGATATGCATTGATGGAAGTACAAAACGATTGATTAAATTATATATGTGTGGATGTATTTATACAAAGTGGAGATGTGTTCAGCTGGCGGTTGCATATACGAAGAGCATCCTATCGTTTAGGGTGTTGCAACAGAATGGGCGCACGAACGGCTTTGATTCGGGGATGAGCTGTGTGTGCGCTCACTGAGTTCAATGTAATGAGCTAGCGAATTGCCGTTTGGCTGCATCTAGATGCATCTCTCTTCTTATTTATTCCGTCTACGATAATATCCCTCGTCTGAAGCAGGTATGAATGGATCCCAGTCGCCTGTTGGGACGCTCGTTGTTGACAGTTCACCTGCTATGATTACTAGCCGTAAGGCGGTCGCCATTCTACTGATCTGCATTCCACTCGCTACAGTATTCGGCAACGTGCTGGTCATAATGGCCGTTTTCCGTGAGAAAACATTACAAACTGTCACAAATATGCTCATCGTTTCATTAGCAGTTTCCGATTTTCTGGTATGCTCTCTCTTTTGATTTCCATCCAAAACTTCCCATTTTCTCTCTCTACACCATCGAAGAAGGTATTTCCTGTGAATTCCAAACAGTATCCACTTTCATGCGGTTTTCTAGACCGATGATTGATGTTTATCTCTGCCTGAATTGAAATGAGGATTGTTCATTGCAGGTCGCTCTTTGCGTTATGCCTTTCGCCGTTTACTTCGAGGTAACAAGCATTGTTATTGTTTTTATTCCTTAGCCAAATTGCGCATCTCAATGCAGCGATATATTTGAGGTATGGCACTTACCCTGGGCGCTAAATGAAGGGGCACCTTCGACCAATTTCTATTGATCTAATTATAGTTGTTTGTGGTTTTTTAGCCTTGAGTGCTTCATAGCAATCCTAAAGCTTTAAAAAAAAAATTTTTTTTTTCAGTAAATCAAAACTTGGTCTGCACCGATTTAGAAACCATTCTCGTAGCAAATTAATCAAAGAATTGGTGATAGGTGTTTAGATGCCATACGAGCTATTTTCTATAGATATGCCTCTATTTTTTTTTTTTAATCGACCTATACAATTCGCTTTATCTCAAAGTGTTGATTCACTAATGATCTTCCTTTATTTTATTTCCTTCTAAGTAATGCACTGTCAAAGTTCCTCTAAATTTATGCATCTCCCACAAAATTGTTATTTACTCAGTCGACGACGTAATAAAATGTTGCGCGTGATTGCTTTTCGTTGAAGGGTTCCGTGGAGAAAATTGAGTGAGAATATCGCACTCAAACAGTGCTTAATTGAAATGCACACTGCCACAAGCGATTTACCCCCACACGCAAACGTATTCATTCACTACACAAAGTACTTTTACGAAGATATCTTCTCTCTGTTAGCTTACTGTAAAAAAATGTTAATTTACTAAAGGGAATCGTCAAAAATGCCCCCACCTCTCCCCTCCCCCCACCCCTCCTTCAACCCCACGAAATGGAAATGCAGTGACAACAAGCAACGCAACGATCTTATCAGCTAATTTGTTTGTTGGTGGCAGTCGATCAACGAGTATCTAATGCCTTTCGAATTTGATTATGCGACCAGCATAGCAAATCGACTTAAACAAACGCCAACATCAGACGAGCATCTCTACCTGGAAAAGACAGACGAGAGATGCGACGCCTTTAAATCAGTTAGCGCTATTAATGCACTGATTTCAGCTGAACTCCTTTGTTTGGGGTCTCGGCCAATTTTTGTGCAACTTATATATGGCAACAGATGTGGCTTGTTCTACCGCTTCAATACTTAACCTCCTCGCTATTTCGCTCGATAGGTGAATTTATTCATCATTAGCAAATTGTACTCAAATGCATGATACTAACATTCTACGCACTTATGCCCGCCTAATCCTCCTTACATCTGTGTTTATTTGGTGATTCGATGCTTTTTTTGCTAATGAACTAAGCACCTAATAGAAAAGAAGAAAATTAAATAAAGCTTTTGCATTAGGATAGGAAATGGTCTGTTTCTTTCAAGGCCAGCACCAATGTTCATTAAAATCTTACGGCTATTCCGTTTTTTTACGCTTTTCAAAAATAATGAAAGCAGTGGGAAATGAAGGTGAGCATTAAGAGTTCAAGCATCTGTTAGCGGAAGTCGGCTGGTTTTCCGGGTAGGCAGAATTATTAGAGAGCAAGTCGGTAAAGAGAATCCTTATGATATACTAACAGAACTAAAGCGGACGTGGATTCTCATACGGGCTTCTCCTGATATCTTTTATATAATTTCTTTTATGAAAACTCATGCATGGTCAATTTTTGTAAGACCGCTGTTTTATCCGATAAAATCAACATAAGCTGCCATTGGAATGCTCTTTCATCAAAACACCGATTCAGGTACATTGCGATCACCCATCCACTTGTATACGCTCATTACGGAGCGAGTGGAGCAAGAGCAAGCGTTTTCATTTCTGTTGTATGGATCGTATCTGTTGCAGTGGCTCTACCAATTCTGCTCGGTGTTAACAGAGTTCATCATGAACAAAGTGTCAGTTTTTATTTATGAGAGCATTTCAACCTCAAAAGTTCTCTTCGGTTACGATATTTTGGAGGTCTCATAATTAGAGATCATCACTTTAATTACCGACACCATTATGACAGGAAGGTCACATTAACGTTTTAGGAAATATATAATAACCTTTTAAAATGTTTTTTATCATGGATGAAAAACATCAGGGAATGAAAAAAAGCCGGTTTGCAAGGCGATGTCATGTACGCATAATCGCAAGGAATATGCGGTCAATGAATGGTCACACCACCTAAATGAATGATCACACCCTCTAAGTATAAGAACATCTTTTAATAGAAAACCTTTCTTTCTCTTTGTAATGAAACTGTCTGATAATTTCGAAGATATCTTCACATAAACGATAGTTAACGTTAATTAGATCAGCTTATTTGATATGTTTGGCTTGAAAGTTATCCTCACTGGCCGACAACGTCGTTGACTCATCAAAGAGAGACTTGGATACTGCCACACAAGTTCGTCTCATAAGTTTGGCTTGATAGGTTTTCTGAAAACCAAGCTATAATCGGCGAAAATACTCGTTCAGTCGTTCTCCTTCGTTGTCTTGAAAGGAGCATCGAGGAAGTGAAAGGCAGTGAATTGTGTGAATAGAAAGCTTTCTTGCCTAATCATCTAATTACTGTCAAACATAAGGACGACTCGAAAGAACGCGTCTAGGGTAGGCAGTGCTATGTGTAAGAAAATATCATCGTTTCAGAATCTAGGTTTCACCAGTGATAAACGGTTCCGATTGGTGGTGAACAATGCGCTGTCAAGCGACCATACGGCCACATATGAAATACGTGCATTAATACCTGTAAAAAGACTGCGATCTTCGATAGTATAATTATCCAGGCGGAAGCGTCATGTGCTACTTCTTGAAGAGAGAGAAATATTATGTTGTGGCTAGATGACCGGATGTAGGTCAAGTCGACTGCGAGTTTTTCAAAAAGGAGTTGGGAAAGTTTTTACCAACTTTGAAAATATGCTCCCGCAAGTGAGGAAATACCACTACTGGCGTAGTTTGTCTTGTAGATGATGAATTTATGCAGGGTGTTAAGCAGCACGCGTTCCTGAATACATTATACGCCACCTCGCTTATTTTTTTGCCAACTTCAAGTTGAAGAACAATTTTGTGTCTTCATTGAACTTTACTTGTCTGGTCAGGTCGATTCTGTAGTTTTGGTGCTCCTCATTTTTTCTTGATTGTTGCTACTGAACGAAATAAGAGGAATTCTCATATGTGTAGCTTCCTTCCTCGTTTTTATAGCGCGAATGGAATTGTATACCGCTGTCCTCAAATAAAGACATGGTCTCGGTTGGGCGCATGCCATTCAAACAGCTATTCTTAGCTAGAAGTGAGAGCGTCCTAATGCCTGAACGACATCAGCCTTGGCTAAGGTGAGCAGATTGGCACACGGATCGTAAAAGTGACACGATTGCATTACCGTGTGATTGCGGAGTACTCGAAGGCCTTTCGCACAATGGTGCATATTTTTGATGACTCTAGTAGGCAGACGTTTCTCTCTTCGGTAGTATGCCTGTAGCTCATAATGTGATGTTGTTTCACTGCAAACGTTCGTAGAACTTTTTTTACATCGACATGGACAAGCCTATGCCTACATTTCCTATCTTGAAATTGTTTTGACAAGTTTGAAAGACATGCAGTCTTGTTGGATGCAACAGAACATGGTATAACAGGATCGCTTGCAGCATTTCATACTAAGCACCTTTTGATCGAATGTGAACAAAATTTACCCGGTCTGCCTGCATTCAAATGGCACCGTCGTTTAAACATTGCATTAATGATCATGATTGAAACTTTCAAAAAATGCAACGCATAAATCGATCGCTGATCAGCTGGTTGTCCAGAGTCATACTAAGGTGTCTTGATATTAAATGCGACGCAGAATTTCCTCACTGGAATACGTTCATGAAACCACTGAATTTGGCAATGTGTCAAATTTGAAATTTGATGATTTGCCGGAATTTGAAGTATTGAATTTGAAATTTTGCAACCTCTAAAAGAGTTCTGCACTCTCAAAATATGCACTGGGCATACTACCTATGACGATCGCACCTACGTCCTCTTCGTATGGGAAATTTCACATGGATATTTGATGCTCGTGATGTGACGACCTGACTTAAGTCGTCTTTAGTGTCACACTGATGTTGGATACTAATAAGCGATGACTGACGAACAAATTTTTCAGTAAAACCTATTATGAAAGGATTCGTCCAGAACTAAACTAGTGAACTCTTGTAATGATTAATGAAAAGTTAGTATTTTAGACAGTGATCGTTTGAAGCATTTCATGCCTTACTCTTTGATGCAAAACATTCCCAAATTATCAACTTGGTTCCTTATCAAAGCTAGGATCGACGCTGGGATCTTCCAGGTGTTCAAAGGATACTGAAGGAGAGTTGAATCACCACCTCGATTTTTGCTAAATTTTTAGCGAACTGAATTTTTTTCGAAACTAGCGCTTACGAGATGAGCAAAAAAACGTTTATGTTGCAGTGAACGATGGGGATTTCTGTAATTTGCTTGAATAGTGGCGTAACAAAACGTTCACCGAAAATTCACCTACTCGAATGCCCGCTTGTTGTCCTACTCAAGCCGGAAATATTCATCAATTGGCAGGAAGTTGTAAAGCGTATGCGACATTGCAGAAATGTTTTGATTGATAAACAGTGGAGGAGAGAAACTTCTACAAAGCAATTGCTTTTCTTCTCCACTCTTTATAAAAGGCGAACAGAATGGTAGAAAATTTCACCTGACCATGGTCAAATTTCGAAAAACATTTGCAAAATTTTAGAATGTATGGGTAAGTAATCTCTTCAGAAGTTGTTCACTAAGCTTGTCGTGTATAAATCTAAACGAACTTAGTTTATGTGCTAGGATATAAATTTACCCATTGGACTTCGCGAGTGGTATGATTTTTCGCCGTTTTTAGATTTTGCAATTTCTTTTCACCCAATTTGCCCATCGTTCCTATCACTTTTTAGGCACATGAGAACGTTGCTGCTGTTCCGCAGAATTTTCATCATTGAGGTACTTAGCTGTATATTTGTTCGCCATGCCAAGATGCACTTTCCCTTCCTGGCATTCCAACTTCTTTCTCGTAAGCAATTTGGCCAACTACGAAGCCACCGGTGAGACAAATGAGAACGTCTAAAGGCAGAAGAAGCAAACAACGATTATTAATAGGAAAAGATTTTTGCCTGCATACTGGAAGCGTTTGCATTCACGTTGCTGCCTGTATCTCAGTGATCAACCCCTCTGTTATACATTTATTACCAGTGTTTGCCTCTGATTTTTTGCCATTGATGAAACAGATAGGGAACTTCAGTTAGTTGCATACAAGCGGTAGCATTTGCAAACAAATACTATGCAAAAAGAGTCAAAAAATCTTCACCCTCTACGACAGTGACTAAACTAATCTTTGATGACTTGTACCGATACCTCAGTTTGTAGCTCCATCTCCCTGAAATGAGCGGTAACTGCGAAAAGAAAAAGAAATGCGGTTGCAGTGTTGTTAATATGATGATTCATATAGTTCATCTTTTACTTCAGGTCACCCTTGCATTCCTTGAAAGGCCTTATCGTTCTAAAACTCTGTTCAACCACAAAGTCAAAGCGCCGACATATTTGAATATGAATATTTGTGCGAAAACATCAGTTATTTTTGTGCTGCTGCCTGTAGTGATTTTGCGCATATGCATGCCTCCTACTGCGTATCTGTCCGGAAGATCCGATCTATGGATCCTCGAAGTGCGATCATAATAACTGGCAGAATTTTGGTTGAGTCTCAAAATGTCTCAAAATTTGGCTGAGACTTGATATGCAAATTTTTAACCTAACTCACTTCTTGATATGTACACAGTGGAAATTCCCTCAAGTTATTCATTATTCTTGGCGTCGTTCCGCAAAGAAAATTGATAGCACTTGATGTATCATCAACCGCAAAGGTCCTTAGAATAGTTTCCATCATGCAATATCGGATCAAGCTAACCTTTAGAATGACAAGATTCGCCGATTGTCACAAACAGTGACCAAAATTTGCCATTTCTTCGGCAACTCCATGTCATGTCGCTTCAAAGCGGAACTTAGTCATGCGTAATTCGTTTGTTTATTCGTTTTTTCAATACTCTGCTAGACATAAAAACTTTGGATAAGCGTCCACGGATTTCAGCTCAATACCCACGTAAAAGATAATTTGATTTGTAGCGAACCTCCATGATTTAGCTCCACAACAGCTCTACGACCTCAGTCGCGTCGTCTTATGACCCTAAAACCCTGCGTCCATGGGAAAGTCGCTTATTCAAATGAACCCAATAGCGCGTCTTAGCGCTGTAATGCAATCACAAAATATCTGTCATGGCGTTTTGGTGGGGAGTCTGGCGTCCTGAGGGAATCCGAGATGAATTTCAGGCACTTTTTAGCATCAGATGTGGCATGTATTTGTATAAAGTGTGCCAATTTTTAGTCGGCCCAGTGGGGACTAAACGCAGAAGAGGAAGCGAGAGGAGGGAGCCGGTGAGATCAGACAGAAAAGAAAGTGGAGAGCGGAATCGGCAGAAACAAACAGTTGGCTAGGATATTTCTTTTTCTGATGTTTTTAAAGCCATAACTGCATTGACGTAACGCCGTGCAATGCAGTTTTTCTATCCTTTATCCGCTCATAAAATTTGTCCACTCTGGAATCGCTTATCTTACTTGTCCACTGGTCAGCATTTGTTGCGTCAAGACGCGAAAAAGACAAAACAAAATTCAAGCGAGACGAAGGGAGATATTGTGGGAAAAGAAACATAGAATCGCCAAAGTGTTGTGGGAAGATTCTATGTCTCCTTCCATTGTTGTGATTTACTTAAACTCTTTAAGTCGCGTCCTTGACAGTTTTGTAGTTAGAGTATCTTGCCGCTAGCTCCCTTCCCTGCCGCATTAACCCAATTGTCGCGAGTTATCTGACCATTAGGTTATGGCCGGGTGGAAGGGGGATAGCAGTACATCTTCGTTGTCGTATAGCCCATCATTGATGTTGTTCATACCTTTTTCATCTTGCGAAAGATTATTGCCCAACCGTGAGATGGAACACATGCGAGTGTTTATGACATCAACTCCTAACTGGGTAGAGGCATCCATTCATTTATGATTCAACTTACCCAAAATAAATTGTGATTTTCTGACAATTTGCGGTGATTAACTGCAAGCTTTTCAAAAATTTCTGGTACGATATTTAAGGTCATACTTTGTGCGCTTCTAGCGTTATCTCAAAGCTGTTACTGATGACATTATACTAATATTGCCTCAAGAGCATTTCGATGTCTTTGCATCGCATCGCCTACCTAGCGGTGTCTTTTCAATGCTCTCTCTTCCGTTGCATGTTGCACGCTATTGCTCGATTTATTCAACGAAAGTGCGGCTACACTCAAATATTCCCTATGGTATACGCCAGATGGATGCGCAAATCTCCATTTCAATAATCTGTGGACCACTCACGCCTATTTGCTTACGTACAAACTTACTATTTTAGTTTTTAGTATTTGATGCCCTCTTTAAATTTCGCTTGATATCACGCAACCAGATGCCTAAACAACTCAACAGACCAGATTCAGACCCCCAGAATGGTGTGATTTTGTTAGAGGTGACGAAGAATGCGGCGATCCCAACTAATCATCACTTTTCGCTTAGAGGTGTTTATATGGTCGCCGATGGTTACTTCTTCTTAAACACTCTTACTGGCTCAGATGCGCTGCAAAATTAAGATAAAAGAAAATTAAGGTGTAGCACCGCATTGCAAAACTGCATACATATCTCGACGCTCTGCGTTTTGACTTTGCATTTCTGAAATTCTAGAAGGCATACAGGACCATGAAACAGCATTTCCAAAAACTTGATAATGTTCTGAACGTAATACACGTAGTGCAAAACAAGACAAAAATTAAAAGAAACTGTACCAAATTGAAATGCTCCATTTTTTGCTCCCTTTTTGTGTACTATGGGGAAGTCGTATCTGTGCTCGCATATTTTTGTCTGTCCGCTCGATATTGTCATTTCGACACTTAGAGTTATGAAAATGTGGTAAATATGGTATGCACTATAGGGTGACCCCTTCATATTTCACACTAAAACATCGATTTCGAAAGAACTAATTGGCATTTTAAGGATTCAAAAGATTGTACATGTTTTATACCGACTAGGTAAGAAAGACCAATCATCTGTACAGGATTTGTACTGTAAAGGCGGTATCCACTAAAATATGCAAAGGTCATGCTCATCTTTCTGTTGGCAAATTGTGAAACCACTCGGTCAAGCGAATGAGAATACAAAAGTATATATCACGGCATCTCCTTTGGTACCCTGTCACACTTACTTGATTTCAACACAGCGCTATTTCCATCGAATTAATTTAGGCTCCTGGGTATCGTAGAAACGTGAACCTTTCTTAGATGAGCGGCTCATGGTATGTAGAGTCCCACAAGTTGCATTCACCTATAACGTCACCTGAATAGCAAAAAGCGATGAGTGCATTCACCGGTTTTCAACTATCCCACCTGTCATAGCTCCATATCTAGGGGCATAGGAAGGTGGATTTTAAATTTGAGAGCTTCTGGCGATGGTTTCCAAATATGCAGGTTTTATTTCCTATTTATTGTTATTGTGAGCATCTAGTTTTAAAAATTTAGTCGTTTACACGGTTATCTCAAATGTCATACGATCCTCGCCGGAAATGTGCATTCACAAGATGCACCCTGCAATTTGGTGCCTGTGCGCTTATGTGCGTGTAGTTCTCTGTATGTCTACGTGGTAACTACTGCTTCGGGACCGCTGAAGCTGGAACCATGAGACTTAACTGCTGCAATCGAAACCATAGGTTGACCTGTCTCCTCCCCTCTCCTATGCTATCGGTCACGTTTGCTGCTTGGATGACGTTATCAGTTTTGAAAGGAGTTGAAAACACTTGAACGTAGTAAGAAACTTGCATGCATTTTATACAGGTCAAGTTACCAAAAAACGAAATCTGCGAGCAGTTGGGCTAATTACATACAAAAACGTTCACGATGAGGTTACGAACCCGAGCCCATCCGTTTGCTAGGCGAACGCCCTAGCAAGGAACCGCTTGCGTCAGTCTGCTGAAAATCTCTTAGCACTGATCATCAGGCAGTGATTATCACCTAGCTTGAGCCAGTGCGAGCCAAGAGTTTTAGTAGCTAACCATGAAAATGAAGACATTATTTAACACATTATTTGTTGATAAGTTATGAAACTGGTTGGTCAGATAGATGGAAGGCAAAAACGCAAATCGCGCCAGCGTGCCAGGACCTGTGGCACCCCTTCCTAATTACTCATTGACCTACGGTCTCTCTTGGATGGGAAACTAAACTTTTAGGCGTGATAGGTTCAGTGGCGTGACGTGACATCTTTGCCACTGTTTTTGTTTTAATTGAAGGGAAATACAGCGGTAAGTCTTCCGTGAAGAGTTTTCCACTGAGCTTTCAAACGACAGCATAATGATATTGCTTAAATCCGACCGTGCCGCAACTTTCAAAAAGCGATTCTTGGCTCTAAGTCAACACTTTCGACTCTGAAGGTAAAATGAGAAAGTGCTCGCTTTGGCATTCTTGTGGCCTTTCATGTGTTATATGTAACAATCAAAATGGGGAAGCGCCGAAAAAGGCGAAAGCGTAAGTTTAAAATTTTTTCAAGGGAATATAGTTTTGGCTAATTGATCATCGTTGCAATTATATCTTCGAAGATATATATCCCAATAATTCCTGGTAGATGCCTTCACGAATTGCATAAATATTCCTACGAATTTTTATCACCTTTCTTCATGTTTACTTCATTTATATCGCAGCAAACATCAACACTGTCGTTATGACGACTGCTTATAACATTTTGTAATCTGCAAGACTGTAGCACGTTGCGTAATGTGGCTAGGTTCATTGCATTCCTCATGAGGGTGCAAGACTTATTGCACTCATCAGGAAATGAACCTCATTCTTCAGCCAGCGACCGACCGCTTACAGTCATTTATCGACCCCGCTACCAAGACGCATAGTGCATTAATAAAAGTCATCAGTCAACTGGATAAGCCTATGTGCGCATGTCAACTTAACTGAGGTGCATCCTATATTAGCCATCTCGCGTCTCACTATCTCTTTTTCGTTGAATTCGTTTTTTTCTTATCAATCAAAGGTAAATATAAAGGTAAGTTCGTCAGATATTTTCAACGGGCGAAACCAATGTAGCATTCATAACAGTTGCTGCCACCCAAAAATTGTAAGGTCAGCCTTACTAGATTGTGTTGGGTTCGATAGTAATTTACCTTTTCACTCACCTGATTCACAGTGACGTTTAGATTTTTTGTACTAAGCCACTTAACTAATACAATACTCATTAGCCGTGTGAAAGAAGGTGTATTCTGTTTGCTGTTTCAAGAAGACTTTTCAATGATATTGATAAATGATGATCTTTACTGATCACTGAAATTTTCGTTCGTATGAGTCTCAGTCGACACAATTGACAACAGTGTTCACAATATCAACACCACTATTTACCGAGCATATCAGCTTCGTCAATCGGAAGCACGGCGACTCATTGCCCATGAATGTCACAGCTATTGGCAGATGTCATAATTGAATCTTACAGTCCTTTTTGGTTCACCTCTATCATTTGTAACAGTAGCGGTTGCTCGATGGCTGGTGATGTCAGAACATTACTGCAAAGATGACATGATTTTCCTTTCCGCTTTGTGAAAACATTTAAAAAAATGCAATGAAAAGTTGCTCATCATTAAACTTCATGAATAAGACTTATTTAAGTATCTATTGAATTGCCTTTTTATATTGTACTTTATGGTATATACGGTAGCCTTAGTACCGCCTTGTTGAGGCATTTGCAAAAAATTCAAAAAAAGCAATTCGGAAAGTTGCCAATAAGAATTTCTTACGAATAGAATTTTAAATGCAGTTAATAAATAGATGATTTTATTTCAGCAGTGTGAATTTACAAACGCCTATTTCATAATCATATCGTCTTTGCTATCGTTTTTTCTGCCGTGTTTGGCGATGATTGTTGTTTATACGGTAATATTTCGAAGGCTTCATCAAAGACAAATTGCAAGGTCAACGCGTCATCCAACAGCTCATTCGGAAATCGAGAAAATTAGTACTGCCCTTATCGGTAAGCACTAGAATTTCCTCGATCAGTCTATGTTTTCCCACTCTCATTCTATACCACAATCGTTCACCTAGGCCTGTTGCTGTATAGAATTGCTAATCCAAAACCGCGGCTTACAAAAATTAAAACTTAAATCCTTTAAAATATTGCTTGTTGATATGAAAACCAGTGTTGCCCAGCTTGAAATGCATGCAGTTCCAAGTAAGGCAAAAGGTGAGGGAAGGGAGGGGAGGAGCTGGTGGAGAAAGCACTGATGAGAAGCGGTGTGGGAGAGGAACTTTCATACCGACTTAAGAATGTTAGGAAAACATACGAAAAGAAATGATTTTTGTATACTATAAAGCAATCCGGAATCGCCCTTTCATTACAGCTACTCACAGCAAAAATTTTCTGCGCAGTGAAACTTCCAAACGAAATTGAGGGAAGGAAAATTAGGGAAAAGGCTCTATTTCTGTCAGAGTTAGTAATTACCGTTAGAGTGGCAAACATCCAGCTATGAAAGGCATCACCATTCAATTTTTTTACCTTCAAAATGCAGTGCAAAGAAGAAATGTTCAGTTTAAAATAGAATATCTAGAGATTTCATTTCCCCCAAGAATCTCTTAAAAGAAATAGAGTACTTCAAGGCTCTATCATCACAACAAAAAATTCAGATAATTGTCGATATCCAATCATGATTTTGAGGTTACTTTAAGTTTATCACTGCATTACGGTTCAATACAGGAGCAGTCGGATGTTAACCAACAGAAATATTTTTGACGCTTTACGATGTATTATTTTCAAATCTGTTCACATTTTGCGCATTTGCACATTCTCTAGCAACTATTCGTGATTATAATATAATTTTTGTTTTATTTGGCAAGCCCGATGCAATGGACCGATCATGTTTTTTAGTGCTCAACTTTTTCGGAAGAAGCCGAATTTTGAGAAGCTGGCATTCATGAGTGTGCATTTAAGTAGTAGTGACTCGGGGCAATTTCCTCATAAGTGAATGAGGTGTACGTACACTTAGGAAGGGGAGTAAAACCGTCATTCTCTCAATTTCAAAATCGTTCTCCGCAAATAAAATCATCGGTGCACATATACCGCAAATTCAGCATAGAGGAGTGTAAGCCAACTTAAACGATCGCTTCTCTGAGGTGCACTAGAAATCCAGGAATTTGCTTCCTTATTAAAATGGGGAAGAAACATTTGGAACGGAGAAGCTTGGAACATGAAATTTTGCATGTGCTTTGTATTTGTGTTGAAATACTCCAAGGGCTCTTTCACCTCTTCCAAGTGAAGGCCAAGAACTTCGGCACTTAAAAGCTATATAAAAACGTTTCATAAAATTTGGTAGTCTAAAGCGAAAGGCATTCACAGCAATGTCATATTTTTCTCACGTTCAAATATGCGTGGATAAGCGCACATAAAATTGCAACCTTATTTCTTCCGTTCACTTCACCGATGCCAGATTGCATCAGGAAGAAAAAACCTGAAGGGACGAGTAGAAAATTGTTATGTCAAGTTCAAAAAAGCGAAGGTCGTCGCATTAAAAAACGTTTTAAAGAAGGCTGCGTTCCATTGTAATTTGATTATAACAAACTTCTAAATTTACTTTGCGCCATATTCAAGTAAAGAGAACCTGAGGTTACAGGTGGGGCAAAATTCGCTCGGCAGATGGGAAATTATTTTAAATATCGTACGGACCAAATATTGCTCGAAATAAGTTTCCAGGTGAGAATATTTTTAAAAAACATCAAGATCATTTATTTTTTCAGTCATCCTCCGGCTAGCTTATTTTATTCTCTTCTTTTTGATCACTTCTTCATTCATAACGTGAAGAAATTTATTCAGACTCTAGTGCATTGCGTCAATGATGGAATTTTATTTGTCCTTTTTCTATTTTTGTTATGTTCTCATTTTTTGCAACAACGATTCCAATTGAGGATTACTGGTGGCTACCACAGCTGTTTGTGAGGGCAGCAATCATCTTAACAATTTTTCTATACTATTTCAAATTTGTGCTTCATTTAATTTGCATTCTAATTGTCAGTGAAGAACAAGAGGCATTGATTGGCACTGTTGACTGAAGGGGGAAAGGGAGCACGTGAAGTTCTTTTGATGCGTTGATAAGGAATTAATGTATAATACCGCGGAACTCACAAACAAGCAACGGATCTGCCGATAGCGAAGGGTTTTCAAAATTTTTTGCGAAGGATTTTAAGATCTGTGTTTGGAAGTTATGAATGTAATGTCCTTTAGCAAGTTACGTGTTTGCTTATGAGTGATAATTTGTTTAACGCACATTGTTGGAGATCTTCGATAATTTCTTTCCCTTGCAATTCCCTCCCCCCTTTCACTCGCTATTCGCAAGTATTTTATGCAATACATGTTCGTCTTGGTCCTTTGTTTAGTTTATTTGCTCCATACAGGTGCTCCCTCTTTGAGCAAGAACCATACTTCCCACTGTCAGATTGTCGCTCAAAAAGCTGAGGCGCTGATGAAATAATGGTAGGAGTGGTAATGGTTGTTTATGGCCTAACAAAAGCGGGGGTGTGGACGTTTCGAATCTGCTTGCAGCATTAAATCCCCAGTACTGATAGAACTGTTCACTTCGACTACTCACATGAATGTAAATAATGCCGAGCTCTAAGCAACGTTGGAAACTATTCAACATCGAAAACCTCCAAAGATGTACTACGTACTCGACATTGCATATTCGCCACTCTATACAGCCGCTTAAAAAACAAACGGCAAGCTTGTTCGGCATTTGCTACACTTCTAGAGATAATTTTTTTTTTTTTTCATTATATTGAAGCTAAAGTAAGAATGGCGTTGTTTTTTCAGACTTCCTCTTATCCGACAATGACCTCATCGTCAGATGAGCCTAGCACAATATCGCCCGTTTCACCGCTATCTGAATCAACGAAAAAGGTCAATGAATTGCAAAGAGAAAATGAGCACTTCTCCACGCTCCCTTATGTTAGGTATGTTCGAATTTCCAAAATTTTTGAAAACGTTTTGGCTGAGTGGAGCTGTACTGACGTCTGCAGAACCAGGCGAAGTACGGCTCAGACCTTCATTAACTAAAGCTGTCTGATAATATAGAACTCCGAGCCAAGTTAACTGCAAATTTGCATAGCGAGTGAAATGCGCTTCAAACAGTTTGGTCGATGATGTAACATTTGGTAATTTTGAGGTCGTCTAATCGGACTATATCGTTTAGATCGTTTGGAGAGCACCTTCAAGAGCTGTTCCCATACATCGACGGATCGTGTAGTCGAACTTCATCGACGAGGGAATCGGCGAATGTGCACTCTTGGAAATGCACGCAAAGGGCGAGCGAATGTGGTATTGTGCTTGAAGCAGCCAGCATTTGTGCGAATATGCATAAGGAAATTCCTATGAATGGAGCGCGTGCGACATCAACAGACATTGAAGAACACATCTGTGGACACAATCGTTCTTGCAGTGAAACACTCGCCTCGATTCCAAGCCAGGCACCAAAAAAGTTGCTGTTATTTTTAGTGGGCCATTTATCTTTAACGTTGGTCCTAATCTCTTGAAGCAGGCAATATTCAGAACTATGATGGAAATAGCGAGTTTTATTCTGCAAACGTGGATGATCGAGACAAATCGCTTCCATCGCATTTATGGTTGACAAAGTACTATGAATTAGGATGCTTGAAGTGTAATTAGGCAAAGACGATGCTCAAATATCTTTCAAATGGTGATATGGTGTAAGTATGGTATACTGGATATAAAATGGTGAATAGGCGTAAATAGGTGTAAAAATATGGTGAAGATATTGGTTCTATGAGAATGCTGGTAAAATTGAAACCGTGAAGGTAAGAAGTAGAAATTCTCATTGCTTTTCTGCTCCCTAACTTACTTTCTGGGAAAACTGCGTAAGAAGTGAGCTTTTGTTTAACGAAACGTACTAAAGTGCTTTTATTCTAACTGCAGATCTACTTCCCCCCTCTCCCCCTCAAGGTACTCAGTACATCAACTTCAATGCATTCATTTGCCTCCGGTCTTTCGGTGATTCTGCATCTTTCATCGAGTGCAAATTTCACTAACCTTCCTAGAGAAAAGGAGGTCGTTTCGAACAACTTCTCACCATCCTCCCATCCTCGTAGCAGAAATCGAAAAAGTGATTCAATTTTGCAACACATCTGGAAATTGCTGTCTTGTTGCATCTCATCGAAATATACTGATTATTCTGATTCTGCATTAATAAACCTCCTTCTTTGCTCAATCACTCGTTTGCCTTATACTAGGTAATACAATGTTGCTCGTCTCCAGCATCGCCTGCAAAGTTGTCGAGTGATTATTTTGTGGATGAAATAAAATACGAAATGGTTTTCGCCCAGCTGAATTCTGGATTGACCTCAACCGTTTCCTCCTAGGAAAACCTCAAAACGAGTTTGTTTCAGCACGAAAACTGAAGGGTTCGATAATGGAGACACGTCCAATTTTTGGAGCAATTCACTAAGAGAGTACAAAAATGAAGTGTGGAAGCGCGTAACCCAAGGTTGGGCAAGAAATCGGCTTTCGGGACAGCTTGCCAAAAGAGTCTCTAAGCAGGTGAGACGCGAACACAAAGCCACAGTCACACTTGCAGTCGTTTTAGGTAAGTCAAGAATTCTTATTAAGACATTTTTCTTCTTTAATGTCTTTCCTGACTTAATTTTTTCTCGCTAAGGATAAATAGCGCATCATTTAGGTGGTGCTGAGCAAATTCTAGGTGAAGGAATGTGAAATGAACGAGTAAGAATCTTATCCACTGTGAATTTTTTTCAAAATAAAGACCTCTAAGTTAATTATCCAACTTATCGATGCACCAGACGCCATAGAACAAGTTTGTACTTTTGTTTTTCATGTAGCAATGTTTAAGGTTTGCAGTACCATTCTCATTTCCAATCTACTCGTTTCATTGTTGCAGCTGTATTCCTGTGCTGCTGGGTACCGTTCTTCACGCTTCACCTCAGCAATGCAATTTGCATGCTCACCGAAAACGGCGGTTGTGTTCGCTTCATTGCTTTCTTCCTCACCACTTGGCTTGGATAGTAGGTTTATGCTGTCATCACACCAACAACCATATCTGTTACGAACGGTTGTTATCAGATTCTGTCTTATCAAATCATATCAAAATTTTTTCATCCGGAATCACCCTCTTGTACTGTGTTAACGCTGATTGCATGAGTAGCACAGTCATACAGCAATAGGGCCCGACAATCAGCGCTGTTGCAGTTTCTCATAAATTTTACTCGGAAAGGAGGAGGAACGAGGAAGAACTTCTGAGGTTGTGATAACAACAAAATAAAGTTTATTGGCTATAACTAACATGCTAACCATCAATGAGATGTGCATGGTACCTACTTGTTTGAAACGATATCGCTATCGTTAGTAGCTTTCACCTACGCTTTTAAAATGTGTGTGAATAATGCGTACTTAACTGAATATTTCCAACCTACAAAACCTCCTGAATGTCTGAAACAAGATCGAAAAAGTTTGCATGTAATTCTTCAGCCGCTCCCTCTTCCAAAATAGTAGGACATGCCGTTCTTCAGAGCTGTAAGCGATTGCATCAAGCTACATCCTTCTGCTTCCCGTATAGCGAATTTGTGGAAATCCCCTCTGCATTTCTGAACTTATTCTATAAAAAGTAGTCACGTTAACGATGTCGTTTTCAGTTTCAATTCCTCGCTGAATCCACTCATTTATACGGTGTTTGACCAAAGATTCCGGAAAGCGTTTCGTCAGATATTACACTGTCCTCCACCAGCTGGTGCCTAATCGAAACGGTCAAGTGGGATGCTTTCATTTTGAATATTTCAATGAGTCGTATTGTATAAGATATCTACGATGAAATAAAATGCGTTTCATTGAAAAGTACATAACATCCTTATGGTTTCTTGATTGCAACAAATTCCGAGCCATCTTTGCGCAACGATGGTGCGACCACATGTGTTTTGTCGCTGAGGTGAACTTTGATGCATTGTAAGGGGTGACCAGTAGATGGTGGATCAGCTCCTTTTGGGTACAGCAGAAAAGTGATGATCGCGGGATAGAGCAAACCTTCTACAAATGCCTTGAGGCAAGAGTTGGCACCCATAAAAGGACAATGTGCTTGATTATAGGAAATCAATGTGTTTCCAGCTTTTCACATGAAATATCGTGAAAAGCTAGAAGGACACTGGTGCCCTGTAATCGAAGAGACAGTGCCTGTCCTTTTATAGGCACCGGCCCCTGCCTCAAGGCGTTTGTATAGAGTTTGCTTTATCCCATGATCCTCACTTCTATTCTGCGCCTAAAGGCAGCTGGTCAACGATTTACTGATCACCCCCTTACAGCATACTCACGGTAGATGCCTATGGTTGACCCGAATCTTTGAGCTGCAGCCGAGCTGGAAGGTGGTAGGGTCGAACAGCGAGGAAGCGCTTACAAACAGTATATGCAGTTTGGATAATAAGCAGTTGTTCGCGATGGACCAGATGGAGCTCTGGAGTGAACCGAAAAACCTGACCTTCCCGTCAGAAATTCTGGCTGAAAAAAGAAGCGCAGTCAGATCAAATCAATTGCACGTTCTCAAGACGCCTTCTTTAATACGATTCCTCATAGGTTCCGATTAGGACGCCTGCTATAAGAATGGGCTGTTCTCTAACATTCTAGGTTTTTCACTCAACTGAAATCTGCGTGAACAATGCACTATCAATGCAATACAGATATACAAATGTGCTCTCAAAGCATTCCTTCAGCGTTCTCACCCATTAATTTGTGATAAATCATAACGGATATTCTATCCTTCTATCTTTTGATTCTAGTCAACATGCGTTCAAACAGTTAACACAGCAACGCATCAGAAGGATGGTATACCCACAAAACAATGTGCTCTTTGAAGGCCTTTCTACACTGCAATGCAAAACGCATTACTACCTCGGTCTGTGTATGCGTGCGCGTTTACGGGACCGTCTGGTCTGTGTGAACGTGGTTGTGTGCATACCTGTGAAAGTGTGTTGTGTGCATGTTCGAGTATGTGCATGTTTGTGTGTGTCTGCACTTGCTTACGTATGTGTTTGCAAATGAGTGTTTTCCTAAACACCCAAATCTGCATAGAATGTAGGTTGCGTTCTTCTCTCTGCCTCATGTATTCATATAATGGTTGCTTCTATTGCCGGCTGCTCGATTAAGAAGTTATGTTTGGTGATTTATTTTCAAGTCATGTCATTTCACAGTGTTTTGCGAGTGCATGAAACGGCCGTGTTTAGTTTAATTTAATAACGCTGCGTCGGATCTTCGTGTGTGGTCTCACAGTATATTGATAAAAACGAAACTGTGGAGACCTTCATTGCCGTTAGTAACGCCTTCAAGGCTGTCATTAACGCTAAGGGCTAAGTCATGGTGCTATTAAACTCAGAATTTTTGATCTTCTTTATAGCAGCATTTGGTATGCCTACTGCAAATGCGAATAAAAAAACCATTTAAAAGAAGCTCTCTCTAATCGTTTCCATCACGGAGTTAGTTGGCTGTATACTCTCTTGAATCAGAAGGCGCCACGTAATTGATCGCGCGGGGCGACGATAAAGCATTCGAGTCGGACTTGGTTACTTTGAAAAATAGTCATTCCCAGCCTGATAATACTTTCACAAACGGCGTTCACTTTGAATACCTCCTACTGCCACTGATCACTGATCATTCCACATCACCTCCTATGTAATCCAAAGGTCATACGACTTTGTGCAGAAGAGAATTTGCAAGAATGTTGCAGAAATTCTGGAAAACAATGCGGTATCACTAATAACGGTTACGATGAGAATTGGTTCGCAGCTGCCACCGTCAGATAATGCTGTCTTAATAACTTCTCTAAAGCACTGAGGCCAACAACCGCGTGGAGCCTCCTCATCTTCGACTAGAACAATTTCTCCTTTCTGTGGTATTCTTCCTTTTTTACAACGGCCTAGGCGGTGATTCCGGCTTACGCGTTCTCGAAGTAGGGAGATGTAATCAGTGTACCAAAGATCCCAGAATTTGGAAAGTGAGCAGCAATTTCTTTCCCACATTCTTCGCAACTTGTCTGCTGTTGACATCTCTGATAAGGGTTTATATTCTGGATCAAAGAATTTACTACCAGAGCATTGCTGTAGTTTGTCGATAAACGGCGAGCAAAATCAATAGGTCACAGTACCAGCAACTGATCATCAGTTACTGCGGTTGAAGGTCTAGAGTTGACTACACTTTCGATCTCCGTAAGCAAAGTCCTTAATTCCTCTTCAGTTAATAACCTCCTACCAACAACACGACGAAAACATTGTTTGGTAATGCCAACTAGACGCTCATAAAGGCCTCCTTTCCAAGGCGCTGTCGGTGTTATAAATTCCCACCGAATGTCTCTTAGCAGCTGAGATGTAACAATGAACCGGGCTGCATTATCGCTATAGATATGCTCTGGGGGTGCCCTTCTGGCGGCAAATCTGCGGTATGATTGTTAGCAGGCCAATGATGTCATATCATTAATGATCTCAAGATGTACTGCTCTTGTGACGAAACACATATACAAAGCGACCCATTTCTTGATTGTTTGATTGTTACAAGATTTCGCGCAAATTGGTCCAAAGTAGTCTAGGCCCGTATGCTGAAAGGGCCGTGATTTGTTTACGCGCGAGGCCGGGAGGGGGGGGCTACTGTGGCAGGGCAAATGACTGAGCATTCCATCGCTTGCAGATTCGACATGTAGCCAAGATTTTACTGGCGGTACGTCTACCTTTCTCAATCTAGAAAAGCTCTCTGAATTTAGTTAGTGTCTGTGATACACCGCTGTGCATTACTTGCTCATGTGCAAATTCGATGAGCAATTTAGTGATATGATGCTCTCGTGGCAAAAATATAAGGTTTGCTGACGGAGTCTGCAGTGCATTCAAACGTCCAGAAAATCGCCATATGCCGGTTTCATCTTTTTCTAAATGCCATTTCTGTATTTCACCCTGCAGTTCTACTTGAGCTTACTTCAGCAGAATCTCTTCCGCTCTCTTGCTTAGTGCGGCGGACGATTCCGTTAATTTATGACTTGACGAGCGAATACGATTAATAAACTCAAGCACTCGACTCAAGCTGTGTTTCTGCTTTTTCCCAGCTAAATGAATGATTGGCTCGTGGAATTTTTTGGACGTCATTGTGACATCAGGACGCTTTACGACTACGTTCAAAAGAGATGTGTTTTTCACGTCAGGGATAGAGTGTTCTTTCCATTTTGACCACTCAGACGGATCTTTACATAGCCATGATGGACCTTTCCACCAAAGGGGATGATGTAAAAGTTCTTGCGGTGAGCACCCTCTTGACATTACATTAGCCAGGTTGTCGTGAGTGGGAACATATCGGCAGACTACTTTGCTACTTCAGATTTCAGTGACACGATTATCAACAAAGCGGCCACGCTCGCTGTGATTAGTGATTCATTGTAAAACAACTTGAGAGTCACTCCAAAGCGTTCGTGGACAATCGTCGGACAACTGAAGAGGCTGGAGATGCCTATGAACATAGGCGATATCTCGACAACCTATGAAGGCTGCCATCAGCTCTAACTGAGGAATAGTCATCCCTTGCGCTGGTGCTATTCTTGATTTCGCGAAAATCAAAAGTGATTGTTCACTCTTTCGATGCATTAGGTAAACCGCAGCTAGTGCGCATGCATTAACGAAAACGTGAAGTTCACACTCTCCTATTTCAAAATTCAATTGTCGAGGGATTACGAACTCAATTGTATCCCATTTTTTGACTAGATTGTTCCATTCAGTCTGTTCCTGCTGCCTCAAAATTTCGTCCCAAGTATGCTGATTTTTCCACGACTTCTGAAGAAAAACTTTCACACTTACTAAATTTGGAGCTACCAGTCCGAGTAGATCGAATATCGACTGAACTGATGAAAGAATGGTTTTTTTCGTAGGTTTTCTGTGGGGAGGGATCCTAGTCTAAAAGACATATGATCGGTCGCCGGATCCCACATCACTCCGAGGCAAGTTGTACTCTTTGGTTTTCTCGATAAGCATGGTGAGCACATGGATTTGGTCGATTGTTGACTTGCCCGGCCTGAAGCCTGCTTGCTCGATATCTTGCTTCTCTTCAATTTGTTGCTGCAATCTTTTGCATAAAACTTTCGAGAAACACTTTGAGATTGTTGGTAGGAGTGATATAGGGCGATAGTTTCTGATATCATTTAGATTGCCTTTCTTCGGCAACAGAATTGTTTTTGAGAAGGCAAAATCTTCAGGGATTTGTTGATGTTCGATCATGTTGTTGAAGAGACTTTTCAGCGGTGTTATTAATAGTTGCTTCCCGAGTTTCAGCATTTCGCCAGTTAATCCATCGATACCTGGCGCCTTCCCGTTTTTCACGCTTTTGATCGCGTTTCTTATTTCTCAGTCGATGATTTGTAGAAATGGTTCATCGCTGTTCCTTGCAAGAAACGTGCAATCGGTCTCTCCTCCATACAGTTTCGTATAGAATTCCTGAACACAAACAAACACAGGCACAAACACAAAACACAAACACAAAACACAAACACAAACAAACACAGACACCAACACAAACACAAACACAAATACAAACAAACACAAACAGAAGCACAAACAAAAACACAAACACAAACACAAACAAACACAAACACAAACACAAACATGAACAAACACAGGCACAAACACAAACACAAACACAAACAAACACAAACACAAACACAAAAAAAACACAAACACAAACAAAATCCCAAACACAAACAAAAACACCAGCACAAACAAACACACACAAACACAAACAAACACACATAAACACAAACAAGCGCACACACACAATCCATAATATTCAAATGAGTAAATAATCATTTAATAAAAGATGCTCGCAGAGGGGCTATTGGACATATTAATGAGTATCCCTTAAGGCCATTTTCTACTGTACTTGTAAGTTTTATAGTATGCTTAGCGCAACATTTTCGTTGTTCATCTACGACGGAAAGCAATAAGCTTTCAGCTCCAACCATTTCGGAAACCATATCATTATATTTGTCGGCATCGGACTATTGTACTTCAAGCCAAGCTCTCTAACTTTCAACTTTCTGACGGTCAACGGTTTTTAACTATTCTAGTCAAGTCAACTTTTATTGCCATATTGACCTTATTCAAGCAGGATCTGCAACTTTTAGGTGTATAAGATTGCCTAATTGAACATACACGGTATAAAGAGAGAAGCGTTGAAACTGTGCTCAAAAGTCCTCGATTGGGTTTTTGATAGGAGACTGCAAGAAACAACATTTCAAAGAAAGTGCTGCTTTTGCAACTTCCGCATCTCACATTTCCTGGGATATGGGGAGCTCTCGTCTTTCATGGCGATCAATAAATCCTCTGAAATGCCGACTGAAAAAGCTTGGTGACGCTTCAGCCCCTTCGATGAAAGCCAATAGACTTCATAAAAGAGCCACAGTTTTGAGCTCGTTTGCGGGTATATAATGAGAGAACCGTTTATTTATGTATATTCACTGGCCTTCCACTTTTATACATTGATGATTCCTAATGAAGGCGCATACAACCCTGATGACTTTATATGAGGGCAGTAGGTAATCTTGTTCTGCCGAAAACTCTTCCCATAAATTACTGCATTTACGTAATATCCGAACGAATGAGGGAGTAGAAGGGAAAACTACGTAAGAAATTTGGCGGTCGACATTTATAAGAAGAGGTGGGGGTGGAAAGCGGAGTAAGGGACAAGAAAGAAGGGGGGGAGCTTTTTAGATCACTGACCATTCAGTCCACTCAAAGAAACCCCTTGTTGTATAATTGTACGACTAAGTGACTGTGAGCTGCACGCTCCATGTAGGGGAAAACGGTTGGCTGACTTCGCGCAAATTCTAATTGACAACTTAGTGTCGTATTGCTTAGATAGAAATTTCATTTGATTTATTCTGGATTCTCATATGAGCGAGTTATATCAAAGTGAGGCTTAATTCAGGAAAACATTTGTATTATTATAGCTGAATTATTCTTTTTTTATTTTTGCTAAGATAAACCTAATAAGTAATGGAGTGTTTTAAGCGAGCGAATGGAAGGACTCGTGAATATTTGCAAAGAGAAGTTTCTCTCTAAAGATGCATCCCATAACCTCTACGTATTTTGCATTCGGACGTATATGAGAGATGAGACGTGCTATCTAAGAATTGGGCCATGAAGCGGCTTCCTCCAATTTGGGACAACCGAGTTCACTGAAAATAAGCACAATCTCACGTCGATGGTGTCGACGCGGCTTCGTATCGATTTTCTTGGCTCGGCATTCAGCTTATATTTGAAGCGTGCCCTGGACGCTTCCAGCTGCAGTTATACGGCATACGTTCTTTAGGTTAATACGTACGCTGCGATTGCAATGTCTAATTTACTCATCAAATAGCGTTGTTGAAAAGAATTTCACCGTTCGAAACAGTATGATGCTATGTTCAAATAACCCCAAACATTCTTCCTATTCATAAATCGTCGTATATGAGTACAGCAATATTTTGCTTAGGTGCGATTATTTATGAAAAGATTCCTCATCAAGTACCATGTTTAATGCTTCTAGTAAATGCAATAGGAAGATGCAACGTATATCTCTCTTCGAGTGAGGCTTTTGACGTTTTTCCATTTAAGATGCCTTAAAAGCATTGTTCGAGACATTTCAAACAGAGGTATGATCAGGTGGAGCTGATCCACTGGCCAAAAAATTCTCTTCCTTCTGTATGCTATGCTACTTAAGCGCGAAGAGTAAAGCTCTGAAATTCTCAGAGACCCCATTTCACTGTTAAGTCTTCGGCCCAACTTTTGTGGAGAAGGTGCTAACAATTCTCGAGAGAATTTTGGTAACCTTCATCAGCATTTCAGTCTTTCCTTTTTTAATTCGACTTTGTCGTCTCTTTCTCTCTTTTCTTCTTTCGCTTCCCTAATTCCCATTTCGAAATAAAAAAAACTTTGCGCATAACATTAGAGTGTAGTGTTGGTATTCGTGAGCCCTAAGTTGGAGGTCGTGAAGTTCAGATCTTAGAAATCGGTGTACCCGAAAGTTTTTAGTCCAGGATATCTATTCTCCCTCCCACCCCTCCGCCCCGCTTATGGGTCGATGTTACAACTAAGTGCCAGCATGCTGACGGTAGGTACTCATCAGTCTGCGTTATCATTCTCAATCCTCTCGCCGTCCAGCAGAAATTTTCACATACACTTTATTGGTGCTGTCGACTTAAGTAGGCCGTTTGGCGGTTGCATTCATCAATTTTCCTCACGCGGTAATTTCATCACTTCTTATCGAATATTTGCTACCTGATTTGTCAACGGTTTGGATTGAATGTATATTTACGGTTACGCTTGTGCTCTCTGGTGATTGAGTGGTTTGATAGGCATTTGACAACTTGACATATGAACTCAAGCAATGAGCAGCGGGTTGACGTTAATTGCCGTAAACAATTATGGCGTTTACCAGTTGGGCGTAGTTAGAGTAGAGGTTACGGTGATACCTAGGAAGTGTGCTCAATAATAAAGCACTAGCACCTTTCAAAATGCGCCGTAGCATGCTCTTATCATTAATTCTCTAAAATCCTACGTCATCCAGAAGCTCATCTTAGATATGTTGATATCACGAATTTACCTAAACGTAGCAATTTTCTGAACGTAAATGATTTTCTGGTGTTGAGCATTTTGGCTGGTTTTAATAATTTCAGACGTAAATTAAACTTGATAGCTAGGTTTTGTGAGACTTTGAATGTTTCGATGTTATATGAAATTTCAATAACTCGAAGACTCTGATGGCGTGAAGGAAATTCTCCCTAATATTATATCTACAGAGTGCAACAAAAGGATTGTGATACAAGAAGATGGGCGTGAACCAACAGGCAATAATCAACTTTAACGTTGGCGGGCGAAAGTATTCAACAACACGTTCTACTCTCACCTATGATAAACAATCTCTATTGAATCAGGTTTGTTGCTGATATCGTGTTTCTATTTGATGGAAAATAGTCGTAATTCTTGCTGTTATATAGGGCTACACTCTACCTGATACTTGGCCGCAATTCCTGGTAGCAATTTTTCATGAGACTCTTTGCATGCGGACCTCCAGAAGGTAAGCGTTTTTGATCGCATCTTGATAAAATCTTGTCGTTCGCAGACGAATTTTTGCCATGCATTATTCAAATATAGCGAACAATATTCAGCATATATTGTGGTCAGAGCATTATGGAATAAAAATTGGGGCAAGTTTTGCATACTAGGAAATTAACTCGACGGCAGAAGTTGCAACAATAGCAGCGAAGTTTACTTTTCCTGCAGTAAAAAGTCTGTGACAGCCGTTACCAACGAAATATTATACTTGCGTTCCTGTAGATTCATCAACTATAGCACTATTGCTCGAATTTTTTAGAACATTCTCGATTGGTCATATCCTATTCAAACTCAGCTCTGACCTTGAAAAATTTGCATATTACCGGCATGCGCCCACTGTGACGTTTCATGACTTGCTTAATGTAATCACTATGAATCCAAGAATGTTCTGAATGGTGAAGAAAACTTCAAATGCTTCACAGTCAACGAACAATGTTTTGTACATGGGCGATTAAATTTTGCGAAAAAATGGACAGAGCGCATTTTTCCGATAGTGGTTAGCTTGCGCCTACCTTTTTGTTAATTCCGATGCGCTTATCCTATAGCTTAATACTCTAAAATCCCTCTCATATCCTAGCAGGACGACTGCAACGAGCTGCTAATAGACAGAATCGGCAAGTACCAAAAATTGCCATTGCCAATGGCAAGCAAAAATTCATCACTTCAAAGTTCTTCAGACTAGCGATATCAAGAGATCTCTCTAAGTTGCCATTTTACCTGTGCTAAGAAAACCGTTTCTACGATCATTTTCCCTAACTCATCTTTTTCTGCACCGATTTCTTTAACTCAATCTTTCAAAGAATATAAAAGCAATTAGTTCACATATCAGTAGTTTCACTGTTTCTAAACCGCTGTTATGCAAAATGGCACTGAGATCATAGACAAGCCGATTGATCATCCTTCACGATCCAACGCAACGAATAATGCTGAATTCGTGGACGCCATTTTGAGGCATTGTTCAATCACTTCCCTATAAAAATGAAAATTTAATTCTTTCCTATGCCTGGCTTGCCTATGAATTAATCCTCTGAGAGAAATTTAAATGATTTTCCAAAATACATTGTGTCTCGTGATTATAATTTCACTAAGACTCAAGAGGATGGAGATTCGCTCTGTTTTAGTGGTTCAATATGGCAGAGCCTCCTCTGGAGACCGATGATGAAGGTGCGTACTTCATTGACAGAGATCCACTCAGGTAGGTAGAGTGAATAAACAGATTTTGCGAACGCAGAAGTATTCGTTTGAGAGATGTGAGACCGCTAAATTATTGTTGAACCTCATCACATAACATGAAATTTTTTATTGATGTAGTTGTGCTTAGCGATTGTATATAATTTTGCTTCAGATTCTAAATCGGACACCTAGAAATGATTCGTTTTGAAGTTCATATAGATCATTTGTGAAGTGCACTTAGCTTAGTCATCGAAGATAATTTAGTATATATGTAGGCCCTCATTTACATATTAGCTAATAAAGCAGTGCACCGTCGCTACACAGTGCTTATGAATTATCGAATCATCATTAACCTTTATTTGTTATGTTTTGAACATGCGAACCAAAAAAAAACCCCATAAAACCGGGAAGTCCGGCATTTCTTACTGAAGTCAAAAATTTCTTCACATCAGTCGAGATGAGTAATCATGAACTGCAAGGCATAGCATAAGCAGGTTGCGTCTCATATGAACGCTTGATTTTTTTTTTCTTTCTTTTCTACTCTTAGTGCGCAACCAACATCTGAAACTCATCAATAAGGAAGAAGGTGAACGTAAAGGCAACTTCCGTGTTTGCTGAGGTTACGATTAAATCATGATATCGTATACTGCCTTTGAGAGAATTAACTAAACAAGATGAGAAACGCCTAGATGCTTAGCTTCAATTCGCCATTGATGTGTCATTTGTAATTTACTTAATTGCTGCTTCCTCGCTGAACAAAATGAAGAAAATGGGCACTAGCATTGAGCACACCCATCAAATAAAATATTCATTGTCGTATATGCCATGCATCTGTTGGAAAGTATACTCTAAATTTTCGATGCAAAGCTTATTGAAAATTCACATTCATAACGGTGTCCTTCGCGAAGAGGTGAAATATTGCAGCTTCGGTATTATCCTGAATTATTTGCGACTGAAATCATGCAGTCAATTGTGGGAAGCATGTCTTCCAAAGGACCCTGATCGACTGGCATTGCTGACACAAGAAGCCGAGTATTTCAGGTAGTTTTGTTTTAGAAATTCTTCTTCGATTTATTCGGCTCTAGTTGCGTTTCTTAGTTATCGATGATACAACTGCTCACCTTTAAAAAGAGTTTTCGTTATGGTAGTCGAACAACTTAGTCTGGTGAATGAAATTTTCGTGACACAGCCTCTTAGTTTTCTAGCACGCTAACCCTGCACTGGTGGTATTTTTTTACGAAGAAATGTCTCGTGATGGTAAACAGATGACCCTCATGCGCTTCTATTTACCCAAAGAAAGCTTCACTATTTGAAATTCTTCTAAACTCTCTGACAAATTTAAAAATTTTCCTAAGAGATTCTTGCTACTCAATTTTTCTTACCGAAGAGAGTCTTTGTTGTCCAACAAAGAAAAGAACGCATGTGTTTGGTCACCATGGATAGGGCAATTCTCACTGAAACGATGCGAAGAGTGGCAAATAATTCAACTCGGTGATTCAAGGAGATCATATCAGTTAGAAAATTGAAGATGAGTAACAGGTAAAGGAACGCATACACTTTTTAGACTGTTAAAACATATATCAATTAAACATTCTGAACACCATTTAAAACTCGCAAAGCAAATGAATTTAAATGAATAGTTCGCCTGGCAAGATGCCTTTCAAAGTTACACGACGTAATGCAACGAGCTCTACGAAATCTCTACGAATCTGAAAATTTCATATTTCCATTGTTTGTGTTCATGCAGCATTTCACGACTTGCGAATAAAGTCAACTCAGAAGCTTTCAAAACGACTTGTGAGCTAAACATTTCGCAATCTCCGTTTGCAGTATGGTTAAATTGGGCCACAAAATAATTCATTCCCCAAGCACCACTTTAGTAAATCGACGCTGAGCTTCACCGATCAGTTCAATCTCTTCAGCACTAGTAAGGGTCACGCAAGTGTAAAAATTCCACGAGATAAGCTGGCAAAAAGTGATGAAGTCCAATTGACATCTCGTTCTTGATGTCTGCAGTTCGCATATGTAGACAGTGTGTTGAGCGAAGTGTAGCGTTAACGCGTGATGTCTTGATGGGTGGTTGTTGCATTAAACGTGGCTTGGTAGACAGACGATTGTCGCGTTAAACCTGCGGTGGCAAATAGAGCGTTACTGCGTTAAGTATGAGCAGATAATTAGTGAACTGTGACAAAATGAAGCGTATAGATTTCACATCCCGTGAACCTCCGTTTGTAATGGCTTGCTTTTTTATATTGTAAGAATTTGTCTAACTCTATGGGTATTCATCCTTAGTTTGGTCTTCTGTCTGTGTATGCAAGGTTATAGTGATATATATATATATATATATATATATATATATATATATATATATATATATATATATATATATATATATATATATATATATATATCGCATTAAATAATAAGTTAGAGGTGGCCATATTAACTAGGTCAGTTACAGCATCTGTTCAAATATCGGTGGTAATGGGTTTGGATCTCGTCAGGGGACAACTTTTCACTCGTCACTAAAAATGTTTTTATGGCTGCAACCAGTCGATGTGATGGAAAGAATTTGCTTTCTAGGAACGTGTGATAAAATAACACATGTAGTTTGCAGTGTACTCAAAACGGATGAGAACGGAAGGAAAAGGCAAAGAAAAGTGCTTCATCGAGTTAGGACCTTTGTTTAGTGCCTGCCTTCCGGTAATGTCGAGAGAGATGTGCAAGGAAATGAGTACTAACAAAGGAAAGAATAGTTGCTGCAAATAAGCATAAGCGAAGAGACGGTAAGATGATGAGCTTGATAAATCTCTGGATACTTTAAAGGTGTTTTGACGAAATTCACATCCGTCAATTCATTCAAAGGATTAAGAATTTAACGAGGTTTACCTTCTCGCCATTTTCATTTCTTTCTTGTCCTTTCTCACTCGAAATTGATTTGTCAGTGAATCCAGAGTTGATAAACGAAACGTCGAAAGATTCTTATATGGTGAACGTTAGTAGCAATAATCATAGACCAATAAACGCTGCTTGTTTTCTCCACATGTGACCACCGGTATACTGTAGAGTTTTCTTGTGACGATATGTCAGGTGAATGCCATTTTAGCTATATTAAGATAAGCTCGAAATGCAGCACCAACATAGTACAGTTAAAACAATTTAGTGCAAACTTGGCCCTGGCATCCAAACATGGATTTAACCTGTTTAAGAAGATCAGCTTTATAATAATAAGAAATGAGAGAAAACTGTGATGTTATGATGGTTTTTCGGTCTTTTTTCTAGTTTGTAAGCAAATCCTTCAGAGACAGGTTTAGCTTGTCTCTTCTAATATCAAACAATGACTGCATTAATGGGCAGCGAAGTTATACAAGCAGAAAAGCGAACAAACTGAGCAAATCAATCACGCTTGAGTAAGATACCAACAACATTAAAAGGCTTAGTAAGAAGTATAAAGGCTTAAATGTTTAAGCAATTTCTAGATAATCAGCTTTATTGAGGGAAAATTGCGCTCAAAAGACTTAGTTCTCTCATTAAAAACAGTGGCCGCCGAAAAAAAGATTTCAGAGCGTTTTTTTTTTTGCATGAAGAATGCTGATTTCAGTTAGACCTTCCAGCAGACGTTGAAATTTTTGCGCAATATGATTCATATGTTAACAAGGCAAACCTCCGCGACGCAAACGCTATAACATCCTCCACCTGAAAATTTCACATTTCACACCTCCAGAAAAAATAGGTTATTGAATTTATCCAGATGCGTTTTTTAAAAAGAATAAATTTTAAATGGAGTGTGACCTGAAGAAAAATGAAGTAGGAAATTTATCTGGTTTATCCGAGATGCGCCAGATAGGGCAAGTTAATGGCTTCGAAATTCCGCTTAGACAACTTTAGAAACATTTGAAACGTGGTGGAATTCTGCAAGTTACCCCAAATGTATGGTGCATCTGTAGAGCATCAAACGCTTAGTATGCGCAGTTCTTTTCTGCTGCGACTCCTTCTTCAGTACTGCCAAACTGACAAGTTTCCTGTGGTTATTTTTGATTGGAAAAGTATACGCACAGCCTCATTGGAGATACGATACCAAAATTGCCTCAAAGGAGCTTTGAGGTTTGACTCCGTGACGGTGCTGACTTTAATGAGAAAGCACAAATGCGAAGCAGCTTTGGTGTGAGGTATTCTTTTCAGGTTTCATCAGCTCCGAGATCAAGCGGTGGCACTTCTGCAGAGTTGCACAGAGAAGGCGAACGTGTCCTACGTGAATGAGGTTGGTGCATTGGTGTTAGCTACGATTATGTGTAACACTATCAACGAATGTGACAGTGGTCTTTTGATGACTGATTTGCAGATGCAAAATATTGTACATAAATATAAGCACTCAAAATTGTGTCAATTTCAGGTGCTTGCAAAGAGCTTTAGCTGTCCACAAGGATTCGGCGCCAAAGGCAACAGGAGCCCACGCGATGATTGAATAAGACAGCCTTTGTTCCATAGCCGCAATAAAACTTGCTCCACGTAGCCAAAACACCACAGGTATACACTATGCCTCGTGCATTGAAAGGTGCGACAATGGAATATGCTAAGGGAAAGAATTGAAAACGGATTTTCAAAGATGCCGATCATCTTTTTTCGTTGAATAAAAACACGCTTCATCTAGGAAAGTAGAAGTAAACGTCAATTGAACGATGACGAGCATATGGTCCTCGTTTGCTCTCAGCTTACCTCGAAGCACAATTCAGGACTTCCACAGCATGGTACCCTTGGTCGGTATTGTCTACAAGCGTTCTATTTCTACCCGGTGCTCAAGCGCTGCGTAGCATGTCAGTGATTGGAAGGAAGTTGGTGGTAAGGGGGTTCGTGTATGACGATCAGCCTAGCCAGTGCATCGAGTGGTGGAGCGTATCGCCGCCCGCTGAATGCGAGAAGGCACCGTTGTTGCTTTTGGTTCTTTTTTTTGTAAAATTGCAATTCGCCTTTTACATAATCGCATCATGTTATATCAACTCGTTTCCACATTTCCGGTTGTATTATTTAAAGTCACACTGATAACGTAAAGTTACACTGGCCCGATGTAAGATGTTTGCAGCTCAAAGCAAATGAAGCCTTGATCATTAGCCAAGAAGTTTTCTTGATAATTCACCTCACTACTAATAACGTCATCGTTGACTAGAGAAGGTCAAAATGTTCAGACCAATAAGAAAATTCGATCAAAATCACCTAAATAACAGGTACTTGGGATCGCATGCATCACTGCGCAATCACTTCAAAGCATTTAGCTGTGTCAAAATTCTGTAAGCTGGACGTTTGTGAAATCCATTCGAGCGATAATGCACTACAAGCCAAGTCAACGCTTGAAAGCTCACTGCCGAAGGGTGGTAGTTTCGATTTCGAGGAAGTATCACATTCCCAAAAGGAAGATCGATCACATCTGAGAAACTGGTATGGGGAACGTTGTAATTCTAACATACACATACGATACCAGATTTTAAAAGGTCAACGAGAACCTTTGAATCGACAATTTTGTTCACAGTAGGTTGTGCATTGAAGCAGGTACACCGCAAGTTTATTGCATCTACTTTCTTCCTTAGTAGCTCATAAGAAACTGCGTTCATCTGTGTTGAGGTGATTGGAAAGACCCCCATCCATGGATATCCCTGGTGATTACAGGAATTTGGGCTGAATGGTGCAGTCAATTCCCATTCCGATCCTCCCAGTTCGGTCAGCCACTTCCTCCATGCTCAATCAACTGAGTTATTTAAAGGATGACAAAACGTTTATTCCATTCGGTTGCTTTCTTTGTAATGAGTTTACTGCGCGGTGCAACACATCATTCTTAATTCGCAGCAAGGTCCTGCTTAGTCAAAGGCAGCCGATTAAATAATATTCGATTATAAAACTGCAGATTTTTAAGCAAAAGAGATTTTAAGAACCTGCCCTCTATCGTAAAGATCACTATAGACGAGTTTGATGGATCGTTTTCCGCCATTGTTGCAAGATTCCACGCGAAAAATTTTGATGGACACACGTCGGTGAAATCAATAATACCGAGGAACGAGGTTCCACTACTAACGTAACTGCCCCCCTTCGGCGAATCCGACAAGCTTCACTGACGCCACTGCAAATGGTTGATTGACGCCGTTTCTCCTCTTCGGAGGCATCAGCATGGCTGAGATCAACGAACTCGGCAACCACAATCGCTTTAGCGATTCGCTGATACAGCAGTAAAAAGGCGTCAGTGGGAGAGGGGGAGAGCCGGGGGATGGGGGACAAATGCAGCGCGTAAGACGTCCTCGCCACTTCGTTTTGCCACTAATGAAATGCATTTTGTGCTGATTCGATGCATGCCTTCTCAATTAAAAAGGCTTATTGATTTCTGAGATACACGCCAATAATTTTCGTTTGGGATCTGTCAAAAAAAAAAAAATTCAACATCCAGCCAGCAGACCATGCGAACGAATCTTTGCGGGATTTTCTTTTTTAGTAAGGTATATTACTTAGTAAATCGCTAGAAAGTAACTCATTAACTATGCATGAGTTTATTCACGAAGAAATTACTGACATCTGACGCGAAAAATTGATTAGAGAATTCAATAAAAAGAAAATGAAGAGATAAAGAAGGACAATATATGGACATAGCATTCCATAATCCATATTCGTCCGAGATGAACGTTAAGGCTGATTAGAGCATCAAAGTATGCCCGAACGAGAGGATAGACCGACGAGGAGAGTCGAGTATACACGCAATAAAGCTACCCACCGAAGAGAATATGAGCAATAGTGATCACCATAATAAGATCGCACAGCAACCAATCATCGACCTTTCCCCGATGTTCCCCGATGATGTCTCTCATCTTCGTTGCTATTCGTTGTCGAAGCACGCGAAAACCTGAGTTCTCCCCGAAAAAACGAAATTACATGACCATATATAATGGACACAAAAACATCTCTACAACAATTAGTACCGCATATGAGAGCAAAAAAATCGTAAAGCCATCAGCGGGAATGCGATCGAGAACAAAAACCGGCAAAAAAAAAATGAAATAAGCTCAGGAGCGTTGAGATGAGAAAGAGAGAAAGAGAGAGACGGCTAACGGAAAAACCTACTATAAAAAATTATGAAATCATGAGAACAGATAAATGAGATTAAGATAGTTCAACGAATACCCTTGTGCATTGCACTAAATAAAAACAAAAATCGTAACCATGTAACGATCTCCCTGAACACAGAGCATTTGCGTAAACAATAACACAGCACAACGACAAATGCCCAAAGGTGTAACAAACATTCAACGGATCTTAAATTGTGGCCCAGAACACCTGCCACGAGCAAGCATTATTAATATACGTTACTAACACATCTATGCACACAACACCTGTCGAAACGCACACACTAGACTACACTTCCTAAGCATGACCACCTTATTCGTTACCTATTCCAAAATTTTTAGCGTGCATACACAAAGATGGCAGCTCGGTTATTGTCAATTGCTTCTCGAAAGTAATACGGATAACGGATAAAATCTAGCATACATAAATTCCGCTTTACAATCGAAAATCTCAAATGTGTTATTGTATTAGTGTAGTTAGTGATAATCAACTAAAATACACTCATCTCTATGTAAAGATCTTTCAGTTTAACTTACTGCTTATTAATACAGGTTGTTCTTTGGTGCTAACTGCAGGTCAAACATGCTGATAAACGCTGTCTAAATTGAATCACTTGTTAGCGAAAGAAGAAAGCAAATGTGATGATATCAATGAACTCTTCCAATTACTAGATAACGTTTGAAGAAATAGGGTGGGGCCAAATATGGATGATACACTTCACAGTACATCGGCTGCAAACATGTCCCGACACAGCAATGTCCAACAGCTTTCCTTCCCTCAGTTGCGCGTTCCATGAGACATAGACCTACCCTTCCCCTCCCCTCTTCCTCCCCCCCGCCTCAAATGAATAACTAATGAGTAGCTGAAGGTTGCACTGTCCACATTTCTGTACCATCCTTTTTGCATTCGGCAAAATTTGTGAGAAGGTTTTGCGCTGCAAGTTTCGAATATTTGAAATTAAGACACGTCGCTATAGAAACGCAACTACACGGACGTCACTTCCATCATAAAATTTCTTCAAGTGAACCAAATTCCCACCTACTGTGATCTATAAATTCAATAACATCGATAGTGGATTTAAAGATTAAGAGGTCACTGAAGACGACGACACGAATCATGCAAATAAGAAGAAATCAATAAGTGTAACTAGAAAATTATGAATAAATGCTAGAATAGAAAAAAGAGCAGCACCTCGAAGATAAAACTTGCTTCCCACAGAGGGAGATATCACACCGGCTCAGCAGGCGATCAGAACAATGAATATCAGCCAACAGAACAACTACTTATGAACAATATACATATGGCTAATGTAAGAGTATGTGAAAACAACAAACTTGTCAAGACTTGTGATGTCAAAGTGATGCAGAACGACCTGCAATATTCATCAAACAGAAAAAATCGGAAAGGTAAGGGATGCTTCGCCGAAACGTATGCAGAACGATAACCGGATGATTGTAAGTAAGAGACACCGGAAAGAATGTAATGACGTTACGGGTCAACATACCTAAAATGTATGTATTATCACAAAATCAATCAACAACGGTTGTCAAATCACTGAACTCTTCTCACTATTTGTGAAATATATGGAATGAAGTTACGGTTAATATTTGGTAGTGTCTAATACAAAGGCCGAATGGTCCGCTGAAAAAAAAACCTAAAACCGACCCAAATGTGAGAAACTCACTCATACCTGAAATACCATACTTTACTCTCATATAAACTGCTTTACTCACTTACTCAAGTTTAGTATTTTAGGTTACAAAATGTTTCACCAGCCTCCCAATTCATTCCATTTTTCATTTAAGATTGCATATTAGTTCCGTTGACATTTCAAATTTGGATATAAAAGGTTATCTCGGCGATATCAAATAATATCCTTCTTAAGCCAGTAGACAAACTCAATTACCTCTAAACGGTGAAAGAAAAGTGAAAACGGACTGAGGTAAGCCAACTTACGTGAAAAGCAATATTGAGTTAAACGATCACGTTGAACGGTTCCTCTAATCACACCTGGCGGAGCCATTCGATGCCTCTCCTGACAACAGAAACGTTTGCTGCGTCGAATCAGCTTTCACCCTTCAACAAAACGTGATCCATGCAATCGCTTTTATTTGCTAAGAAAGACCGCAGTTCAGTCAAATAAAAGAAATAAACCGCAGGAAGAATACCGCATCAAGCCTTGAACGCAATTCTTAATGAATCCTCCTCAATGTAGTAGAAGTCGAATGATGGTCGCAATCGTGTCATAACAAACAACGTGCTGAAACTAAGCGGCAGAGTGCCTGAACTTTCCAGTGGGAAATGGCCTACTTCTGTATAAACCAATGCAATAAAATCAGCACATACTGTTCGCCTTCATCCGCATCACTCGACGAATCGCCACGAATCCTCAAATATATCTCAATGAGGAGAACCATGAAACCCGACATCATCGTACCACAACCGCCCACCAAGAATATGAAGTCGTATGTGCCAATATGATCGTGAATGAAGCCTTTAAAAAGCCCAAAAACTTTCTTGCGAAAAAACCGAAGGGAAATGAGAACTGCTTCATGATAACGAAATTTTTTTAGAAACAAGAGATGCAACCACCCCAATCTTCTTCTCTCTCTCTCAAAGAAACAAAGAAAAGGCATACCGGATACATTTCTTCAATAGATCACTCAAAATTGAAAAATAGCTAAGTAAAATCATTGTTCATTATTGAAACCGAACGAACTTCAAGCCAATGAAAATGGTGAAGAGAATTATGGCGTTGAATATGCTTCGATAAGTATGAACGAAAAACACGGCAATATTGGCACTGAAGGTTTGCTTATCAACGCTTAGATTTGACTAGCTGAACAATTAAATCGAACAGTTCATATTTATGTACGGCAATAAAGATTGCTATGCGTAATAGCAAGTATGGTAAACTGATGAGCATTGCACTAAACAACGAACACCATAGAAAACGTACCAACGAGTGCAGGACCGATGAGGTTGCCAAGTCCTTCAACAAGGCAAAGAAGTCCGTATCCTGTTTGAAATTCATATAGACAGAGAATGTGCACAGTGATCACTGATGCAAGCACATAGTTGGCACTGATAAAGAACCCATAGCCATTGCATAGAACCATCAGAAAAAAGTAGGATTCCGCGAATGGCGCCATTGTAACGCATAAACCCGCCAAAATTATGAATACTCCGTATAGTACCATAACATGCTGCAAAAATAATCTTGCTTTGAAAGCACATCCCGAAATATGTTTTCGGGGAGGGGAGGGGAGGAGAGGCTGCTGTCTATATTCGAGGAAGAGTGGTATACCTACTCCCTGCAGTGGTATACCCCCTTTGAAGTATGCTTGAATTCATGAACAATAGCTCAAATTAATCGACTCTAAGAGGGTGAATATCGTCGAACGACAGTCAAAACCTTGCCAGGGAGTTTTTTGTTGAAAATATACGATACAACAAACACAATCAGCAAGAACCCAAAAAGACGAACAAGACTTGCAAATTCCTGAATCACTCATTTTCATCTCTTTTTGCACGTCTCTATGAAAACTTATCTTCCCAAACGTTCAGTCTATTCACAAAGATGTCTCACTGATGAATCTATAACAAAAATCAGGATAACTAAAAAACACTTCCGCTTTTTCCACTTATTCGCTCCTATGTGCATAAAAGTCACATTCGCAATACATAATCATTCACCTCTATCATCTGCATAATATAAAATTCTCAACTTTTACCACTCTTGATCTACAGATTTCTAGACGATTGGAACAGTAAATTGAACCGAAGAATCGAGATTTATTTCGCTACCATATAGAATAACAAAATTCCAGAAAAATGGCCTCACTTCTCTCGTATACGTCCAGTCGGCCAAGAAGCCACATAGCAGCATACTAATCATATTCATCAGACCAATAGCCGATACTAAATAAGAAGCCTCTGTTTCGGTGACGTTTAGATGTTCCACTGCGTACTCGGGAAAATTGACGTATGGAATATCGAAGAAAATATAGAGTACGAAGGTGCTGACGAGAAAAGTGAAAAAAGCCGGCACAATAACGAGAGATTTGGTTACAGATATCCATTCGACAAGTGATTCAATCATCTGAAAGGATTTTCTCTCTTTTCTACGGAGGAAAAAAAAGTTCTACAAAAAAAAAGAAAAAATTCTACCCAACAGAAGCATATTTTCCCCTGGTTTCAGAAAGAATTTCCTGTCATTATGAAATCCGCAAGCTAACCATGCCATGGACCTCTGACAGTGCAATCAAATACAGACCGTTGTCGCGACAGCTATCCAGAATCAGTTAGCACATTTTACTGGAAGCATTGCAGACGACGAAACTTTCTTCCGCTTCAGTCGGGAGGTGAAAAAGTCCATCATATCCATCACTGAACATAACACAACACTATTTCGTTATATCCGCATGAGCGCATGCATATAAAAATGTTCAGAATAATATTGGAATCAGTTGGGCTCTAAGGAACAAGGAAAATGAAAACTCGATGTAGGACCGCATCAAGTAATCGGCAAAATAAGCTAGATTCCGCTCTACACGATGAAACATGATGTCTTTTCGTAGAAGCAGAAATAGTGCAGTGAACTGAATGGGGCGCGAATTTCATGGGAAAAATATTTAAATTACGCTTTTGCCAGTGGATAATGGTCCTCATCTAAGCAGAACCAACCGGTGTCTGCAGTCCGCCATCAGTTTCTAACTAGCAAATTTCATTATATATGCTAAACGGAAACTAAAGCTATGCGAGCGCCGGCAAAGCTCTAGCAATAAAAGTGCTACATGATCGAAAATTTTTCTTATTTACCTCCTAACGTCAGATTTTTAAACCGTTACGACATTACAACAAAATCTGGAGGTTTCGAAAACGTCTCTAAAGACCAGCATGATGCCTGACTTCTAAACGAAGGATCTTTTTGCAACAACTTCTACGATTAAGTTGTTTTAAGCTCCTACATAAAAACAAGTGTTATAAACAGGAACACAGCCAAGTGGGAGGAGGGGGAGAGGGAACAGATCGACTGGAACGACTGTCACTCCAGTGAAGTTTAAGTAGTATCCTAAAAGGATACAGTGAGCTAGAAGCAATTTTAAGACTACGCTTCTGCTGCGATACATTCAATCTTTTGGTGATGCTCTCAGAACGGACCGATCTTCGACTCTTCGAACGAACGGCCAACAGTATCTATCTCGTGAGATCAAGTTTTACTCTTGTTTTACCTCCCAGAGCCAGGTTTCATAGTAACAACTACTATAGCGCAACAGGCTTTGAAATGTTCCAAGAATAGTGTATCATCTGGAAAAACGAAGGCCACTTTAACAAGGAGATAAGGGTTACATCACCGATCCACAAAGGCGAGCCCAATATTAACAGGCGGCAAAAACTCGTCTTTGACGGGATATGAACCAGGAAGCCCCAATATTGAGGAAGAAATAAAACGACATGAAAATATAAGGTCAAGGAAATGGAGCTGGTTCTTGGAATTACAGACAAGAACAGATTTAAGTATCTGTATTGTAAATTTTACCGAATCTTCCTAACAATTACAGGGAAAGTTTACCAGCCATTATTTCCGGCTGCAACTTGTGACTCGCTGCCTTTGCTGCGAATTTACGATTGTTCTTATACAGTAAGATCAAGAGTTGAGCGCTAAAACTGATAGTAATTGTCTTATTTTAGCGACATCCAAATCAACTTCGATAGCCCGCTGCTTTCAACATGAAAAATGCCACTAAAATATCACGTTTCCGGACGGTTTGGTGCTAAATTTTGGCAATTTTAACTCTTTAATAAGCTTTCAAAATCCTCAACTATTTTCCAGTGGATCTTTATGTTACAACCATAAGATGTTTCCCGAAAACCCGAAATTTGTGGATTATTTCGCTTTTGAATGGACGAAGGCAGGAAGGGCTGCCGATTTGCGACTGGGGTCGGATGCGTTCGTTTGTGCGACAAGAAACAAAAAAAAAACAAAAAAAAAACGGGAGATCTGTTCACTTTATTGATTTGAAGAGTGCGCGATTTGCGTTTTCTACGACAGAATATAGCAGGAGCAGAGGGCACACGACGATTTAAACCATTGCCGAAAGCTTCTTGTCTCCACGGGTAGTTGATAATATTTGAAGCTGGTACGCGACCTTGTGCGGTACCAACTCCACCTAACATCGTCGAGAATCGCATTGCACGGGCAGTTGGCGTTGTATTCGCAATTATGCGTTCTGCAACCAATTTGATTCAACAATTCAAATGCTCCATGAGTAATCATATTCCAATGCAGTTTAAGCCTAAGTGGATACCAACCGATATTCATAATACTTTGATGCATTAAGCATCTGTGACTAAGAAAATTCAAGTCAACGCAATGCCCGTCTGCTATCGCAAATACTCCAATATGGGAGTTTCCTAGAACGTATCCGAATCTCCGGATCTACAAATTTCCTCCTAGACAAGAAAGCGAAGAAACTTCGCAGGCATCGAAACGAAAACATCGCAGAACCAAAGCACAGTTGTATCGTCGTTTTTCAGTAAATTAAACGGACTCCATACTGGAAAGTTGCAAAACTTTGTGGGTCTGGAAACTCACCGAAGCATATTTTAAGTACGCAAATTGTCATGTCTCGCCCTCGACGAAACCTCCTTGAAACTACGGAACACGTTATCCCTATAGTATCCATGAGAAACATAGAAGACAAACCTTTAGCAGTTAACGACGGCTTGACAGGTCTTCGGCCTCTAAGTTCCTCATTCAGCAACGGTTGATGCTCCACAGCGACAGACGCAGCCAAGCGAACACCATCCTTCTTGTCAAGGATTTCGACCGGCCTCGACTGCACAAAAACATACATAGAACCATTTGGGTATTTAGCAATAGCGCCGGATATCTCTAACTTCCAACTCTATGCCGGTCGTATAATCAAGAAGCTCTCAATAGTAAAACATAAAATTAAATAACTTGCAATGAATAGAAAAGATCCTTTGGTGGCCGCAATCAGCTTCTTTTCATTCGTACCTACACGGCGTTGGCTTACAAAACAGTTTTTCACTGAGGGATAAAGTGCACAAAGTTGCTGAATTTTCCTAGTCTTTGAGAACAATAAACTTCTGTTATCAAACAAACAACTGTAATTCCGCAAATGAGCATCAATAAGTGATGAAAGCGGATTCGGCGATTTTTGCTGAGAAATTCAACTTATGCAAATATTTTTTTAAACTAAAAGAAATCATGTGAACGATGCTATGAAGTGCCAGCGAAAATTTATCAACGTTTCAGAACAACCGATTTGACATATCCGTAAATAAATCCACTCTAAAAAATATCTTCCGGTATCACCGCCGATCAAGTATTGTTAGGCACGCAGGCCACTGTGAAGAGAAAAAAACACATAGTTGTTACATAGATTTCCTCCCAAAAACGAGTCAACTGTGCAATGCTCGCTCAAGAGTTCAAGAGTGTACCAAAAACGAGGGATACGCATTGCTTAATGAAAAGAGTTACCTTTGAATGGGATACCTCATTGACTGAGCTATTCGCAACTGCATGAAAACGAGATGAGCCAGCATCCCCTTCATTTGACTGCGTTGAACAAGTACTCGACGATGAACTACTGCTCAGACTGAAATCAAACTAATAAACACTCATCTCCTTACATCAACAATGAGAATTAATGCACTATTATGACGTTTGGAAACGTATTCGCCTACATTTCATATCGCCGTTATTATAAGGAAAGGAGGAATGTGAATAAACGATTTTAAATTTGTCAGTAAACAATAAAATTCAAACCGGCTCGGAAGCAAGATTGGTGGATTTCCTTCTTCAAGTGCAGAACAAAAGAGTGAGCAAGAAACTCATAGGAATGAACTGAAATAAAGACATCTCAAACATATTTTTTGCCTTCGCACAATAGATAGCATCCATACAGGCTCACCCAGTGTCCGCTATTCACTACGTAGTGTCCTATAGTCCATATTTATAGTCACTTTTAAATAAAAAATTTTCAATGGAAGTTCTAGCACATTCTAAGAATTACACTAGTGTGTGACTTGTCAGTTGACAACATCCGAGAACGAAAGTAATGACCTCTCTGCCACATCACAATGAAAATCATGAGGTGACGGGGTCCGAAATACTTGCGTGTTTACTTCCATAGAAGACGATGGATGGATATGGTAAGGTAAGGAGAGGGAAGAAGAGAAAGTTCGCTCATGCCTTACCAGCTTAGGCATTCTACAGCAAAGAAAACCCCAATCAGAGGCTATGCACTCTATTTCAATCCAGCAAGCCTGTTCACTTTCCAAAACTGAAAAATTCTTGTCGCATCATTACATGAAATCGAAAAGAAACTAATCTCTATCCACTGCTGCGTAGAAGCAGATTTCCTTTTGTAAACGACTAAGAAACAAACAGAATCGTCTATTCAATGCTTTTCAAAACGTAGAGGCGTTTACTCCTCTTTCCCTCTCTTTCAGAAAAAAAGGTTTTGTTTAATGGTTTCTTTGCTTGTTTCGACAATCACCTCTGCTTAATAAAGTTATGATTGTTGACTTTGTTGATTTAAGCATTTCAAACTTGACAGCATAATGATAAGCACGATTGGCGATACTACCGGCCGCCGTCTAGTGAAAACAGATGCCGCAGCATCACCCAGTAAGACCTCAAGGAAAAATTACCATTCATGGGGGTCTCAAACCTAAGAGCGAAAAAATAGCTAATCCATACTGCTGAAAGTCATACAAACGAAGCAAAACTAAATCCAGAAAAAAAACAGCTCCAAGTATAGAGTGAGTGAGCAGTGAGACGTAGTCAAGTTCCAACTTGACTAAATGGCACGCCGATCGTTGCGTGTTGTAAATTACTGCATTACTAATCAATCATAATGTTTGCCGTCTAAATACTCGCGTCTTGCATGTTTTTCTAATTTACGAATAACTATGCTTTCATGCCTGTGCTACCTATTTTATGCCGTTCACATCCGTAAACATCAATAACATAATCGTAAGATGTAGTAGTCGATTCCAATGTTAAACTACTCGTATGAAGGTAGATTAAAACTGATAACGAATAGATAACACGCTTAGCACTACCTGAAATTTTTAGTGACCATGCTGCCAAGTTCGCCAAGCACTTCGTTTGGGCCGATGTCAAGATCACCCACCGAGTGGCTCGTATTTGACCATACACGGCGTCGATTCAAGCTCACATTAGTCGCGACATTCGACGAAACCTTCAACTTTTAAAGTCCAACGATTCCCGAAGAATGATCCATCAAAATTTTTTCGTCATTAATAATTTCTGTGCTTAATCACTTTTGCCCGCTCCCTTCCCACCATCAAGTTACACTGTAGATCACAACCGCGATATTACTTTTTCTTCCATAAAATCTACCACGCTGCGCGGGGCTTAAATTTCTTCTAACAACGGAAAACACATCACACAGCACTTATCATATACCGGCAGTTCGAATATGGCAAAAAGAAACACGGAAATCAGATCACCAGGCGAAGCGAAATAATTCAATAGGTCTCTTAGCACTTGATTATTGGACGATTTTTTATAGATGAGAAAAAACCAAGAGGTGAGCGTGACCTAAACTGAAAAAGAAAAAAAATGTAACGGAGAGGAAATGCAACCAACGATACTTCCTCGAGTGAGCATGAAATAGATGAAAAGAATTCGTTTGAAAAAAAAAGGTAAACAGAGAAGACAAAGAGGTATTTCTCGAACATCGCTAAAAACCAACTATTTTGAGTACTTTGAGTAAAACGTAACGCTCATTCTACTACGGCTCAGATGGGATTAAAAGAAGAGCTTGCAATGATGCAGTTGTACCTGCAGGTCAAGATGAGCTAGCTCCTGTTGCACTGCGAGCTCAGGTTCCGGCACCGACACCAATTCTTTAGCAATCGATGCGGCGCGAAGAAATGTACCCACACTTTTGCTTCTTGCCACCGATTCTTGCAGCTCACTGATGGCATCTCTCACCTGAAATGCACCTTCTAACAGGCCATGGAGACGAACAGCAGTGGTCGCGCCGAAAGCGAAATGTCTAAGATAACTGCTGCAAAACCACAGTACTGCTTACCAAACAAGAGAGACTGAGGTCTAGAAAATTCTTTGAGTTACCCCAAACCTACGAAATCAGACTCGGCTTAAACTTTGGGATGTGTCTACGCTAAAGTTCCACACTAAACTGTTGCCGTGAAGGTGTCGTGATGAAGGTGCGAACAGCTGCTTTGTCGACCTGCGATTTTATCGCTAAGCTTTTCTCGCGCCAATAAAATAAATACACTCAGTGAGAAATCACATTCTCTCACGATTACAAACGAGGAGGTTGGAAAATAGTAATATACGACTGCATGCAGAAAACTGACGGCGAAAATGAAATATTAAACTGCCAGCAAAACATGCTTCAAACTTTTAACATTCTAAACGTTTTTAAGCACTTCGAGCATAAAAACTTGAAACATTTTAAGCTGTAATATAAAACCTTACAACTTGTTGTGTATGAGAACTTTATAATTAGCGATCAGATCACGATAAAAGCTTTCGGTGCATCAGCACTGAAACGCAAAGGCATGCAGTTCTCCAATGCATTTATTTAGAAACCTCATCACTGTGAACAGTGCTAGAAAATGCTCCAGTTTATTCTAGACATTAGAGAAAAATTCGCTTACTTTGCAAATCTTCTGGTTGTGAATTAACATAGATTCACTTCGATGAGAGATATGATTGAGAAGAAACAGAAAAAAAAAAAACAAAGAATCTGATTTTATTTGAATTGAAAAAAAGATTTACAATATTTCGGCTCAAAGCCTTACAGCTAAAATGCTTCATTTTCGGTCTCATAACGCTTAAAGCCGTCAATCTTTTGGTAGTTCAAACGTTTGAAGAGCTTCTTATCACTGTTTGCTTATCAGCGGAAAACTCAAAGCAAGTATCACTACAAACCTATCCAACTACTTACCCAAATTTTACCTTCTTTTCCAGACATTACTGATCTCGCAACAGTTCAATATAACAAGACAAAATGGAGAACGCTTTAGCAAGCTTACCAACTGAATGCTTGAGGTGGGTTCCATTCGTTGCAGATACCATCGAGCACTAGTTGAAATCTCTGGAAGTGAGATCGCTCGTCGAGGCTCGGTTCCATTCCATCCGACGTCTGTCTGAAACAGCGAGTGGAGATATAAACCCCTATGATTGGAATAGCAGTTGTTCTAGAAATTTCGGCCTTGAAGCACACTATTATTTCAATTTACATAAACTCCCCTCTTCAGCTTACTTTCCATTGTAAACCTGTTTTCTATAGGATAGCTGTACGAGACTACTTAACTCGAAACCCCTCTAAAGTAGGGTTATAAATAATTCAAGTATGGTTGCGACGACCTTAGTTGAGCGTACCGCTGCACAACATCCATTAAACTGGTCCGTTTTGCTCGACATCTCTAAGCCCGAAACAATAAGTACCTCACCTACTAGAATAACATAGAGAGAATTATACCATAGGAGCTGATATTTTAAGCGGCACCAACCGGTATTTCACCAGATCGGTTATAATTCACTCAACCGGTACCACAAAATGCCAAAGAAAAAGTGAATTATTGCTTATCTTGCGCGTACTGCAACTCCATCTCATCGACCATAAAAATGTGAACCGATAGGTTATAAATTACAACCTGACAAGTGGGCGAATTTCATGTAAATTTTTACCACTTCCGAAAACGTCTATAAATCAGCTACGACATGATGAAACGGCACATTTCGAAACCTTAGCTTCAGTAGCTATCAAAGTGACCTATGACCTAATGGATCTGTCGAATCGCGCCAACGACAATCCCTTTTCCATGGAAGACCGGTCCATGAATAAATAAGGCGAATAAACGATGAACCATTATTCGAAATTCAGAAGCTCAAACTTTAAAACTGACTAGGAAATTAACCAATAGATCGGCAGATTGTTCTGCGGGTGGAATTAAGTAACAACTCTACTAAGTGATAATTGCAAACATGAAAGTGCATAACGACAGCTCTCTACATCTGTGTCCGATGAAGGTGAAACAGACTGTTCTGTGATAATCTTCCCCTTCCTCCTCCCCCACGCCCCTCCTCCCCCCACTCGATCCATCAAGGTCCCCTCCTTGTTCTTATCAAGCAGTGTTCCATGACGCTTTACAATCCTATCGTATAGTATGATGACATAATCCATCCTACTCTATTTAAAGGCACAGAAGTGCAGGGTATAAAGCTTTACTACAGGTTTTTATATTTTTCAAAGGTTTTTAAAATAATTATTATTAAACAATAGGTTTTTTTAAATTCTATCACACATTTAGCCTTAATCGACTCAATCACTCGACAAGATTCAAGCATAAAGTTCAGCCGATAGCACTCAACCCTCGAGCTTCTGAAATATTGTTGTCGGAATACAGGAAGTACGACGAAGCCAGGAGTTAATGAAATTCCATCGTAAGAAAATATTAGGAAGCAAACTACAGACGCAAATTTCTATCACCATAATTTCATTAAGAAAGAACCTGGCAAACAACTACACAGAAAAGTGATGCAGTAAAAACAAAAACAAAAAACAACAGATCAATAGTAGACAACACTATTCGCAGCATTACAACATTGACTGTAAGCATTTCTTCAATGACATTTTGAGCCCATCTCGCCTTGTTAACGCCGCTCTCCAATTGAGAGTCAGCTTTATTCTTCGGTTGCATTGCTTCACTGAATGGCTTAACTTTTGAAAACTAACAAAAAGCAACAACTTCGCCTGCTCTACAACATATATAACTACTTACATTGAAAATACTCGATTCCTCGCCAATAAATCGAAGTCTATTTCGAGCTCGCTCTCTTTCAGTTTTCTCAATAAACTTCTTTCTCTTGTATTCGAGCGTATCCTGTGGCCACTCCAAATCCTGCATATGGAAAAAACGAATAGCGGCATGCCAAACAACCGACTGTAAAATGCGATCCGACCAATGTAAACTGCTCTCTAAATACGCAATAACTTAGGCACTTTTGAGGGTCCATATCTACTTTCTGAACTGAATGGTCGGGTTGGAATTTGGAAAAGAGGATCATATCCTAGTGCAGGTTATATCCAAAAAATTCCGCAACTCAAATTGCAGCGAAAGCCAAGTTGAAATAACCAGATAGGTAGATACATATGCACACACATGACCCGCTATTAGGCACTTTACTAATTGAAACCTACAAAAGTGCATAAACACTAAAAAAGGTCGACCACACTGAAGTTCAAAACTTCGGTATTCTCGAAAAACATTGGTACAATATCAGCTCAAAAGTCAGCGGATGTAACACATGGAAGTTTTGTTCAAGATCCGATTTTACGTTTACTGCTGATTACGCGTAATCCACTCAGGAAACTAAAAACTGGTCGGCTAATGAGTCACCGTGACCGTGCCTGATGCTATTTTTCTAGGCAAATAAATATTTTCTTTGTAATTTACAATAAATGAACTTGAATGCTTCTCATAGAGCAATAATTAATTTTACCTTTATCATAAATCCACATCCGACGAGCAGAAGAAGCGCTAAACCAATAAACACAAGCGTTATGCGCCAACCGAACTTATTGAACAGCTGCAAATAAGCAATATCAACGATGGAATAAACAGAGAGCAAATTCAAGCATGTATTTCGGTGTGTTCATTTGCGCTGATATCTTTTAACGGTCACTCTGGTGCGATATTTGAGTTAATCTTCTCTTATTCCGATCGACGTAATTTGTCGCTAACTCATAGCTTTTGATCATTTCCACCAGTCTCTACCTTGAATTCAGTTTATAATTCGTTTCCTTCTCGGGTCTTCAGAGGGCAGAACAAACTTTCTGTTGATGTGGCCTCATTGTCTGGTGTCTTTCCATTCCATAATCAACTAAAGCCTATCGACCTCGGTCATATTCATGAATTTGTTTAACTTACGTTGGCTTTTTTGTTTATTCTTATATCGCGGGAATTCTTAATTTCCTTCCCGAACAAGGATTTAGCGAGAAAAATCAAAGACTGTTGCGTAGTTAGGGAACCCCTTCCCCCCTCATTCCCTCTCCTTTTTGGTGCATAAAAGGGTTGATATTGAGTAATTGGATGCAGACAAACTATATGCTACTTTCTCATCGTTGTTCGAAATAAAGATGAGAAAACGTTAAGATGTAGAGATGAAACAAAGATTTGTGTAAGCATCTTTACGAATGAGAATTTAAATTACCTACCACAAGTATGAGATGACATATAAAGAATAATGAAGAAACTATTACAGATTAATATCAAGTTGGCACAACAACGGACCCCAAAAATGATGGCAGAATGGAGATCGAAAGTGAAAGGTGACCGATGCAGCAGTTAACATCGAATAGCGTGCATTATGAAAAATCTATCAACCTCATAATTTAATACGTGAATTGAGTGTAAATTTTGCTACAATACAAGCATTCGTTTAATCTTGACGAGCAAAATAAACAGTTGAATTGTCATTCGCTGCAAAAAATATCTACCCTTAGAAGTGGGCAAATCGCAAAATGAGATACATTGATTATTCGGGTGAATGTCGGTCAAGAATGACTTTCTTAATATCAAAAATACCGAATCCGTCACCGGAGCCGGAACCTACATCAATGGCCAGAGTACTATCAAACAGTGGTTATGCCTACTGTCAAATATGAACTCAGGATATTTGTCTTAACGATGATTTTTGGACGAAAAGCATCGTTTCGTCGCAACGGTGCTTCCGCAAAAAGTGGAATGCACCGCGAGAGTTGGCTTATAGCGCCCAAATTTTCAACTAAAGTTTTCACCCATTAAAGTTATCAGTGACCACCCACTAAGAAGTTGAGTAACGATAAAAATTTTTAGTATGGCTACTGAAAAGTGCTGAATTAGCAAAGAATTAAGCTAAACACTAAACGCCATCACCAGCACTAAATGCCTAATAGGGCTCTAAAAGTGCTTCGATCAACAGATTTTGATAAAACGAATAACTAGTATAAATGATACTCCCATAAACTAATCTAGGCAAACGTAGCGATGTCTCGTTGGAGGAATTACTACATTCGAAATTGGATGCATTCATTGCACATTCAAGAAACACAACGAAAGATACTTACAAATTCGATTACAGGTGCAAAAACGAACGTGCCAGCACCTGAACCACATACGGCAATCCCCGTTGCAAGCGCTCTCTTTTTCTGAAAGAAGAGAATTTCAACTGAAATTCAGCATTCGTATTTATCGTTGGCAAATAGAACTGAAGCTTTTAGCAGACACATCATTAACCATATCCGTCTTTGAATTAGTCTAAAAACCATTCAAAATGGCATTCACAAAACTGCAAATATGCAGCACAACGGATCCAAAAATCAGCACATATACATCAAATGAACGCTTAAAAAAAACAAAAAAAACAAAACAAAACAAAACAAAACAAAACGATAAAACAAATATAATATGCAAAAGCATTAAAAACAACTTTAAAAAAGACTGCAAATCACTTAGACAGCCCAATTAGATAATTTATTTATTTTTAATGCGGAAGCAAGTATACCTGAAAATAGTAGGTGACAGCCACAATAGCGGTATTATAACAGAAGCTGAGGCCAACACCCGTCACAATAGCAAACGTTATCATGAAGTGCCATATATCGAAAGCGAAAAACGATAGAAACGATCCGGTTGCCGCCATCACCCCGCCCACAAAAGTCATTATACTGTAACAAAAAAAAAAAAACGGATGCATCGTTTAATCGTTGTTCTCTTTTACAGCATGAGAAAAATAATTTGTTGCAATTTTTTTTTAATAGAACAAGCACGCAATAGAGTAGCACATAGAAGCTGTTACTGCACATCACACATAGCAGTGAGAAAGAAAATGGAAAACAAAACACAAGATTCCTGAAATTTGAATAGATGAAATACTTTTTGAATTAATATTTAAAAAGAAAGTTTTCGTTTATTTCATTTGTCATTTCTCCAGAATCCTATGCCAAAAAATCAGTGCGATGAGAATTTCTTTTCGCAATTGCAACTTCCCCTTTTCCCCACCTCCCCTCCTTCAATCAAAAAAAAAAAAAAAAAATTCTTTTCGTTTCATTTCCCAGACTATCCTGAAATTTTCCTGAGTGGGAAAAAATTCTCCTAAAATAATAACAAAACGAACGTCCTAGAATTCCCTCTTTTCTTTTCCATTTCATCTAATTCGACTTGTAAGACTCCTTCCTGTTTATTACCTCTTCTGCAATTCACAATTTACATGTTCACCATTCATTCTATTTCCAAACAATCACAATTTCCTTTAAAGATTTCCATAATAAAAGCAATTAGCCATTAATGCTAAAAACTATACAACTGCTACTGACGTGTATTATTTATGTGATTCTTTGCATCACCATATGAAACGCATTCATGATGTAGGTTTGTTTGATGCGAAATTTGATAGAAAATCGCAGAACCGAAAAAAAAAACGAACCGGCGTACACATAAATTCAGCTTTAATAAATCGTAGATTAAATTAGTTTATTCGCTTATAAGCCAAAAACTGTTATGCAAAAGCGGAAAGTCTCGTGTTTACAGCATTAAAATCCTGAACAATTTCGCATATAAAATATAGCCTTATCAACTTATAAATTACTGAAGATAGATATTCTTTTATGATTTGTTTCACAGCCATAAAATCTATCAACGATATAGAGTTTTTAACATTTAGGGTGCAAAATCTGAATTTCATATGTTTTCCTGCATGGACTTTCCACCAGCTTGTTTTTTTTTTCTTTTTTTTTTTTTGAAATAAAACAATACTTGCTAGTTCGGATTAGAGCATTACCGGCAATCGTAGATGTCTGTAAGTACGGCAGCCAATGGGCCAGAGAGTAGCGGTATTGATAGAAATATGGAACCTACAACGCCGCTCATCGTTTTCGTCGCATTAAAATACTGCTGAATTTCAGGAAACATAATGCCGAACGAGAATGAGATGCCTAGAAAAAAAAGATGGGAAGAAGAAAGTTAACGTAAAGCGCCAAAATTAACATTTGTATCCAATGCACCTTCAATTATAAAATAATAAATAAAATTAAAACATGCAAAAACACAACAAAATGAAACAATCAGTGTCAAATATAGCATCCCACTTCCGTGGTTACTACTCCTTGGCTAAGCACCTGGCACTGACAATCTCTATCCAGAGATGCGCATCCACCTAGTATGCAAATAAAGAACACACAGAAGTACATCTTAAAAGTTTTAGCGTCTCTTCAATCTTGCTAGATATAAGTTTAAATTGAAAAATTCTTTCAACTCCCTTCTTCAACCTCTCATGAGTAATCGATGAATGGCATGCATGGAATCTAAGATATTGGCAGACTGCAAGAAGATTATTTAATGAAACAATTCAACAGATAAATCATTGGCTTCCAACGATGTTGAAAAATTGTATGATCAATGTGAAGTACTAAGTCGGCTTCATCCACAAAATAAGCTTGCAGTAAGCTTGAATGAAAGAGAACAAATGAAAGAAAAAAAAAAGAAACAAACCATCACAAATGAAATGAATGCAGAAAGAGGCGAGTACAATGACCCAACCATATCCTCCATCAAGGGGTTCTGGGAAGAGCGTCGAAGAAGACCTATCCGATTCAGATTCCTCTGTAATCCAAAAAGTTGAAAATTTAAAAAATTAAAGCATTAAATCTGATTTATTCTTTTTGTAATGAGGGGAATGATGTCGATCACCGGCCTAAAAGCAGACAAGGGAGTAGTAAAGCGATGAATATGATTCTATGTTCACCCCTGAAGAGCTTAAAAATTGTAAACGACAACAACTCTCAACAAAGATACAACTAGAAACAACTGGAAATACGTGTAAATGAAAAGAAGGGAAAAACTGAGGTGGGATCAAGCAAGCTTAGAAACGATGGCATATGAAAGCTTGTAGACTGCCTGAAGATGTCATACATAAATTCCGTCCAATTTTGAAGGTCGATGGATGGGACGAACAGTCGGGAAGAAATGGTTATTAATGAATGAGGTATTCAATTTTTTACAGCGATAAGCGATCAGTAATGAAAAAATTGAATAAAGATAAAACTACGATGCCGGAAATTACCTGTCTGCAACATGCATCGTATCATAATTTAATCAACACATAGTGTTTAAATATTCTACAGTTATATTACAAATTTGTATTTCTACTCAGCCCTGCATCGATTTCTTAAACTGTAACTTGAAAACTGGAATTGAAATTTAAATCAATTTCTCAAATTGTAACTTGAAAATTAAACTCAAATTACACGACCTCATTGTTCTCCCTAATTTTCTAAAATATTCTCTGAGAAGTACTCTATTAACAAGAGTGGGTAATGCACATCGATAGCTCAAAGCATTCGATGATTCAAAATTACGATCGATCATTGTGTTCTATTATCAGATATTTCTCTTTTGCAACACATCCAATAAAATGTACAATCACGAAAACCTTTCTTTCTAATCTCCAAACAAATTACAGTATGCAAGCATATCGAACTAAAGAATACCGGAATACGGATATGAAACGGGATTCTGAAATTTGAAATTATGGATTCTGAAACTCTGGATTCTAGAATTAAAACAAAGTCGTGGAGTCGATGAAGAGAATACCAATAGATGAATATAAAAATTACGCTCATAAGTTGCTGATGGTATATTAAGAACCGTCGGTTGAAAGCGTAAAGAACGTAACGCTTGTGTTGACGATGGGTTCAATTGCTGAAAAAAAGAGAGAGATGAGATCGCCATATCGTTACTATTTGTGCTCAATTCAAAAAAAAAAAGAAGTCATTGATATAGTGATGAATGAAAGAATCTAGTTTCAAAGGCAACGAATTAAGAATCCTGTAAGAATAGGCTTTTCTGGATGAATCCAAAGATAATCTACGAAAAAAATGAAGTCCTATTTTTAGATGTGCTTGTTTCATTGAAACTTCACTCATGAATGCAACAGCAATAGATAATGTAAACAGTCATCAAATCAATTTAACAGTAAAAATCACACTGCATAAACCTGGAGGGATGGGGAAGGGGGAGGGGGGAAGCAATTTCATGCCGCATTTTAGGCTCATCATAAGCAGAAACTATTTCATTAATATCGAATGAAGATCATCTTCAGTAATAGAACAGTATAAATGTCGGCATTTAGGCATTTTCTCATATTTGAAAAAAATACTTTCCATTGGCATGAAGGAGACAGATAGTTGCAGATCAAAACGATAATTCTTTCATTGCGGTTAAAGGTGTGATTGCAGCATTAAATCGACTGCAATTTAGAAAAGAAAAAAACTGTTTTACTTAATAGTAAATGACTGTTTTCCAAGAACAATTAATTTAGAATTATTTATTAAATTAGAGAAATCTCAGAACAAAGCGGATAATAATTTCTGTAATAATAATATTCATAATAAGGGATTTATAAAAATGCATACCCTTGTATTAGATGCTACCCATTCCGATATATCCGCTTCGGGTCGTCCCTTACTTCTACTCTCTCTTTTTTTATACATTAAACCTGAAATCGAAATAAAAAGATACGCCTGGATTGAAAAAACATTGATTACTCACAAACTGTGAACTTAGTGATGATCCTGTCGTGGAAATATGTGACCAATAAGAAGATCGAAATTGCTGAATAACAGGCTAAAGCATCGAAAAACAGTTCTATAAATGTTCCAGAGATCAGCCTTCTCTTTCCTCTCTCCCCCCCCCCTTAACCCCCTTCACGCTTATTTCAGTCTCACTATGACCTACTATCCCAGACCATCGGCTGTTTCATAATTCTACCTCAAAAAAAAAAAAAATCTAAAAAATATATACCACAGAGCATTATGTTGGAGCTATAACCGTCATGCGAGATAACACTGAGGGAAATGTATGAATTCGATTATAAGCACATCGATGAGAGAACGGTTGTGTCTAGTGGTGCTGATTCGACGATCGGCATACTCAATTATTTTCACACGAATTTAAACATCCTATGACCACCAGAATGTAAATCTCCCATCTCTCTTATCGCTTCATATACATCTCATCGTGCAATCTACATCTAAACTTCCTATCAATCTGCTACCGCTAGCCATTTGCCCACAAGCATTAAATTAACATCTTGTGTTGCTATCAATTGGTTTCTAAATACAGCAATTTTAAGAACGCTAAATTCGAGAAAAATGGTCATTGTAAGGAGTCGAAGTGAAGGTTAAAGACCACTTAAATGCAGGCCTATATGCAGGAATTCGTTGAAGGAAAATGGGGGAGGGGAGGGGTGGCGGAAGTGGGGGAGAATCGGTAAGATGATGTGCAATTTCTGGTGGTTATATAAATAGGTGAATATACCGCTTTACAAAAAACAAACAACTGAGATCATTTTTGAGTTGCTCACAGCGTATAGGAGATTGAATGAACTCAAAAATAGTGATGCTTTAAAATTCGAAATTGCATCTTTATTAGCAGTGCATTTTATGCAGTCAAATTTATGAGTTTCGTCCAGGCTGCAAAGCCTACTTCCTCTTTCTTTCTTATGAGAAATGATCGATTCATTCTTTTACATTTCCATCCATGAAGCATATAATGGTGACTTGTGTCGTCTCTGTGGAAGTTTCTAAGCGTCTCCGTGCCTATCTGGTGATCTTAGTTGGAGAACTAAAGAAGCTCGAGCTACTCAATTTCCTAGACATAATGCACACCAAAAAATGACCTTATATATATATATATATATATATATATATATATATATATATATATATATATATATATATATAAATATATATATATATATATAAAACTTCGAGTTCACATCTATTTCAAACAAAGTTGTAGTCAACGTAAAGGCTTCCGAAAACTTGGCGTGAGCTTTGTAACTGATGGAGTTTGTATTTTGCACCCACTGGATGAGATAATAATGAGTTTTTTCTTTGAATAAAAAGATATACCCGAACGGTTGAGTTATCAGGAATGTGAGTGAAATATTTTGCATATTTCATTACTTTGTTGAGAATTTATGAAAGCGGTTGGTCCGGCAAGCGGAATCGCAAAAACGCATACCGTGCCAGCTCCTCTAGCATGCTTCTCCAGTTGCCTTCATCCTGACGACGCACGTTTTGTTTGTGATGATAAGAAGTGCATCCTCCGAATGAAACATTTTCACCCTTTGAAATATCTAGTTAAATGATCGCTAGAAACATTTTCTGATGCAAATCACCAACATAGTACAAATTCCATCCCTTTACAACTTAAATATTTAAACATTTTTTTAGCTCATTGAGAGGCAACGATAGTTCCCATCTAATTTCAAAACTTTCTTTTTATATTTAATAGGTTAAAGCAATCGAAAAGTTTTTTTGAAACATTTCAACAACAATCAGAATTCTCAAATTTCGTCATCAATGCATTCACTTCATAAGATGAGTCAAGGAAGCGAATTAGGTGGACTTTGACGTTTTTTTTTTCATTCAATAAGAAGCATTCCACCTCCCCTCCACTCCATCCCCGATATTTCAACTGCGTATGCGCCTGCTAAAATATAAGAACTGTGTGTGTTCGCATTTTGTGTTATATGCGGATAACATGATACTATTACACCTATCCCTATGTGTCACTTTATTAAGGGATAAAACGTATGATTTATATAGGAATATACGCACGACAAGTTATCGCTACCAGCGAAGAAAAATTTTGCAGCTGAGATCAAGTGTGTAGACGGCTAGCTGATTCACAATGGGTTCGAAGGGGGGGGGGGGAACTTTCCCCACTTATTCCCTTCGGTTCCATTATAAAACGAATCAATAAACCAGACAGAATCAACCAAAATCCCTTCCCTCGTCCGATGACATTAAGTGAAAGGGGGGAAAGGAGAAGGCGAACGAAGGGAAGGTTTCCCACTGTGAAAAGCGGAAGGGGGAGGGAAGGGAACGGTCTCCACAGCGGGAAAATCACTAAATATAAAATGGAACGCATTATGTAGACAACTACTTCGATAAAAAACACAAAAACGAAATGAAGAAAAACGATAAGAAAGTAGTGCACGTTAAATAAGTCGCCGCGTACTTACGAGAAAATATCCTGGAAGAAAAATAAAATAAAATAATAGCAATTTGGTAAAGAAAAAATTGAAAACTATAGAAAGCACATAAGCAATATCAGTTTATATTGTCTACATCAACGATAATACCTTAAATCGTCAAACAAACATATAAGATACCGTTGTAGGCAATTCATAAAACTCATCTATATCCAATACTTGTTGTGCGGTCCGAATAAACGAAAATTTGAATTTTTTCTTTTTTATTACAACGAATTCCTCGCCGGATTTTTGAGAAACGAATAGTATAATGTGGTGAAAAAAGGCTTTAAATTAACGTAAACAGATGCAACATTTGCATACATAATACCCGACCTCTTACATATATAATAAGTGATTAACGTTGAAGGTAGTGCTGTAGGCCAGTGGATGTGCAGGTGAACCTTTACCTGTCCGCAGCACTACCTCAAATGATCGTAATGGTGCGCATTTTTGCATCACCTCAAAATATCATGAATGATTGGGATAACTACCAAAGAAATTTGATTGCTGTTTCCATCCCTCAGAAAAATCAACCTAAGCTCGAATGTCGAGGTTAAACTCTACCTGGACGCTCCTGAATCCAAGTCACCAGAAACCTCCGAAGAAGGGTATTCCCCTAGTTTCAGCCGCTTTTAATACTTCATATGTTCATTTTTTCTGTGCTCCGCTGTCTTCAGTCGTAGGATTTAGGCAATACTGCAAGGACGTCCGTTTCTTTAGGGATACAGGGTATTAGGGGCCTCCTGGTTTCCTGCACCTTGTCCATTTCACCCTCCAGAAAACATCCCTTCCCTCCCCTCCCCCTCCCCCATAAGAAAACAACAGTCACAGCATTAAATTCGATCGAGAGACCTCTTTACTCGAGGTTTAAAAACTGCATAACAATCTGATGGGCCGTAGCTACGCACAAAGAAAAAAGGACAGTCATGCGAACATGTATCGACGTTTGATTTGCAGCGGCTTCACATGATGTGCACGTGCGTGAGACTGTATCATGGAGTTATGCGTCCATTATTACGGTTGCTTGCCCGCCTCCTCACTCCCCGCCCCCCCCCCCCATCCCTTCCCCCATCTTCTTCGGCATATCTGAAATATTTCCACCATTAGAGCCGTAATTAATTTCGTTTATCTTACCTCTGTCTCATCGCAGGTTTGATAACAGTGAACCAGTGCAATTTTACGTGCACAACCTCAAGCCATGTATATATATATATATATATATATATATATATATATATATATATATATATATATACGCAGAATGTGGTTCATGGCTGAGAGAAACAGTCATTGCAACGAAGAGATGAACTAGAATTCATTGGATTCAGAGGCGTTTCTTTTCGAAGGGGTGGACACCTAAACGTCAAAGTCGCTTTCCTCCCCCTCCCTTCTCTTCCCTCCCCACCTTTCCTTACGGACGGCGGAGGAAAGAGGAGGTGGTGCAAAACTTCCTATGCGGTTTTTTCCACGAGAGTGACAGGAAACGCTGTAAGTTGCAGAATCCCCAAAACCGAGTTATAATTGAAACAGAGTGACTTGCGTTGTTCGATAAAACAACGCTGTTCAAAGCCATTCAATAGTACACAGCAAAAAGTAATTAGTGTAAGTAATATTATTGTCAGTGCCCCGATCAGCGACAGTAGCGAATGCTCTTTAAATCCTTCCTTCCTCCTTGCCCCTTCCCCACCCTCCCCTTCCCCCAGCTTATATCGATAGAATCGTGCATTCACAGCTGCTCATTTCCAATCCTGAGCGGAGTAGTTACAAGAAAAGTAACTTTAAGCGCAGTAAATGTGTAGGAAGTTATCTAAATCGTCTACGAAACTACTTCTGCCCCAGCAAATCATACCAGTCAATCCTAGACGGTGACTCCGAGGGTGAGGTATTTCTTCCTGAATCAATAAAACCTCTACCTCGCACATCCCGAAGTAAATGGTTGATGATCTATCCAAAATTCGGCGACGGTCCCTTGTGGGAGAAGAATCTCGCACATCACTCAACCATTTACTGGACTCAAATAATTTTTTTTTTTCAGATCATCACTGGAAATATGACACGGATCGGTGAGGGATTGAGTCATTTTTGGTTACTTCTAGTAAATGAGCTGCATGGATTGAAGGCATTGATGCAACTTTTCTACAGAAATCACAGCAAACTATACAACAATGGCAGTTCGAGACGTTTTTTTCTTTCTTTTTCCGTTAGAGCTACACAGCAGCTAATACTGTCTTGAAGCGTTCGGGTGCATCAAGTCTTTCCACCCCGCAGCCATCCATTCGGCGTACCTCTGTAATATATTGTGGAGTGACAGTGAAGGAGTTCAAAAGATTTGTGTGGAGTACGCATAGTTGCCAAGTGAATCACCTGTGGGCATCACTTCCCCATCTAGTTTTGGGGAATTTTTATTGCCGCTATCTGAAATCCATAACTCACTAAATTTTGATTTCTGCTGTTTCTTCAGAATTTGTCGGATTTGCGATCTTTTCCGGTGCCCTTCAATGCGCATCATTTCTTTAAAAAATCCGAAATTTGTGGCCTAATTTGTTGCACAGAAGTCTGGTTTTATACGGGGACAAGGGATTGGAGAGGGGTCCGTCCATCCTTTAATATGTAAAGTGAGCATTAAAACAGAATCGACATATCACAAATATGGTGTAGTTTACCTTTGTGCAGAATTCCCTAAGGGAGGAGAGCACCTTACTTTAGGTGTAAATTATCGCTGAGTAAAAATAATTGGTATAAACGTATCACAGTCAGTTCGATCGAAAGGCTTTGATCACGTGTGAAAGTTTGAAGGAGGAGGGGTGTTTGCAACGTGAGAACAATGTGGCTGAGTCACGTGGATGTCCTTATGTTCCATAAAGTGCACCTCCCCAATATTATTGAATAAGAAGATTCCCTTATAAGGAAAGAAAACCACCAATTACCTCAACTTTCACTACTCTTCGTTTTGTGCTTCTATTAAGGGTGGTTGAGTAATTCGCGTTGAAATGCGATCGCAGAGAAAAACATTCAGGTGTTCATCGTTAGCGATGAAATGATGGTTAGAGTGGCAAATGAAATCGCAGACAGCAGTGACACCAATATTTACGAGACATAGTGTAGAGAGGGATCTATCAAGTTGCAAAAAGATATTTATATATGTGATTTAACGTCGAATGATGTCCGATAATAGCAGGTATCTCAAATATAACCTCTGCACTTATTAGGAAGCAAATCATGAATAAAGTATCGTGGACCAGTCGGCAATAGGTCAAGCTGGAGTAGATGCAAAGTAAGTCAAAGAAGGTCAAGGGCATACAGGCAGATCAAACGGCTGCCGAGCATGTGTTGTGAGGCTAACCTGATTCAGAAGCAGGAGGATATAAAAGGGGTTAATGTGCTCATGTATTTATTCCAGCTTCTAGATTGTCGTAAGGCCTACGTGAGACCACGGGAGCGCGTGAGGGGTCGGCGACGGCATGGAGTTCGCCGGGTGCGACTATGGGTTCCTGTCGATGACCGAAGGCATCTTTGTAAACGAGTCCTTACTTGTTTGTTATCTTATTGCATAAGTGTGATAACCTGTTCGCCCTTATACTTGTATTGTCTCGCAGTTTACTCAACAGCATCTCGACAAAGGGTGCAGATTCTCAAGGAGATCTGAACGACTAGACGAGCCAAGTGGAGCTGACCCTTACAATAACAACCTATCGAGTGTCTTTTTCAATGCGATTATCTGCCCGATTATTGCCCATTATTGCCCGATTGAAACATTTCCCATTTTGTGGATGATGTCAAAATCTTAGCCTTTAGTAATTGCTTCTGAAATATTTTTAACTCATTTGAGCAATGACACCTTCATTTTTTTTTCCTACTTTAATCTCAGATAAAACAAATGTAATTCAACTGGATAGAAAGAATCCAAGAGATTTGCTTCCTCTGAGAGATTATTTAATTACAGTGTCGCATAGCAATAACGATATGATGCTTACAATAGCCAAGAACGTCACACCCAATGACGGTATTACGAGCATTCTCAGAAATGCAAAAAGGCTTCCCTTATTTCTTCGAACATTTTCATCTCGGCTTCCCTTTGAATATTTTCAACGTTTCCTTGCTCTTTAATTTTCCTATGATCTAAAGTTACATGCTTTCCGGAAACACCTCCGAAGTGTTGCCTCTAATGGATCCTGACGGTGATATCCACTACTTCAATTTGATGTAAAACTTTCAATGACGATTCATCCTTCCTATATTTCTAAAGCACACTGCTAGATCACCTTTCATGGTTACAATCAATGAACGAATATGTTAGCACCGCAGACGCTTATACTTCCTAGTTTCTATTTTTTCAAACTGTAGAGTGCACAGACTGTTCATGGGAACGTTGAATCCACTTTTCATGAATTCGTTGCATTTTCCTTCACAGATATGCAAATTCATTTGCATAATCCGTTGATATATTTAACGCTTGATGCCTTCAAATGCTTTTTTCAAACATAAACAAATGGAATTTTGTATTAACAACTAATCGTAAGGGCTGTCTTCCGGAAAAGTTTCAACAAATGACCATCTTATTTCCACTTGAAAACTTCGATTTAGATCTCATATTCAAGAATAGCGACTACAAATATCCACTGATATCACATATGTGCTCAATTGATTATTGTTTATAGATCGTTATTTTCAATCGTTTGACACATATGTTTCATTGTGCGTTTCCTATTCCTTCCCTTGATTTAGTATTCACTCTTCATGATTATTTCAGTTTCAGTCTCATACAATCCATGTGTTCTCATTTTGTTTTGATTTATATATCCTTTCCCATACAGAACGAATGGTCTATTCATAGTCATTGATACATGCATTACTTCAACTGCTGCCTATTAATTGAATTCAATTTTAAAGTCACTGAAATTACTTGAGTTTATATCTCACATAGAGGACGGAACCATAATCGTTGCTTATTAGTGTTGTTAAGGTGAAACAGGTGTTATGATCAGCAGCTCATATTTGTGGAAATGCTAGTCGTTTGACACTCTGATATACCTACGATTTAATGTCATCTCTCTCTGCTCCTTCTTTCCCTCTCCATCTCCCTCCTTTCTCTCCCTCTCCCTTTCTCTCTTTCCCTCCCTCTCCTATACAGATTTTCATTGCTATTGTTACATATGACTGATCTATAAAGTATGTCGTTCAAAAAGAAAATAAAGAAAAGGAAAAAACAACTGAAGGAACTGCAGTACAACACTGTATAACGCATTTAAACAGTATTCTTATATAAATTTCGCTATTCGCCTATAGAGCAAGACAATCTGAGGATCGCTACGTTGAAATAAACGCTCTACGAATTCTTATAATGCACTTGTCAACTTTTTTTTTGTCAGAACTTCGTCCTCAACTTGTTTATTTTATTCGTTTTCCGTTCATCCATATAAATTATACTTTCGGTGGTGTTTTCCTTTTTCACAGCTTACTTTTTTAAACTAGCGTCCTATTCCACAATTCGTAGTTTTGCTTGTATCGTTGTCATTGTGTCCTCTTTTTCTATTATATATTGTATTTATTTATTTTTTTAGTGTTCATAAATCGTTCTATTTTTGAGATGTGCTCACATTTCAAGTTCATTCGGGTAAAACATTACCAATTAGAGACGACCTCAACAAGTACCCTCAACCATCTGCAGTCATATATCAACGCGGTGATATTCTTAACGGTGCTGCACAAACTACGCCCTTCAGATTAAAGATTTTTGTGTGCTGATTTCATTTGCAACGCTGAATTTTGCACATTAATTGGATAGTAACAACCGAGCTCACCTGAGAAATGTTTGTGCTCAATTTATGAGTCCAACCTTTAAGAAGTTGGCTAGCTTCCCACTCATTATTCCCAAAATTTCGGTTCGCATTGAATTGCTTTCCAAAAATTTTTGGTTCACTTCTTTAGCCTTCCCTTCAATAATTTCAATTCATTTCGCCCATTCTGAACTCAATATTTTTTGCAATCCACTTTACTCTTCTTTTCTTCAAAAATTTCGGTGTATTTTATTCGCACCTCAGTTTCCCTCTTGTTTCAAAAATCATAGTCGACAAGAATCAGAGAAAAAAAAACGATAATACCATTCTTTCAATTAACTCAGTATTCTTAACAATAGACTGCTCCAAAATAAAGGAACTGTTTGCACAGTGTTAAAATTCTCTGAAAAAAAAAACAAAAAAAACATGGGGCCTGTTTATATTCTTGCTCAAAGGCACAACCCTCCCCCCCTCTCCTCATCCCCTAAAAAGCTTTATTTGATTTCAGGCACATACAAATTAAATGGATCTAATTTGCACTGAAAGGCTCAAATATATTTTCACTTTTCCATACGACGTTTGTTCCTGAAACAATAACGTTTGAATTTTTGGAAAAGCCTCAAAATTAAGGGAGTTGTCTTTATGTCACTGATTTGGTTATGCTCAAGAATAGGCAGAATTAAAACGATTTCAGCTCGCTTCATAGAATTACAAACGGAACTCAAGCCAGAGGTGTGAACATTTCACGAATGTGGGTCTCTCTTCGAAGTGGCCATAGTACCTGAGAGAAACAAATTCCAAACGCGCAAATCTTATAGGAAAGTTGAAATGAACAAGATTAAGATAGGATGCTCTCTTGGCGAATTATGGTGATTATGAAATGAAGTTGAATTAACACAGGTAAAGATGCAGTCAGGTGGAATATTACACAAATCGCCAAAAATCTAATAATAGGAAGTCGAATCAGCTCAACATGATGGTACTGTGAGGCTTTATTCGGGAAATTTTGAGTCATATTGAGTAGGATAGCTGATCGGCGCTGATAGATTACTTGCTGAATGCAACTATCGCAAAATATCTCCATACATATTCAATGATAAGCAAAATTCTTTCAGCACTGGAGGGTTATTCCGGGACAATCTTATTCCAACATATGCGATAATAAATCATGAAAATTTCACGCAATTAATTCACACCTTTGAAATAATTACCCAGTAAGAATGCATTCGATGATTTTAAAGGTTATGGCAGCAAATTTTCCACAACCGATCATTTCAACGCCAATTTTAGAGGACAATTACATTCGAATTACACAGAATATCACAATGAGAAATTCACTCATCATTTGAGCATAATATTTTTATAAAAATAACTCATAATATTTGAAAACTTTTCAATTTTTACTGAGGAAAAAAGTAATTCGTTATGACAAATATTCCCTCTTAACGAAACGAATATTAGAGAATAAACGGATAGAAAAGAGCAAATACCGTTGTCTAGCTACGAGAATTGCGATCGCTTTTGCGATAAGCGAGCACATTGTCCACATTTTGCTTGTTTCTCACTAACTGGTACCTTTTCATTCCGTGTAATGGCTTACAGACTGGCTTTCTTCTTTTCCTTTTTTTTTCTTTCTGTTTCATGTCATTTTCGATTTCATTTGACTAACCTAATTTTCATTACCTGTTTATTCGGATAATTACCGTATAACCTAAGATAAAACCCCTGAGAGCATATGCCTTCCAATTTCTATGTGCGCATGCAATTATCGATCGCTTTTTATGCTATTCGGATCAAACTTACTCATTTCTATAAAACGTCGGACGAACTATGCGGAGTTATGGTAGATCGTTTGCTAGTTTGACTATTGTAAGATGATATAGAATTGTATCGTTGAAATGCGTTTCCCTAATAGAAAACTGCTCATCACTCTATATATTTGTTTGTTTTCCAGTCATTCTCAAAAGTCGCTCGCCAAGATGCAAAAAACACATTGATTGATTGTAATAAATAAGAAATTGATCGAAGATTTATTTTTATTTCAAATCAAATAGTCACCAATTTCATTAAAATTGAATGAATATTTTTAATTTTTGTTGAAGTTACAACATTGATGATATACAATATAGACGCACACGAGAAAAATCCGTGAGGTACAATTCCGAGAGAAGCGTTGTAATCGTTTTTACACTCATTCGAAGTGTTGACATCTTCCAAAAAGAAATTTAAAAAGCCTATGCGCTCGTTCGCATATTTTCTTTCTCTTTTGCATCAATTATAAACTCATAAGGAATTGAATTATTGTGTTGTAACTGTTGGTGTTTTTGGTATTTTTCTTGCTCGAAGTCCCGATTGATGGCATTGCATTACTTGATCCCATTTAGCGAGACATACAACGAGATCTTTACGTAACGATTTCGATCCCCATAATTGACGAGGATTACCCTGTAAATTAAATGCTATTTCATACTTTATTGTGTTAAATTTATTTTAAGGCGTAAAACTTTCACCGCACTTTATGAACTTCGTATAAACATCATTTAGGAGAAAAATTTTCCATGTTTTGCAGTGAAATCACTGCCAAAATTATGGTTACATCCATTAAAAGCACTCTGCAGTGATTAATCGATCAGTATAATGATATGTTTGTTATCACTAATGTTAGTGATAACACATTCTATTCGTATTGTTAACACATTGATAATTTATCGTTTCAAAGGCGTTCATAATGCACTCAATGATAAACTGAAATATGAGAAACTGCCGCTTTGCTTGATTGTTCAGCACTTTGTTTCCGATTATCCACATATTAATAACTTCTCGGATGCGATCCTTACCACCATAGTAGCATCAATTAGTTGCATGTGAATACTCTTGTTCATATCAAATTCTTTTTTTTCTGTCCCTAGTTCGAGTTGGGCCTCGATCATACTAGTGATCATGGATAATAATATCACAAGTTTTCTCATATGACGTTTGAAACTGCTCTACAACCTTAAATCGGTTTTCCTGAAGAAGTCTACCTAGGCAAATAGTTGCGAAATATTTGTCTTTCTTTGCAACCAGTTATACTGAAATATCAAAGTATGCTGACACAAGTGAGGAAATCCCTAAAGCAACTTGTAATAAACTGTAAAGGAAGTAAAGGTACTTGTGGTTTGCACATCTGTAAACATTGGGGTCCAATTTCATGAACGCCCATATCCCTGCAACATTGAGTGTTGTCGTGTGTTTGAGCTGCGCAGTGTACCACTGAGCTGAGATACTTGTAGAGACGACAACGGGATGGCTGAATCGTATGCATCAACTGCAAAGAAAGCAAAGTGGTTTTATTTATTTATTTATTTTCTTTTCGCTTTCTTCTAGCGAATGAATCAAAGTAAAATTGGCGACCCTTCTTTTTGAGCTCAAATTTGTATCTCTCTCCTCAATCAATGCAGTAAATGCTTTTATACAGTTTAACTGAAACCTTTATCGCTCGATCAACCGAATACCTCTGACCCCAAAATTTGGATCTGATAGATTTTTCAATTCTCCCAACCGTGAATTTGCGGGTTAGAGTTGAGAATTTGCAAACATGAGACAGTTTATTTAAAGCGTGCCAAATTCAAATACATAGGCGCGATTTGTTCGATCAGTTGAACAATCAAGGCTGCCCATTTTCATTAGTGCAGTAATCCCTCGATTTTACTATCGAAATAATAGAACAACTTGGAGAAAATTATTTATGAGGTAAGAGTTCAACTTTTTTTGGCGAAAGTTAAAAATTTCCACCGACAGTCTACGCGGCACACTGCTCACCACAATTTGACTGTCAAAATCCTCTAAATTCATTGAAATGATTACAGCATAACCACTAGGAGTAAAACTTCTTCATTTCCATTGAGAACGTGAGTCAGCTTTATTGGCGTTAAGAAAAAAGGAGATTTAGTGATGCAATCAAAATGCATATGCTTCAGAATTCACAAGCGGAATATTTTTGGTCGCTAGTAGTTGGAGATGACGATGAATTGTGTGAAACTCTGTCGGCTTTTATATGGAGGAAGACCGTTGTTAGTATGAAAAAAAAACTTTCGTTACGATAGTTTTCGAGAGATTTTTTAGCTCGTGCTTTCGATATCTCTATCTAGTCAACTAGACGCAGAAGTGAAAAAGTAGGGAAATACGCCAATTCTGGTTTGACGTTATTTGCACAAGAAGCAAATAAACTCAGTCTTTAAAGATCTCTTTAAGATTCGCCAGTCTTTCTGCTCAGATAATGGCTTCCATTAGAAAATGAGCCCTTTTCCACTTTTTGTACTTGGAAAAGTTTTTTACACTCCAATGGATTTTAATTTCAATGAGATTTTCTCATATTCACTTTCATTCAAATAATTGGAAATGTAAAAACATCCTCAGCTTGCTTCCAATGTGTTTTTTGTACGCCTTCTTTTCGCAAACGAATGTCACCAACCTCCCATCCCTCCCTCTCGCTACTCCCATAGAAGGTTTACTTTAATCGCTCGTCCCTCTCGCACTATCGAATATATGCAGACGTCTAATATTAGCAAAAGTGCACGAATAGAAGAATTCAGCCAGCATTTTCAAAAGTTTCGCTCATTGTTAATATGAATTTGCCAAAAACGGTGACTGCTCATTTTTTCATTTCACGCCACCCTTTTACCAATCACTGATGTACGAATAAGAGGTTGTCAAATCACATTCAACATGAACAGAAGGAGACTTTTTCGTGAATACATTTTTACATGTGTACAAGGCGAAAACGGAAAAATGCTCATGTTTTTTTTGCCATCATATTCCAGTTCATGTGTGCTCCAATGAGAATTTCTAACTGTATTCATGACGACATTTTTGGTTGAAAGAGATCATCAATGTTTTTTAAAAATTTTTCATCGGACCACTAGAACCAACTTCGCTTACACCTTTCATAAGCATCCTGAATGATCAGTAAACTTTCTTGGATATGAATTCCGACTTTAAAATTTAAAAAAAAAAAAAATTAGCTATACGCTTACTACAACTCGAGCTTCGATCGGATTGTTCTCATAGATGCATAATCCTCGACATTCCGGTGGAACAAAGCGCTCACAGCATGAGCCGAATACTTGATCAGCTATTTTGCGTTCAATGCAAGGTTTCCATTCTGTTGCAGCATTCCCGCAGTCCTGAAATTCCTTATACACGTCCTCTCGGAAGACCAAGCGTGACGTTAAGATATACAGAAAGAAATGCTTGTCAAGAGGTTTTCTCGAGTATATCATCATAATAGGATGAGTCTTGTTGGTGCGACCATGTGCCAATGCTCTTTCCTATCAGCAATAATTTAACCGATAGCGTTTAACTACCAATAAGGACAATAAGGACAGGCGAAGAAACAGGCTAGAGAGGAACTGGCACGATATGCACTTCTGTTCAAATGTTGATCAGGCCAACCGGTTTCATGAAATGCCATTGAATAATAAATCACGCGCAGTAATAAAGCGATAGTTTGAATGATCCAACTGCTTTTATAGATCTGCAAAAGACTTGTTTTCAATTTACAATCCGTAGCCCTAATGCACATGAAGTTTTAATGCATATTTAAGTGTTCATCCTAGAGCTTCTTCAAGGTGTGCTGAATAAATGTGAGAGTTGCTGAGGCAGCCAACCTATAATGTCGATCATATATACAAAAATTCATATAGCTACCTATGATGGTTCTAGAATTGGAAAGGGATGTAACAGACAGACAGACAGACAGACAGACAGACAGACAGACAGACGGACGGACAAACAGACAGACAGACAGACAGACAGACAGACAGACAGACGGACGGACAGACAGACAGACAGACAGACAGACAGACGCACAGATGCGAACAGGCTTTGCTATAAGTGGTATAGAGATTTGTAGGAGCACTTACAAAGTGGCTTTAGCAAAAAGCACGAAATCAAATTGTACAAATGTGTGGAAAAGTTAACATCTATTGGTTTATCACAGTTTTTGAAATATTGAGGAGCAATTTTGGTTAGGATGCAATCATCTAGTCGAAAATTGCAGAGGTATGTTAAGAGTAATGCATGAAGATGATTTTACGGAATAAATCATAGCCTTAGTCAATCAAAAAAAGTGAACACATAGAAATTAAAAGCTTGTTTATTCTCCAATTTGTGTATCACGAGGAGCATTGCCAAATACGGCAGCTATACAAGAAAATCGATCGTCGGCTGATATCTCCTTAATCGTGAAGAAAACGCAGCTTAGTTATTTAAGTGATCTTCGATAATAAGTCTAATGAAAGCGAAAACGCCAAAAGTAGTAAGTTTTCTTAAAAGCTGCCTATTACTACGTAGCAGCTGAAACCTGGCCTGTTAGATTATTTCACAGGTAAGCTGGAAGAGCAAAAAAGCCTTTTGAAGGAATTCTGAAGGCAACCGAGGCAATTTTTTAAATATACTATTTTCTGCATCTTTCACCACATTACGACATAAACTGGTAGAACAAAACTTCGTACGCACGTTTGAAGTCTGATATGAACAACTATGAAGAAATTGCTAGAGCACAACAGGGGACACTGGAGGGACATTGGACGCCTAGAAGAGATCACTGTAATACAGTACCTTGCCACCAATGCTGCAGTACAGATATATGTGCCTCAAAATGTGATACATTTGGAAATACTAACTAGTGCATCAAGAGCTTTGTAAAGAATATTTATCTCTGGAATTCGATTGACATACGTGTATATATATATATATATATATATATATATATATATATATATATATATATATATATATATATATATATATATATATATATGTATATATCACTGTGGCACTACGTTTGAATAAACCAGTCAAACTCTGCATTTTGAACCGTTTATATACCTTGTTGAAATCTCATTGCATTGCTTCAAACGTTTGCAATTTTATTGAGGGAAACAATTTTGAATGTATCATCAAAATGTTTTAATCAGATACAACTCACTTGATTATAATAAGGCTTCTATTAGACGTTCATGTCAAGTTCATCCCAACATCGTTCTTATGAAACAAACGCCTCATTCATAGTGAGTGCTATTTTGGAGTACATTAGTTCAATAGCCAATATATTTATTCCCTCAGAAAAGAATAACGAACAGAAAGTGCTGAATTAAATGATAGGCAGCCTGAAGGGAAAATAAAGGATGACAGTCATTATTCAACCAGCTGCGGTCCGTAATCCATAGCACATGAAGTGGGTTGGAACCGTTGCAAGTGCAAGCCTTAATCTATTGTCCTGCTCATTTAGCTCTTTCTCTGTACTTTGAGTCCGTCTAAAGGTTGTTGACCTTGATGACGGCCTAAGTGACAAGAACAAATTAGTGAATATCCTATAAATAGGGGACAATACGTGTTTCCTGCACAATAGGTGAGTAAGCATAAAAGTAACACCGCAACGCCTTAGATATTATCAACGATAGCGTAAATTTTCATTCTTCTTCTAGTAAAAAGAGACAAAAATCCTGACGTTGGAAGCATTGTAGAAGTTTTGCAGCCTCTATCAATTAACTCTTAAATTATAGAAAGTGATATATTTTCAGCATCCTACATTCCGCAAATGCCATCACAATGCAGTGAGTATAAAAGAATGCCCTCTTCTTCCTCTTCCTCTTCCTCTTCCTTGTTGGTTGCAACCCATGGTGAATACGTCTTAGAAAAAATCATCTGTGCCGCAATAAACGAGTACCAGTAAGATGCAAAATTTGCGGGTCTACAAACGTACAATTTGAGTCTATAAAGCTGCGGCGCTAGTAAGCTCAGTGCTAGGTTGATTTTCAGAGCTTCTTTCCAAAATGGGCATAGGTATCCTGCCGCCGAATTTCTTTCAAATAGGTACAACGGGGCCCCATTGCAATAATATAGAGAGGTGTCTAGACTATAGGCAGATAGGGTTGTTACAGTATATACGCATATGCAAAACATAAAGTGGAATACGATAAACTAAAAGAGTTAAATCGATACATACCGTCGGATTTTCAAACTCGTTGATTTCGTTTGCCGACAAGGCAATGGTTATGGCGGCGAAGAGAAGAATGAGTGAGGCTTGCATGAGCATGCTTCGCTGCAAATACTTCAAAAACAATTGATCTTGTTGCTTATTGGCAATGATCATTATCTTACAGGATATTCACAACGATTAGATGTTTAACGTGACAATCAACACTTTAAATGTTGTGCCGCGTAACACTTTCGTTAATTTCACATTGCGAATGTATTTTAAAAAAGCATCGACCTCCACCTTGTCACAAAGATTTTTTAAATCCTATACGCTTGTCTGAGCAGCATTCTCGTCACTCAAATTAGATAGAATTGACGCAAACAAGAAAAAAATATTGCATAGCGAAAGGGATCCTTCAGCGTCTTTAGCACTCGTTAATCGAAGTGAGTTTTCCCGAATGAATTTGGCGACGAGTCTCAAACTTTCGAACAAAATTTTTTTACAGCCAGCTGTCCTGCTAGACTCGACCACTCATCAGACTGTTTCCTTCCAAGTTCTTCCCCACGAAGCCTAAATGCAGCATATGGGTTCACTTCTGTCACTTCCTGTTCAGCCCAATTTTAATATAACGATTTAGCGATGGGAAAGTGGTTTTATTTGGAAAATTGCCAAAAATTTTCGACAATCACACGGTATTACGGAAAACATATGGACCATGCTCGAAAATAGGAACACTGCAAAAGGCAACTGCGAGGATATGCGCTCCCTTTCCGGTGTCTCTACGTGGTAACATACATTATATATATATATATATATATATATATATATATATATATATATATATATATATATATATATGCATATAAATATAGAAAAACACAGTCCACAAAAAGAAACACCAGTGAAAGCCTCTCGCGTTCATGCGTTCCTTCGTTAGCAGTGATGAGCGAACTAATGAAATCTTAGAAGGAATAAACGCCTGAATAGTTTAAAAACAACAGTTATATGGCTCTTTCAAATATTTAAATACACATTCACAAAGCAGTTAAGATAAGAATATAAATAGCGGGATCCGATATGCATGAAATTATTGTTGAATATCGAACGTGTATGCAACGAATAACCCTATCAAGAGCAAAAAAAAAAAAACTAGATATATTAAACACTCACTCAAGAACCAATCAAATAGCTGAGTGGCATTCCGTCTAAATCGTTCACTGTGATACGCGCATTCCAATCCTAGCCATATTCCTATTAAAAAACAGCTACACTTAGCGTCTAGAACACTAAAGATTTTCCCATTAAAATTGTCAATCTCGAGAAATAGAATAAATTGAACAAAAAACCAACTCCGAGTATAGAGGTCGATAACAACTAAATTATAGCTTTAGATATTGCCAAATAAGAATTGCCACAAATGGATCCTCCGAACTCAATGCGCAAAATGTTTTATCGTGTTGCGACAAGCATGACTCAAGTTGCTCTTTTTATCAACATCAGTCAACGATACTATCAAAAGCATCAGATAAGATTTCATGTTGGTGCTAGTATCGCTCAGTGATATGGATAATTTTTTTTTCGTATTTTGTAATTGGCTACAGTGATTCTCATTCGATAATAATTGATAATTCAAAAAAAAAATTTTTTTTGTTGGGAAATCTTCACAGCATTTGAGGGCATTCATCTTCCCCGGAATGAAACATCGGAACGTATGTTTCGAAAGGTGAAGAAAACGTGTGATGTATAAGCGTTAACGTTTGAGAAATGATGTGGAATGATTTTAGTAACTTCGACAAAGACGCATCGCGATGATATCTGGTTAAGAAACCAGTTGAAAGAAGATATTATGGGAGAAGATAACACGTCTCACAATATCGTTTCGATGGCAATTCATAGTGGGAGGCAAAAAAGAAGGAAAAACGCTGTTAATGTGCGGAAAATACTCGATAAAAATTTATGCTAAGAAAGATAACACTAAATTTTTGGGCATTGTTGTTCATAAACTTATAAACACCTACAAGCGAGAAATTCGAAACAGATGTTACAGCAATCATATGTGCAATAAATTCAATAAATTTGAACAGATTAAATAAGCAATGAATGCTTGGAGAACAAGCACTGGCCACATGATGCAGATAGTCTTACACCATCTTGTCACGCATCTGAAAGCTCAACATTCTATCGCGCATTTGCAGCTTGAGTATGAAAGCTAAAGTCAAAATCGTTCCTCACTGATCCGGAAAACTAGGGATTAACAAATATAAAGCTAACACTTGGCACATGCTCGGCTAGGGCGTGGAAATACTTGAAATTTTAATGCTTCAGAACGAGAAAATGACAATGACAAAGCAGAGAAAAATTCGCAGCAGAGAGGGAAGGAAGTACGATGAAAGATAGATTAATACGATACGGCCTAGATGGCGTTGGCTTTTGAAACAATGAAACGCAAATGGCGCACACACGATGGTGATGCGCTTCAAACCGGTTGCACGATTCGTTCGATGCTCGCCGCATTTCTTGATGATGCACCACATTGCTCGCGGTACTTTTCGCTCTTTTTTTTTTTTTTCATCTCAGTAACAAGCAATTCAAAAGTTGAGCATTAAAGTCGCTCATTTGTGATCATTTATCGGTGCTGCAGCTTTTTAATGTGCTTCGTATTGCGCACACCAATAACACTTGCAGCATTATTAGAAATAGAACTTGCGCCAGCTAACTGTCACTTCATGGTAACTGATGAAATCCTCACACTGAACTCGTTGAATCTGTAAGCCACACTCCGCTGGCTGCATCAATCCTCAGCAACAGTTATACGATGGCAATTATCGCTGACTGCTATGCAACACTGTTGAAAACAAGTTGAAAAATGCATTATTCATCGTTAAGCCATAAAATTCAACGGGTATTCGAAGAGTGTTATTCTTCAAGTTCATTTCATCGCAGTCATTTTATCAGTTCCTTCACAGCTTATGGTAGAGTGCTTGAAATTCTTACTACTGAAAAATTAGAGCAGCAATGCAATAATGAATAATTCTAATAGAAGGCATTGAAAGACATGATGAGATATGACGCGTGTTTAAGAAAATACGCGGAAAATCTGTTTTCAGTAGCTTTTTTCTGCAATATATTGTAAATTCGTTTGGAGAACACCCAAACAGCTGAAGGCTTTAGACGCTCGACTGAATGGAGCAGACGAGGTTAGAGCATCACTTCCTTAGAACGAGTGCAAACGATTACACAAAAAAAGCAAAACGCACTTTTGGCAAAGTGGTTAAATTAAGCGTCACTCAATAAAAGCATGAAGGATGAAACGTTGTGCAAACCTGTATGCACATAATCGTGCTCATTTTTCACTCATTCAGTGGGCTTTTTTAGCCGATTGCTTGCTGTTGAGAAAATTTCCGCCATAGAGAACACTACCAAAAAATTTCATTCTTCCGTTCACTTAAAAGAATTCACTGTTTTGAAAGCATCATAATTTATGGATAACGTTTCGATAGCAACATTCGGATGCTTTCAACTCCTTCATTAAAATGCGACGAGCATGAGCACGGCAATAGAAATCAGCGATAGCGATCTCGCTCCTTTCATCTTGGTCTCTCTGGACCTTAACCCCTCTCCTTCAAAGAGACAGTAAAGAGGAAGTTTTTCATGTTTCCTGCGTCTCCATGCAGTTTCTGCATGTCTTTTCTTTCAATGTCTCTTGCTGTCGAATGCAGCTATGATTTTATGACCGCATACACGAAAACGAGTCGAAGTTTATGGATTTTATTCAAGATAAATTGATTCAGCGACTCAAAGCATTTCTCTTCTCGTCTTTCTTCCTCAAGTTAAACTTTCCTGTAATTGGGTACAAAGTGGAGGAGGCAGAAATTATTTTTGGATGGCAGTAGGATTGGAGGCCTATTTATTGCTGAGGATCAGCTTTATCAAAGAGTCCATGATCTTTCCATGGCCCTCAAAGCTAAACAGTGCATACCTATGAATAGTAGTGGATGATCATTTGAACTGTGCAATTGAATAAAACATATGCGGTCATCCAGATATCCTGTTCAAGGAAAGAGAGTAGGCCACGAATGTGGGGATTTTCAACAAGTGATGTGCGATCGAACGGCAGCAAGTTTAGAAGGATGAAGAAATGAACAGAAAAGAAGCGAAAATTCCGACTGCAATAAAGTAAATAACGAAATTATGAAGCATATAAGAAAAAATTGTTTGAAAACATATATTCGCCAAGACCACAAGAAGAAGCAAGGACGGATATAGGAATTCTCGTCCCCTCATTTTCCTCATCTCATTATTTCATGATTTGATAATTTTTGTGACCTTCCCTGCAAGGGATTCAATGCAAAAGAATTATATTCTCTAATCCTTGCTCATTTTTGATCAAATGAGAAGTGATTTGTAATGTCCAAAATTTTTAGATCTTGCGTAAAATTTTCATTCATCTTTATAGCTTATTTTCAAACAATTTTAGAACATATTTTCATGTTCCATAATAAAATAATGAAGTTACTGAGTTGAGCTTGTGATCCATTGGGAAACTTTCTTTTTGTGATCAAGTGATTAAATTGAGGATTCTTTTATGGCTATTCGGCCATAAAAATTTTTTTCTGAAATGAGAATTTTGGTAACAAATCATATAAATTACTAGCTTCTTTTCTAATTTTTGAACTAATTTTTCTAGAACGAATTAAAAAGATGGATTTTTATACTGTTTTGCTTAGTGTTGCTTTTAATAATTAAAAATATTCATTTCATTAATAAAGTATGTTGTCGTTAGGTCACTAAAGTGAAACAATGCTTCTGCAGTACATTGTAGCAAAAGAACACCTTACTGCATCACTTAAAAACGTCCAAGAAGAAGTATTTAAGCTTGCAGATAACCGGATTACTTTACTTGCACGAATGCTCAGAAAACGTTTAAATTCATTAAAACTGAAAGCGTGCTGAAGTAAATGCTAATTGAGCGCTCAGCTGAAGAAAAAGGTTTTTTTACATGCTTCATGGCGCAATGTCCAAGTTTACTCTGCTTTTCTTATGCAGATTCTTTGCATGTCCATAACAAAAGACTCATAACAAATAAAAAAATGTCGCAAAGAAAGTCTTGAATGAATAAATAAGAAATTCGAACGGATTTATAATTGACTATTGAATGTATTAATAAATGAATAAATACATAAAAGATTCATAACAAATTTGCCAGAGAACAAGAGAACAGATGTTGTAAAGTGAAGAGTTAGAAGATACAATGTACATTTGGGTGTGTGTGTCGAGTATTCCATTAGATGCCACCTTAATTTTCGGTCTCAGAAAAACCTTTTTTCTAAGATAACACAAAATCGAAGCGATGCGAAATAACTGAATAATAGAAATAAAGTGCACAATCGGAAACTTATAAGATTTATCAATAAAAAAGTACTCAATAATATTAAAGTTATAGGGAATTGGTCTCGAAATCTTACGAGTTGCACATATCACTAATCTTTATTCAAATTTAGTGCATTTAGTGACCATTTATTGATAAAAATTGCATTCTTTTCAGTTTGGAATTGGATTAAAAGCTTCATACAATAGAATTTCAATTGCAATTCGTAGATTTTATTGATTCTCAATTAGATGAATGGTTAAAAATGCCAAAAAATTTTACGATTTTAGATTTACAATTTTACAAGAATTTCCAAAATTAAGCAAAGATTTCTCTAACATTTCCCAAATTTCTAAATTCTTTCCAATGATTGTTTCGATTATTTTTAGTTTCTTCACTTGCGCATTAACTATCCAATTTCATGCCCTTCTCTTAAAAAGTGATGTTTGTGAGCAGCCTTTTCAACTGCGAGGGCAAGACGAAGTCGTTCAAGCGTGATTTAAATCGACATAAAACGTGCCAATGTTGAAGTGCAATGTGATTTTACCTGTTATTCTAACTGTTACCTCGAAATTTCAACTGCAGACTTCAAGGTCGCCGATATTTTAGTGCTTGTTTTACAGTACAAATTTATTGAGCATTACTGTCAAATTATTCGTTGAATGTCTGTGGAAATTCGTGGAAAAATATTAGGTGCCTTCGCAGAATGCAGCTTCATCACCTAATGAAGTTCGCTTTAACAATAAGAAATACACTCAAAAACGTTTTCAAATGTAGTCTCTCGCTTACTTCTGCAAGCTTTGCAAGGTATACATAGAAACTGGAAATTACGCTAGCAGAAGAAAAAAAAATTACGTTGCAAGTATGCACCATTAAAATACAAAAACTTTTGCAGGACGCGCAACATTTCCATAAAATTGGCACTCGATTGGCACCTGCAAGTCAATATATTTTCCACTATATCTACTTTAAAGTGTCGCAATTCCGGTTAACTTTATAGCTTTTTCCAAGATGCTGTAAAACGGAGCTGATTTGCACGTTCATCGCACATTGAAGCGTCGATAATTTCTGCAGGATAATATGAGAAATGGATATTGAATGACAATTAAGTCACTGCAAAACTTGGATTATATCCTCAAACTTTTGCTGCCCTAACTTTCTTATTGACGAATACACACTATCAAGGAGACAGGCAAATGCAGATATACACGTGTAGGAATCACCTATTAACTATGAGTGAGATGCCTGAAGTGGATCATCACATATTTTTTTAATGATCGTAAGATCATAAGCGCAGCAACGAACACATGACGGCTTCTGGTACCCAGGAATAGTCAAGTTCAGCGAAATCTGGAGGATCATTTCGAAATTCCAACTTAAGTCTAGAATTTTTGCAACTTACATGGACGACATTCTCTATGAGTAAAGAACTGCATGAGCTTTTTATTGATCCTCCTTCAAGTCACACGTAGTTTTCCAAGTTCAGGCTCAGGAATGGAGAATTTAGGCCGCGCGGTGCCATGCTGCTGTCCGCGAGAAAGTGGTGAGTAGTCTCCAAACTTTTGTATTGTATAAAAAGTGCCCACTTGCTTAGGAAGCCCGAAAACTTTAAGAATTTTTGAAAATTAATCTGGATGCTCTAAACTCATAGAAATAACCGGAACGTATTGAAGACATAATTTTTGAGATATTTTCACATTTTCATATGAGCTTTGAAAGGTTTCTATGACGCCTATTGCTTGAATTTTATAGTTCTCTGACTAAAATTTATGCTCACTAAATCAAAAAAAAAACTCTTTATAGCTAATCAAAAAGTTGCTATAGTCGTATCATCGAGCAGCTTTTCATCTAAATAAAGTATTCCCTAAAATGAAGCATCAAATAATACTGCATGTTTTTCTATGCCAATACTATTTCTTGCTCTCTATGAAACATAGCCATCTGGATAACAATGTTCTGGGATCGTGTAAGTATAGGCTTGTCATATAATAGTTATTGTCAGTACGTGCGAGTGATTAAGCTTTTTTATACGTGAAAATTTATATGCCTTTTGAATTGGTAACCACATAAATTGACGGTACTATAGCATTGTAGAAGAATACTACTAAAATAATTACCCACTGATCTATTTTGGCTGTATCTTCATACGAAGACATCCTTTTACACTACTATCATTGCGCCGCAACGCTATTATATTCCAGCAGTAATTTGTTCAACAAACCTGTTTTCAGTGCATGAGTGAAGCAATGGTGACCTCACAAATGCTATTCTTACCCTATAAAAAGCACTATGCTTCATTGGTGGAACTCGTTTTCTTAGGCGAACCTTTTCTTGAAACATGTTCAGTGAATGAGGAAAGAATATGGAGAAGAAACTGAAAAGAAACGGGAGCAGTACACTCTTCGGTCTGTAAAAAAGAAGAGAGACTTGTACAACAATTTTATATGATTGAATGGATGCTTAATGGACCTGTCTTCTGTGTTTTAAAATCAAAAATTTAGAGGAAACTAATCAAAAGGAAAAATGAAGTTTAGAGATTGGAACAGAAATCAATTTTTTTTTTATACTGGCAAAGTTTCTGGTTGCTAAGTGCAGGAATAGGGAGCGAGTGCAACGGTCCGTAACAAACAGGAGGACGGTGCGCTAAAATAGCCTGGAAGCACATGCCTAGGTGCCAGCAAGTGCGTGTGGTGGCAGATAACGGAAGACATTAAAAATAAAACTTTTGTTAGTACTGCAAATGCTTCAGCCGAACCAACTCCACCACTTCATCTAATTCCAACTGAACGAATTCCTACTTTTCAACAACACCTCAGCATTCGAATATTTCATCCAACTCCATCACCTCTGTCAATATACCAACATAAAGCTAAGAATCAGTGATGATTCCATGGTTCCATTGTAGAGCACTTTTATAGTGGATAAAGCGATCACGTCAAACGAAGGACCCAATAAAACTGTGAAAAAAACGTGGGGGTCGAAGTCGATCGCAAGTAAGTAAGCAAATGAGCAAAATGGTCAATCTCGCTTTCCTCACAAATCAATGTGCGAATTTATGCTGATATTTTATAACTTTTTTCAGCATGTTCCCGAAATTGGCAAAACAGTTGTTAAAAAAACAGTTAAAGCAGACTGTACCAAATCCTGGATCTGCTGAAAAATAGCGAGTGCCCTATATTTCTGATATCATCCATCTACTAGCAAAAGTAGCATGGGAATCTCAGAGTGAAATGCCGCAAGAAGCACTTTTATGCAATCAAGAGACGCAGAACTTATAACTGCTCGGCACATTATCAACATATGGACTTAAAGGATTTTGAGGTAATTAGTTGTAATGGAGTAGCAGAAAGACGTGATCGTTTTCTTCCTGTGTATCACAGTGTGCATTCTGCGCAGACGTTTCTGTATGAAGTTTGTTTGCCTTGTTTGTATTCGGACAATCTTGAAAGATGAATGATCTATCACTGAGATTATAAAATTTCAAAATTGGCGTTAATAAAACCTAACTGTAAAGCTTGCTGCAAGAAAGTTTCCAATGTAATTTTCGAGTGCAATAAGTCATGGTCCTGGAAACTCCAAGATGATCGCTCGTCATGTTCAAAAGTGCTCACATAAAGGCAGCGGTGTTCAAGCCTTCTTAGAAACAGTGCTACAGTGCAGTAAAGAGTGATACAGCACCAGCAGAACGTGAGAATTCATATGAAGCAGTTCATTAGCCCTTCGTTGAGGCTGATAATAACATACCACGCGTTTCCGCCCTTACATTTGATGAGCTTTTGGTGAATTATTTCAGTCGTTATGTTGCATCTTCCTGAATTACTTAGTGAATCCTCTCAGATGCTATAATATATCTCAATGCATTCTGAATGCTATGCCATATCATCAACCTTATCCATTCCAACCTTACTTCAACCAGCCTATTTTAAGTGAGGAACTGCGGAATAACTGCTGCACTAGTGCCACTCCATCAACTTCCAAGAAATAAAGCTTCGATCCTCTTTCAAACTGTCGGCCAATATCTGCAATGCCCATAGTTTGTCTGCGACAAGAAAAGATTGTTGTGTTCGAAGTGCAGAAACATCTCACCAAATTATATCATTAATTTCCTGATTGCGTGGGGGTCGTTGTCTTTGGTTTAACTTTGCTCATTTTCTGTACCAACCATTTGAGCGAGACTCTATTCGAATTGCGCTAGCATAAAATCAATGTCAACGATGTCAACATTTACAGTCGCAATTCTTTTGCGCCATGAAAAAAATCTTCAAAAAAAATTGAAAATTATTCTCTTATTTGGCAGATGCCAATCATTGGAAACAAAACCTTCGTCGTGCATGTCGGATGTCTAAATTCTGAGACCTACTATTTTAATAGGGATATATGTAAAGTGAAAAGTAATCTGTTTCGAAATGTCGACGAAGAAAATATCTTGTAGTGCATTCTTTACGCTTCACTAAAATTTTAGATCATACTTAACGCAAGGAAATCTTGTACTATGCGCGCAATACAAACATACATTCATCTCATTGTGGGATATGCGATCGTTTCTAATCCTCCCTCGATCAACCGGACAAATACTTCGGAAAGGCATTGAAATTCTTTGCAAGAATTCCTCTACAGAACGTAGAAAAGGCGGTAAATGTTGCAAAGGTTAATTACGAAAATAAGTGATTGATGGACTTCAAATCCGATGAGCTAAAAAGACCCTATACGCGAAGCTAAACAGGACTATTCATTCATTTATGATTCCCATGACATCGTCAAGAAGCGCTTTTCCATCTTCTCGAGTTGCCACAATGGAAGATTTCACTACAAAGTTCCGAAAGTTTCACGTCCATCAATACGCCAACCATGTCACCTCTGTTCAGAAGACTTTGCCGAGCAGCAATTCTTCCCAATGCATATTGTCTAGCGTATTCGTAATATAAGCATACGCTCAAATTTAGCTGCAGTGTATTGATTACGAGAAGCAATTCAGTGAACAATAGAGGACCGTAGATTGTAGTAGCCATATGGTGCTATCGAAACGTCTATAAACATTTTATTTGTTGTTGCTTTGCTCGGTTCACACAATTGTTTATAAATGAAATAAAAATTTCAGGCGAGGAAAGCGAAAGAAAGTAAAGATTTGTGAATGATTGATCGAATAAGATTCGTTAAAACACTTTATAGCTATGAATTTAAAGGCTAAAATATCGTTAAGAAAATAAACTCATTCAACTGCCAACATATTGCAATGAGATAGTAAACGTATACATTTATAAGATGTCATTATCAGCACAATTCTTCAGAATCATATGCAAACAAATATTATTGACAAATAATGAACGGATCTCTTTGAATGTTCATTTACGATAAAGTTGTAACGAAGAAGAAACTCATTAGTAAGTGGAAATGATGGTGATCGAAGCAACCGGTTAAGTGCATTTTAAGCGTTTTTGAATTATGATCGCAAGAAATTCACACAACGAACAAAGTTCACTATTACACTACGCTGTCGTATTTTATTTTTTAATTAAAACATTTGCACTACATATGCAGTGAAGAATGCAGCCGTAATAAAGGCAACTGCAGACGGCGTATTGAATCCCAACGAGAACTTATTGCATCGTAACGCCAATGCGTATATCATTTCAAATGTAGAGTTTTGTTGAATACTTGTTTTTCTTTTTGCAGTGAATCGAAGTGAGTATACCCCATTACTATCTCGTTGAACTTCAGTTAAAATTATAAAGAGAATTGAGGTTTCTTCATAATATTTATGTAAAAAATTCGATATTTGGATACTTCTTTATGAAACCTGCTACATATTTGGCGCTTTATAAATGAGGCTTTTGCAACAATCATTGAGGAACTTGCTGACTTGGTGAAAGTGTCGATACGCAAATTATCGCTAATGGGTTTGCTGCAGAGCTTTCATTCTCTTGTAATACCATCAGCAAAAGTCACCTAAGAAATACTGATTGCTCCCAAATACAGAGTAGAAAAAGCTGGGATTCCCTCCTTCTATTTCCCTACTCGCCTGCTCCACCATTCCCTAACCCCCTTCCATCCCATCCTCCCTTCCTCAGTTCTATAAAAGACTCCGGAAGCGCAGAAAACCAACAACATCGTATCTCGTATCATAACGTTGGGAACATCGCCAATTTGCCAAAGGTTGAGAGTATTAAGTTCGATCCTGTGAAGTAAATGATGCATTCTAATTGCAAAGCTCAGATGACTAACTGACTGGGAATACTTGAGAGCAAAATGCGAATTAAAAAATAGTGTTGTTCGAGTGTACTTTGGGAAATTTTAAGAAAAAAAAATATTTTAAAAAATATAAAAAGCGATACGACATTTTAATACGGCGTTTTGAAGCAGGAAACAAGTGGCTACATTTTTACATTGCCGATCGAGCGTATCTCAGCTCTTAGCCTGAATTTGGTGCGCTTAACAAAACGCATAAAATGCTCCATGTTTTCATCTCTAGACTATAATTTTCGTTTCTCCCTTCCAAATTATCTTTGCAAAGAAAGTTGGCGTGATTCAGGACCATTTCCTTCGAGTTGCCACATTCGAGTGTAAAGTCAAAAAGTAGATAGAGCCAAATAAGTCGTCCCCATTTGTCTGGCGTAGGGAAGAATTTCAAAATTTATGTTTCCTGTGGTGCTCTATTTATGTGTCGATTCAAAGAAGCAGGCATAACTCAAGCTATGCTCATTTGCTTCATATCGTATCATTAATTATTTGCTAGACAATGTACACACAAACCCTGCGAGGGAACGGAAATCTTTCTCACGCGGTGATAGTTCCACAGATAAGTTTATGCATGGTCCGACCCTTTCGATTTAATGACACGAGATAGCGCATCTGAATCGGCAGTAATACTCCACTCCTACAGTGACATCTATCCGCTTAAACGCATCGTTACCAATTTTTCATTGGCAATCTGTGGTCTTATCACACCATCGTTCAGAGTGGTAATAGCACAGGTATTTAGTGCAGATGCTACCGCGGCGATGATGTGACGTTATTACTGAATAAAAGTTAAACATGTGTGCATTTCGACGATGCTAAATACAACGGTGATGATTGTCAACACGGTTCTAATTTCGGAATGTTATGTAATTAAACATATCATTTACGCATAATACTTTTGAATACAACTTCTGCGCTAAGCTATTTAGCAAAGAATTCTCATTGTAAAAGACGTGTGATTTACGCTAAATATCAAGCAACTCTCTTATAAGATAGTCTTAATTCTTTTGTCATGCTCAGCAGTTATTCTTTAGCTATAACATAGTTGATGGCAAATGAAAGTTTCCCAAATATATTTTAAATAAAGTCTAATTTTTCCCATAGAAGAATCTTTTATTTCTGGACGAATAAATATGTTAGCTAACGGCTAAAATGGCTGCCATTTGAAAATCGCTTGGAAGAGCTTCCTTTATGCGTGATCATCACATTAGATATCACCGTTGACAAATTATGAAAATCAGTAATGCGATTACTTCTCGCTAAAAATTTGCTCATGGTACACTGGGCTGCATAATACTGAACACTTTAGTGCTCCGCATATAGAGAGGTGCCTTAGCACGTGTTGCTATCAACAGATGCGTTATTCTAAAACATTTCTTTGCTTTAGGATCCGTAGCAATTGTTGCAATCAACAAATAGACAGACAAATAGACATATTTCTCTGCTATCATCGCCGTAAACCCATTTCTTTGCTTGGTTAACATTTATGACAGCCAACACTGCAATGATGCTCGTTTGTATGTTGCCACGTCGAGCATGCTGCATGTCGCAGATAACAAATAGAAGCATTACAATAACACATTCTGTCATTATTTCTAACACCTCTGAAGCACCAATTTCATTTATGAACAAATCAAAGAAAAAACCTTTTTAGTGCTCGTGAATGACGATTAGAGCAACGATAGATTTCACCAAAGTTTTTGTGCACAACGGGTTCATTTATTTCTTATATGGATAGGAGTGTCTTTCAACGTATTATAGGATGTGCATTACGTACTCATCTTTGAGTTGTATATTTGCCCAGTATGTCACGATTAGTATATGTACCCAGTATATAACGATTACTTTAAAAATCATAAGAAAATTTATCGGCTGCAAAATTCATTGAAATCTTACCGCTTTTAACGCAGCATTTTGCTAAGCTTCATATTTATCAAGTAATGTAGTTAACATAAATAAGCAAGATGGATGACAATTAAATGAGAGGTATTTCATTATAAAATTTGCGCAGTTAGGATTACTTAAATGAGAAGGAATAACCTATAAGCAACTAACACCTGTCAATAGCATATGTAGGATATGAAGAATCAATTTTTGATATTATCGAAAAGGCAACGAGTTATTAGGAAGTAATCATCGCGACACAATAGCTGCCGAATAATAGAGTCCCCCAACATTCTGGACGTATCTCTCTCTCTCTTGCCTCACTATCGAGGATTATGAAAATCAGTCGGCCACCAACTTCACAAGCGATATCACGAAAGCCATTTGGTGCCCCGATTGCTAACAGTATTCTTCAACCGTTGGGGCTAATTATTGCTGCTTATCTCATCACAACTGAAGTTTATCGCATTTCTATCACACATCATAACCGTCTGTATTTTATGTCTTATGTGGCGAAGCACTGCTCAGCAGTATCATATTGCACCGCTAATAAAACTTTTAGTGCATGCTTATAAGGAAGATGATTTAGTTAATAAATTTATATTGCTCTTTAGTGTTTCTTATTTTTGTTCTACCTTCTTGGGTGCTTGCAACGAATATTTCGTTCTGCTGCACAGTGACGGAAGTGATAATGAATTATTTGTTGGCTTTGCAGCCTTCTTTAAGGCCCACTGTTATTTGTTCTCATTATAAAATAAAACTGATGAGAAAAACCATAGGAATATTTGTGAAAACATTCTAATTTATGAAAGTCCTTTGCATGCGGAAAGTCAAACTATTATGTTATTGCAACAGTTGCATGATCAAAAGTTTAATCATGCGATAACGATACATCGGGATGAGATGGTCCATCAATTTGCTGCTAAGCCGTTTCACTTGCATGCCCGTTAACCTCTGTTTCTAACGTTTAATGATAATCTGAACATTCCGCAAGGTACTCTTCCATCACATGTCTACTGCAGTGTTGACATTCTAAGCAATACTTGTGCAATCTGTGCGAGCTGGCTTAGTAATATGGTGCACAACAGCGTTAGTGTAGCCCTAGGCCTTTGGGTGACCCTAACTCTGACAGGCCTGACCACAAAGCTGGAGACGCTCCGAGGTTTTTCAGAAAACACCCGGGGCTTGAAGCACGTCAAGCCATTCCTGTGGGCCAAGGCCATCAGAAGAGAGGCTCTAAGCGCTTTGTGGCCGAAGGTCACACAGCAGGTATTGGTATCTTCGCAGTCTAACGCCATCAAGCGTGTGGTCGTAATCGCTTCTAGCAGCTGTAAGCTCCAAAATGAATGCTGTCAGCCGCTTTTTGGTATGCGAAGGCGAAAAAGGGTGATAATCGCTTTTGGCTATCGAAGGTCGCAAATCTGTTGCTGTTAGTCGCGTTTTGCACCGGAAGCTCATCAAGCAGGTGTTGATAATCGCTCAAGGTGACTAAAGGGGTAGGAAAACTTTTTAAAGGCTTTCGCAAGCTGAAAAAATGTAGAAGTTCGCGTTCGCCAAATATAAAAAAAAAATCTTTTCTGTCAAACTCTTTGCACTGAGACCGGCTATGGATGCCGAAAAGACACCGTTGGTGGGTGCTAATTGAAAATCGGTTGCGAATCCTTCTAATTAATGAGGACTGGGGGGTTCCCATACCTGTAATTAGAAGATGGTGTCCATGTACGAACTTTGGGAAAACACGAGGATGAAGGAGGTAGGCGCATGCTGATGAGAACATTTTGTGCCCGAAGTGTTAAAATTCTGATAAAAACTCGTCTGCTCTTGCATATTTCTTATCGATTTCCCAATGATTAAAACAGTTTAAATGAAATTTCGAATGCCATCTTCATCATTCAAGCGTTCGGCCGACGATCCTTAGCGGTCTAAAGTAAAAGGCAAGTCCAGCATTCCAACTTTTTTAAAGGTTCAGTGAAGGAATAACAATCTTCCGACCTCTGTCTTGGGGAGGTCGAAAGTTGCTTTGTCAAAATTGTGCAGTGTATTACGTCCGCATGCATTCCCGTTTATACAAACTCGCGTGCTCCTTTATGGGACCGCCACGGATGAAATCCTCCGATGTATTGCCATTGCCAAAGAGATGATGATGCCACGGAGATTATGCCCCATAGCCGTTGACAAAAATCCTGAAATCTGTTGTCCCATAATGTTCGACTGCCAAAAATCGGAGGTCGAACAGTAGAGGTTCAAACATTGAACAAATTACGCTCATGTTTGCTGTTGAGTGCATACTTTGGCCCATAAACGTTACTTTGTGATTGATCTATGCACCATCCAAAAAAAAGGATAACCACAGTAAAAAGATGCCGGTGAGATAAATTAAAAACTTATTTGAAGCGTTCTAATTATTGTCATGTAAAGAGACAGCTAAATGATGAAGCTTGATAAAATACACTAGAAGAATAGCATTTGCTAAGGTGATCCAACACTAGGTGATATATCCATCAATATTGATGCTATTTTCACTCTTTCGATTCGCTTAATGCAATCCACGCTATATCTCATCTTTTTTTTTTTCAATTTCAATCTATATTGATTCAAAAAATCATGTTCTCCACAAAATCTTGATGAAAAGGCACCCTTTTAAGGAATAACCATATGCTTATTTATAAGTCAAGCTAATAAATCAACGTGTTCATATAAGTGGATCATTTAAGTATCATATTGGGTTGCTTTTTGTATCTATTTATGTGCATATATCTTATTATTTCAGATCCACGATTTTGAAAGAAGAAAGCAATAAAGCACAAGTGAACAAAAACGATGAAAACATCTATCATGGAATAAGTGAAAGACCAATGCTAGAGTGAAATTGCGCGTTGTTACTACTCCACACTTAAACATACAACCTTCTCACGCTTCAGTAGACAAGCTATTATCAACCACTCCTCATCTTATTTCACAACGCACTGCTCACCTCTAACCATGCATTGCTTATCACCTCATACTTAACCCTGCAAACCCTTTGCCACCTCGTATTTCTCCCTACAAGTTGCCAACAACCCACATTTCACAGAATAAACCGTCTACAACCTCAAACTCCCCACAACACCAACCACACAACTCACGCCACCGAAATTTACAAACAACAAGTAAAATGACACCATCACAGTGCACCTTTCAAGATTAGTTTTTCGCATATCAACGTGACATTTACGTTCGAAAAAAGTAATTGCGAAAGTGAGGAACGTTATTTAACATCCAGTGTAATAACTAAAATAGTCTCAGAGACCTGGCAGGAAAAAATAAGGATGCTCTATGTTGTCCATGCTTTTCCCACATGACTATCATTCCTTCAAATTGTTTGACGCTATTTCATATTGGAGAATATGCAACCATCTCGCTGTTTAACCTCAAAACACCTCTGTAAATAATCTTGAAATCGAATATCAAAGCACAATAGGTGGGACCCTATCCCTATATCAACATTTTTATGAGTTTTTCATATTTCGGTGCATAAAAGCTCTGAAGCCTCCTAACGTAAAATTTTCCGGCATCTACAAAATTCCATTAAATCGGACTCTAGTGAACCCGAATTTGGGAGGTGTTGGTTACAGAAATTCGCATTTGCGTTGACAATGTTGGATTGATGTACTTCGGAAGGTTGGAAAAAAATTTGAAGATGTTCGAAGCACAAAAAAGATATAGTAAGCCCTCAAGGAATCAAAGCAAACGTTACTGAATATCCATTGAAGGAAAAAAAAAAGATCAGTGGCCGTCCAGCATTATAGATCAAAGTTTGGTTGCGTCCAGGTAAGTTGCAAAGCGATTGATGTACGCCAGGTAGACCACCTAAAGAATAATGGATTAGGTGAAATGTGCACTTATATATGGTAATCAGAATTTAATAACCAATCGAATGTCTAAAATATCTTACCGCTGCCAGATTGGACGAAATAAGTAGAAAATGGGCATTGTAGTTCAAAATTGACAATGTGGGCGATAACTGCAATTTCATAATAATAATAGAAGAGGTAAGTGAGGGGGGGAGGACAGATTACTTGATGAGTATGACGGAACTATCTCTACTATTTGCAATCAATATACTAATTGCAGAATATAGTATAGTTTCCTTGATAAAAGTTAACAGCCAAACTTTATTGAACGCACACACAATGTGGCTTCGATTCATGAAGACGGAAATAAAAACGCTTATTTTCTATTTTACCGCCAACATCGTGTACTATTTCATTTCGAATAAAACTTTCTATATGGCCAATACTCCTTTCCTCTCTTTCGTCAGAAAAATTCACCGAAATGTTCGAGGAAAATATCGTCTATTCTTTTCCCTAAATAACCACTCCTTCCTCGATGGTAAGATTCGAAAAAATGTTGTGAATTCAGTTGCTCCGTTTACAGTTTTGTCGATATATATACATATATATATATATATATATATATATATATATATATAATTTGCGCATGTGCTGGTATATATATTTGTTTACATATGTTATTTTCTGTTACTGAGAACAGCAAAAATTTTTGATGAATAGCCCCTCCACCTAGGAGTTCATCTTCCCATCTCTCAATACTTGAGAAAATTGTGACCCTCGGAATGTTATTGGAATAACTTCAACAGAAAAGTTCAACAAAACTGAGGTGAATCCAATGTGTTTACCCTTTTCAGTAGTGTTACACTGCTTTGCAATTGTTTATTTTAGATATTTACTTAGGTTTTTCTCAGCTCGATTCTATTTGCTCAGGTGACTGACTAAAACTGCAATGAACTCTAAGGTACTGCAAGCGTCCTTGTTGTGGACTTCGTACTCTTTTCGATATGGTTTGTGAATGCTATCATTAACTTTACTTTGGAATCAGAATTTTACCTTCATCTACGTCACTGCAAGCACGGCCTTCAGGTCCAGATCGATAGATATTGATTTATGTTTGCAACGCGGCCTCGATCTCATATTTGAGTGATATACAGATGAGTTTTTCTATGTCCAACTGTCAGATAATATGTAATAATTCAGCTACTCAGTCTTCACTCACTATCGAAGACATTCCCTGTGCCAACTGTTTGGAAACTATGATCGACGGTAAGATACAGTTCACTCTATCAGAAACGGTATGAAAGCGCATAATGCAGTCAACTTCATTTCCGGTGCTTTTAAAACTTTAAATACTGATTTCTTACTCAGCACGTGTATGACATTTGCCCTACCCCTCCTCCATTATAACGTTATTATCTAATCTCCCAAAGTCCTAAAGAACTCATACATGAATCTCTCCAGAAGTGATTCACCAAGAGAGTGCCTAGATTTTCGTCATCTTCAGCTAACCTACAATGATTTAGGCTTGAGTGGATAACACTGCAAATATTAGATATGAGACAGATATAAGTGTTATAGTGTGGACAAACTGTCAGTGATAGTCGAACTCAGTGTTGTTTGTGTAATATTCGTAAACATTTGCAAATAAACAAGGTAGTTAGTTGCCCAATGGAACTAGTTTTATAGAAGAACTTTAATTAGTCTTTATCAGGTTACCCCATTAAAATTACAGTAGTGGCTTCTGAATGAATACCATACGCCCATTTAATTGACAGTGTTTCATCTCGATACAGGTGTTTCTTGGTCACTCTTCGGTGGTGATGAAGTTACATCGCTTGAATAAGTGTTTCACACACCATGAATGGACATAGAACTAGAGAGATGCACTTCGCCTAAGCATCCTCTCATAAGCCACCAATACAATGAACTCCCATCTGCTAACTCCAAATTGCAGCACAAATGAACTGAACTTATAAATAAATAGAAAAGTGCGCCAAAGAATGGCACGATATGTGCTTTTTCATTCCATCCACCTTAACTACCACTTGTATAAGGCACCAATAAATAATAGAGGTACGAAAAAACATTTTTAGAAGATTTTTTTTTTTGTATTTTAACTAACCAACCGCTCAGCACAATGCTTCTGTAAATGATTTGTTTTTTCTCTGTAAATCGATCACTGCAGATCGAAAGAAACGATTGATGAAATTTTTTCTATTTTTTATGCGCGGAAGTTCTTTGCAAGTAGATTAATATGAAATATGAAAGAGGAGTTCATCTTAAGGCATAGATTAGATTCAACAAATTCCCTAACTCTAGCTTCAGTACTCAAAAAGTTGGAAACTATCCCACCGACAGACGCATACATACACAGACACACCATTGCCATAATACGATTTTAGAAATCATATCAATAAAAGCGCATAAGAACAGATTTCCCCAGGAAACGAAACTTGGTTAAGACTCGCTAAACCTTATGTCCCAAACCCTCCACCTGCATCCCCCCACCTCCCACCCCACCCTACTACCCCTCAAGCTAGCTTTCCTTAACTAAACATGCTTGTTTACAACTATCAAAGTCAAGTGGCACAGCATTTGCACCGCGCGGGAAGGCAGTGCGCGCTGTGTGGTGGTTGCTTTGTCTGTCGTTCACTCTCTTCCTTTCCACTGTGTTTCCCGTGTTGCGTTGCATAGTTGCGTCAGGAACAGCTTATTTTTGCTCCGTTCTTACAAAGGTGTTCAGCTGAAGTTGTAGTGTTATCGGTTACCTGGCATTAAACGGAAACACTGGAAGTGTTTTAAGCCTTACGTATTTTTGAGGAGGAGGGCTGCTGTTTTCCCGAAATTTGGGTAGGATGGTCTAGTGGTATTCAGTGTTTTTGATTTATGCAGTCGGATTTGATAGTGATCACTATTCTGCTTCATGACCGGGGAAGGGGACATAAAAAAGGCCTTATCCGGACTTCACATACCCGGCAACAAAATTCGCCTCAAGATCCCCTTAGAAAACCTAGGATATAGGGGACCACTTTAGCGTCGTATGTCGTTGTATTGAGTTCATTTGTTAATTTTCTTCTTTAAACGGTGCTTAAAGTTTTCTCTTCTCTAAGTACCGAGTTGTTTAGATTTGCAAGAATTCAGTTGGAAACACCAAGCATTGGTAAGTTTGAATGCCTTTCTGCTTTTTCTTGATCACTTCGATTTTCTTCACATTACTAGTTTCAATAATGAAGCGTTGAGACGGTGATGTTGAAATTTGCCTTACTATTCGCGTTTTCTCATCTTCCTTTGCCTATAATATTTTGCATTATGTCGCATATTTTATTTTTTGGCTCTTTTTAAAAATATTTCACACATTTTATTGACTTTCATTCGTTTTGTTCCATCATATTTTTTCTCTCATTTACAGCATCGGCGTTTTTTACCCATTCGTTGTAAACAATCGTTCTTAATACTATTACTGCTATTACTGCTACTGCTAGTACTGCTATTTGAAGCGATTGAAAAGATTTCAAATGCTTCGGTTGTAGCCACACTTCAGAGTAATAGGTCATCACCAAGGTCACCTAAGGTCATCACCAGATCCGGGCTGTTGCATTCGTTCCTTTCCCCTTCCCTTCACCGACTGCTGAGTGCTGAGGAATTTGGGAATTTAAGATTTTTAAGAAGATGATTTCTGGAATCGCCGTATACCAAAACCCATATTTGTGAAATTTCCCAGCGTTACGATTGCCTATGGGATTCGTCGTTCACTTCAGCATTCGGTGACTTTACTCACTGTAGTATCAAGGTATTTGTTTGTTTTTTTTTCTTGGTAGTTTAAAGATTTGTTTGAAATGAATTTTTGACTAAGGGAGTTTTTTTGTAGAAGAGCGGGGAAAAGGTATAAAGTGGTCGCGTTTCTCAGTTGATTTTCACCTCATCCACTTTTAATTTTAAACGGTGACGAAATTTCCCAACCTGCATTTTAAATTTTAGTAAGGTGATTTAGGATTTGAGTATGCATTCGCCTTGTTCAAATCTTTTGTTGCCTACGAAGTATATATTTGAGGACCGTAAGATAGAACCCATTCATAAGAACCCATGAGGTGCTCCCTTTAACTGAAGATCTGAGTATTCCAGTTTTCCTGTTTCGGAAGTGATCTTTTTTTTTTTTAATTTTGGGAGGGAAGGAAGGAAAGGCGAGAGACTCGTCTATGTTTCTACAGTATCATATTTGTATAACATGGTGAAGCTCGCTGTATCCTTCAATCGCGGACAGTTTATCACAAAATGTTCTAAGGGAGCCATTCTATCTCTCAAGCAGAATCTATTCTCTAAATGTTGTGAAGAGTTAGTCTGGAGTGAATATACAGTTTTGAAACCTGATGACTTATTCAGGTTGAAGGTGTTTATCGAGTAAAACGCTTTAGGAGAACGTACACGTCATCATCGACAGGCTAGGAGACATCGTTTAGTTTTTATGTTTACCCACTAAGTCATGAGTCATGACAAGATATTGTTACAGAGTTGTAGCTTCAAGTGTAAGGCATCAGGAATACTGAGTTAATGGCTTTAAAAAATCTATCATCTATTTCCAACAGATCACCAGATGCCGAAATTTCCTTTCTTTTGCAAGAGGAGGTTTTCAACTCACGTCGAGAGATGGGAGAGGATTACAAGTTGTAGTTAGAAAACTTTCTGAAAAAGGAATGCTTTTTTTGGGCGAGGCTAGCCAAACATATATTCGTCGGTACTGATATGCCAAGAAAGTGTTGGAACAATTCCCAGAATCTTTCACCTTCCTATAGTCGAAAGAGAAAAAACGTTTCTTTCTTTATTCAAGAGGGTTTCTTTAAAACCAGATTTTCACTTATGAATTAAGTCTGCTAATTTTCCTTCCAAGTTTCACGTAAGGCGATGTTTGATATGTCTCAATTTCTGGAAAAGGGTTTTCTAATCGACAAGTTTCTTATCGAATGAAATACGTTATCCTTTCTTTGCGAGTTCTCAATATTGCGTTTCATTCGCATAATACAACGCCTTCACAAAGGCAATGATAAGGGGACGAAAAGTAATAAATATTTGAAAAAAACCGATTGTGCAGGTAAGACATAAATAGAACGAAAAGAGAAGGTTGACGCGAACGTATGAAGCATCGCAGTTTACAACTGATCCAAGAGAAGCAATGTGATCGACCTTCTAAAGTTTTGAATGTGTGAGATGATAGCCGATTGTCCACTTTTGAAAGCTCTATTTAATGTGAAATCGTTCATAATCGATAGAAGATTATTCCACGCACGGTAATCTTGTTACTAGATCATATAGGTGGTTCTTGACACTTTGATTTTCATAAAATTATAGATATTTGAGTTTGTTTTTTTTTTTTTTTGCTTTTGTCGTTGCTGAATCATTGAATCATCGCTATGTGTACGATACACCAGAGTATTCGCAATTTTTTTTTGGGTGAGGGGGGTTTCACTTAATATTCTTTTTCTTCACCGTTTTCCTTTCTGCGCGAAATTTTACTCCTTTCCGTTTCTGGCTGTAATGAAATATTGCAGTTAAATGCGTCTCCGGAAGTAATTTTCGCTTCTTTTTCCTTTTTTTTTTTCTGTTGGCTATCTGTCGCATCACTGCGAACTGTTCTCACGGCGCATTTCTTAATCGTTATTTTTTATTTATTTATTTATTTTTTGTTCTTTATACATCGCTTCTTCTGAAAACATATTGTGCTCAAGTGTGTGGCAGTCCTATACCTCCTCTCCGCTGCGGCCTCCTCCCAATTCCACCCCTATCTCCGCAGCTGCTCTTTACGATTCCATGATGGTATGAATAGTTTTGAAGCGTGAACGAACTTTATAATGACCATCTCATTTCTTCCAGCCCAGCTTTATCTCCTCCTTATGCGGCTCCTCCCATCTTTCCCGACCACCCTCCGCTCCCAACCGCCCGAACGTAAGAAGTATTTGCTGTGATAGATCACCGGTACGGAACGAGACGTCGCACTTCGCCACCAAGTTGCTTTTCCCATTCTCATACTGTTCTGATTTTATATTGTCATACCTTCTGCTTATTATTGAAACTTAATTGCATCTTCACAATTAAGTTGTAAGATGCATTGTTTGCACGTTTATTTTATTGCGTAGATGGTCGTTCTGTTGGCGTATATTGTGGAGATTCAAAGGAAATGATTTCCAGGATAGAGGAGAACCATCTTCTATTAGATTACTACAATGAACTCTGAGAAGGATTTAGACGAAACACTAACGTGCTGCACTGCGACAGATAGCGATTACTCGTACGATGTTTCCGAGGCACTTCAGGAGGCTCGTCAGATACTAACAGAAGGCAAAGCCAGAGAGCATCCCTTCGAAAAATTGCTCGAGGAGTCGACTACCGTACAGGTAATTTGAAATGAGCACTTTAAAAAAATTGTTTGTAATGTAAAAAGAATTTGCACTCATTTATGTTCATCTTAATTCTCACTGCTATTTCCTAAATATTGGCATTGATTTGAGATGGTAGCATTTCTCTTCTTTAGTAAGACTAGAGGTGATACGCTATTTTTCTGTTCATTGTAGTGTCGCATATCAGAAAAGAAGTGGCGTCGTCTTCGTAATGTATTCATATATTCAAAGATTATATACGATAATCGTTGTAAGCGATTTCAGCAATGTTAATTGCTGTGGTATAGTTGTTTTCTAGTTTGTCAAATTTACGCTTATTGACGATCTTATTGTAGATAGTGGTGATTTTTTTTTATCGTTTGAAGATTTTTTTTTTTTTTAAAGTAAGGCACTGTTTGATCTTTTCAAAAAGAGTTTGTGCCTCAAATTGCTAGAAAATAATACATGAGAGTCGATCACATTTTAAATCAACAGAAATGAAAAAAGAAAATTGTGGTCATTTGCGGAGAATACAACATCGAAGCATCGTTGAAAAGGTTGAATTTGATCTAAGGTCAGAGCGCAATGAGGTAACGTTATGTAGTTTGAGGAGGGAATTTAGGGACTACTTAATTTCTTTTCACCACCGTGAGTTGGGAAGTGTTCGCTTCTACAATCTCGTCGCATCGATATTGTGATGTTAGATCGTTGTGTCGCAGGTGACAAATTTGCAGACATCTGCATCGTTTTTTTTTTTTTTTTTTTTTTGTTTTTCAAATGAGAAATGATAGTGAATGTTTACATTCCCAATGAAGTAATTAATTTTTGTGATCTTTAAAGATTCGTGCTTATTTTTATTTTTTATTTTTACAAAGGTATATGATAATAGAAGGGAAGCTCGCTCCTTGATAACATCTTAATTTCATATCTGTGTGATTCGCATTTGAATGCCATTTTCTTCCTGCTAAAAGTGCACGTTTCTTAAAATTTGCAAACAATTTTTGGTATTAAGATTTATTAGAGGAGTTGGATAATCTGAGGGGAAGTGTTACCACACCAATCTATTTCCCTTTTCCACTAATTTGTCAAGTATGAATATTATGCGGTATTGCTTCGACTAGGTTCCGACGGATTCCACTTTCAATGTTCATAGATGAGTTTCTCCTCGACTTGTACTTAAGTGATTGACGAGGGGAGTATAGTTTCTTGATTGATTAATTCTAGAAGAATCATCGATCAACATTTGCTCACAAACAAATGTGAAGCAATGATCTACATTGAAAAGCATTCACTTATAATTGTGATGTTCAAATGCAATTTAAGTGACATTTCATCGAATGAAAAATTCACTGTTCAATAATCAACTTTTTTATAAAATATGCTTAAAATCGGAATTTTGTAGTTGTTGAGTGTTTACCGGATACTACGGCATATCCATTAATTCGAGTCGTTTTGCCTGTCGTCACTTAATCAGTTGATTTCCCGAAATGTTATTTTGCATCTATTTTGGTAGTTGCTTATGAGGGGTTCCTGAAAATAAGTGGGCAAGTGATGCTATTCCTTAATCGATTAATTGATATGAAAATATTAGTAAGTCTGTGGAAAACAATCCGAGCAACTTATGGTCAATCGGTTAAGTGTCGCCGGTACTTTGCCCTTTTTCTTATGGTTTTTGGCAGCTTTATTTCTTATGATTTGATTATTTTAGCTAGTTTCAATACCTAGCGCATAATTTATAATACGGTTGTAAAGGAAGGGTGATTCTTGGATCGAAAGCAGGAACGTGGGTGCATAAAAGTGCTAAGAGAAGGAAGAGTTGACTTCGCGGGCTCCGTGGGAGAAACGAAGGTAATGAGTTTCTATGCTTCCCATGTCTCGCTCTTGTTATTTCTTACTAAAGGTAAGCTGGAGTGCTAAGGTACATGATTTGCCGATCCAAAAGTTATCGGCTGGTCCTTGTGGTTCCGGCTGTCTGCACAATCCAATTTGGGACGTGAATGGTCGAATACTGGATAATTTTGGATCGGAATAGGGATTAGCTGACGTTTATAGAGTGTCTGACTGCCAGAGTGGTTTTCCAGCTTTCATCTCAAAATGGATGAGCAAGGCCGTAGCATGCTTACATGCTTGGAGAAACAACTTTTTATAGACAACTGGTACTGTTGGAGGGCTTTAGTGCTAGGATTGAAATGGTGAAGCGGTGTCTCTGATTGAATGGTTTGTCTGCAGCTGGAGCATGGTACGGTTAGAAATGGATGATATTTGCCTCGTGCAAGAACACCCTCCGTTTCCTTCACTCTTCACCCACCTTCCTCCCTCTCCGCTCTTTTATTCTCCCTTCTCCCTCTCCGATTTCCTGGCGGGTTTTTTCTCTTTTTTCTGATATTCGGAGGTCTGAAAGCTTCATTTCGATATTTTTCGAGTTTACAGGCGCTCTATCCAAATCCTTTTGAAGGAAGCATTCTTCAGTAAAAATATGGGATTGGCGACATACTGTTCGTATGATGAGACTACAGATAGGGCGGATGAATGCAATAGTTGCTACTTCCCTAGAAGCGATTCAAATTTTGTCTGTCACAATTCTTCGATCGATGGAATTTAATGTTTCGTTGCAGGTGCTGAAGACCGGAAGCAATAGCGACCCTATAGAAGTGGTTGTTAGCAGAAGCACGGTCACATCGCAGCACAACACAGACGACGAAGATGATGAAGAACACCTTTCAGGTTAATGTGCTTCCTTATATTGCAACTCATATGTTCGTGATAGCCAAAAACTCCGAAATTTTGGTGGACGGATGTTTCGATTAATAGAAGACGGATTCTATTTGTTGGCACGAGTTCGCCTTCCATCCGCTTCCTATTCTCTGCCCTTTTTCCATTTGCCATGCGCAACAATAAAGGCATCTCCGAATTTCAGAAGAAAGAAGGGGATCTCTAAAAAGCTAATGTGGAGAAAAGAATAGGATATGGCAAGAAAGAAGAGGCACTTTATTAAGTTAGAGCAAATGCTTGGTATTAATTGTTCTGGGAAGAAACACAGAGTAGCTTTTGAAGCTGAACTGGAACGTCAACCGATTTCAGCTATCGAAAAAAGAGCAGATCGGTAGAACATAGTACTTTCTTCTTATTAAGGTTGAATGCGCAGTGCCTATCGCGTTTCAAAACGGGATAGGCAACAGGTTGTATTCGCATTTGTTGAATCTTGCGTAGTTTAAGCCGTATTCAATATCCAAGGTGAAGATTCTATGTTCTTTACATCGAAGTAAGCCTATTCAGTCGGCTTAGCAAGAGATTCTTCAAAATGATATTTCGTCTTTTCATCATATATGCGGGCCATTTGAACACCAAAAATTTGGAATTGGTGGTTTAGATTCCAATTATGTGGGTCAAAGTCCAGGTAAAAATGCATTTTTTTTCTTTTGCCTTGCATCACGACCATTTTGCAGAGGTTGTATTTTACTTGTGCTGCGTCAACACAATTTTTTCAGTTTTTTTAGCTCCATCCCGATATAAATTGCTCGCAAGGTGAAATTTTTGTCTGCTGCTTATCATCAAATTTAGTTGCCATCAACAAGGTTGTTAATAAATGAAAAATTGCTTCTTACTTAAAACGTGATTTAATAGATCTATTCAATTGTGTACGAAACCTCTTTTCGCTTTATCAATGACTTATTACTACTTTGCAGAATTTCGATGTAAAGAGGCGCATTTCTTAGTTTTTTAGAATTTGGATTTAAGCAGCTGTGCCTAACAATCCGACTCGCCCCGGAAGCGAGAAACGAAGAGGAGAAAGGCGATGTCATTTGGTATGGAGGAGATAGCTGACCTGCCAATCGGACTTGAAGGAGGGTGGAGGGGGGGAGAGAGAAGGAAGAGCAGCAAAAGAGAGGGCTTTCAGTTTATTCGTAACTCATTTTCAAATGTTTAGCGTCTTTATCCGGTAGCGAATCCGACTATCATCGATCGTCTCGATCTGGAACAAATACGTGCTCGCACACTTGTGGACACCACACTCGATCGGGCAGTTATGATGATGCAGTTGCTTCGAGGCACATGAATGTTCGGTATCGCCGCAAACGCGGAGATAGTTGGCGTCCCGATGACGGTATCGGTGACGATGACGATGGGCAGCTCGAGGTTCGCATCTTTATATTTACATTCCATGGTGATATTGCTCAATTTATAAAGCCATCGAATCAACGGTATCGGTAGAGGTAGCGAAGCAGAATTTTGCTTTCTGCGCGGTAATGATGTTTCATGGGGAAGCCAATGCCTAATTAAATAGAGATCGTTAATGAATTTCCGCGTAGAAGCTTGTATAAATGTTAATGCCAATCCCGAGCTGCAGCAATCTGGAGATACACGTGATTGTGGATTCGCCGATGAATTAATTGGAAAATTTACTTTGCTTTCGTTACTTTTAGTTTGTAGTAGTAGCAGTGACTGCATTCATGAATATTTGGTTACACAGTAAAATCTGCAGAACTTAAATGAAGTTCATGATTCAGAAAGTGGAACAGTTTGCTTATCACTCCGACAGAAACCTAAAATAGCTGAGCCCTCTTACCATGCAATTCAGTCAACAATGTTTTCTCTCAATAAAATTTTAGTTGCTTCCGTTCTTGATTCGGAAAACGATCATCACTGAACGTTTTGTGTTTTCAATAAAACTTGTGAGAAAATAGGAGAGCTGAGATAATGATGTCTCACTTACTCTCTTTCATTTAAGGTCGACGTCAAGGAGGAATGTTGCCATGGAGAAGGAGAACATCTCGTGAAGAAGGTATTATCTTGCTTTCGTTATTTCTGTTATGATACAAGGCGTTTGTGAATTTTTTAATGTACTACGCCATATAATGTTGCGTATAATATTGTGAATTTAGTGTACTGTGTGGTACATTCCGGTGAGGAATTACGGAAGTCATCTGCTCATTTAAGTTGTTTCAACCGTATGATGATACGATGGTATAGTACTTCTGTCATCTTATCATTATTTCGCGAGATGGAGAAAATCTTAGTAGAAAAGATGATAACCAACTATAGATCGGTTGAAAATGTGCTTGGAATTAGGTGCATTTAACTTCAACAGAGAATACCAGCGTTTATAATGTGAAAGCACCTTAGTTGATGAGAGAGTCTTGAAATTGAACGCCAATCCCTGCTCAAATTGCAATTTTTTCCATCCTTGTATGACTGATGACCGGACACGAAACGATTTTTTGTGGGGGAGTGAGAGGGAACTTGGTAACAACTTGTCATTCAGTTACTCGCTTTTAAGTTTTCTTTATTCTCGCTTTAAAGTAATTGAGTTGGGTTTCTAAAGTATGCACTTTAAAGAATAAAAAGAAAATTGGTGCGATGTTAGTAGACAGGCACCCTTCGGTTGAATCTTGCGATATGCCATGAAAGATGCACAGCATGTTTTAATATAGTTCATTTTGAAGTTCATATAGTTCAAAGGATACAGTTGATGTGTTGGTGTGTTCGAATTGCTCTTCACAAGCATGCATTATTCGAAGTGCAAAAAATTTTGGTGACCATTAGTATTTAGCGGTCGAAAATTCCAGTTCTGAGCTTCAATGAGGGAATTGACATTTTTCCTATTTCTAAAATACGATCCCCGCTAGTTGAAAAAAGTTGTCACTGAATTTGTAAACTCTCTACAGCATATCTCACGCTGCGTTGGAGCCCATGGAGGGGACCGCTATTGAGGAGGGTCCTGCAATGGCATTGTGGAGACGAGGGACGTCACAGGAGTCATAGATTGCACGTGGGGGTCGAGTGATTTGAATTCCAAGAGCAGTATTCGAATAATAGAAGTTTTCCCCGTCTAGAGGGTGGTTATTGAATGGTCGAACGATAAAAGTTGCCTTCGAAACGGTTTCTTCCTATTATTTTCACCGAAATTCCGATACGCCAAAGCGTTTGTCGTGCGCTAATGCTCAATATTGCTACTTGATTTTTTGAAACATTCATCCATCGACCTCCGATGGTAAAATATTGCGAGATGATTGAACAGTTTGGCTTTTTTTTTAAAATATTAATAGCAATTTTAAAGCCTCATTGTTTGCAACGTTTTTTTCTTTGCCGGCAGCGGCTAGATCTTGAGCAATCCTCATCCGTGCTTGCTTCCTTATGGACCCACGATAGTTCGCGCCGACTTTGAATATAGTGGCCTTCATATCATGGTGCGCGTTCTTTATAAGTTGGGGTCAGGTGCTCGCGTTAGAAGGTTGTCTAGGATGTCTTCCACACCATTTCACTCTCTTCTTGTACTACACTAGATATGCATGCAAGCTACCGCTTGTTTTCCTCTCATTGATAAACGCGAGGTAAAAACATGAACACTAACATAGCTGAACGCAGCGAAATTTCCCCTTGATATGAACGTAATCTAGAATTATCGCCATTTCTGTAAATGAAATTCGCTGTATAAGCAAGGTGCACGTTATAGCCTGGTAGGTTCGATGGATGTCTCAGATCCCAGGAAACGTCTCGGAGCGTTCCACCTTTCCGTACAGTATTTCTGTGGAAAAAAGCATGTGGTAGCCTGTGCATTTGCCTCCATATATTATTGAAGCATTAGCAACGCTACAAATTTTCGATGTTATTCTTCACCATGATAAAAGCCCTGTTCGGCGACTTCAATATTCTGCCTATTATATGACAATGTGTTATATTGTGTTTCAACCTTTCACCGTTAAGTAACGGTTTACTGATGTGTTAATTGGATGTTAACGAAGCATAGAAAATGCATCAAATTTGCACTCGATTAGCCATCTGCTGCACGAAACCATTGTCGTTGAGTTGCTGATCAACGTTTTTGTCGATCGTACATGGGGTTTGCCGGATTACAAATATACCTATTTTTCTTCGCCGACTATACGATGACCTCTCATCTTCTTCTTAGCCAATCTTCCTGCGAGATGCATCCACCCTTTAAGGGAAAATTATTCTTCCTCATTCCGCCAATTCTCGCTATCAATTGTTTTTTATGATGAAAGAAGGATGTTTGTTTTTAGACGTGGGAGGCGAAGTGGCGTGTGCAAAAGTTCGAGTATTTGCCGGAATGGCTCCAGGATAATGAGTATCTGCGTCATGGACACCGTCCACCTCTGCCGAGTTTCACCGAATGCTTCAGAAGCATTCTTTCATTGCACACTGAAACCGGCAACATCTGGACGCATCTCATTGGTTTGTTGGTTTTGTTTTCTTTAAAAATGTTCAAAAGAAATTTCCATTGTCCTCAAAGTAAGGTCGTTTGGTCGAGCATTTCAAGCACAAGAGATTTCACTATGTCATCTGAAGGATCTGGAGCCTATAAACGACATTACTGTAAGATTTTTGAAGTCACTCCACAGAGCAATTTACAAACTTGTTATCTAGATGTCGGAATTCTAGCTTTCTTATGATACAGTGTGCGGACAATATGAAATTATCTATCTCTTAAATTCCTTATGATAGCACTAATATGGCTTCGGATTTGTGCCCGTCATATCCTTCTTGAATATTCTGACCATTCAAACTTCTTCGTTAACAGTAGTTTATTGTTTGCACGCACATTTCTCATACTCAACTGTAGGCATCGATGAGTGATATTAATTGCTTATTGAGTTAAAGTCACTAAATTGTAAATTTCGATGAACGACGTTGATCGAAACTCTCAGTTAGGAATGCTGACTTCAAGTTATCAATGCCTTTTGTTACTTTGTTTTCGGTTTCAAAATTCTGAAATCTGTTAAACAAGCACTGATGGTAATGACTGACTGCTCGGAGTGTCACTTGCCGTTTTACCCTGAGGGAGTCAGTTTTGTCCCATTTGTTGTATGAGCTGTGAGCAGCTTTCTTGGTGTTTCAGGCTGCGTAGCGTTCGCACTACTTGCAACGTGGTTCTTGACGCGGCCGGATACTCATATAAGGTTCCAAGAGAAGATCGTCTTCTCGTTTTTCTTCGCGGGCGCTATTGTCTGCCTCGGAGCGTCGTTTGCCTTCCACACAGTTAGCTGTCACTCAGTGGCCGTTTTACGAATCTTCTGCAAGTATGCTTTATATGCTAATCACTTTTGTGTTCTTGAGAATAGAGTGTTGGGGCTGTATTTTCCCTTATTTTTATGCTGCTAACTTTTAAATTGCCAGTGTCGTTGCATTATTGCTATTTGATATATCACGCGGAAATGTGTTGTCCTGCGAGGAATATAATGTATTAGCCGTAAAATGAGCTCGCTAGTAGAAAATTAATCTTTTTTTTTTTCTAATATTTCTTTCAACCTTTGAGTGGGAAATATGTTAGCAGTCTGGTGTATTATTTAACATATCTATATTTCAGGCTCGATTATTTGGGTATATCGCTGTTAATTATCGGCTCATTTATTCCTTGGATATATTATGGGTTTTATTGCCGTCGTGAGCCGAAAATCACCTATATTGCGATGGTTTGCGTATTGGGATTGGGCGCCGTCATCGTCTCACTATGGGATAAGTTCAGCGAATCACGCTATCGTCCATTTAGAGCGGGTGTATTCGTTGGCATGGGCTGCAGCGGTACGTGTTCATTTACTTACTTTGAGCTCTGCGCAATCTGTGTGACTTTAATTTGATGTACTGTGCGCAGTCTATATGCATTTGAATCAGGGTAGGGGAAGGTAGTGTTTTATGGGCGATTCTCCCTGAACTGTTTTCCCTCCTCCCTCTCCACATCCGTGCTGCTTTCCTCATCTCTCTTCCCCTTACTGTTCGCAGCGGCGACATACGCATTCGCATCTTTCTTGACTGTCAGAGAGTTTTGTATTTTTTGAGGTGTCGTTCCGACAATGCATTTTATGATCACGGACGGAGTGAGGCCACTTTTCGAAGAAGCTGCCTTTCACTGGCTTCTGCTAATGGCTGCCCTATACCTTCTCGGAGCGCTTCTCTATGCGACTCGCACTCCTGAGCGCTTTTTCCCTGGGAAATGCGACATATGGGTATGTTTGATCTCCAGATCGCTTGCTTCGTCTTTGTTCATTTAATATGGGGCGTTAGGGAAACGAAATTGAATGATGGTCTGGCACATAGATTTGATAGGTGGCACATAGGTTCTTGTGAAGTAGCTTCGGGCCGATGTCTCGCTTATTTCCCTCAGGACGGGCAGAAGCAAAGCATGAAATATTAGCTATAGTGCGGGTTACTGATTACGGTGAAAGAGGTGGCATGGAGTACTGAAGCGGGTGTTATCTATAGAAGTGAATTGAGCGATCTACTCTTCCAGCTAAGCGAAGGAGTCTTCTTTTGCTCGTTTTAAAACAAACTTATATCACCAAAGCATAAGAAGCGCCAAAAATAAGTAAGACATTGTGTTATACAGGTTTGTTGTCGTTCCAAATTGGCACATTAAATAAGTTCGTAGTTATACTGCTGCCACAATGCTGCATATAGCATGTTCATTATGCAAGGTGAGTGCTGAAAATGGGTCTTGAAGGAAAGCCGATTGTGTTTTATGATGAGATCATCGGAAATATTTTCGTATCACGATGTTTTCGCAATGCATTAGCACTGAGAGGGGACTACAACAATCAGAAGTGTGTTGTTTAGTGATTCAGGCGTTGTGGTTGCAATTTTCTTTTTGGAAAGCAGAGAAGACAGCACAAAAATCAATATATCCTGTAACATCGAACGAATTTTCTTCTCCTGCTACCGTTCTTGCATTCGGCTGAAAATTTTTGTTGATTCGCTCTCCTTACTTGCCTTAGAAACTGGCAAAAACAGTAAAATGTGAAAGCAGAGTAAAGTATAATGCATCATCATTTTGTTTGAGTTTTTTATTTTTTTATTTTGCTACTAGTTGCATTATGCTTTTGTATCTTATTAGGTTATAGTGTGGCACTCTATCAACGGATCCAAAGAGATGGGCAATACTCCCTTGAAAGCATATCAGTTTTTTATATGCTTTCAACGGAGTATTGCCCATCTCTTTGTGCGACACTTGTCTATCAGGGAGATTGCATTGCTAGAATGTTGAGAAATGTGATATAGTAAATTACGTAACTGTGCTATGAACAGTATTTGACAGACCAGTATTTCAATCCTTGGTAGAAGATGTATCGTGCTTTGAGCTTATTAAAGGTTGACTTGGGGCAAAGTTGCGGAGTGCCAGTTTCTTCTGTGCGGTAAAGCTCTGCAGTATCTTTCCTAAATTTTCATCCATTTTAAGACCCCAATAATAGATTCTTATTCTGCACGAGGTAATATTATGAGATTTCAGTTCCAGTCGCATCAGTTGTTCCACGTATGCGTTGTGGTGGCAGCTTTCGTCCATTACTATGGAATATCCCAAATGGCAATGCATCGTCTAACGTCTTCGTGCCCAATGGATAGCGCCTTTCAGAGTATGGTCGAAGGTGTAAAGAAAGCTGTCCACGATGCGCTGTAGCGGCGGTGGATTACTGGGCGTACTCGACAACATATGTAGAGAGTTGTGGCTTACTCGTCAATGTCTTTTGAACTGCAAAGATTCTAAAACTGCAACGAGCATACGGAGTACAAATAAAAGTTGCTTGCTGACAGATGAGGTTCTAAAATATAAATTATAAACAGGAAATATGTCACACATCCGGCTAAGAAATGCTTTGATAAGCGAGGTGGAGGAGGGGGAGCGATAGAGATGTAGATACGAAGAAGATGAGTAGATGCTGATAATACGTTGGTTTTTTTAAAGCATACAAATTCATTAGGAGGCGCACCTTTCATCCAGTGCATACTCTTGAATAGACGGCGTTTAACCACATATCGCAATATTGCTGGAAAGGTGTGTCAAGATATGACTGACTGTTTGGAGCGCTGTCGAACTGCTTGTCTTATTGTCAAATGAGACTTTTCTACAGTTTTCCTCTATTTCACTTTTTGGATTTCATTTGTAGTCGTTCTCCTCTTTTCTCCAACGGGCTTTTCATTTTATACGTTTTGCTCCGTTCGTCGTAAATTTTTTTGAGGTGATATATGCAGATTTTCTATTCAAAGTCCAATTCTTGAACAAGTGTTTAATGGGCACGGTTGGAATGGTGTATGTGACTGCTAGACTTTCTGCTGTTTGAATGAACTGAATCGTGCGACCGAAGCGCTTATTAATGGTCGTTAAATGCACCTGCGGAAATTCTGTGGAAGGAGACCCGACAGGATGGGAAAGGGGATTGGTAGAGTCTCAGCTGTTCAAGTGGTTCATTTCGACTTGGAGTGGTTTTTATACATGAATTCAGTGCAGAGTATGAAAGAGATGTGCACTTTTTCGAAACGGAGTTGAGGAGGAGGGTTGCAGGGAGGGAATGCAGTTAAGGAATCCTGTGACCAATGCTTTTCGGATACCCTCTCCAGCAATATCTTGCATGCATTATTCCTTGGAGAGTAGGCGGGCCAATCATTATTTACTCACGTTCGTGCAACCACACGCAGTGCTCACAATTTCTTAGAAATATGTACATTTATACAGGAGAGTGAATTAAGCTTAAGCGTTATCGATGAATCGAACTTCAATTCGAGACGTTTCTTTCCGTATTCATCTCCCCATTTAAGAGTTGAAAGTTATGACGAAGACCGCTCTCTATGTTTAAGAGGGGCAATTGTATTCTTCAAATGTAATAACGTTGTTGCGATAAGCGAATACATTTTTGAATAGAAATGCGTATTTGAAACGAAAACTATTAAATGTTGCAGTGCAGTGCTTTTGCAAACGGAATGCTCATTTGGTTGTGCATATGCTGAAATAAAGCCGATAATGATGATTTCCAAGTTGAATGAAACTTAAGGTTGGTATGAGAGTTGTGTCAGATGACGAGTTTAAAGTTGTGTGCATTGAATTTGGAGAGGAAGTCATGTCTTTTTTTTGTTTCCTTGAATGCAACCATATGGATGCTTTCGTTTATTCGTGGAATGCTGTCAACGTAGCTGCAAGATTGGATTGTTAATTTTTTTTTAAATTTTTACTAAGTATTATTGATTCATAAGTTGGGCATCTTAATAGGTGAATTTTCTCAGGTGACGAAAGCTGCTGTACGTTTTTTAAGGGGTATTTGCACGTTTTAGTTTACTTTTTGTCTATTGTCGTTTATTTCGAGACAATTCGAAGGAGGAATGGCGGGGGGGGGGGAGGGGGCGGGCTGAGATGGAAAAATGCAATTTCGTCATGAGGGTCTTTACAGTCGCTCGAGTTGTTTTCCTGTTTTTTTAAACTTTATTTTCCCACCCTGGGTCAACTTGAAAGTGCACGGCATATGTGCAGAAGGAGGTTGCACTAAATGAATGCACTGCAAACGTGAGCGGCACAGCAGCGTCGATGTGAATATTGATAGGACATTGTAATGCGAACGGCTCTGGGGAATTACCTCACTTCATCTGTTAACTAATCATCGACTCGTTATCGAATAAACATTTTTAAAGGGGAAGTCGTTTGATGTGTTCCATCTTAACATATAGATGTCTTCATCAAGTGAATCTTCCGCTACTATTCTCAATTGCTGACAATTCTCCTAACACTTCAACGTGAACCTCATAGGTTATTGATACCTTGAACGTGTACTTGCACAGAAATCTTCCGTTTGACATCGTATCATGACAATAGGGGAAGTTGCTGATCTTCCAGCCAAGTTCCTTCGAATGAAGTGTTTTTCGCGATGTCCTGGTAAAAATGTTTGTTTGGCATGTATTGCGAATAACGATAACAGATGTTTTTCATTCTATACATTTTCATCCTTTTGGCTATTATTGTAAGTGATCATCTCGATTCATAAGATGGCTCAATGATTTCTATGGCTACGATAGGTACTGTGTGGTATTTGTACTGCGACTGCAAGTAGATGGTTTCTGCTTCCCGTGTTGATGATCAGCGAGTAGGTGAGAATGGAAAAGGAAACTATTTTTGCCTGATTGAAAGGGTTCAACGAGATTTCCTGTTTCAGAGTGGGAGAGGTTTTAACGAGGGAGGGATTATTGAAGTCCGTTTTTGTCTATTCAGAGCGAAAAGTGGTTTTATGTCATGCAACTGGGGCGTGTGACCTTTGTATAGGAGCTCCGGGCTTGCAATGTTCGTAGTTTTCAAAAGCGGACGTAAATTTGAACGGTGCTTATTGGAAGGGTGAGAGGATTGAGTTTATGGTGCTGGCAAGTTTCTGAACGGTTGCGTGTGAGAGACGGAGGTTGGAGAGGGGATGTGTGTTCGAGGAATTAAGTAACGAGTAAGAGTATGAAATATGCTTTGGAGGAGGCATTCAGACTGTGTATGCACTTCGCGGTCTTCAGTTTTAAACATGCAAGCAGTTTTCCAAGCTTAGTAGCATCTAAGGTGCGTGCAGTTTGGAAGCTGAGACCTCTGTTCGAAAAGAGGGGCTCATATCCTAGGGAGACGAGTTGGAGGTTCTACATCTTTTAGGAAGGCATATATTTATGAACAGCGTGACCTTAAGAATTCCCCTAGGACAGCGGGAATAAAGGCGACGACTCCGTTTTCGTGATTAGACTGAAAGACAGGACTCCCCGTTTCCGAAGGCGGGCATGAGGCTTTGACATGAGATTCCGGAGGTCCTAGAGCCAATTTCCAACTGCAGTCAATAGCCGTAGATTTTGCCATTTCAGAAGCAGTGGCCAGATAAACTCTGAGATAGGCTGAAATCTGGAAGAAATTTGGAAGAAAAATGGTCTGATGGTGCGAACGGTTGATGATTTTTCCGATAAAAACCATTTGAACGTATAAGGAAGGAGGTGCTGTTTCTGGCATTGTAACCTGACAGCTTTTGATTTCAAATTGTGAATTTTGTTCTGCAGCGCTTTGCTTCCCCGGCTTGGCTCCACAGCGCTTTGCCCCAGACCTCGCTGTGCCGCGCATAGTTCTGGTACCGTAGCCGGCTCAGACCAGCTCCAACTCCACTGAATTGCTAATCCCGGACCGCCTTTTAATTTAAAATATGCAGCCGCCTGCAACATAATGGCAGCAAGGGACAGCGGCTCAACTGCCTTCAAATAATTGACTATCTTACCAGCTGTCAAACCTATTTTGGCAGCTTGTTCCTCTTATCGGATGCAAACACCCTTCTGGAATTTCGACCGGATGGCTCAATACAACCGATTGCACAAGCAGATCAACTTCGCGCAACAATCTCAACAGTAGGACCTGCATAGTCTCTGCTCAAACTCGAAAGGAGCTCCCTTCAGCGTCTGTACGCCGGTGGAAGGGTCTTCCACGGAGCCTATTACCGAAGAAAGAGCTACTAGTAAGCGCTGCGGAACAAGCGGCGTTTGCGGAAATGATCGACAATCTAAAGGTCTCGCCGCGACTCTTGAAGAAATTGAAACAATCCTCTAGGAACTTACCTTCTTGCAACCTTAAGTGCAAAACGCCCGATGCAAATTTACCCGAATTAGCTTCAAATATTGACGGAGCAATCACTCCAGTAGGCGTGTCAAGTTCCCTCGTTCTTCAGGGGGTAGCTGGAGGACCTCTGTCGCTGGTCGGATCGCATACAACTGAGTATGCAGGGAATTCCTCCCTTGGAACCCATGTCCACTCACCGAAGCTTCAACTTCCTACGTTCCCAAGTGGCGCATGTGAATGGTTCGAATTCGGGACTTCTTTGAAGCTTCTGTAGACAGCCACTCACATCTGTCTGATGTGGAGAAACTTGTCTGTTAACTTGAATGCCTCGAAGGAAGCGCAAAGGCAGACGTTGCCGGTCTCCCTGTCACCGAACCTAATTACCAAGCTGTCCTAAGCGACCGAAAAACGTCATACGCTAAAAAACGTCATACGGGCATCCTAGGGAAACCATCAGAGAGGAAGTCCAGAAGGGCAAAGACCAACCTCTTTACGCTCCATCCGCAAGGCCTATTACACAGCAGAAGCACGGCGCTAGTAACAAACGCGATTACAGAGGAGAAGAAAGCCTTCAACAATATCCCGATGAATCCCATCGGAAACCTGTTGGTACCATTTTACATGTTCACAACTGTAGCAATCATGTTCATCGCCAAGGGGTCCCCAAGCTCATTCCAAGCGCAAATCTGTCCGCATTCGCACACAGACATCCTCCTTCAAGTGGTCGAGTGTAGAAATCGGACACTGGATCACTGGGAAACGAAAAAAACGCTCTGCCTACGATCGTTCAAAGCGACCAGTGCAATATATTGTTCGAAGTTGACCAGAACCGTCTTTACATGGAGTTTCCTACGATTGTGCCTACAAGTAGTGAACGACACGCACAGCTTGGAAGGTGTGTCCTTGGATGATTGTCGACAGCTTCTACATCAAGGGCGTATCGGATACTATCGCCTTAAACGCAGCAAACTCCTAAGCAAATGGTCAGCTAACAACTCTTCCATCAACTCGTATGGACTTTTTATCACACTATCCCATACAACGACTAATTACATTATGGAGGAAGTTGAAGCAATTCTCCACAAAAGTAGCGACCCGCTTACCACTTCCAGTCGTATCACAGGCTGCGACCTAAAAGCAAACTGTTATCAGCAACCATATGAGACCATCTCTGGGACCGCACGGAATTTCAACGACATTGCCAATACGAGTACGACAGAATCTATATTGCCCGGGTCTGTCGCAATGAAGCTTTCATTCACAATATACAAACCCCTCTAATCCTCCTCAAACGGATCCTGCTGTCCAGTAATCGTAGAATCTGACATTCTATCATCACTGAGGATGACGAGTTCGTCATATCATTTGCCTCTCAGGAGGATACTGCGAAAAGGAGTAACCAAATCCACAAAAAGAGACCTTTGATAGTCGAATAGGCTCACGAAAGAGACCTTTGATAGTCGAATAGGCTCACGAAATCATAAGCTCTGTCAGCAGGCGACTACCTTCACGACGTGGAGGTGAGGCACATTGACTTGAAATGGTGCATCATCCACAACGAATTTACAGAGCTCTTCCGACAGATTAGTCTCAGCGACCTCACAGCAGGGGCGAGATTTTTGAGCCGCCAAGACATTTCGGCAAGGTGTATAGGTGACACTTGTGACACTTTATTGGTCTTAAGGAACCATTATATGAACGTTACGAACGTTGATTGGCATCACCAGCAGGATGGACATTGTTACGACTGGATTTCGTCACTCCTTACTCAAAAGATCTCGACTCCAAATCCAAATAAACCTCGTCGAAGGGACGGCTCGCTCAACAGAACCTTCTCAACGACCAAGAATTTGGACCAGCTCGCTCTCACTCATACGCCAGCCATCTTTGATTCATCACGATCACCCGATTTACCAGTACAACTCATTCAATTGGCCCTTGGCAGACCCGAAAGAGCATTTTCAGGACCCACGGCAGTTAGGAATCCTCGATGAAAGCTAGTGGGCGGCAGCTTCAGGCAAGCTCATCAAAGAACTGGACCAGGATGTCGTGATGACATCTGAAGAAGTCGTTAATGTTCTGAAACGGGCAAAAGCGGCTGATCACAATTCTCGCCGTTATCATCACGGCTGATCTTATGGGCGTTATTCTGTGGCTTCACTGTCCGAATATGCGTTGCCACAGAAAGAAAGCAGAAAACTGGGTGCTGACGATCAATCTCACGGACGTGAGCTGTTATTCTTCACAACGGTATCGAAATCCCACTGGAGGGGAATCAAAGAAAAGTTTTGAAGTAAAAGGCGTCGCGAGACATCCTCCAAACCTAAAAGCCGTTTATACCACCTTTCATATTTCCTTCCGAGGTCATTAATCCGGACATCTTGTGCTTCCGTGCTGATGCGCATATTTTTCTTCATACTATTCTGGCATATTACATGTGGACATTGAGTGGGGTTTCTCAAAGTTGTGGCAAGTCTTCGGTTCCCGAGTTCATAGTTCAGTCGCCGTTTGTTGATTGTTTGTTGTTGCTTTGTCTATTCTATTTTCGCGTTGCTGTTTTTGCTTGATTCGTACACGACTCCAGTTCGCGCCCCCGAGACCGATCAAAGTCATCAAACACCATAAAATCCTCCAGAAAAATTCCAGATCCCGCAAATTACAGCGTCCTACGCTGCGAGTGTCCGACTGACTTAAAGCACCCCGAATTGATGAAGACAAAGTGAAAAAGAAAAAAAAGTGTTTTGCTTGTCTAGGTCGTTAGATGTTTTTGAATTTTGGGTGCGGGTGATTTTCAAACTCATTCATCAAAAGAAGTCATAATTTTTTGTCGATTGTTGGAATTTATTGTGCGATGGATACTTACGGAATTTTTTGCAGGAAGGCCGATTGATCGAATGCCTTTGCAGGAAACCTCCTGTTCCTGGGAAGGACGGAGAATTTTTTTCTGTGCAAAAATGGAACGTACCATTCAGTCGTTTCCTTCGAAATTATTTTCCCGCGTAGGCTATGAATTTTTAGTTCTTTTCGCTTGAGCTGGTTTTTGAAATTTTTACGGATAAATTCGCAAAAATCCACTCTGTCAATGAGCGTGCAAAGATGGAGCCACGAATTTTTATTATGTGTTGTCCTTTTTTTAAATTGGCTGTCAAGTGTACAGTTTTATCGGAATCCGATAACGTAACGGTGGAATGGGTAGCTGAATTTCGCATGGGAAATTGAAAATTCTCTTCCTTTGAGCAGTACCACCCAAAAAACTCCCGTCGCCGAGGATTTTCGCTTATAGGCATTCATTCCTGCGAATCCTTTAACATATTCTAAGCTAGCAACAGGGTCTCGGATCTCCGGGCAGATTTATTGAAAAGCGAATTTTTAAGAGCAAATCTCAGGAAAATCAAAACTGATACAGCTAAACGAAGTAGAGAGAGATGCTTTGTTCTGATGCGTTCCTATTTGGAGAGTTTGTACTTCGGCAGTGGTAGGATTGCTGTCGGTGAGCCGAAAATTGCTTATCTTCGAAAGATTAATAGAATTAGAAACTCATGCTTGGCTTATCGGAAAGATCGTCATTCCGTCAGAACCGAGATTTAGCTTCCTGCCAGTTCTGAGGATCCGCAAAAGAAGTTTCGATTGTTAATCAGTGGATGAATTGATCAAGGATCGATATATCTCGTAATGCTACGTGTCTTACTTTCCATTTCAACTTAGAGACTCGCTTCCTGCGTTAGCAGTACTTCACTGTTTATTGTATTATTGCAGATGTGGTTGACTACAACATAGAAAACTTCTGTAAAGCTTTTGACATGTTTCAGATGGAGATCTGCAAAGATAACCATGCTCGTCGAAGCTCATTCGATGCCACTAAATGCAGGAACGAGGTATGCTGTTTGGGTTTTTTTATAAAAACCTTATTTCTTGCTATTATTGCTCTTGATGCTTTTGTTTTTGATGGCAGTTATGCAGTAATAGCTCCTTATCATGAGGATATATGAGGCGTTTACTTATGTTCGTGCAGTTATCTGCCTGCTTGCATGTCTTTTTGGGTTAATCTACAAAATTGCCCGTCAACTCTGTACAAGAAACTGGAATATTTTGTGGAGAATCAAAGTATCATGCAAGCCGGTTAGTGAATTATATTTAGCATCGTACTTGAGGCCGGGATTCGCTTGTTGAAGACTGAAGAAATGTCATGTAATGATTGCATTGTTTGACGATTGCCCTTTTTTTGTGGTTCCCTGCAGAATCGAATAACGGCCTCGCATAAAAAATTCCTACGTTTTAGAGATATTGCCGGCTATGGCGACAAACGTTGGCATCCAAGAAAATTTCATTCTAAAATTCCGCGAATACAAGAGCAGCAAACAATGCGCAAGTATGCGGTCTTTTAAGTCCTGAATTTGGTGGCTTCTGAGCGTCGAGACATCCAGGATCAGACCCTGGACCTCCTGTTTTTGGGGATTCAGAACTCCGAAACTTATCTGCTTCCTTAGATGCAGTAGAAGATCGCGCATCCATCTAAGATCGACGAGGCACAGATGAATGCAGCAACCAAAACTTCGATTGTTTGACGTGTCGTGTCTCGTCGTAAAACCTCCGATTAGGTTTTCTGGGTCAACGTTTAGAGGGTGGTGCGAGCTACTCGAATGTCTGTTAAATGGGCGCTTTTAACTATTTTTAAGCAAGTAACAAGAAAGACGCGCTCAAGTTGCAACTTAGAATTCACGACCGCCTTCAAATTCTCAGGCACACTGAGCCTCGGAAGTTTACAGGCCTGAGTCGCGGTTTGCTTGGAATTTCTGGGCATCCGAGAGAATATTCGTGGTTCCATAAAGCTGTGGTCTTATTATGATCCTTCGGGGTGCCCCAGAATGTTTAGAGCTTCGAGTTTCAACGGCTGCAAATTTTTTCTCTATTGTAGTCGTTGACTATGAGGTCTCGAAGGCGACATACTCGAAGCTTTGAAGTTAGAGATTGAAGTTTTTCGAGCTTCGTGTTTTCTAAATGCCCAAGTTGTCGGGGTGTAAGATTCACCTTACCGGCAGGCCGATCTCCGCCTCCTCCTTGCTTATTCCTACTTTTCACTCTCATGCAGCTATGGTCAGGCAGCTCTATTGTCTTGAAAAGGATGCTGTCGCATGTTTTGTGTTCGGCGCTACAAAAGCAACATTTTATGGAATGGCTTATCGTTTTCATCCCTTGTCGCCGCTGCCGAGGCATGACGTCAAGCAGACAAGTGGAGGGGGAGGGGAGGGGGGGACTCTAGCCTTGGACCTTGGGAAGCTTCGAGAATTTTCAGAAAGGCTCCGAATCTCTAGGACATCCAATACCGAAAATTTTAGAATTCCCTCTGGAACGCTTAAGTTTTTGGCTCTGGGAGCTGGAGTCGGCGAACCACTATGGAGGTCCCCTAAAATCCAAAAAGTGCTCCGCCTTTACGTTATAAAAAACATAAACCTTTTTTCTTCCATTCGATCTCCCATCTACCCTTTCTTCTCTTCTCTTCTGTGTAGAAAGCCGATAGTTCTCAACTGTTGTCATTATGAGGTTAAAATTACTCACTTTTTTCGTTGAAAGACGGACGATAATAAGCGCTTTTCTTGCAGGTGGTTACTGTTACTCTTGTAAATGAGACGTTTGCATTTGCGGTAAGCGACAGCATCAGCACAATATTAGTGCCCGCAAGTGCTTTCCCAACGAACGAAAACACAAGTCTATGCGACTGCATTGCATGTGGAGACTGCCTGTTGGTGCTGGCACATCCACTCATGCAGCGTTCAGGTTGTCAGTGGGTCGCAATGTATGCCAAGAAAATTACTCAGGAGGATGTTTCACGTTCTTTGCCATGTTCTTCACAGATTCTGGATACATCAACCCTCGACGAATCGCAACAACAACAGAAAGGTTCATTGTGCTCATTATAGTGTCATTTTGCCGTGTGCACTTATTATTTTTCTCCTTTTCCAGGATTTCGATTGTTATTTAATTACCACGATTAACTTTTTTATCCATGAAGTTTTTTGAGGAGGGAAATTGATGTATTTGCTCTGATTTTGAATCTTCCTGCAGAGAGTGAGGAATTATTTGCAAAAAATAGTGACACCTCTAATTTTGGTAATAGAAGTTGTTCCTTTTTTTTTTGAAAACCCATATCGCAGGAGCTACGCCGAAATGCAGTGTTATGATATTTACAGGTTATGCAGTCGTCTATTTCGTTTCCAAGGGAATGGCCTACGCACATAATCGCTTTGGTGAGGTGGTGACGTGTCCGGCTTTAACGTGGATTGGCGGCAATAAAGGGAACGTCGAGGCAGAGGGTCTCGATGAAGTGATTGCTATCGGTGATACGGTAATTTCGTAGTATTATCCAAGTTTTTGCTTCGTCCGTTTTTTTGTTTATTAAAGATCACGTATCTAGACATGCACAGAATGTCTTCGAAATGTGCTTGTCAGGTTGCGCAAGCTGACAAGCCTTCCCATTTGGTGCTTTCCTTCGTAGTTGGACGTGGGTCATCATAGCAGGATGTTTTTCCGTCATACTTTTGCAGTTCGTTTTTAATTCCCAGTTTTGGACTGTGTCTAAGCGTAGTCCTTCTGAAATTCTTGTTTGTGCACGATGGTGCCGCTGCAATATTCTTCAGTAGTTGCAATGGCACTTTGCTGATCGATTGAGTAGCGGCATGACATCCCTTGTGATGATCCGTACGAACAGCCCGAAAAGTTCTTTTCCAGAGAAACGACCTGAGCCCTCACTCATCATCGAACAGACTGACAGCACCTTCCATATGTCTCTCCGCCATTTTCCGAACAAGTACGAACACACGCAGTGTGATTTTAGCTGAAATTGGAACGTAGAAAAACTTTGGAAAAGGATTCTTGCTATATGGACCAGCAGTTGCGTTGGAGCTTCCAAATAGATTTTTTGTGGATATACGATTCAGCACCGGTAATTTGAATATCTGTGCTCCTGTTTCCATGAGAATATAGTCCAGAAGTTATTTTTTAACTCGCATGTTGTTCTGCTTTATGCATAAAAGGACAGTATTTGCATTTCAGGTGTACTATGAAGCGCATCGTACAACAAAGGGGTGGCGTGCACAAAGGTGGTCGATGAAGGAACCTGCAGCGGGCTCAAGTGATTCCTTTACGCAGACCTCGATGACCTTCGAGCAGATGATTATACGGGCCGTTGGTCCCGAGCTGGCCGATTTCCTTCGGCAAAGAATACCAAATATTTTGGCATATGCAGTTCTATGACTGCTTACTGTATTTGCACTTTTCTGTTGTTGCGAATGCATGGATGAAACGCCCTTCGTTTTCTTGAGAGGGTTACATCAGTATGATAGAGACGGACGCTTTGTTGTTGGGGAAATCGCGCTGAATTCTGTCTGGCGTTATGGTCGAAAAGAGAATCTGAGAAAAAGCATTCTTCATATTAAAGCAGCCGTAGAGGTTTCCAGCTGTCGAATACTAGGGCGGTCTTTGTAAGTGAGGGATGGAAGGTAGCAACACTGCCGTACGGGGGCAATTGAAGTGACCTGTGATCGATGAGAATAACTCCTATCTGAATTTCTGATGTAACTGATCTCAATTCCTCACAACCAACGTGTTTTTTCCTCACAACTATTCGAAATTTGCACATTATAACGGTGTCCTTCAATGAAAAAGTTTTCCCATGCAAACACAATGAAAACAAACTCAAGCAAGTTCAGCATAGCGGAAGGGAATATAAGTGACCCCAGCTTCACTTTGATCAGCATTGTGCAATTAAGAGTGGTGAAGCGTATGGCGGACTGGGGGTGAGAACGACAGAAATGAATTCAGGTGATTTCACAGCACTTATATCAAGCTAAAGTATTTACGGAGCGCCATTGCTGGTAGGTGTTGGGTAATAACTCAAGGAATCCAAGGTGAGGCGCAAGTGAGCGTAGTGCTGGTGGGATGCTGCTGGGAAGTCTTGGAGGGTGGGTGGCTGGTTATGCGCAACCTTTCGGAGGTCGGTAGAAGGGATCAAACAGCGATTTTGACGATAAGTAGTCGAAGGAGAGCGTTCTATACTGAAGACATTTCAAAATTCTGGTAGAGAGTTCATCCGTTGCTATATTTTTGGTGTGGAAATACGATTACCAGGAGCACTTTCAATAAAACGGGAGTTTTAAGCCTTCAGCAGTATCCTTGAAAGCTTACCTAAAGTCGATTGGAGAACTCGGCATTTAAGATATCACTTAGGCAAGCCAGGGGAACGTAATTGTTTATTCTTTCTTCGTTCCTCTATCCCTTTCATTTATATAAGGCTGTTCATCGGTGCTAACTAATGTCAGCAAAGTAAATTTGGTGAAGAGCAAAAAGATCTTCATGTCTTCTGTCTACTTCTTTTGTTGCACATAATTGTCACTCAGCATTCAAATAAAATTCTTTCGCTGCTTTTCCCGCCTTGTTAACATTTTTGCATTCCACGCACTGAATCTCCCTTTCCTCCTCGTTGCCGTCGTTATTTGCTGCTTCTGTTTATTTCGATAGGCAATAAATGAGCAAATATAACGTCGAATCACGTTTGTTTTACCAAGTCCTGAGAGTGGCATTCTATTCAGCTGGATCATCCATGCAACACACTCTTCCTCTGCAGTCTCCCGTCCCTTTCCTCCTCGTCTCGGGGAGATCTGTTGAGGATGCTCCTATTATGGACAGTGTGTTTTTATTCAAAGAAATATAGCTGCTAGAATAAGTGACGATGAATGAATACACCAAACCCAATGATTTCTAAACTTTCGCAGTCTAGACTTGAGGGATGTTTCGGAATCCTTTTCGTACAACTCGCCTTTTAAAAAATGCAAATTTTTAAATCTTCCCGCGGTCGCAGTGGACAATGTGATACCACAACACTATAAAGACAGCCATCCAGTCAGGGTGGATTTTGCCGTGCTGGCATTTCAGGTTGGATTCACTCGAAGTTGAGAGGCGCAGTGTTTCACTTGCTATCGGTGGAGCTGTAGTACGCGATCGTATTCGTTTTCGTTGATTGTTTGTACACACCTCATGAGTGACAGTTTTTGAACGGGTTCAGACGGAAAAGCTAATCTGACTTGCTTCGGAAGCTTCGGTCAAAGCTCCACTCGCTTGGTGGTCGACAACAGACAAGCCGTCGATCCACATCCCTGTGGACTAAGCAGGACCATTCGAAGGACTCTACTTCCACGTTCTCGTGGACTCGCACTCAAAGTGGCGAGAAGTCTTGATGGCGCACCGCGTAACTTCCTTCCCAGCCCTCAATTTCTTGCGACGGCTCTTCGCGCAATTAGGGATGCCGGAAGCGATTGTCTCGGACAATGGCACTTAGTTAACTTCCGCAGACTTTGCCGACTTCTATGCAAGAAACGGCGTCAAGCACCACCACCTTATCACCTTCATTCCAACGGAAAGGCAGAATGTTTTATGGACACTCTCAAACGACGACCACCTGACTGTCCGGTGACCGATATATAGGAACTGGTGAGTTATATATTCGGATTATGTGTGGCGGATAAAGCGGCCGTGATCTTGGTGACTGAAAAATACCTTTAACTGGCCCAGCAACCCGTTGCTCACATTCCTTCATCGTTTGTTGGTGGGGGGAGGGGGAGGGGGGAGGGGACCGCATTCGACACGTTTGTGCTCAAGATAACGTTCAACTCAGTGAGTTCTGCTACTCGACGTGAAATATGTGTGGCGCACTTTTAACAGACAACGTTGCTTTGATTCAGGAAGTTGATATCTCAGACAACTTCTTCAATAGTGCCCACACAAGCACCTTTCGATGTTGCAGTTAAACCTCCATTTCTACTGCCTCAGGTCTTTCGTGATCTTTCTAAATGTGACCTTTCTGAGGTGAACTCCTTGGCATGTTTAAATTCGGAAGTTTACATGGCTAACTGTTCAAGTATTGACGAAATCTACGGTCGTTTCCATGACTACATTAATTTATGATTGTGGCATGTACTTTGCTTTCGTGAGAGCAGCAGGAACATCCTGGTTTTTTTTTTAATTATCTGCAAAGACCAGCAATCGAGGGATATATGCTATGCCTCGATGGAGAAAAATTGAGGCGACTGGCACTCTTAATGGAGCCTGTGAGGGATTTCCACTCGATATGTCGGAAGTTCTTTAAGAACCGCGAAAAGCTCTGATTAGATAAGGCAGTATTGAGAAATTTTATCTTTATTTGAATAACAAGTTGAAATTTACCAATAAGATTGACGTCATAGTTGGCAAAGACAAAAATGTGATTGCTGATGAGTTCCTTGAAGCAGAACTCTTTGCTGATTTGTTTTCGGGAGTATTGACGGATGACAAGGGCGTTTTACTAAACTTTCCCTCAGGGTGTAGAAACCGTCTTACAACAGTTGACGCGAGTGTGGGATCTCTCTTCAATGCCAATGAAAATTGAGTGCAAAGTTATGGCTAACGCCAGATGGTATATCGTCTTAATCCTTCAAGCGTGCCGCTTTCGCAATCTCGTTACCCCTAAGCAAAATTTCCAAACGTAGTATCGAATGCTGTAGTCTACCGTCCTTACAGAAAATCGCCATCACCATCCCTGTTCCGAAACTGTTTCCGATCACTTGTTATCAGATGATCTTATCAAACTCGCTCAATATGGACTTTTCCCCAGCCGTTCAATTGTGTCACAATTATCGTCATGCCTTAGTGAGTGGATCAATCCACTGAACAGAAGGAATCCACGAGGTGCTATTTACATTGACTATTCAGTCTTTTGACGCAGTTTGTCACAGTAGCCTATCGGGCCCAACATTTTGCTCCAGCCAGGTGAGTATTCACGGTTTCGGGCTTCTGTATTCTGTATCGAAAGGATGAGAAAATGTAGGTATATTTATTTTTATCTTCTTTCCATTTCCAAAGTTGAAAAGCCTATTCGCGTTCATATTTTCGCGAGAATATGAAATCTAAGTAAGCTGCTTTGTCTATAAGGAGCATCCTGCAGGAAATATTATACACGAAGAAAAAACCTACTAGCATCCCAGAAGACACCCATATCCGCGATGCCAGCTGGGCTGCTTTGGTCTGTTAGGATGCAGTCTTCTTCTCCTTTCATCATTGGTTCTTGTAGAATCGCTTTTGTTATTCTCGCTGTTCTGCACAGCGTTCATCGAGATCGTCAGACGTGGTGCGGATTGGAGTGTTCTTCACTGCACTGAAAGGAGCGGCTTCTTCATTCAGACGGAATGGCAAGATAGCGTAAACGAAAGCCGAGACTGCATCCGAGCGAGTTCCTTTTTCCGATCTTCTGCTGTTTCATTCGTTGTACTGAAGTGCCAAGAAACCTTAACTTACTCACGGTGCGTTCTTATTCCGTGGCAAGTCAAGGATCAGAAGAAAGGAATAGGTAGTTCCTGAGAGGACTGTATAAGGTGCAAAGATGGATACTAATTCTAGCCAACGTCAGTTCAAAAAAGTCGTAAAACCTTTTAGCATTGGTTTCAACTGCCTTCAAAGAAAGGAAATATGCCATTTCCTCCTCGCACAGATATAAAAAGCAATACCAGAGAAGAAAGCCGCATACTGAAAAAAACTACTCACTGACCTCCAGAACAACAACATGTAGGCGGGCCTTAGAAACATCAAATTTACTTGCATCCATTATAAAGGGTCGTGAAAAGGGACGAATAATAAATGAGCCTTCAAAAGCAGTGGGAAATATGCATAGAAAATAGCAAACTAATTAAGAGGTCGAGATAGAACGTAATCGAAAGTGTTGGATGTGGGGCGTTTCGTTGGTGCTAAATTCATGGTGGTGCTGTAATTATGAAGCTGCAAAATTTACTTTCCCAATGTTTGATTTGTTCCAGATGAGCAAGTTATTTCCATGCATGATTGCTTTGCAGCATTATCGCTACCGCGTACAAGCAGGTAATACTTTTGATTACAGTAGCACTTTTATGTTCTTAAAGAGTTACTCGCCTATCGTGGCACTGGTCTATTTCAAGGCGGTGGTGCGGTGGCCACAGAACGTAGATGCGACTCGCCTCTTAAAAACGTAAATTTGCATATTTTGGATCGTCATAGCGGACATAGCGAGACCATAGAATTTGTCATGTTGCCGTTTCAGGATGGGTTCACTTGCAGTTGAATGAGCGCAATCTTTTAATTGCTGTTGATGTAGCTCTAGTGTGCGATCCCTGGTTATTTCTTCTTTTTTTTTGCATAGATTATCATTAGCGTGTTTAAACGGTTCATAGTGCTTGAATGACCTAAACTGCTCCCTCATTTAGTACGTGCCGCGTCATAAACTAAAAGGTATTATTCCTACTAGTCCCATGGCTTCGTAGGTCCAAGATTTGTAGACAATTGGTGCAGCTGACCAACATGGTTTTTCGTTCATTTGTGCCTCATGGTGTTCCACAGGTTGTTAATAGCGTGATATTTCCAGTGGTGCTTGCCCGTCTGCATTTCTCGAGTGTGTGACTGAATGGTAAACATTCATCGATGACTGCAAAAGCGAACATCTGTAGGATCTGCTTAACCCTGCAGCAGGGAAACGGGCGTACGGATAATGTTCGAAAGAGATGCTGACATGATTGGTAGCAATGCCTTGACGCCTTGCGGTGAGAGTTGCGGATTTTGAGCGAACTAACGCCAGAAAGAAAGGGGAGATGCTTTCTTTGCGTTTTTGAGTGAAAAACGGTGGTAAGAGTAGGAATGATGCAGTCGTCGGTGCGTAGCCGTTGTGTTAAATATTTTTTAACCAATTCTAACAAGATGTTTAATCCGAGCATTGAAGCACAATGGAGGGCGATCTACGTTTTACTTCCAAGGAGCAAAGTGACCAATCTCTTCTGACTGCCCACCTCGGCAAACTGAGCTTAAACTATCCTGCGCCAGACGAAACGCCGGCCGCTGTTCCTCATCGTCCGACGGCCGATATTCTAACTATCGCTGTTCAACCAGGTGACCAATTTATGATATAATACACCTACTGAATGCTCTACCTTGAAGTAACGCACCTGCAAAATACGTAAAAGACGCGAAGTGGGGCTCTTATGAAGAACTTCCGACCTAATTGGATGAGTTGAAGCCGTATGAGATATATTTTGACTTGGAGATGATTTCCAAAGCAGCGAAATCATCTCTACACCTGGCTTTATTATGGTGTTATGGCATGCTGGTGCACAGCTGCAGTCACTGCAATATGTAAGGAGAGCTCAACATGACCAAGCAATGGAAAAGTCTGTTAATTGTGGTATTCAACGAGACTGCTTTCAAAACTATCCAGCCACTGCTGTGGATATAGCGGAGTCACCTCCTGACAAAATGGTTATGAACCGAATCGTGCTGGGGCAGCAATTGCCTGTGCCAAGCCCGTGGAAAAGAACATAGTTTCTTATTGGGTACGAGGAGGGTAAGAATAGTATCATCAGCCTTTGAGCAGATGAAGGTAAGCGGAGCAACGAACAATGAAGTTTGAAAGCAGAACTCTTGTGGCTCACTTCGTTTCACAACTTTATACCGTTGTTGTGTCTCTTTCTTACCGTTATTCGAAACATGCGACTTGCACCTACTTGTTGCCGTCCTGGTTCTAATTAAATTCTCCCAAACCATTAGGTTCTTCGCTGACGAATAGATGGGAAGTAAAGCGAAGTGAAATAATCCACATAGAGATACAGACGCCATAGACGCCACGAAACAAAGATTGCTATGCATAAAGCTAATAGTCTTTATAGTGCGTGGATAAGCGCATTAGATCCTCATTAGGTGCGTTGCTTGTATGTTGCAAGAATTGCAGTATGAGTGGAAATATTTGGCTCGTCTAACCTAATGTTAAATAATAACGCTTCAGGTTATGGTCTCAGGCTTAACTAGGCGGTAATTTACTCATCTGACTTACTAGGATTTCGGTTCTGTTCTAGGCAACTGAGGTTTTTCGCAGTTTCAAGCTTTCATGTTTTGTATCGGATATGGAACGAAAAAAGACATTCTGACTTATTTTCATCATCTCATGTATGCTTAGGCTGACATCTGTCCGAGCACATTTCTGTATCTTGCGAAAAAATAACATAAAAGCGATCTGCCTGTGCCTGCACGGCACGTCCTGCCCGAAGTATCATGAGCACCGGGACTCCGATGCCTGCCTTCTGCGGTGATCCTGCCCGCTTCTGTTGCATGGATTACTTTGTCGCGACTGTTACCGCTTAATTCGTCCGGCATCTATTGCCGCATATTCCAAGGTCAAGATTGATATCTACTCAGATATCATCCTGTTGGGCACAGCTGATCTGCAAACTACTGTAAAGGGCGCAAATTCTCTCTTTCCCGTAGAATAAGTGAGTTCCTGAGTTGGTAAAATTTCTCAGCAGCCTGTCATAATAGCTTCTTTTTCTGTGATAATTGTGCCCATATCTTGATATACCTAGTTTCAAAATCGTCTTTCGAATGGTTTTCATTATGTAGTTCTTTAAAAGTTTCTGCGCACAATTTTCAGAGTCAAGCGTAAATGTTGTACGTTAGTCTAGGTTGGAAGTTCTGGCGGTGTTTGAGGTTTGTATGTGATATGTTTAGCTTTGTTCACGATCGAATTTGTAGATACTAAACTCGAAGTGCAGATGCCTGAGGAGCCAGAGGTTGTGCATGAAAACAACAACTGTTGGTACTTCGATGCACGCAGTGAGATCACAGTGGCCTCGTCCGAGCTCAATGCCATCACTGAACCATATTACCAGAAGCAAGTGGACAACGTCTCGTGCTATAGCTGGCCGGCAACTAGGAGCTATTTCGATGATGCCGAGCCCTCGATTTCGGAAAGTGATTACTACGACGAGGAATGCGATAGCAACTTTTACGGCGAGTGCGATGACGAGGAGGATACTATAATGGAGACGGTGTCGGAGACGGGAGAGTTCCACAGCGAGCACGACAGTCTGGCTAGTTTCAGTTCCTACAGTATGTAAGCCGGGAGCCATCTCTCTGTCTTCGAATTGATTTAGCGATCGCTTCTGTGATCTTTCTTCTCGAAGATGATTTGATCGCGCTGTGCTTTGGTGAATTTGATGATCGATTTGTTTTGTGAACGTAATTTGATCTCGCGTTTTTGACCGACAGGGTAATAAACACCTAGATGTTGTTAACCTGCAGCATGACAAGAATTCATCTGACTAGAGGCACAATTTTCAACGAAAATGATATCAGAGGCATTAATAATATGGGAGACCAATGTACATGTTGAGTGAAAGAGGTTAGACTGTTACTGCTATATATTTTTCATGAATGGAGTAGGAGATTTAGAAGGAGAAGACTATTGTTTGTAAGCAAAACTTAAGTTGGCAGACAGATGACGATTTGATGTGAGCTAAGGCTTTCAAGCAATGTTTTATGTGTGAACATTTAGAAAAGTGTTTGATATGTCGTAAGATTTTGGTTGAAGATCACCAAGGAAAATATGTTCGTTTGTTTTCGGAGAGGCAGCAAACAAGGAGAGTTTATCGAGTATAGTGGAACAGAGGCTTGAGACTATTGCTTCATTCCATGAGGCGGTTTGCCTAGGAATGACCACTTGATGGAGTCTGTGAGCATACCCGTCGAAAATTGTTCCGTCATGAGGCATACTTATGAATCCTTGAAATGTGGCACAAGCTGTTCGATTCCGAATCTGCTGATAATTTCTCATTAAACTGTTCTCAATATTAAGCGATGAAATATCACCCATTCGAAGCAAAAAAAAAAAAAAAAAATCGGGAATAACAAAAAGATTCTACTAAGCTTCCTTAATCAAAAGTAAAACGGAAAAATGTGGTAGAAACAAGCAGGCGGCTTCTGGCGCAAGCCCACTTTTTAAAAATAATATACGGTTACACCTCTAAGGATTCTTTCGCTCATTCGAATTCGTCTTTCTAGTTTCCAGTTTACCTTCGCAAGGGCAGCCTCTCCAGCGACCGACTCCGAGTGCCAAATGCAATCTTCGTACGCGATTTGTTCAGTCAAAATCGAGAACGCATAGTTACAGTGCTACTCAAATTTTGATGTTTAGAAACTCCATCCCACTGTGCTTGAGAGGTGAAAAGGGAGTAGCAATTCGAACTGTTCATAAATGTCTGAAGTCGAACGTGGGTGTGTATAGCGGGGCTGCCATGATGCAACTATTGCCATTGTTGTGTTTCCAGTGCTTCACATGGTGGAGTGCAATTCGTCTGAGTTGATCTGAGTCGGACTATTGTGCGTGGACATCGAGGAATCGTCCGTGCACGTAAAGTAGTTCTTCGGGTGGTCTGTGTGCAGAGTGAATTGATCGGTAAGACTTTTAGGTTCCGAGGCTCTTTCGGAGAGTCTTTTGTTTCGCCTGGTTTATGAACCCCTTGCAAAGCCTGAAACATCCCTACCGCTGTTGGCTTCCATTGAGCAACATGAGGATTTGTTGAATCGGTATTTCCACTCCCTAGATCCTTTCGAGCATGTTAGCAAGAAGTCGTGTTCGATTTTCACTGTGGCAACAGTTCCAGCTCACCTTATCACAGCTAACTACGATGGCCTGCACCACCCACCGCGCCGAGTGATCAATAACAGGATCTCCCTTCTCTGACCTATTGTGATGACATCATTTTTGATGATCGTAACCAGTGCAAAGTCAGGGTGATGAAGATGGCATCAAATTACGGTAACCGAACAAGGCAGCAGCTAATGTTATGAGGTTACGGTTGCATCACATTGTCTCAGATAATGGCAAACGTTGGACTTGTGCTTATTTCGGCGAGAGCGTCATCTGTCTCTTGGTAGCAACCAACGTTCGCTCGAAATCACTTAACTAAATGCTACGGTGTATTAGGTGACATCAAATAAGCACTGTTCATCCTGTGAAATTGTCTGCGATCTACTCAAGTGTGACGGCGCGGAAATCATCCACATCCTGCTCGCGAACGAGACATTACCGTCGATGCAATTTCATCGTTACATGCGCACATAGCACTGCTTGAAGAAAGCAAAAAATACGATTCGTCAAATTGGTGGGTCTAAGCATCAGATCACCGTAAATGTACGGCATCCTCGCAATCACGGTGCAAAAGCATTTCTGTGTGGACAATAAGAAGATTCCTTAGTGTGCGAGCATGCCATATACAATCATTCACAACAGGTACGGCCGCTAAGCACTTTACCTTGTGAAGTTCGTTGAAGCATTTGTTAAACAGTGACAAAAATTAATGCGCTTCAATATATTCTTACATAAATCTAAACACTGAGCTGTAAATAAATTCAATTCGTGGAAATATTTCATATGGTAACTGTGCATTGTTTTTCACCGATTTTTAATCAGATTGCAAACTCTAGTTGATATGCCACCAGAATTTATTTATTGGTGCAACGATGCTTTCATCATTGCTCTGTTAAAACTGGAAAGAAACCCCTAGTTTTGCTCCTCATCAAAAGTGGTTCTTTGTTGGACGACTACATGGCCGCTCCCCTTCCCTCCTTTAAAATGGGCCAAAACCACGGAGTCCTTCAACAAAGCACCGGTTCTTTCATAAGGTGCGGAATCGCTCACATATTCTATCTCGGAAGACGCGTGAGAACTTTTTTTGAATAAAGCAATATCACTGTTCAGCCTCTCTGAAAAGAGCTTTGTGCATTGGTCGAATGTTGTTCTAACTTTGTTGCTCGCTTGGTTCTTAGTTCATGTACTGTTTTTTAATCTTCCTCTTCTTCTCCGTTTCGCCTGGTGCGCTACTTCTGCTGATTCCAAAAGAATTAACTAAATATTTAATGCCTTACTACGTGAATCCCGAGAGACTATACGACTCAGACTGGTCTCCTGTTCAACACAACCTTCCTTTTTCATCCTCACCTCTCCCTCCTCGTCTCGAGGAGACATCCTCAGAATGCTCTTTTTTTTCCAAAGAAATTTAGCTGCTGAAATAAAGTGACGTTGAGTGACGACATCAAGAGCATTGACTACCAAATCTTCTTAATCTATGCTTGAGATATGTTTATAAATAATTTTCATGCAAGATGCCACGTTGCCGTTCCAGGATGTGTTCACTTTCGGTTGAGTGAGCGCAATGTTTTAGTTGCTGCGGGTGGAGCTCTAGTGCACGGTCGTGTTGTATTCGTTTTCGGCATTCGCAGTGACTGTTTTCTTAATTGCTTGTTGCATATATTATGAATAACGGTCTTCAAGCCATTTCTGGGAACGGCTAGTGTGCACTCTTTTTGAAAGCTTATAGATATATGCTCTATGCTTTTATCGTTCATAGCGTCCTTCATTATGAATGGTGACGAGATCTTCCGTGAAGCATCACATTATCGCCTATCGAAAATATTTTTTAGAGAACTGGTTGTACCTTCGGAGTACTTCTCTCAAAATACTTGTGCACAGACAGCGCATTATCCCCTGAATAATTGAGTAAGATGTTATTACAGTCGTTCACACCCATACAGGTTACTAATGAGGCAGAGGTTTCTCGACACGAAACAGTATCCACGATCCTTCCTCTATCCGTAAGTTGGAAATTTCTGCAGAGATGCACTACGTGGCAAGAATGGCGAGCGTGCGCGCTAGCTGTAGGGTCGTACTGTACGTTGGCGAGTAGTTCCTGCGCATGCGAGGGACGCCAATTCAGTTGCAGGGCATATGCCGATTTTTCATTTTTCCCTTTATGTTGTTAACCCATTCATCTTAGGGGATGATGTAACGGATCTTAAAAAGTCCAGGCCACGCTTTATTGACACACCTGTGCAAACGGTGCAATCGGCTGGTGAACACTGTGTCTACAGAAGCGTGAAATTCGAGTTTTAATATGGACGTGAGCAAGAAAGCAGAGAGTCCACGCTTCGAAGGTGGTGAAAGTGCACGGTCGCTCCTTTCTGCATGTGCATCCCACTCCTTTGGGCGGCCAAGGGCACCTTCTTCCTCAATTTGTCAATTTAGGTCATTTTCCGAAGGGTGGAGTGATTTCATACAAATCTGTAACGTGATATGGAATATTTTCTTCGGTGCGCTCTCGTTTCATTGATAGCCACTGTACTACTGGAACAGTGAAAGTGATCGTCTAAGTGGGAGCTCCGTTTATCGTCACGTTATGACGGCAGTGAAAATAGGTCTTTAAAAAATGGTTACACCGTGACAATAGTGCCTCTGCAATATTTACGCTTGGATGGCCCAAATCTTTTCCTTCATTTGGTATGCACAACATCGTGAAAGCCGTTATTCCCGTTCTTCCGGCGCCTACATGAAAGCACAATTTCCTCTACATTTGCAGCCCTCACTGAACTGAACTTGTGACGGGAAATCAATAGTGGCGAGCGGAAACGAAGGCGAAAATTCTTTTCGGCTGATCATAAATAAAGGCCTGTGATAGGCTGAAGAGAGTGTGGTTCCTCTAGCTTGATCCGGCTGCCGATTTCAAGCAGCTGCCGATCGTAACAAGGAATTTGTTTGTGAAGTTTGCAGGAGCGATGGAAGGGACTCATAAATTTATTGCTACTGCCGACTCGGGTGAATCCGCTTCGAATACATCTGAACCAGTCGGCGCTCCGACCGTTGTAGCTCGTTCTGTATCAGCCGACGTTTTAACGATCATGGCAAAGCGAGGTGACCATTTTATAATTTGCTACACTTTTTCAACACCTTGCAACTCGCAACAATGCGTTCACAAAGTAATCATGAATATGGGTCGGATCGGCGAACTTCCGACCTGTTTGGATAGGATGAAGCCATATGAGAGATTTTTAAATTTTGCAGCGGGATTTAAGAACATCCAAAGGGCTTTCCTGCTCATAATTATAGTGCGAAATGCACGATATAAGAATTGAAAACACTACGGTATGCTTTGTTGGGTTGTTTTGACATGAATGTATATAGCCGCACTCACTGTCCCATGAAAATAGGGTTTTAAATGACCGACTGGGGTTGCATGCGGAAGAATTTTCTTGTGGAAGCCTTTCACCGATTGTGTTTGCCTGATCTGCTACTAGAACTTGTAGCTGCCAACAGACGAACGGAGTGATTACCGCATAAGTTCCTTCGCCGATGTTTCTGAAACAATGCAGAATATCTATGGCTATTTCTGAACTCTACAGTATATGCAGCGGAATGCTGGTAGGAACACACATGGGTTTGCTTGAGGCTACAGGCAGGCTTCTAGCCAGAAGAATACTATTGGCACAATTGTACATTAGCACAGTTAGCGAATACCGAATGTCGAGCACATATGTCAAGAATTGAATGGGCCAGGAGTCTTACTGTTGTATCTGGGTTGCGGTTTGTTGTGTCGGCTGCGACGACGATAGGTAGGTCGAGTGGTAGGCAGAGCTAGTATAAGCACTTTATTGGGAAAATATACAACTGGCTTCGAAGGTGAAGCAAAGGAGGAGAAGGCTGAGACGATAGAGATGAACACTGACGGGAGAGCGTGACGTACACCAGAAGAGGACTACTTCTGACGGGCTGAGAGCCGCCTTTTATAGGCCTCAGGTACCGTCAAAGGCACAAAGACAGACAAAGGCATTATGTACGGCCACTCAGCAAGTGCATGTGAAACCGTGATGATTCGCCACTTAAAAAGAGCAAAGCGATTACTACACTGTTTCATCACAACGGGATATCTTGGGTTGGCTCTTTTGTGCCGTACCCAACGTCACACACACAAAGAAGTGCAAAACGAGTACTACGATGTTTCATCACGATCGGATATCTTGGGTTGGCTCTTCGGCGCCATACCCAACACTTACCGAACGAAGTCTTGAAATATTTTCCAAAGAGATAACATACATTAACAATATATCAAGCCTTTTCAAAATAACCGTTAGCGCCTACTGGGTGAAACAAAACGATGCAACGAATAGTGCGAAACTTTGAAACAAGCTGCAAATATGCTTTTACTTCATGAGTGCTGTAATTAACCTTAGTGAGCGCTGCAAAAAATATGCCATTTGCCCGCTTTCAGAGCACTGTTGGATGCTGTAATTGTGGTGTGACAGCGGAGTTTCATTTTTCCAGGAATATTTGTGAACGCAGCAATATTTTCACATGATGCATCTACCGCGATATTCGTGACCCTCGAATGCGCATATCGCGGGGTCGTGGTTATGTCCTCTCCAGAAACTTTCGGTGCAGAATATCAGAAGTCGCTACACTTCAGGGGTCCTTTGCTATAATATAGACGATATCAGATAGATGTTTTGTTCGCTACTCAAGATTTATATGTGGTCCGTTTAGAATTTTCCACTATCAGGTTTGCAGATCCTATGCTCAACATGCACACGCTTGAGGATCCAGAGCTGCTTATTGAAAACCACCGCGGCGATTACGCTGGCGCTGCTAGTGAGAAAGTGCTGGCGCTTCTCGACCGGAGTGCCACTACGAATTCGCCGAAGCACGATTCGGGAGACGTTGTGACTGAGAGCATTTCGGTGGTGATGGACAGCAGCAGCAATGGCTCATTCTCGAGAATCATTTACTATCATGAAGGATGGAAGGGCGGAATAGGTGGTGAATATCATGGAGAGCACCTCTCGGAGATGGAGGTCACCTCAGATCCGCTAGAACACTCAGTACATCGCCCTCACAAGGATTTCTGCAGTTCCTACAGCATTTAGCTTCCCAAGGTTCCAATTTTCGCCCACCAAACTTCGTGATCGCTTTTCTCAGTTGTTTCTTTTGCGATGATTTGCTCGTTTTTTGCTTAGCGAATTTATGATCGGTATGGCGATATTCCTCACATTTAGAGGTTTTTCTGTCATGCTGTGGGAGATGAACCTGAGTAATATAAAATCTCTCAAACATTTGTGAATCCTTATCACTACTTTTTTTAGTCAAACTCTTCTGCTCCTGAGTAATGCATGATAGTTTTAAGAGCGCACTTATCGACCCATTAAGCGACCACTATCCATCAGAATTTCAATTTTCAGATCACCGCCCTGTTATTTGGACCGACTTGGATTTTCCATAACCTTTCACCGTTTTTTGAAGGATAGCATGTGATGCGTTGCAAATTGTTTGGCCGAGATTGGATAAAACTTAAGTGTTGCGATCTTACAACACGACAACACTGAATTCAGTTGGAGAAACTTTTTACAAAAAAGGTATGCGATTTGTTCGGTGCATAAAGCACTGGAAGGAAGAAGAGCGGGGAAGATTGAAGTGGTAACGTGCAGGGTTACGAAGGGGACAGGAGGCTTCGAATGCTACCATTGGTTGCAAGAAAAATGCGAGCTGCCAAATGGGTCGTGTTGAAATATTATGCAAGAAAGAAATCGGTGTTGTCAGACATCCTGGCATGCATCATGAACAGGTCGAAGCAAACTTACCGTGGCTTGACTGTCTGAAATTATATCACTAACGCTATTCACCTGCTGTTGCATCAGCAATGAAACCCATCCTCACCGATAAAAACCACAATTTTTTCGCTTCAAAGCTGCAACTTGAATAACAACATAATTTCTAACCTTTCAAGTGCAAGACTTAGGAGGCTTTGGCTTAGAAACGCTTTGAAAGTGAGTTACTCCAGTGTCTTTTATTTAGGATTCTCTTCGGCTCCCCTTAGAGTTCATACACTGGCTGCCAGCTGTGTCCTAATTGGGTGTGTCGTCAGCCATACTATTCATGCATTTCCTTATTTTCACTTACTCTCAAGGAACATAATTCAAGAGCGTTACTTTCTGAAGCTGCTATATTCGTTGTGTTCGACCAAACACAGTTCTTTGGGATTTGAGCTACTGTAGCCTAAATTTCATACGAATTGCACTGCTGTGCGAACGAAGGTCCTCCTTCAACTAAATTTTCGGAGGATTCATGCACTTATCATTTCACGACCTCCCTCGAATTCTCAGGCATACTGAGCCTTGGGAATTTGCAGGCCTGAGTCGCAGTTTGCTTCGAATTTCTGGGCATCTGACAGAGTACTCGGGGTTCGATAAAGCTCTGGTTTTATTCTAATCGTTCAGTGCGCCCCAGAATTTGTAGAGTTCCGGTCCCATCCTCCCTCATCTCGAAGAGATCTGTTGAGGATGCTCCTATTATGGACAGTGTGTTTTTATTCAAAGAAATATAGCTGCTAGAATAAGTGACGATGAATGAATACACCAAACCCAATGATTTCTAAACTTTCTCAATCTAGACTTGAGGGATGTTTCGAAATCCTTTTCGTACAACTCGCCTTTTAAAAAATGCAAATTTTTAAATCTTCCCGCGGTCGCAGTGGACAATGTGATACCACAACACTATAAAGACAGCCATCCAGTCAGGGTGGATTTTGCCGTGCTGGCATTTCAGGTTGGATTCACTCGAAGTTGAGAGGCGCAGTGTTTCACTTGCTATCGGTGGAGCTGTAGTACGCGATCGTATTCGTTTTCGTTGATTGTTTGTACACACCTCATGAGTGACAGTTTTTGAACGGGTTCAGACGGAAAAGCTGATGCGTCAGTACTCTTGAAAGTTCGCTTCATGCGTAAACAAACAGGACGTTGTCATGGTCTGTGCTTTTAAGGCGTACTTGTTTGAAATCTGACAGGATGTCCCTGTATTATCTGGTTAACATAACAACGAGAAATTTCTTGTAGGAATTTGAACGTGCCGCAAAGGTAGTTTTAGGGCTATTGCGCTCGCATTACCTTAATTTCTTCTCTCATTTGGTATGCACTTCACAAATCTAAAAGATGTTATTCCCATTCCTCTTTGAAATTATATATTATTTCTCCTCACTGCACAAAAATTCAAGAGTACATAATCAACCAAGCAGGATGGAAAACACACCGATGTGATATCACAGCCTTGTACTCGACCTTATATATGTTACCACATTTCGTAACTGCGGGTTTTTTTCTCAGCCGAAGTTAATGAACAGGGTATCGTTGCGGCGGACGACCACTGCCGATCACAGTATGGTTATTTTCTAACTTTTGAAATATAAGAGAGAGAAGCGAATATTCCTTTATTAACAGGCAATATAGCTTGTCAGTATGAGCTTGCAGAGATATGCTTATTGGGTCAGCGCAAATGTGCACATAATTGGTGCAGCTAGTTTGTAATGGTGTTCGATTATGTCCTATCCTATAAAATGATAGAGAGGCTCGGTGAGCGCTGATTTTTGATACTGGTGTTGAGGGTGAACATTTTAAGAGAGCATGCTGCGAAAACGATGAACACCTTTAGACTCATGCACGAAATTAGCGAGACTGGTGCTTTTTAACGCAACGGGCCGAGATCCTACGATCTCGTTTTGGCAATTGGTTAGGAATTTGGGAACAGGCAAGTTGTCGACAAGAGAGGCATACCGCGCTATATAAGTGTCTTCGTAGTGTGCGCGTGGGAGTAGTGGATTGTAAGTTCGGTAGTGCGAGAGGATCAGCGCCTGCGCATGTAATTTCGCTCACCTCAGTTCTAAGGCACGTAACTCGTCTTGTTATAGAGGTGCTGGCCATTTGTTCACCTGAGAATTTCAAACACTGCTTAGACAAAGCTTGAGAAACAGATTGTGCTAATCACACTCACTTCAAACTTAGTTTATTGCTCATCCATGTATCACAAAAGACGGTCAGTTTCTCAACTATGAAATAAGCTATCGTTGACAATGATTGTTGAAGGGTTTTTAGGTCTGATTTCTTTGCCTTCATGTACGTCATCGCATGCTTTTGCCACACTTCTCTGACCACCAGCTCTGGCAGCGAGAAATTAAGAAGGAATGCCAGTTTTTGTCGATATTTTCAACACTTTTTTGAGCCAACTTATATGTCTTTTTTTCTGTAGATTCAGCTAAATTTGATGTGGTGTGTGCGCGAGAGCGTCATGTTGATTCCTTGCTGTAATACTTTGTTTGGAGGTTATGCGCAAAAGTTATCCATCTCTGAACTGAGTCAATTTCTCCTCAATTTGCATGTATTCGTGTATGTTTCTGTTGTGTTTCGGTGGATTTAGCTTCTATTCATAGAGTTTGTGTGCGGTAGTGTGATGGAAACCTCCACTGAAATCTATAGGTTTAAAGATAATCTCGAATGGTTGTCCGATGTAAACTTGGCGTGCATTGGGGATGCCATAACGTTTCCTTTTCCGTGGATTTTTAGCTTGGGATTTTTTTAAATGTCTTTTTCCTGCCTTCCTTCAATAACACTGTTCTGTTTCATTTCATTGCTCTTCCACAGCGTTATTTGACTCGACGAGACTAGTCCAAGTTTATGTAGCATGGGTGTGTGCGATCTTAATTGTGCCCTTCGGTAACACTTCATTCTCAACCAAAGTGTGAGGATTCCGCCTTGAAGTGTCTTTCTCCGTCCGAACCATGCAAAAGTTTCTAACATTCCGGGAACAGGTTTGTCTCTGTGACGGCCAAACCAACAGAAACGCACCAGATTTCAAACGGCAGCCAATTTGGAGCACTCTTGGAGTTTCAGAGAGCTCAATCATCAATTTGTGGTAACATCCTGATAAGACAATATGACAAAACGGCATTGTCAAGGAATTATATTGAAGTTGTCCGTGCGACATCTTAAATTTACTCCATCGAAGTGATATTCTCTACGACAGTTTGCTGTGTATCATTGTTTATAGGTGTAGAAGGCGGTTTTGAAAATTTTACACATGAGCCAACATGCAAAGAACTCTTGTAGACGCAACGCCGTATCAGCTAAGAAACCAACGAAAGACTCTAAGTGAATGGGGGAAACGACCTTTTTTGAAACAAAAACTATTTGGAGACATCGTTTGCGGTTCATTGCCGCATGGGGGAGGGAACCTCCAGTCAGTCCTCTGAGCTGCACATTTCTCGTCCCCCTCAGAATGACTCAATGATGCTAGAACAGAAACACAGACATTGCAGTGAATTGATGAATCTTGACTGCTTATAAAGAAACCCACTCGAATGCAGCTAGACCACTCTAAGTTATGGGAAAGCAGGAGTTTTGGGCAGATGCGGGAAAACTAGATGCCCTCTATTTTGTACGGTTTAGTAAAAAAAGATGGACAGATTATTTTAACAGACGTTGACAGCCCGGATGTGGCATTTGTCAGCATGTAGCTGTTACACTCAAGTTTGTTTTATGATGCGAATTTTACAGTGATGTTTGATTTGTGTGTTCCAGGTGGTGTAAAAGGCAACTTTGCTCATACCTTCAGGATGGAAAGTGATGACTCTACTCCAAATCCTCAGCTTGGTGTAAGTGCTTCAAATGCGTTTGAAGCAGACGACATGCCGGCAACTGCTAGTCATCCCTTCGTTGACCACGTCCTCAGGTCCGCGACCCAGCGAGGTGAACACTTCACAATTTCTGCACTAATGCGACACTGTAACTCGCAGTGACAAGACCACGAAGCACACAAGAACGCCTGAAAGGCGTCTTGCGGATGAACTTCACCCTGAAAGGGTGAACCATCCCCTTAGTTGGGGAGATTTTCTGAGCTAGCCACAGGATTTCAAAAATAATATACTCCAACCAGCGGAGTGCTTTCACAAGGAATGCATTCTGAACATGGAAACTTTCGCTACGCCGAGGTCCGGCATGTTCCTCGATTTGGGGAATGAAAAATGCCTAGTCTTCTCTGTGGTCTTTATATGGCTTCGTTGCGGTACTATGATATGCTGCTGTATAGCTGCAATTGCTGTCATACAGGAGGATAGTACTGATGTGAGGGTTCAGTGCTGATGCATGTAAGCGAACCACAAATTATAATTTCAGATACCTTCAAGCAATTCCGGGCGACAACACTCTCAAATTATACGAAAGGTGTAGTTTCAGGCCGAAGGGGAAGGGAGGTGATCTCTTTTTTGTGTCTTTCACTCGACAAGCATGTTAACAGCTAGCGTTGCAGTGTAGCCTCTATGCTCGATTTCGTTTAGTGACAACAAGTTGTAACATGACATTCAAATGTGGATGTTGCAGGCACCATGGAGAACGAAGGGGAGAGTACTGCACAGGTGCAAAGTAATGACTATCCTCTAAATGCCCAATTGGATGCCACTGGTTCCAACGCGCCACCTTCAAACGAAATACCAGTGACACAGCCTCGCCCATCTACCATCCCAGGACCCGTGACCTCTCCAGGTGACCAGTTTAGAATTTCCTGCATGAATGCAACATTTTGCATCTCACCGCAGTGCGTTCACGAAACGCACAAGAGCGCTTATTAGGTTGCGTGAGAAGAACCTTTCACCTGGTGGAACGAATCATCATCGTGGTGATGGAGATTTTCTAAGCTACTTACGGAAATTTCGTAGCAATAAGTCCTTCCCTCCAACAAAGGACTTCTAAGGAAATTAGAATCACGGCGTTCAAGTTGCAAAACGCGCCCGTGACAAGCTCCAATCCAGAATACTTAATGCGATGACGACTGCCAGATGCAATGCTCGCCGAGCGGCAGTAAATTCTCATCGCTATGTTTCCGAACTCTTTTAATGATTACGGTGTGAAAGGAGTACTGCTAAGCTTTGAATTAAGATGCAAACATCCTTTTTCCTTGTAAGTGGCGAACTTGTTGCAGAGGCGGCAATTAGAACATGTGAAAGTGAAAGGTTCGTTGATCATTTCCTTCCACAATTTTTGCTCTGTTTGTCTCACTTTTTGATCAAATTCTTTGAGTGGGTGAGCGGAATTTTGCTCTTCTACCCTCCTCTGGCCTTCCACTTATGAAATTTTTTGACTGACGCCATAGACCTGAGACTATCATGCATTTACCTAGAGTAAAGGAGAGAGTATACAAAAGCGTGCTGCAAATATATACTCCCACTCGAGCTGGCTAGGGCTGGTAATGTGAGTGGAAACATCAAACTATGCTCCTCCCTGTTAAACGCGAACGCTTTGGACGTTACGCGCAGCATATGCTGGGTAGAAATTGTTCACCAGCCCATTGGGCCACCGCTCTGTTCCAGCAAAATGAGCTCTTTCACGGTTTCAAGCTTTTATTGCAACGAAATTGGGCCGAGGAAAGGCATGCCCACTCATTTTCATTCTTTTAGTATGTGCCAAGGTAACAATATATCCCCGCTTTTGATACTTTCGCGAGAAAACGAAGAGGAAGCTACCTGCCACTGTCTATATCGCCTATCCTACACGAGTTTTCACCCAAGTAAAACACCACGGAATCGGCCTTTCGGCAGTCCTGTCCGCCTACATGTCAGGAAGGATAGGGCGATGATTCTTCGAGTGTGATATTTGCCTTTTCTCCCAAAGCACCTGCAAGAGTTACGTTGATATCGTCACATACCCTCATATCGGGAACGATGGATCTGCAGTCCGCAAATGAAGAACCGAAATCTTGAAAGTACTGTCAAATTTTCCTAACGTCATGCTACAAGGGACTTCATTTCTACAGTAATGATGCGCATGTGTCGATATTCATGTCTGCAAAAAAGCTTACAGTTGATATTCTTCTGTCTTCGTTCATAAGATTTCTGTACTCTATTCCCGTGGTCCCAAGTTTTTTATTCAGGTTGATGTCGTCGCATATATTACCACCCTGGGCTTCCCAAGAATGGGAATTCAGGTACCCCAAGAAAGGAAGCATGAAAAGTTTTTTATGTCTATAAACTACCTCAGTTTTGGATGGAAATTTGGTTTGCTTCTGAAGCATGTAGATGGTCGGTGTGGTTTCCTTAATGATTTAATTTGCAGGTGCTCTGCCCACGCAGTACATTCTCTCTCGCTATAATGGCATGACGCGTGATGTCCTTTTACCAATAGGGGCACCGCTGCTTAACCCGGAAATTATTCATGCTGATATATGGCAGTACCGGATTCCCCGAAACATTCACTCCGGAGACGAAGAGGATGAAGATATGGAATATGTCTATGTGGTTGAGGAAGATGCGTCTTCGGGACCGCAGAATTATTCACAATAAAAAGGCAGTGATTTGCATTCTGCTGGCGACGACTTTCGTTTGGAGACGACTGCGGTGTCGGAATTTCACCCTCAGCCCACCACATTAGAGCTCGTACAGCATTTACTTGATGTTCATGTCCGCTTTAATTCCATAAAGCTCTTCATTGCTATTTTCTTTTTTCTTCTGCAATATTTTTGTCGTTGTTCGGCCTAGTGTACCTATAATTGCCTTGATGAGATTAGCTGAAATGAAAGATTTCTCTGCTGAGCAGGATAAAGGAAGTGGATAACTCGAAATTACGCAAATTTTCCGTCCAAGATTTTCGATTCGTCTCCAGTAGTCCTTTTCGTAAACTGCACATACCTTTTGACCTTTCGGTATAATTCCCATTCTGAAACGGATTCAAAAAACTACACTCAACAAGGCGTATATTCAAATTGTTATGTGACACGTAAGGTGCTCCACGAGTGCTAATGCCGAAGAAGAATTAGCTCTGTTTCCGAGACGAAACGATTTCGAGAGCGCAATTATCGACCGATTAAGCGATCACTATCCGTAACAGTTTCAATTTCGAGATTATAGACCTATTGTTTTGACCGATATGAACGTTTCTAAACGTTCCACCGTTTTGTGGACGTGACTAAGTCATGTGTTCTGAATTGTTCGCCCTATGCTGCATAAAATGTAAGTGTTGTGGCCTTACGGCACGACAAGGCTTAATTGCATCAGTGGAAGAGTTATTTAAAAAAAAAAAAAAACACGCGGGGTGTTCGCTGCATTGTGCCCGTTCACTGCACTGTGAGGAAGAGGAGAGGGGGAGATTGGAGTAGCAGTGTGCAGAGTTATGTAGGGAACAGGAGGCTTCGAATGAGACAATTGGCTATACACTGCCAAACGTATTATGAGCTCACGGTGGGTGAATTTTCAAGCGCTGTTTCATGTTTGTAGGCATTGTCGAATTGTACTGTGGGGTATTGTTTCTCATATGCAACATATGGTTATTATTGAAATTTTTTGTCGAAAAGCTGAGTGGTTGTCTTCAAGGAAACAAAGGAAAGTTCATCTAGCATACAGGAATCAGATGTCCGAGGCAGCTGGTTAACTGCGGTCGCCTGAGCAAGCATTCCTCTCTCAAGTCAGTGAAAAAGTCCCCTAAATTTGTATTGAAAAGAGGAGCAATTCGAATTGTGGCATTAATGGGAGAGTCTGTGTGATTTCAAAATGACTGATATTTTCTCAATAAATATCCCAATTCTAAAAGTTGGCATATTGCCCGTTTAAACATCAGAAAACACAAAAAAGTTGTAGCAAGAAGAATGTGTCGAAATATCTCATTTGAATATAAAAAGGAATAAGGCGGCAGGTGAACGGTTCCTTGCGCAAGCTTACCGAACCTATAGGACAAGTTGTTTCTGCGAGAAGCTGTTGCCCTTCTACTAACGCGGTGTCAACCGTCGAAAGCGAACGAAGACATCAAGCTGAATTTATAGAGCGCAACAAACTGGCGTGGCACAAGCGCGCTACAAACGTTTCGTCGATAGTTCTAAGCAAAAGGAAAGTGTGAAACATCCTCGTCATCATGACAGCTGGTGGCACATTTCCTTTCAAATTGAGGCGGAACAGAACATAACATTCACACCTTCGTATCACCCCTCCTTCCGCTTTGCGAAATAAGACGTGTGCGTGAGGCAAAAGGGAGAAGAATTTTAATGCTGACACCTATAGGCCCAAATATGAATTTTTGAAAAGATAAGGCTGAGGAAGTCACACGTGCACTTATACAGGGGTTTATAATTGTATTTATGTAGCAGTTCCCCGCTGCTAAGTACTGATCGCATGTATTCTCTCGCTTTATTCTTTCAACGAGCAGTCGCGTCCGCTTTATATCCTTAGCCTCGTCCTCCTTAATTATTTAAGAAGGAGCTTGTTTCAACTTCCAACAGGCGATTACAAGTGAGAATGTTGAAGGTGCCGATTCACTGAACACTTCTATGAGTCACCAAACCGTCAGCCTCGACTTTTTTAGAAGGAGGGGCTTTCGAACCTTGCAGTCGTCTCGATTTCCCATTAACGATGAGCTAAAACAAACAATCGCTGTTTTGCTCCGTGGTCTACGAAGGGGCTGCTTCCAGAACTGTGCGAATCCATCGCATTGACGGTCGGATCCATGATCAAGCTCTGCCTCGACCATCATCTGAGTGTTTTGAAGGATCTGGCCACTCTCACACCGGAGGATTCAAGGTACGTCGCGCAATAGGTATTCACTGAAGACGCGATTATCAAGGCCGAAGAGAAAGAAAAGCGCCGGCGGTTTCCAAAGTCCAGAAAACTCCCGGGGATGGCTTAAGGCTAAATTATCAGACGGGGATTTCCGGGTATATTTAAACGGTATTTGTTACAAAATTATGCAGGCTGATCGCTCCTACTTCCACAAGTTTGTTATTAAGAAGCATTCTTTAAAATGGGTGCATTTCAACGCTCAGTATCGCCAACAAAGTGGGAGGTTTGTTCGTTTAGTCCAAAAGAATTTCCCTGAGTTTGCTGTCTTGAGAACGTGGTTAACAAGTGTAGAACCCGACTGCCTGCTTCCTTTCACTTCTTCATTCTCTGTCTCTCGGTTCGACAGGAATCGCGCTCTGAAAGGTGCATTACTGATTGTGCTTTAGCACCAAAACAACTGGCTGTAATACTTATTGAATCAAAATCTATTCTTCGGGGTGTTTGGCGTTGTTTGCAACAGTAAAATCCCTTCATGTTCAATTTATCGACCCCTTGACTGTCCAGTAACCGACACACGGGAACTATTCGATCATACTCGAGTTATGTGTCGTGACCATTAGTGATTTAAACTTTCCTTTAACTGGTCCAGCAAACCGTTCCTCGCACTCGGAGGGTTCATTAGACACGTTTTTATTCAGGGGAGTATGTTCAACTCAGTGAGTTCTGCTACTCGACGTGAAATATGTGTGGCGCACTTTTAACAGACAACGTTGCTTTGATTCAGGAAGTTGATATCTCAGACAACTTCTTCAATAGTGCCCACACAAGCACCTTTCGATGTTGCAGTTAAACCTCCATTTCTACTGCCTCAGGTCTTTCGTGATCTTTCTAAATGTGACCTTTCTGAGGTGAACTCCTTGGCATGTTTAAATTCGGAAGTTTACATGGCTAACTGTTCAAGTATTGACGAAATCTACGGTCGTTTCCATGACTACATTAATTTATGATTGTGGCATGTACTTTGCTTTCGTGAGAGCAGCAGGAACATCCTGGTTTTTTTTTTAATTATCTGCAAAGACCAGCAATCGAGGGATATATGCTATGCCTCGATGGAGAAAAATTGAGGCGACTGGCACTCTTAATGGAGCCTGTGAGGGATTTCCACTCGATATGTCGGAAGTTCTTTAAGAACCGCGAAAAGCTCTGATTAGATAAGGCAGTGTTGAGAAATTTTATCTTTATTTGAATAACAAGTTGAAATTTACCAATAAGATTGACGTCATAGTTGGCAAAGACAAAAATGTGATTGCTGATGAGTTCCTTGAAGCAGAACTCTTTGCTGATTTGTTTTCGGGAGTATTGACGGATGACAAGGGCGTTTTACTAAACTTTCCCTCAGGGTGTAGAAACCGTCTTACAACAGTTGACGCGAGTGTGGGATCTCTCTTCAATGCCAATGAAAATTGAGTGCAAAGTTATGGCTAACGCCAGATGGTATATCGTCTTAATCCTTCAAGCGTGCCGCTTTCGCAATCTCGTTACCCCTAAGCAAAATTTCCAAACGTAGTATCGAATGCTGTAGTCTACCGTCCTTACAGAAAATCGCCATCACCATCCCTGTTCCGAAACTGTTTCCGATCACTTGTTATCAGATGATCTTATCAAACTCGCTCAATATGGACTTTTCCCCAGCCGTTCAATTGTGTCACAATTATCGTCATGCCTTAGTGAGTGGATCAATCCACTGAACAGAAGGAATCCACGAGGTGCTATTTACATTGACTATTCAGTCTTTTGACGCAGTTTGTCACAGTAGCCTATCGGGCCCAACATTTTGCTCCAGCCAGGTGAGTATTCACGGTTTCGGGCTTCTGTATTCTGTATCGAAAGGATGAGAAAATGTAGGTATATTTATTTTTATCTTCTTTCCATTTCCAAAGTTGAAAAGCCTATTCGCGTTCATATTTTCGCGAGAATATGAAATCTAAGTAAGCTGCTTTGTCTATAAGGAGCATCCTGCAGGAAATATTATACACGAAGAAAAAACCTACTAGCATCCCAGAAGACACCCATATCCGCGATGCCAGCTGGGCTGCTTTGGTCTGTTAGGATGCAGTCTTCTTCTCCTTTCATCATTGGTTCTTGTAGAATCGCTTTTGTTATTCTCGCTGTTCTGCACAGCGTTCATCGAGATCGTCAGACGTGGTGCGGATTGGAGTGTTCTTCACTGCACTGAAAGGAGCGGCTTCTTCATTCAGACGGAATGGCAAGATAGCGTAAACGAAAGCCGAGACTGCATCCGAGCGAGTTCCTTTTTCCGATCTTCTGCTGTTTCATTCGTTGTACTGAAGTGCCAAGAAACCTTAACTTACTCACGGTGCGTTCTTATTCCGTGGCAAGTCAAGGATCAGAAGAAAGGAATAGGTAGTTCCTGAGAGGACTGTATAAGGTGCAAAGATGGATACTAATTCTAGCCAACGTCAGTTCAAAAAAGTCGTAAAACCTTTTAGCATTGGTTTCAACTGCCTTCAAAGAAAGGAAATATGCCATTTCCTCCTCGCACAGATATAAAAAGCAATACCAGAGAAGAAAGCCGCATACTGAAAAAAACTACTCACTGACCTCCAGAACAACAACATGTAGGCGGGCCTTAGAAACATCAAATTTACTTGCATCCATTATAAAGGGTCGTGAAAAGGGACGAATAATAAATGAGCCTTCAAAAGCAGTGGGAAATATGCATAGAAAATAGCAAACTAATTAAGAGGTCGAGATAGAACGTAATCGAAAATGCGGGGAATTTCGCCGGAAGTTGTGAATAGTGAAACTGAACGGTCAGCGGCGTGCGCAATGTGTTTGCGGTCTCAGTGCGCTTGGATTCTTCCACTGAAATCGTTCGTGAAAAACAAAAGTTTATTAAACTCAAGAAGCACAACAGATGAACCAACACGAAAACGTTGTGTATCAACTAGCGTGCAGCGCAACTGCAATGAGGTTTGCATAAAGATGAGCTGACTATTGATGAAGGACAAAATCAAAGGGAAGGACCCTACTGTTCTAATTGAAGAAGGAGCACAAATAAAAATGAAAACAATGGGTCATTGTTGAGTTTACGAAGTAAGTGCAGGCTTAGCCAGTAACAACAGAGGGAAAATAGGTGGTGCCACTTCGTCATAGGCAAACTATTGCTTTTGTTGCAGCATGCATTTTTTGAACAACCAGCAACCAATTTATTACATAGGATTAAAGCGAATCCCTCGTTCCAATAGTCTTCAAGAACAGCAAATTTGCATATCTTCGGATGGTCGCAATAGTCTACAAAACAGGAAGGTCATAAAACAAAAATGAAAATGAAGATGGATGCGAAGAATGGAAAAAAATAAGTTTGATCTGATATAAGCAGCTCCTTTATTAAAAATTGCTTGCATAAATTGTGGCAACAGATTTTTTATTTATGACTTTTGGGACCCACTCAGTGAAAACGCAGTGGACCAGATGCCGAAACCGGCTACTTCTTCAGCAGCGAACATTTAGAAACTTTTCAAACTATGAGAATAGGTAGAGCAGTGGGAAATATCCTAATGATTTATTTTACTACGAAAATGTCGTTGAAAGGAAAGTGCTCATTTGTGCAAATACAGCCTCAGGAGCTTACAGTATGTCAGGAACATTTTGGAGTCATACGTTAATTTCACTATTCTTCGACTTTTCAGAGGCATGATGAAGAAGTGGTCATAAAACCCCGAATTATGGGTGTCAGAAGTTCACTTGAAGGCCTCTAATTTTTCCAAGTCTTAAGGATGGATGCAGAATGAGTGTTGGATTTTTTTTTTTTTGTTCTCTTAGCGAAACTTACACTCTCACTAAATTCAGCATATCATGCCGGTAGCAGTTATAAAGATGTTAGCAGTCTGATTATAATAAACAGGTTTATGGTGGATGCCTGTTGAAGGAGACTTACAGTTTCCCCATCGCCTCACAGAACGAGCAAACGAAAAGGAACTCATAATTGGAGGAAGAAAAATGTTATGGAGGCCCCTGACCTTCTAAGGAAGATATCACTGGGAAGATTTGCACTGAAAAATGGGAATAGTAATCAAGGATGTCCGATGTTCGTGCATCATTAAAGCAGAGATGGAAAATGCTAGGCTATATAGTGATTTGCGACCTGAAATTTTAGATAAAAAGTACGATAGAACAAGTATAAGGCGAATAATTTTATTCGCCAAGCTTTCTTTCATTTTCATTTTATTTTCTTAATTTCTTTTGCAGAAGGCAAATGCGGTTTAGTGCAAGCGATTTGCAGGTCAACTATTGCACTATATATTACACTTCATCGATCAGCGACTACTGACAGCAAAAACTTTACATTCCAAAATATGCGCTGTGGAAATTAGCCACTTCTATTGGTGTGCATGATCGAATTTTCGCTGCAGTGGTCTTAAATGGGCAAAAATAAAAACCACACATAGCGTCACGCCAACATTCCCGACGCTCCCCATCTACACTATTCGAAGTGAACGTCATGTGCAACGATCTGTCACCTGACTGCAAAAACAGCAAGTTAGTCATCGTTCAACGACGGTGTCATATTACTCTAAGCAAGAAATTTCACACTCAACCAAAGACCATTTTCAACCAAATTATTTGTTTGCTATTTTGCGTACCCACTTGCAGGAAATAAATTCTCTGTTTTATAGGTGTTGATGATGGATCGTTTTACTCTTACCTCTATAAAAATATTCGAAGCAACCACCTTACGCTCCTCTCTCCTCCATCCAAATATCTTTGCACAGAGACTGGCCACCTAAATTGTCCTGTTCACTGCCAAAAGCCTTTTTCTTGCCAGCAACCCATTCACTTATAGCCAGCTTGGTAGCGTTCACAAGGCATGCCATCATTCCGGTCGCTAAACCAAAGTTTTAGAAACGCCACCTAATGAGATATTCAAACAGCGAGAAAATCGCACGCCACTTGTGGCATCGTAATTTATTTAAGACGAAAATGTTGGAATATTTGCACAATTCGCTCAGAGGTGTGTGCACCCCAAACAATGAGTGCTTCGTGCTCTGGGCTTTCACCCTTTGGTATTGGAACTTGGAGACCTAACGTACAGAAACTTCCCTCAATGCTTCCTCGCAGGTGCAAGCCTTAGCGATCTTCTGGGCAACACTTGGATATGGGCTAGGAATTTATGCGATAGGCACTTTCTTGAAAAACCGCTGGGAACGCACGTGGAACACCTTGAAAAGGGAGCTCCTCAAAATGTGCGAGTGGTGCACGAAGGAGAAAAGAGGATTCTGAAATGTGCTTGACTGTGAGCACTGATGTTTCTATGCTGTTTTTATCGCATTTGTAATGTGCATTGCCCAAGTTTCAGCCTGAGAGCCACTGAGCATGGACTTACAAAATTTGGTGAGTGTGGCACATTATAAGAGTGACTTAATTTGATATACCAGCTTTAAGAGATGATATAAACACATGAAGTGTGTTTGTCTTATTGTATAATTGGTCATCGCAAGAGAGAGTTTTGCAGAAGCTGCTCGAAAGCATTATCGCACAATTTTTATTATTTATTGACAATTTGTGGAAGTAATTGGACAGAAATGCAGAGTGTATATCCTATCAGCCTGTCTTATAAAAATTCCACAACGGCCAGTTAAATCTATTCATTGCAGGCTAGATCCCACATACTTGACTTCATTCCTTCAATACATTATTAACTCCAATACTTCCTCTAAATGGCATCCAGAGCGAAATGTCTTCGGGAGGCGATGAATCCAACGGTTGAAGCTGATGAACGACTTGTCTGTTGTCATCTCATCAAAAAATCAAATAGAACGATAAAATACTTCGTAATTCCGTTTACCTGAATATCTCATAAATCACTAAGAAATAATGAAGAATGCAAGATAAAGCGTTCATGTTCTAAAGGTTTTGATCAGTTATTTTGATGTTTCAGAACGCATTCCGTTTTTTCAGATTTCTGAAAGAAACCTGCCGCAAAGCGAATACTTTCTATGCGTTTGCATGGATGCTTCTATCTATTCTGTAGTTTCACTTCTGGAATCTCTACATTTAAGCTAAAGGGATTTGCAAAGTTGATCTAATCCATATGGTGACTACTAAGCATTTCGACCTGGCTGACAGATCAAAATCTTACGACCTGCCTCGATAAAAAAATGAGTCCATTGCATAAGATCTTTGTGAGCAATGACTTCGACTTGAACAGGGACGCATTGTTGGACGCTCTTGATAATTTATTGCCGCTTTGAGGGCATGAATGATCTGGTAAGCCGGAATGATGGAAGGCGTATTATTTCACCTCCAATGATACCGTTTTTCACGTGCCTAATGGCTTTGAACGATGTGAAATTCATGCACATTTTTAAGTATCCTCCATAGGTGATGCTAATTTAGATGTCGTAGGATATGCCCAGCAAACTTCTTTTTCCTTCAATGATTTCTCAGTTCAAACATTCGAAGAACCAGGCAAACACAAACCAAAAAATACAGGTGCGACGCTGTCGTAATGCCTTTGCTCATGCAAATTTGCAGAAGTGTCTATAATCAACCGTTTGAATCATCGCTATCTAGCTCCTTACAAATGAAGAACCATGCTAAAACAGCTGGCGCGATATGCGCTCTCTAGCACGTTCAACTCTTTCCAAAAGAAAAATAAAGCATGCAGAAGAACTGACTCAATTATCCGAACAACACAGTAAATTTGCGCTTTCTTGTGATCCTAGGAAAGCGAAATAAATGTTCGACAGGTACAAAATCCGCTTATATTGTTTAGCGACCTCCTTGCGTATAATCCTCGTTGATGCTAGTGGATCAACATGAAGTGCAGAACAGGAAACATTCCATGCAGTAAGTACATCATTACAACTCTTACTGCTGTGCTTCCTGATTGAACCACTCGGTGGCAAGACAGACAGGACACTCACGTACATACGAACAAACACGACATTTTCATTATATACTTCTGCGCCGTACACTCGCGAAACCAACTTGAAAATATCACTGCGTAAGCAGCAATGCACGGTGGGCAAGCAGGGGAAGGGTGATAAATAGTGAATGACAACAGAGATGTTAGCCATCGTGTGGAAGAAAATCATACCAGCGCAACTTTCAAAAGGGTGAGACACCGGTGCTGCTGGCAAGGGTGGAAGCTTTACAATTCTTAAATAGTAGCATTGTAGTAAATCATATCATTTCCGCCCTCTCCATAATAAAGACATTTCAAAAGCTCTGTTGTTAAGAACATTAAGAACGTCGCCGTTGCAAAGATTTTATTTCACAAGAATAATAAAAAACAAGAAAACAATCAAAACATAGAACCAAACAAAAGCAGCAATAAATCATGTGATCACAATGATCGAAAGCCCTCGTCAATTAAACACAAACTCATGGATAAGACCGAGGTCGAGATGCTTTAGGCTATTATTGAACACAGAGACACCAACAGGAAGATTATTCTACACTCTGAAGGCTCAGAAAGAAAACGAATTATAAACTGAATTCAAGGCTGAGACTCATGACAGCGACTTAAAACTATGATTCTTTACAGTATAACTTGAGCTGGAATGAGCTGGTAGATTGGATGAACACGATCGAAACATACTGTGGAAGACTGAATAAAATCGTCGAGTTTCACCATGGGATCTAAGATATTTAGAGGGGAATCTAGCTTCAGTGCAGCATCAACCTACAAGGGACGACAAAGGTTTTTTTTTTATGAAAGTCGGAAATGACCGGGTGAACTCCACGCGGACTGTAGCTGTATTTCTCAGAGATATGGCATAATTGAGCATTCCATCATTCTAAGGAACTAAATGATTTATTTTTTTCTCTACGAAAAGAGGAGGAATCTGCAAAAATATATCGCAAGCACCTGATAACTGAGGCGAACAAAAATGCGCGGCCCTAGAAAAAAGTTTCTTTCCGGCTTTCTCGCTGAAAGCGTGAGTGGGAAACCCATCCATAGTCAACCTAACTTCGGAGCATGAAGGCTGCTTATGGTGGACACCTTTGCCTGCATAATATCCTGCTCCAAGAAGAGAAGCTCATCGGGAGAACAAAGTATGTTCCACTGAGGTGTGTCTGTATCAGGCCACCGCTATCTATGCTCGGTCTAAAGTGTATATGCGGTTCATCCCGTCAGATATCTAACCTCATCGACTTGGCCCTTACGATTCTATACGCTAGTCATCGCACGGGGAGGACAAGAGGCGACCTCTGATGTCGGTGGCCCCTGGTATCTGCCGGGTGGCTACCGCCCTATGAGAGCAGTTCCACCTGTGCAACAAAGGAAGTAATTGGAAGCACGTGAATGCCCAGCTCAATGTATTCTATCATTTATGAAAACTGTACGCTTAAAAATTGTATTTTCGACCTCGTGGGCCCTCGGAGCTGATATCTCAACCTCTCCATCTCCCCCAGGCCCATCTCTCCCCATCGTCTATCTTTTTCCTTGTATCTGGAGCCAATTACCTCATAGCGGGCCTAATTCAAAATTTAGGATGGATGAACTATGCTGTCTTAATGCAAATCGTTGTTGAGGGCGCAATGATTTTTTGCACAAAGTCATGTGAGCACAACACACTTAATTGAGCGGTTGTTTTGATAGAATTGTAAAGTGCAAAATGGGTGTGTACAAAACGATGCCAAAAAAGTAAATGAAAGATCATTGATGAGTGATTCGTGTCATTCTCGTTTAACGCTTATGACTGTATTTTAGCTTCAGATACTCTCCTAATTGAGGTTTTGTTCGCTCATCGAGTTGTCGAGCTGCGAATTGGTATAATGTTTTTCACACTCAATTCTAGGAATATCATCGTTTGTTCCCTATCGGCGAATTTAGACTTGTGAATACTATACACCTGTAAATATTTGATGAATTATCGGTGAATTGCCACAATTTATTGTTTAATCAACTATTCGATCCTTTTATTGGAAACTGAGTAAAATTACATTTCATATTATGCAGCCTACAGATTGAGAACATTGGCAAAAAAAAATGCTGAGACATCGCTTAGAGTTCAGACCAGCTTACTCCACTTTAGGGCGACTGCAGCTTTCTCCAAACATGATTTTGTGCAACATAACAACAACCTCTGAAAAGGAACAGCAAAATCCACCGTTTCTTTTCGTTTCACTATATGCTGCTTCTGTTATATGTGGCTGCGTCTGATCTAAATGCGTCATTATCCATATTTTTCAAAAAAGATGTCTGTTTCTTAGATCATGGTCAGAGTATCAGTTCATAGAAAATTATTCCATGAAAGTTCCTTTTTTTATCTATTATAACTTATAGCACCTTATTCTAGTGCCACATACCAGTCATTTCAAAGCGGCTGAAAGTCTTTCAGTTCGGCAGAATATAATTTCAGATTTTTTTTTTTTTTTTTTGATTAGGTGAACTTTGTTGCGATCTGTAAAGTTTGGATGTTTTCACTGGGATCATTTTATCTGAAACATTTCCTCGTCAACTGTTTCGAAAGAACTGCTACGACAGAATCCTCCCAGTCTAATTCCAGCACCACAATTCATAGATATTTGCTTTTGGTTTCTGAGCATCCACGTTAAACCTTTGTGGCCTATATGCTTCATACGAGAATCCGTAGATAATTCACTTGCATTATTTGGATTTCATTATCCAACTGAATCACGTTCGTTGCGTTTTCCACTATTTTTCAATCATATCTCTTCGAATTTCACCATGCTTACAACCTGTTTCTGCCAATTCAACTTTGACGCTGAAGAAGTGCGTTAAATGCGCTCACATTTAGTACGCTTTAATTGTTTTATCTTTCTGTGTTCATTTCGCTGTTACCTAAGTCGTCGTGTTGTGACGTTGCTGCTCAAAATGTATATTCAATGTTTATCGCGACCTTAAATTTCACCGTTCATGTATCTTGGGGATGCATATTGAATTCCAATATGGAATTGAGTTGTTTAATAGACTTGTCGTATTTTTGTCACAGGTTATTTATATGCTCATTGCATATTCGGATGGTTATAACCTACCCTCTACCCCGTCGCAAATATATGAACATTCTCTTCGCGTTTCATTTTTAACGTTGAGGTGTTTCGTGACAAGCCTTTTCGCAGTTATAGTGCTCCCATTTATTTAAAACAAATTCGGTGCCAATACATCATGAAAGTACCTTCGTCAGCAAGCCACCAACTGCACAACGAGCGACAGGCAATATCCCCACTCCTAGAGCACCTAGAAAAACCTGCAAAGCCATCTTTGCCGCATTCTATGACGCTCTATGGTACACGCTCTTTTCATCTCCTTTGTGATTTGTAGGCGATCGCTTTCCTCCCTCAATCATTCTCTCAATTGCCTTTTTAAAACACTTTTTCCCTGTCGTTTTCATTCGCACTGGTTATTCTGTTTATCTTTCTGCGCAGGAAATAAGTTGAAATGCCTGAGATTTCAGCGACATTGTATATTGCAGCATGTTGTTGAAATTACACGATACGTTATCTAGAGCTAACGAAAAAAATTGTTCATTTTTGATGAAATAACGTTGGTAATTGCTGCATTCAATCTAAAAGAAATTCTTCTAAGTTGTTTCATGTATCTACTATATTAAACCGTTATGGGCTATTTTGACAAGTTCCTTCTGCTAGTCGCGCTTTCAATATCACAGAAGTGACAAGCATAAATTCGCCTTGAAATACTCTAATATGCTTGCACAAATATTTATCCCGACGACTCATTGAGATTTAACAGAAGATTTTTTTTAGCTTCTTATTGAATGGAAAAACTGTGTCAACAGTTGAGAGAAATCTTTGAAGAGGATCTCGTCGATGTTGACGAGGTGAAGAATGTGTTGAAGTCATACTCCAGCAATCCAGCCGATTGGATTGAATTCGCCAAGTTCGATGATCAGAAGTAAGATATGATGACTTCCTCGGATATTCAGCACAATTGCGAGTTTGATGTGTCGTTATTGTGTTACCATAGATGACAGCACGTAATGAATTTTTCATTACAACACAACACTAACAACACTCATCGTTTATCAGCCTTCTTAAATCACCATGCATCACGCAGTATGAGCTCGGTCTATCTATCCGTTTGTATGCACATCTATGTGGCCATTTTCATGTAGCAGCTTCATAGCAGCTTCAGAAAACTCAGAAACAGAAGACGTTTAGACGTATTTCTCTAGTGAGAAAAGGACTCACGCATTTCAGCTAGGCCTTTTCAGCCTATGACTTTATAAATGATATAACTTATTCTTTTACTTCGAATAGAGCCGCAGGAGTTTCATTTCTTACGAGGTGTTGAAATCGATGGCGGTTTGTTTTTTAACTACGCTTCGAGGCAGCGTACGTACGTAAAGCATAGTGATGAGGAATTTTAAAGGAGAACGGACAAAAACTTCAGGGCAAACAAACGTAGTTGCATTCAGAGACACAGAAGACAAAACGGAGAAGATTTACTGCATATTTTCAATGAAAATGGAAAAATCTGAAGATAAGAAAACAAGAGAACATGGTCTTATTCAAAAATGATGGCTATTTTTTCGACGAATTCTGGAGGTGAACTGTCCGCACGGTAACTATGAGAGTGATACTCAAGATTGTCGGAGCCAATTTGAGTAAGTAACAGTTAGTTTTGCATGCTGTTTATATCTTCATAGGCATCATTGCGTTAATGACATGGCTAAATGTCAGTTCCCACTGGCCATGTAAGTAATTTGTTGACAACCGTATGAGCTTCCTTTCTACCCGAAACTTCAATCGGTTCAAACGTAGCGCTGCATTCGCTCAGCTTATATAATAGGAGAGCCGTTCATTTTCGCTCATAAATGTGGAACTCGACAACCTATCAGACTCATTTACGTTCTTTTTCATTGTTTTACAACTAGAATGAGTGATAACAGCAAAGAATTTTATTCAAAAAAGTTTAAATTTTTTAATGGAGCCACTAAGACCGTTGCGTTATGCACTCGTCCATCTCACTCCTCCACACAACATTTGAAGCTTTGAGATTGTACTGTATTCATGATCAATCCATGGACTTAGTCGTGCAGCTTATTTTAGTCGCATGTTGAGAAATAAATTACTTTCAGGAAGCAAAAATCATGTTCTGATTTTTACAAACATGCGACTTCGCTTATTTGCTTATTGAAACGAAAAGATTGTCTAAATCTTTCTGAAATTTCTCAATGACGATTTTTGCATAAGTCTTGTGGCATTGAAAACGGAAACGTAACTAGCTGATAGGAGGCATCTTGGAGTTCATGGCCAATGCTTGATGAAGTTTCTATCCAAAATTTCTGCATTTTTTTTGAAGCAAGAAAATAGACCGCCAAGTGTGGGGAATTCGACATCTGTTATATAGACCTTATAAGAGATAACACAGTGAAATGCCCCTAAAAATTTGGGCTTCTTCTGTGGCATAATGTAGTAAGAAGGAAATGCCAATCGAACTCAAATGATCGTGAACCAATGGAAAATTTTCTTACATGTGAATTTAGGACGAGCTGTGCAAACACGATTTTTGTGCGATTGTTACTTTTCAACGCGCCGAACGCACTCTGCCAACACATGCAAATTTGGCTACCTGGATTGAACAGCATAATTTTCACTTCAAACTTAAGATTCAGACAATAAATTTGCCGGACTTGTATCATTTTGTTTAAGATGCCAAATTAATATGGAGGGTGAGCGAATTCGACTAGTTGAACAGTGATTCTACGGTGATCACAAAACCTTAACTAGTAGAGATTCTAGACTTCATGCAATTTATTTTCTAATTTTTTAACGGCAGGTTATAAATTTATCGGGTATAACGGACATTTACAAGTTCACATGAAAATTCTCCAAAATTTTGGTCGCTCAACTCAGGGCGCTAAATTCGAACTCGCACGTAATTGACCAGTTCGATTGTAGAGGTTGCCAGCCCATTTTTAGTCTGTTTTGTAGGAAATGCGTTCAAAACTATTCCATATTAATCTATTCTATTTACGCTTCTCTACAAAAATTGCCATTTGTCTTTCTGAAAGATTAGGTTTAATGGTGCCACGTATTATAGTTTCAGTGGGAACTATAGTTTAAGCAAATACGAATCATGTGTGCGTTGAATATGAAGTAGATTGAACATTTTCAGTGCACTGTTAAAATAAAATTTGAGGTGACAGCACTACGATCGTGACTTCTGAAATGTTCTCATATTTCCATTGATAAAAAAAGTTTCAGATATACGAGGAATTTGGTGGATGCAGGCAATGGAAAGTATAATCTCATGGTGTTGTGTTGGGGCCCAGGAATGGGAAGTAGGTAAGGAAAAAAGTTGTCGTTCCACTGTTTGTTTTCATTTACCTCAAGTATTAATAATGCGCTCCTAAAAATGACCTTTATATGGATAACACTGTGTTATCTTTACGTGGATAACATGGATAACGCTACTGTGTTACGTGCAACTCGTAGAATGTGTTTGTGTGTCGATGTAGTGCATTGCGAGCAGACGATCTCCGCGCGAGACGGTGAAAACTCTTTGGAGTGCAATTGACCCTAAGGACACTCTGACAAGAAAAACCTGCGGCAATTTGGATAGGAAAAGAAAAACATCCTGATGATCATTCCTCGTCGCGGTCTCCGCAACACAATATGCTGACATATGCGTGAATTATAGATATCAGCATTTCATTCTTTCGCTTTTTATGAACCTTGCAAGCGTCTTCGGCCGAAACCATTTAAAGTACTTTTAATGCTTTCGACACGGTCACTGAAAGAGCACATGAGACCTTATGAGGTTGGTTTGCATGTTCCGCGGTGGTGCTATATGCCAGTGGCAATATTTTATTCGGTGTAAAACTTAAGGTAAATAGCCGTCACTTTTGTGCACATTTTGTATTAGAGCGACACAACGTTTCCTATATGTGGTGCGAGGCAGTTTTGTATCTTCCGTACCTCATTACATCATCTCACTCTTTCAGTATTCACGATCACACGGATGCACATTGTTTCGTGAAAATTCTACAAGGCGAACTTATGGAAACCCGCTATAGCTGGCCTTCGGATGATACTACTGAAGAACCTCTAACCGAAACTGGTGTTTTTATGTGTTCAACAAATCAGGTCACTTATATATGCGGCGAGTTTTTCAGCTTACTTTTATTTGTGAACAAGAAAAGTGCGGCATATATTGTCCTAACATAAATATCTGAAAACAAAAAGTTTTCCCGACCATCTTTTAGAAAATACCATATTCATACAGCGCGTTTTCAATATGCGCAACTAAAATCACCTAAGAAATCTTCCGTACTAGTGTTTCCTCAAATTCGATAAGAAAAGGATCGTTCGCCTTCTTTGATGTCATATGCAACGCTATAACTCATGGGCTGCACCTCTTGTGACGGCAGATCTACAAATATGCCTCAGAGAAAGCCTGATAAGCAACGTTTTGACAAGGAAATCAACAAGCGCGCAAATGCGTATTTCCCTTCACAGGAAACACGCCATTTAGGAGTGGAGGTTAGCGTTAATGAGAAACAAACTAAAGCACTTGAGTGGGCAGTACTGAGATTTCGATATTGGCAAGCGTAAAGAGACAGTTTTTTTTTTTTTAAGAAAATCGTCTAGTCCTCCCTAATGAACAGAAGACTAAGAAATTTAAATTTTCTGACCGATCACTGGACGGTACGCTGCTTATTTGGCCAGCTCCGACCACTTGGATTTCTATCCTACTGACATAACACAGGATTTGATGCGCTGAACAGAAGTCCTGCTGAAGGTGATAGGAAGATGAAGGATTATTGCGAAGGAGTACGTTATCCGATCTGGCATGCAGACTACCGTAGTTGGTCAATTTAGAGCTGACTGCGCTATTTGAATTTCACCATTCGTAGAATTCGGACCCGGAACTTGCACGCTTTAACGAAGAGTACTAACCATCTTTCTATGATGTCACTGCTCCCGGTAGGCACACGAACGTTGGCCGCTGTTCGTAGCATGGCGTGTTACTTCTATTCGCCCTAACGCGGTTGCTTGCTGGGTTTCCGAAGCGTGCTTGCAAATGTGCCGTGAGAAAGATTGAAACTCGCGAGCTAAGTATTGATTTCCGAACGGAGTGGGGGTGGGGAGAGGAGGATACCGATATGGAAGCCTCATCAGTAGGGGTGAGATTTTATTTCGATATATATGAGCGATCAATAGGACAGCGGTATAAAAATGGAAGCGCTGTAACAAATGAGGTGCTCAAAGACGGTAGCGAAAGAGATGGCCATGGCGGCTGAAGGGAATGATTTAAGAGCAGGAGAGTCGCTGAATCAGGGGAAAGAAGAAATTTCATTAATCAGGTCAGATTTTATCAAATTGAGCAGCCAAATTAATGTTTCGAGAGCTTCATTGGGGTTTCAAGAACCTTTCTCGAAAAAGACTCGGTGAAAGAGGATAAGGATTGAAATTAAACTAACCAAGTCCTTTCTTTTGAATGACTTGTCAAATATACAAGGAATCTTTTATGAGTTAACTAAGATGTGTGAAATTAAAAGAAGTTCCTTTTTCACGTGGTATACATTTCATGACTTCTATAGGTGTTCATATCAAAATGTTTTTTTTTTTGCAGACAAAATCGGACTGCATCGCATGGAAAATCCGAGTCATTCGAATAATGCAGTTAGTCTGCATTTATACATTCCACCATATGATCATTGCAACTCATTCGATCAGGTATTCAGCAGCTTTCTTCGTAAGAACAGGACAGGCATTTATTTTACCGAAAAATTCCACTTAAAATTTAATAAAAGCCTATATTTATCTGTATGTTATATATCTCTATCAGCTCACAATCATCCACTGCAATGAGTGGAAAGTGGGATATTCAAGACAAATCTGAACAAGTCACTTCTGTCACGATGCCAACACGGTTGTAGCGATCAAGGAGAGCGATCAAAAGGCAAAATGCAAAGTTTCAGGAGGTATCGAAACCATCTCGAGAGTTTAAATCTCGCAGGATTCTCGGATTGCTTGAGCCATTTCTTTCATACAAATGCCTGTTCATAAATATGGGCCTCAATATGTCGTCAGACACTGCGTTTGCTTCCAAATTTAGCCTTCTGTTGTGCAGATTTTCCAATTATCAAGAGAAGCCGTTTCTAGCATCGGTACTTGAAATGAAGATGTAATATAACCTAGCAGCACTACCTCAAGAAACCCTCATCACTGAAGCATTGTGGGCATAATCATTTGGGGAGCCAAAACTTAACGTTTTTTCAGAAAACAGGAAAAAAGATGAAGTGTCCAATGACATTCTACTCCACATACGGTAAAAAGGTCGACTACAGGACGATGGTTGCATGAATATGGCGTGATCGACAAGACGATCAACGATGAGCCGAATCTTGGCGGCAATCTTGGCGACTGCATTTTATGCGACAGGACATGAGACGATATCTAAAACATTTGACGCCAAAAACAGGCGGCTGACGCCATGATTAGATTTTTATTTGTGTGGAATACCGATAAATTTGCTTCGAAAAATAAATGAAAAACGATAAATGCAACGGAACATATCGGCTGGTTGGACACTTGGAGGGTGTTTTGCTTTCAGACTGAATCCATGGAACGATACCCGACTGAAAAATGTAGTGCCCTCATTCGCGAATCCTTACTTCAGAATGAGAAATATCATCCTTTCCTTTCGATCAAACAAAATTGGTCTGAAGAAGGTAAAGCTAACGAGCTCGTTTATCATTTAGAGGGGATTTTGCTGAATTGAACTAAAAGAAACGATGCCACAAAAATTCAGCACTCGATAGTGAGAAAATATTTAGTTCAGTTGACAAAGATTTTTACACAAATATATGTGATAAGCAATTCAAATGCACACAAAGAGTCAGATTTATTAATCGTTTTGCTTTTTTTTTGCGCTTTCAGTTTGTAGTGGAAATTCAAAATGTTTCGCTGAGTTTTTCTCGGCTATCTGCCTAATACGACTTCCGTGGCATTTCCCAGATAGATCAGTGACCTGAGATCACACGAATACACTACAAGTGGTGGTTATAAATTTTGGTTCGCTTTGATATTCGATCAAAATAATTTAATAAGCTATGAACGTTTCAGTTTAAGAGACAACATCAAATGTTACCGAAAGTTGTTCGCTAGCGCAGCTCCTCACTTCAACAGCGAAATGTTCAGCAGTCGTATTTTTGCAATAGGAATGCAAAATCTATCTGCTGCATAATTTACTTCTGATACAAAGCAAGTAATCTACATATATCTTCTCTATGGAACTTCAACCAACTTGAAACTATTACTGCATTCGGCTAATGCATATGCGCCTGTTGTCATGAGCATGGCAGGTAAAATTTTTTCTTCACTGCGCAAAATTGGCAACATTCATCAGCACTTTTTCAATATAATATTGTAACGTAAGCGAAATTATGGTACATACATTTTTCGTCAGTGTTTCCGATCGCTAAGAAAATTGAAAGATTTCTAAGATTTTACACTCCAAAAAAGATTGCAGAGTTAGTTTGCGATCATCTTCATAAGATGACTTTAGTGAAACTAGAAGCGATATAGGGAAACAAAATTCCTTCTCACCCTAAATTCTATTACACTCCATCGCTTCGACTGCATTTTTCAAATTCTGCGGCAATAATGAAAAGCAATTCATCAAACGGCGTTATAAACCTCAAATGATGCAACTGCACTTTCTCGATCGTTTCACTGAACGCATGCATAAACACGGCACATTTCCATGAGTGAATGTAAAACTCCACGATTCTGCTCGTTTCGGTTGCGTGAGGGATCCCCTTTGGCCTCATCCGCACTGATGTTAGGGATCTGCAACGCGAAAAAATTCACTTCAACTCTATAATCTATGAGAACAAGGAGCGAATTCTTTGCCGCTTGTGTACGTACTATACGCGGTGCACACATTGAAACCTAATGTTCTGTCCACAGTTTAAAAAGTGGACCACCGTTTAAGTTCCGAATAATATATAGGTTTCTACATGAATTCCGCTCACTTTTTTACTTCATTCAGCTATTTGTGACACTTGCTTCAGCGCAGTGAGCGCAGCTCTTAGATTTGTTCTTTGAGAGTCTTCGTGAATGCTGCAGCACACGTTCCACGCATTGCTGCCTCGAGATTGAGTAACGAATGTGCCGGGGACTTTCAGCGCTGAAAACTAGGTCAGAAAATGTTGAGCAAACCTTTGATGAAAATTATTTAGCTTGCAACTCTAGGAGTTAATAAATTTCGTTGATCGATTTGACGAAAGGACCGCAAAGCTTTCATTGTTTTTCATCGGATTGGAGGCGTCTTGGTTACGTAGATACTTTGACGTGCACTGCACTTCCTTTCAGACCGACAAGCGCAAACGTCGACAGTTGCCTATTGTGTAGGCATTATGAAAAAGAATCAAGGAATGCAATTAAAAACGTCTACGGAGATCACCGAAAGGTCAACTGTAGCTATGTTATGCCCATGTTTTGCCTTTGTTCCCTTGTCGTACTTCCCATTAAAAGAGCAAGAATTGCCAAATGGTGAGATCTGCCATGCGGAATTTCCATCCATACTTCACTGATTTCTCATGTAATATCATCGATTCATCGACTTTCATACGAACCAGCAGTAAAAAGGTGAATGGTGGGACGTTTGCTTCGAAACACAATTGTTTTTCGCACTGTGCTTATAGTTTCAGCTTTTATTTTTCTATGTGGGTTAATTTTGTAATATTTCGTTCATGACTCGCGGTAATCAATTCTTTTGCAGTGTTCTTTAGTCATGGCGCTTTGATGTATTTCTTCAGCCAAATAATTCACTTCAGAAAGAAGGGTGCGATGAATCTTTTCCTTATTATTTCACGGCTGTTTTGATCTGTGACTCCTGCAAGCTTGATGTAAGCATTTGAGAAGCACATCAAGCAGCTGATATGAGGACAAATATTGTTTTGCGACCCCGTCACCCAGATACCCCCCCCCCTTCAAAAAAACACAAAGAAACGATGGATCAATAAAAAGTGATGCAAGCAACCTTTGTCAGAGACACTCATAGAGGAAGATAGTTGGTTTTCACGTCTATTTATTCGACCGTCTAGCTTAGTGTTTAACATATCGATTTCAATAAGTTCATTCAATTACACGAGGAAATCGACTCGAATCGCTATTCATTTTCAGAGTCTTCACTGTTCTCGTATAATATATTATCAACAGCACTGTTCTTGAGACGTTCTCGAGTGTTAATCAAACTGCACTGCTCTGCAGCAGAAAGTCTTCTAGCGATCATGTCGCCTGTATCGGCCTCTTGCAAAACACTCGTCGTGTACTGATTTGATAGATGTTTCATATAATGCTGAAATTTGATGCTTCGACATGAATTAAAAAATTATCGCTATGAAAAAACACTGACACTGATGAGGATTTGAGACTGAATTTAGAAATTTGAATTCAAAAAAACCTCAAGTGCACATGAGATGCTTCATAAACTATTGAAATATACGACTGCATTTTTAACTGCTTACCGAACAAGAAATTAAAATGATGCAATCGAAGAAAGATGAAACGAGGAGCCCTCTAGTATATAAATTCGTCAACGATTTTCAGTAGCCTTGTTTCAGGCGATATTATAAACGATCGTTCAAAGTTATTAGTGTTCTCAACTCGAAACATTCCTTCCGGCCTGTACTTGACCATGAGAACATTTAAGCGATTCACGTACTATGGAATGCCGCTTTTTTTGTTTACAGCAACACAACAATATGCGCTTTCGCAAAATTTGCCATGCAAGGATGATATGCATATGTGCATATCTCTGTCAAATTTTGTGATCATAATTCATACCATAAAAAGTCCTCCTCTTCCACCCGCCCCCTCCCTCCTCTTGCACAACTTGCACTGATCCACCCATTTTGGAAGGAGTTATAGACATTCGAAAGTGCTGTAGAATTTGCATACATCTCACATCAGTGGAATTTTCGACTTCACGTTAATCGCATCACAGAGGACGGATATTTGTGGAAGATCCATATGGTCCGTCGACGCGGTTGGATCTTGATGGCATTATTCAGTTTTCTGCTTGTTGGTAATGTTTGAAAATAATAGGTAGTATACAATGGCGCCTATTGTGTCATCTCTTCAAGCAATATCTGCACTCAGTTAAAACAGCTTATTTCCTTCAGCTCATTTATTTCAGATACAAGTTTCAACATATCCTCATGAAGAAAGTTACAATCCGATTTGTGCGTATCTGCGCATGACCTCTGGAAATGGGAGGATTTCGAAAAGTTCCATAAAAATTCTATCGACTGATCTCATAAAAGTTTTTTCTAATAATTTTTGTGGTCAAAGATCTGTCACTACCGTAAAAAGGGACAATTCTCAAGAACTAACCATATCAGTAGAACAACTTGAGCAACGTCGCTTCTTCGCATTATCGCTTAGAATGATGATATGAAGTTGACTATAGTATGCGTGAAGACGAGTTATCACCGAAATGCAAAAGCCATAAACAATGAGAAATATCACTGATAGGATCGTATTTAATATAACATTTTGTTCCAGGAATGATCCACCTATAAATTTGGTCAGCTATCTAACATTTTTCCAACGAAACGCTCATTCGTCAGGAATTTCAAATCTTGATTAGTAAATCCATTTTACAATTTAACGAATTTGTTGCACATGCTAAATGAACATGGAAAGAAGAAAGTAACGGGAAACATTAATATATCAGAGTGAGATAAAGTTCAGTTTGAAATCACCTCTCTCTTCTCCAGCAGAGTTGTCGAGTCTGAAACATTTTTCATGAGCTCAAGGTATCGATCTCTTTAGTGGAACTTCCATCTCTTTATGATCTCGCTTCGAAACCGGAACAATCATAGAATAAACCTCCAGTTGCACTCATTTACCTTCCAACTATGACGTCATCTAGTTATGAATTAGCGAACCCACAGTGATTCCCCAACTTTGCAAAAATCGGCACTCCGCATTAAAGGTAGTGTTTAGTGGAAAAATGCCTTCGAATTTGCGGAACCAACAGACTGCACTTTTTTGTGCTCGAAAATTCTAGAGCAATGCAGCAGCGAGCATGAACTTATCAAACGAGCGGACAGGAGTTCTCCTAAAACATGTTCTTCATAAAGACGCTATTTTCATTATTCCCTTTGTATTCACCTTATAGTTTTATAAATAAAACAAATCTCTTGGAAACAGTTTCAGGAATGAATTAAGAGTTGAGGCGATTCACAAAAACAAGCAGAAAAACTACTGAAGAATTGAGCCGTTTCCTTTTAATTACCCATAGAATTCTTGATGACTGTGGTTTTCAGCGATGAATTTTTGGATGCAAACTTTACATTAAGAAGCGCTAATGAAGTTTCACATTGCTAAAAACTCGTTTATAATGTACGTATGCTGTCAATTTTCAAATAAGGGCGAATATGGAATATTTTAGAGATGCTCACCTCTAACGGGTACTATATGAGCGGCCGCTATTGCGAAAAGATAGGTGACCACAAAAAGTAAGCGTAATCCAACACTTGCTAGTGAAATGAGCAAAAATTCTAGAATATAAATATGTGTGAAATGAGCAAAAATTCTAGAATATAAATATGTGGGCATAAAAATTCACATAGTATCTTTCATAAATAACTATCTTAAAATGTTGAAGAAAAGTTTTTGAGATCATTTTGAAATATATACATCACTAAAGTTTTAGAAAGATACAAAGGTCTCAACATTCTCTCAATGTTAATTCGTTTAGAGGTTACATTCATTGATGGACAAATTGCGCAGAACTCATTTCTGACAAATGAAAACCCTCTCAAAAGAACTGCTTAGATCTTAAAACTTAAACTGGATCAGAATACCCTCATCGCATTCTAGAGAACTGACTCTTATTCATACAATTTGTTGGTCGAAAATCTGGCTCAATATTAACCCTAGGCAGTAACACATCCATTTTTATGAGGATTGTTTAATTCCATCTATGAATCCTAGAGCATTGGTCGACCCTATAATGCATTCTTTGCACTTTTTCCTATAATGCACTATTCCCAATAATTCCTATAATTATTGAAATGTGGGCACTTCCAATAATTCTTATAATCCCTATAATGCACTCTCAAGTTCCCAATAGCCTAACTTTAAAGAGTGCCCACTATGGTGAAAACAAAAAGAAAAGTACCTGTATTTATGAGGAAAATTAGGCTCACTATATTCAAGGAAAGCAGCTAAATCGGATGAATATTCAAAGAAAAACTTTCGAACTCAGAAATTTTCAAGTGTATATTCCCCAACCGACGAATAGTTAGTGATATTCACCCATCAGTGCACTTCAACAACATTTGTCGCTTGCTTTCATTGCAGAAATATCGATAGAAATTGGGTAAACGAATTTTAATTTATATCAGAACGCTTTATTGAGGCATCTATTGAAGAAATCGTAATGACACTAATGTTTAATAGTGTTGATTCCTGTTTACAGATATTATGACGTTTAATTTCATATGATATTGTGGATGCAACATAGGTAACGGCTCAAACGCGTCAAGAGCTAAAAAAATTGTTGCCTTCTTAAAGCAAGCGTTTTTTGATAGGCTATAACTGTAAAAGAGCATAACAAATAAAATGAACTGACCAAACTTTTTATTAGCAGTTAAAATCCTGCAATTTTGTAGAAGATAGAGGATTCATATATTTATAACTTTTTTATTCTTATGCATTAGAGTGGCGTAGGTTTATAATTGCAGTTGAAAAATTTGGTCACATTATAGTGTTTCATTCTTAAAGTGCAGCACATTTTCATGGTTTAAATGAAAGCTCTTAGTAAATCGACGAAATTTCTTACCAAGGCGCTCTCTTTTAATGCCCCAAACAAGAGAAAAAGCGAAGAATGCCTGCATTGCACAAAGAATACCAAGAACGATAAGCGAATGTGAGTATCCCTGAACAACGCTGCGTGCGGCCACATAGGAAATCAGCGATGTGAGTAGCATAAATTCCACATATGCGACTATCATACCTCCGGTCTATAAAACATTGGCAGGTAAAATATATTGTGCAACCTTCTCTTTTTTTCATCACTCTGAAAGAAAAGCAGATGAAAAAAAAAGGCAAAAGAAAACGGATGACGAGTGAAATGGACAGAATTAGAAACAGAAACTTTCGCTTTGAAGTAGAATTGGCGATTTAGAAGAGAAGTAGGGAACATCCAAAAAAGAGATTTGACTTTCTTAATTCAAAAGATGAGATAATAAACGAAACAATGGCTTCAAACCGACAGCCGATAATGCTTTCGTTAAATATATGACGTGAATTTCACATTAACAGACAATGATTATTGCATTAACTGTGTAAAGAGTAGAATTTCGAGAGCTTCGAGATCCGGCTAAGGTGGCGATTCCTTTGGATACCTCATCGTCACTTATTTATGAAGAATTTCGTGGATCCCCTTCGGTTCGTTAGTTTCAACAAACGCAACCTCTTTTATTCTTGTTCTTTTGATATCCCAAAAATCACAGGAGAGGAGTGTTAGCCGCTAAGCGTACCCTTAGATGCATCAATCGAAAACAGCAAAGATTATTGTGAATATTGTACTGATGTATCGCCATATCACCGTTCAAGCAATCGATTCCCATATGTAGCTTTTCCATCGCATTTTGTCAGTAATGCTGATTTCTATGTAAATAGACAATCAACATCCATTTCACTCGCTGAAAATGAAAATTTTATATCGCAAATATATTATAAAGGTTTCACAAAATACGAAGAATTCCTTAAACAAGTAGAAAACGTTCGATCTCAACACTTCGGTTATTTTGTCATTTATAAGCTTGCATGACTGGCATGGAAGATCTATGGACGGAAAATAGATGCTGCTATGACAACTGATTGGAATCAAATCATCCATATTCATCTTCAAAAGGTCCTTGCTTCGTTTCTTAAATTTAGAATACAAAACGTTTTGTGCATACTACTTGTTTCATTCGACCAGTAACGTCAAGGGATCGCAAAATTCTCCTCCAAATGGGCAGTAGGTCGTCGAAAGTTGCGGTCCCGCACAATTCTTGCTACCTTTTTTTGCCTGACTTTTTGCATCCTGTCCTCTTTACATGCTGTGTAAAATCCCTCGAACTGATGGTAGTTGCTCCATTTAAATGTCAAATTTTAGAAAATTGATTTAAAACATGTTGTATTGTATTTCAAAGTGCTATTTTATGATATATCCTCGATATATATTTCATCCTATAGCTATGATAGATGCACATTTATGCTTTTCTTATACTCTGCTGCTTCACTGCAGTCTTCTTTGAATGAAGATTATTCTCTGTTTTAATTATTACTATCTCTTTTCATTTATCACTTCTAAGCATTTTCATAGGAATTTTCGTCTCGGATAATTGAAAAGTGCTCATTTTCACTGCACACTTAGGGCATAAAAATCTTACCAGCATGTTGAGAACTTTTTAATCATTTTGGCTAGAAGTGCTGCCAAATTCAGCAACAATTGTTCCTATGCACAAAACAGCATAAAATTTTGAGAATAATGCTGCAAACCAAAGTATAGCTCATCACGAAAGTATTGCAATGATAAGAACCTAAGGATGATGAAATAAATGAAGATTCATCATTCTTTTGATTATCCATTATGAGATCATTCAGCTCTGGTAAAAGCACAGGCGTTATGAAGAGCCAATATCCGCATGTAAGAAGACGAATGAAACGCCACAAACACAAAGGAACGTTTGATGAGCGGATATGACGCAAATCTTCTGGGATGATGCGCGCAATTAGCACTCGGGCATGTATATATGCTGATGACGGCAAGCTGTCAGAAAGTTACCCAACCATTATTCTGCCGCTGACAGCTCTAATTATTGGCTGCATTAACAATTTTCTAAACTTCAAAGTGCAATTTTGGCGAAAGAAAACATCGGCAATAAGCGAAAGCCGCTCTCTCATAATAAAATCGCTTAACTTCTTGCAATGAGACGACAATGATTCGTTGCCTTCATCACACATGTTAAAGTTCAACGAAAGGTATTCGAACATACGAAACCTTAAAATGTTTAATTCTTCCTGCAATGCATTTAAATTCTAAGGATCAACAAAATGGCTGGACAGTCATAAGCATTTCTGGTACGTACGACATGTCTGTTCTTCTCTGATGGTGAAGTTTGTTGCTGCATGGACATAAAAGTGTTACCAGCTCCTAGTTGAGTTATGACTTAAAATATGAACTTCTGAACATTGAAATGGATGATTGTGAAATGAAGGAAAAATTTACATCGCTGTAAACGAAATCACGACAGCAACAGGACTATAGGTAGTCAAGAGTAATTTTTGTGGCAGAGGATTGATATTGTGCAGCGGTGCACTTGATTAGAATTTTAGGTCGATTTTAGTGCGCGAAATAGGCCAATATCTATTTCCTGCGGGTAATGGGAAGATTTGATCCTCGAGACGATGCCGATCGTCACTTACACAATGGAATTTTCGATGCACGTAAATGACTAGAAATTTGTGCATAGCAGTCAACAGTCTTAAGAAGTTACTCGTCGTTCAAAGGGGAAATCGACAACAATGGAGAAGTTTCGAGAATCATATTTGAGCTAGTCTAATAGCATGATTACTTACATAATAAATTTACCGGTTTTTCAAAAAATATTTCTTTAAATAATTGATTGCTGGTTTAAATTTTGGTCGCCTTACTATCAATAACCGGAAATACCCCATCTAAATTGATATTGCGCCATCACTGGCTGCTTTTATGATCAATGTTTGAAACGATGAAATGTCGAAGAATTATACTCGAAAGAAGGAATCAAAAGCTGGAAAAATGAATGAATGGAAAACTTATTCGAGGAGGAATATTAAGTAAACGGAGATGAATCACAACAGCTCAACTTAAAAATAAAAAACATAACGTTTCGTTCCATTCAGTTGAGATACAAGATTTAATTACTTTGGAATCAAAATGTATGGAAAAATGATATATATTCGCAAGGTAAATCTCATTTTTGGTCGAATTCTCATTTCATGTCAGATGAATGCTTGTCGTTTGTTATAAAATCAAACGCTTATGGCATGTGTTCATTTATTATTATTGCTCATTGAAGATTTTAATGGCAGTTATTGACAGCTCCCAACAACTTTCAACATGAAAAATTAGCGCTTAGTGAATTATTGAGAGATGTGGTTACTATGGACCCGATTAGCGCTTTCTGTCATCAGACTTCTTCTTCTTTTTTGTTGAATTGCTTTTTTATTCTATATCTATCGTTGATTTGCATTGGCTGTTTGCTGGCCACTGCCTGATGATTACTATTAATGCTGCAATCACTTACAATGTTTCCTTTCCCCACTGCGATCGAAGCAAGCAGACTTTTCCGGGAAATCATCGATTCACACCAGTGGTGGATGAAGGGTGGAAGGAATGGTTTCGGCCCCATTACGACCTCGGATGCAGCACAGCGAGAAATTGTAATACAAATAGATGATACTTTGAAGAAACAGAAGCTTTAGACTATTTTCAGTGTCAATCTCTGCGCCCTGGCCACCTCTCATCCACTCAGTCCCTCTAGGCTTCATGCGTTCGCTGATGGGCTTTACAATGGAATTAGTCCATTAAAATTTCACCTCTTGAATAATGTTGATAATTAACGACTACCGGAATATTCGTTGGCATAAATGAGAAAATACTTAGTAAACAGGTTCAGGAGGTGCTTCGGGAGACCAGAAAACTTCTGTGAATACCTCTATTTTAATGTTTTCAAGCACGCAGTACTCTTACAAGCCGACTACTATAGTTTAATTTCTCGCTTGCTACTAGATTTTCCGTCGTCAGAACACCAAAAAGCTTTTTTACAAAGGTGATACGAGTTTTTTTTTTTTCAAATAGGTACTGGCGTTTTATGACGAGCTGAATTATGGCCGGTGAGGGAAAATTTTACAATTTGTAGTTTGCTATGAGAACTGTATTGTACACATTGAAATATCAATGAAGAGGCATCTTGCTGACTTTGACTACGGGGGGAGGCGCCCCAAAAATGCACCGACCCGGAGGATAATTTTTGAAACCAAGCCCTCCCCTCCCCTCTCCCTCACAGACCATCGTCGGTTTTCTCATGTCTGTGAGGAATTTTAGGAAGAAAGGTCTAGTCTTTGAAAAATTCCCCATCGAATCACAAGAAGATGAGAAAAGAGCGAAAATCAGTATGTTTAAACAAAAGACGAAGGAGGAAAGCTGACGCCTAAGTGTTATTATAGAAATAGGGATTCGCTACAAAAGAGGATATTAGGATGCAAAGAACATGAGCGGAAAGCACTACGAAAACGAGGAGGTGAGTTGAACGAACCCAACTCGATGTTTTACGAAAAAATTTGCCCAGAGGCGATCAAACAAAGTATAAAATTTTGATGGAACTGCAAATAAAACGCTAAAACTAAGTGAAAATCAGAACTGTATCCATCTTTTAACACCCTAAGGACACAGGGAGAACACCTTCAGGAATGGAAACTTGCAAATGTGCCCATAGTATATAAAGATAACGATGACGTGAAAAATGTGCAAATTGGAGGTTTATGTCGTAGGTGTCCTACCTGTTGAAATTCATAAAACCTTGTGTTTGCGCATAACTTTATACTGCAGCGGGAGTGGGAAAATGCAAATTTTCATAATGCTTTCCGCAAGAACCTTCTAATAGAGACTCATTCAATCGAAGTCATAAACCAAATGAATCTCACAAAGGAAGAATGTCGTTCAACTTCATATCAAAAACGTTTAAAACATCGTTAAGCCATTTTTCATCTTTCAAATAATCGAATAAATATTTCGAACAAACGAAAACACCTTCAGTTTATTAAGTAGTTGCCTAAACAAGCAAAGAATGAAGATTCGTGTAAGCCACAAAATATTTCGAGCGAAATCCATCTCAAAACCTAAAAGGCGCCTTTTTCTTCGCTCCTCCTTCCTCTTTCCCCTCCCTCCTTCTCCTGTTCGCTTTCAGTCTTTCCAGCCGTTTACTGGAAGACTAGACGTATGCGCAAACAACATACACCTGTATTTCACTTATTTTCAATCCCAAAAGAGTTAGAAGCAGAAAGAAGCAACAGGAGGAACCATGTTTGACGACTTCTGAAGAAACAGCAATTAGTAGAAATTTTGAGAAACAACATTGGCAATTCATAATGATTTATAAACAATTTTGCTCCTTCCAAAATTTCATGATCTGTATTATATTATACCTCACCACCTTGGAATTTCTTACGATATAATAAAGCACAATGTATAATGTATATCGAAACATTGATGCTGTGCTATTTCTACTTGCAGAAAATCTATTGACCAAAACAAACAGAAGAAAACCTTTATGATGACGACATTCCAAAAACTCCCGTAAATTAACTATATAATTCGAGCAATGATGGTGTGCAAGTTTTCGTTTTTTTTTTTAAATGTTCAGTTGACCATTCTTCGGAAAAATGAAATCATAATTTAAACCGGAAATAAACAACTGGTTGAAAGTTGTCAATGCTTGGATCCATTTACTGTTTCCTACTCACCGCAGGAACTGAGTTTTACGGAAATTGAATACAAATGTACTCTGTTTGTATATTTTCTGTGACTCAGCGAAATTCATGCTACATCTTCAGAAAATAGCACTATTGAAATCTTGTGAGTATAATCCAGCATATAGCGAGCGCATTGAAGAGCTTTTTCTTTTAAAAACACAGTGAATTTAATTGAAGAAGCGAAAATATCAATTGCAACATAGATAACAATTTCAAGAGTCGAATCAATTGAAAAACGTTGATGACATCAGAGCAATTGAATTGTATGCCAATATAACGGAATACGAAACGATGAGGTTTGTTGTATAATTAAAAGTAAACATTGTTTTATATGGTTTATAGTGGTGTGCACGCATTAGACGCTATAATAGAAAGTGCAAGAGAATGTTCGATATGGACAATGCAAAAATTTTGCGTTCTCTATGGCGCATTTCCTGAGAACAACTCAACCGTGGTAAAATTGACTAAATACACAACGATTTTCTCATGTTATTCCTCATAATTTCTAAAAAATATAAACTCGTGAAGCGGAATACTGAAACAGCAAGGGCTGTTAAGAGAAAGAAATAGATTTTCATGTTCGTAGATCCTCTTCGATCTTAATCGAGGATTTTTCGAAAGAAACTATATGTTTAATTGAGATGTAAAGAATGTACTACTATTTATGGAAATTCCTTCGTCTTTCCTCGAAATTTTAAAATTCTTTTCATCTCTCTCTCCGCCTCCCCTTCCTCCCCCCCCCCAAAATAGGATTTTTCTTTGAATTGCAGTTTTGTTAAGGCTTCTAAAAATGATTTCTTGTCGAATGAAGGTTCGAAAAAAATCGGAACATGTGAGCGTTGTTGCTTCAAATATGATAAATGCTGCATATGAAAACTGCCACTCATCTAGAAGTCTATTGTCGGCCATCGATGAGCATTGCTAATCTACAATACACCTTATGCTGTGCTATATGAGCTGAACAATTCCCAAGGATCACCTGCAAAATAAACTTGGGAGTAATTTCAAGTGCAAGTCTATAATTTCATACATTCCAAAACGTATTCATTAAATAGACAAGTAACTCAATGATATATTTTATTTACTTCCCCGTTAAAATCGATTTCCATTAATGAAGAAAATTTCTTAGCCGCTCAAATGAGTACATTATTCAACAATTTCAACTTTGAAAGTTTTTCTAAACAATTTCGAGCGCTGATGAAGAAGTTCGAGAAGAAACATTGCACTATTCGACTTCTGAAGCGATTCTCCACTGTTTCTCTTCCGTCTTTCTACTTGAAACGGCATATCAATATGGCATTATATAGGTCGCTTTCCGGATACTGTTACGAGACTAGAGAAAAATTTTCTCATCCAAGACCAGACCTTCGTTAATTAATTGAGCGATCAAACCTCAGAAACGATCTTCAAATATCGATCTGTGAAAAGTTCCCTTGAAACAATAATTTAAAGATCCCATACATAATATAGTCGGGAAATAGTCCCATTCATTGGTCCCAACGTGCGTCCACCATTAATAAATCAGGGAATAATACAAGCAGAAATTGCTGTTCTGCACGGGAAAACAGGAGTTCGATATAAACTCTCAGTATTTGTTCTATAGATGAGGTGAACAGTTTTTACTTAATAGCGAGTACTTCCGTTGATGGTGTCTCAAACAACGTAACGTTTCTATGTATATGAACACAAAGGCACATATTCATACTGTAAAACGACATTGAGTGTTGAGTAAACCGTTGTGTACGAACGGAGACCTTGTGGTCAGATATCTTTGGAGATCCACCAAGGGATTTCCCGTGGCATGATCGGATCAACGATATACCTGCAAGAGAAGGGGAGGGAAGGATGTTTCAAGAACTCGGGGTCCCTCCGCAGATTACTTACGTTCTAAAAATCTCCCTCCTTCGCGAGCCGCAACGATTCCACTGGGAAACCGTTTCTGTAGCTTTTGAGCTCAATTTGTTGGATACAATCATAGCTTCTGAAGCCCAAAAGTCGTTTGTTGCTCGCTGTTCCTAAGTTTTCTTTCTGCTTCACGTTTCCCTTTAGCTCATCTTGTCGAACACATTATCTCAGGCAGCTTTTTTATGATCCTGCGACGTGCGTATGGAGGGTTTCCTGAGCTGTTGAGAACGACGTCAGTTTCCACGAATCCCCCGCGGAGAAGCAAAATTTTTTGATCTAGGCATGGAACGGTTGCGTTTTGATCCTTTTCGGAGGATGAAGGGTTTTGGAGCCGGAGCCTCGTCGCAGGGATCCAAAGGAGTAACGTGAGTGGACTTCGAACACAATAGACTTCCGGCGACGATAACTCCGTCGTCTCCATTGTTTGCACCCTCTAGAAATTATTAATTGCGACTATGCGATATCTACGTCTGCGCCTGCTTTCGGCTAGGTCACCTGTGCGTTTAATTCGTACTCACCTTGTCGGTTATCGTTTAATCGATAAATATGATAACTGCACCACGTGCCTACTCCTAAAAACCAACCAGTGAATTAAAAGTATTGCGTATGTAATGGTCATCTTCCCCCACCCCCTTGGCCCCTTGGTTAGTGTGCCTTCGTGTTTATCACCTGACTGTAAAAGTGTGATAGACTGTCCGCTCCTTATAGCGGTGTTGTCTCGCAAGTTACTGGACCGCAGCTCGAAACAGGGTGAAGACCCTCAAGTAGACCGAGACGGCTAGACGAGCCAAGGAGAGCTGGCCCTTACACGTGAACTTAGAATGTCACAGTCGCTTAATTCACTGTTAGATCAACCATTTCACGTAAAAGTGTACTATCATTGGCCACAATTGTTCTGCTGTGTTCACCCTTAGTCGGATTCCACCGGCCAAGTAAGAATTTTACTGTAAAAATAGCACTAACATTAATTCATCAATAGATACGAGCGAAATGGCGCATTATCACCGGGTGGATTGTATAGAACGGGAGGGGAAATATAAGATCCAAAACTCTAGCAAAGTCCGAAACGCTCACATATGCACAAAGTTTTTCTTTTTTAAATCTTCATTCTCATGGCAATTACACCAAAAATTGTGCTAATTAAAGGATACCTGAGGGAAAGGGATTAGTTGCATACAAAAATGGAAGCGAAATTTGAAAGAAGAATATAATATTATCAATTGGTTTTGAAGTCTATACGAAGAGGGGAAATGAAAGAGCAGCCAGTAGTACGGGTTTTAAAGTTGAATAAGTTTTCGACAGGTAAGGAACGTACGGGGCAACGAAAAGAGATTGGTATAAGAAAACTATCGCCGTAAACAGTGGCTGCATCATCGACATAATCGACATAACAATCGAAGCTCGCTATCAACCGATATGATACGTTTTTATATATGCACATATAACTTATAAGGGGTAAATTCGCACAGAGCAAATCTAACCGTAAATTCTTTGACAAATTATAATAGTGAAGCCGCGCAACGCTTACCATCTGCGTAGCGCAAGAATTAAAATCATTGTTCACCAACGGCACATTTCAATGCTTCACAGATTATTTTTTAAGAACTTTGCTAGGGAACTAAGCATGAGCACATCACCTCTATAATGAGCAATTTTTTCTAACTAAAGGAATTATTAGCCTATGCTGCTGGAAGCATGGGAACATTTTATTGATAACAATACTACTTCAGAAGTCAATCAACGAATATCAAATTCGAAGAAGTTATTAAGAATAACTCATCTTTAAAGAGTAAACTTCAGGTAGTAAAATATAGGAAAAATGCTACAAAAAGAAAAAAAAATGAAAAATTGCAGAGGTTTTGCCGCAATGCAACATGAAAGAGACGCATTACCAATGAATAGGGGGAATGCAGACGGCTCTAATTCTTTTATGCACGAAAAAACAGCCCAATGCAAATGGCCATCGAGGAGCCGAAGCGTTCCGTTAACTGCATCCGCACCGTGTGCATAACAACCTTTTCCACTTAATCATTGCAGAAACATGCCTCTTAGGATAAACGCCAACGGCTAAGCGTGCTTAATTATGAGGCGATACGAAATGCTACTCTTCATATCACAGTCATTTTTTCGGCAACCTTGCTATAAGCTCGTAAAGCGGTTGAAAAAATTGCCATATTTATAACGGCTAACGTTTTACTGAATTTCGATTTAAGAGTGCGCGTGTTGAGCTGCCTTATCGTATTTGACGAAACAACTGATTCATATAGAAGGTAGTAATCGGGGTCACCAACTGATCATCATCATCGCTTTACACGATAGAAACAGCAAATCTTGTAATAGACACAAGCCTAGCAAAAAAACACTTCTGACGTACCATCCAAGATCATTGCATGCAAAGTCCACATAAAACTATATAGTGATTTTTTTTTATTTTCGTCGTATTCGAATTCATGTGATATTTTTAAAGACATCTAATATCAGACAAAAATTTAGTGATGTTTTCAGGCGAGTTTCAAGGATTCTCTTACATCTATTAGCAATTTTGAGAGATTTTAGGCGAATAGGCTGAATTTCGAACAAGCTCACTCGTTTTTTAGTGAATTTATTCCTGCCATTTCGGCGATCTTCATAGCGGTAACGTTGATTGCTCGGTCGTTACACTTAGAGAGATGTTTGATCTCTACATAGCTATTGTGATTTCGTGACGACGGTTCCTTCATCTACGTTGACTTTGATGTGAAACGGAAATGCCATAAGTTTCGTTGCTTAGAATTTATATACTAAACCCAATTTACAGCGAACAATGTTACCGGAAGTCATATTTTCCAACCGCTTCAATGGCACCATTCGCTGGTAGAAAATTATCCAAGCAACGATCATTGCACTCGATACTGCTAGCTCCATCGCCCAAACGCCTCGCGGTCCATATGACGTGAAAAGATTTCTGCAAGCCGTATGCGAACTCACTGCATTATAAGAACGTTTTTTGTATCGAATTTATCGAAACTGTTGAGTACTCATTGCATTATAATTTGTCAATAAGCAAACAAAATAACTGCTTAGTGTTGCTGAAAGGTATCAAATGCGTTATGACAATAGCTTAAGTGATATTTCAACACCTCATGCAGCCACCAATAACGAGACACTGACGAAACACGGTTCGCAATCTACAGATAAGAATAGAATTCTTGATGTCACTAGCATTTCCAATCTATTTTCACAACTTCTTTGATTCCATTCGTCCAGTTCCCACCTCTGTGCACTTCAATATGTGCTTTCCGTAATCTTTTCAATTTAATCTTACGTAGCCGTGCAAGTGGAAGTGCGTTTGTTAACATCAGCCGAATGCCAAGATGAAAGAAAGCACGCGTTTATGTGACTTTTTACCATTCTCAGTTAAATTAAGAGTGTGCACACACTTACGAGACACAAATCGGACCGAGAAGTCGAGCACAACTTCCTGACACGACGAGCAGCCCTTGCATTGTTCCCTGAAATTTGATTTCTCGAGTCCCTCACAAACGATTAAAAACTTATACTATCCTAAAAATATCAATAATTTCTAAAAGACATGGACTGATGCTATAGCAATTTTACTTGCAGCAAGCAATCACACATAGCTTATCCATCCGGTCATATCCTTGAACAAAGACCAAAGGACAGATCTAAAGTAGCGTGGCAAATAGGCATAGTGTTCTCCCAATTCCTCTCCTCCTCTCTCCTACTGGGAAAAGAGAGTGAGGACTAAATGCTTTTTCGTACACAACACGTAACAGCAATCAAATCGGTTTTAACGATAGGCATTAACTAGGACTTTCAAAAATGGCGGCGCTCAAATCAAGAAAGCTTTCTTGCAAGAATAGGAGAGTTTTTCACGAGAAATTTTTCTGACTTTCTGGTACTCATTGCCCAATCGCAGTCATTATGAAGCAAATATTACTTGTCGCCTGGGTCCAATAATCGTCGAGTAAATCGTATTCATTGTAATATTAATAGCCGGAAATGAAAATCCAATTAGTAAAACGTAAAAAATAAGATAGAGATAAACATTTACTGGTGGAGTATAAGAGCACCATTTGAAAGATGGCCTGCATCCAACAGGCTCCGGATTAGGCACTTCTGTTCCGTTAACCAGTATTGCTGCAATGAATCTATCTGTTAAAGAACAAACAATTACTAGGTAGGGGTTCAAGAGAAAAATTTGAGGGAAATAAGCTACTATCGCCTTAAATCTTATATTCCATCTATAAACCCGAAATGCAGGCAATATTAAGGCCAGCAAATGCAATCTCGTCTTGTTGATTAGAAATAATCTGCGAAGCGTTAGGCTTATGCCTACGATGCACGCCTAAGCATTTGGATCGGTCAGCCTTCACCTTGGTAAAAAGATCACTACTACAACAAACCTAACAGAAACCTTCGATATACATCAGGTTGTCAGTACTTTCTCGCCGCGTTCAATAAATCAGCCTGCAGACGTCCGATATTCTATTCAAAAGCAAATTCGCGAGTCAATCCGATAAAGCTAAATGTAGATGCAGCTTAATAAGTTTTCAGACCACATAAAACCTAGTGTCTCCTGTTTACCTTTCGAATCGATTGCACGGTTTCATTGGAAGCAGTCGCCCAATTTTTAGGGTAGAAATAAACACCGCTTGATCAACTATATTGTTTTAAGCCCATGCGCTAATATCTGGGAATTTACGCTAGGAAAGTAGCTACAAAAACAGGCATATACGTTTTCTGATCCATCATTACTGTCAGTGATATCTGTCTTGCAGTGGGGAAAAAATCGAACGTAATTTGCATTCAAGAAAAGCGTATAAATGAAGAAGTTCTTGATAGAGTTACAATCGTTAGGAACTATAAATCAAGAGCCAGCATAAATTGGTGAGAATATGGAAGAGAAAAAGAAAGAAGTAAGACAAAATTGACTTTCTTGCCAGTATGTTATCTTGCCTGGAAGACCCCACCATGGAAACGTTACAAGATGAAATGCGATTATAACAGCAAGGCCAGTTATGCATCCAAGTCGTTGATTTAGCCTTAAATATAAACGTTCTAATTGTGGCAACTTATCTCTAAGTGAGGCGAAATAAAATACGAAACGAACATAGAGAAAACGGCAACAAACGCGAATCTCATTTAGTGCTTATCTAAAAATAAATAACAAAAGTGCGTTCGTCGGATAAAATCGTTCCAAAATAGTGCTATCAGCTCGTATAAGAAAAGGAATTATGCAGTCTCTGAATATTCCGAAATTCCACATAATGATGGAGTTAAATCTTTCAAATTGTGAAAATGCAATGAACAAGCTAAAGGTACAGACAGCATCGGATGCCGTATAAAGCGAGAACGAATACGTCGAGTTGTGACGATCAAAAATCAAGTGTAAAAATTTATGTTGCACCACATCGGAATAAACAGGTTGTTCAAATGTTTCTAGCGATGCGTGAATGAAGTGTGAAACTCACGACAGCATTCTAGCTGAATCGACTAGTCATTGATTAATCACTTCTCATTGGGTTTGTTTTTATCGTATTCGACATTATTGCTAGCGTCACACAATAACAAACTATTGATGTATATATCCGCTCCACGAATCAAAAGGAAATCGTTAGAGAACTAATGCAAGAAAACATTTGTTTACTTGCAGATTGATATGAGGACACATTTTTTCTACCACATTCAATAAAAAATGAGTAGAGTTAATTTTGGAAGACTTCAATCTCAACATCGAACAATCGTTTAAATATGCGTGTTTTGAAACGATTACCATTTGCCAATATCAAAAAATATATAGCTTATATATATGACGAATGCATAAACACCGAAGCAACCTTGTACTATTGAGTTATAAAGTACTGCTTGAGGTGCAGTCCAGTTGAAAATTGTCATCGAAAACGGCGAACCAATTCTAAAATTAAAATACGACGTTATTTATCCACCTTAAAGAGTGAATATTTGTGAGAGCAGCTTTCGCATTTGTGTCTACTAGAAGAAACGTCTTCGATACAATAAAAAATACTTTTTGATAGAATAAACTTAATTAAAGCACTCAACTTGCTGCACTTTTCGAAATATCTCATTTAAAAGACCGTTGAATAAGCAAATCATCATCGTTGTTTATGCGGTCATCATGACGTTGATTATTCTAATACTCTTTTTCCTCCTCTCTCTCTCTGTCTTTAGAAAAAAGACTGTTCTGTTTGCGAAATCAAAAAAAAAAAAAAAAATTAAAAACGGTTTCTATAACACTATTACTCCGTTCGTTAACGGCTAAGTACTACCTACTTCTCGCGAACTGTTAACTACATGATGATAGTGCTTAAGGATATAATGATATAATTATTCAGTTACACATATTGCTTTACGGCCATCAAAATTAATTTCATTCCCATATTCTATGAAATAAAAGAACGGATTATCTCTCCAACGATGCAACACCTTGCTATTATTTGTTGTTGAAGCATAACAGTAGGGTGATATTACTCACTACTCAAGTACTGCTAAATTATTGAAATTATCTCTCCGAAAACAGCTTTCCATCCTACTTCCTGAAATACTATTAGCGTTAAAAGTATTCGGTGAGAGATCTTCAGGCTAGCAACGGAAATCTAATTGCATACGTACGGTTGAAGAAACCACTCAAAGTTCGATGAGAGAAAAGTACACAAAAAAACGAAGGTGAATTATGGGCAGTTGGAGCTTGATTGTTTCCTACTCGCTATTAAAATATTCAGAGAAATAACAAGTTTTAGAATTAACGAATTAAACGGCTTACGTTTCCAGATTCGTAAAGACACACATTTGTGCGAATCTCGTACAAATGCAAATAAATGCAGCAACTCTATCGAATTTCGGAATCACTGAGAAACGTTGCGTACTTTCTGCAATTACACTTCAATATTGAATCATTCACCGGCTGAATTAGCTAGTGTCAAGAAAATACAGCAATTGTCCTCGTTATACCAGCCGCTTTTCAAGCATTACCTTGTAAGAAATAAAAGAATGATGCCAAGCTCAGGTTTTTTAAAGAGAATCGGAAAAAAATGTTGCAATGTTCTAAAAATACGAATTTTTAACAGCTTAAGTAAGCGAACATTTCTCTCTTATCTTAATATCACTATCAAGCAACCAAGTCGACCACTCGATGCCTCAAAACACTGACATACATGTGTAAATGAAAACCCTGGGTCATAAATTCCGCTAGGACTTTCAAATTTCACTAAATATAAAGGATTATTCAACGTTATATCGTATCGCAACTTGATGTCTAAGAAATGCTGCAAACTGAAAAGTGTTACCATTATATGAATCGGCACTGTCGTTGGTTTGTTCGACACCCGCATAGTGCTCATTAAACAGAGTTAGGAGAAGTATTATAGCAAGGATATTTGCAATGCATGCCAAGAATGCTGGTGCTGTATACATATTGATTCGATATCTATTAATACCCCATCCGGGATAATCCATCCAACTTAGAGCAATTTGGAAAGCTGTAAAAAGTGACGATCAAATATTTGAAGACAAAGAATATATCCCAGAAAGCACTGAGACTGTGATTATCTGATCTTTTTTTCTTTCGGAATTCACTAGTTGAACGATTAAAAAACATGTAATGTATATATGAGTTCTGAAAACCCACAAAGATTTCTTCTGTTAATAGAAAGTTGGAGGCTAAAAACGACAAAACAACCATATGTTGATCATTCTCGAATTTAGGAACAACTGTTTTTTTAGTTAAAGTTAAAAATTTAATCTTCAAAGAAATCAAAGTGAACATTATTATAAGGAATCATAATACAGAGAAATAACCTGGTCCAAACGTCATACCGAGAGCAAATGCTCCCGTGTTTTCAGAAATTGCCTTCGAGCGATCCTCCACTGAACTTGCCATTATTGCATACGAACGGATAACACTTATTGCTCCTGAACTTATTATTCCTTGCATATGCGGCAGCTGGATATGAAAAGAAAACAATCAAACAAGTCTTTCACGCTAGGAAATGTGCGTAACAAAAAGCCGTATTATTTGGAATGCAAGTTACCTCAGACCAAAATTGCTTTAAAAGTGAAAAGTCAACCACAACCTTTAATCTGAAGAAATCCACCGGAAGAATGCGCTGCCTTCAGCTAGAAAAAAATTTGGCTGTTGTCAAACACATACCGTGTAAACTCTCACAAACTACACTTATAAAGATTGAAAATCAAACCCAATTCCTGAAAACGAAATAAAACCTACAGCACACTGCTAGAAGAAACTACTAGTGAACTCTGTTTCATTTTTCGCTGCACCTTGTTCAACAGCTCTTCTTCTCTTATTCAGCAGGAAAAATGTGGAAAATGTCTTTTCTCAAATTTGCACGCGGAATCACCCAGGAATAGAGAGAAGTGAAAAGGAGAGGAATTTAGAGCAATATCCTGCATCATCGGCGGACTTCAAGAAAAGAAGAGAAAATCCAAGCTCATCTGTAGCAAAAGCATGATGTGCAATATTGAAATGAAATGTTAGAATCACAACTCAGCTAGATTACAAATTCGGTGGATTGAATAACGAAGAAATGACGGCACGAATATAGAATCCATATAGATCTGAAAAATCTCAAAAAAATCTTTAAGGCTAAAATGATGAATCCTCGAGGAAAGCAACCGCATAACTGAAACGACTCTATACGTAACGCTTAAAGGCACTTCATTAACGATTACTGTAAATTTCTCTTCACAACTCTCAGAATCTTCCAGGATTCTTTTCAGCCGTCCACAAAAAATCGCTTTCGAATTTATAACACAGAGTTTAACAACGATGCAGGATTAAACATTTCAAAATTTCAAAACTACCTCCGCCTAATCCAGTGACGAACCTCGCAAGGAGCATTACGTATCGTTGATTCGACGATGCAGAGTCGATGCATGTATAAATAAAATTGCCAATAAACATAAAAACGATACCGGTGAATATTGGCAATTTCGTTTTCCCTATCCGCACACTCCAAAAGCCGAACAATGGTGACGCCAGCGCTTGCCCTAGGCTGTACACAGCAGTAATGAGACCGAAAAAATTCTCCGTAGTGGTTCGGTCAACCTGAATACCGCTTAACACACACCTTAATTATATGTTTTTAAGGCATCATAAATCTGCATTTGCCGCAGACCCTCAGAACTGTTAGTAATCATGTGAGGACTTAATAATACTGGAAGCGCTGAGCTGGATGGAAGGGCCACAGTTCGAGTACGCATTCCTTCCTACATTGCTCGCTTAATATTCTCCTTGCTTTCTGATAAGCTTTATCCAGTGATATTACTGCTTGTATTGTTGTTGTTGTTGTTGTTGTTGTTATTATTATTATTATTATTATTATTATTATTATTATTATTATTATTATTATTATTATTATTATTATTATTATTATTATTATTATTATTATTATTATTATTATTATTATTATTATTATTATTATTATTATTATTATTATTATTATTATTATTATTATTATTATTATTATTATTATTATTATTATTATTATTATTATTATTATTATTATTATTATTATTATTATTATTATTATTATTATTATTATTATTATTATTATTATTATTATTATTATTATTATTATTATTATTATTATTATTATTATTATTATTATTATTATTATTATTATTATTATTATTATTATTATTATTATTATTATTATTATTATTATTATTATTATTATTATTATTATTATTATTATTATTATTATTATTATTATTATTATTATTATTATTATTATTATTATTATTATTATTATTATTATTATTATTATTATTATTATTATTATTATTATTATTATTATTATTATTATTATTATTATTATTATTATTATTATTATTATTATTATTATTATTATTATTATTATTATTATTATTATTATTATTATTATTATTATTATTATTATTATTATTATTATTATTATTATTATTATTATTATTATTATTATTATTATTATTATTATTATTATTATTATTATTATTATTATTATTATTATTATTATTATTATTATTATTATTATTATTATTATTATTATTATTATTATTATTATTATTATTATTATTATTATTATTATTATTATTATTATTATTATTATTATTATTATTATTATTATTATTATTATTATTATTATTATTATTATTATTATTATTATTATTATTATTATTATTATTATTATTATTATTATTATTATTATTATTATTATTATTATTATTATTATTATTATTATTATTATTATTATTATTATTATTATTATTATTATTATTATTATTATTATTATTATTATTATTATTATTATTATTATTATTATTATTATTATTATTATTATTATTATTATTATTATTATTATTATTATTATTATTATTATTATTATTATTATTATTATTATTATTATTATTATTATTATTATTATTATTATTATTATTATTATTATTATTATTATTATTATTATTATTATTATTATTATTATTATTATTATTATTATTATTATTATTATTATTATTATTATTATTATTATTATTATTATTATTATTATTATTATTATTATTATTATTATTATTATTATTATTATTATTATTATTATTATTATTATTATTATTATTATTATTATTATTATTATTATTATTATTATTATTATTATTATTATTATTATTATTATTATTATTATTATTATTATTATTATTATTATTATTATTATTATTATTATTATTATTATTATTATTATTATTATTATTATTATTATTATTATTATTATTATTATTATTATTATTATTATTATTATTATTATTATTATTATTATTATTATTATTATTATTATTATTATTATTATTATTATTATTATTATTATTATTATTATTATTATTATTATTATTATTATTATTATTATTATTATTATTATTATTATTATTATTATTATTATTATTATTATTATTATTATTATTATTATTATTATTATTATTGGATATATTTTGAAAATCCATTGCATGATTCCAGAGGCTGAAAGAATTAACAGGACGGCTTTCATCGATGCTGAATTTGAAAGGCTCTGCAAAAAAAAGTTTTGTCTGTTCACCTTCTATTCCCTCTCAGCAGCATAAAATCTTGGCTCAATTTCTTCATGGCTCCAGCCTAATCCAAGAGTAAAGCGTAGTGTCAGTTGAAGTTGGAAAAATCTTCTGAAGCCTAATTCTGTATAAATACGACTCCAACATCAAAGAAAACGTAAATCGAGAAAAATATTATCCGAAATTCCACGAAAAAGAGTTGCGCATAGCTTGCGGCAACATTTGCCACTTATTCGGCAAACAAATAATCCTCAATTGTGCAACTCTAAATCACATCGAAATGCATTCGACTTCATTTTGCAAGAAGAAAACATGTCAAATGCCATCTGCATTTGCAGCCGATTTTATTTTAGAAAAGCTACTTGAATGAAACTTCAACAATAAAGCGAAACTAAAAGCTCCATTATATCTCGGTTGAGAATATGGAGGTGAGAAAAAAAACGAACCGAATATAGATCAACGGATTATTTCAGAACGAATTATTAGCAAATTCTAAGCAGCCATTGATATGTAAATGAGATAATATATGTACCTGCTGTAAATAGGGCCATAAAGAAGAGAAGTACATGCTGAATTGAATGGAATTTATGAACGCTATGGCAGTGGAAACATGTATCGATCGCCAATCAGTTTGCAGCGTTTTTTTCCTTTCGTTTCGCAACGAGGATATGATAGAAATCTGAGATCTATAAGCATATCTTTCAAATAATGGGAATTCTATAAAAAATCGGTAATTACTTCCCCTTCCAATTTATTCGTTTCCTGAGATTGCGCACAAAATTATTTATTTGTGACGCGGTTAAGTAATGAAGAGTGGATGAGAAGAGACAGAAAGAGATTGGAAAAACGAATGGAAGCCTTGAAAATATACACTGGAAAAGCGAACATCACAGCTTTTTCACTCCATGTTCATAGAAACTGACAAGTGCTCATACCGTTAATGCTGAATTAATGCCTCTATGCACACGTTGCATTGAATTATCATGAACAAAACTGATAATTGTTCAGCCTTCATGAACGATTCCCTGAGAAAATATATAGATAAGAAAAAAAGAAACGAAAACCTCGATTCATCAGAGAAGGCGTCACGCATTTCGCTCGTTTGTGTTCTTGTTTCGTTTGATTTCGCTGATGATCATATGCTCTATTATATAGAAAAATGAATTATTCATCGTGGTGCACACGAATAAATCCTCATTCGTAGTTTGCAAATAGGTGGAAATCACGTGCAACTTTACGGTGTCTACCTAATTCGAAAGGCAATAAAAATGCCGAATAGAGCAGCAACTGGAAGTGACAAGCGAAACGTAAATTATGCATGCAAAAATGATTGCGGATTATCTGTGCTCATTTTGAGAATTTTGAGACAGCAAAGATAAGAAAAGAAACGATTCTTTTGTGCATGATATTCCTTAGCGGATAACTTGTGCTCACACAACTGGCACTGGTCGTTTGATCACAATAACAACTGCAAAAAACCTTAAAGAATCATTATTCAGATAAGCACTGAATATCCATCCGAACAAATGAGTGCGGCAGATTTCAAATTTCAATGAATCCTCTATAAAGATTCCTAGAAGTTTCATTGTCGATAGAATCCTTTGCTGACAGCCGATTTTTTTTTTCTGAGGTAGGAAGAAAGTCTTTCAAGTGCATAAAAGGGAAAGAAGAGTGAAAAAGTTGGAGGCTAAAACAGGGGGAAATTTCTGCATTTCTCAGATTTCGCGTTAGAGAGGTCTTTGAATAACAGCAGGCTGCGATAAATAGCGAAACATGCTCATGCCACTGGCCTTCCCTTTCCCTTCTCCGTTTTGTTTTGTATATACAGAAAGAGATACATCACCTCTTTTTAACGGTAACATGAACTGCGTGTCTCAATGCCTCTGCTTGTTCCGTATTCCGGCTCCTATGTTTGCCACCGGTGATGGATGGCTCTGGCAGAATAGAGTGACTCCGACTCCGGCGGAGCACGAAATGTTTGGCCCGGACTCCGACTGTGGATTCATAAAAAAGAAATGACATACACCGGCTCCGATTCTCGAAACAAACGGAAGAACTTCACTGATGCCCATTTGGCACCATTCCATTGAAATCCTTAGGCGAGGCGATATCGATATCGTTCGTAAACGGTTCAAACGAAACGGCTTAACCAGTCCGTTTAATGAGTTTGCAAAAATTTAGTCTTAGGAAGGATCCTGCATTATCGCAAGTCAACTCCTTGACTGACACTTTTCAACCTAAGGAATTGAGTACTCTTTTCTGGTTTTGCTTCTGCCTCTTCTTGTAGCTATGCTACATACCAGCCAATAAACAACAGCAGGGGAACAATAAAAACGCATTTCAAGGTACGCAGTAATGCTCTGAGCACTCGTTTGTGATCTCTCTCGACGTCCTCAAAGAAATAAAGTCCTCGTTTCCGAACCTTTGCAAAGTTATCCGCATTTTTGTGGGTTTTCATTTCTCATCGAACAAATGCAAAACCACCTCACTCTGCTGCTATAAAAAAACTGATATGCCACTGCTCAATATTTTTGAAATTTTGCAGAGTGCAGAGGAACATCTTGAAAAACCCTCCACATGAGCAAACATGAAATGCATTTTAGCAATTTTTCCATCAGACCAACCGGCTACACAAAGCGCCAACCAGTAAAGAATGTACACTGTAGCGCCATTCATATTCCAATTCACCCGCTCTTATGAATCTTTTGGAGTGATTGATTTTGTTCAGAGTTGGCCAGTAATAAAATTTTACACGATGGATTGTGTAATACATGCGATCTCGGGTATTCGAATGTTTCTAACTTCTTGCGAGGATAATGAATCAGTTTGGAATTCGCTAAGGACCACCGACGATATGAATTAGGTATTGTATATTTCATAACTTTAACTTCAGTGAGATCAAAGTTGGAACTAGACGTAGATGACTGGACGCTACACGCACATGTATACCTGCATGGATGCAAACACATTGTCGTCCTAATGCACTCACTCTAAAAGTGTGAATTCCCAAAAGCGCATGAAAAGTGGAACCACATCCGAGCAACTAAACGTCGTAAGGTTTGCAATCGAATAAGCGGGACCCGAAGAGCATCGAAAATGTAGAGATGTTTCTGCAACAAAAATTTATTGATGTAAAATTTCATCGTCGCAAGCAGTTGCTACCTTGAAAGGTGAGCAAGAAGATTCAGGAAACATAAAGAATTTTGAACAACTTTTTTTTAAAACCGCGCTCAAAAGCGCGGAATTAAGAACGGAATTTTTCCAAGCACCCATCTTAAAATGCATCGCAGCTAGATAGAAAAGAACGACTGTGGTAACCGACAAGTCACCATTTTTGGAACGATGTTTGACCCCTATATTTAAATTCTGCGTGCTTAACAAAAATACTTTTTTTCTTATCCTCCATTGCAATCTATAAAACCCGGTGAAGCGTTCGAAATTTACAGTTTGCGAAAACAAATTTAATAGATTTAGCTGGTTTTCACTGGCAAGAGTTGAGCATATTCAACTGGCAGACAGTGACTGTCTATCACTATCAACATCGTTGTAATGTAAAATGTACTGAAATTCATAGTAAAGTGTGAAAAGTTGAAACAAAAAGATCGCCACGGCAACGATTCACTACTCTTTTAAAATACTCATTTACATTCGATGATAGTAAAAGAGCGAAGAAATCTCGGCAAATAAGGCCAATCTCTATCTGCAACAGTTTTCAGAGTAATAGAGCATAAAGTGACAACTATGGAGCTAGTGAGGACATATGGATAATTTTTGGTGACATCAACGTAGTGAACTGATCTCACTGCAAAAATTATTCTGCATAGTGACAAATGGTGAGAACATAGAAATGAGGAAGCAATGCTTTCAATGGGTTTGGATAATATGGCATTTACACACGGATGGTACATCGCAGCCAACTGCAGAATTTGGATCACTATCAACGAAAGGACCTTAATCCTTACAATCCACAGTCTAATGCCACTTCTGTCGCTTCATTAGCTATTGTAAACAACTCTCCAAAACGATAGAGACTGTCATCGAAAAGTTTAACGAAACGAACGTATAAAAGGTAAAAGTCAAGAAAGCAGCATGTTTTCGCTTCTCAAAGGGAATAACTCCTACGAATGAAGATAAGAAAAAGAAAACGATATGACGGCAATAGCCTCTGATAAAAACGTCAACAACAATAGAGCAAAAGATTATGTCGAAACATTAGAGGCTACTCGAAAAAATATAAAACGAAAATGCCGTTGAATGTTTCAATTTGGATTGTTCTCAAATGATAAAATGAAAACGTTTATTACTGGATGAACATTTTTATTGAACATTAAAAGAAACAATGATATTTACCACCCATTTAAGTGACAATTCAAAAAATTAGCCCCATACTAAATTGGAAATTTTGTATGCGCTTCAAATTTTGTGGCAGTACCCATACATGTTTACCTTCATTAACACCATCACCCCAGCAACACGTCACATAGAAATCATTCTTGACGTCTGCATTCTTGTCTTTTTTGCATGGGCTGAAAGGACTCTGGGATTCAAAACGGCGAGAACTAGTGACATAGAACTCAACTTGACTCTTAATAGCTCTCACCTAAAGTGGAGTTGGCTTCTTGATCTTAACTTCTTCCAGAGCAATTAGTTGAATTCGCGGATTCGTCCTTCAACCCTCGTCACTCGACAAAAATCATGAGGGACTTTAATGAATAATTCTCTCTCTCTAACTCTCTCTCTTGTAGACTACATGGCTGTTACAGAATACTACAGACTCCAAATTCACAACTGTAGACCATGAAAATAGATAGGGAAGCGAATGTTTGCAAAAAAGTTGCGAAGACAAGTGTCAAAAGAAGGTTGCAAAAACGTTACTGAAAACGAGTGTGAAGAAAAGAGCAACCCGTTTATCCATTTGACATTCGATGAGTGCTAAGCTGTCCAATTGCACTGCTTCCTCAACCCCTCATTAGCATATCTGAGTCAAATGCGCTGCAGCTGTTCGAAATTATCGACTCGAAAGTGTACCTTCACGAGAGTTTAGTAGGCCAAGCTAATTTTATTAAAATATTATTAGACGAATATGATAAGTAGCATCTGTTTACCTATGGGGAGCGAATTATTCGCCTAACACAGCGGGGAGGAAATTTATACAAAAACGTTCAACCGAGAAGGGTCCATCATGCAAGGCAATTTGAAATCTATGGGGAAGATTTTCACACTCTCTGAAGATGATGCTCAACCACTTACTATCATATTCGCTCAATGAGACACCTCGTTGGGAAGAGGAGAGCAGAAATACTAATTAACTGCCTCGTCATCTCGGAAATAAAGAAGTTTCCGCTCATAACGATGACTGCCAGGGAAACTACCTATCAGCCAACTGTCACACTTATTAAAAATCTACGAATACTTAGCTATATAGCCCGGGTATCATTGAAGAGCACATGTGGACCAGACTCTGCGAGCTAACATTGGTCGAGTGTGTGGAACCCCGATCATCCATAGCCTTTTATCCATTTCCTCAGATATATTTATGCTTATATCTGCACTTACACATACACTTATATATTTGTGCTAAATATATGTACACTATGCATATTTCCTGCTGTTTTTTGTGGCTTGCAGCAGTCCACTGTTAAGTGCCACAAAACCTGCTGTTTCACCGATTCATGCAGCACCTCCCGAAGCTATTAACAGAAGCAGCCGAGCTGCTTCAGGTGATATCCGATTTGTGGATTTGTTGGAGCTTTTTGGACGTGGCGAACTAGGGTCGAACACATGTGGAAGACTCGAGGCTTAGAAGCTTCGAACATATGTGAACAACGAGGCTGCAAGCGAACGAGCACCTGTATAAAGGCCCGCATTTGTGCCTGCACGGATACGTCATACATTCAACTGTGTTTCTGTTTCGCTTGCAACAGCGGTTGCAGTACAGTCGCTGCTAACGGGTCCAACGGACATTGCGGCGAGGAGTGCCCATCTCCTCCGGGCCAATTCGCAGTTCACCTGTCCCGACCTTCAAAATGTCATCTAAAAGGTACAGCGACAGAAAACCAAAGAACTTCATCAATTATTAAAACATTTCGCAAACGCGCGATAATTTAAAGAACACCACGAAATAAGACAGAATCCAAACCAGATCGAGCAAGATCACAGAGATAAAAATTACTCTTAGACAGTGTTGATTAAAACGAGAATTAACACACACACGCACACATCATACAGCACGGGCTAGAAGCTGGCAGTTGAATTTCTCCTCTTTCGAATACACACAATCCCCATGGGCATCGAAGTGGGAAGACCATAAAAACCGCCTGAACGCTTCCACGAGGGAGTTTTAAAAATCATATAAGACGAGTCCATTTGAGAAACGGAATGAAAAACAATCTCAAACAACGGCGCAACACGAAAACCGCTAAAAAACCCTAGAAATCAATGTTTCGTCGAAGCGTCCGCCGAAACTCTAGTTGATGGGAGAGCACGACTGAACTTCGCTGGGGTAGTCGCACACGTCGAGTGCTGAGTTAAATACGGTCCCGCTTGGGCATCTCATCTTCTCCGGCTTACTCCAAACGCAACGATAATAAGTCGAACAATCTCGTTGGTCCACGATAAATTCGCCATGCGGATGTTCACGACAATCGACGCCTTCTGGTACTAAAAACAGGCACTACACAAAGCGATCTGAAGATTCGATCAGGGAAGAATGAACACCAAAGTTTTCACGCCAGGGAAATCCTTAACCTTTCGCAAAAAAATTGCACGACAGCAAATGCAGCTCATGAATCAAACGGGACACATCGCGAGGTAAGGCGAATGCTAAGCACAACAAACCGTCGAAAGTAGTGTCGGACGTTCCTGGATCATAGCATCCGGGGACATTAGCTCTGTAATCGCATCCGCCCGAGACCTCGTTGAAGACGAGCCCGTGGATGCACGGCTGGTATTCAAATTGCTCGTTCCCGAAGCACTAAATTCGGAATAATCATGAATAAACGCAGAGCAAGCGAAAGAACCTTTAAAAAAAACCTATGTGGGTTTCTTAGAATCAATGAACAGAAAAGCCCACCCCTGCATGAAACAAGGAGAATTACAGTTCCGGTATTAGAAAATCTGTACCAAGAACGCCAAATACTGGGCTCCTTGCCCTCTGCCCCTCTCCTTATTCCCTTGATGATCTCAGCAGACGATTAAAATTTCTTCATTCAACTGCACTGATTTCTGCATAAGTTCAAACAAAACCTGAATGATCCTCCTGCAGTCAGATGGATGACGATACATGCCATCCTCTTTTGCCGTGCAGAACGAGGGAGACCGGCTTACGGCGACACCGGCCCCCTGTCCCATCGCTTCGTGAGTGTTGGTATTGTATTGACAGTCGGGAATTTCGGAACGAGGAACGCAGGTGTTAGCCGCGGATGAGAATACCTGCGAACTCTTTGAGCAACGATGGCGCACAGGAGAGCCCTAAAACACAGATGTGGAATTTTATTACAAATCAGCTCCGAGAAACGCTTAGCTTCGGCCCCTTGCTTCTTTATAAGCCAAGGCTTATCACCCTGACGCCTGATTTGAAGGTTAACAGCCTTCCCAACCGCCTCGAAATATATTCTAAAATGGCAACATTTAGCTACAATGGCTACAGTGGCTATATTTTCTCAACATCGACAAAATGTGAAAAAACATGGAAAAAGTCTCGAAAAACGCGGAAAACCTACACCTCGACATGAGACATACTGACTGCGGCATGGACCCAATGCCTTAACTGAACCATCAGCGACACCGACACAGATTATACTTGAATCCGGGTGGGGCGGAGACATCTGCACAGCACTGAGTCCGTTTTCTTGGCCACACTCAACAGCCGGCACGCAACGAAGCGACGCGTGGTCAAACAAGTGACCTTGTATGCAAAAAGTCTGCAATGGCCAAAAACCTCCACAGCGAAGAAACTTCTGATGCAGAAATCCAGCAATAGTCCCGCGCTTCATATTTTGCTGGGAGAGGAGGGAGTGAGGTGAAGGGGGGGGGGGGGCGTTGGGCTCACTGTTTTTTTCTCACAAATTTTTGCTCAAGTTAAAATGAGAGAACCTGAGCACAGGCGAAAGGTCAGGAAAATTATCGGATCAGCTTCCAAAAAAACTTTTGCAGAAAGAAAATGCTTCCAGGAATTTGATGACGAGTGGATGATCCCTTTCCTTCTCTCTCCTATCTCTTTCCTCTGCGTAGCTTACTATCTGAGCTCTGCTGATCTCCTCCTAACACGAGTTTTCAATCATTAGTGAAAGCAGCATCGCAAAAGATTTGAAGAAAATGCAACAGAAAAGTACGTACATCATGCGCGACGCCCTGCAAGCAAGTCAGGAAGTCGATTCGGCAAAAACCAAGTGCAACAATCGATGACTCTGAATATACGCAGCGCTCATCGGGGCGTTCAGCCGGTCGAGTGAAAGTCTTCGCTTGTGCTTCTGCAATCATAAAGTGAATCATAAAATTTCACATGCGCAGGAAAACTGAAACATAAAAAGAGCCTGACCTTGTAACACCATGACTAAAAAGCTAGATTCCTGGACTTATTGCGATTTCACTCTAACATAAATCAACGGAACATTAAACTCACCGTGAACTACGCCCATCGTGTGAATCTGTTTACTCGGAGCTGGACTGACGAAACCACCGCAAGCAATAACGCGCTCTTTAAAGTCGCAGCCTAACGTGAAGTCGCTATAGACGAGACCTGCTTGACATGTCATTGGGTGAGCGATGCCATTTGCACAAATTGTAAAATGCCGTGAACATCCTTCGGAAATCACGCCATCCGCATGCGCAGAGCACTCCAACGACGACACTGAAAGCATTCATCATCACCTGAAAACTATCTGCAGTGAGCGGAAACTAAAGTACTTGGTTGTAAGGACTTACAAGCCAACGCCACATGCCAGTCGGTCCTTATTAAAGCAGTTACCAGTAACATCTGCACGGTGTCATCAATGCCGACAACAGAAATACCAACGAGAACTACCTGCATGAGCAAAAACAGGTTGCTTAGTGATAAACGTTTGTACGATAGATATCTTCGTCGTCTGCGTCTGCTCGTTGTCCATGTGTGTGCTTCCGCAGTCGTTCGTAAACTGCTCATAATCGCATGCGTTCGTTTCCTTGTTGAACTTCAATGGAACTTGGCAGACAAACCTAGATGAGTGGCCGCCTGAAAGCGACTGCGTGAGTCAGAAAACTTGCTGCAAAAAAAGGGCACCTATTTCTGAACTTATGCATAAGCACTAACAAGTGAATATCAAAGAGGTTTGCAAACTTTCAATACGCGTTGTGTGCTCGACTGAATCCAGGATATCCTGCGCACCGAACCTGAGCAAATGAAGAAAACCGCAGAGCATCCAATCACGTGGGGTCCATCAGGTAGACTAGTGCAGTCGAAGTCGTCAATCGGCACAGGAAATATTCCACTCATCGGCTCCATTCTTTGCTCAGCAGCGTGGGGAGGTGGTTCTGAAAACAAAACGTCTACAAAACGCCTTGGCGATCAACAAATAGGCGTAAAGGACACAAATCCTGAGCTGCGCAAATCAACACTGCCCAGTGCTCTGAGGTGTATGGGAAACCCAGCAAACCGTACTAAGTCGCATGTCATCAACCAAAGCAAGATCACTTCATGTGCTGACGGTTCAAGACCTGCTCTCTGGCAAATTCCACTGCCATGCATGCCAAGACAGCCAGATTTAATGCTCTCACGAAAAAAGCCTCAACAGACTCATACCATTCTCTTGAATAACAGTCGGTGTGGTGAACGACAGTGACGCTGCGGCAGCTTCTACCGCGAAATTGCTGCATTCCTTCGTCGCACTCGGATGATTGCAAGAGTCAGAAGACTGAAAAACAATAGGAAAATGAATACGGTAGACAAAAACAAATAACCGTGATTCTGTGAACGTGTGCATAGCATAGATATGTCGAGCATAGATTCAGGTGAACGCGTGCACGTAAGTTTGGCTTTTTTGAGAATTCCATCTCTTATCGAAGTCACCATCATTATTAGCAGGTTATTAGACTCTTAGTGAATGTTAATAGAAATGCTAGATAAGTTGCCAAAGCATGTATGCACTTCCAGTATAACGACTTGAGATCGTCCTTGCATATTAAGTATTCGCAAGTCCCTTGTTCAAAACTTGAAGCTACTGGATACACTCACCTTGTCAAAAACCAATCCAGGCTGGCAGCTGTACACATATGCATTTCCTCCAGAGCATTTCACAAAGGATGAAGAACATCCCAGTGATATCGCATCGTCACGCTCACAGTCCAATTTTGGCAATGCAGTCGGTATTTGCGATGGGGACGATAAGTACGCCAGCTCCCCTAAAATGTTACTCATCTGACTCACGCCCGAGTCGCGAAAACGAGGAAAAACATCAGCGGGACGCCGAAACATCCTGGTTGAGATTAGGAATTCGCGGCAAGAAAAGGCAACATTACATCGCTACTTAAAGCAATGAAACCAACTGTCGGGTTGAAACCGAGTTCCATGGATAGTTGTTTGGCAGTTCGGAATATTCTGCTGGTGGTCGCATTGTTTCTTTGCGGGGTTGTAGAAGAGTCCGGAGGAGCAGGAGCGAATAACTGCTTTATGGGATACGCAAGCGACAAAGCGTGGGAAACAATCCAGCATTGCGTATGTCCCTTCCGGCAGAGTGTCGCAAGGAAAATCTGAATGCAGTGGACACCATACGACGAGCAGTACAAGCAATCCATAAGAAAAGGAATCTGAACAAGACGGCAATGCATTTCCTTGCTTACGCACGAATAAGTCTTACGATGTGGCAAGAAATTGTAATGCCGTAAACCAACAGCGAGAAAAAGGAAGCGTGTACCTCTGCTTAATGGAATGAGCGATTAATGGACTATACTATTCTGAAAGATCGGGCAAATCTCATTGCAATTGCAATGTACCATCCGCATTACCACTCGCCACAATGAATTTTTCCTCAGCGAGCTGAAACTGAGCTAGAGCATGTACCACTTCTTAGTCCCTCTTCCCGCCACCGGAAAAAAACAGCTCAGCTATGAAATCTCGCAAACCTTGTGGTGAGAGTTCGACTTTGTTGACGCATGCAGAGGCCAGTAAGCATTGGCCCGAATTCCCATCGAAAACTTCTCCAATTGGACATTCCCCCCGTACTGCCTCATCCTGAAACTTTTTTTCTGAAGAGGCGATTCGCAGTGAAACATCACAGTGAATCACATAATTAGCAGTATAATCGCAATGAGGCTATGAAGTTATCGGATAAAAAAGGGTGACGGCTGCAATATTCCCGACATATTACCTCGTCTCTACATACGACGAAATCTTGTCGACAGGATCCCAAAGCCACTTTCACGCCAGGGCTCACCCCATGGCACAGGTACGATAGTATCCTCTCCGGCTCCAGCCTATGGGAGAATAGACGCATTTCCTGAAACAACACTTCTTAGGTTGGCTCCCTAACGTACACATCATCATAAAGGAATGCAACTGCGTCTGGTCAATGCATGACAGGTGAGTCACCGCGCAAATGTGCCTGATCAAATTTCCAGGGAAAAAGAAACTAAAACGTCGAAGCAAATTGGCCTAGAGGGTAAAATCAAGTCAACTAAAGACCGGGAGAAATATAAGCAAAAGCAATTCTCACCGGTGGCCTGATTCGATTATGGTCAAACTGAAAAGGGTCCACGGAACGTTTAGGGCGCGTTGGCGCCACTGGTGCAAGCCCATGCCCCGTAGTCCTTCCTCCTTCATCGCCGTCTCCTGAAGCTGAAATATGAATCGGCTGAACGGATCCTAGCAATGCGAAACAATTTCCATATTTAAGTTCGCGACCACAATAGAACGAAAAAAATTCATCCTCTTCTTGCCGCAGGCGCGGTCACTGAAAATACCTAACATTATGATGGCTGGAAAAAGCGATTTAAAAAAACCTTCAACGTGTCCCTCGATCTTCGACGCGGCCAATACGCTCACGTTGTTCTTCTCGTGCTTTCCCTTAGCCTTACCATCAACTATGTTCATATCCTTCTTCTTCTGTTCCTTCGCTTCACTGGCCACTACTCTCGTCTCCTTCTTCTTTTGAGATTCCTTTGCTTCATCAGTCGCCATGTTCCCTTTCTTTTCGTCCTGCTTCCTTGCCTTAGCGCGAGCTGCTCCCGGGCCAATGTGCCTTTCCATTTTCAGAAGTGCCTTTGCCTTAGGCGACTCCATAGCTACCGCTTGTTTTTCACTTGACTTCGGCTGCGACGAGTTCCTAGCTAGCGGCCTTGCTAAAAGTGATGATCCCACTTCTCTGCCACTCCTGAAAGCACCATTCGCTTTCCTCTAATGTAAATGAAAGCAACTGATCGACCTATTCTACTTCTCGAGCTCAACTGTTAGCATATTTCAAGGAACGAAAGACATCAAGGAAAAAGAAAACGTTCAGTGACAACACTTACTGGTGCGGGTAATAACGACTGGGGTATGACGGAAGTGGATGCACCGCAAAGGCGTCACTCACAGAACCCCGATGATGTGGGACCTGCAAATAACCCATTTCACCGCTGACACAATCAACTCAACTTCCCCACCCTTTTTTTCGCTGGTTATAGGCCAATAGGCCTTTTAAGTAAGTGACACCTGAAAGTGACATCGAGGTCAACGAAGTCGAGGTTATGTTCGTAACAAACAAACAGAATAAAAACCCCTCCTCAAACAGAATAACAGCGCGACCATGACGGACACAGTACCAGAACTACCGCACGGTATCACATCGCGCTAAACCTTTCGAGTACCAAACAGATCCCGAAATTGAGGAGGTGACGCAGCGCAATAAAGACGCTGACGAACTCTGCGAGGTGCGGCATGCAGAGGTGGTGAGCATAACTTCAAAACACGACAGACGCCTTCAGTATAAAATCAAAAATTTAACCCCATCTTATTCCCCCTTTCAACATTTCCAACTTCCTTTGAATCCTCACCATATTCGGCAGTGGACAATTGGCTGCAATAAAAAATGCATCCACAGGCGTTTGACCGGTGACTTTCTCAAAGTGCCGCTGCCCATAAATGTGAGGGCAGTGGCACCATGAGGTTTGCAGCAGCACTTTCCCTGTATTTTTCGCCTGTATCTTTCTTCCATACTTTTCTCCGATCGCTTACAGTGAGCACGTTCATACGCACGCGCACACGTGGCATATCTGTCACGACATGACTGTCTTTATGAGGACAGACTGCGGTACGTTATGGGAATCATTTTTTGCGCGTGATAGAGTACGGCACCCCATCGCCGTGCTTGGGGGCAAACGAAGCAATTAGGGCATAATGATTATTTACCGGCAGGCAGAAGGATACGGCACCACTATCAGAGACTTGATAGTGCGAGCAAAAACAAAAACAGTTGCTGATGCGGATGACAGTTGAAAGACCCACATTGAATGGGCTGAAGAAGGTGGCGTCTATCGGAAGCCTGTAGGCGTCACTCACTGGTGGTAGAGGCCCGTGACTGTGCGCGAATGGACTGCGAGCAGGAGGAGCTGGAACGTCAGGGCCGATGAAAGGATTCCCACCCAGTGGCTCCAGTGGCACGTTAAATGCATCATGTACTGAAATTAAAATCTGAACAAAAGCTGAAAAGCATGAGATTACTGATATAGCTTACGGGTGACAAACCTGAGAGGCTCATTAGGCACAAACAGATAAGAAATAGAGAAAACATAAAGCACTGATCTTTTCTCTTAGGTGTAGCGCCCCGGAAGACCACGACTGATACAGGAGGTTCACCTGGGTACTTAACGTGCCCGTTGTATCCTGGAATGCCCCGGGGTTACATGGGAAGCATGTCGTGCGACAATAAATGCAACTAAAGCAACATAGAATGCTACGCACATTTGTTAAACTGCCTAGAGAGTGACAGAGGTGGTGACGGCGGCAATCGTGGTGAAGGGTACGGCGAAAAACTCGGCGAAGGAGCGTCGCCAAAACCACCAGCAACTGGCGAGGCGGGTGCAAGAGGCGCAACAGGCGGAACGGGTAGGAGAGGAGCAACGGATTCCACGGGCGCAACGGACTCGACGGGCGCAACAGGCCCAGAGCGTACAGGCGGCGGAAGCGGTGCGAAGGGCGCAACCGGTGCGAAGGGCGGAGTGGGTCCGAAGGGCCGAGTGGGTCCGAAGGGCCGAGTGGGTCCGAAGGGCGGAGCGGGTCCGAAGGGCGGAGCGGGTCCGAAGGGCGGAGCGGGTCCGAAGGGCGGAGCGGGTCCGAAGGGCGGAGCGGGTCCGAAGGGCGGAGCGGGTCCGAAGGGCGGAGCGGGTCCGAAGGGCGGAGCGGGTTCGAAGGGCGGAGCGGGTCCGAAGGGCGGAGCGGGTCCGAAGGGCGGAGCGGGTCCGAAGGGCGGAGCGGGTCCGAAGGGCGGAGCGGGTCCGAAGGGCGGAGTGGGTCCGAAGGGCGGAGTGGGTCCGAAGGGCGGAGTGGGTCCGAAGGGCGGAGCGGGTCCGAAGGGCGGAACGGGCCCGAGGGGCGGAACGGGCCCGAGGGGCGGAACGGGCCCGAGGGGCGGAACGGGTCCGAAGGGCGGAACGGGTCCGAAGGGCGGAATGGGTCCGAAGGGCGGAATGGGTCCGAAGGGCGGAATGGGTCCGAAGGGCGGAATGGGTCCGAAGGGCGGAATGGGTCCGAAGGGCGGAATGGGTCCGAAGGGCGGAATGGGTCCGAAGGGCGGAACGGGTCCGAAGGGCGGAACGGGTCCGAAGGGCGGAACGGGTCCGAAGGGCGGAATGGGTCCGAAGGGCGGAATGGGTCCGAAGGGTGGAATGGGTCCGAAGGGCGGAACGAGCGCGACGGGCGCAAACACAGGTTTGTCCAGCGGCCTCCTATCCACAGAGAACGTATCGTCAACATACTGAAAAAAAACATCCGATTAACGCCTGAGTTCACATCATTAAGAACAGCAGCGGATAAGAACAAAACATCCTGCACCAAAAAACACCTCTACCTGCTGCTACACCCATCCATATTTCAAAAACCTTCGACCCGGCTTGACCAGAATAAAATCGAGGACCCCTGAGAAGCGCAACCAGATACGACCTGACTATTGGCTCCTTATGATAACACTTTGCGAGCGAGCAGAATAATTTCGCGACAGAATCCTCAGATTCACCATCGTTAGCTCTGAATCCATTCATGTGCAACACTTTAGAGTGCTGAAGGGCCTAATATTACTATAAAGCTCCAGTCAAAGGAAGAGGAAGTGGAAACGAATGGATGCACAAGGAACGAGAATATTTTCTCACATGTGTCATGGGTACAGGGCGGAATTGAAGATGTCTTGGAGCGGGTTTCGCAACAGGCAAACTTGGCGGTTGTGGAAGCTCTTGAGATATGCACTGCGGAAGCTGAGATGGCAACCGGCACGCCTTCATTTCGACATCAAAAAGGTAGCCCTGCAATCGTTACGCTTCAATAAATCATGAAAGGAAGACTAGTTCTAATATATGCCCAATGCAGGATTCGATGGTATCCAACAAGCATTTCTGAAGTCGAAAATTCTAAGTACTCAGAATTTTCAACACCGAACTCACTATGGCTCATAGTAATTCAGAACCGACAGCTGCATTATTAAACTATGAGTTCATCCCATGAAGCAAATTGAAAACTTCAGAAGATATTCAGTGAGAACGGAACATCAGAACGAGAAAATCCCTCACCTCTGCGCAGTGACGCAACAGGAATTTGTTGAACTCGACGCATTCCAGGAACGTTGCCAAACATTCACCGCGGGGGACCAGTCCACCGATCTCACATGGCGGCGCCGGCTTCACTTTCGGTACAGCGAATGTTGGAGGCACCTGAGGAGGAACAAATTCCGATTCCGGCGCTGTTTGAGCCGGAACGAATCGTGACGCTGTTTGCGTTGTTGGATATTGAGGACGGGTCGAATGCTGAGGCTTACAGCCAGCAGCCATGTAGGAGCACTGCGATATCGTCACATCGAATATGGTCATTGCCGGACAGTGTTTCTGTCGCCATAGGCCATGCACACACTCCAAATAGAAAGTGCTACATACTCCAACAATATGTCGTGCACCCGTCTTGCAGACGCCCTTTAAAATAGACAATAACAGTGCTCGTACATTATACCATTTGTGGTGGGGAGAATGAAGCCAGCAAACGAACTCAGCAAAGTTTGCGTTAGGAAACACTTATTGGATGCCTTTAACAACAAATCGGCCTTCCTATCAAATATTCGTGGTCTGAATTCAGTAAAATAACTTCCACAGTGAAAGTTTCTAGAAGAAAAAACACTACCTTCTGCGATGCAGTTGGAGGATACCCGATATCTGCTGACAATTTGGTGTAGCCACAGTTGTATGGCCAATCACAACGCTTCGTGTTCTGATCAAAGACCAGTCCCTGAGGGCAACGCTGCGCGATCGCAATACCGTGAGCGCATTGGGTGAATGTTACCGAACAATAGCCTCCGTACATGCCATCTGGCAAGTACGAACAGTCTATCGCATCTAAATCACACAACACTCAGAATTCAATGCTACAAACGACGACAATCAGGGAACTTCCCAAAATGCTTGTCACTTGCGCTTACCACCACGCTGAAGCACAGAAACTGCAGGAAACGCCCGATTTTGGCCGCTTACTTTATTTTCTCGAAACAAAAGTCAAGCGATTCATAAGCACAAGAAACCTGAAGCAGCAGAAGGTTGCTCGGACACATCAAGTATGGCCGATGGCTTTGGGTAGACTACTGTAGTCGCGCCTTGAGGGCAACCATCAGATGGTACGAAGTGTGAATCGCATTTGCTCGGCCAATCGCAAACTCCCGTAGAGATGAGGAAAACAAGCCCAGGTGGACAGCTGTGCACATGGGATACTCCGTTGGTGCAGACAACATATTCTGATGAACAACCCAACGAGTACGCACCGTCTGTCAATTTCGAGCAGTCTATCGTATCTACAAACAAGTGATTATAGTTTAACACCCTTGAAAAGCTTTGTTCCACAGCAGCGACCATCGGTTCAATATGCAGCTTTAGTCAATAATTGGAATCTGCTCAATGACATATTTATGTGCAGCCTAATCCAGTGATAAATCTACGAGCAAGTTTCAACACGACGCTTTGATATATAAAAGACACGAAAAACATAATCTGACCTGGGGACTGCGGTGCCGAAGTCACAGTGCAGAACGCTGCTGTCTGCGCGGAGCCGCGTTGGCTCGATGTCTCCAGTGTTGCAGCGATCGGTGTTGCTAGCTGTTCAGTGCTCGCCGAGTGACAGTCCTCTGGCCACACACATCGCCTAAAGAACATGTCGAAGACCAGCCCTTGTGGACAAAACTCCTTTCGCCCATGTCCAGCCGCACAAACAATAAAATCGGCGAAGCAACCCACTGAGTATGTTCCGTCTGACAGCAACGAGCAATCGATTACGCCTCCTGCAAAAATCCGTGCACAATAGACGCAGAAATATGTGGGTGCCACTTCCACAATGCTGCTCTATTCCGAATCTGCAACGCAGTACAATAGCAAGACGGGGCATGCTCGCATTGCTTAAAAGCCTGCTTACTCATGGAAGTAAGACTTTGAAACAGTAAGCAACCTGCCATCACACTAATGGGAACGTATATATACCCGATCGAGCGGTCTCTTCCCAGAAACAAGAAGCCACGTAGGTGAAGCCCATTTGGAGTTACATAGTACAAAAAAACCCTACCAGGGTGGGACAAAAACCACAAAAGAAATCATACAAGAAAATATCCGCTAAGGATAATTCAAGCAGGTGCTTCTTGCAAATCGGCCTGGAATACAAACTACTAAGCTAATCTTTGCGGAAAGACGAAGCAAGTTCCTGAATTAACTCAGTGCATTGCCTCCACATGGTCCCTCACAATATATGTTGGTGTTTTACCCAAAAAATATAGACGATTGAGCAATTCTGTCGAAAAAGTAGCCAGCGAAACATTTCTTCGTGACCAGATCAAGATTTATCGATAGCATTTAACTGGAGGTATGAAAAGGAGGACATCCACACCTTCAAGTGAGAAAACTTGAAAGAAAACGGTATCCAGATATAACAGCGAAGTAGTTAATGAGAGTTCAACAGGAACACAAACAGCAAAAATCTAGCTTTTCTTTCGAAACAATATTTTGACAGCGACTAAAAACACAGCATCCACTGCGATCAAATGCTCAGCTGTCAAAACTCCTCGAACTCGACATAGATGTTGCAAGGCACAGAAGCACAACATACCACTAAAGTGTGGAGGATTAACTGGGACAACCGGTCTTCCGTGGTATACCGCTGCCGGCAGCGCTACTTTCGGCTGAGCGATGGGTGCGACAGTTGGCGCGTGAAAATGTACGTCTTTTGGAGCGACAGTTGTTGGAACAGGCGTCAGCATAGGAGGTGGTGCGCTGGCCAAGCGACCACACTCGGCCGGCCAAATACATCGCCCCAGCATGCCATCGAAAACCAAAGATTCCGCACAAACCCGCTGTCTCAGGGCACCGTTTTTGCAAGTTATAAACTCTCGCACGCAACCAAGTGAATAGTCGCCATCACGTCGAGTTGAGCAATCAAAATCTACGAATAAAAATGTAAACGAATGGCTTCGCATCAACGCCTATAAACGATCACGGAATAAATCAATAACAAGCGAGCCGAACTCCTTACGTTTATCAAAAGAAAGAAACGAACACCAATGCAAAAATCAACTTCAAACAGTCGGCCGCCATATTACGGCAGCAAAAACTTCCGCAATTAGACATTCAGCCACGACGAAACATTGTCAAGAACAAGCCTGCGGGATGATTACTCACGAGGAAACGAACCAGGCATCTGCGCCTCTTCCTTTGGAGTCTGACTGGGTAACACTGGCGACGTGGGATTCATCGGATTCATCTGGCAAGTGCTTGAAGGAAGGTGACAACGAGACAATTCGGGACTGAAAAGTAGACCGCGAGGGCAAACGCGCACCACAGATCGACCACCAATGCAAAATACGAACCAAGTTGAACACGCTTCACCATAAATCCCATCGATTGTGACCGAACAATCGACGGTCGCTGAAAAACAGGTTTTTGCAACAAATTGAAAGGCAACCGCGCCCCGCCTCGTGTCGCCTTAAATCCAAAGCAAACTTCCTTCTATGACGAGCATGAACGAGCATTTAGCGTAAGCAGTCGAGCACAAATTGTACAATGAATCGTTCCAGGGGATCGGCGATTCCCATGCTTGCACTCCGTTTTCTGAGGCAGTCTTTAACTGCAACCTTTCAAAGCCTCTTCTTCGTTTGAAAGAACTTCCACACTTCTTCAAATGAAAAAAGATAGTTTCAATTGCAATCTACTAATGCACGAGCGAAAAACAGGAAAAATGGAGCAAGACCGCTAACAAGAAACAGAGAGAGGCAGCGATGTGACAGGAGCAGCAAAAGACTGTGGCTTCGCTTCCTCTGGCGTGGGTGCTGCATCAGCGGCCGGGTCCTGTCTTGCGCACTGTCCTGGGAACACGCATAACTTGACCGAATTATCAAAGACCAGCCCGCTGGCGCACCGTCGTTTCACCAGCGTGCCACTTGTGCAGCTTACGAATTCCTCAGTGCAACCATCTGAGTAATCACCGTCTCGAACATTGTCACACTGCGTTGGCGCATGCTCTGCAAGAACAACAATGAACACTACTAACTCTTCAGCTCAGATCTTCCACGCAAACCGACGTTTCCTTCGCAGTCACGCCCTTTGCCTGTTTGCAAACATTCTTAGCAAATTGCTTCAGTATTTAGTACCGGGACCGTCCGCATGGGAGGAAAGGTAATCGCCTTAAACCGCACACACTCTCCCAACGATAACCGACACGTCTCTGGCTTTTACTGTGACAGCCCCGTCCATTCCGTACCACAGCGAAGAGCTGCAGGACTCTTGGACGATGGACACGGATCCAAGCGAATGACGAATAGCTACATCGTTAAATGAAATTTACCGGGAACAAATGGCTCAGCAGCTGATTGCTGCGCTGTGGGTGCGTCCGCATGTTGCAATGATACTGCGTCCGGTGGAGCGCATTCCTGCATCGGTATCTCGCACCGAGCCGTTTTGACGCTAAAAACGAGACCCGTAGAGCATCGCATCAAGAAAGCCCGACTGTCCCAGCATTCCACAAAGGTAGCTGAACATGTCACACCATAAACGCCGTTCGGCCGTGTCGCACAATCGATTTCCCCTGAAAGCACTCAAGAACAAATATTGTTGGCGTCGGTGCGCCGCCTGAACACTGTTGCCAATAAAAAAGATTTGCAGCGTCACTATAAATTCGAACATCAACAAACTAGAGATGATTTGAATAAAGAGGAATTAAAGAACAGTGGATAAGATGAGATGAAGATAAGATAAAGAATACCGAATAAACCAAATGCGATGAAGAACATCAGATGATATGAAAAACATCAAGATAAAGACAAAAAGAAACGAAGATAAACCAGAATCTCCGCAACTCCATTAATGTATGTGGACATAGAAAACTCTACGGGTGCTCGACACTCCACGACAAATAGATGAAGCGTCTTAACACTGACTCAGAATATCCCAAACCGCCTTGCACTCCCCTATGCAAGCCTCGAGGACATTGTGAAGCACTCCTCCTTAGGTGACTACAGAGTTGCAATTCGAACAAACACTGGCTGAAATTCGCCCCATTGATACAAAGTCTTCGAAACTGCGGAATGAACAGACGAATGAACTATCAGACAATCAGTTCAGCACTTCGATTGCTGATGTGCACTTCGACTGCGCGCTAATTACTCACAACAGCGACTAACATGATTAAATAGGCCTCTAGCGCAGTGCACCATGAATGACCGTTCAACTGAATGAGGTAGAACCTTGGTCACCACCTGGAACCGCTGAACAGCCAGCGAAACCCAAACACACAATCGCGATTACTCGAGACACCATGTATCACTAAAAACATGCTAACCTCGAGTAACTTCCGTTGCCAATTCGGATCTTCGAAAACAGTGGTCCCGAAATGAGCAATACACAGGATATTACACTAAACAGTTTGATGGAAACCGATTATTATTACCTAAATGCTGGGCCGACTCAAAACCATTCGAAAGACCTTGCGCCGGTAGTTCCGGGCTTGCATCGCTGGCTGTGGTAGCACATCTGCCAGTAGGATATTCACAACGGTGGGTTTTCGAGCTGAACACGAGCGTCGCTGGGCAGTAAAGAACGGACTCATGGCCGTTCGAGCATTCCACAAAAGATGGTGAGCAATCCGCCCCAAATACGCCATCCGATTCCTTCGAGCAGTCAACTTTTTCTGTAACGCCACATTGCTATCAATTTGAACGCAAAAAACTCGAACTCGGATTAAAACTCTGAATTCGATCTGAAAAATTTGACGTAACTCGAAGTGATCGAATATAAACATGCTCAACAGCTCCTGTTAATCTCCAGAAGGGACATTCAAATCGGAGTAACGACAAATCGAAACCAGTTTCAGTTTAATCGGAAAGTTTCAACGGCTTACCACCACCTGACGGAAGTGAGACTGTCGTGGATGTAGTGTGTGCTACTTCGTCGCTGGTGATCAAGCAGTTCTCCGCGTACACACAACGCTGTCTCAACGGATGGAAGAGAAGGCCTGATGGACATTCTCGATTGTGTTGTCTGCCATTCGAGCACGCCACGTAGCTGCGAGTGCAACTTCTTGAGTACTCACCATCAGCAAGGCCACCGCAATCTATGACGTCATAGAATGCTGCAATGGAATGCAAAATGAAAAGATTTTTAACAACGCGAGAGGATTCGAACCAAACTTTGTTTATCTCTAAGAAAGAAAAAGAACAAAGCAAAAAGAATAATTGAGCTGCTGGGACAAATCACAAAAAAGAAATGAATCAAAAAATGCAACGCAAGAAGGGCAAGCGCGGATAATATCCCCCATGTGGTGGTCTGCTGAGCTGGCGTTGCTGTGATGGCTAATGTGATAGGAGTGCATTTATTGTATTGGGCATTCGCAATGGTGCGTCTTTACATGAAAATGAGGCTAGCCGAACATTACACAGTGAACGCATCGCCATTCGAATACTTCACAAATGAAGAAGAGCATGGTTGACCATACAGACCATCACGAAGTGATGCACATCCTGCTGATATTCAAGAACCAACGACTACAAATGTTCCGGAAATACGAATCCATTTTTTGATGATATATCAATTGCATGCAACAAAATGCGACTTCGTTGAAGCAAACATCACCGTTATCTATCGAGATGATCACAAAAATGAACCTATTTAATCAACTGGCCTGATAACTCATGTACGGTTGTCTCAAGCGTCACAGCGTCCTCTAAAACACGACTGCCATGCTGCTCGACTACAACAACTGGCCGATATATGATCCCGACGGGATATGGCGTAACGTGGTGAGAAAAGCAAACAAACCAGGATGCTGCGGAGTCTTCGTCGGTTGTTGAGCGAGAAGAGTGTGTGTATGGGTGCCGCATGGTTCAGTTCGATATTCGCATCGACTAGCTTCAGGAATGAAAACTAGACCATCCGGACAATGCAGTACTGATGGCTGACCGTTTGAGCATTGAACGAAGGAAGTAGAACATGCCGTTCCGTAAACACCGTCCCTGCGAGCCTGGCAATCAATACGTCCTGCAACAGCCTTATAACGCCGTTATTTTCATAAACAACGGTGCATGGCGTTATTAGATTCGACTTTGGCTAGGCTATCAGATTCAGACACTATTTTGAAATGCGCAACGCATGCACTATCACCGATAGCCATAAGAAAGAGAATCCATAAAAAGAAAACACATGCATGCAAAAATAAAAGCAGGGTGGAAATCCATTCAATGTCACTTCATGAAGAGAACGAAAGCCTCTGAAAATCGGAGAGAAAAACAGGTAAGACTCGCCAATTGGGAGCGGTGAAGCATTAGCGTACGTCGGCCTTGATGGAGCAAGGTTTATCGGCTGTTGCATAACAGCATTACCACATTGTTCGTGTTGTACGCAATGTTTCCTGCTCGGATCGAATACAAGACCGTTGGGACAATGGCGTATGTGCTTGATGCCGTTCCCGCAAATTACATACGAATTAGAACAACCTAATGAATAATCGCCATCCTCCAAATGCGAGCAGTCTACACCACTGCCTGTAATACCACAAATCCCTTAACTAAAAGAAAAGCACGCCGATCACTGCCGAAAAAAATGCCTGAAGAAGCACTTTTGCCTAAATGCTGCTCCAAAAAATTCTGCAGCGCCCAAGGAGGGTGTTTCTGATTATTAAATTATTGAACTCATAACTTGTGTCTTTTACTAAATTAGTCTTAAATAAACTGGCCTTGATTAAATAAATGGAGCAGAAGAACATAACCATTAAAATAACTCTTTAGACCGATTGTACTTTGAAAAGAAACGAACCGGGCAAGCCTGGTGAATGAGACATCGGCGGTGTAGATGGGAGGGTAGACGTTGTCGGGGACGAGATACATTCCTCGGTTGGATGCTCACAGCGTCGCCTCTTCGGGATGAATACAAGCCCGGTTGCACACTGTATAATAAACGCACGGTCTTTGCTGCACTCCACATACGAATCTGAGCAGGCTACACCAAACACGCCATTCTTCACGATCGTGCAATCTATCGGACCTGCAAACCGAAATTTTCCATATCACTGCGAACTAGGTGGAAACGACCATGCCGGTTACTCAGAGCTAGAGCTCTTAAAGAAAACATAATGTGGTCATCGATAACTACACGAACCGATAAACCATTCAAAATTCCCCCCCCCCCCATATTAGCAGCACACCGGAGTAGCACAGACCACAACGCGCTTATACCGACAAACTCATCTCCTCGCAGAAAAATATGCAGAAGCTGCGCCATTTCATCCAAGTCGAAACAAATCTACCAAGCCATATAACATTTTTGTGTGGATCCACAAAACGGCAAATCCTTACCGGTAGGCAAAGGCGATTCACTTGCGTACGGTACAGTGGCCAGCACCTGCCCATCCGCTGCGTTGCAATGTTCCGGCCAGACGCACTGCCTCATCAACGAATTATAAACTAGAGACGCTGGGCACTGTCGGATGTGCCGCACACCGCCTATACATGTGACGTAAGTTGAAGCGCAGCCAGTCGAGTAATCGCCATCGGGGAGACCGCTACAGTCCATTTTACCTTCTAGAAAAGACTGCTCGTTCATATTATAGCAGAGCCAGAATGAGCATGAATCTTGATGATAAACATGATAAACATAGATGAATGTAATGAACGCATAAATGCAAAAGTATAGAGCGTCGCTAAACACGAGATAAGAGGGTAAGTGTAACTGACCAGCTTGTACAACCGCCTCCTGCTGGGGAGGCTGAAATGAGACTGGCGGACTGGGATGTTCTGGACGGAGTTGCATCTGAGCGCAATCGCCGATTGGATAGCCGCAACGCTGCGTTTGTGGGAAGAAAACAAGGCTTGCCGGACAAGAGAACACTGATGCCTGCCCATATGAGCACTGAACGAACAATCTGGTGCACGCATCGCCATAGAGACCATTCGAGAGTGTAGAGCAGTCGACAGGTCCTTAAAAAATCACGACTCTCAGAAACATCGCCTCTACAACAAAGCGATGCGCAAAGAACACAAGGCATGCACAAAGATCGCTCTTCACGTGAAACGGAACTTGGGACCCATACTCTTTTTTCTGCGTACAGCCTCGACGAGTGTGCAGGAACGAAAGACGACAAAACGATGAGGAAACGTGCCGTGGAAAACATAAAGTGCGAGGCATGGCGTAATGCAAGTCCGGTTACTCTAGCAACAATACGGCAGTGAGAAAAGATCTAAAGACCATGGACGCACGAACGTGCTTGAGTGGAACGGTTGGGGGGGGGGGGTGGGGAGATGAGACAGGGCGGAGGAAAGGGGGGCAGAACCTTCAGCTACACCACTTTTTTGGTGGTGTTTGCTCGATCTGGCTTGCTCGGCATCCCCACAATCTACAAAAACGATTTACATTTCAAAACTGGTGGGAGATAAGACACCATGAAAAATGAAAGAGAACGACACACGAACGAACCTTTAATAGATAGAACATTATTGGCGGGGGTACTAGCAGGCATAGCAACAGTGCTCGTGACGATATCACCTGATACGTCAATACAGTCCCTTGGCAAGACACAGCGATGCTTTGCCTCAGAAAAGACAAGTCTTTGAGGGCATCGTCGTCTGAGCTCGATTCCATCCAAACAGGTCAAATATTCCGCGAAACATCCAAGCGAGTAATCTCCAACTGGTAGTTTTGCACAGTCCACAACGGATGCTACAAAACTACATCCGAGCTGAGACATCAAATTGGAAACGTAATAAGGTAGCAAGAAAAATGCAAACTGGAAACAGATCTTTCTGAATGCAACATGAGCCAATCTAAGCGCACTTTTTTGGAAAATCTTCCGAATACAGCAAGTGCCATATGACCGTTACCTAACTAAAACGCGTAATCAGGGCATTATTTACACCTGCCACCTAATTAACACTTGATTAATAGAACACCTGGACTAAAACCTGAAACATCTAGGACAGGGAGAATTACACATTCCGCACTCACCAGGCACTAGGTGTTGAAGAGCAGGAGTTTGAGTAGCTTTCACCAAAGGTCTTACGCTGGGTGCTACGGACACGGACAGCGCCTGGCATCGCTGTTTGGGGTAATCACATTGCGACAGAACTGGATCAAAAACGAGACCCATTGGGCAAAACATGACGAATGCGCCACCCGAAGAGCACTGCGTGAACGTGGCTGAGCACTCGCCTCCGTAGACGCCATCTTGCAGTAGCGAACAGTCGACAGATGCTGAAATTTTTTGATGAGGCGAAGAGTAGGATTACCACTTCGACATTGGAATCACCTCACTGCAAAAATCACCAATCACAAAGTCAGCATTGCAACTATAAAACGATGGCCACTAGAAAAACTTTTACTCCTGATACTATAGAATAGATTGAAGACCTCAGGGACATACCTTCATGTGAATGGTGCGATGTTGTTGGCGCATCAGGCACACTGGCCGGTATGGTTAACGTCGGCACATAAGTCGGCGCGTTAGAAACACCACATTCCAGAGATGGAAAATCGCACTGCGAAATTTGCACATTGAAGACGAGACCAGCAGGGCAATACGCCGTATGAGCGCGACCATTCGAACAGTACACGAATGAGTTTGCGCATGCAGTCCCATATACACCATCCTGCGATGATGAGCAATCAACGGCGCCTGGAAGCCGGCAACACAATCGCCTTTAAGGATTCAGAAACGACTTTGAATTCAATCATGTAACCTGCTCCTGATACAACACAGTGGGTTTACACGCACATTGGGAGATCTGAAGGTGCGGTAAGATGCATCAATTTACTCAACAATCCTAGTTCCTCTACTCCATTCACCCTCTAACATTCGCATTAGAATCCCACTCTGGTAAAGAGGATGACAACTCGTTCGGACGGTCGGCATTAGAGCTGACGTGGTCAACGTCGGCACGTAAACTTATACTAAGGTCGCAATCCATACACGACTATGGACACTACAACCAATAGACACACTACAACTTCATCGAACTAGTCGCTTTCGCCGGTGATTATCAATGCCTTAGCTTTCTGCCTCGACGACTTCAGAAAGTGCCATATGATGAACCGTTGGGCAGCAAAATCTGCCTGAAGAGATCACCTGTCATGCAAAGCTATCCTACTCTTAGCTAGCACCTATTCTAAATCACAATATGACACCCCTTCTGGCCACGAACGATCGCAAACCCTTCCTAAAATATGAATACATGGACAGCATAGAGTAGCTACTCTGGTCACAAACGCCAATCAACATTTGCTCTTGGCATAACAGCTCTGCGACAACTCCATTGTAGAAGCTTGTAGAAGCCGGTGCTAGCTTGAGTGGGCAACGCCAGATGGCTACACAGTTATCGTGCAGGAAATCGCCTCACGATGCATAAACATCGAAGACCAGCACTCCTGGACAGTTCACCAAACCACTTAAGTTGCATAAAGCGGACCGCGCATCTACATACGTTAACGTCATTACGCAAAGACGTACGATTACTTGAACCCGAACGACCAGATAAGCTTGACCACATTTGCTGCATGAGCAGGCGCGACGTATTCAAGGGTACAAGCAGATAATCTTTCGGTTTTGATCGCCCATGAGGAATCACATCTTCCCACAGCATTATCCAGCATAAAATATGTGGATGGAAAACTAACATGTCCTTGCAAATACAATAACACAGTGAAATGGCTCATATGGCTCAGTCAAATAGCGGAAAGCTCGAATGGATCCTATAGAAATCAAACCAAAATTACCAGAGTACACGGGGGTTGTTAAAGAGAATTAGGACGCTGTCTGGCACACATCGTGGAAGAACAAGGAAAATTCATCATCCTCCACGCCTCCCAAAAAGCGAGCTAAAGTGGCCTCACTTTCCACTGTGACGATGCACAACACTGAGGAAGAACACTGCAAAGGCTTACCTGTAGAATGCTGGCGCTGCACATGCTTCGACATGAGGGGTGCCGCTGCCACAGGTAGAGGATGAGCTGCTGGTGAATCCTGATGAAGAATACAGTCCCCACCTATGAAATCACATCGAGAAACTGTCACGTTGAAAACAAGTCCAGTGGGGCAATGCATCACGCGTGCTTTGCTGTTCGAACATTGCACAAACGTTGTCGCACAAGCTGAGCCGTACACACCATCCGGAAGTGACAAACAATCCACTACACCTAAAAAAGGTCTCGTTTACATCAACATTGCAAGGAGACTGAAAGCCGAGTAAAGCCCACTTTTCATAGATTAAATTGCAGAGGGAACGGAACCCTTAAAGAATGCTGAATTTTTCCACCACCAATCATAAACTCGTTCAATATTTCTGAACTCAGATTACACATTTACCAAGAGTTCCGTTAGCCTAACCAACACAGATGGTTTACACTACCTACAGAGCCATTCCTGATAAGAGGATTTACGTTAACTGGACAAGGGAAACGATACTAACGAATGCAAGGAAATAGTGGCATAGAGATACCGGAGGAATGGACTCCAGTCATTTGCGGTAGCGCGTGACCTTCAGAAGCAACTAGGGGCACGACACCGTGGGTGGTCTTTGATGGGCATTCGGGAGAAGGCAATTGGCATGCAGCTGCTTTCGTACTGAAAACAAGCCCTGTGGGACATTTCATGGTAAAAGCTTGGCCGTTAGAGCACCGCGTATATTCATCGGCACAGTGCGTGCCACGAACCCCATCGGCCTCTGACGAGCAGACATCCAATCCTGAAACGACAAATGTCCGGACGACAACATCGTAGAATTAGAACGACCGCCCACCCAAACCAAACATCTTTTAACAAGGAAGAATTCGGTAAACACCATCATGAACCAGCCTGCTTTGCAGCACAGCGTCACCTATTGGAAGTAGCTAAAACAACGCGAAGGTACGTGCAGACGTAAAAAGACCGCCAACCTAGCCAATACAGAAGCAGACTTGCAAAAAACTCGAAACTTACGGAAAAACTCATGCAACTCATGTGCAAAACTCGTGCAAAGAAACACTGCCTTGCCCCTCCCCCTCGTCAAAGCACTCTTCTTGAACACTCTTGGGCAAGGTTTCCTATAGTTCAATTTGGACACCACAAGAATCAGTAGAAATTTTTTTCTTCGCGAATGTAATTCAAGATTGCACCGACTTCAGGCCTCAAGATTCATACTGTATTGGCCACAATTCAAAATTCAGGCAGACCTGACGATACATGCGTGGCCATGATAGCTGGTTTCAGAACAAACGGCGTGGCTGAAGAAGAGCACCGAGCAGATGGATAGGCGCATCGCGATATCGACGGGCTGTACACCAACCCATATGGACACTTGTGGATGAAAGATAGGCCGTTCGAGCAAATGACGAAAGATGCCGAGCATTCTTCGCCGTACAAACCATCCGACAGAGCCGAACAGTCTATCGGCCCTAAAATATTGGTACTTCTTAATTATCGCAGCTCTTTTCCACGTGCAGAGTCTACAGCGGTGCTGCCACCACATATTCTGATGTGGCGAGGAGAGAAATGGAAGGTTCCTAGTAAGTACGGACTGTGCCATTGAGTATGTCCGCTCCTGCAGCGATACTCCTCAGCGGCCTAGACTTATGGAAGTCTGGAAGGGCAGATCTGGGATAACGTCCTGCCATATTCAAGCGCATCTTCGGGATGTGCAGACTGATCTTTCATAATGAGGGGCCAAATCTCACGTCCCAGATATCAGGTTATTAGAAAGACCCATTTTGAGAACGAATGTGGCCCTTTCTATTACCAAGTCTAAACTCTAAACTCAAGGGGCGTGACACCTTAGACTCTTTGGCGCACTAGCGGAAGTGCTTGACCACCCAGTGTGAAAACACTGCAAGGCAGAAAACACTGACCAGAGTGGGCAGTATGAACAACTGCTTCAGCTGCGGTTGTTGTCGTCATTGATGACTCCACAACTTTGCTCGAGGCACATTGTTCACGGGAAACGCATTGCTTTGACACGGCGTTGAAAACGAATCCATCCTTACATCGGCGTTTTACTCCAAATCGATCCACACAAGACACGTAATCTGGCGTGCATCCTACCGAATAATCACCATCTTCTAATTCAGCGCATTCGATCACAACTCCTGCAAGTCGACACTGCATAAGTCTTCATTGATAGAACGGATCTATGGAGTAAGCTGATCCTTGGCATTTTGCAGATGGGATGTAACACGAAACAATAGGCGTAGATGAGCCAGCAAAGGGGGACGACATTCAACTAAGCTTTCAGCTTTGAATGGAAGTAGTTAATACCTCGCTTGGCCATACAGTTAAAATACACAAATAATTTTCGGCCTTATTTAAAAATTTGATATAATCAACTGGAAGTATCCTATGGATTTTTATAACAACGACTGCTATTAGACGCACCGCCTTGGTTAGATGTTGACCTAGGAGATGCCATAGTTGGTGCTTGTGACGGTGCTCGGGAATCGCATATTCCGCTTGGAAACTCGCATCGAAGAAACTTCGGGCTGTAGACCAGCCCACTCGGGCATTTCCTCACGATGGAAAGTCCATTGTAACATAATATGAACGACGTTTCACACGCTCTGCCATAAAGACCATCCGGAAGAGTGGCACAGTTCACTGCAATATAAACGAAATATTCTGCCAAGTGAGCCGCACTTCTCCAACGACCAAGACGATCAAGTAGTCGCAAATATGATAACTGCGTGAAAGATTTGAAACGATTCATGAACTTACCCCCTTCCCCCTCTTTTTGTTTAGCTGTCGGTCTCCGTTATCCTCCCCGCCTCACCCCATGACGGCCCTAAATTGACCTTGGACAAAAAACGATGTACCCGGTCTCAACAACAACTATGCACACTGGAAACAGGAAAAGCCACTCCATGTCACCATGGAACAATCACAGCAGTGGAAAGAAAACACCAACAGAGCTATTGATCACCTTACATGCATGGAAGCAAAAATACGGTGCTCGACGGGCGTTCGAAAAGCTGCTGAATATAAAATCCGAACCTCTTTTGCAGCAGTAGCATAAAATGTCGGAATCTGCATCCATTTCAGCCTTTCACAATCATCCCTATCAAGAACTAAAATACAATCCAAATTATCAAGATACTAACCAGGTGGCTCGTTTTGTTTCATGCTATGATCTTGTTCGGGTGCGCCAGCTGCTGGAGAATTCGGAGCAGCCTCTAAAGAGCTTGGGTTTGCTACTGAAGCTGGGGCCCTTGATGTCATGGAAGATACAATCGCCTTGGTGCACGCTTCATTTGGGTACTCGCAACGTTTCCTTGCTCCATCAAACAGCAATCCAAGCGGGCACTTCCTCGAATAGCTTTCCCCATTCGAACACAGTGTGAATGTCGGCGAGCATCCGGAACCATACGCGCCATCCGGCAATCGTGAGCAGTCCATTTCAGCTGCAGAAAATTTGCAAGTGAAACGACACGCTTCGCGTGGCACACATTGTCATGGAATGTTGAGGTCGAACTTGGATAGTATGGAATATGCTCAGTCAACTACTTCAGCAACTCGCAGCCGATTCTACCGTGCCTCCATATTTAACAAAACAAACAAACGCAGCCGATATTCCCGTTCACCTGTCTGCCTATACCATTATCCCTCCTGTGGCGATAGAACTGACAAAAAACCTCAGTTTCCTTTCTTGGAAAGATTAGGAGGTCGAGAAGAGAAAGCAGTGGGTTCAGCGACCATTACCTTGGAAAGTAGAGAGCTCTGGTGCTCTTGTTGGTACTTTGACGGTACTTCCTTCAAACGTAGGCTGAGCATGAGTCGGCCGCTCACCAGTCGCGCACTGGTCTGGCCATACACATTCGCGTCCCACATTGTCAAAAACAAGACCCACAGGGCATGAATGCGTTGTTTTCACACCATTCGCACATGAGATATACTCTGCGGTGCAACCAGTCGAATAATGCCCATCTCGCAAACGACTGCAATCCTGGTCAACACCTACAAATCATTCGCACCACTCACTCAATTAAGCAAATCAGTCATCCCAAACTCAAAACCAACCCAACATCACCACATATTCTATTAATCAGCCTCAGTCAACACTCGCTCCACTGCAGCTTATGCATCACAATAAAATCCCATGATAGGGCAACCTTACAAGTTCGTCGAATGAAGAAATTTCAGCTATAGTCAAAAGATCTTGAAGGCATATCATCAATAAACCTTAAATCGAGCAATGGCACAACAACACATCCCTGCAAGGTGAAGTGCCAACCTTCAAGTGGTGTAGCGTAGACCCAACTTTTCATCTTCATCTAACCGTCAAACCGCTCATCTTCGTCAAAATCTAGGCGTCCGCATCGAATTGAAACAACCGTCAGAGAGAACCGCCTTTTTAGGCAGCATCAAATGCCACGTGGCATGAACTGGTCTTTCCTAGCCACGAAAAAACCCACAACGAAACGAACCATTCGACCCTCCCTCTCCACCCCCACCTTAAAAAACGGCAATCCAGAACTGCTCCATAATGCAAGTTACAATGTGCAGCCACATGCGACTTAAGCAGCCCCTTCACGAACGCCGAAATGTGCACATGCCAAAAATGTATTACTCATCACTGCCAAACTTTCACAAGTGCTCGGCAGGAAAATTGGCCAGCAGACGCACTGCCGCCTCCAATGATGCGAGGAAGGGACGACTGCGTTGCTTAGAAAGAACGAGCTAAACCCCAGTTTCACCTTCATCGGAAAAAGGACGACTGGAGAGAAATATACCTTGCGAAGCCGGAGAGGCCACAATTCCTGGTACTGCGCTGCTGTGACTTGGCAGTGCGCCCGAGGGAGCGTGGGATATGCTGCAGTGCTCTGGCCACACGCACAGCTTTACAGTCCTGTCGAAGACAAGCCCTGATGGGCATCGACGTTTCTCTGCGATACCGTTGTGACACGATACGAATTCGACGGTGCACGACGCTGCATAATCCCCATTCGGAAGCGAAGCACAGTCAACCTTCACATCTAAAGTAAACCGACACCGTGGAATAAATCTTCACAGCAAACCCGCATATCACACACTGCCAATGCACTTCAACATGCGAGAGTAAAGCAATGAGTGCAACTGCAGGGATCGGCTGAACGTGACTCCCCTCGGTCGTTACATGTTCACATCTCCACCTTCCAGCACAAAGGCTCTCCTCAAACCGCTGTTTGCACTAGGTCTTCATCACCTTGCTCGCTTAGATATCCTTGACCGATTCGAAGCGAGGTCCAAAAATGCTTTCAGCTTAGAGACCTATTGAGCAAACTAACCCAGGTCAAGCAAGAACCGAACAATAATGAGCGGCGTGTCAGTAGATTAACGCCATTTAAAAGAGACAGAGTCACAAAAACCATGTGTACCTAAATGCTGTTGCGGAGGAATCGTTGTGGCAGTCGGCTTGACATGTGGTGCCTCTGCCGGCGTCTTCGAGATGCCGCATCTTTCGGAAGGGTAGTCACATCGGCCAGCTAAGCCGTTGAACACCAAACCATGCGGACAAAACTCCACACTCAAACTCTGCAACTTCAAATAATAGCACGTGCGACAAATGCAATGTCATCCCTCCAAACCCCACCCCTCCCCTTCTCCCCCAAGGCATTCTGAACGATGACGGCTAACAAAACTCTCAGTAAAATTTCCTCCTAACACGCACAAATGGTACTGCAAAGGCAAATGTCTCCCTTTCGTAAGGCAAATTCTCTTCAGAACTCCCAAGACCTGAACTCGAGACTCTAAATCGGATCAAGTACTTGTCATGCGATACGGATCAAGCAGCACGAGCACATAAGCATTAAATGAACCAAAAGTGACCTCCGAGAAGCAGTGGAAGAATTTGTTAGAACAATGCCCCATCGGATACGCACCGTCGCGTTTTCCTTGGCATGACGGTTCAGCATCCTTGATTTGATGATAGGGCGATGAAGGCTTGGTATCTCTGAAACCCTCGGACCTAGTAACAACTCAAGCCGAAATTAATGCTGCATTTCTAGATTCTAAGGAAATCTCCCCCTTCTAATGAGTTATGAATTTTTAAACGTGAAACAGTATCGACGTAGATGAAAATCCTATCACCGCTTTCTGAAAAAAGTCAAGCCGAAGATATATGAAACAAAGCATTTGTACCTTTCAGGAAAATTCACGCTGCACTCGACTCGAGGCATCAACCACACTTTGCTACATTTTTAACCTCTGCCAAAACGCTAAACAATTGAAAAATAGTGCGGTAAAGCTGAACGAACACTTCTACAAAAAATAACGACATATGCACAAACTTACCCCATTCGAACAATAGCATCAACATCGTCGCAATCACTGCTATGGTCACAAACTTTGCGGTCCGCGTGGAACACTTGGCCCTTGGGGCATTTCTGGACGATTGAATGACCACTCAAACAATATACGAAATCGTTGGAGCAACGGCGGATCCCATAAACGCCGTCTGGAGAGTTGTCACAACTCTGAGAGCCAATCGCTATCACGTCGCTGAACATGACCATCTTTGCGGCATCGCAAAAAAAACTATGGGAAATGTAAAAAGTATGCGGCGTGAAGAAGCAAGGACAGTGACAGTGGTAAGAGAATGCAAGATTCATCATTCAACTCTACTTTTGCCACTTATCACCTCCTTCATCACATCACCCCCTCCTCTCCCTTTACAATTTCTTACGCTCCCTACCCCTTCACTAAACCGAGCTAAATGGCAGCCTTCATTTCTCCTATCCTTCGCTTGCACAAAAACCTGTTACACAGCTGATCGACAGCGTACGTGAAAATGATGCAAAAGGCACGGCAGGACAACCGTGCATTTCAACCTCAGCCGCAATTCTCACTCCACCGAACAATCTGAAGGAATCTCGTAAAACAATAAAAACTAACGAACCATCTCACCTTGACGGTTGCGAATTTGGTGCTGGAGAAATGAAAACCGTCGCTGTTGGAGGATATGTCGCATCAATTTCATCTGAACCACATGCTTCCATCTTCTCTGGGTAGTCGCACCTCCGTGCTTCAGAGTTGAAAACGAGAGACGCAGGACAAGATAATGGTGTCTTTACTCCATTCTACAAGTTCTCGGATCACAAATCTGGCTTGAGCCCAATGCGAAGAGAAATTAAAAACCATAGTGCACGAGACCCATGCTGGTTGACAGCAAGTGCTGTTAAAAATAAGCATTTATATACGCTGAGCCCAGATCCCTTGTGGTCTTGAAAAAATAAATCTTGCAAGGGAATTCAAAAGTGAATGGAGACCACCGTCAAAATCAGATTAACTGCCTCAGTCACTCTCTCACCTCAGTGATTCTCTCACAACATCCCTTGATAGTGTTCTCTACTTGATACTTTAAGATATGCAATAAGGATAAAAGAGTGCAGTAAGACGAACAAGGAATAAAATGATTTAAAAAACGCACAGCGCAAGCATAGAACGTGGGCGCACAAGGTCTTTCCGCGTAATTACCGTCTGGCTTGCTGGCGCAGTCATCGGTACCACCTTTCGCCATCGGTCGCGACGCTTCCAAAACGTGCACAAAACTGAAAACACGGCTTTCGAAGACAGGAGGCTCTAATCTCCTTGAAGTTTTAGCGTTTGACAACCTCAACCCCTCCATCTCAACATCTCAATCTTATCCGCCCGTATATCAGAATGCCAGGTTGGCTCATAACCTAGAAAAGTGTTATTGTTCACAGCGATGCAAACTCGGACATGCAACAATTATGACATTCGCACCCTAATTAGTGAAGTTCGCCAAGCGCAACCCGCGAGCTATAACGACCACTGAATATTCATTGTAGTTTCGATCGGTGGGCAAGGAGCAAAAATCAAAAACAAACAGCCACCTTTTAGTTGTCGGCAATGTGAACACTGGTTCAGGTGTTGTTGGCGAATTCCCTAAGCATGTCGCAACGTTGGCACTATAATCGCAGGATGCCTTCTCAGCGCTGTAGACGAGACCATTAGGACAAGAGAAGGAATGTGTCGCTCCTTTAGCACACACCACGTACGATGCTGAACATTCACTAGAGAAAACTCCGTCCGGTTTGTTGAAACATGTTGAATCTGAAAAACCGTTTCGTGCGAGAGCTGTTCTTTTCAAAGAGCCCTTCGCAACCCAACCGGAACGGCTACAGCCGAAATCACGAACAAAGGTGGAGATACTGCTTCAGGGAACCAAAGCATCAGTTCCGAAAGCTACCACTAAGGCAGCGTAGCATTGTTTGAAGCCTTGCTGGAGCCTTAAGACCACCAACAGAGCTGATGTAGTTCTCATAATCCCAGCGGAGCCAAGTTTTCTTTGAATAAAAAGAGGTGATGCCAACAATCTTAGAACAATCAATCTCACTTTTCATCTAGCATTTCAAATGTAAGCCTCCCTTACGGTAGTCGTAAATAACTGGAAGGAGATAAGACGGTAGACCCATCTTACAAGCATACGCTCACGATGAAAACAACCCCATCTTTATTCAACAATTCACTTCACCACAGCCCTATAACAACAGGACGAAATGAGTTTGATAAATATGCACGGTCCTCAAAAAGTCAGAGATGTAGTGGCACGACTTGGCAACACATCACTGCCATAACGGAAAATTTGCAGCATTCAACGGGGTTGAGTCAAATTCTCGCAGTATTCGAAAGTCACATAAACGCGTGCATTCAAGTACACATCCGTAGAAGTTGTTCTCCTAACTCGAAGCTAAAATAGTGGCAGGAAGAAGCGCAATTATAAACAGTTCGATGAATCTAAACGACGAACTAGCGTGCTCTTCCCATCAAAAACCGTCTCTACTGATCCTAAAGAAAGAATTGCGGCCAACCTCGTGTTGCATAAATGCGTTTTAGAGGCGACCTACCTTCCGTAGGCCTGCGAGGTCCATCCACGCACTTCTTGACCTTTTCGCGTAAGTCGCACAATGAACTTTCGTCGTTGAAGATCAGCCCGGGTGAGCACGAGGAGATTCGAGTGGTTCCCTCATGACAAACCATGTAGCTGGGGAGGCAATCGCCCAGTGGGTGCAATCCATTCGGAAGGACCGAACATCCAGATGGTGGACGCGCCACCACAACTGGCGTTATAGGCTTTGTAGCCGCTGGCACTGCTTCACTGCAAACAGAATCTGCTTCTGCGAGGGAGGAACACATCAGTGAAGTAACGACGAAATGCTGTTGTGGTCGAATTTATACTAAGCAAATAAGCTCGAAGCACTACAAATCGTGACTAAGAAATAGCGACCAGCAACAAAAAAGGCTGCTAAAAACAGAAATCAAACTAAACGTAGTCGAACCTTTGTGCGCCAATACAAGCCGCAACCTTCTCTGGGTAGTCGCAGAGACCAGATCTCACGTCGAATGCCAAATCAGGTGAGCAGCTCATGTAGGAAGCCACTCCGTTCGAACAAGCAAAATATCGCGCTCCGCAACCCTCCGCATACAAGCCATCCGCTCGGCTTTCGCAAACAGAAACTGAAAATTAGTATATCAAAGAATGAAAGCTTCTGCTAGAATCGTCTCGCCATCAACTGATTAATAAACATTCAATCCGTCGTGTAGAAAGGGATGAAGCTGCTTTCATCCGGAGTCGCATGAGCTTCAGATTCCACCTGCTCCGAAGCACCAAAAAGCTGAAACCATTAGGCCTCTCGCTTTAATGCCGCAGCAATAAGTTGCTATCATAGTAAACAACATATTAAAGTTTGAAGATTTATTCTCGAAAAAACACCACTACAGGAAGAAGTGCTTCCACATCAAATACCTGGAGGCTCATGTGGCTTACAAACGTCGTGCCGCACCAAAATGATACTTCAGTAGCTCCAGTGCAACTTTGTAAAAATTAAAAGATGGATAAGTGTTTCTACACATTCTCTGCGTAAGCCTTTTTATATAGAGGGGGCAAAGAAACGAGGATAGACCATGCTACGCAAAAAAAAAAAAAAACCTGCGACATAAAAGACATACAAACCTTGAGCACTACTTGCTGGAGCAGCTAGCGTCGTCTTAATAATATCATGGGTTACATACTCTGAGCAGTGTCTGTTGCTCTGCCTGAAAATATGACCGAAAGCACCTGAAAGAAATCTGAGAGAAGGAAGAAGAAAGAAGTGAAAAAAAAAGGAAGAAATTTTACCCTCTTCTCTTTCCTCATTTAATGATAAACAGCTCTTAGAACTCACTATCGCTCTTGTGCTCCAAGATGATCGAAATGAGAAATTTTTGACTCGTTTATATGAACCCCTCACCTACCAATTTCCTTCCAGACGTTAATAACTGCAAATGCGGCAGGCACGTACCTGAAGTCACATCTACCCGCATCGGGATTGAATACGAGGCCATGTGCACATTTCGCCAGAGATGTGGCGCCTTTCCAGCAGTGGAAATAAGTGGCCGAACATGGTTGCAGGGAATACAGCCCATCCTTGAGCACAGAGCAACCCGAGGCTAGATGCGATTCAGTTGCTGCTGCGATTATGGGCGCCTGTTTCCTGCTCATAAATGGAATCCTTGTGCTCCTGCAAAAAGGGCTATCCACCAGTCTGGTGTACCAATCAAGAAATGCTAAAGAATGCGAAAATTACGCCAGTCAAATACTACCAAATAGCAAATCATTGATTTATTTTTTGGGGTTGCGCATGTAGCGCCAATTGCGAAAGAATCTTCGAGACAAAACTTTAATATTAAAAGAAACTGATCGCTTCTTGCGCAATACGGACGCTTTCGTCTTTTACGGCATTAATTCACTGATACACCTTAAACGGGCGGTATGGGCTAAAATGGAAAGCAAGGAATAAATTCAACTTCATCAGCAAACATTTGGCAAGCAATCCCCCTAGCACCACTCCTGCTTGATAAACACCGCATATGAGACCACTGACCAGGTAGGTCGCACGTGCGTGAACGGTGGAATGATAGGAGTACTCGGCGTCGCTTCGCGTGATTTTCCACCACAAACCTTCACGTAATTGCGATAGTCACAATAACTAGTATCCACGTTGAAAACGAGACCGACAGGACAAACGAAACTTGACATCAGCCCATTCGAGCATGCATAATACTGCTCGGAACAATCTTCAGCGTAGAAGCCATTTAATCGTCCTGCGCATTTGTTCTCTATAAATAGTGGCATCAACTGGAGCGGGTCAAGCTGAGATCGAAAAGGCTTTTGTTTGCCTCCGTTTAGTTTGCTCCTGTCTGCCTATACCTTGTTCCTGATTTCTTGTCTTCATAGGTGCTCCATCCTCATTACCTGCGTTCCCTATTTTTTGCGCTTCTCTTACAAGCCTTTCACAGGTATTCATGTCAAGAACGCCACACTATGTCACAAGTGTGTTTGAAGACCGAATCTCTATTCATAAAAGACGCTGGATTACGAGTCAAAAAATTATGGGATAAGCGGGATTTCTGAGAGAATACAAACAAGGTCGCCTCTCTAGGGGCCGCTGACGAGCTTAGTTTATTCTACTCCGGAATGTGCAAAAATTTAAATGAAATATACTCTATGATTCATAAATAGCCGAAATGTCCACTTGCCCCTCCAAACAGGATCACTTTTCATGAGTCCACACCATACAAAAACATCGTCGGAACAACGCACACATGCATCCACCTCAACAACATCTACAGCATCAGTGTCTCAGAGAAAGCAAAAGTCACCGCACAGCTTGACACAACCCAAAAATGTGTTCTCTTCCTCTGCCTCGCGTGGTCCAACAGACACAAGGAACTCCCTCCCTTCTCTGCCTCTTCATGTGCAATCAAATCCTCTTCTAAACCGCTCACAGAACAATCACTCGTACCAAGAAGATGGTCTGAAGCTTTGGACGGAAGAGTACTTTGTTGCTCCAGGTCAATAGCGACAGCATTCGAAAGAGCGCTAATCGTTGTACTTCCTGTTCCTTGGCCACAAGAGGGGGTATTCCTTGGATAATCACATTGGCCTGCTCGACTATTGAAAACAAGACCCGCAGCACAAGATGACATCGACGTCACTCCTGGAAGAACACAAAATAAATACCCCACAGCGCAACAAATAACAAACCTCGACACCACACTCGCCTCTTCAACCGCAAAATGTCCCACAGAAAGCACACCACCACCTCAACGCCTAAAACAACAACATTCTGGATCCCATTCATATAAAGCATGGACCCTACTTATAAGATCCCATCTACATATCTTCGCGAACGAAACCCGGCCACGATTGCTATTCGATCTGCCGGCAATTAAATATACGGTAACGATTACCCCGGTGAAAACCGAACTGTGCTCAGTTTCGGAATGAGCCTACACTGCAAAGTCAAACAGCATGACACGCTACTTCCCCTTCTGATCATTGATTCACAGCGGCACAGCAACGAATCAACCAAGGATTCTTGACATGAGGTTCCAGCCCTGCTTCAACATGTAAATAGCAACTCACCATTTGCACACTGAATAAATTTCTCGTGACAGCCGAGCAGTTCATGCGGTCCATCGGGAAGCATAGCACAGCTAGCTCGACTATGCCCTTCGGGTACACTCAAAGTCGACGAGAATTCGGTCGTTTCTGGATGAGAGTGCCTGAAGCTTGGAAGTTTCTGGATGACGCAACTATCAGAAATTAAATATTCCCTCTAAAACATCTGATCACCTTTTCGCGCTAACTTTTTCGTTAATATTTTAAACGACAACATAACCCGTCTAACTTTTATACTCTGCATAACTGTCATACTCAAGACTACTGCCAAAGATATGCCAAGAACTTATGTCATTAGTACACTGACAATCGCACATCCAGGAAGATACCTGGAAGTTCATTGATACCCGAGAGCTATAGAATGCTGCGATCCACAAATCGCGCATTAGCCTTTAGTCCTTAGTTCTTGAACCCTCCTTCGCTTTTATAACTTCTCCGACCAATTCCCTTGTCGAAAGAGTACAGTGACGACTCGGAAAAGGGTGGCCAGTATATTACGTATTCCCCTCTAACCTTATTCGCGGTTCGTAAGCAGCAGACACCGCCCGAAATACCTTTACAGAATATGAAGATCAGAAAACTTTAAGAAAATTCTCTGCCAAATACGACCAAATGAAAAACCGTAAGGAGGGCAGTTCCGACCTCAGCAAGAATTTGCGGTGCAGATAAACTTCGATGACTAATTCCGATCGTTGAAAATGGTGTGGCAACTAAAACGAACTTCCAGAATGAGGTCACGAGTCGGTCGAACCACCTCACCCCTTTCACGTTACAAATAATGAAGCACATGCGTCGTATCAACCATATGCACAGCCACTGCGGTGCAAGATGTCCGAAAATCGTGGATCACGAAAAAATCACACAAGCTTGCAAACTTCCTCAATGCACACTGGATAAGCACCCCTTACATTAAACGCCATTCACCAATAGCCATCTTATAAATGATAGACACTAACTCTTCTACTGGTCTCGAGTTCGTCGCCGCACATTCCGGCTCCTCGCTGATGGGGACGCATTGTTTCATATGACGGCTAAAAACTTGCCCTTGCGCGCACCTTACGATCACTCCTTTACCTTCCATGCAAAGAAGGCACTTATTCGAACAACTCGAAATGAAATAACGGCCATCTGCGCGCTCTTTACATACCGGTTGCTCCGCATACTTCTCGATAAACTCGTGTGAAATACCTGCAAATTCCGGAGAGGCTGTGCGACAAAACAGATTCCTGAAGCTCTGAGAACTTAAACTCTCAACGCGCCCGACATAGACAGCAGCAGTGCGCTAGTGCAATAAACGACATCCAATTACATGCGCACACCTGACCTTTGACTGTTCCCTTACACTGCTTGAGATGAGCTTTTGAGACCTCAGCTGAAAGCTAAAACCACAGTTACTTTCTTTAATAGACCATCGTCACCCTCCCCTTGAAAAAAACGTAACACGGCCTTATTTTCCTACAACGCACCATAAAAAGTGCGCAATCAACATACCTTGTCTTTTTTCTTTCAAATGTCCGCCTCCCACCAACAAAACATCGTACTTACGTCTTCCTTGGCTCTTCAATGCCCCGAACGGTCCTTCTGGATCAGACGCCGGCTTTGTGCTGGAGGGAACCAGATGGGTCTTCTCGGTCGGAGTTGTGAGCGTCGGTAACGTCGGTGTAAGTGATAGCGTATATGTAGGGAAAGTTTGCGCGAATTCAGGAGAGGATGTTGAGTTGTCCTTGAAAGCTACTTCTCCTTGAGGTGGACTCTCTGAAGCCCTCCTTGTTTTCGCCAAGCTGGAAGCAAATAACGTGCGTACACAACATAGTTCATCGGTCAAAGAATGAATGCTGCTTCAAAGCGAAGAATGCTCACAGCAGCGAAAAAGCATTACATACTCCCTTTTTCTTCAAGAGGCAACGAGGCAAGGATATGGAAATGCCGAAAGAAACAGCCAAAAATTCACCTCCTTTTGAATGATGTAATCTCATTCATCACCCAAAAGGAAGCACTATTTCGACTAAGGACAGACGGATTCAAGCATAAGCTAGGTCTGCATTACAACAACAAAACTGCGGAGGACATTTCAGAGCTTGCATTGGCAAACTGCAGAAGAACAGCACAAGACCTGAACATGCTGCCCTCCTCCAAAAACCTTAAGACAAGTAGTGAAACAGATGCAGTGCAAGAAAGGACACTAACTGCTTGCAGCCTGATACGTTTTCAATGTAGGCACACCGACTGACGCTCATATCGAATACTAGCCCCTGAGGGCAAACTCGCTTGATCGCATGGCCGTTTGTGCAGATCCAGAATGTTCGATTGCAACCTAAGCCGAATGTACCGTCCTCTGTGCACAACACTTTGCCACTGTCGTCAAACCTTAAGACTTTTCAGGGCATTGTCATTTAAAAGAAGTCCTTGCTGCTCACTGAACATGGTACGTCGATTCGGTTATGAACATTCTTGAAAACGCTCTCCCGCTTATTTTTTGCATGCTCCACTAAATTTTTTGGCATTGAAGATAAATAAGCTTTTTTTTCTTACCCGCGTGAAATGTACTTTATCAACCGCTCCACCCCTTCCCTCCCCCTCTCCTCCCCTCCCCTCACCAGAGCTTGACCAACACCACAGTTCAGTCAGAAATTGTAACCTCCACAACCAACTGAAAAACTCACTTCACATGGAATGCCGTAGTGGGCGCCGTCCCAGTTGCAACCTTAGCTTTGGCATCGTGTGATTCAGATAAAGGCCTGCTGCCACAAGCCGGTACGTTCTCTTTGTATTCACACTGCAACCGTAGCAGAATATAAAGACTTGTAAACTCAGATATTGATAGAAGAGAAGTAGACTCAAGTTAAGATAGGGCAGATGCACGTTCAGCACAACTTGTCTGCTCTACCTCTCAAACTGAACAAGCCGAACTAAGATACACAAATCACCTCAGCTTTCTTTCTCATTTTAATACAAAAAAAAAAAACAGAAAGAAAAAAGCAAATAAGCGAGAAATGGTTAGTGAGAATCTCAGCCTTCAAGCTTTCATCAATAGCCCCAAAGATTACAAAGCCAAAAAATCACACAATTTTCCCCTCCTGGCCATCGCCATTAAAAACCTCACTGCAAAGAGAAAAAAACTCACTCGTAAAGATTCAATATCGAAGTATGTTCCGTGCTGACACCGCGACAACGAGACAGATCCCCCAGAGCAGTACCAGAAGACACTCGTGCAGCCGTTCGCATAGGCGCCATCCTTCCGTCCCGTACAATTAAACGGATCTAAAGTCACAAAAAACTTCGTTCCATATAATGTTACAAAATCAAAGAGAAATTAAGCAGGCATTTTAAGACGTGAAATTGACAGAGTCGACGTACCGAATGGATGTATTCTTTTTTCATAGAGCGACTGCTCAAAAGGAGAGGCAAAAGGAATAGTTTACTTATCGCTTGTATTTAGTTACGATTACAAGCAATAATATCAAGACTTTTTCCAATATAATGCTACGAAAAGCCGTGAAAAAAGTATTTAAACGTCCACCAAAAAAAGCTCATGTCCTCATTTTACTGCAGTGTTCAAGTGTAGGAAAAAACGAACTGGATGCCTATTTCCCAACATTCATCGAGTAAATTCAAGCACTTCATATGTGATTATATTGAATGTTAATATCTTCGAACCTCTAACAATGCACTGAAGAATAAATCAAACAAAATACAGTGTAAGAAAACTTACTTCGACAGGAAAGCACATTTTCTTTAAAATCGCATTGCGATGTTTCTGCATTGAAAACAAGACCTTTGGCGCATTCCTTTCTTGTATATACACCATCCCAGCAGCTAACGAACCGTGAGACGCACAAATCCTTTGTCTGCAAGGCACAACGATGATGCGACTGCTCGCAATGACTATTGACAACCCTTATAGTATTCATTGCTATGCAATTTCAGCCGATTTTTGGCATCACTCGAGCATCATACATGCTTCACAACAGCAAAACTAACACTGCTAACTTTTTCACTAAAGAAATTGCTCTAATCGAGATAAATCAACCGTCAAGATGATTGCCGCATAACAAGACTGCTCATGCGTCTGCCTCATTGATTGGTAGCCGCTAATAAAGAATGCACCCGAACCAGATTAAAGATTCAAGTTCTAAAGCTTACAGGGTATGCGCCGTTATGTCTGCCTGAGCAATAAGAAGCATCTTCTGGCCATAATAAAGGCCCATTTGTCCGACCTGAAAATGTTGGCAATACTCGGTGTATCGTGAGAATATTTTCAACACGAATTGGAGCACAATCGATAAAAAATATGCTCTGTTAAATTGTAAACCTAACAAAACCTAAGTGCCACGGTTTGACTCTCAACTCTGGCCTTGAGTATTATTGAGCTCTGATCCCTTATTTCATAGAGTACCAATAAATAATTCGATTATTCGAAATCGGCCTCTGTGGCTATCGGAATGTTACTGACAACTCAGTTTCTCGAATCTGCCACGAGAATGCAACGCTATCCAAAACAAAAACTACGTCGAAAATTAGAAAAAAGGATGCAAACCTGGCTTGGTGCTATCTCTGTTTTCATTATTGCACAGCGCAACGCCGTATAGGAACAAGAAAAGCAACGTCGAAATTGCGGTCTTGGACCGCATGATCAGTCCAAGCCCGAATCACCTCGATTCGCTCTCGCACGACGATCGCCCACGAAACCACTTCGCACACTTCGCTTCTCAAGCCACGCCACTCGTTCCAACGTACCTCACAAACTGAGCTCCGCATTCAGAGTTGCGCTATTTAAAGACCTTTTTTGCCTCAACTGTAGGTCATTTCAGTGGTTTACTATATGTAAACAACGACACTCTTCGTGTTGTATGACTTTTCACTCGTGATCTCGTATGACCGTTTGACACCACGAAAGTGTCGCCAACCATACTGAAGCATATAGAAGCGAGATCATCGTCAAATGTAAGGTGCATGCGTTGTTGATCCACCGATCGCCGATTCCATAGATTTCTTCGTCAACTTAATAGAAACCTGAATCAGCATTTGTGTCTGAAATCAGTCCAAAAATTCACGAAATATTTATAATTCTAGTGCTCTACTTGAAACTATACGATAAGTGGCAAACTGATGTATTTGAACCGTCGAATGGCCATAACTAGAAAGGTGCAAGAGCAACGAGTAATACTGAATCAATGAGTAATAAAAGACGAAAAACACTTGCAAGGTGAGGGATCGTTTAAAAGTCTGTCTTTATTCCTGTTATCGGAAGCATTTCACTGAGTGACGTCCACATCAGATTCAGCTTTGAAATCGAAACGTTTTGGTTGAGAAATCTTGGTGATATGATCAAAGAAATGTAACTAGATCCAATTAAACTAGAGCTAACACACTTTGACCATTCAGCGTAAATGGCAGCTGTGTCTCATCTATAAGATCTACGAAATCCCCACTGATGAAATGCATCAACTATTCGAGGAATCTGTGCCTGATGTCTCGTTACATGCTAATCGATAAAAAAAAGCCACTAGAAATGCAAAATGCCTTCAGCCGTTGGCAGCTAAGAAACACTTCCGATGGTTTAAATAAAGTTTTAAAGGTAAATTTAAAGGTTTTTTAAATATGACCAAGAGGCTCAGAAGACGCTCTGATGACTACGAGGCGCATTTTTTAACGTAACTATTAAATATCTGGAATTCTAGGATGTCTATTATATCTATATCTATTAATATCTATTATTTATATTAATATTAAATATCTAGGATATCTAGGACTTTTAACATTAAACAAGATGCCCAATTTTCTACAACTTTTTCGACTGTCAATATAACGCATCAACTTTCGTATTATCATTGAAGCTAAGGTTTGCGCTTTACCTATAACCTCGAAGTTTCCTCACGTAAAAGTTCCACCTGGAAATATTTTATAACAAAATACGCTTACTTTGCACCTTCCAATTTTTCCTTCAGTCATTGGGTAGTCGAAAAGGATTCCATCTTCGTTTTTCTCGTTCCAAATATCTACTATCATATTCGTAATGAACTCGATATCGCCACAGTGCATTGAATGATAATTTTCTATCGATCAACGCTGCAAATAAATTCATCAAAAATCTGAATTCTTCATTGAGACAATGATCGCAGTTATTTCTATCTAATCAATAAATAATATAATTTCTTACCACCGATCATCTGTTGCAAATGATCGCAGTAGATCATTCGCAAGTTCCATCAGATTTTGCCAAACTGAAGGTCTAGGTCTTCTAAATAAATGCGCATCAGGAAACGATGGAATTCTGCAATAGAGCACTCACAATGGAACAATATTCTACGTAGATCAAAACGAACACGAGGAACGTTTACACAACCTCATCAGATCACATACTGCGATTTGCTCATTTCTACAAAAATAAAGCAAAGACCGATCAACTGAATCGAATGAAGTCGATCAAAATGTATTCTTTTCATCATTTTCAGTTGACGTGTGTCAAGAAGATGTGATTGAGAAGGGATGTGATGATCTACGAGCTGATCTCAACAATTCAACGTGGATTGATCGCTAATGGTGCTGCAGTACTATTGTTTTGACGGGACTGAGGGGGAGGGGGAGGGGTGAAGGGGTAGAAGTGGACGCCAGCGAGTATTCAAAGTAAAGCTGAATAATAGGAGATAGACAACACAGGTGTAACATCCTTCATGCAAAACGCAGTGCACCTTCAACCGTTGTAGAAGCATTCATTTGAACATCTTATCGTCATAATGTGCACGCATACCTTTACGTCTTATCAAATCCTTCACGTTTCCCCTTCACAAAGGTGTTGATGGTAGTTTCGTCGAGGTTTGCTTCAAATTGATGGGTTTGATGTGTATATGTCGATATGCTCGCTATCAATGCCTAATGGATACACCGTAAAAGTTGCAAGCTCACTCAACCAACATCTTCAACCTGTTAGGCGTGATTTCGATCCGTTCATACGAATAAAGAAGACTGCATGTGGCAGTGAAGGTATATATTATTTATGTGGCTTTGCAATATATACCTACTGAACCATCATTATTTAGTGCTGACGCATATTAGGATATTGTACTACCGCATGATCTACTGATATAGTTTCTGGTATTATATTACCAGAAATTGTCCAGAAATGCTTCAACTATATAGCTTTTCACAAAAATTACCACCATTCATACTACCAGCTAAATTACATAATACGGTTAAGAACCTTTAACTTGGAACCATTGCAGTATCGCAGACTCACATAGAAATTTTGATTTGCCCGTAAGCACAGTCGATACGGACATCAACCTCAGTTTATCAAAACGTATTACAGCATAAACAATCCGCGTCGGATTTCGCTTCATGTGGAATCACCCGGTCGCTTTTTAGATGTTTTACTTTCTTCCTTCTACTGCACTTCTCATTGCCTCTTTAACCTGCTAGCTAGTGTCCACTTCCCATCACAATAGTATTCATGAGTGAAGCGTCGAAATACAAAAAAATTACAACCGTAACAAATTTCTTCCCTGCAGCGCAATGTTCTGTGCAAGATGCATAATGCTTAAATATTTCAAATTTGAAAATATATTTCTTTTCCTATATGACATAAATTGACTCGAATTGAAAGTTTTGGGGAGATTCAAGTAGAAATAAGTGGTCGGCAGAACAGGAAAACGGACACGGAAGAGAAAAAGGAAGTGATATGCTTAGAGCGTAGCGTTTCATAGTAGTCTACTCTCTATGTGAGTGAATTATTGTAACATTTATTTTCAGATCGAGACAACATATTTTGAATTTTTGCCAAATTCTCGCTATTTTTAGGATTAATCATCATCCTCTCTGCGAAGCGATGTTGACCTCGAGCAGTCTGTGAGTGGTTGGTTGTCTGATGCGTTCTTTGACTGACGTTGGAATCAGATTTTTCGCTTCGATGTTGTACAAATGTTTCTAACTCCAAGTTCTGTTTCGTTGTGTTCTAGTATTGAAATGAATGCTTTCCGTTTCGCTATTATTGTCGATTAGTTTTGAGAAGTTATTGTGTCGTTTATTGAGTCACATTTTTCGATATTTATGCACAAAATGAAATCGCGAATTTCTTCGTTTGGTGTTTTTCTCGCCCGTACATTCACGCTAGTGCTTGGAAGAGGGCCGCCGTGAACGGGGCCCCGCAATGTGAACTGATGAACCATATCCCCGCGGGGACGGGGGAACTTTTCGCCGCTGCGGACATGTTTGAGTCCTCAGAATCCCTCGCGGGGGCGGAGGGAGTTCCAGAGAGCGGGGCCCTCGCGGTGCAAAATTTATGTTTCATCTTAATATGAGGATTCCCGCGGGTGGATATGGCGGTGAACTCCGAACACTAGTTCACACATGAATATCGAGATACCTCGCATCGTTTGAATGCAGGCATTGTTAGAACTCCCCGTTGGCTTTCTGCGTTCGCGAACTTTCGATTCTGTGTTTCGAAGTTTCAAAAGCAACTCTATAACTTCAGATTCTTGCCACCAAACGGTTTTTAAAGAAGATGAGAGTACTGAAGGTTATATGGACATGTCATGTGGACATATGAGCAGGAGTAATAACCGTTACTGGCGTCGATGAGGAAGGAGAGGTGTGCTTGCACAAAGAAAAGATAGACACGGCAGAATTAGATTCACGGCAAAAACCAGGAAAAACAACAGAGAGTCTGATTACAGAAACTGCAGGAAAAGAGGGCAAAGTGTGAGGCCCATTTCGAAGCGCACGAGACGCTAATCTAGTCTTGCGAAATAGTTGATTTTGACAAACTCATACAATTCTTCAATCAGCGACATAATGAACAACCTTCGAGATGTGTTCGGTTAGATCTCTGTTAGTCGACAAAGTAACAACTGGAAGAATAACGATCTAACATAGGAACAGCCTATCGTCTTCGTGGACTTGCTACTGGTGGGGTTGCAACTTTCCAACTTGAAGAGGCGGATTTCTCCGAGTGGTGTTATCGCATTTTGAGCAAGATTAGTGGAATAGTTGAAGCAATTAGTGCACATTAAACGCGCACGAAACTCGAACGTGTATTCCGAACTTGAAGGTGTTGAAGCTGCTGCAATTGCGCAAATAATACTCAAAGAGGCTTAGTACCTTAGACCTAATCTTCCCTTGTCAGAAAGCTTATCAACAGAAAAGAAAAGGAAATCGATTGTTTGGTTCAACGAGCGGATATATTAGGATCACTTAAAAGATTTCGGCCATTTACAAAATGCACAATATCGGACATTCCAGCGAAATGTCGAACAGGGATCATCGACAGGGCTCGCACAGTGTCTACAAGGTCGAGGCTTCACAAGTGACCATGTCTGCAATCCCCAAATAAGCTTTAAAAGATCCAGAAACTAGAAGTCACATGCGATTAGGCTTCTCTTGCAAGTAGTCTCTGGAACACCAAGCTTTTTAACACTTAATAGCCATTCGTTTTAAGATTTAAAAAAAAAAACAGCATGTTCCGACGTCAGACCATGACTAGAAGTGAAAAGTGGATTTTCTTCGAAATTCCATGATATGAAAGCCTTGGTTGCAGTAGTGTAAGTGGATCCGACCAGTGGTTTAAAAGTGCTTCTTTGAGCAGGGGTCGTGCAGCGCGTGTGGTAGAACGCTGAGAGCTCAGCACCCTGGGACCTGGCCACAGATGTTCGGACAACGGATAGCAGCTTCTGTATTCGACGAGTGGGACCGGTGTTTGAAGTTGTGGACATCGGCCTGTGTTGAAGCATGTGAAGCCCCCAGCGCACGCTTTTGAAGTTGTACAGGATAAGTGAGTGAAGAAAGAAACGAAAGGTTTCCCTGCCAATTTGTGGGCAAATCGTGCAAAGCGATGCTAACGATGAAAAATAAAGTAATTTTATTGAGCTCCTTACAACGGTGTGCAGTGTCACAGTACCACTTTCAGTGTACTATATACGAATCGAAAATCCAGATTTCTGAGAAAGGAGACCAAAATTCCGGATTCACGATTTCAGTGCAACCTTAGCGTGAACATTCACAGTGATCCCGAGGTGGTGCATAGGTGAGAACGATTAGCTCAAACAGTGGAGGAGTTTTGTTGCTTTAGCCTTGGCTTGAAATGATTTCGAAATTAAGCTCATTCCGTTGTGCTATTATCTTCATCGTGAATGCTTTCTAGTGAACAACAATTCGGCAACAATAACTAATACTGTAGTTATTAAATAATAACATTTTATGTAACTGACACGATATCAATGAATTTTGACAAGTGTCGTTTTCTTCGTGTGCCTTGAACTCTCATTTCGTGAAGAGTGCCGAGATTTTTCGTTGAAAAAAGAGTTGTGCGAATTTCATACTCTAGAATAGTTAAGAGAATGCTGTCAAAAAATTTTTTTCATTGTTTTCTTTGTTATTTTTATCGCCTTATTGTGGTCTACTTTTGCGGAGATCGTATTTATTGTCAATGGAGATGCGGATATTAGTGGGATGTTGTTGTTGTTGTTGATGCATGCTCAGCGATTTGTTTTAGCTGACCAGCCGATTACAATCTATGAAAGTGACTTTGCTCTTTAATAGATATTATTGTTGAATTACAGCATCAGTTCGACGATGGCTACATCTCGCGATCCTAACCAACGTGCGAATAGTGATGTCATGAGATTGTAAGCTGCATATTTATTTACTTGCAAAAACAAAAAAAAAAATCTTTTTTGCATATTTCTGCATAAATTGTTAATGAAATTATTCTGTGATTATTGGCACTCAGATTTTTGAGAGGAAAATAATACGACTGAAGTAAAAATTTTCGAACAATTTCATCGACGCTTAGGTTTCACCTCAAAATTTGCATGCATCGAAATTCGTATTCTTCTATATAAATGAGGAATATGATCACGCTTATCGTTACCATACAATCCACTTCAATAGGTAGAAATAGTCGCTCTCTGTGAGATATCGCTAGTATATATAATATTGTGATCGATAAACGAACTTATACATTAATTCTTCTTGAAATTCGATTATTTCGATGATTTTTATAAAGAAGTAGATACAAAGATATATGTGGATAGCTAACGTTTTGTTATGATCGTTGAGATAATTTGAGTGCTATGAGGAAGAAGAAAATGTTTGATGAGGAATTCGCTCGTTTAGTTTTTTTTTCAAATATTCCTTCAACATCAAGTTCTAGATTGGATGACATTTCAATGAATTAGCCAAATATTATTACGCCATTTCAGGATGAAGAGTAAACACGAAGCAAAAGTAAGCAGTGATATGAAGCGTCTTATCGTGAAATTTTATGGACCCAAGGATAGTATGTTATTATTAATTCCCGTTAATTAAAGGTTTTCATAGAGGTATTGGTATCGATATTGAGCGGAGTCCAATGAAGAATGTTAAGTTTTTTAATAGGGAATTTGAAGTCTTTGACTATAGTTACCTTGGTCTGTTTAACTTTATTGGCCAATAATGCGCATTCATTACCTTGCATTCATCTATGATATGTTTAGAAAAGCGTTTTATCGCCGCTTTTGTCGCCTATTTCAATCATTTCGCGATATCTGTGTGGTTTTTGCCATTCGACTAAGCGCATATTGTGGTAGATCTTTATATGTGAAGTAGAGCACAACGTGATAACGTTGCGCTTAGGTGATAGAGCACGAAGAAGAGTTCACAAGTTTAATATCACTGTTTATCACGTTGTTCTAACAGTTTGCTCTAACATTTCAGCGGCCTATGAAGGCGGTGTTTGGCTTATCCGCGTTCGCATTTCTGATAAATATCCCTTCAAGGCACCTTTGGTTGGATTCATGAACCGCATCTTCCATCCGAATGTCGATGAGACTTCAGGCGTTATATGCCTTGATGTGACCGGCCACGCTTGGTCGCCCGTGTACGGTAGGTTGCTTATATGTAACGTCATTCGTTCTGCTGCATGCAGAATAGAGCATTGCAGCGTTAAGCTGAAGGAAGCCTTGATGAAGTTGCTTCCTTTTACGGCTCCCAGAAGAAAAGCTTCATTAATCCTGGTGACAGCAACCTCGAGTATAGAAAAATGTACTTACTGACCCATTTGCTCGCAATATCTTCCACTATTTATATCTTCTATTTATACTATTTGTATCTTCTACTATTCTACTATTTATATCCTTATATCTTATATCTTTTACTATTTAGGGTCGAAAAAACTGGTTTTGAATTTTTGCAAGCGAAATGATCATTGACTCATGAGTGAGTGATGGGGTGAGCTTGCTAAAAGATTTCCGTTTTTGCTCATATAATATTAGCAAAAGGGCAATATTCTCACTTCATTTTCGCATGAATTCAATTGTGGGCTCTTTTTTTTGCAGAGCTTACCAACATCTTCGATTTCTTTCTGCCTCAATTTCTGGCATATCCGAACCCGGGCGACCCAATGAATGCCGATGCGGCTTTGCTGTATATGAAGAATCGAGAGGAATTCCAGAAGAAATGCAAAAGTCTGTTCTATTGCCTTTTGCGATATTTGAGATTTCAAGAGAGGATAGTTTTTTTTCGATTACGAGCGACGGATGGCGAAGAGCGACAATTCGTTGTTGATAAAACAAGTTGTCATTTCATTTGCCTAATAATATGCGGCATTAGCCTCAATCGCCGTGCATAGGTGAACTGTCTCCTCATGTATTAGTGGAGAAGCACCCTATGTTAATTTATGTATGGATATTGAATGCAACGTTCAAAGTGATGTCAGCTAATGAAATCAACTTACGCCGATTACTTGCTACTAGAAGCTTTCTTGATAGAATGAGTTCCAGACAGGAAAAAGAATGATATCGATGTCTCCCTTAGTCGATGGCAGTCTTTCTTTTTTCCTCGTATTCCCCATCAATTTTTGTCTGCTTGTTATTCATATGTTTAGTACGCAATCTTCTGTATCATACGAAATTTGTTTTGAGAACATATGGAGACGTACGCCACTGAGGAGGCAGTGAGAAACACCTATGGACGCTTTCCATCTTGCGAAAAGCAGTTGCAGATGTCCAGTGACGATTCGGAGTCAAGCCTCTCCGACTTCTCAGAAGGTGATCTTTAAAAGATATTCCAGAATAGTGCGTTAATAAGCCTCTACTGCAATGGCAATTCAGTTAATTCGTTTACTGGAAAATGTATCTGAAATTTGCCAGGAGGGTTAACTACTTTATTTCACCAAAATGTGAGGTTTCCTACGCAAGGATAAAGGACACTGCCATCCTGATATTTTGTAAGGACAAATCTGGTTGGAATGAAACTGCAAGAATTAGATAGCCACGATAATAGGAAACAATTTTTAAAGATATTAAGCCATTCGGTTGGGGACGAGGGAGAGGATTCGTTTTATTCTTAACTGTTTGTTTTCATCTTAACAGGCTAAAGAAGAGAAAAAAGTCGGCGGCTCTTCAGCGAGTTTCTCAGCGCTGTAAAGGTGGCAGCAAACTTTAGATAAGACTTTCGAGGTATTAATGGGAGGAATGGTGCAATCTGCAGGAATATTGAATGAGGAGATTTTCTACATTTTTTGAAGCAGGTAACACTAAAGCCTGAGATGAGTGAGAACGAGAAAATTTGAGCAAAGACGTCGAGCGGGTGAGACGTTTTTCGGTACCTTCTCCTTCAAGCAGCTGCCCGCAGCATATTTTTCCAATTACACTTGTACATTTTGAGTTTTTCTATCTTGAGGCCACTCGAGTCCTACTTCTTACGGCTTCGTAACTTTAAATTTTCCCCATCCTCGCTAAGTCAACGGCTTCCCGTCATCCTTTGAAATTCACCGATGCATATGTTTGTGTACTTTTCAAAACTGACTGTAATGGACAGGTGATTACGATGTTTTATATTTCACAGTCGATAGTTAGAAGCGTATGTAAGCGGCTATGTCAGTATATTTATAGATAATGCAGTGCTATTACGCTTGAAGTAACAGCTTTCAGATGACGCATGAGAGATGGATATGGCTAGACGCTTGCTGCCTACGAGCCTTCTCTTTGCGTCGGGTGATACACATGCATTGATTTTCAATGCGATATGTTGATCGGTGTTTCAAATTAAAAATCTGTTTTATGTGTATTGTACACAAACGCAGAAGCCAACAATAACTTTGCATGTTGTGTGCAAACTGTGCAAAGCATTTTTTCAAAGATCGCGATTCTTGCATTGCCAAGTCTGAAATCCGTATACGGACGAAAATCAGTCGAAATTTATTTCGCTCGATTAGCGAACAAAGATGTTTGTTCGTTGCCGAGAATCGGTTAAAACCGAATCGACTACAAGAATATCGGTCTCTTACTAGCGGGGAGCATTCCACAAAAGCTAATTTCCGGTTGTGGCGAAAAAAAAAACCAACTGACTAATGTTTTCGATCGGTGCAAACTCAGGGAAATTTTTCCCCATTCAACCGAATTTCTGCTAAAAGATATCTCACCAGCATGATGCGAAACATTGTTTGATCAGTACAATCTCACTTTGTTGCTAGACAGTTTTGTTCTTATATTTAAGGAAATACTACGGGATTACATATAGTTTTGGTTTCTTGATTGTCCACTGCGATTTATTAAATGGAACTCGGAGTGACGTTTCAACCCGTCCGCAACCTACGAAAGGCATGCATCTACTATTTCCGCCTCCCGGAATCATTAACATACTGCATTGAAGACGGATATCCGAGGTGCTTTTCGTTATAGTGGTTAATCACTTTTCCGGCTTATTCTATGGATGTGTCAAAAATGAGCATGGTCATTCCCGAACATGGAATGTAGTACCGGAACAAAGAACAGACTCCGTCACCAGTGATGCTTCGCATCCATCTTCAGTGTGGAAAAGTTTCTGCAATTTTGGCAACACATGAGCAGAACTCTACTGATAGTGATGAAGTTTCAATGGTGCTGTGTAACCCCTGTCGAACAAAAAAAAAAAAATCCGATTTCTGAGGAAGTCAACATGGAGATCAGAAGTTTTCTCAGCCAGGTTCAATTGAGAGGAAGGTAATACTATTCTCGGTATACCAATGCTTACGTTCACGATCAGTTAAAGCTATTGTTTCGAGTAAACAACGACAGGGATATTTGTTTCAAGTACATCATGGCTGAGTTTCATACTGGCTAATAGGAAATGAACTGACTCGTCTTAGCGGCGAGACACTTGGTGATATACCGCACCGATTAACGCGATCAGTATGCGAAGCAGTTGGTGCAACACCCCACCTGAATATGCTGATGCGAAGTGCGTTGGCCTCGCCTTCATCCTCTGAAGTATTCTACTACTACTTCCAGACTTTGCATCAACATATCTCTGATGCGCCACTATAGATAAATAACCGAGCACCGCACAAAAACAAACGCTTTCCGTTGCAATGGATACTCTTTTTAGTGATTCTGAATTGCGATCTGTACATTCTTCTCCTTCCAGAGGATGTCAATCAAATAGACATTGCACTGGATGGACATGTTTTTATACGAAGAGTAGAACATAGTATGCAGTGTTCCAAGCAACTCAGCGCATGGTCGATTTCGATCCATACTAATGTCAGCCTCCATTCACATCTTTTGAAAAATTCTACCCGGAATCACCTATCGCCTGCTAAAAAGCTATATTTACATATTAGGCTATACTTTGTGCGCATATCAGAAATCTCAATGATGTTCCCCGCAATGAAATTCGCTTATACGATCGTTGTTTATCAACGTTCATAACAACCGCGCCCCACACGCACCACATATTCTGCAGGCGCGCTCCTGTTCTAAGCTCGGCAGCTATGGATCGATGTGGACGGAGCTCATGCATCCCTTTTAAAATGCTGATAGGCTTATTTCAAATTAAAGCGCCTAGCGGAAACAAAGCTAGCCAAGCAGCAAGCACACCATGACATTCTGACGTTAAGTGAGAACAGACTGACAATTCAAACGGTAATGTAGTTGAGATGGTTTCATTTATGACGAAACTTCAAGCACACATAACATATGACAGACAAGCAACTCCTCGGCAGTGATACGTCGGATGTGTCAAAAAAAAGTCCTCAATAATCCCTAGTATAGTAACACTTGAAGATGCGGGTGAAGCAATCGACAAATTGGTCTGCTTACCGATCGTCTCGTAGTGTACGATGTGAAAATGTGACTTTTTATGAATGCTCGGCTGCCGAATGAATTCAGACAAAATTTTCTCATTTTTATCAAAAATTTTCAAGGCAATATTGGCAAAGGCAGAAGTATGCAGCAGCAAAGAAAAAAATACAAATGCTAATCAAATGCATCGCTCACAAAACGTACAACGAGTATAGCGCACCGTTCAACTGATATTGCTTATCATTGCAATATTTCACTACTGAGTTGATATTTGCCCTCTCATCTCCCGTATAAGTTGATCACACTTCGTTGCGAACTCGTTCAATTTGTTTGCAGGCCTGAAAATAACCTCCTTTCAACAATAGCACACTTCGAACGAAACTGCACGAAATCACTGCCTGAATAGGACCTATATTAGCCAAAATTATTTTCAGCTCAAATTTCAGGCTAGATTGGAGGCAAAATTCGATAATAAATTTCGGTGGATTAATGCTTAAGAGGTAGGCGATATGATCATAATTGTTGACGTGAGTAAGAGAATTTCTTATTTTGCATTAGCACAATGTTTTACTGATATAATTGATGAGATGGATCAATCAACTAATGAACGTTTATGCTAGCATTGAGCAGAGCCATCGCAAGAACACCTCGCAATCAAGAATTATCCGAAAGAAGGAAACTCCGAATAACAATAAAGTTACTAAAATTACTAACATCGCAATGGCTACTTAAGAATCGATATCACCCACTCTAACTTCTACTCCTTAATTCTAAGCCTTCAGCTGCAAGTTTTGCTTTCTAAGGAAGAGGAAATGTGGCTTTCAAAGTGTTTAAAAACTCGTCGTCAATCCAAGAATGTTCTCTATAACTCCTCACTCAATCCAGCAATTGGAAGGGCACTTATTTTCGAAGTCGTAGGAGAGAAGCTTTTGCTTTGCCAGCAGTAAACAATCTAACGACGTGGAATGTGTTTTCCTACCAAACTCCACCACTGCCGCAACGATTTTTTTTTTTTTAACGTATTGCTGCAATACGAGAGTAACAAGGTAAGAAGAAATACATTCGGATGCAATTAGTACTTGAAATTATCTTTTCGCATTAAGCAGGAACCAAATTCGATAATTTGCCCAAGCTGGGAAGGGGCAAACTGAAAAATGTGCAAAAGAACAGTTTTCTCTCTCTACTGGCAAAGCCTACATAACAAAACCCGTTGCTGATTAAGTGGGAAATATAGTAGTCGTAAGGTTTCCAAAACATACTGTCATAATCTTAAAAATTTCTGCTACCAGAACTTCGCTAACAGCATGCGCTTTATAATCTCTGGCGAGCGCAACGGGTTAAAATTTTCTTCGGGGTATTCCAATATTCGGTTATCCTTTCAGATCTTTGGCTATAGCAACGTAGCACCATTTATTTTAAGCAACAAGTTCGTAAAGGAGAATTTCATGCATTAAACTCTTCTGAACCCAATGTCCTGTTTCCTGCCAGCCAGACGCTTTGTCCAGATAAGTTGTAGGCCTTTCGCATAGCAGCAAGAACACTTTTTTTAGACAAAATAACTAAATCGTATGTCAACAAAGTCTTCATACAGGATGCGAAGGACTTAATGCGAAATAAAGGAAAGAAAAATAAGATGGCTTTCGGCGTTTTTTGAAATGAAAGGTTCTTCGAAAAATCCAATGAAAACTTTTAACTTTTTTGGCCCCCAAAAAAGGTCTACACTCTAGAACTAACGTATTCGAAACTACGGGAAAGACATGAGTCACTGCAGCTAACAGTACTTCAAGAGAACTGCTAAAAATATCCAAACGGAACCAATATACAAATAAACTGCATCATTTGAAATGATAAAACAGCCCAATTGCAATGAAAGGGATTGAAGTCATGCTCAAAGAATGATCCTTCCATTCTCGATGCGATTAGGTTTCAATCCCGTCAACAAGTTCATCCATCGACATGTTAAAGCATCAGACTCAGAAGAGATTTCAGATGAAAAGCTTCAACAGTACTGCAATTTTTTTACTGCAGCAACGGCTATTCTGAGCTCAATTACGTCTTTTCATCACAATCAAACTGTTCTGCACATCGTGCTTATAATAATCTCCTGTTCTATGCATCGTCCCGCACACTCTTCTCTTTTTAAATTCATATATCGCAACAAAAATCACTGCGTTATAAAAATGGTACAAGTTCGAGTTAAGAAAGGAAATAAAAGAATGGAAAGGAAAAATAAAGTAAGAAGAATGGAACATACACTCTATAACGTTGACCGAACATGGCAAGTTCACTACGTGTGACATGTGCAACGATATTCGCTCTTTCTTGAGAGAGTATTTCAAGTGCCGTTTCATCTGGCACCTCCTCCCAAGAGAACTCCTCACCACGACTCATCAGGAAATAATCCAATAGTGAGGCATGCAACTTCTTTATCTCTTCTACACTCCTCGCTCCACCGCACTGAAAAATAATTCAATGAAAATTGCATACTTTTCGTTTTCATCGGAGATGCGAGCTATGCCATCTAGCAATTTCATGCACGATATTAACATAGCTTAGCACATACTCAGAAATAGTGTCCTCAACAAACCACACAAAGAGAACATTTATCGTCTCCAAGCAGCCAAGCTCTAAGCGATATTCAGGGCCATAAAGTGTATATCACAATTCCCACTTATACGCTTCCCTCCTAATATAACCCATCGAACGGACGTCCTCCAATGAAAGCCACGGATTTATATGCTCCTCGAATATAAGACCCGCCATGAATTGACGAACGCTGAGTTCCTTACCTGACTCGTCAGCACACTAAGCTTAGAAAAGTGAAAGCAATATTGAGATAAACGAGCACGTCAACGGCGAGAAATGAAAATTTTTTAGAACACAGACCATTACTAAGATTTTCTGAATATACTCTTCCCTCTTAGCTTCATTTCCAGTATATGTCGATCTGGAAACGACATGACTCCTCTCTCCTCAGATAAAGATCGTTATGGGAAGTTACGAAAGATACAAGCCACAGGATTTAGAAGTGAGCAAATACGGCAACCCCAATAGTTCAAAAAATCTTTCGATACACTGGAAAGCACTGAGACTTCAGTGAGCAATCACTTCGACCGTTACATGCATTGTTTCACAAAAGAACAAGGAAAGAGCTCACCTCTCTGTAGATGTCCCTCTCGGTGCACAACCGAAGAAGACGCCTTGCGAAAAAGGCCCTCGATTCTTCCCACCGAACTATTCCCTGCAAACATGTCAAGTACATCTACATCAATAAATGGCTGCGTGCTTGATTAATGGGTTATTAATGTGCTGGTGGACAATACAGCACCCAGTCCATGTATCGATGGCAAAGTAGAGCAAAAGCAAAAAGCAATTTCAACTAAGACAATGGAAAAACGCACCAAGTCAACCGACAAATATTCTCAAGAACAATCCAATCAATAACACCCGTGCACTTAATAATCCAAGATTTAAGAAGAGAATGAAAAAAGTGTTCGAAGGATTGCATATAGCATAAAAATGTGAAAGCGCTATCAAACAACAGAGATCGAGATTCGCAGCTTAAACTTTTGAAGTGATGAACTGAGGGCAACGGAAAAAGAGATGCTCATCTATTGACAGAGACCTGGCATCGCAAAAAAAATTTTTTTTTTCGGAGTGAAAATAAAAATTAACAACTAATACAAGTCACCAATCAAGTGTAGAAGTGAATCATATAAAAAGTGGAATGAACCTCGATGGCGCCAACCGCCTTCATGCGTACGGGCGTGTCGTGGAGATCAGCAAAGTTGATACAAATGTTACGATACGTCGGCATCAGGAACTCAATCCGTGCTTCCACTTCGGCCTTAACGTCTTCTCCCGCTTGCTGACGTGCTGCCAACTCTTGCAGCTGCCTATCCAGCCGATACATCAACGGCAAGAAATCCTGCAACTCACACAGCATCGTCGAGTGACTATAGACTGGAACATAGCATCTTCATATAACTAGCGGTAGAAAAAATTTTACGGCAGCATCTCGTTATAGAGAAGCTATTTTAAAGATGCATTAAATCCACATATAAATGCTTCTTTATCGTTTTCACGATTAAACTGTTTAGGCTCCACGATAGAAATAACAACCCAAAGCTGAGGACTCGGCAGAGTTGCTACGACAGTGACATTCTAATTTGAATCAGGAGAAGCTTTAATATATCTCCTTCAAAACCCTTTCGTTCCTTTAAGCACCGCCAGTGCCTTTCTGAATCACAGATCAATCGATAAATACAAGTAAAACTATCAGACTGGCAGACTCGAGCTCACCTTGCGCATCTTAACCTGGACAGTGCCTTCAGGCTCCAGGATGCCACCGCGAGAGCGTGGATCGGCGTACATACGCATAAACATAGGGTTGATAGTTTTGTCGACAACCGCCCATGCACCGCCACGCAGCTCACCGTATGGAGGAATGTAAACGAACACCGGATGCACATACCTGCACAGCTCATCCACTATATATGCACCGAATTTGAGCACCATCTCGAACATATCTGCAAAGAAATTATATCGACTTCAGTACTCATATTTGCCGACATTTACGGCCATTTTCCTCAGTTTATATACATGCATATTTTTGAGACTTTCACTGTTTCCATAAAGAGAAAACATTTTTTTTAAAACGAGGGAATTCCAAAGAAGTGGGGCCCTTTCGTGAACGAGCGACAATCAACAATATTTGCAGTTAATGCTCTTCATAGCACTACAGCTATGACCACAACGCTCACTCCGGATAGCACAAAAGGAAACAAAGGAAAATATCTTCAAAATGCAGTAGAAACCTCGCTGGGAATGTATGAAATTGAAAGGTTAATTCAAGAATATCAATCAATCTGCGGTGGATGCGTTTCAGTTCAACCAACTCGTTCCATGCAGAAAGATATCAAGCTGGGCACCACATGGTACCTTCTAACTCACCGTTCACCCATTCCCACCTATATTGAAGCGAGTCAACAATGAGCTGAGCAACTCTGATAATTGTGTACCGCATGATTTTCAAAAGAGAGCAAATACCTTTCTGACCACCGCTAAAGCCACGCCAATTAGCGAGAATAAAAAGTGGAAGGGATTCTTTGTTGAAGTCGATGATTGCTTCAGCTGTCTGAAAAAAAAGGAAATTTCCCAAATGCAAAAAAAAAAACTCAAAAATTAAAGAAAATTAACAAACAGCAAAAAAAAAAAGAGATACATCTAAAACGCGTACTTCGCATGTACGTGCATATTTGATTCTTCAGCAAACCGACACAAACAATAACATTCTTTAGCAGACAAACCGCTCCGTTATGCGCTCTTTAAAAAAATGGTGATATGAGATGTAACTAAAGAAGATGGCTCAAAATTACCTTGTAGGCGGAATCTGGATACCAGACTTGTCCGGCCTGCTGTATATACTTAACTTGAGAATCAGGAGCAGCAGGATCAGCAGGAATTTCAGTGACCACACTGCGTGTCTCCACCGCAACCACGCCAACATTGATACCAGCCAAACGTGCACGCCCCGTTATCACTGTCTTTCCCCAACCTGGCTTCACCTGCAAATGCGGAAAAAAAAAATAAACGAATGTCTTCACGTGCTGCATCCACTCTAGCATATATTAATCGCGCTGCCAGCTGTATAGAATCAAGCGCCTTCTAAAAGAGACCGAACAAAAGTGTGAAAGCTGAGACCTCTTCAAAGGAGCCTTTGTCAAAGAGGCCATCCAAATATTCCAGCGTTGTCATATCCTGATGTCCAGTTAACATATAACGAGGATCGTTCTCCTTATTTGCAGAGGGCACATAGGTAACCGGACGATCGATAGGGTCGACGAATTTATGTTGATTGAAAGGTGCCTGAATATACAGCCAATCACCGCAGCTTATAGCAATCAAATGCGTGAAAAATAACAAATTACGCTAACACGCTATTATTTGCCTTCGTGTCAGCTCTATCAGAAACCGTCCACTAAAACAAATTCCACCGCTATGTCAAAACACGCTACTATTATTACTGCCTTAACCGGCAGCATTCGTTCCGTCTAAGATCGCCAGTTTGGGGTCTCGATCCCGAACTCAAACACCTACATACTACGTCTGAGTACCCTAGAGTCATACTTCGAGAAACACACCAGAAATCATTTGAATGCGCTCTAAAAATCATGCAAATGTACCTTTGTTGTCTTCTTGGTGTATGACAGCCAACGTAATAGCTGACAAACACCATCGAAATCATTGGCAACAGATGAGTGCGAAACACCATTACGAGTCATGATTTGAGTACCACCCAGCTGACCGTTTGACGTGTAAACAGCACGACCGAGTAGCGAGTTCAGAGCCGGTGCACCAGTCAGGATGATATCTGCATTTTCCACCTGGCAGATTCGTCGCGAAAGCCGTGCCACGTATGCGCCAATGCCAACCGTGCGACCCGTAACAAGACAATAGGTTACAACGTCGTCGTAGGCACGCGATGTTTCTCCGGCGATCAAACCCGAGCCTACCAGATTCTCGACACCCAAATCACGCTAAAAAAACCGACTCAATACGACAGCAATAATAAACCAACAACCTTTAACGAAGTGCCAAACAACACATTTAATCATCCATTGGAATCGCGTTCGTATATAAAGTTTTCAGGACTGACTTCTTCTCAGAAAAAAGTAGAAAGTTGAGAAGAAAACATCGAAGACATTCGAATCGGGCAATTTGCGAGACAGCAAGTATAAGGCAATTCAAAAGCGGACTATTTTTGCCATTTACTTATATTGGCTATGCTGCACAAAAATTGCTGATAAGTGGATTAAATTACAGTTAAAAGAAGTAACTTCTAGAAATTAAAGAAAGAAAGTATTACGACGGAACCTCTTTGCCAATAACGCCCGTTAACTGATTGAAGCCTCCAATCCGCTTGACATCAACAAGATCCTTCACTTCAGAAAGAGCCTCATCGGTCAAGTAAAGTCCATCGAAACCTTGCTCCGGACTTCCCTCCTTCTTCCACATTACGCGGAATAGCTTCTTCAACTAAAAACAAACAAAATTACGTTGCATATATGTAAGCCTAACTTGTTTTGCAATTTCTTCAGCTTTTTCAGAAACACATAACCATCTTTTCACTTCTGAAAACAACAGAATACAGAAAATAAAAAACACCTCATCTTTCAGTTAGAAAGTGCACCTGAAATAATAACGCAAGGTAGAACTTCGACCGCGAAAACAATTGAGGCAAGCATGTAGCACGTAGAAAGTGATCGCAATATGACAAAAGAAGGACTCACATCACTCGAAAGACCAATGCGTGCGCCAGAATTGGCCGCAATGTAGATACGTGGAAGGCCCTCTTCACGACTTAGTCTCGATGCCGCATTGTAGAGGTTATGTTCCCGCATTGAGAACGAGCCTATTTGATGCGAGATATCGTTAGCGATGATGATCACCTCACGACCTTCCGGATACTCAGGAACAATCAAACGAACTCGCCATGCAACCATGCCTATCTTACTTAGCGAACCGGCGTCCTCACGCATCAACAACTTCTTGCTCGACTCGTCATAAATCAACTCACGGAACTCACATAAATCCTGAGGCACCAAGCGTTCGGTTCTCCTCGCTGATCTGAACATGCCACATTCTCTTTGAATCTCTTTGTGCAGCTGACAATTAACGACGAGGAAGTCAAAGAAGCATCAGCTTAAACCACTAACGTTTTGCATTAGATATGCTTCTCGATGCCAGTTTACTTTTATGCTTATCGACCAACCGCACCGCTAAACTAGAAACTGCCGATCCGGCTTGACATGTGAGAAGGCACATTTTCAACCTGCTTTAAACACTTAAAAATGGACCAAGTAGACCAATTTATGAAAATGCTTAACATTTACTACGATACGTTAGCCGCAATGCTGCCAACAAAAGCAGTCATTGAAGTGTTTACAGCTGTACCGTTATGCGACGAAGCGTTAAGTGGGATTCTTGTTGGTGTTCCGCTTCGTTTTATTTTTAAAAGACAATAGTTTTCTCTCACACATAATTGCATTCATTCGCAAAACACCGATAAGAAAATGAACACCTTTCGATGCGCTATCTGCTTCTAGCTTCACCTAAAGCACTGCTGCGTGAAGAAATTACGGTGAGGATTTGAACTGGTGCTTTCGCAGCCTCATACAATTTTTAAAATCATCATTTAGCACTTACAATACCATAGCAACAATTCAGTAAACAGCAATACAAATCGAAGCCTGATAACTGCAACGTCAAAAGTAAGGAGATGAACCTACGATGGAGAAGCGGTCCATTCGACAATGAGAGCTCTCTGGAAGAGTAGCGGATAATCGTAAACATAAGTCGTTTTTGCAGCATGTGCCTTTAGACGTCTCTTGTCGATCTCGGATCTGCCCAAGTATGGATCGATGAATGGATTCCAATCAGGGTTACGATTACCTTCCACCATTATCTCGAGGCCATGTTCGAAACCGTCCATACCCGCATCCACATGCACCCACTGTAAAGCTGCTGCGACGTTTTGCGATAAAATTTCATTAAATCACCTCATCAATATGATTAAAAAAGTATTTTAACTTCATTAGAACAGCCAATAACCAAAACAAAGCGTAAATTTGCAAATAAATCACTAAAAAGCTCTACAAACAAGTCTTATATCAACTCAAAGTAATAAGATTAGGAATACCACACGGCTAAGACAGGTGGAAATGCAGGTAAAAATGAAAACTTGTTTATGAATGAAAAACCCACTCTGCTTGGAGTCGAATTTCCGTTGATTGCTTCGGCGCGAAGAAAACGAATGCATGGCGTAAATCCTGTATCATCGGTGATCAGAATTTTTGTCGCTTGTTCATAGCTTCGCGTTTCGCCGAATAACACAAAATCAACTTCCACTTGATTCACATGTGAACGCCATAAATAATCCTAAAAATTCAATCTCCATCAATGAGAAACGTTGACGAAATTTTGCCGCATATTTTCACAATCACCGGGAACCGCTATGCGTACTCAAAGAAAAAAAAAGCAACTACTGCTTACGACTACTAGATTTAAAGCAATAAAATTTCCATTCAAGAATAAGCTTGAATACGCGACCCGCAAAACGTCAAACAACCAAAGGTCGCCGTTAATCGATGCACTATTTTTACGAGAAAACATCGGCGGAGAGCTTCAGAGGCAACTAAGCAATGACGAAGGAACTCAAAGGAAAAGTTGACGGTATGGTAGACCTCTACAGGACTAAATGCATCGCACCTACAGCAAGTAGGAAACAAAGCGAAAGAAAGAAGGGCATTTCGAAAGTGGATGCTTAACACTTGTCAAGGCCTGAAATAGTTCATCATTAAAAAGATTTCTTCTCAGATAAGCGATAAGAGAACATTCTGTGAATTCCGAAGATACTGAACCATCTATCGAACTGTTGCTCTACGAAATTTTTTTCTAAGTCATTGACTTCGTCTTTCCAACTGTATCCTCCTTCCTTTCTCGCAACACAGCCTGCCGATAATAGATCTCTTCTTAGAATATGATCAAGCCCGACCACAACAGCAATACGATAGGCTCATAGTAAAATACTTTTAAGCTCATTTAGTAAAAAGCCTGTTAAAGCGAAATAATTTACAGCAACGGGAGCAGGATGAGGTTAAATTGGGCTAACATAGGATACGAATCAAAAATTTCTGCAAATGATGAATTGACCGGTCATAGAGATGCCCATTCACAAGCCCAAAACAAACAAAGGATGCCGATGAAGTAAACTTCAAAATACTTCTAAGCTGACCGATTTGCACACAAGCTTTTGTGGAGATTCTTTGGCTTCCTAAAAGTTTTCCACATCGCCACTTCCTGAGAATCGAAATAAATGCATTCAAAGCTACCAAAACGCATTACGCAAGAGCAGTAGCAATAACGTGTTTTGGCACATTACGCAAAAGCGTTAAGACGACGCAAATGTGAACCTTGCAATCTCTATAGGCCTTGTAGACGACATTCCTCCAATCGGCAGGGCTCATTTGAATTTTGCTGCCTGATGGAGTTCGGTCGATGAATAAGAACACATGATTGCGATCGATGGTATTCGAACGATATAATCCAACTGCGATTTCACCAGCTGCTCTCTTCAGTGCCTTCTTCAGACTGCATGTCACCTCACTGAAAATATATTCCTTCTATTTGTATTCGACGCTTAATTTTGTTTTGACTTACGTCATCTGAAATATTCAAATTTCGCATTCAGATAGTTACGCCAGACTACTGCTTCACCCACGACCCCTTTACCATAAAAATCGGCGATTGCTTTACAGAGTGAAAACAAAAAAAGTTGAATACAAAAAGAAACATGACAGTAACAGTAAAGTAAAAAATTCGACGGCCGGAAGCAAAAAGAATCCCCAAAAGGTGAAGTAGGATTACAGCATAAGAATGTTTTTAATATGTTCTCCATTCAAAAAAAAAACGTTTACGCATCGTTCAAACGATCAACTCAATGATAGGATCGCAAGATTGTTATATTAAAATGACGTGCCTTGCCGTATAGCCATCCACAACTCGCACCACTGCTCGATAGAAGAAGCGGTGTTCAGTGGAGTCATGTTTACCCACAGCTCGATAGAGATGTCCCAAACTATATGGCGATCGCACTTTCTCGATCTACAAAGTTTTGTATTCAAAAACGAATCGGCGGGACATGCAAACGTTTGACATATCCTTTTGAAGAATAAAACGTCACAGCATTTTCGCAGTTCAAGAGAACTTGAAAGCCTCTACGGAGATAGCAGATGTTAAACGTCTGAAAAGTGCCAAACCCAAGCCTTGACAAACAAGCACTACAAGGCAATTTCAATTCCACGGAACTTATTTTTAAGTACATATTGCATTATGCTTTGGCAGATCACCTCGCCAGAAAATAGCCACAGTTTGCGATTAGTTTCTGTATACGCACTCTTGTATCATTTACATCAACCTGGTCGTGATGTTAACTACGTAATGATTATCGAAATGTTTCAGTGTAATTTTGAAATATATCAGCAGATATCACCGGTCAAAGTGCATCCCAGTGCACTTTGCCTATTCATTTCTATCTTTTTTTTACAGTTCCAAGTGCATAAGTTTTGGCTAATATCTTCTGCTCATATGACATCACTCTGCTAGCAAATCAACTACAGTGAGATGGTGACAATGCGGATTTTGGCCGATTTTTACTATGACAAGAAGAATAGTGGAAAAAAATCTAAACCACAACGTTGCCTAACACTTTTGCCGGCAACGTTAAGAGTCCAAAAAATAGACAAAATGATCATCGCTCTTAAAATCTAGAGTGAGAAGAGCAAAATTCTTCCGTAATTCTCTTGTACCGCTTAATGTCACTGCTGAGAACGATGAAACATCGGCAGAAATTTGTACTTTCTGAACGACGATCAAAATCGCTAAAAATGAACCTATTTCAAAATGCATCAAAATTTAAAAAAAAAAAACCTAAAAAACTAAACAAACAAGATGTCACAAAATTCCAAAAGAAGCCCACAATATAGTTCTCTTCCAATCGACGGAGTCCCAATTTGGGCAAATGTGCGAAATCGACGTTACGACGTGAGACAACTTCCTCTCGCGTATTCATATCGTAATAGAAGTAGAGTGGGTAGGACTCAGTTGGCGCTACCATGACCACCAATTGACTCACCAGATCACTCTGCACGCTCAACACTGTCTCCTAAATACACATCATCAACTCTTGCAGGAATATTTGCAAAAAGCCAATCGAAATTTGCATATTATTTACGCAACGATCAAATGTTCAACATCGAACCCAAAACAGCACAGCTTTAGCTCACTACTTACTTCAACAGCTAATAATAAAAATACGGCTTATAAAAACGAAGACCGTAGTAAAGACTCCCAAAAAACAGACATTCAAATAACATAATACTACACCAAACAGAAACACTCTGGCTCAAGAAAAGCCGTAAGAGAATCTCTACAGCAAGGAAGAAACAGAAACCTTGATGATGGTAGCAAGTTTGGCCTCAGATTCTGGCGTATACTTGGGAATATTTGAGTGAGATACGATGAAAAGCGTGCTGTCAGGCTTGGCAACTTTGTTGACCGCCTCAAGCAATGAAGAAGTGATATCGAGCACATCGCCTACGATACGGAAATCCACACTATGTTCCTCGACCACATCATTCGGAAGACCCAATCCGTGCCTACAAAAATCCACCATAACGACAGTCCCTTAATCATATCCGTATCACAAATGCAGAAAAAGAGATGGATTTATTAGAGCAAACACCTCTACTAACATCGGACAGTTTTGCTACCAAACTTTCACATATTGGGCCAATGTAGACTCATTGTAGCAAAACGTTAGCAAATTACGTCCTATTCAGCTTCTATTGTAAAGATTTCAGGAAATCCTTGCAATAAATTAGCAAAACCACTATCGAACGTTGATGTACCACGAACACGATAAAGCGGACATGTGATAGAAGATGCACGTCATACCATCGACCGTAGAAAGCTTCCTATAGGTGAAATATTCAAGAAGATTTTCGACAAAACTAGTGGCTAATGGTGAATGCTTATTTTCAACAAAAGCAATAATCCAAACGCCTATCTTGCAAGTTATATAACATAAAAGTTACAGCATTTCAGAAGAATCGAAACAATGAACATAACAGTTTGTTATTTTGAACGAACGCACATGCGCAGACACAACAAACATCACAGCCACGTACAGACACACCCAGACACACACACAACTCATATTAACGTATGGACATGAAGGCATACGCAATCTTCTGTACGCGTATCGGGAAGCGCACATCATTAGGATGACCATCACTAAGTCGCACAAGCGACGCTTCTGGTGACCCACAGCAGATTGTCACATATTTCAGCACCGAATCGAAGCAACTGTCGAATGTCTCGAAAAGTATCTCATACTTCTCCAGATTCGAAGGACTCGGCGAAGAACCCTTTAAATATACATGTCGACGTCACGCCACTAACACCAGCATTTACCGAAACGGCTTGTTTATATTGACGCATTGTGGATTTCCACTTTTATCCTTCGTTTGGCTCTATTGAAGTCTCAGTTTCGCACATACGAGCTCACAATCCCCTTATACAAAGGATCATAGTGGAAATTTCAACGAAGATAAATTGTTGCTGAACACAGATCGCGCCAACCGACGATGTTCACTGTTTTAAGCTAATAAAGATGTTGGCGGGCTACGAGGCCATCAGATTGCAAAAACGAGAAAGGCTTCATGCACCTCACATTTTTCGAAAACATTTCATTAAAATCGAAAAATTTTTTTTTCAAAAGGATTCGTTCAAAATCGACACATCACCTATGCAAGATTTGTTCTCACTAATACGATAAATCCACTAGTCCTTTCATTTAAAGTACGAATGAATTCGTATAAGGTATTTTAAATGACTGCTTTTTATTCATGGCACTTAGTACACTTTTATAATGTAAGAACATTCAAAACTCACGAAAATTTCATTTCAGAAAAAGAGAACTGAGTTGCCAATGAAAGTGAGAGGGTGAGGGAAGGAACTGAACGAGTTTTACTTTAGGTGACATAATGTTCAACTTCTACACCCCACCAAGCATTAATGCAAATCTCAAAAACCATTCTACGGCATGCACATCTAAACAACAATCAAGCACAGTGCATTAAATGTCCAGAATGTGACAAGAAAAACTGCTGACATTCGAGCTGCCTCAGATGAAACTTCAAGCGAGCTGCCTCAGATGAAACTTCAAGCTAACGCAACTCTTACGCGAAGAAGGACATACCCTGAGCTTGATCTCAGTATAGGTGGGTGTTTCGGCATCTATAAGCAACGCTCTGGCCATATGCGCGAGCTCAATATTCTCACTCTTCATGAAACTAGCCATCTTTTCAAGGATGGCAGCCTGCGACAGTATCAGACGTCGATTGCTACTCATTCGCTTCAGAAGCTTCATTGCCAGAAGATTTTTTTTCGTTGATTCGCGTATGTGAGTAGATCGTGCGCACACATCGTTCCGTATCTTTCACCTGAATATCATTTCTGTAGATCATCAAATCATATGACGAATCAAACTACGTCCTTTCCAAGCGTGTTCTCATTGACCATAAAACGCCGCTAACAAATTTCTCTCGAATCCAAAGCAACGTTCACTTTAATCTGAGGAAGCAAAAGAATTCAGCAGAATATACTCCTATCAAAGAACACTTCCTGAATACTCTGAAGCAAATGAAATGCACCATAAAGTCAATACGAATTTCTGAACGTCTTGTGGAGGGGGGGGGGGGGGAAGGAGGCAAGAGAGCGGATGTAAATTTTCCTAACGTTTTTCCCATTGATTTATATTCCCTTCTACTTTTTTTTTGGCTTAAATTTGAAGGTATCGCATCCGTGCGATGATATCTGCGCTCCTCCCCATCCCGATCAAGCCAAAAATCATTTCAATGACGATAGAGGCAAAAATAAAAGTTGCAAAGATCGACCCGAATTAAAAAAGGTCGGCATTCCAGTCCAGATCACCGGTTAGAGCTTTTTTGTCAATCTGATCGCCTGCCGCTCATTTTGCTTCTGTCGCGTTCCTCCACTCCCGCTCTACCCTCTCTCCCTTTCAACTGAACTCTTTTAAGAAAAACAATCAATCGATGATCAGATGCATGTGAAGAGGAACAAAGACTCATACATTTATCTATTTCGGAACAATCTATTCCAAGTCACACGGATGATTAAAAAATGAAATAAAAAGAACCTCGGCGAGGAGATTTGAGACACATTTGTCGTACTGATGATATTGGAAGTACTGCTCTCCTTGAAGGTAATAGCTGAAGAGTTCCTTAAGCACAAGGCTAGTGTGACCTTCCTCGCCGTTTGCGAACTTATCACAGATGGCCAAAATCGGTGCAAAGTTCAACCTTTCAACCGTCAATTTCTGCGGGTCCATTGGCTCTAGATACTCCTGAACACTGCTCACACTCAAAAATGCGAATAGAATCTCTCAGCTCAAACAATACTGCTAACTCATTCGAGAGACGAAAAAATACATGTTTGTCAGTTCACAGCGCGTCAAAACCGTTGCTCAGAAAGCAATTGTTCAATTTTTTTCAAAGAAATCCTTTCAATCACACACTAAAAAGTGTCTCTTCAAGAGCGCTATTTCAATGACACCAACAGAGCACAACATTCAAGTGGTGAATTTTCTGCACTAAAGATGTGCTTGCAATGGAAATATGCACTCCTCAAACATATAAAACACCTCAAAACATATAAAATAATGCAATTAGGGTTAAGTTTTCCAGGATTTCAAAATTTATTCTCTTAGCGAAATGCACAAGTGAAGTGGAATATGGAGGGGTTAGGTTGTGAATGCCTATATGTAAAGAGTAGTTCTGATCTCACTTGAAAATGTTAGCAATACACTGCAACAGTCAACTAGGTCAAAAAAAAGTGCTAAAAAAGAAAATCCGATATGAAAAAATTACAGTGACAGCGTTGCGTATCGCCTTAGCAGGGAATTGAGGCAGTATTGCTGATTTGCAGTCAACGAACGCATGCAACTTCTGTAGCATATTCGCTTTAATACGTGACTTAAGTACAGCAAGAATCTGCCTCATTTGTTCGTATGGTAGCGACCTTTCGCTCAGCACCGAAAATAATGATGCAACAAGCGAATCGGCATATGCGGCGAATGTCGGTTCCGCTTTGCAATAGCCATCAAATACATTACGCACCTCCTGAACTAATATTCGATGAACCGCTAAGGCTCACTATGCTGTTAAATGTTAACATTGAAATAAATAAGATTGCTAGCAAAAATTGCCACATCAGATTCAAATAAGCAAGTAGGAGGAAGTTCCAAAAAACATGACATATGAATTTCTTGGAAACGTTCATAAATCGGCAGAAGAATCCACTGCAGAAAGCATTTATGCGGGGGGTCGGTATGTCAGCTCTGTTAGACCAAAAATTATCAATAAACATCATTTCCACCATTACTGTATTTGAAAACTGCCCTTACGAGATCTTATGGCGACAAGAGCACTTCTCAAGTCCATATACTTGAATCCTTAATCCTCAAAATTAACCAATATGACCTTGACATTCGAGAACAGGGTTTAGAGAAGGTCTGAACGCTTAATCCAAAGATTTCATTATATTCGACAAAAGGGTACCAAATATAAAACTTTCACCACAGACAAGACATGAAAAAGAAAGGACGTTGCTTCATGGTTGACTTTTGACGATGGGAGCTAAAGTGACCCCACAAACTCTACCCTTTTAGCCACCACTATGAACCCTCCATCCTATTTCGGATGTCCTGGATTCGTCACTTAGTAGGAAACGAGGGTTTTTTTCTGAAGAATGCAACACTCAAAATCAGAAAATCTGATATAACTGTTTAAAAAATCAAGGAACGGATGAGCTGTAATAACCTGCAAAATTTCAGAGAAGTGAATGTTGATAGGGGAGGTGGTGGAGCGCGTCTGAGACCATTCCTCGAAAGTGCCTTCGAAGTCGACTGGTTTGGTTACTTCAACGCCAGCCTGTGCTTCCAAACGCGCGACCAAAGTGCCCGGATGAAGCACCTGACCCACTTGTGCAACACGCTTGAATCGGCCGCCCACCTTAAAACGATCCGCATTGCAAATAACATATTCCAAAAACAATAACAACAACAAAAAAAAACGCGGCTCTAAAAACAACCACCGAAATATCTTTGTGAGGATACAAATATATGTACATACATACACTTCAGTATTTAAATACATGCATATATACAAATGTATAGACGTATGTTCGCTACTCAATTCCAAAAATAATTGTAGACGTTGAAGCACAATATTTGAATTCGCATCTTCTATGCAAATGAAAATTCCAAACCCTACTGCTGTTGCAGTTTCCTCATTGCTGCTGAAGTGACCGAAGCCAATCCTCTCTAATCCTTCCTAATAAGATGACCAGTTAAAGCAAATATTAAAACTACGACTCACCTTCTTGGTGCGCATATCGAGAACCACCTTCATGCTTTCCATACTGGCGTACAGTTGGCCAGGCTTCAGTACGTCACCATCCTCAGCTTCGTATGTAAGCAATTTGCCGGCGCACGCCGAACGGAGCACCGTTGGGTCGTTCTCTTTTTCAAAGGTGATCTGTCGAAACAAGCTTATAACTGCATTCAACAGTTTCGAATCCTCTAACGATCCCTCTACCACCAAAACGCTACGACGAAAACACGCCTCACATACCTTAGGCTCATTCATGAAATGCTTACATTGCAAATGAAGTTTACTTTGGAAATAGGCGCCATAAAGGTGGACAAAAAATGAAAGAAGAAAAATTAAAAAACAACACATCATTCAAATTTTCAATGGAAATTCGCTAGCATGTTCCTTAATGTTCCATTCAGTAAGCGGAAATCAAAACTAAAGTGAATCACGACAACGGTATTTCTGTATTCTTAAAATGGTTTTCATTCTAATACGAATGGGTCAAATGAGGATCTCCCCCTCTCCTCCCCACCATATCCTCCTTCCGAGACTCGTCCCAAACCTTTCCTTACTTAAAGCTAGGCAGACTTCACAATGAACTCTGAAAGTTTAATCTTCGGAAATTTAACTTTGTTGGAGGTTTAATGTAAGCAGAAGCCACCATCTTCCACCACAAGAAACGCTCAGATACAAAGCCTACCAACTCTCCAATCCACCTTCTACAAACATTCGTAAACAACGAATGGTCTAAAGTTTGTCCTACTTAAAAATAAAAATGAAACAAACGCAATGTGGTGATCCCATCCAGAACAGCAATTCATCAATGAGATGAGTCCTTAATGAACCCACCATTTAATGTCACTAGAATGCAACGCTAGCCCATAGATAGGAACCAGGATAACCAATTCAACCATTCGTTCCTCACTAAATGAAAGCGCTGTTCATATCGTTCGATGAAAAATCGAATGACCTCGCAATCTGCACTAGCTCTTCGCCACGCGGAAACGGCTAAACACTACCTGCGTTCTGCCGATGTGTATCTTGTATCTTTCGGGTTCTTCGTCCATATAACATGGATGGGATCGCTCATTATACTTCAATAAAAGTGTCCCATTGCGGAGTTCACGATACTCAACGCGAACACTGCAGCCATTCAGCTTCACCATGTACTCGATATTCGACGTTCGTGTCGCCGTTACGCTACAACAACAACCACTTGAATGTGCCCACAAAATATGCGATTCATCATGTCGTTTCAGCGATACGACTTCATTGTTGGCATCGTAATTTAGCATTCACTGTGAATATCAATTGTCTTACGATAAGCAGTTGACCACATTCTCATATATACCATGGCCAACATAGTCAGTTTGGGTAAAGAATTACTGAGGAAAGAAATAAGTCAACTCTAAGGTAACGAAAACAATGGTGGAAAAACTATAACACATTGGGCGGCTACAAAGCTAGTTTCGTAACAAAAAAGTCGAAAATCTGTTAAATTATGCAAAGTTAGAAAGCCTAAAATAACTAAAGTACCCTTCAAAAGAGCACAATATAACATCTAATCTGAAAGACAACGTCATATCACTGCAATAATCATTGCGTTAAGATTACCTGTATTTAACGTTGTTATAAATAAGCTCCACTTGATGTGTTTCTGTCAAATCAGAAGGTGGCAAAATTTGACGACGACTGATCGAATTGCTGAACGTACTGAATGCCTCGATGATTCGTGAATGTGCGATTAGCATTGCTCCGTATGCAACGGCCATTGGCAATGGCGGTTGTTCCACCTCAACATTCTCAGTTCTCAAACAATTCTTTCTATAGGGAATGGAGCGAGGCTAGTTCAGAACACGGAAATATGGGATGGGATCATCAATATATAAAAGCAATTGAGAAAACCGATCTCTCGAATGAAAGAGTGTGAAATTGATTGCCTTTATTTTCAGATTAATCCTATTTCCGGTAGTGCCTATTAGCATAGTCAAGGAACGATCCATCATCCAATACAATATTTCGAGAAATGCCTTAAAAACAATAGCTGCATCTAATCAACGAAGCAATCTAAAGGTACATAATTAACTCTAACAAAAAATAATGAAATGAACATAAAAATTCAAAAACGAATCAACGTACAGTATGTTTCTTTGAGGCGATACGATGATCAAGCCAACTTGTATTGATCTCATTTTGCTCGAAATCGCTATCTTTGAATAATGATATCAAATAAGGTACTGTAACTGGAAATTTCGATTGCAATTGCAATTCTTGTAGTGCATTCAGCATATTCGATATCGCTGCATGACTGAAAAGTGACACTTTCTTATACGAGTCACACAACATATGATAACGCTATCGTGAAAAAAATCTTAACCAGATGAACAAATTGTTGACAATCATTTAAAAAAAAGTTGTTGGCGAAATATTATAACGTTTGATTTTCTATGCCGTTCATTTCAAAACTTGTTGGCAAAAAAACAGTATTGGAACAATACAGTTACGTAATATCGCGCAACATTCCAAAATAGAAAAAACTTCCGTAACCAGCGGAAACTTCCGTAAAACAACAAAGAATTTTCAAAAGAACTTCCATCCACTAGAACGTTCCAGCACGACTAGCTGTGGGTAAGCACTCATAAAGGAACTGAACGTCATTGGTGGCAGAAATTGTCTTGACATCCAAATTTAGCCTCTTTGAAGCGCACACCAACGAACCGTGTGGAGCCGGATGCGAATAAATGTCCAAATTGTGAGTCGGCATATTCGTGCAATGAACCGGCGCCAACGTGCGAAAAATATCCCCAAACGAATTGCGTAGAGCGAAAATTGAGATTCGTGATCTCACCAGATGCCGGTCGAAAATTCTCTTCCGGATCCTCACTTGTGATTCGAACCGATACGATATGCTTATCGCTACTCATGTGCAACTGCAAATATTCGGTAAGGATACTTTCCAAATAAATCTTCTCATCCAAGATGAAACATAAAGCTTGGCAAATTACACCAACCCTAGGAATCGAGATGAACTGGTGATAGAGAGTGACGAGGTTATTTTTGCCACGGAATGTCAATAGCTCAATCATCGTCACGAATTATTTTCGGTAAGATGCACTGATAATTCGTTTCTATCTGATGAGTGATAATCCCCATCAAACAGTTCCCAAGAAATACCCAACTATTAATAATGACACAACCTAACACTACCGCTGCAATAAAATGCGTTGAGTTAAACAATTAAAATAACATGTACGACTTAAGAAACATGAAAAAATTTATCACTTTCATGAGAGAGGAAACATAAAAGACAGCCTAGAAAACATATAAAAACTTGAGTCACTGTTAGAATTAATTATATTAAATTCTACTCTTGGCAGGTTGGAAAAATACTTCGAATATAAGTAGTTTCTATACTATCCTTTGTATTAAACTACACAGCAAATACACAGAGAAAGGGAGAGAGCGGGAGAGAGGGGGACAGAGGGGAAAGAAGAGAGTTCCATTGTTACATAACTAATTAAAAAACTCTCAATAGACAAAACACTCAGAAAGAGCTTGTTAACGTACAAAACCTATGACCTTAATGACTACACAAAGAAGACGGCAATTTAACATCGGAAGCGATCAACGAGACTCACATCATCAAATGGAATCTTGTCGGTACCATAGCGGCTTCTGCCACAGTAAAGGCGAACTTCGCTAATGCAATGCAGAGGCACTCCCATCGCAATCTGCAGCTGCGCTGCGGGTAGATTAACGTTGGTCAGCATCTCGCTTAGCGGGTGCTCCACCTAAAATACTCGAAGCAAATCGAAGAAACACCCAAACACTGAGGACAGCCTGAGGATTAAGACTGCTACTAGGGACCTTATTTGATAATCCGCAAATGTAAACCATATGCTACACTTCAAAAATTAAACTCACTATTGGAATCCACTCAAATCTGAAACGAAATGGAGGAAATAAACCCTTATATAACCATATCTACCTGCTTCAGCAAAAGTTACGCTTTCAATTTCAAAAGAATTTTAAAACAATGAAGCAGGAAATTATCTCAGGTGTAATTATTCAAAAAAGGAAAATGAGTGAATGCACACCTGCAAGCGAGGGTTGAGTTCAAGGAAGAAATACTCGTTTGTGCTCGGTAGGAAAAGATATTCAACAGTACCCGCACTAACGTATCCGACCATTTTTGCTAAGCGCACCGCATCCTGCAAATAAAAAACTACGATTGGCCAGCACACAGCTATTCACGGTCAACACACTACTCCTTTTAAGACTCGAGCTGAAGCTCCACACTGATGACCATGCACTGCTTCTTCGCTATCCCAAACGAGCTCATCAACCCAATGAGGCGATGCAGCAAGCCAGCCATCAATCTTGTGAAGAAATAAGCCAGAGAATACCCACAGTCTAATAAAAACGAAATATATCTTTTCAATATAGACTGATAGCGTGGATATGCACATTGAAAAGCATCAACAGAAAACGGACAAAATCGAACGTTCATTAGATGTGTTCATTGCTCACCCCTACCATTATGAGAGGCAAGGTGAGGAGGAAGAGGGAGAGGATTATAGCACCGTACAAGAAAGCTGAGTATTACCGCGAGTAACCGAGAAAAAAAGGAAAAGTGGCTATTTCGCAAAGAGCTGTGGCCGAGCTGTCACAGCCTTCGCATACCAAAAGCAGTCATAACATTTACCTCGTAGTCCTTGATCATCCGAAACTCCGTTATTCTCGTTAATTTATCACTTCATAAATTAGACGGAACTATTTAGCTTTAATTCCTTGTGTATGTAATGACATTTTTCTTATAAAGACGCCAACACGATGTTATTTTAAAAAATCATAAAGGCATACCGCCTCCATACTCCTCTGCACAGAGAGTGGTGCGGCAATAGCGGGAGCCTCTTCGATGATCTTCTGACACCGACGTTGAACCGAACAATCCCTAGTGCGCAATGCAATCACCTGTCCATACATATCACCCAAAAGTTGCACTTCGATATGGCGTGCACCCTCTAGGCAATGCATCAGGAATATGTGCCCACCAGGGATCTCTGCCTGAAACAATCCACCTGTTGGTCATTAGAAATTAGAAGTAAAGTTACACATAACATTCGAACTGATGAAATCAGAATTGCGTACGCCACGAACTGTACGATAATAACTAAGATCAAACGATAATAACTAAGATCACTAAGCTAATTTAGAGATTAATTTGCATGTTTTAATCAACATATGTGGACGATTTCTATGACATGGCTTCGCAGATAACCTGAACTCATTTATCGCTGAGCAAACAGTTTCTTGAAGCACTTCTATGTTTTTCTCTAGCACATCAGCAAATAAGAAAACATAAAGCACACCTCTTTGTGGCCCTATTCAACAGTTTTTGCCGTATCACAAACAACCAATAAAAGAGAAAGAATGTACCAAACAAGACAGATTTTCATGCACAAAGAAACAAAAAATCCAACCTGCACTCTTCTGAAGTTCACTTCGAACTCGGCTTCGCATCGAATTTTGCGAATACCCTTACCGCCACCACCTTCCGATGCTTTGATCATCACAGGATATGGAATTTTCTTTTCCTGAACACAGTTCACACTACAAACTACAAATCATATATGGTAAAAGGGTTCGCGCAAATAGAATATATAATCATGAAAATCGAAAGAAGGCAACTGGATAATGTGTTTGTTCATCAAGATAATCGGATTGTCGAAGCACACTGAAATCTGCTAACTGGAATACAACGCTGAAAAAAGTTTCATACAATGTGGCTGTCGCGTTGAAGAGTTCTTTTATTTCATATCATATGGTAAGCGGGTGAATATATGCCTATAGATGTGTTTATAACATAGCCAAGTTGTTATGTTGTCTATCAATGCGATTAGCGAAGGGATCAAACAAATCAGATCCTATCAACAAACTTTTATATCGGTATTATTCAAGTGAAAATGGTGAAAATAAACCAACGAAGACGAATACCTTCATAATGCGAATAGCTTCTTCGTGGTCGCTCACACATGCTGCCATACGCAGCTCGTTGGACACTTCAATGTCACAACGACCATTCTCACACTCCTCCTTCGGTAGGAACAAGTCGCTTCCAGACCAAGGTACCACCGGCACCCGTGCCGACTGAAAAATATACCTCCTTCAAAACACAATCACTCCACAAGTTCGTGCTATTTAACCAATTCGATTCCAGTATATCAGCTCTGTTATGCCACCTCACAAGTTCACAACTACAGCTCAAGACCTCCCTCAGAAAGAGTGAACAGCTGAAGTAGAATTTAACGTCGTACTTCTGCAAAAGGCATGTCAATCTTTGTATGGGTTCCAGAAACCTTAAATTTTAGAGTGATCATATGTTTCCGTCTATTCAAGGAAATCGCCCTCTCAGTTCACTACTGAAATTTCAGCCAATCTTTTTTTTTTTGAATTTGAACTCATTTTGTGTTTTTGGGGCCAGTATTTCAAAGTACCATGCACATCCTTTTTTTCGTTTCATTCTTATCACCTCGTTGAGTATTCCCCAGCAGCCAATTCTTAGACAGTTAATGTTTAACATAGCGAAGATGAGATGCAAAATCATCTACACATAATCCTTTGCAAAGGCAATTCGGCATATATGCATAACTCAACCTTTGCACTTCAACGATAACTCAATATGGACTTCTGTACCATTATATGTACCTTATTAATGCGTCAAACTGAATCAGGCTAAGAACTGCAAGAGAAGAATCGATGCAAAAAGCTGCAGTTCAACTAAGGACAAGGTCGACCTCGGTATTTATCTTGCTGCAACGATGAGCTGCAACTGTGTTTAGACGTTTGCTGGTACCGAATCGATGCGAATTATTTGTACTTTTAAAGAAAAACTAACTGATCACTTATGTACAAGACTCCCATCTTTTCACGGCTACATGTCAATGTGGCCCATTCAGTGACAAATTGCAAAATACATTCTGCTTTCAATACAAATATGGTGTGGCCATTCACCACATAAATAGTGCATATACATATATATATATATATATATATATATATATATATATATATATATATATATATATATATATATATATATATATATATATACCTGTGCGCATATGTATATACAGGTGTGTACACACATATGTACATGCAATATGAACGACCCAACCCTTTGCCTATTTTATATAAAGGAGCTAAGTCCTGTTACGGTCCCAGTATGAAATATGCATTCCATGTAATTGGAAGCTTCCTTTCCAAATCAACAACAGTAACAGTTACATCGGGCCCAGTGCTGTATAAGTGATAAAATTTCACAGTGCACTCATTACCTGGGCCAGGATTGTCGATGCAATTTTATCGCCAAGCGTGAACATCGCGGGTCCGGGCGGTCCCATGAACAGGATGTTGTTAGTTTTGAGCCTATTCGGCAAGTCCGGATTCTCGGATGCATGTCCCCAGCCTGCCCAGACGGCATCCACATTATTACCGGTTGCATGCTTGAGTATCTCATCGACGTTGGCGTAATTACTTTCATTTCCACCCGATTGCGAGAATACGAAATTGTCGATCATTTTCAGGTATTCTGTAAACGTATTTTACCACATCTTTTGATAGCAGTGAACCTGGATGAGGTGTACTTCTCATATTACAGCCAAACTGGACAATAGTAGTGAATTATAACTGGCTTTTATAACTGTAGGTGATTATTGAGCGGACAATTTGTTAACACAATACAAATATCACTGAATTGAGCTGTCATTGAAGGAAAACAACAACTCGAATATTTCTTTTAAAGGAGACCAACTGTCCCCCTCAATGAAACCCTCCGAAATTCTAAACTAACCAACAACTTCCTTCAATTTGTGCAAATATTCGAGAACTGTAATAAATTGCCACACTATTCTCTATTGAAATTGTGTTGTATTATGTTAGACGTGGTGTTATTAAACTGTATTGCAGTCTTCCTTCATTATACAATTAAATAAGAATTTCTTTTCAAATAAAGCAGCTTCAGAACTTTTGGATAAAGTTATGAGCGGTAGTTTAAATTAAGCTCATTTAATGATTTTATGCCGCATCAAACTACAAATGAAATGATGACAGACCTCAGAAAGTGCAAGATTCATATGTTTACACCTGATATTTGTCTATTCATCACTTAACTATTACTTCCGCAACCAACGATCATAAAAATGCTCAATATGCTCAAAGAGTTGATTAAATTCTCCCACTGATATTGTCTTCGTGACTCTTACAAAAACCCTTATTATTGATGAATAACACAACGGCAAGTGGCGCACATTCCCAAATAACGAAGCGTTTGCTTTCATATGTGATAGAACATTGAACATTGAATGCACACAACCAGTTTGCATCATGCAAATTTGCAATGAGATACCACATAAAAACTAGCATCGAATGATTTACAGGTGCGCTCTAGGTAACAAACATCAGAACACAAAGTATTCGCTTGTGGATACAGATGCACTTTGTAATCGTTTTCTTGACTCTCGCTCTCACGACGAAAACGCCAATTTAAGGAAAAAATAAACACAAGCAGTAAACTACCATTCGCCAATTTCCTATTTTTTCCTTCTATTGCTCGCAAATGAAGGTGAGCCAAATGCGCTAAAGGCAAATGTATTTGTTCATGACTAGATCACGGAATGCCCTTCAGGGATAGGGAAGAAGGCAGAGAGGAAGGGAGAACGGAGAGGGTGAATGGGCGACAGGAAAGTGGGATAGGAACGAAGTGAAGAGATCTGAAAATCGATATCAACAACTAATACCATCACCAATGGGTTTGTGCCACCATCTTTGTGAAGAAAAAATTCTGCAGATTAAGACAGCAGAGGACAATAAGCAGGCAATCTCCTCTCATTGCGAGGGTATACAATTACCACAAACTTTTATGCCGATCCAAAATAAAAGAAAGTCGCAAAGAAAAAAAGATATAATTGAGCATTTCAATGCAGATTGCATCCAATGAACACATTTGTGATTGAAATATTTTTAGATTCCTTTCAGCGACATTACTTGCCCCGATCAGCGATACATAAAATTCTTAGCAAAATTCCTTTTGGGAGAAAAAATTCTTCCATAATCCAAATAGGTTTTTCTGTTGCCTCGTATGGTGGGCCGAAAATTTTGTAAGAAAAGTAAAAAAAGGCTAAAGAAAATTCCAAAGTTAGAATTCCAAGAAACCTCGAAATGACCAAGATAAAGAGAAGAAAGCGAACAGAAAATTTCTTAGCTATGGGGAATAAAAAGAGCAGAAATTTTTGGACTAAAATAAGCACATCGAAATGGACAACATTTAAGGCATATTAAAAAAAATCAATAAATTAGAAGTTAAGAGCGTCTACGACTGAGCAAACCTCGAGGTTACGATAAGTGAAAATAGCTAGAAATTATTCAGCAAAGACAAGCAGAATGGTCCGAAATTCTTCAATGGCCAATTCTCAGAGCAATACCCTAAATACAATGTGCACCATTAGCATTGGCTGCGCTGATCCCATCTATGATACCTGCGCTACTGCCATAACTGGGGTCAGTAAGATCTAAGCACTGCTGTTCCATAAGTGCTATCTGCGGTTTTTTATTTACTGTTTACTAAGGAGTCGTGTACCTCTCAGTAGTGCTCTTTTCTTAAACCGTTGAAAATTTTTCCGTACTTCCTCGAATCCTAAAACTCATCTCCGAAAGGTATACGCGGACTCTCTTAATTCCAAACTGGTAGGACGGACCTGCTCATCTACGAAGACAACGAGGGACAGCGAATGGTGTGCCAAGTCGAAAAACAAGGTAAGCGCGCATTTTCAATACGGTTGTTATACACAAATTCACTGCCATTTGTTTCAAAGAAGAAGGATAAAAAGGTATCTTCTGCGGTCAGAAAACTTTCAACCTTGATGAACATTTCTATAGGTAGAATAAAAACTTTCAAAAGAATATAAAGAGTAAAAGTTGGCTAACAATTGTAAAATGTCAACACAACTATCTGTAATGGTCAATTAGGTGCACAGTTCATAGCGCAAATGATGAAAAATATCTCATAAGGGTGCGAAAAACGCCCGAAAAGAAGATTCAGCGTTAAGTGAAACAGTAATAGTAAATTCATCTCGTAAATCATATAGCTAATCTCCCCAAACACTTTCTGTTCATGTCTACATCCCAGTAATAATCTCTCAATCTTCCGTCTTTTTATTCATCAGCACCAACACCGCCTGTATGTATATATAACGCTTTGTACTACTTCCACAGTACACTCAATGTACTCCTGATGATGGCGTAAGATGCCGAAACGTTGAGTAAAATTTTTCTATTTGCACTTTTGGTGTTCGCCTTCAGCAAATATATTAATTACAGTAAATTAGTAGATTACAATAAAGCAATATAATATATAGTCGAGAGGACAGCGCAAGAAAATGCGAGATGATATTCAGACATTTGGAGGGTTAAATCATCCAACAAATCCGATATTGTAAGACAGACATTTAACATCAAAGACATAGACGGCAAAATCATTGCCAGGTAAACATAGATAAGAAAATACCACCTACCAGGATTAGAAGCGATTTCTTGTTCGGTTGTAAGATTAATGAATTTAAATAATCGGTCATCCTTGAACGTTTCTTGCGCCCAACGTCTGATGGACATAACGCATTTGAACGCCGCCATGCCATTGTTCGCGATCAACAACTGTAATTTACCTTTATTTAGGCTAGTCAGGTAATGTAGATGACACGAAAGCATAACATCTCTCGATATAAACAATAAGATATAGAAAAAATCGCGGAACTATAGAAACCGAAAGATCACTCAGTCAAGGTGACATGTTAACGTGGAGAACCAAGATGAACTAACAGCAAACAATTGTCAATTTAGCGACGAAACATTTCTCATCGATGTCATCCGCTATACATCAATTTGGCTTCATCCTTTTTTCGTCTCAATTCAGCGTAGCATCTTTACCTTCAAGAGATGCTGACCAATGTCATGCTCTATATCAGTTGAAGATAATATTCAGAACAGAGTTGGAAACGAGAAGTATGCATCTTGAGGCCGTTCTAGTTAACGACTCAACTAAGAACTTCATTTGCGAAAACGAAGCTCTATACCGAATTCTCAAAAAACCTAGTTACTTATGGTGTTAGCTGTAGCCCTTTTGTGAGGTTATTCATACGTCAAGTCAAAAAAATACCCAACAAGCAATTCACACACCTCAACGATGCGTTTAAGTCATTTCCACATTCTCTATAAACAACGTAGCCAGATCTATTTCCTTAACTTTAGGCTTTCATTTGCCAGTGCTTATTGCGAGATTGAATGACTACAGGTATAATGATCACTTGGTCCGCCTTTTCAAAGAAGTAAATGGAATTTCCGTTGCTGCAGTTGTACATCCTCATGTGAATTCTCTCCAAGCATCTCTATATATAAATGAATTTTTCGCTCATATTAACTGCGACATTCGAACGTTGAATTCAGTCTCTCCTCTTCATTTAACAATCAATTTCATTTTTAAATAATTTCAACTTTTCCCCTTTTCCAACATTTAAATATTTAGGTGAATATTTTTGAACTTTTTTTAGCCATTTGTTCGATTACTTGTAAAACCCGCAATTTACATTGCTTTAGAGAGTGGAATAACAATATGATCTAATTTTTGCGCTCTGTTTAGTAATCAATAATTCACTACTTCCGACAGAAATTCGCGTTTTATCTATATTACTCAAAATCACTTCAAAATTTTCAACAATGAAAAATCATTGTTCGCTATTTCATTAGAAAAAAAAAACCCGTCGTTGTTCACTTGAATTAATTTTTATACTCATTAGAAATAAAACAAACCAAACAACCGAAAACAGTGTTAGATCACTCCCCCATCCCTTTTTCCCTCATCCCATTCAAAAATAAACTACATAAAATTCTTCAACATTTCATCAGAACTAAGAAAATCATTAAAATATTCGTAAGCGGAATGCCAAAAAAAAAAAAAAAACAAAAAAACGATGTTTTCGATAATTTAACATTAAAAAAATACGATTACATTCAAGATGGTCGATCATTCGCATTGATTAACGTCGATCATTTGGCATCATTCAACGGAATGCATAACGCCCAATTTCAAAGACACTATCATTACGAAGATCGTTACACCATCTGCTTCAGTAAACAAATAACGCGTTCGCTAACAAAGCTGAAGACGATCGAATGTGTCACGTGTATTTCACGTGCTATGCCGTTTGTAATAGGTGGCGTGATTTTTCAAGCAAGCTTCTCTCATCAAAATAATTATTGAACAAATTTGGCACCAACGGAGGAAAAGGATCATTGGAAAAATCAAAAAAAAAAAAAAAAAATCATGAGAAAACGAATTGTATATTTTATTAATATAAATAAATGAAAGCAATATTATCTGCTGGAAAACTCACAACATATAAATTAGACAGTCAAAGAGGTTAACACTTTGCAGAATTATTTCAAATTTAATTCAAAATTGTTGCCACAAAAACTAACTGGAAACGGAAATTTTGTTTATTCTCACAAAAGATGAGAGAGGAAACTTCAAAAAAAAAAAAAAAAGAGTATCAGATGAGAGAGTGAGACGGTACAATAATTAAATGTCATTGAATTATGATCAATCGATCGATGATCTTTGTTGTTTAAATTACGCGAATATATTATGTTGACATTCCACTGATTGCAAGCAACAATTTTGGTGAATATTCTATCGAATATTACAACAAGAAATATCAAATAAATAGAAAGACAACAAAGAGCATTAATGCTGAAGAGGACACTAAACGAACTTGACAGGTGGAAGTTTTTTTTTTTTTTGAGAAAGGAAGAACAAAATAATAAACGCTCTAAACGAAGAACATTTTTCGCCTACAAAAATGGCAAAAAAGAAAAAAAAAATTTAAAAAAGGCAAGGAGAATCGAAGCGATCAAAGAGTAAAACAATAACTGCAGGTGAAATCATCCTTCGCTAGGATCCTATCCTCGAGAATAGCACTTCCATAACTTGACTGACGGCCGCCCATCTCTAATCTACCTTCATTTCAAATGGACCGCTGTGTTGAATATTGTTAATGAACAACAGTCTTTACAGGAAAAATTCGTACCCCCAAGACCTCCTCGTACGCTAATGTTCACTCACTGCCTCTCAAAACAACTCGCGCTAAGGAACGTCTCCTTCGCAAATTGGCAATATAGCCAATCTCCTTCTTCTTGTCATACTTTGGCAACAACATTAGCGATATTTTCTTAAGGCAATGCCCAAAAAATATGCATATATTACAAAATAGAATTTAAAAAAGTACCAGTGATTAAATGTGTCAAAAAAGTAGACGGCACTATATGGACTTTTACATCCCGCTCATTAAAATTAATCAATTGCATAACTGCTAACAAATATTTGAAAAATATGGAAAAAAAGTTCATATTTCAACCCATTAGATTAGATTGCCCATTCGTATCGACCATAAAAGAATCGCTTCGCTCCGATATAATTTCTTGTGGTATTTCGTTCTTTCTTCCTTTTTTTTTTTTGAATGCAAATTTTTGCGTTTTCAAATAATTATGGATCTTTTCGAAACTGGTAATCAAGATGAAGTATGGTCTAAGAAGTCAACCTGAAATATATACTACAATCACTAAATTTTACAACTCGAAATTTAGTGGTTCCCATGTTGAACGTACGGAACAAATAGATAAAAGTACAGACATACACACAAACATTACATTGTCACAACACGTTTTTGCAAAGCAGAGCTGTAAAAATTGCATAAAAACGAACCGTCTTTATTGGCCTAGCAAGTCTAGGATCTGCATATCGACCAAGGAATTGTTCAACCGTAGCGAACGTCTCGGCACGTTGGTCGACCTCATTTGACTTTTCGAAATCAACGAACTCACGGTTGTTATGCGTTAGCAAGGGCGGCGTTGGCATCCTGAAATCCACTGCTCGTATTTCACCGATACGAAAGCAACATCGACTCACAGCGCACATACCAAATACTGAGGCAGCCTAAAGGCAGGCGGATAAAAAAAAAAACAAGGATGCATGTTGCAATAGTGCACATTCCAGTTTGGGTGTAGAACTTCGATTGACGCCTGCACAACGATAACGGATTGTGGCAATGATGGGCGAAGGAAATACGTCATGCAAAAATGTTGCTCAACGAAACGATGTGAGCCATTGACAACTATTCAATTACCGCCGATTCGCCAAATGCGTTACGTCAAACGTTGCAATTTATTAAAAGTAATTAAGATACATATGTGGACGGTATTTAAGTCCAGCAGATTATTAAACGAATCTTCACGGTAATATTTAAATAAGAAAAATATCTAATTTCGATTTTTGTCTTATTAGGCAATTTAAAAGTTTGTTTCGCAATCAGAGGAAAGACTGCTCGCAGATGAATTGCGATTCTGCGATCTGCGGCCGGATGTTCTATCACTGATGCACTGAAAGTACCTTCGTTCCATTTTTTTTTTTGTTTAGCTTCTATCCGCTAAACTAAACATATAATGCAAAAAAAGCCTGGTAAGCGCGTAACTCCAATAATCAGAATAAAACTGAGAATAGCTAGGAACCGGATAGCTTTACACATACAGAGATGCGTTAAGTCAGATATAAATTCGGTCTGACTTATACCTAGATCGTATCCAGATTTAAGGAATCTTGTACCGATCACGAATACTAATTAAGCTGTCACCACTTAATCTGAGGGTTAAACACCGGCATTACATTGAAATTGGTTTTAAAGAAAGTAGAAACTAAACCTGACTTAAACACAATAAACAATCACACCGGCTGAAACGAAAAGAACCAAAATAAAAATGAATAATTCAAATTGTTGTGGCTGCAACTGACCTAGATATCGCAACCAATTGGACCGATTTCCTCTAGGATGCAAGCCGCCCAAGTCGCAACTTTCGATCCTGACGCTTCAATCTTTCAAGGCTCAGTGTAACTTTTCTCCCCATTTTGAATTTCCCGCTTTCATCCTCTCAAACTCGTCAAATTCGAGATCGCACAATCTCGACCACTCGTGCTTTTCGATCAATTCGTCTCTAAGGGATGTGACCCTCATGATTTAATAACCCTGTAGTTACAGATTTTGTAATACTAGTACGTAGTACCACCAATTACCTCACCAACTACGATAGTGAAAGCACTTGAGTGAAGAATGATCCAAAACTCCTGCCCTAAAGCTATGCACATCGATAAAAACCAAACGTTTATGATTCAATAAACGTTTTGTGATTCAATAGACGTGTTTTTTCATGCATTTTTGCCAATTCAGATCTGTAAAACGCATCATGGAGATGTTCGTTGCTTGCCTATGTATGTAGGTGCCTGTCTGTCTGTCTGCGTGTCTACCCAATAGTTCCAACTTTGGACCTGCACCGAATTCGAAACAGAGGTGAGGTCACGAAAAAGTATGGAAAATTTAGCATGCATTTTTCATCCGGCTGGGTTTCCACTGTGCATCGGTCGTTTTATTTTTTTTTCAAAAAAGGAATCGTTCACAGGTACGCGATGGTCAAACCACTCAAAACATGAATGCAGTATTGCGTATAATATGTTTTTTTTTTTCATGAAATCATGAAATTTCCGAACTGGCTGAGAACTGATGAAACTGGTTGATCCGCTGAGCGTGACCGCAAAAGATATTGTGCCAACCGGCTGTGGCACATTTTACCTCTTCCTTTGGACTTTCAATGCCATAACTGTGTTTGAAGATCTACACTGTCATCCTATCCTCACAATTTTTCGCTCAGGAAATGAGATATGCTCCTTGAATTATTCCGCTAAGGCATTCTTCCACAAGCTAAGCTATCCTGTCCTCACAGATCGCTTGAAAAAACTGAAGGTGGTGTTGCCTATACCTTTTGGGGACGGGGATTTGAGAGGGAGGGAGAGGGGAAAGGTCAAAGAAAGATGCCAAGGTGATTTTCTATCTTGTGAATTTTTCTTCAGCTCATTTCTACGGATAATGCTTACGAAAAATTTGAATTGTCCATTATTAAGTTTGATTTCGCATGAAAGTGAACGTTATATTCTTAATTGTCGATGTTCGCCCATTTCTTTTAAGCTCAAAAAGGAGATGTATCGTTACCACTTCGATCGACCGGGTTAAATGTTGGATGCCACTTGGACAGTTAAAAAAATCGTCCACAACTGCCACTTCTAAAAGTTGATTTCCAAAAATAGAGATACCAGAATGCATTCGAAATTTTGAAAAATTTTCTGCGTCTTGATATGTGAATGTATTTGATTTCGCAAAATCCGCCGAACCCTGCAGATGGGATTTTGCATTATGAAAGTTTAAGTAGTGATGTTTCTAGGATGGAAAAAGATTCATTATGAGTTGTTCCCTCTTCGCTTACTCTTCCCTCCCTCTCGGGATGCCGAGAGGCGAAAGTTACTTCCGGAAATATCATTTTCAGCACTTTTGTGATGAAATTTTCATTCCTCTTGTCTCCCTTTCCCTCGGATGAAGGTTGGCAGCGACTTGCGCGACGATTGTTGAAATGAGCACAATGCGTAGGTAGGTGTGTGCAACGAGCAGTTTAATACAACGCAAATATCTATGAAAACCACATCGTTGACGTACACCGAGTTAATTTAATTTGCAGCTGTGCTGTCTCAATCATCGTGGCTAAATTCCTGACACCTGTACACATACGACACTAACTTTTACAATGAAGATTGTAAACTTCAGTGTTCTTTTGCAAATGAATTTAAACTTTTTATCGCTTAATGATCTCTTCTTCAATGGTGCAGATACATCACTTATTTCCGGTGTATAGTGCAACTTTAACGTCATCGAAACGTTTAAATAATGATAATTAAGAGGCACATTTAGCAACGACGCTAAACGAATTCATACTTTACAGCGAAGAAAAGAAATAACGATAGAGCAGTTTGAAAGTTTATTTTTTTTGATTTCTCAATCATTCAATGTAATTATCAGAACGAACAAAAAAGAAATTCCCATCAATTTTATTTTCACTGAATTTTCAAAGTGTAAAAATTAAAAATAAATAAAAAGAGAGATTTTTCCTCCGCTTTCAAATATTTTAACTTGAATAGATTATATACGCCAAATTCTTTTTTTAAGAGCAATCTAATCGTAACTTTTCCAGCAATTTTATTGGTGTTTTGTAAACTATATTAAATTTTACACCAATCCTCCATCACATATGACAAAAACTGTTTTTTTTTTCATGAAATTCTTTTTAAATTTTTGCATTTTTTTTTTTTTTGGAAAATTTCCCGTAGATTCCGGCGTATCATACAAAAAATTTCCGATGAATAAGGAATATAGCAATATAAATGCATGAAAATCTCATAAACTGCGGAGAAAATTCTATTGACGTAGTAAATGTCTACATAATAGACAGATGCATGAATCGTACCTATTCGTACGTTGATTTCAAAACATAATCTATTGATGTTAAGAAGCAAGTTTAATTCAATTTTAATTTAATTATATTATTTGGGTACCCATTTCATTGATTAGACGCCATCTTACTTCTCCCACTTCATGATGTTTATCTTTTTATATGGCCGATCTTTGCTAATTTTGGTGCATAATATTGCAACTTAAGCGTTGCAATGCATAAATATACATACATTTCCCATATAATAATTCAATTTGATTGAAAATTTAATATTAAGATATATTAAAAATATATTAATCATAACATAAGTATGTGTTAAAATAAACTCATCCACTTATTCAAATTGCTTCTTATTTTACTCATTTAGAATAACTCAATTTATAACAGCCTTTTTCATAAATCATCATATATTTTGTTCAAAACTACCTATATGTAATAGATTTATATTAAAAACCTTTAATAAACCACTCGAGTCAAGTTTTTTTTTTTGTTATTGTTACGTTGATTGAATTAAAAAAAATAAATAAATAAATAAAAAGAAAAAATTGAAACAAAGCAATGTTGATGGCACATGAACAAAAAAGTCTATTTCCGGAAAGAGATGTGAACAAATGCTGCAATGATACGAGCAGTGTGCATTCGACTGCGACCGCACAATTCCACATATCAACCGACGAACACATAACGTCAAATCGCGCATCTCTCTGGGTCTTTTCCATAAGAGCAAAAAAGGAGAGAAAAAAGGAAGGAACAGCGTAAAGATACAAAGTTTCATATCACGTGACTACGTACAATACATTTTACAGCTTTCTTTTTACATAAGGAAATATTTTCATATAATATTAATAAATATTATATTTTCATATAATATTAATAAATATTATATTTTCATATAATATTAATAAACATTATATTTTCATATAATATTAATAAATATTACAAGTATGTATGCAGGATTTGCCCATCAAGTAGTGGAATTTTTTTTAGACAGCAATCGGCTTGTGATAAATAGGGCTTCGAAGAAAGATTATTAAATACGTCTAAAAAATCGCAGGTAGAGATTTCCAACGATTCACCTAGAATTAGCAAAGTAATTATACCTTAATGAGTGACTTTTTGTACGAATTTATTAGGATTGCGGTCACCTTGGTAATTAGGCTGTCAATTCACGTTTAATTCTCGGTGAGTTTTTTGCAATATTCCTATCGCCTTTACATCGCAATGACACTGTAAACGCTGTCACAATAAAGCTATTTTCTCGCGGCTGGCAGGAAAGTATTTTTATATTCAGAAGTTATACATTCCTTATAAAAGATATGATCAAACGATAGCATTACGCGTCAGTTTCATTCATCTGGGCAAATTCCACTGTTTTAAACACGTGAAATTTGTACTTTGATTTCCTGATGCCAGGTTGCGATGAGAAAAAAACAGCATTACATAAGGCACTTTCACCACTTATCGACTGAAACAAAAAAAAAAGTAACAGAGTTAATCAATTTCAAACTAAAGAAATCAGACGTAAACTGAAATCCGTATGTTCTTTCCGCTATATATAATATATATACTCGTCCGCCAAGCGAGAGGTCGCGGATTCGTCCCTGCTTGCCGACAGAGATTTCATTGCTCACCAAAAGCGAGATCTCAGTCTGAGCCAGAGTAAGGTTGGCTGCACTATATACGTATATATGTAAATATTCTCTTAATTAGTGTTTAAATGAGCAAGCATAGCAGGTAGTACTGTCAGATCTCCCAAATATCATTCGCCATTCCATAAGAGGCATACTCACTACAACTGCTTGGTAAAATCTGCGGGTAATCTGTTTCCTTTAAAACGTATATGAGCGATAGATTGCATCGCAGATTAGAAAGAAAATAAACGCGCACGATGGAATGCAAACAAAGAAATTGCCCTATTCATTCGAAACTAAATGCTTCTCATGTATGCAAACAAAGTAAGCAATATATTTCTGCAGCAATATTAGAAAAATGAACTTTCGAAGTCAGCCTTACTAAAAAAAAAACAGCATTTTGTGAAATATCACTTAAAGGAATAAAAACAGCTATTTTTGATAAAGGAAAGGTAAGAAATATGGAGAAATCATTAACTGACAACGTGAAATAAGGAAAATAGTTATCGAGACAGTCACTAATTTTGCACAACGAAACGGAGTATTGAACGTCACTATGAAGCGCAATTTAAAAGACAGCATGACGTGCGCTTGACGAATTACGTAGATAATAATCAAAGAAGATATTCAACAGGAAGCAAAACAGATGCTGCAGAGAACCGTCATCATAGATGCTGCTCAATTAATGCCTTCATCACCCCCCCCCCCCATTTGAATGCCTCCATCCACTCATCCCCTATTCCTATTATTACCCTTCTACTCCGTCCTAATGCTTTCCTCTTCACTTATAAAACCGACCACTCACTATTGTTTATAAACAGTTATATATAAAAAGTATGACTGCTTGCAACGTGATTTGCTTTGCTATGGTCATCGGAAAGAAACTAGGCCAATGAGGTTTTGACTAAAGCCACTTGGCACCTTTATATGTTGACACACCATAATAGGTACACGATATGAATGGCATTTCGAATTGATAATCGATAAAATTCACTGCAATAAAATCACTATATTTAAGCAACACCCATATCGACAGATTTCTTATAATTTGCGCAATTGCACAGCAATCGACAGACACAACGTCCGGCACTCTATTACTATCATTGGGGATTTATCTAAACAACCGAATACGGTATACAGCAATTCTAGAGAACCTACTGTAACGTATTTCATCTCTTAGCTTTAAAATGGATCCACGCAAACGCACGCGCCGACACATTCACAGACACACAGACGGACAAACACAAATCCACACAAGAAATAAATTCTACAAAAGAACATGCACATAACATTGGTGGTATCAAAATAATGAATGAGGACAATGTGTTCTCAAACTTTACCTGCTATCAGCATCTACTCAAAATAACGTCGATAAGATTACATTCACCTATACTCGAGATCGTTAACTGTGATATGCAAATTGTGTTGCATTTGTATTCTCAGTTCGAGTATTTTGGCTATAAACCGAAAATGAACACCTATTAAGGCTACAGCACTTCATCTAGTGCGAAGCTCTACCCGAAAATTATCTAATAAGTTAATTATAATTTATATTCGTTATATCTACGATTCCTTCCTACCTAAGTAAGTACTCAAAATTTCTCTAAGAATCCAATAAATTTCTATTCATTTTCATAATTTTTGAGTAACAAATAAGCGTTTGCATAAAAATTCACGCAAATCGACGAGAATATATTTATACAATTGGAATGAATCGGGTAACGGTAACGACCGTTAATAAAATATATTCTTGGATAAATTTCACTATTTGTTTACGAAATGGAGCGTATTGATACAGTTGAAAAATATATGAACTAAAATATTATCAATGCATTTGATAAGGTGAGATGCTGATTTTGTTTTCTTCTTTTGTTGTGATGGTTCTTTGTTTTCTTTTAAAGTGATTTACTAAATGCACTTCTGCAATCTTTATCTAACATTCTTGATACATTTTTAAAAATCATTTTTTTTCTACCTATTTTTCGAATATATTTGTAAGAAAAATTGTATAAGAATTCTTTTATATATTTACGTGAACTTTTTCTCTCATATAAGATGTCAAATTAATAAAATGAAAGAATAAATGGAAAAATAGATAGACAGAGAATGAAAAAGAGATATATCATAGACACAAAAATATATTTAAAAAAGTGCTATTACCGGTTATAATAAATGATATTCTTCATCAAAACAATTCGATTTCTAAAGTAAAAAATTTGTAAGCAGCTAGCTTGTACTCGAAAGATATTGCCAAAGTAAGTGGAATAGCCTCAAAGCAAGCAAAATTTTCTAACTTTCATTCTTCGAAGGTGCACAAATTTACCACAATTACCTGTACAATAATGGTATAAACTTCAACAACTTAACCACATTTGCGGTTTAATAAACCGATGAGCCAGAGGAATTATATATGGTGAGATTTAAGCGCTAATCAATGTTAAAAACAAATTGCTCTTAAGGTTAAGTGGTCTGCGGTAGAAGAAAATCATCATTATGTCCTTTTACGTGAAGAACAACAATAAACTGATACAGAAAACGATGCCAACGAGAGACTCTAGAAAACAACTTGGATATTATCACTAGTTGAATGCATTTGTCATTATTGTTATATCGATTGACTATTAAAAGAATAAGTGTGAGAAATTTTTACAGCACTAGAGCGAAAAACTTAACAATGAGGAATTCAAATTAACGAGGCATTTAAGAAGGAAATTTTCATCAAATTGAATTGAGAAAGGAGATACATTTAAGTGAATGTACTCAATCATTCATTCAATTATTTTTGTCATTATTAGCAGTTAGTATGTATCAAATTATTCGTAATTAATAGTTCCGTTAAAAAGTTCATCATCAAAAACGTTTATCTTAAAAAGTAGACATAAAACTCGAGAACTGAATTTTTTTTTAGATAGTGTAAATGAGTCTCCACCTATTTGTCGTTCTCATTACATATCTGATCGCCTATAAAATTATTGATGCAAATAATGGACAAGAAATTTTGCCGAGAAATTGAAGCGATTTAATGATGTTGGTGACTCCTTTGCGTAACACATAGTTATATAAAAAGTGATACATTCAAAAGCTCAATGACAGCATTTATATGGTAATGCACTAGAAAGGTATGTATTTAATATGAAGCCAAAAATGCACTGCTATATTTGGATAATATTCCGAAATAAAACAGCATCGAAGATAACTGAAAAATGTTTCGAAATCAAAATTAAACAAATATGGGGAAAATATGAGAAAAATGCTGGATATTCCTGCTAAAAAAGAAGCGAAAAACTGAATAAATTAGACACCTCTTGCAGAAGACAACCTTGACGAGATGCTCTGTGCTCAGAAAGGGATGATTGAATGATATAAAAATGAGATTCTTATGTGCACATCTGATTTATTGAAAAGGAAACGCGTTCGCTCAATGTTCTCAATGCAAAAATGTTTGTGAGTGCGAAGCAGCCATCGCAAAAGAAAAAGAAAAAAGAAAGAAAAAGCTACCTAATGACACAAAAACATTGATTATACTGGTGTAAATCGAACCGATACCAACCTTGCCATTATGCAACGAAATTAAGCTATTCAACAATAAACTTCATTGTTGAACTCATCAAAAATGAGACATAAAATCACACGCAATTGTGTGTGCGTAGACGTGCAAAACGAGAGAGAGTGCACGTTGATGCGTCATTGCTGCCAGCCCCCACGTCAAACGAGTAGACGACACCGCCGTATCCGTGCGTCGGTCGCCTCACAACGTTCCTCTCGATGTCTCTTCTCACATGCCATACTCCCCCAATTGTAGGTCATCGGCTCGATAGGAACATTGTGTCGTTTGTGTTGATGTATTTAATACGAATTGAAAATATTGAGAAATGCATTTCAACCAGTTCACAACGAAAACGAAACGAATGCTGAAATACGATGGCAAGCAAATCACAGAGGAAACGTGACAATCAACAATGAATGATCTCGTTCGACCTTGGATTGATGACTTGTCCCTAAGACGTTTCATATAGAGTATTTGTTTGTATCCTTATTGGAACGTACCCATTTAAACTATTCGTTGATAAACATTTCAGGGACTTTCTCTTTATTAAATTAATACAAAAATAATTGGGTAAGGTCGAGCACTTCTGCTAATGAATATAAGGTTGACACTGACGGATCGTAAAGAAGATCTTAAATCGTAGGAAGTAATGATGGACGACACTCCAAAAGTATAAATTTTGAGGATCCACCAAATATGCCGATGAATGGGGCATCCAACTTGTCGTCCTGTTTGTGAACCAACTTAGGACCCTCCTTTACAATCAAAAAGCATTCCTTAATGAGTCGACGACATTGCATATCGCCAATGAACCGATGATCACAGGATATGAAGAAACAAGAGATGGAACAACAATTGGAAAAGACTTACGGGTTATCAGTTAACGTCGTTTCTTCGGACCATACAGTTTCCATGCTTAATCATGTGCTTCATAACGAAATATGCAAAGCAACTTTTAAAATGGGTATTCGGGTTATTACAAGGTACAATGGAAATAAATGAATAAATAAATAAATAAATAAATAAATAAATAAATAAATAAATAAATAAATAAATAAATAAATAAATAAATAAATAAATAAATATAAATATAAATATAAATATAAATATAAATATAAATATAAATATAAATATAAATATAAATATAAATATAAATATATATATATATATATATATATATATATATATATATATATGCCGCAAAAATATAATAAAAAATGATATCTTTGCAGTACTAAAAAGCAGTCAAAAAAAGAATTATTATTACTTCACAGCCTCATTATTATTAACTAAGAATGGAAATTCATAGAAGAGAGACGTTTTACTATGTGATGAATAACAAAGAGAATTTACATCGAGCAGATGTTTTAGCTGATAGGAATCTGGTTCTTTTCAACAAAAAACAAAAATATTGCTTGTCGATTGCATTTCGATTATATATAGCACCATCGAAAAAAAGAAAAGATGGTCGAATGCATAACATTCATTTCAGCTCATTAATAAAAATGTATACGAAAAGATAAAATGCCTAGTATATTTTCATAAGAAATAAGGCAACTATAGCATTTACATAGATTTTCATTGTTCGGCCGATGGAATATACTCGAGTATGATCTCTGTAGTTGAATTCACCGTCTATAACAAATCGACCTTGATTTTCCTTTTTTTCTATCGCGATCTATAAATATGGCCGTCTGGTTGTGCAGCTCGAGGTGAGAAAGCTTAAGTTCAGGAAGTTTTGTTCAACGAGATGAATAAAACTATAGATTCAACACGTTCGTCCAGTCCAATAATAAACGTTGCCGAAAACAGTATAAATGGGGCAATCACTTCAGAATCAACTCAACTTAAAGTAAGTGTGCACTTTACGGTCAGTCATTCTCTAACGACACAATTTGCAACCACCAAACGGAAAAACGCGCCAGAGGGTTGGCACGATATGCGCTTATGTAGTTACGGTTACTGAGCCAACCAATTGCATCATAAGTTGCCGATAAATAATAAAAGGAATGGAATAATGCATTCAAACATCAAATAATCTCCCCGCTCGACCAAATCCACTGCAAAAGGTGATTTTCTATTGAATCAACGAGCGTAAAATGAAGATTCAACCGGTTTCAAAATGCCTACGAATTTTGGGCACCTATCATTACCTATAACTTGGCTACAATCTAAAGCTGGTATAGCCACCAGCAAACTTCATATCTTTAGGTTCCTTAGCGGGTGCCGAGTTGTAACAACTAGACAGATAGATGAAACGAGAGACATTCTCGTAGCACTTTTTAAATGAAATATTTTGCACATCGAGAAATGAATTCAGAGGAGATAGAAGCCTAAATTAATCAATTAATTTCAAGTATCGATTATTTTTCAAAAGTGGGTTGTGAAAATAGGCGTTAAAGTTCGCATCAAAAATGTTTTATAGAAATAGAGTTGAACCTATTCTTGCATCGTTTCAATTTGTATATTTATGGACAATAGCAAAAGTGTCTCCCATTACTTCACTTACAGTATGCAGCAATGTTACGTCAGGCGAATTTTTATATCGATGTCCATATGAGAAATCCAAATCAGCTACCGAAATGATCAGCTCAATGTGATGAGAAAAGACGAGGTTTTTAGAGGGCGAAGAAGAGGGAGAGGAGGGGCTACAAGAGTTTTAGCGGGAGGGGGGGGGGGGGAAGCAAATAGGGTATTCTCGGTGAATCATAACTTGAAATCTTCACGTATCGCACAATGGCAAGCATATATCTTCCCCCCCCCCCCCACCCCATTAAGTGAAGTCAAACAACGACTAAAAAGAAGAAAAATGGACATAATGGTCGATTACACCGCCTTTGAAGTGACGATTAATTGACTGTCGTCAAATTGTCATATTGTGTTTTGTGGAATGCAGCAAAGATATCGAAATTCGGTCAATATAGTGGCACACCCCCTATAGGGCGAAGTGAATCGTGTTTTCGATTTACATTACTATTATAACAGTTATTTACTATTTCACTAGTGATCAAATATTTCGCAGTTACGATCATCTGATCATGATTTTATATATATATATATATACATATATATATATATATATATATATATATATATATGCCATATGCATACGTACACACATCTACATACATTTTTTTATACATGTAAACACATCGTGCAAATATGCGATTTACCACACACAAAAGGAAGAGGACTGAGTGGCTCAATTCACCGCCGTTCTCTTGGAGCAAAGGCATACTTCGCTCCCTTTGACACTCTCCTACCATCTAAAAAGTTGTTAGACCTTCCAGTTCACAGTTGCATAAATTAATAAAGTGTGTTGTTCGCATCAAAACAATGATTCAATTATTCGTCGTATCGCATTCAAAAATTTAGTTAGCCGAAGGATTTACATTGTTGTAAATGAGGTTCCTGGGGAACTGTTTTAGTTGACAGAAGGACTGTAATGGCAGTAAGTAAATTTTTGTTTGATGAGCATCATAATAACCTGATGCAATAAATACTCGGCAAAAATTTGCCCAACTTGCGCAAGGACTATGTAGAAAGTGAAAAGGGAAAGGGTTATGCATGATTGCGGGTAGTCTGGTCGTATCAACTAAGGCGTTAAGGCTCTGCTAGCGTTTTCAGAGCTTGCTCTTTTCAAATTTCATGTTATGTATTTATGGGAGGCATGCTTTTCAACACAGTGGAGAATTTTAGCAGGTTGACCGCAACCCCGCTTTCCTTTGAGAATATTAATGGATGAAAAATATAACACCTAAATTTTGTCTAAAGCGAAGAAGAAAAATAATTCTCTTTTTGCAAACTTAGAGAACCATTTCAAGTTCAAGAAATTTGTGTTCCGTAGTACTGTTGGTCAGATGTTCAGCAAATTTCTGCGCTTCTACCGGCTATGAAGGCTAAAGAACACGGAGGTATCGCTCATGAATAATGCGATCACTTCCGTGAAATTCCGAAAACGTATTAACAGTTCGGGAAATGGAACCTATTTCGCCTCAAGCAATTTCCACCTACGATATAAGAGCGAAGAGGAATGTTGGAGGAGAGGCGCAGAGCAGGAAGCAGGGAGAAGAAGGGGGAGGGGGGGGAGGTTACAGTCCATAATGCACTGCTACTTTGGTCACGGTATAACACATGCACTGGTGCACTGCCACTGTCATTTGTAAGTTTACAAGCATATTTGTGCATGAAAAGTGCAAAATATTATGCTGTCTTTGTTTCCAATTCCGCACCAACTCTCGCATGCGACCGATAAGAAAAAAATAACATTTCACCCTCTTCTTAAAGGAATAGTAAATTTAATGAGGGTTATTTATGCATAACAAAAGAATAACAACTAGGGAACAATATTCAATCCAAATAATTATAAATTATGCAAAATTGATATAAAATAAGAGATAAAAAGATTATGAGCCTTGATACTAACTGCTATTGAATGAGCAATAAACTAATGAGCAGAAATATGCAAAAAAGGCACCGAATATCGCAAGCAAAAAAAACAATATATATATATATATATATATATATATATATATATATATATAGAGGTACGTATATCGCGATTTTATTGCTAAGAAAGATAAATGAAAAAATATGCCACGAAGAGATCAATATGCAAATCGATTCTCCGAATATGCTAAAATAACGAGAAAACGACCAATAAATTGGTTTTCTTAAGGAGTCGACCGGCTGAAAAAGTCCTCAGGTTATAGAAAACATTTAATTGGACGGTATTCGGCCAGCTGCTGAATAAAATTGATTATAAAATTCCATGATATTTTAAGTGCTAGTAATGCTAACGAAGACGAGACATCAGGGTAAATTTCGATTTAAAAGTTCTGATATAACCAAAAAACGCTTGAAAACAACCAAATCAAAAAAAAAAAAAAAATATTACCTCAGCAGAGAAAACGCTATGAACATTTTCTGGATAGTTAATAAGAATAAGCTATTTCTAGTAACTGACAAATGCGATGAGAACAGAAATGAGCTACAAAGTGCTAAAAAAACAGAAAACGATTACGTTATGTTTCGTAATGCAGTGAAATATGATTCAACCTGACAATCGTGCAGTTGGCAATGTATTAGGGATTAATGCCAGTTGCAATTATTTTGAAATAGTGAAAAGAAACGGGGTGGAAGGTGATGAAACCCTCAGAAATTAAAAGTGTTATACCTGTTCATTATCACGCTTTGCGTCTATTTTGCTAAATATGCTTGAGTTTGACTTCAAGTCTTTATCAGGCTTAACGCTTTAGCATCTGAATTAACTGCCTGCGCAGCATTTTGCTCATACTTAGCTTCAATGAAAAAATAAAGTATCGAGAACGATGAGAATAAAAAAAAAGAGGAAAGTCATTGCACAGACAACAGTTACGCTAACAACTTAGCCTTTATTCGCCGCACATGATAAAGAAAAGCTTTATTTCTCAGCGTAACTATAGATGACTAAGTAGAGGATCTAAACGGATGTAATGCATTTATTGCAACCTCACGATGATAGCTTATATGAGGCAACAATTTTGCTGCGAGATAGTTGACACAACAAGGATCGGAAATGTTTAGGCGTAGAGAAATAGGATGACAAAATAAAGCAAGAAAAGCAAGAGGGACACTCTCACGAATCCTATCCTCTTCTCCGATCAGCGATGGATTTGAGAATGCGATAAAACAATCAACCAACAAATTTTCAGGGTTAATAAAATCGAAACTCTTTTCCCCTCTTAGGATTCATTTAAAGAGTTATTGAATAATATCATCATAAAAGAAATATTCAGCGAAAAATTTAGCATACCATAATGATTATATTACATTTCGAGGAATAATTTTCATAGATTAGCGCTACACTATGAGATCACGCGACTTTGAATGTCACTTCAGTTGAATCACCTGATATATGAACGGAATGAAAGTAGCACTAAATGCCATCAAACGTTATCAGAACGTATCAATAAATGCGCAACGAATGCGACAACATTTATGTCAATGAACTATTAATAATACACAAAACATAAACATTTGATATTAAACGAAAATTATGAAACAATACTACAGCGCCATTTAAATATTTTACTGAAAAATGATTACATGCAAGTGAAGAGAATTCAACATTATTTAGAGGTTTAAATGAACAGTCGAATTGAATTATTGTTGAAAGAATACTTTCAAAATAAAATAGTAACGTTTAGCATTTTATTAGCACTAAAAATATTTATGAAAAAATTCGCATTGAGTAATTATTTTAAAAAAATAGTGAAAATATATAAATAAATAGGTCGAAGCGCTTATAACAAAGAAGAGCATTTTCCTATGAAAGTTTATGTTAATGTCAATAAACGATTTTTGATGCTGAAAAGTAGGAAACGTTTATACTACTGCACAATCAGATCTGAGGGAGCAGATACGCGTGAGAGGACAGTCATGACAATACAAAGGTGATATATTATATCCCTCATCACTCTTTCTTCGCCACATTCGATGCCATCTCGTAGACCTCTCTTGATCAAAGTTGCATCATCATAATGTGATCACAAATGCAATAGTCTAACCAACCTGTTCAAGTTTGTCGGAGGCATTTTCAGTTGCTCTTTCTGCTCATGCTTCTCGACTTCGGCAGTTGGGGCCTCTATGAAGTCGACTCGCGTCACGAACAGATACGAGTGAACTAAAATGTTCAACTTATTGCAACAACTAATGGGTGATCAATTCGAGACGGCAAAACTTATAAATCTGCGAAAGATTCATTTTGAAGAGATCTGTAATATCGAAATTAAAGCTTAATGAACGTTTTAGGCATGCTGATCGACGATCGGCCAAGGATCGTGTAAATAGTGCAATCGCGACAGCAACAACGACGAAACCAATGAAATCAACGACAACACACGGCGCAGGTAGAAGTAAAGGTGCGTCAAGGAAAAAAAATTTTTTTTGATAGTTTTCTTGAAATTGAAGGAAAAAAATAAGAGCAAGAAGAAGAAGAAAAAAAAAATGTAAGAGCTCATTCAACGAAGCAACATGATTACGCACTTCACACTGGTGATAAATGTAGTTGCCTATCACAACCACTAGAACAAGAATAATGGAAGCGAGCTAAGAAGGCCGATGTGATCCACGCTTTTTTGCGTTGGTGTATTTGAGCAATCAACCAGCTTCAGAATTGCACAATTCAAGCAAGCACGAATTGAGCAATATATATATATATATCAAATTTTTTGAATTATTTATAAAAATGTAATTAAATAACGTAGAGATGACTTATGTCTTATTAAGAAAATTTATATTTTTTAAATCTGCACTGAAAAGTATTATTTTCGGCCAGTAGATAATTTTCTGAAGAACAACGCAAATAGCCGGAAAAAATGATCAGTTTTAGGAAAGTAAATTCCTTTAGTGTAGGAGTTTTTCTCGGTCTGGCCATATTAGACGACTTCTCGCCCTAAAACATAAATCATAAATTCTACCACTAAAAGAAGAATCAATGCAAATCTACCCTTAAAAAAAGCCTTTTTTTAAACAAGTTTTTGTAAGCGGAAGTAATTTAAGTTTTCTGAATACGATATTAAGTTTCATTAAATTTTTCGAGGAAACTCTAGATGGCAACTTCGCAGAATTTCCTCAACGTATGCATGCGGAAATATACAATCTTAGTTGCTCTCTTCAAGCATATAATGAACTATTCCACTAAGAAGCATCAACACTATTGTTTCGACTAAATTTTACTGACAATTCGGCCGCTTTAGGTTACCTTTCAGAGATATCGTCGATTCGACACCAGCGATTATTTCGATAACTGCAGCAGTTGTTCCATAAATGGCTGTGATTAGAATTAACGTTAAGCAATATTTTAACTGTTATGTTAGTGATTGCTTTAATGTTTCTAGGAACGGTATGCTTAACGGAAGAAGAGTTTTACTGATGACGAACCTTGTCGAAGCAGCGATACGAGCGACCACATTCAGGCTGGCGAATGAATTGATGTGTAGCCAGAAAATTCTCTTCTATATCACTTCGATGGATGATAGTCACTTTTGATCAAGCCATTATTTTCATAGGACGGTCGATTCACACGATTCAATCGGAATTCGCATCCCTGTTTTGTCTAATCGAAAACCACCGAGCTCAACAGTAGAATCACTTGCTGGGAAAAGATGAAATCGCGGTTGTACTGTCGATCGGAGAATACAACTATTGTTTCTCATACGCTCCTCAAGAAATTCGAGGCCGAAGATGCTGCTCCGACTAGCAAAACAAAAAAATTCCGTTCTCAATCAATACTCTTAGTTTTATTATCCGAATAAGTCATCAACGACTGGCAAATCTTATCAACAGTTGTTTTATTATGAAACATCTTCAGTTTCTTAGGAAAATTTTGAAAAGTTCAACTTGTTTATTTCTGATAACGAGGTACAGTTTTCTGGTGGAAAGTCGGACTTATTACCAACTAATGCAAGAAGTGACAACTATGGCACACTAGGAATAGCCAGTCATTTGAGCGGCCCACAGAGGATATGATGCTTAGAAGTCACCTCAGAAGTCTGCAATCCAGTAAAGTTGTAGTACACTTCAACTTTAGTAAATTCTTGTAAGGTTTGAGCTCTTTTAGCACTGGAATGCAATGCATTTTATATGCTATCGATGGCACGATTACTTACGACATATGTTTCGTCTAATAATTCATTTCGTCCGCACCCTTAAAGGATTCCTTCATCGATAAGAGCTTTGAAAAGGAACAAATATTTTGTTATGAAACGGTTATGCATCCCGAAATAAGAGTCACAAGAAAAGAATAACGATATGTTTGGACATATCGGGATAATATGGACCAAATGAGTTTATTTTTGTTCATTTGTCGATAAAATTTCTCATAGGTTTTCTTGTTTGATAGATCGATTCATCACTCTCATGTATCACTTTCATATAGAGTAAAAGAGTTGAAATTGATACATATGTATTAGATTTGAAAGTTTTCCCACGAAAGAGGTATATTCCTTGTTTGTGAAGTTGGATTTTTAAAATGCGGACATTCTAAAATCAAATATTTGCTGTTCACTGGAAATGTTGCCTATGAGCCAAAATTTAGCACTATTATGTTTATAAAAAATATTGCTCAAAATAATATCTATCAAATATTTCATTGCATTTCTCACAAAAAGGATTATAGAACAAATTTCTTAAAGGAGGCAATGTCTCAACGAGCGATGAATGTAATTCCGATAGGGGCATTCGATAAAAATTGAAATGAATGAATGCTGAACGATCATTCGCGTCAATGATCTCTTAATAAATCCTCTATGAACTCTCTTATTTAGGCCTTGATCGATAAATGCAACAATTTTGAGGACGCAACTAACAAAAAGCATATTCTTCTTATTAAATACATCAAATCATCTACGTAAATTTGTAAATCGTCTGCTTGGTTACTAAATAATGAGATATTATCGGGGAAAAAATCGCTTGGAATTTTTCTTTCAATTTATGAAATTCATTGTAAAATATATCGAAGAAAATATGAGTTCCGAATTAAATTTACAAAAAAAAAAATTTTTTTTCCCGTTATTCAAGAATACAGATAAAAAACGAACTGAACAAAAAAAAGCTTATGATAGGGATAAAGGGATGTTGATGAAGAAAAATTAAGAATTGAAAAGTTCTCTAAACCACAGAGAAGTGACATTAGTATTACGTCACACGATGGTTCAGAACGTAAGTAAGTGCTGGTAATGGAAAGAAAATAATCGCTGAAATGTTTTCATTTATAGAATAGATCTTTCATATATAACCTTACTGAAATGAAGAAAATTTAATGATGCTTATCACATTTTTTTTCGCCTCTTCATCAGCGTTACTATCAAAGTGTTGTTGATAAGTACGCACAACAAAGTTGATATTATATATGAACTTCAAAACTTAGTTTTAGAATGATTGGTGCTTATTTACATAAACACAAAAACTTGTGAACCGATAGACAACACTAATGGAAAATTGAAAAGGAATACAAGTTGGTTCAGATAGAACCGTCTAACCGATTGACGGAAATAGTCAATGAGAATCGGAGGAGAAAACTACGATTTGCGCGGAGATGGATGAGAGATAACTACAGCCAATCTAGCACAAGTGCCGTATTTGGCGACATTCTCCTTCATCTTCAATACACCTCGAGGCAACAGAGAAACGTATCAACTTCGCTTTTTTTCATATCTCACTTACTTTTTTTGTTGACTTTAATGTGAGACGCCGATTGATTTGCCGCTTACATGTCTCTTCACAAAGAGTGGCTTATTAATGATTAGATTAGCTCGTTTATTGGATTGATACGATTTTCGATGTTCGATTACTTTCGTGACCTAAAAACACCAATCATCATGCACTCCAATAAGTCACTTCATATGACGAGAACTGACCACAACATCTCACTAAAATGTCATTAAATATGCACACAAACGATCAAGTAAATTGATACGAAATAGTTCATTCGTCTATTAAAAACGACCGATCACATAAATAACCTAAGATAAGTGAAACACAGAAAATAGATATTCACTGTTCGTAGACGCTTAAAGTCCAATATCCAAAACTCATCACCGTTTTGGTTCGTTGGCTCCAAGTTTGACCTGTTGAATTATTTCAAGCTGCAAGTTGCAGTGAGATTTTTTTCTTTCGAAAATTCTTGCCTTTAAATTTTTAGTTCAGAAGTTGGAAGAAGTCAGAGCAACAGGTGTGTACAGAAAACGCGAATGTCATGAAATATATCTGGAAGTGACAGAAGTATATTCCCTTCGTTGCTACAAAAACACGAAGGTCGAACAGGAAGGTTTTTCCGATTTCTCATATCATATAGAACGCATGAATTCTGTCAGGTAGCTCAAAAATGATAATTTGGACTTCCCAAGTCTCAAGTATACCTCAGCCTGGTGGAGATCTGACAACTCAGAAAAAGAGGCATTAATCTATGATGGGCCATTCAGCATTCCCAACGTTGGCACATAGACACATTGATGGAGTATCGCAACCTTCCTGTTGTTGGTGTCTGACAACTATTCTTGAGATGCAAGTTCAACCGCTATCAGAAATCAGGAATTCTTACTTCAAAACAACTTGAAAGTGTAAACTTTTTATTCCATCAGTAACCGGAATAAATGTTCACAAAGAAAATACTGTTGGATGGATCAGAAATTGAAACAAATGCAAAACGCTTTCAACATTTTTGGGTCCATGAGGATCAATATGCTAATCAAGCCACAGAGTATGCGTGAAAACCTATAATGGGGGATTTTCTAAAATTTTTCAAATTCAAATAGGATATTAATGTAGTGCTGAATGTAGCATCACCACAAATATCATTCCACATCACAATTTAGAACGTTTTTTTTTTGTGAATGACATCGAAGGACAAAAATCACATTCGTCCAATAGGTGCAAAACAAGGGAAAAAGTTCGGTTAGCAATTAGCTAATTAATTTTTAAACTATGAAGTTTGCTTAAAGTGATTAATATGAACTGAAATAAGTCGCACTTCACCGTACAATTATTAAGTAAATAGATTGGCCTTGGAAATAACTGAATTAACTACGAAATACATAACTCCTGCCAGATCAGAATGTGATGTCCATGGATAGATTTGGTTGTAAAAAGGAACGAACGAAAGGAAATGAAGTGCTGGTGCTGAAAGACATGCAATAGTATTTGGATGCAGGGACAATAAACGCGAGGACCCTCAGCGCATAAAGAATTCGTTAAATACATCAAGGCGTCGGTGTACAAGTACATCTACATGACGGAGTGATCCCAACCAAACAAACAAAAGGTGTGGACAATCACCCAGCAGTTCGGATTGCGTTAGGCTTTCTAAATGACCAGCCGATAAAAATGACCAGATCTCTGAATAGAGTAACTAATGCCGTTCAGTGAATATATAGGACATCAGGCGCAATGTTCAAGCATAATATTTGGGTAAAATTTAACTGCCCGAATTGATAAATATATGCTTAACACATCCTTCTTATGCTGTACACATTAAATTAATCGACCACGAATCAACTATCATCAACAAAGCTTTAAGAAGTAACGTTTGCCTATACTCTATTAAATAAGATGTCCAACAACCTAAAAATTGAATGAATTTGAAATGTTGTTGCTTGGTTTCCTACAGTGATTTTAACGTTTATTTGAAAACGATGTGAAAATATCCAATCATCCAGCAAATATTCGTATATAATTGGTATTGAAAAATGAGACGATTGTTTACATCTTGTGAGGAAAAAACATGAAAAATGTAAAATACAATGAAAATGGAGTTGTCATTACAATTGCCGTTGGTTTCATAGCAGCAATATGCAGCGTCGAATACGTAAACTCGAAGTGAGCTCGTCGGTCCATCGCCTGCCGGCACTTGCAAAGAACGTTCCTCTCGTCCCACTATTTCAACAAAACATCGCAACGTTCCACAGATGGTTTGTATGGCAAATGATTTTATCAACGGCGCTAATTCCCTCAGTCGTTTCTTGTTACATGTTCGTTTTCATCTGGAAAAAATTTCGTTTGCACCATTCATAGGCTACTACCATTCCTTTAGTTTCGTATCCAGCATGAACCAAAAATTGTGGAATTCTCAAGCAGTAATCAACGATCCAAGTATTACCAAAAACCCATATGCAAGTGGAAAAATTGCTCGATACGCATAAATTCGGAAAAAAAAAATTCAAGAAATTCGGAGAAATATTTCAAAAATCGAAATTCAAAGATTTTTGTTGCAAATAAAATGAAAACGTTCAGGAAGCATGCAGAAAATACTAAGCGCAGTCTAAGTGAGAAATGCTTCACGACAAGTTTCTTTTTTAGATCAGATACTTTTCAGATGTGTCCACCGTGTATTGCGTTCTGACAAATCTTGCACACAAAAAAGGAAAGGTTGCTTCCTTCGTTCGACCATAAGCAATCACTGATACAACATTCGTGGAACATTAAAAGTAACAAAAATGGGAGAAAATAATATCTCTCGCTCTTTTACTTTTTAATGAAAAAAGGATAAAAACAGGATTCACCTCATGAAAACAATTTTGGCACGAACTACAGTAAAAAGTTGGTGAGGACCCTTTTGATAGCAACTTTTTTTCTACAAAACGCAAAAAGAACCTACTGTGTAGAAATTGCAGTAGCAGTAGTAGTAGTAATAGCAGTGGTAGCAGTAGTAATAGTAGTAATAGTAATAGTAGTAGCAGTAGTAGTGTAACTTTTACCCGCACAAGAATAAAGAAAACTGCTCATCAGTAGTGAAACAAAGACAAACAAGAAATATAAGCAAATAGAATAAAGCGTTGTTTCGTATTTTTTTCCCCACCATAAAAGAGGCGAGTTTAATGGCGCGAATTTCATTTCAGGTTTTCCGCTTGCTGCACTACTATACGCGTTCATTTCAAGCACAAAAGCATTCACATTCGAAGAAACGAGTTCATAGAGCGTTTTCTCGTATTTACAAACACCGAATGTTGAACTTGTTTTCGATGTATGTTCATAAAATATCACAATTTTCAGCTTTTTTTATTTTCATAAAACATTTCACCTTTGTCTGCAAAAAACGGTATTATTCAGTTAATTTATGAGAGTACTTATTTCAGCGTTCGAAAAATGCTTAAGAACAATTGGCGTTTAATTTTCAACTAAACGACTTGAATTTTCTGCTTTTTTTCCCACAGTGAATCGTAAATTTGCGATACGATCTTCAAGTTTTATAGATTGAAGCAGCAAAGTAAGGACTCATGTCGTTTCGTTCAGTTCGCTGGATTCACATAGAGAATACGCCCATCAATAGAGAAGTAAACATGCCGTAGTGAAGCTGAAACCGGTAAAACATTGGACATATAATAGTTTTCGATTCTCAACGATGGCCTCCAACAGTGGAACGTTGCATAATGGTCGAATATTTCGATTTTTTGAAATTTAATCGAGGAATTTGAATCACTCGACACCCATCTGTCAAGAGCAACCGCGCCTATTACTACAGTTTAGATTTCGATTAGATTTCGGCTTTTCGAAACTCTCAAACAAATACGGGAAAATACAGATTACTTCTTCAGTTTATCTGCCATAGCAATTCCTCCGCTGTCTTGCTCAAGTGAAGACTTAGAATAGAAATTTCATAAAAGCGTGAATATTTCATAAAAATTGCCCTTCGAAAAAATTTGTCATAGCTTTTTAGTTTAAATTTGATTTGAACTCGCTTGAGTATCATCTTGCTGAACTGAATGCAATTTTATGCTTCAACATTGTGAGATGTTTTTTTAGTTGTCCGTTTAATTCCACATTTTCTTATTCATTTCCCTACTCTTATCATTGAATCTAACGCGAACCGATCGCCTTGACCTGTGGTTCTTCTGAATGAACCAGATCGATAAGGATTTGTTAGCTGAGAAAATAGTGACGAAGTTGCTCCCATCGCTGGTGTCAGCATCTTCCAACTGTTAGAGGTGGCTATGCAACCCATTATGGAACGGCTCGATAAGTTGGTACAACTTATGTCGTTAAACCATTTTCTATTAGCGACTCAAAGCTTTCTTGAGTCCTAGTTATATTGGATGCTGATAAATGCGATGCACACTGATGGGACTTTGTTGGACAACAATAACAACAGGGCGGTATGCATGGGAATCTCTCATGGTACAACTGAAGATGTTACCAAACGCAAAGACGACCAGATGCCACGCGATGCCATCATAACCTATGAAAACTAGCAGCTGCCTGAATCCCACGCTAAAGGGGGTCATCACGACAAAATTACATCTTGCTTACCAACCCGAATCGAAGGCATCACGACCACTTGAAGACACATTTCAATCTCAGGCATTATGTCTTCTTGATTCCGTTGAACAGACAGCACCTCATTTAAGAGGAAATTGTTTTCATATGCCTACGCGCACTGTACCTATACCAGAAACGAGCTGAAGTAGAATGTCGCGTAGAATGCCTGGACAGAGGGGATCAAAAAGCCTACATGACGCGCCCATTTGTTAAGGACTTGGAAATTCTGCAGCTAAAAAATTATTGCGCCCTATTTCATTCGCTGCCTGCTTATCGTATCTATCCAGCTTCACTACGGACCTAAATACTATTGAACATTATTTGTACAGATTAACCTGACTCGTGTAGCTGCGACTAGAAAATGGCGATGCGAAAAAATGATTAGGGTAACAGTTACATAAAGAGGTCAGGACTCTAACTTCGAAGCTCTCGATAGGAAACAGGTGAGGAGGCAAATGCTATGACGTCCAGAATGTTCATAAATGCGACATCACTGACGCAAATTTCTAGAGATCTGTGAAACAGTGAGAGAAAAACGAGTAGATTTCTTTGCTGCATGCGTAACACGGTTCCACAAAAACACTTCAATACATCTCGCCAACATAGAAGGCTTTGGTATGTTCACCAATAGTCTCATAAAAAGAAAATTTGAAAGGACACTGATATGGGTTGAACAAGAACACTGCGCAACACTGTCCGACTACACCGTCATAGCTGCAGACCCACATATGTGCGTATATTAGTAAAAATCCGACAATTCATTCACGGCATATTCTAGGTGCTCAGTGAAGGATGCGTTATCAAATTGGGATCAAATCCTTGAAAAGAGATGCTCAGCTACCGTCGCTTCCGTATTGATAGACGACCTAAATTCAAATCCAGAATAGGAACTGTTGAGCATCGAAGATCTGTTACACTACAACAAAGCATCAGTGATACTGCAAGCTCGTTTTGAGCTATTTCTTAGTGATTAGTGAAATGCAAAGCAACGAGACCCAAATTACCAGGCTTAATCCCCTATACGGGTGACAGAAGTTGGCGAAAGTTTCATTTGAGGGTATATAGCAGCCAACATATAACAATGGACTAGCAGCAATATGAAATGGTGGAACTGCTTACCTGAGGCTTGAAAACTTTCCGACATAACTTTTCAACGAAAAGCATGCATCCTTGAACGCAGTGGAATCTAGGAAAGTCAGTCTAAGGAGACACGGCCAATGACTGCATATAAAAGTCAGGAAATGGATCTCCGAACTGTCGGTAGGTTTTGAGGACATACTTTAAAAGAGCTACAACCTTTGTAGGCATCGAGTAGAAAAGTACACTTCCGGTTGCTGTTTTTGTTTCCTTGCTTTCGAGTGTAAGTGAAATTGAAACCTAAGCGACAACGCTATTTTTCGCAAATGAAATGCAACATCTACACACGTGTGACAGAAGCAATGAGCCGAATGTTGAAAAATTGAAAGATGAAAAGAAAAAAAACGGGATTTAAATGAGTGTTGAGCATTTTTAAGTGACAACATCGATCAAAAACTGTTCTTACAGATTTGGATGACGGCAAACTATGGAACGTTTAACTGGAGGATCTATTCTGATGACTTGTGGATAACAAATCACAGTCAACATTGCGCTCGCAAGCAACATAACCAATGTCTAGACGGTAACTTAACCTTCCGAACTCACTTTAACAAGGTGACCGGTTCATACTCAAAGTTTTTTTTTTACCATATGAAAGACAAGAAACAATACGCGAATATGAAACGCATAGCCATGCTAAGTTAAGCAAATATGATCACGTAAACTAGACTATTTCTACCTATCACTGCGACGGCAAGAAAAAACCTTGAAGTACGACAGCAAATTGCAAACCGTTCGATCAAAGTCATCCATTACCTCAAAAATTTGAACGCGAACCCAAATAATTGTGGGGAAGGAGTGGGAGGGGGGGAGGGGAAGAATACTTCAACAATGAGCATGAAAGACTTTACAGCAGTATGCAAAAAGGTGAACAGCGATTGACTCAATGAAAATTCACATAATATGTGGATAAAAACAACCCATTATCGGGCTAGCAGCCAGGTATACATCTATGAAACAATTCACACAAACTGCAGCCAACGAACAATATAATATCGAGCAATTGTTATCCTTCACACAATACTGGCTTGACCTGAGTGGTACGAAGTTGTAAATTTGTCATAATAACGCCACGTTGTGAAGCAATGCACTTCTAAGTGAGTGATTTCCTTAATTAAGGTGTACTTCCCTTGATATGAACGTTCCTTATTGTACTTTCGCAAAGTTAGTTCTTGCCTATCGATCAAATAAAGAATTCAATTCAAATTCACTCGGATTTTATTATGATTCAATTTGATTCCACTTGGTTCGATATTCTCACTGATGTGATTCGTCATTAACTCGGTCCTCGTTTGTGCCCGAGAATCTCGTTTATAAGTCTTTTTTTTTTCATGTAATCCGAAAAATTGAGTGAATCCCCTAGCGATGTGGTCTCTGCGTTCGGTGCTTCTTAATGTACACTTCGCCTTGAATGTTCCAATGTTGGAAAGATATCTGAATTTCTGCATTGCTATAACATTTTCGTTTCCACTCTAACCTCTTCTGAGCATTTCACTCGTTTAGTGCTGTCGATTACAGCGTGGCCTCTTTCTTGTTTCTTCTTTGAAATCTCACATCAACAAACAACAAAATGAAAAAATTACCATAGCCTAAACCTCTTTACCTTACTACAACTGTCATGATGGAGAATTTTAAAAAAACCAAACTTTAGAGTTATGAAAAACTTGCATAGACTGAAGCCTCAGTTCTAATTGGACGAAAAAGTTTTGATGGAAAACAGAAAAATCTAGTATCGGACAAAACCCAGATTTTAGCAATGACCTATGGCTCCTTTTGACACCTTCCTTATCTTCGGATCGCTTGACACACTTCACTTGGTCCTCATGATTCCCCCACCTACCCCCCCCCGCTCCCCCACAAGCTTGTTGCGAGGGCCTCATACGCCTCATAGAGTTTACAGCTTTGCTCAGGATACCCTTTGTCAATAAGTTGTACTTTATAGGGCAGAGGAGAACGATTAACATTCATCATCATCGTCATCGAATATCTATTTAAGCAACGGAGGTAGCTCATCTTCATCACCACCGAAGAGTGACCAAGAAACACCTGTATCGAGATGAAACACTGTCAATTAAATGGGCGTATGGTATTCATTCAGAAGCCACTACTGTAATTTTAATGGGGTAACCTGATAAAGACTAATTAAAGTTCTTCTATAAAACTAGTTCCATTGGGCAACTAACTACCTTGTTTATTTGCAAATGTTTACGAATATTACACAGACAACACTGAGTTGGAATTTCTAAATGACTAGCTCTTTTTACAGTGCCTTTAGCAAAAACTCAGCAAAGGTGAGCGTGAAAGGAAGCTTCAAAAATTAGCACTTGTGATTCATTGACTCGATGAAAGTTTATATCATCATTTCAGCTGCGCGTTTATATATCGCTATCTTCTGATTTCCATAGGCTGCTTCTTGTTGCTTGAAATTTTCGTTCCTTACCGACTCGCCGCTTGCTAGTTACATTCACCCTTCACCTATTTCTCTATTCATTCATGTAGATATCAGTGGACTGCAAAGTCCACTAATTCTTCATCACACTGCCACCGATGGACCCATACTGATGGCGAAACTTTTGGCGAACTATGTTCACTTTGCATAAAGAAAGGTCTACCTTTACCATTTTGGAAAGCATCATATTATTTATATGTCTACATGGAAATATCCAAAATTGTGGAAAATTTTTGAAAATTCCTGAGAAGGCAACGTGTGATTCTCATCAAAGAAAACTATCCCCGGCAACATCACCGCTGAAATTGCAATCTCCCAGCAAAAACATTCCTTAACGATATCAGTCTTGAATTATGCTTTCTTGCTATAAATTTTCGAAAAAAGTATTTGATTGTCAAGGCGGTTATAGAACAGACACAAGCATAAATACATTGGCTTTTTTGAGCAAAAATGAGGGATAGCAACTATGATATGCTCATACAATGTAAGGTCACATGAGACCCAAAAATGATCCATAAAAAATATTTCCATGGAATAATACACTTGCCGCGGGCCGATGAAATGACCGCGACCACCCACAGTGCTGAGACGTTGCTCGTCTGGCGGAAAGTGATCCTGCGATACACAAATGTCACAATTACATTGCCTCACTTCGAATAAACTTTCAAAAGCCCTATGAAATTGTAGTTAATTAAATGTCCGTGTAGCAAATGTCCTTTTTTTCTATCTGCGTCCTCTACACGGCAAGCGACTGCGCACACCAATTGTGATATTCGGTGTGGTCACGATGTGAACTGCAATGACTCATTTAGGCCTTTTTTTCAAAAATCCTCATACCTGCTATCCCTTTGAGACGAATCTTTGAATCTTTGTTTTGCAACAAAACTCCACCACATTTTGAAGGTGCGTTCCTTCAAAGTGTACTTTGTCAGCTCATTTTATCGGTTTTGGTCGCTGTAAGAAGAGAAATGTTTCTTGAATATTTTTTCAGGTGTAAAAAATTTTTTAATTCATTACGGTGAGGGAGTGCTTGATTAAGGAGATGGTAAGATTCATTTCCGTGTTCCCTCCGCCAAATTTTAGATGGTTATCAATTCTTTTTCTTTTCTTTTTTTTTTGGAGGAGGCGTTAAAAAGTCCACTGACTCGAATGTTGCACAGTGCTGCCGATCGCGATCGGTCTTTGAGAAGAAATTAAGGCAAATTTTTAAGCCAAAATGACAGTTACTTTTTTGCAGCAACGAGAGAGAGCGTGAAAAAATTCGTAATATTATTCCCCAAGTATTGTATATTTTTAATGTCGTGAATGAAAAAATACTTGTCAAATTTTGCGCATTTCAAACAGTTAGAATCGATTAAAATAACGCTTCAAAGTGCTTCTTAAAACTACATTTGGAACTATCCGTATATCTTTTTTGTTATATTTACCAAGTTTTGGCTGAGATATCAACAATTCAGCACGTCATGAAGTTTGCATTTCCATGTAACGACAATAATATTTGTCTAGCGCAACAGTAAGGTGCCAATCGTTTGCGGGCAAAAACATTAGTGCAGTTTTGATGCAATGTAGGCGCATATTGCGTTAATTTTGGGAATAATTACTTCATCAGTATTGATCGATACTGCACCTAATTGAACGTTTGATTGCATTGTTGTTAAAGCTCATATTTTAGAGACGACCAAATTATGCCGGTATTCTTTCTTACGGTACTTTCATCTGATACAAAAGAAAAACTTTTTTCATGTCACGTGTAAAACCTGAAACTATGAGTCCCACAGTGGATCGCAAAAGTGAATAAAAATTTTAGGATTAAATGCAGGATTGATGCATAGTTAATTTAAATATCATGTCTGACTTTTTATTTTCAAGAGATTAGACGTAACAAGATCTGTACAATCACATCACTGAGTGAAAATCATAAGCGTACAGTAATTTTTTATGCTCGCGTCGATTTCTTTGATATGCAGATCGCAACTCGAAACCAGAACTGATATGCACTTTATACAGGTGTAGCAGCAGTTTATTTTATTTGGCAGGTGAACGAATGAGGCGGAAAGAGGACGACTGTAGTATAAGCAGCACATTTAAGTAAGTATATTATTTGGGCGTCTGTTGGTATGGAAGTTGCCTTAGAATAAACCATAAACAGTGGTGCCGCATATGGAATTCGCTGATGATGGTGAACTGCGCAAAGTGACCATATCCCCTAGCCCCCCTTCCGTCCACTTGCTCACAGAGTCAAACAAACACCTCCACAGGTATAAGAAATCGAGATATCGCTTGCTATTGGAGGACTCTTCCATCCCTCTCAACCGATCTGCGAATGTACATATTTCAATTATAGCTCACCTACAAATGGCTGCAGAAATCATCTAGTCTTTTGATGAAGTGCTAGTTTTTCCTTCTTACTATTTTCCCCCTCTACTGCTGCTCTCTTCTTGATCCTATCAAAACGAATACTCAGCCCAAGTAACAGTGTTTCAGAAAATTTTCACACCACGACCGAATTTATTTGAACGTTCGAGATTACAAATGAAAGCGGAAAGACCACAGTGAACTGCCGTGGGTCGAACCACTGTAAGGACACGTGGACGTCACATGGAACGCGGCCGCTTGGGGAACTGTGAAGTTTGACGATCGAATGACGACGTTCGAACACTTAACCGACGTACACCATAGTATTCGGCCGTATTGCGATCGCTGAGCGTTTCGGGTGTGCGTCGTCGTCGTTTGTTCTCACTTATTAATATGATGTACTACAATGCCTCACTCGAAAATGCTGAGGTTTCAACACCTTCCAGGTCTGTTGAGGCTATCCGTGATTTCAGTTACATTGCCACAAATTGAAATCTGCCGATATATGAAAGAAAGTGGACTTGAAGAATATGTTTCTGGGGCATAAAAAATACATTTAAATCAAAGAATAGCTGCATTCTTAAATCAAAAAATGCACCCAAAGGATTGTCGTCGAAAACCTAGGGGCATCAAACGATAAACCTTCATCGCTTCTAATGTAAAATTGTTTCAGCTCAACGCAGATCGATATCGACCTCTCGGAAGCCGGCATTGATGCATTACCTGAGCATTACTTCTCCATCAGCAGTCCATCATATGCACCTCATCTCGTGAAAAATATTTCTCTTTCTGGAAACCAAATTGTCCAGCTTCCATCGACAATTGCAGTTTTCTCAAGCCTTCAAAGGTAACGAATGCAGATTTTTTTTTACCTTTCATGATGATATTTGAATCAATACATTTTTTCCTTAAAAGGACGATTATTTCTGGGAAAGCGGTGGGAATGTTTGCTGCCGATTGCAAAATTCCCAAATAGCACAAGAATAACGGCGCGATGAACTGAATTACATGAGAAGCGTGATAATTTATGGAAGTTTTCATTCGTGACAAAAAGCTGAATGCGTCCATAACATCTTAGAAACTGATGTTGAAGGTACAAATTGGGGAAATATTGTATTAGCGTACAGCCTAATGTGTTGCTGCAATGCGCTCAAGTATTTCTACATATTGCTGTAACACGTTGGTGAGTTGCAATAACATGTATAACACTTAGCACACTAACTCTCAACATATCGGTCCAATAGGAGAAGCCGCAAAATTCATTAAATATTGCAACTAACCCTGCAATAACTTCTTGATTTGTCATGCAGAATGTTCGCTTTCAGTCTTAATTTGTGCAATAATTCATTGGCGAGTTTACCCGAAGAGCTGGGAATGCTGCAAAATTTGTGTTCTCTGGAAGCACGCAACAACCTCCTGGAAGATCTACCCAAGTCGTTTGCTATGCTTTCCAAACTACAAACTATAAATCTATCTGGCAATCGTTTCACACATATGCCTCACGTGTTGTTTCAACTGAAGGCGGTTCGCGCATTGTATATGGGAGGGAATTTCATTGAAACAGTACCAAACGCCATCGGTACTATGTTGAGGTTGGTCTTTTTAGATGTGAACTGCACCGTATTTCTTTGAATAGAAAACCCCACCATTCTGTTTCTTCTAGCTTTCTCATCAAATAGAGGGCTCCTACTTTTTCCTAGCGCTGAGGGAAGGTTAGGAGGAGAGGGGAGGAGGAGTTTTCTATTCATGAATCGCGTTCTTTCAGAGATGGTTTTCAGTTGGGTAGCATGTTTTTCATTCAAAACTTCTTGAATTACCTTTTCTTCCAATACGGTCCATTGCATATTTCAATGACTTTATATTTCTGAATCCTTCCCCAGAATTTTTGCAACCGGTTTTGCAGACTGCTTAATAAAAGGAAGAAAAAGAGTTAATGAGATTTAAAGTACACAAAACACCTGTCACAACGTCCTACATCATATGTCATGATTTGCACTAAGGCTTATGATGCAGACGTCCAGTATATGTTTACCTATATTTGTGTATCGTGACATGAAAATGTTCTCAATGGTTTTTTTCGAATGTTGACTCTTTGACTCATCGTCGACTATTTATGGAAGCGGTCTATCATTGGCAGCTGAGAGCGCTTGAGAACATGTCGTTACAGCCGTCTGTAGCATTGTTGCACTTATTAATCTTTTTGAAATAAACGAACGACCTTCTAGAATGTGTTTGCCTCTACTATATAGCACATGCCAGCCTTGAAAAAAAAAGTTTAACATAACACTCGCAATAGTTCCCTTTTTGCAGTCTCGATGTGCTATATCTAGGTGGTAATCGACTTCATGAGGTGCCGGCCACAATTGGACGCTTGCATAATTTGACAGTGCTATCGTTATGTGGCAATCAATTGGAAACAATCCCAACAACAATTGCCGATCTCCAATCACTTCGAACTCTTGCACTTCATAGTAATTTGCTCCGAGTGCGCCTTCTTACTAATTCTTTTCTGACGATATTTCATTGAAGTTTTCTTTTTGCGATTTACTACAATTCGCATTAAGCCACCAATATGAGCAGAATATCCTAAGATAATAAGATGTACTAGTCACTTTTTACATCTACGCCCTTTTTCAGATGGAAAAAGAAAACAAAACTCCTTTTCTGCAAATTTACCGAAATGCTATGGGAAAGAATTTCCGCCACCCTGAAATTTTTATGAATTCTAAAATTGCCAATGTAAGAATCTCTTGTAAAGCATAGACGATGCATTTTATAATTGCGTTTCCATTTATGTAGACGCTGACTGTCGATGAAGTTTTTGATAGTAGTATTCTTTTTTTTATTAAAAGTCATTTTTCGAATCTCAACTAAATCTAAATCTGAATTTCTAAGTGAAACATATTCCTTCTTCATGTGAATATTGTTTTTCGGTTAGGTCAGTGCAATATTCCCTCATCTAAAGGAGGAGTTTTGCATAGAAAATAAACTATAAAAAATGGTTAGGATCTCATATAGCTGTTGTTGTTTCAAGACTGTACGCATAAGAGCTCAACAAAATGAAGTCTCTGAGGTGTCTTTCTCATAAAATATATGAAAACAATAAATAGTGTCTAGCTACGCTTGGAACGGACATAGAACAATTTTATATAGGTAAAAAATGTGTTCTCATTAATCTCAAGGTAAAATAATGGTCCACAGTTCGTAGTATAGTAATGCTGACAGAATAAGAACTTGATAACTGAAGCGACAACAGAAATGAAATGAATCCAAATCATCAAGACTAGCTTCTTAATAAATTCAAAAGAAGACATTTTGGTGATTGACCGAAAATGAAAGCATCTTAGACAAATGTATTTTGTTTTTTTGTGTCTGATCACTTTCTCTTACTCGGTTGCTATATTCTTCTATGGGCTGTATTTTTAATTTCCATATTTACATATTTCAGACATTACCAACGGAGATCGTCCGTTTGCGTAATTTGCAATATCTCAGTCTTCGTAATAATCCACTCGGTAAGAGATGATTTTTGATAGAAACATTCCTCTCACAGTTTGCTGAAGCAAACATTAAAGAGGTGTTCACAGTGAGAATGAAGCAGATGCCACCATCAATAAACTCTCATACATGTTTGCATATCGCTTTGTCCTGTAAGAGCCTTTTTAATTTGCATACGACTTATCTGTGCTTTCTGCAAGATACTTGAGGCCATACGAAACATTGAAAAAAAGAGTGAAGTTCAACTTTCTAGCTATTTCATGCATCTTTAAAGTGTCACATTTTATGAATTTTATTCTAGAAATTTCATAAAATATTTATGAATGCTTCATGTGAGTATTTTGGTGAGTATAGAACGTATCGAGGGATGGGTTTCCTGAAAAGAAGCACAAGTTCTGATAGTTACGAGAATGGTGCAATATTTCAAGCGATAAAGCTTGCATCTGAACAAGCGAATACCATCAACGCGCCTAAAAGAGAAGCAGAAATCTTGTTGGCAAAAAAAAAAAAAACATTTCAGTGAACAAGTTCGTGCGCGATATGAGCTTCGAGCCGCCAACGTTGAAAGAGCTAGCAGCAAGGATGGTTAAAATGAAGGTGCCGATGTCGATCTCGAATTGCGTGCTGCCTCAGGTGCTAACTGCCTATATTGCAACTGCGAATCAATGCGTCAATCCAAAATGCAAAGGAGTGTATTTTGATGCGTGTGTCGAGCATGTCAAATTCGTCGACTTCTGTGGCAAATATCGCGTCCCGTTGTTACAATATCTCTGGTAGGTTTTGATAGAAGTTCAACCCAAAAAATGATTAGTTAGGTCCCTTCTCTCAACTTACTGTTATTTCTATACGTCATTAGTAGGATAGTAGGACTTTAGATGAAAGGTCATCTATTAATATGAGCTATTGCATCGCTATGTAAAACAACATGTTATCGTATCAATCGATGTGCGTATCTTTCTGGAGTGGCGCTTTTCAAACAGCTTTCGGCAGACACTGATTGCTGCATACTTGTGAACATAATCCTCGACAAAAGAACTTTGCGTACATAATTTCAACTATATGAGCTCATCGCTTGACAACTTTTGTGAGGTTGTTACCTGGTATGCCAAATTTTTTTCCCAATGGCTTATGAGAAACTTGGAGATGTGATAGTTGATAGACGCTATCCTCGACCCAAAAAAAGTCTTCCTTTCTAACAGTCACTCTTATCAGTTCGTCAAGTGATCGGTTTTACCGCCTCACCAGGTGGTAAAATTGTAAGTCGAGGTCCTAAAATTTGGCGTTCTAGTCCTTGTTGCCCCAAAATAATTCGACAAGCCTACTAAAGTCTCATCATCCCTCATCGCCTTATCATTTGCTAGGTCAGGAAGCTCAGATAGGTCCTCACCATTTGATAGGTCAGGAAGTTCATACTTGTAGTCGTTGACCTTTAGCGACTCCTTAACGTAACCCCTTAACTAGGATCCTGAGACTTAAGCAAACTCTACATATGTCACTTCAACATTGCATACTCACCACCTGATTATTGAAAAAAGGTATTCCATACACCCGAAACTTTGTACTTCTTAGCTTGGCCCACAAGATCGTCTAGATAAATTTTAATTTATCAACCTTACAGTCAGCAAACTAAAAATGGTTTATTTATGAACCAGTTTTCATGGGTTGTGCATTAACAGTTTCCACTTATCGATCCAAGTTCTTGACTTGAAAAGCACATATCCTAGCAGCGTTCCTCATGCGCTTGTCCACTAGCGAACAATGCATATTTTATGCCTAACGGCCATGCTTCCATTCTGATATTAGTTCATTATTCATCTGGGAATTTCCCGTGTCTTTTAGAGGTGGTAATTCTGAGGGCTGTGGAAGATTGAAGCAAATTGCTGCGCATGACAATATCTGTACCGTAACAAACAATACCACGCTGTACCGAAGCTTAGGAAATTTCTGACTGCTCTATTTAATGAGGATCTACGGCATCCACGTAAAAGAAGGCCAATAACCGATACAACTTGTTTGAATTAACAATACATACGTGCTGCTAAACATATATACAAAACTCGCCTCTCATACTTTCCACTCAACAGACATCTCCATGCTGAAAAGGTTTTATTCTCATAACGCATACAGCCTAAGCGTTCGTAGTTTGCGCACACTGCTTAGAGAAGCGCAGATCAAGTAACAGTTTTTCTCTTTCGCATACTTCAAAAACTAACACTTCAAAAAATAGAATGAGACAGACAATTTACGGCCCTTCTTTACTGCAAAAAATCCCCAAACCTTTATAGGTAACTCATTAATATTTCAAATGCGAAATTCTAGCTCTCCACGTTGCTCATCACCAAATCCTGCCTATGCGCACTCAGATTGCTCCGATTCAGAAGGCTCCGACGAGTGGCCATCAACTTCCGACTACAAACTACGCAAAGTGATGCTTGGTTAACAAATAAACAAAATAATGTGTACATCATTGTATGTCCTATGAAACGCATCTGTTTAAACCACTTTTATCCCACACTGAACGGAACAACTATATCACTGCAATCAGTGCAACGTCCTGTGCAAAGGTTCTGCAATCGGTAAAACTCGGCCAGTCAGATCGACTGCGATTGCCTCATACCCAAACATGCTCTCGCTTGTTTTTGGGCTTAGCTGTAGCTCTATTCACTGGTTTGGACCGTCCACACCCAACATGTACCACCCACCGGCTGAACCAGCCGATGGGTAGAAAATGAAAATGTCGATCTCGTCTGGCCAGGCAATTTTTGCAAGGGGCCAGTGGCTCAATAGGTGAGTGAAAAATAGTATACAGTCAGAAATTTATAGTGAGGCTTTTCTGGTGAAGTAAATTAATCGATAATCTCATTAAAACCCTTCAAACAACCATGTCAACTATTATACATCAATTCCTTACAAATCAAATCATTAATGATGAGTAAACGATAAACTTTATGAATCGTTTAACAACAGCCAAAAAAGGGAAAAGAAAACACAACAAAAGCAACGGTAGTAGTAATAGTATAAAGAAGGATCTAATAATATGAAGCTCGGAGCGCAAAAGCAGTATACAGTCGATAATTTAGGCGATAAAACAGATCTTAATAGATCGAATTATTACGCAACAATGAATAATGCATAGTGTGAGCAAATAAAGGTGAAGAAGAAACTTGAATGAATGAAAAAAAGAAATACAGTTTAACAGTAAAATAGTCACAGAGGAAAACAAGCATTGCACAACTTCAACAAAACTATGCAACAATCACATGAGAAAAAAACTCACGAAAGTATTCAAAGAAAAAGACTAGAAAATAAGCGTGAAAATAAAATTTTCACATCTTTACGCAAAAATAATTCAATGGCAAGAATAAAAACCTCAAAACAAAAGAAAAATCTGATATACCTGAAGAATTTTATTAGACAATTCAAAAATTTTATATAGTTGAATAGTGCCTCTTTGGAAACACCTATTCCGAGCTAAAGAATTGACCTTCTTTGCTTATTAGTATTTACGTTAATTAAAAACTATTAGCACAAGCATTGTTGAGATTTTCAAATGGTGCATCTATGCGATACCCGCATCAAAAAAAAGTGCTCGACAATTTTGTTGTATTGTTTACAGATCATAGTGTGTTAGTATCAAATGACGACGTCAACTTGTTTTCGATGTCTCCCGTAAACAAAACAAAATTTATGGGAATAAGTTTACAATGCCTAGAATGCACAAATATTAACCGCAGCTGATTGAAAATATCTGCCCTTATCGCTGTTTGAATTTGCTATTACGATGCGCTCAAATTTAGAAACATTACTAGCACTTATTAATGATAGTATGCTTATGAGCGACAATAGACAGATACAGATGAAATGAGTGAAAACCTATACAGTAATGAAAAATGTCCTAAGAATCATATTTATTTAAAATATTTTATGAGTTTTCTCTTTGCCTCATTGCATTCCTCTTTGGACGAAGCCAATCTCAACTAGAGTGTCTCTTCGACATCGAAATCTCTTTACATGTGCAACGACAGACTGAAAACGCAAAATGGAAATTTCCCACCAAAGAGCAAATTTTTTATTTAAAAAAAAAAATCCCCTTTAAATACTGTTGGAAATGAGGCCTTCAACGTAGCCAAACGTTATCTCACAACGAACAGCCCTTACTATGGGATTGCTGGGAATGGATTGTTGCAAAGTGCCACCTGTAAAAGTGAACGTATCGAAAAAGAAAAATCACTCTCGCTACCAAAAATACACTCAAAAATTAATGTAAAGTTAAACAATTATTTTTGGATAGATAGAAGAGATATCATGGATCACACCATGTTGAAATACACAAAAGAGTAGGGAGAGTTTTTTAAACATGAATAAAAATAAATCTATAAATTATGAAAAGCAAACATAAGCCAATCGAGAAAGCACAATCTACTGAGGAAACAAAGCCATCTTCATACATCAGAGTAGGGGAATCTAAAAGCCAAGTACACTTCGAGATGAAATCAGTTGGCACATAGATCCTGCAATACAGCACTTTAACAGACACTCACTCATGAATGATGAGTGCACCTTTAGAGATAAATCAATCGGCATTATTGAAGAGAAACCAGCTGAACAATGTGATCGTTCTTAATATTAAAATCTGTGCTTATATGATCGTTTAATGTGCGAATTCACCAACATAAACAAGGTGAATGCACTGAACTTTGAGTACAACTTTTATAGGCAAAAATAGATATTTCGGGCAAAATATAGATAAAACACCTAATAGAAAACGTCATAAATTCCAATCTGTAAAAAATATAGATAAAGCACCCTTCACGAGAAACTAAGGCCACATTATGCAGTTTAACATCCCTCCTTCCACAGATACGGTCGAACCTTCAAATCGATACTGTCGCAAAAATGCAACCACAGAAATCAGCTTAATGCCCAAGAGCAGTAGGCTGAGAACTTGTAATTTAATCAAATTAAGTTTAAGTAAAAAAATGAAGGACCAGAATTTGGCAACGGCTAGAAATCTTCAAATGAACACCAAAGATTGCAGAAGGAAGCATCTGCATCTGTGCAGCTACAAAAAAATAACGACCACGTTAAGCAATAGTTTCGCCCTCATTCTGCCTCTATTCCCATATGACAGCCCAGGTGAGCAAACGGACATACAACATCATAAATCAATAGGGAAATGGTGTTATCATTCGCTGGTATAGGGCAAAGACAAACCGGAAATCGCAAAGAACTTTAGGGTGATCGACTTCCGATCAGTCATTCATTTCTAAATAAAGTGAACACGTTTGACGAGTACATTGACCATGCAGACGATCGAAGTTGAACTTACAGTATCCACCATCTGATGAAATAGCTGCAAAACACTGTAATTCATTAACCAAATATTAACGCAGTAAAATTTCCCGCATACTTCACATCTCGTAATGACATTCCACTGCCGACTTTTGACATAATAGCAGCTCATGATAATATAGGACTTATTTCAGCTACAAGAAATAACCTTTTAAAAGTACTGAAAATAATACACAGTAATAGGATCCGTTAATAAGTTTGACGAATAATTACAGGTGAGGAATCAGAGAAATTTCACATCTTATTAGCACAGTGTTTGTTCGAAAAATAAGAATCCGTGGAAATTTTCTAGGGGAAACGACTTGCTGCGAAACTATAGATTTGTAAAGATTCCGGTTTTGTGATGTGGAAAGTAGCGAATATTCGCGTTTCGCTGACAGATTTCCTTCCATTCGGTTGAAATCTTCAAATGTTGCGAAGCAGTTTAACATTACTGTTATAGTATCGCTGGTGCAGTATGTAAGACACTCTAAATGCACGCTAGCGACCACTTGTTTCGACGTTCAGTTATCACTACCGTAAATGTAAGGCTGATCCTGAATCCCACTCACCAAACTACCATCTGCAATACCTACGGGTATATGTTTCGGTGGAGAATCCAAGCAGAAATATTACAAGCGCAGGCGGACACTGTTTTGCGTTCATTCTTTTTCCTGCACCAACAATGCATACTTGTTACTCTTACATACCTAACCAAAGACTCCATCTCAGTTTTAAACTTTCGCTTATGTTTTTCTCTTTTTGCTTGTAGTGCTATAAAATATGTCATACCTACTTTCGTCGGGTGAGGCTATTAAAGGCCGCCAAATTTCTCTGCCACGTCTGTAGTGAGTGGGACTGGGGGGGAGGGAAGTGAGATGCACAGCGGAGGTAGCTATGCTCCGTCCTCCTCAGCGCAATGAGCGTGAACGCGACACAAAGCATTCGCCGTCTGCAACGCAAAGCGCAGCGGAATCAACACAAAACACAATATAAACACAAAGAAGATAGGTTTTTTTAAAATACCAATTATTGACTCGGGCTGTGGTCCAAAGGCACAAATACAGACTTCGGCCTTCTTTATGCAGAAGGGCAGCTGGAAACGCGAGAAGCTTACTTCACCCGGTAAGCTCAATTTCCGAAGCGGCCTAAAAGTCGCATTGCTTAGAACGCAGTTTCATCCACATGATTAGAAACACAACAACTGGGCACGGCATTAAACAGAAAAATGAAATTTGAGCGTCACTAAATCTCTGATAAGCAATCACGACAAACTCATGCAATCATGTGCCAATAAGAAACATACGCAACCTCTGTATAAATACCCCTAGCTGAAATTATTCCACATAAATTATATACAGACTTAAAATATCGATTCAAAATCGCGGTAATTATTATATATTTGTGTCTATATTGAAAGAGACGCACAAAATTCTTCAATGAAGTGGCTGCAACAGAATTGAAACCATTGAATTTTTTAAAGAAATAATGCTGGAATATTTCTCCATAATCTAGTTCTTTTCTCCCAAATTTGTATTTCTCGTAATCATAAAGAAGATTCCCTACTATACATCATCAACAACGCCACCGAGTATAATGTGCAGGTACTAGCTCGGACGATAATCGATAGAAAATTCATCCGAGTTTTAACAAAGAAAAAAAGAAACCAATCGGAAAAGCTGATTGCTAGGAAGCATTGGACAACAATTAAGATAACGAAGTTACATCACCATCGAATTAAAAAACAATCTATGACCGAATTTTTCATGCAAAAAGTAATATCTATTAAAAATATGCGGCAAAGCTGAACCAAAAAAAAAAAAAAAAAATCGAAAGAAAGAAAGAAAATGAATGAATATTTAATTTCTTACGTTTTTTTCTTTTTCTCTTCATTCAACGAGAAAAGATGCACCGTATTGTGATTACTCGAAACACAAAGCATCGATGAATCCGAGGAGAAATTCAAGCTGAAATGCATCAACCGATTTAGTGTATGTTTTGTATTAAAAAACAACACTCTTAACATGCATACTTAATTATCAATTTTTTTAGATGTATTTAGAGATGTCCCATACATGGAAATTGTGCGTCACTGTCCACCTATTTGGAACTGAACGTTTTGTTACACCTCTAACTAGGCCACTGCCTTAACGTGAGGAAAGAAAACTTCAAGAATAAAAATTTTCAGTTGAAACGACTAAAAAATGCTTGGGCTATTCTTCGTCGAATGAGAAACATCGACTTTTACGAAGCCCCTCTTTACTATCAGACTTTGACGCTTGTCAATTGTGTTCGCAATTTAAGCTTGGCAATTAAATTTCTTCCATTTATAGAAGCGAAGAACAATCATTTGCTTTGTCACCAACAAAAGAATGAGAACTCTCCACGAAAATGACTTTGAAAGGTAATGCCCGCAGATTTATACAGTCAAAGACAAAATGGCCACAGGAAACGTCCACCATTCGTGTATGACAAGTGTTGGAAACGACTACGTACAAAATCGTTTCCTCGAATAAGACCCCCTCCTCCCGCGGAAGTTACAAGCCCCTTTAGACTTTGCAAGAGGTTCGTGAGGTTCGTTTGGGGGGGGGGGGGGCGGAGAGGAGGGAAGGAAGGAGGTACTACTGCTAAAAATGTTGCCTTTCTCTAAAATTTCTGAAAAGCTAAAGGAACACCAAGCATTATACATTACTACTGCGCGTGCATAAGCAATATCTATCCCGCATACATGCAGCCATAAGTGACGGTGTCTATACAATAAATAAGTCTAGAGGAAAGTTCACTTGAGGAGAGGGAATAGAGACGGGGAGGAAGTTCATCAAAGCAATGTGGTATTTACTACAGAATTAAAGATGTACGGTTACACGACCTTCACTTAGCAATTTTCGATTCCTTCACGGCCCTTCCCTCTGAAATGAGACACCTAACGCACAAATTAGAACGTACAGCGATAGGGGTTTTCAGAACCACCGAACATCTTCGTCTATTATTATGGAAGATTGCAAGCGATAAAGCAATTCATAAAGGCTCCACCTCATTCAACTGTTGCAGAATTCAAATATCAATTTTGGTATGCCGACTCCCTCACAACGTAACATCTAAATAATGTGAAAATAAGCAGCAGAAATACCAAAAAATTATTGCTGGATTAGTGCCCCGTCGCAACTCTCGAAGAACGGTGCAGGTCACCGTATCGAATACTCGAATGATTGTACCCTTTTCCGAGGCTGTGGCGATCTGTGTACCTGAAAAAAAAAAATAAAGGAAATGACAAAGTAAGAAAAACCATAAAAGAGATGCTGTAGTGAGATGATTTAGTGTAGCGTTAGGGGCATCTCTGATCAAGGATTATTTGTGAATGAATCCTCTCTTCTCGCTCTATTGTAGTAAATTCCAATTAACTTGCCAACGATCTGAGGAAGTTAAGTCTCGAGTACTTTGCACCAGACTAACTTTCAAAATGCGATTCCGCGACGAATAACATCGTTAACCAACCGATCACCCCAACAGACATGCCGACACTTCGGTCGACAGCTATTGACTTTCGATAGCACGCCCAATTGTCAAGCAATAAACTCCTCGTTCGTTAATATCCCGATATTACCCACCAAAAAAAAACTTCAAAAACCGTTTTTTCCTATAATTCTGCTACTTAGCCTTTTGGTCATTTCTGAATGCGTATTTGTAAATGCAACATTTTTCAAAGTTGAATATTTAAGTTTTAACATACTAAAGAAAGAAGCGATACATAAGAAAAGAGCAAAACATGCGATGCAAAAGAAAATAATCCTAACAATACCGGTGGAATTGAGTGAAATCGCAGAAAGTGGTCGCATATGAGCGGTAATATTTCTTGATGGTGCATCCGGTTCACCAAGGTTTATGCACATCACTGCGGATGGCGAAGACGGTGACGGGAATGCAAGGAGCGAATTATCCGATGAGGGGCACAAACAGCAGATTCCTCGTGGATTCCGACTCGAATCGAAAACGTGCAACTGACGTGGATTATCCGTGAAGCTGAAGAAAAAACAAACAAACATATTTTAAATTAACGTTTCAGAAATATATCAAGCTGCAAATTCCTCTTTTAGTGGCCGTAACAGGTTAAGCAATTTGAAAATAACATTTGGCCAGTAGAACAACACAAGGTAAGCCTGCCCACAACAAAAGTAGTCAACAGCAATCACATACTATATATATATATATATATATACAAATTTTTTGGAGAATCTCATAGAGTGAATCGAGTCAATCAAGCGAGTCCATACATGTATGATCGAGTAATTAATGGCAACGACTGAGAATCACCTGAAAACATGTACGGTAGTTTCAAGCACAACAACAATACGATCTCTGCGCAATCGAACACCGTTCACGTCACCGTTCATCTCCAATCGCACCACTTCTTTGCGGTTCACCACATCCCAAATCACGACTAAAATGTTTCACACTATATAATCATTTATATTTGCAATATAATGTAGTATGCGAAGCAAAATTTTATATTCGACCGCTCAGGTTAATTGCAACGGTAATCATAGGTGCTCAGACTCTCGTTCTCCAATCCTGGGGCCACAACTGTGGATGCCAGCCTCCCGATCTCCAGTTATAGGAGTATCAATTTCGGTCCTTTTGTTGCAAATGCGGTCATCAAGAACCTCCAACTCCCTCCCCCCAAACACTGAGAGGGCATTATCCTGGCTACTTGCTATTCAGGTGCTCCACTGCCTAACGTTTGCATATTCATATGTCATTATACCACTCATATTTACATAATAACGGCAGGCAGTGGGCAAATTTTTTTTCTCCACTAAACATAAACGAATAAAATGTGACATTTATAAAATAAGAAAGGAGAGTAAATAACAACGATGCACTACCATTTATATTATATGAGATTCTATTATGAAGTAGAAGCACATGAGGAAAGTGTAAACAGCAACGAGGATATGCACCGCAACCTTTTGGTATCCACGCATTTATCCAACACGAATTTAAAAGAACAGCACGAGTCTCTTCGGGAAAAAACATGGTGCTATGGCTTTGAGCTCACGTGTCGCTCACATCAGTACTAACACGAAAGAAATAGAAAATAATAGATGCGGCAGGTGTGCGATACCGGATAGGCTAAAGAGGAGGGGATTGAAGTGCGAAGTGGTAGGATAATGTTTAAATGCCCTCACCCTAAGAGTGAATGTGTTAGAGGTTCAATTACTCTCTCCTCCCCAAAGTTTTAGCTTTTTCCTCTTTTCCCATATTAATCTTGCTTTAACACTGCTCTGAGCGACATCGAAAATGTAGGTATGGCTTCAATCCATAACATTAAATTTGAAATAACTCTTGCAAGGTGGCCGCCTAAAATTCCACCGCAAAGCCGCTAAAACATGAATTCTGACTTGTCGGCAACACGAAGACAAATATTGTTGGTAAATGAAAACTAACCGACGTTTGTTGGAAACGCAGGCGTTGAACCACCACCGATCAAAGCGATATAGTTGCAGCGAAAGAGCATCTCCACTTTTGCAATACCACCTGAGAGCTTTTCTTCATAGGAATGCTTCAGTGGATCCGTATTGAATACACGAAAGCCATTATCCAATCCGCAAGCAAAACATCCAAAATCCTGCATTTGTTTCAAATCGAACAAAACAAAATTAGAGAGTTAGGCAGAAATCGCTTTTGCAGCATTCTGTCACCGTTCGAAATCGTTCAACAAGCTTGCACAAACGCCAAAGGCCGCGCATTGGCCACCCATCTGCAGCAAGCATCGCATATCGAAAGCATTGCTTTATGAGAAGATTCCGCTAAAAATGCTCTTTCTTCGCTCCAAATTTTCCAGATTCAGCAACTGAATTCGTGGAATCTTCCATGATAGAAATTTTTGAATATTTTTTGAGATGATGTCATCACCTAAAAATTAGTATTTCACAAGCATTCTCTTTGTTTAACATTACTTGAAGTATTGCAAAGAAACAGCTTCATAGCAAAGGAAACGCTTTCTGACAAGATTTTAATGCTTCCAAAGGAGGAAACTGCAGTGCTTCAGGACAACACTGTTAAATTCTCAAACTAAACGGCAATTTCGAAAGCACCTTCATGAAAAATTTCTGTGAAAAACGTATTCCTGCTGATTTTAGGAGAAGTTCTGGTACTACCGATCCGATAGCTATCTGGTTTTGAAGATGTTGTTTCTTTTCTCACTGGGAAGTGTTTTCCGGTTATTTAGGGTTGCCAAAACATGGCACATACTCTGACCGCACACGGAATGCCCGCTGCGATCACCTACCTCTTCTTGAGATCCTGTTCAAAGAAGGTGAACCCGAATTACTCGTTAATTTAGGTGCCCCAGTAGTGCAGAAAAAACCTGCGAAAACATCCCCACACAACAGACCAGACTATTCTGCCTAGGTTCTTAGTATTTTCTGTTACAGTACTGCCCCATTACGCTTCGCAGAATTCGTCAAACAAGCGGGTTCGTATGACGATAATCAGTATTTAAATCTGTTAGAGTTTTCGACGATGGTTTTAATCCAAAACTTGTCGTCAGAACAGCATGCCTCCTGTCTACAGTTACTCCCTTAAACTGGGAAACGTTTGCCTTGAAAATTCATAAATTTGGTGTTATAGCCAAATTATATAACATCATAACAGCGGTGATTTGCCCTTTGCTGAGTTTCCAACCTCTTGTCTCTTGCTAACCGAAGCTGTTCTGCCCACGGTTTCCAGCTAGCAACTTGAATGGAGCATTATCAATGAAAACATGCAATTTTGTTATACGAAGGCCTTCGCGTGGAAGTGCAAAACATAGTGCACTGAAATCCCGGGAGCTCTCCCGCAATAAACACTCTCCGAAGAAACACTTTCAATTTTGAACGGTATCAAGGCTGATACGGGTCCAGTCACTTTGTTCAACTAAAAATAGATTTGATAATTTTTATAGAAAATAAAACAGTTTCCATGAGAAGCACATCGCCAAATTATTTACGCCCATCATATGCTCATTAACTTGTCACCTCACTCGATGCCCGTCATATATCTTTATTATGTCGGTCCCTTTGCACGCAAAACAATACATCGTCACTACACCAGACTCCATCGATGCTCCAAATCATATCTCACCTGATTGAAGCTAACAGACAAGACACCTGAGATGCTCCTCATGGTCGATTCGAGTGCGTAGACCACCTCGAATACTGTTGCTGATCGCTCAACGTCAACTGCACTGCACTCGACCTCAAGTTTAGCAGTGAATGGGACGCTGCTAAAAAGAAAAGAAAACATCTACAAACGAAGCAATTATTTGTGAGGGAGCAAGAATGCTTTTCATATGCGGTCAGACGAACTAATTACGAACAATTAAATAGTAACACAACACGCAATATCCACATCAAGCTTGATAAAAAAACACGGTGCACGAGGGGAAATACAATCGTTGTCCCCTCCCTAGAGCAGCTTTGGATCAGGCCTAACAACTTGCAGGGAATTATAGATCTTTGAAATTTTAATGAAGGGATCAGATTGATGAAAATATGAAAGTACTAGCGATGCTTACTGAATAAATCTGTCTGAAACACCTGTTTAAATAAATTCAACCTTTCCTTTTTGAACAAATATCTGTTTCAGCTTACCTATGAAATGCACTCTTCACCAACACGTTTTCTGCTCCTCCATGTCGATGAGCTCAAAGTTGGGACAAACCTAAAATCGTAGTCGTGTCGTTAAGCACAACAAAAGGCCATTTACATCTCCGCTCAATTAAAGGTGGTATCCTTCCGAAAGTCGACGCAAACACTTCTACCTCAAGGGAGTCAAAGTGAAGAATAATAACGAGGAACTTCGGCTGCTTCAATCAAACTTTCCTACTCTGTGAACTGCAAGCGCACATTTGCGATCTCTTCTATCAGCAAAAACTACAGTGTACCTTACGGCTTCACGAACCTATAATGACATTTAAACAGGTTCCTGCATTCCGACAAACACCTCTACAGTCGCCGTAGAACTGACTGGGTTAATATTTCATAATATAATTACCAGGTCTTATTTGTAACATTATCAATTTCTATCGAATGTATCATTATCTAATCCAATATTGTACCAAATAATAATGGTAACAGTGACTACTTCAACTTTTTATAGTAGTCGTTAATCAAAGCACTAATGGGCATAATAGTAGACAGTATTGATAGGGAAACTAACGAAATCTTTTATTTTATTCCAACGTCTCAAAATGGGGAAATATAGAAAAAACGTGTGAATAAGGATGCGAAAACAGATAGCATGAGGGACAGCGGAAACGGCAACAAGAAAGAGAAAAGCACAACGTGGGCAAAATTTCGAGGAACACATGCTAAACACCTCGAGGTTTAGTACTCATTAGCACCGATCATCCTTCAATCAAAACGAAACGACCGCAGTGTGAAGGATGAAGGAATGGATGCATTAACGATATCGGTGAGCAACTGATTCTGGCTTTCTGGAGCACTAAACCGGAAGGAAAGGGCAAACTTAAAGGTTTATAAGAGTGGAATGTTGGACAAGCTGCGCGCAATTCTATCACAGAGAATCGATCTAAATGCAAGTGTGAGGTATTCCATTGATTCCAGGTTAGCCTGGTAGTGCATCACTGCTGGTGTGGACCACGGTAAACATTGCGGAAAGCAGCACGAGTGAACTCACCCTGTAGTAATATGACATCAGAAATATTCTAAAAAGGGTTAGCAGTAAGTAATGAAGACCGTCTGTTAATAAACCTCTGCATCGATGCTGCAAAACTCGGAGAATAAATGCAGTTAGCAATTTTCGACTACTTTTCAGCAACAGTGGAAAACCCCAACGTTCGAACAAGTTCAATGTCCAGCACAGCACTGAGGAGCGAACATCACCTGTTGATGAAAGAACCTCGACCCTACCTGAGAAAACATTCATGTCTGAAGTTGCTATGAACCACATGGCATTTATGGTGGGATAATTTCGGTTGGTTCCGGAATGTAACAAAGACCTTGCCGATAAGTTTCGAGGTCGCGAGCAAACAATACGATACGACTGCTTAAAATATTTCGGAAACACTGTTAATGCATACAAAGAATAAAATCGGATCCAAAAGACATCCTTGCAGGATCGGATACGGGGCGCAGTGATATCCGCCAATCTCACTTAGAAGCTTCGACCACGTAAAAGTGCGGTAAGTAGTTTTATTAACCAGCTGGCAACACTGCATATTCCCACCCCCAACAACAGCTTTTCCTAGTAAAGCACATCAGATGTCCTTACATAATGAATACACAATTTCGATGTCCCACTACTCCCATTGAGCAAATTTCGCACATCAGAAAGCTATAAAATTCGTTGTGTTCTTTATCGTAATCAACGATCTGCTAACCACCTGTGTGGTTACTGCCAGCTTCGTAACTGTTCTTGTTTGAAATTAAACAACGTTACTAGTAGTTGCTAAATGTGCAGGAAAATGTGAACGTTGAAATATTTTCACAGTCTTCGTGAATTGCTTAAAAGATTTAGAAGAAATTAACTTATTCTTTACCTGCGAATATCGTTACTATTAGCTGATGGAATACATTTGATAGTAAACTTTCACGTCGTACGAATTAGAAAAAAGTTAATTCCGAAAAAAATTGTTCTCAAGGTTATGATAGTCAAAGTAAGCACCCCTCTCCTGCCGTCAAAGATTTGAACCCCCCGAAAAATTTAGACTCTCACTCCTCAAAATTTGGACCCATGCTCTTATATTATAGAGAAGAAACTCGTATTATAATACTAACGTAAACTACAAGATTTGACGAAAAGTACAACTTTTTGAGAACCTTAGCAACCGAATTTTAACAAAATACAAAACCTTTTAGATCATCGTTAGAATTGTTCAATAAACCGCTGCAAATCACCTAGACGGAAATTGTTTACCGCATATCAGGTTGTTGGTAAAGGGTCGTTTTATTGCGCAAATATGCGGTAATATTACCGCTGAGATGATGGTAAGTGTGCGCATTGCAATCGGCACTGAGGGTGTTCAATTCATCGACAGTCACGTCTAGAGCTTGTCAACGTTTGGATTTAATAAACGTTCACCTGACTCCGACAACAATACATATGATTGCGAATGCATCTAAATATAGTATCCATAGACAAGTGGTTTTCTGGAAAGACCGAAAGTGAGTAACAATTATAAGCAGAGCAGAGACTGAATAAAAAACACAATTAAACTTTGGTAAAAGTGCGAAATAGGTAGGTGCGCTTCTACACTTACTCAAGTTCTAGTATGTAATCCCTCATGCACTTCACCTATTTCATCCAGAAAATTGAATGTCCTATCGCTATTACTGGTAATCGCTTCGATGCAGATACATTCTTAAATCCACCTAATTGAGGCACTAATCTGTCGTTGATTTTGTGTCTCTTGACAAAGAAAGGGACTAGCTGTCTTTTGAATACAAATTGCGTCTTGCAGCGAAAACAAAGGGGCAGCCTCCGAACGAATAGTTTTACCTACGAACGAGCAAGAAATGTTTGCATTCTTTCACAAGTCAAACATGTGAGGCTCGACCTTTTAATACCTCGCGACGGTCATAGTCGGGTAAAGGGTTGGTGAGGGAGAAGCCGGAAATCTGTCGGCCACCTTTTTCCCTAGCGTGATAGGGCCACCTTTTAAATCTACCATATTTCGTTTGTGTCTTTGTAGCTTATGGGATCCGTCAAGGTAAAATGACCATCCAATCACATTCGATGCTCAGTACAAACCCATTAATATCAAAATTCAGAAATCTTTAGGTGTTTTAGATGTTCTCGACGATCGAAACCTCGAACTTTGGGAATGGAATTTCGAGAGATGGAATGACTCCAACTCATAAGTGGAGGTATGCTTGTATGACGTTTCAGGTTCCGGTATCTGCCACCTTCTTTCATCATTTTCGGTACCATTTTCTTCAATATGTTTGTAAAACTACTCAGCGATGTTTTACGTTGTTAGTGTCATTTTTGCAGTCTTTTAATGTTAGTAGTTTTGCGGTTGCAGCAACCTGTATGGATTATGAGGACGATGTGGCATCCAATGAGTCACCGATCCCGATTCCGTTGACCACCGAATTGGATCACTACGATGGGCCACCTTTGTCGCCTCGATCTGAAAAATATCGCTTGAAACGAATCTATTTACAGCAGAAGTTCGATTATATTCATCTGGTTCGTCGGCTTTTTAGATATTTCCCTTTATTATCCTATTTGTTAGAACAAATAAAGTCACTAAAAAGTGGTTGGAAACATAAATACCTTTAGAATCCCCTCCCGCCCCTCCCCGTTCCTCCACCTCACTGGCGACTACCTCCAGTCAAAGAGGCAAGGCAAGAGGGTAAAAGGTGTTACCTGCGAAGTGCGATCTGATTTTCGACAAAACCCGCTTGCTATCTGAAAACAGAGTGAAAGGACGGAGAAAAAGGAAAGAATTAGGCGAAACATTGTAAATAACAGCTGAGCGCTCTTATAAAAATACTTGAAGAAAGAAGCAACACATTTTTGCATGTGAAAAGGAAGAGGCGATAACGAAATAAACACTCATTAGCGGAATGTCTCATTGAAGAATTCTTATTGGCGTTATTTTCAGAGCAATAATCGACTTCGAAATCGTCTCTATCATATTAAGAAAGAAATCAATCATTTGAAACGACTTAAGAGGTAATTTCTACATTTTTTTTTTGTCTCAGTCATTACATTACTTTCCCTCAAACATTAAAGAAATAAAAGTCTTTCACAGAAAGAAGTTGTTGTTTATTTCCTTTTTTCACGTTATGCCTCAAAGTTCTTTAAAAGAATATGTGCACCTGTAGAGAGGAATGCATCTGTTTAGGCAATACAGGTGGAAGATTTGCATCATCGGTTTTGATTCTATAGGAGAGGAAGGAGATTGGCAATGAAATGAAATTCGATGCTATCAAAGTTTTTCATTTTATTCCATCAAAAGCACCCATCATAATAAAAACTCCCTCCAGTTTATTACATCGAAAGTGTAATCGTTCTAATAATATTATTAATTAACAGTAGTAAGTTTAGAACAATATGACATCTTTGCAAATACGGTACACCGTCGTTATAGCCGTAAAACTTGCAGTAATAATAAAACATTGTGTCTGGGATCAGCAACCTATTTCAGGTAGTACCGATATTTGTTGTAAGTACCATCATATGTTGGCATCGGCGAAGGGGTATATTTTATCTTCCCCATTGCTTGCATAATTGAGGAATGATGCAACGTCCGCATCGGCTTCTGCAGAATTGTTTTACTTAAGTAATACGAGTGGCAACTCATGTGTGAGATCTATTCGAACGCTTAAGAAACTTACATTTGAGAGGAACCTGGAAGTCTGGGAAGATTCTCCATGGCTTTTTCGAGTAAAGATCCTGTGAATGCATGGAGATCTTCCAATGTCATCGCTTCCGAGGGTTTTCCCAATATTCATTGAGGCTACATCTCCGAATGTTATCCAGGCATGCATTGAGCCCTGGTATACGAATGCTGTCCAAACGTTCTTCAAGTCATCACATGCAAGGGTCTTCAAGACTTGTGTTGAGCATTCATATTAGAGGATTCTTCAAATTCGTTGTTCTGAAAAGTGTCCAAGTAATAGTCAACCATGTTCTTTTCAAATCAAAGAAATGTGGAATTGATTTTTCAATGCTTCACGCTATCCCTGAAGTACAGCCTTCGAGACTTCCTCAAAACCTGAGTGCCGACCAACCGTCCCCTTTTTCTCCTGGATGGTATGCATATACGGACATCATGGAACGTGGTGTCTATGTCCAATTCGCGAAAAAGAGAAATCGTACCGAAATTTTCACATCTCCAAAGTTTGATTTGGCACCTTTTGGTGCGCGTATCCTTTCACCACCCTTCTCCCATCCTCACCTGACTTTATTAATCACCGCAAATTTTGGCTTGGCTAATGTCTGGGCCTAGAGACTCTAAAAACCACTGCTTGTTGCAGTTGAAAAGAGCAAAGGCAAAGGTTTGTGGATGGGTGGTCTTATTCATCAGCGCTATGATATCATAATGTTACAGGATTCTTTGCCAGCGTCTCTTGATGTTCGGAGATCGTTTTATGGATTCATGTCTTGAAATACCAGATAGCGAGCCAACTCCTTCGGGCATGGACAAGGTGATCGGTGATGTTGCCGCCAAGGCGTCCAATTCAAAAAAGAGGAAATTCGCCGACTCAAAACGGGTCCTTCAGGTGCTTTTAACTATAATTGCATCTTTTTGTTGACGTTACGTCGTTCAAGAAGCAGCGCATTAAAAATTGGCATCGTTTTTATTTCGGGACGTTTCCTAAGTGTAGCGTTTAAAAAATTCGGAACCTTTATGACGTTTTTCTGCTTTTTTAGTATCACTGCAACAATCGTTTCGTTCTATAGGCTAATTACAAAAAGGGTGTGTCTTGTCAACATTTTTGATGCATGCTAATTTCTCTACTCGTTTTGGGTACGTTTCCCCAATATTGACATAAAGAAGTACCATTTTGAAAAAAATATTTAAAATGTCATTGAAAACGGGATAATTTTTTTTTTTTTTAATCAGAAAATTAAAGCTATGGTTGAATGTTCGATGTAAAACTTTACTATCATTTTTAGGCGAGTGAATTCTCATCGATGGAAGAAAAAGCAAAAAATAGCATAATCTCAATTATTGATTCGGTTATAACGGAATCACATGAGGAAAGAATGCGTGCGAATGCTGTAGCAGATGGACAGAACGGTGATGAGCGATCGGCATCGGCGTCTAACACTCCACCGACTATGGGAACTGATGCTACCGATATTGTGGTACGCTTTAATAGTTTTATTTTGTTTCACTGAATTTTGGGAAGTGAAAGGGTTCTACTAATAACAGCTCTCGCTTTAGTATTTGAATGTAATCACTTATATAAATCTAATCTTTGTGATGTTATGAGCGACTCGTTTGGTTGTAATTTAACAGCACGCCTGCGAGAATTTGCATAAAGAATAGCTCTATGCTGACATTTCAGTTAATGGAAGATGTAGTGTGAGCCCTCGAACATCGGTGAACAATTACTGATGTTCGAGTAGTTCGTGCTTTGATATTCTGAAGAAGTCACAGCAACCTCAGATAAAGTTTTTCTTCGGTTACCTTCACCTTTGAAGTGTGACCTATGGTTGCTGCCTTAGTACGAGTGGAGGCTTCAGTTAGCTGATGTTTGAAAGTTGAGTGTAAATGGCGACAAATTCAAACTAAAGGAAGTGATCAGGTGCACTTACACAAATATTCTACTTGCGAATACGTATTTACTATGGATAGGCTATGAACTGAACATCAGCCCTATTTTTTATTGTATAAAAATAGAAATTTGCTGATGGAAGGGAGCGGAACGAGCGATTCACTTTTTCTTGTTTTATGAAATTTGTGGCCGCTGCTGGTTCCGTGCCGATTTACGCACTGCACGCAAATTGTGGGTTCAGTTTTGTTTCCTGTTTCATTACTGGAACGTGAGGTTAACTAGTGCCTCACTCGTTAGCAAAGTTAGTGCTTCACTTATCAATATTTATATTGATCATTTCCTTCGAAGTTTGCTTCGCTGACCTTCACCGACGCGTTTTTAGTGGTTATTACAGTTTAATAATCATACATCTGCAAGAAACTATTGGTCATGGAATTTTTTTTCAGTCTGAAGTGGATGGCAAGGCGATGACTGAACGTATGTTGCGACCTTCTTCAATCGATCATCTGCTACCTTCGGAGCCAGACCCTGACCCCGAAGATGTTCTTACTGGATTTGGCGAAAATCTAGAAGAAAATTTCATGGCCATAGACTGATGTTTTTCATTGCTCCGATCTGAAGCGCTCTCGGATGGACAGGACGTTCGCGACATGTTCAGAGAAAAAGGCTCCAGAGCCTGGGAAGGGCGACGAGGACAGTGGCAATGCTCCATCATACAATTTCGGATAATTTGTTATGAATTTTTGTCAGTTGGTTTAGTTCTAGCCTCTGAGGAAAAACTTTTTCCACCAACTATTGAAGCGGTTTTGTTTACTGCAAAAGATGTGAGGGTTACATGTGACTAGAACAGTATTCCTTCTTAATTAATAGGAAGCGCTATTTGCAGTTTTTATTTCATGCACGACACCTTCCAACTGCAGTACTATTTTCGTTTGCTAGACTGGTCCGACTGCTTTGAAAATATTGCTGCTGGTTCAATCCTAGTCGTTATTCATTTTCCACTCATCACCTGTGTATCGATGAGCGTCCGTTTACGTGTAAAATTTATGTGCTTTCACGTGCACGCTTCTTATCATCCATGTAGATCTTTAGAGGTTTTCTTTTAATTATTGATGGCACTTTGAAATGAGAGTGCGAGCCGAAAATTCTTATTTTCTTTTAAAAGTCGATTATTGATGGCACTCATGCGTGATTCGCAACGTTGGAATAGGGGAATGTCACTACGCATCTCTTTGATATCGCGGTATATACGGGTCTTTGTGCGATGCCCATTTTTGTATATAACAGATAAAACTTCAATGGATACTCATGTGTTATTAGTCTCTAATTCAGAAGACAGGCTGCAGTAGCGAAGAAATAAGGTGCAGTGGGGATTCCTGCTGCAAAGAGTTCCATTGATGCTATGAGGATACCTTAAAAAAACTCTCACTGGTTAATGAAAAAAAAAGAAACATCTGCAGCTCTAGATGCAAGATTCACGAGGACGAAAGGCTTTCTGTTAATGAGGTTCCATTGAGTTATATGCCTTGCTTGAATTTATACGTTATGTTTATAAAAAGATTCTACTGCTGTTTCCCATCACAGCTGACGATCACGAACGGAGCGATGGAATGTTGTAAGGTTCTTTTAATGGGTGCGATCGAATCGACAGCAAAGCGATAACGATATTTGTGATAGAATTTCCTGCCGCATATCGTACGTATCACATCAGATGGATCAGTTTTGAACATATGCTCCGCCATTATTAGCATGCATTCGTGATGTCTAAATTCCAATATTTTCATGGAATTTTTGCGCCTGTAGGTTTGTTCATGGGATATGTTGAAGGTGCGGACTTAAAGCGTTCATAAAGAGCTTTTAAGTGCACTCTGTTCGTTTATCGGATCGTTCAGAGTGCGAAAATTCTTATCGTTTTTTCGCTCTGCGGGACGAGAAAATGCCGGTCCTAACAGGTGGAGGGAGTTCGCTCAAAAATACCGGAAGCAAAATTTTTCATGCGCATATATGAAAAAGTTGTCAGAAAAAAGGTTAGCATTTAAGAAGCATAGTGAGGTGAACCTAATAGATAAGAAAACTCCCTCATTCAAGTTCTTACAGCTTTCTCAACTATGAGTTATTGCAGTTTTTCGAGGGAATAGTATTTCAGACGCTTAGCACGTAGATCAAGCGTTTTTTTTTTTGTATCGAAACGCTCCATACTGCTACCGTCTTGGATCCACTGACTGTGGTCGTTCAACTACGAGGAGCAAACGCGAATTTTCATGCAGATGTGGTCGATGCAATCATGACTTATTTTATGAATCGTGACTGCACTTGTAAGCGTCTGGTGAAGTGCCACTGTACTTGTTGATGTAATCCAATGTATTTAATACCTCAGAGGCTGTAAACGACAAGACCACAATTAACTAAGTAAAGAATTCACAGACTTACTAAAATTAACAAGGAAGGCAGTGTCTCGAGTTAGATCCCGTTGGGTCAGTGCATTTCTCATTCACTCGTCCTTGTTGATAACGCAAAGTGTTTTTCGTTATCTGATGCTTTAAAAAATGCACTTTTGTTGTTGTGAGACCTTTATTTCGCAAGTAGAATTGAAAACACTCATAACATAAAACCAAAAAAAAAAAAGAGGAAACGAAGCATGAGATGAAAATGACCGGAAGCAAGCGTGGATTAAACATGAACTCATATATATGACTAAGGTCGAAATACTTTAGGTGATTATTGAACGCAAAGATACCAGGCAACGAGACAACATCAACAGGAAGTTTATTCTACCCTCTGATGATCCAGAAAGAAAACGAACTATGAACTGAATTCAAGGTTGACACTCGTGGAAATAGTTGGGAGCTATGAGCGCGTTATAAAATGCTTCGATCGGAATAAGAGAAGGCTAAATCAGGTACTATACCAGAGCAACTGTTAGCAATTTTAAAACATAATGTGAGGTCTATTTCAAGGTGGCGGAATGTTTCAGTGTGATGACATTCGAACAATTTTATGTCGAAAACCTAAAACGCGTTCATGGAATTTGAGACCATTCGTTAAAAAGGAACACCAAGGTCTGTGACAAGCAAAGATGGTATTTCTGATTTGCCATTTGTAGTGGCACCTGAATGAAAACCTAATGATGCTATTGAATTTCTGAAGGCCGCAAATAGAAAGCAAAACAAAGAGTCGTTACATCAACGTCCCAACTGTAGATCACCGTTGTGCCACTCTCGCGCCACCTTGATTACTTGGTGCGCCTCCTCGATATATTTTACTGTGGTCGTTGCCAGCTCAAGTGCACTACCAGGCTAAAAATCTTTAACTGGAATCAATGGAATACCTCACACTTGCATTTAGATCGATTCTCTGTGATAGAATTGCGCGCAGCTTGTCCAACATTCCACTCTTGTAAACCTTTAAGTTTGCCCTTTCCTTCCGGTTTAGTGCTCCAGAAAGCCAGAATCAGTTGCCCACCGATATCGTTAATGCATCCATTCCTTCATCCTTCACACTGCGGTCGATTCGTTTTGATTGAAGGATGATCGGTGCTAATGAGTACTAAACCTCGAGGTGTTTAGCATGTGTTCCTCGAAATTTTGCCCACGTTGTGCTTTTTTCTTTCTGTTTGTGCTTTCGCTTTTATGCTCAGTTATTCCCGTTTCTGTAAGTTCCCACACTTACATGTTTTCACTTTCGTATCATCAAGCGGAAGAAGAAAATGCCATTTCGTCCAAAAAAGGTACCCTCCCCCCTCTCCTTCCCCTCCACCACCCCATACCACCACCAGGTCATTAAGAATGAAAGAAATAATAAAATTATCAAGTTGTGACCATCTTTTTATTACATTTCGAATTTCCCGCACTGTGCCTGTGAGGCAGACTAATCGACGACCGGCCACTAATCAGCTGGTAACCAGTAGATTTCCTCGTTGCAAGTTGTTGGGAGGTGGGGTGTGTGCTCTTTTCGCATTGCTTGCTCCCACCTGCAGAGTCCTACAGTTTTGCATGATTCAGTCAGTAAATGGCGGTGGTCAGTAATCTTGATTTTCCTGTGATATTGGAAAGTTAGAGGTCGACGGGGTCAAGCATAGATTTTCCCATCTCTGCTACATCTGACATGGTCAACGACAGAGCCTATCCATCGAGTTGATAAATATTACTAGGCGTTTAATTGCGAGCTTCTACCTGTTTATTGGTCCTCTTTCAAGGATCGTTGATTATCGGTCTCTCAATTTTTATTCGTCTACCATATAATCCGTTTAGTTAGAGTGGATGTGTTTAAAGTGAACTTATTGAAAGATTGCTTCGACTTAGCTGGTTGCATTAATACCTTCGCAGTCAATTTTATATGCTGCAGCGATTCTCTAGGTAAGGTTGTGAGTGTTATGATATGATGTTCCACGCATTAGCATGAAGGATCGCCGCTTCGACATGTAGATCCGTATGATGATTTGCATAGTTATTGGAGTGTTATGAGAATGCTTCTCAGTCGGCGTTTGGTATACGCATTGCATCGCACGATCGCTACAATGAAGGTGACTCCGGTGCCCGCACTCACCGACAACTATATGTACCTGTTGGTCGATGAGAACACTCGACAAGCGGCCATCGTCGATCCAGTCGATGTTCCAGCAGTAAGGATTACTTTATGCTAATTTACTGATGCTAGTAGACGATTGAAAGAAGAATATGCGCACCGGTCACTTGCCCAAGTGTTACCTTCAACCTGGGATGAAGAGCACAAAAGGTGTTGTACTTACGTGTACCGTCAGTCATAGAGGGGCTACTTAAGTCTGCTTTCTGTTGTTCATATGACATTACTTTTACTTACTTGTACGTAATATTTGGTGTTAAACATGTACGAATAACACATTTGCTTTCATTCGACAGCTGTCACAAATCTGCGTTGAACTGATTTTTTATTAACTCGTTTACATCGACCTAACGAAGAGCATTATCATCGGCAATCATTCTTTTGGTGGATTTGCCGTCTGTTTCGAATGGGAATTCGGTTTCCAGTAAGCATTCGCAGTGTTCAAAATGGTCATAGATTTGGAGCAATACCCCTTTAAATTTCTAATTTCCTTGTGTTTAGAGCAAACTTTATGCAATTTATGAAAAGCGGGAGTTTTCGTTTTTTTTTGAGTTGTTGGTTTCTTCGTTCAATCAACTCACCACGAAAATTTCAGATCCGATCGGCGGTTCAGTCGGCGGGTGCAGAGCTATCAGCGGCACTCGTAACGCATCATCACTGGTTAGTGCTTATATATGTGCATGCAACGCCGAGTCTGATGAATTGGCAAAGTGAACTTCAGCTTCGAGATTCCAACCTTTTTGAAAGTGAATTGAGTTTCGGCAGTTTTTTTGAATAGGTGGGTTCATACAGGCGGTGAATATAAATGGGCATCTTCCTCTTTCCTTCTTAAAGTCCAGTGCAATAGTTTCGGGTATTCATTTGCGCATGCATACGTCTGCCCGACTTCCGTCTGTGCGTTCACTCGTCTGTCGCATTATTGTGACGTACTTATCTAGCATTCAACCGATCGAGTAATACTTTATTGTATTGCTAGTGAAATTAGGTTTAATATGTTTGTATGCAACGATCGCTGACTTAATTGCAAAGAGATTTACAACATTTATGCAACGCTTATTGAGCTGCTCTTCATTACATGTTAGTTATTTTTATCTGGCTCTCTCTTAGTGTATAATATTTTAGTTGTCTATTTAATTTACAGTATTCTTTTCGAATTATTTCTTGTAGCGTTGCTTAATATAGCAGATACGCTAGTTCTATCTTTATTTCTGCACAGTATTGTTCCCTGACCCTATATGGAAATTATGTTTCATTGAAGGGATCATGCGGGTGAAACTGCTGGCTTATCGAGTAGTTATGGGAACCGATTGGCCATCTATGGTGGAGATGATCGCATCTCAAAATTGACCAATAAAGTTAAAGATGGTGATACATTCAAGGTTTGTCGTATTTATTTTTGCTAATATTTCAGTTTATGAAAGCGATAGTCGAATCGTACCATCGCACAAGAGAGAGAAGGGATGACAACATTGACTCCCTTAGATGAAAACACAGAATAAAATTGCTGCTCTATCGCGTCATTGAAGAACAGAATTCTATTTTTAGTAACAACTAGAATCATACGATTAGAGTTTGCACTGAAATACCGTAAAATTGGTTTTTTTTTTTGTCTTTCTACGACGAATTTTTTCTTTAATATGCATATTTTAAAAGCTCTTCCCCTCTCCTCCCTGTTCTGCGACAATAACCGTCGTACTCAAAAATTTGATTTCTTTATCTCTTGTGATTTTTCAAGTGGGAATCGGTAGCATTGGAAAACGAATTAAAAGAGTTCAATTTTCACAACGTGAGATTGTACTCATGGCTATTTTGCCTTGCACCGATCGAGATGAGTAGGTCACACATTGCACCTTCATGTCCGTATATCACGAGATTCGTTCGTGATATAGTTGGAATCGCTTGTACTTCAGTCTCACAAATTTATTTGCAACATCTTATCGCGCTTCGTTATGCTGCAAAAAACTTGGCTCTTATGGGGTTTTGTCTTAAGTGTTTCCGGTTGGTTGGCACATATATCTGCCGTCTTAGTCGTTCCGTACAATTAAATTTCGGAGAATTGTTCTACTAATTTTGTTCATTCCTTTAGTGCCTTTTATAATGATTTTTTAGTATTGCTAAGAAGCCTGGTCGTTTAACTGATATGTCCAGCCACGCAGTATTTGATTATTTCCGAAAAAAGTATTTAAATCCTTTTTTTTTCGAATTGATTGAAATTTAGTTTGTATAGAAAATGTATAAGGAATATTGTAACTGAAATTTTGGGAAAATGGCTACAATTCACGATAGTCGCATTTTGCTTGCTTAGCGAGAATCACACAATGCGGATGCTTTGTCTTTCCGCATATGCCGATATTTCAACCCAAGATTCGGTGTACCGAGATGAACGAAGATCTCGATATTAGTGCTCAAAACGCGTCTTGGCTTGCGTTCCAAAATCCGATTCTCCCTCATGCCTTTCGATCCCTTCGTTTTATGACCTCTCAAATTTTTCAAGCTTCTAGGCTTGATCCCGATAGGCGTGAAAATTTTTTGTAGAATAAGTTTAGTTGAAAGGTCAGGTGGATTTTGCCGAATGAGATCTCGCACTGTTCTGCCAACCTTGCTTTCCCGACGCTAGCTATAAACTCCTCTTTGATGCTATCAGAAGCACCCAGTCCTTCTCCCCTCTGCATTTGGGATGAGCGTTGCCAAGAACGAAATAGCCTCATAACTTTGTTGTAATGTAGCAGTTATGGTGAAACTTGATCTCAAAATGTAGTTGAGGAAGGGGAAGGGCTTTCAATCGTAAAATGAAGCGTCATCCTCATCTTGACTGCCTCACCAAAGATTGTTCCCAACGTTATTTCTGTTCTTTACTCGTTGAGGCTACCCTGCAAAAAGCGCATATTGTGCTTTTTTATTTCGAAGTACTTCTTTAATCGTTATCTGTTTTGATGGGAAATAATTACGGTAGTTGACTATATGTAATTGATCGATAAATGAAAGTGCATATTGCTCGAGAGATCCGATTACTTTTTTATTTAATATTCCCCATCTTTGTTGCTTTACTCATATTGTTTGCAGATCGGATCGCTGGAAGTCACCTGCTTGTTTACGCCATGTCATACCAGAGGGCATATTTGCTACTACGTTGTAGACACTAGTGGGAAGAAAGCGGTTTTTACTGGCGATACACTGTTCATAGGAGGTTTGTCACTTGCTATAGTTGACCACCTGACGAAGAGGTGCTGTCTATGTTTGTGAAATAATGTTAGTATGGCTTTAGTTAGTATAAAGCTTTTGCTCTGAATTGAAGTGTCGAATCTACTATTTTTAACGATCAGCACCTAGCATTATATTTTAATTTCTAACGAAGAGGTATCTGGAGTGATTTAGTTTGCAGGCTGCGGGCGGTTCTTCGAAGGCAATGCCGCCGAAATGCATTCTGCGTTAAATGAAAAGTTAGCAAGTCTACCCGATGATACGGTACGGATACTGCGTTCAGCGAGAATTATACTCGAAGAATGAAGCTTCAATGACGAACTAGAACATGAACGCTTCAGAATCTCGAAAGCCCATAAGTGATAGGTTGCCAACCGGACTCGAGAGTTTCTGAATGGGATGTTACATATCCGGGATCGAGTGAGATTACCGCCTTTATCATCTCGAAGAGAGAGGGGAAGGGATGACAGGGCGGATGTGGAACAATGTTTGCCCGATCGTGCACGATAGTCGATCAAGGGATGATGAGAAAAATGAGGTTTTTTCTGGAAGAAAAAAAAAGGTATGAGTGATTCGCATTGTTCTAGAGTGGTTGGGAGAGCTATTTTCCAGTATGTTATACCTCTGGTACAGTGTTTTAGTGGTGAAAACCCTTTGTGCAACGTTGTCTGTGCACATATGTGTATTCTCAAGAGCAGCCTACGTCAATGCTGTTAGATTAATACTAGTACATATTATACTAATAGAAGTTTAAAATTAAAAGAAGATTGTACATGGGTGAATATTGAACAATAATATCGGGAAAATGCATCATAGAGTATCATATAAGCATGACAAGCAATAGGGATGAGCAGGAAAAGAAGAACTCATGTGGAATTCAACAAAAAAAAAAAAGAGGAAACGAGAAAGAAATGTCAACTGACAAGGGCAGAATTTTAAAAGAAGTGAAGTTAAGGGTAAGTGTTGATAGATGATTAGTGGAGGAGGAGGCACAATTCTTTGATTTTGCAGCGAAAAGTGCCATGGCATTGTGCACTACCGTGTCACAACGTCATTTATGGGTAGGGGCATATTGGTGTGTTCACCCATATTATGCGCTTATATGTACGCTTGCATAGAGAACAAGCAGAGGCTTAGGCTTAGGCAGTATCTAATATATTAGGCATACGCCGATTGAATTAAGCAACACCTCGGAGATAGACATATCCGATTTTATTTCATCAGTAAGATGTTCCTTTCATCCGTTCGCTTTTCATTCAAGAATTGTAACCCTTATGCCATTTTTTACTGTCAATAATTTCAGGAAGTGTATTGCGGTCATGAATACACAGTGACGAATCTTCGATTTGCACACAGCGTCGAGCCTTCCAACGAAGAAGTCAGTAAGAAGCTTGCATGGTCAAAGGTCAGACAACAGCGTCATGAACCTACGGTGCCCTCGACTATCGGTGAAGAAAAACGCTTCAACCCTTTCATGAGAGTGGCGTAAGTTTCATGTTGTCCATTCGTTCACCTTTACTGAAATGGGAAAGGGGTAGAAGGAGGGATTTAGAGATCACAACACAGCTCCGTATCAATCCGCTCACTCAAAGTTTACGAACACCTGGAAAAGTTGCACGCTTCATTTTCCAGTGGAAAATGGTTACCACTTGCTGTTCGGCAATCCGGGTTCACTGTCGTTGTGGATTCGAACAAGCTCAAAACTTCAAGTACCTGGAAGCAAAAATCAGTGATTGTGGTGTCCAGGATGCCCCTCACCTTGAAGCTTGAGATGCTTCACGAGTTTAAAACTGAGGCTAACTTGAAGTGTGAAGCATTTGTAGTCTCTGCCTGTGGGAAATTGAGTTCTTTCCCACGTTTTTAAATAACAGTCATAAACAGTATAATATTCTCATTTCTTTCTCTCCCTTGCTACATTGACGGGCTGCTTGTTGTAATCCTTTACTGTCTGCCTTCTTATGATGTTTCGATACCACATTTCGATCCGTATACGAAATACAAAGTATATCATCTTTTAAAGATTCTAAACGGAGGGAGGAGAGACGAGCTCAAAAATTTTCAGAACGGTCTTGTAATTCGGGGCTCCAAACCCCGTCTCGCCGTCCACATCACCCGGCCATGTCAGAAGAAATCCTCGAAACTGTTTACGACAGAAAATTCTGCTCGTATTCAGCCATTTTGGCAAGTATTTAAGAAACGTTGAGTAAAGCAGTGTAATGAAACGCAATAAGTAACATTTTCTTCTTGTCTCACAGCTTTGCAAACATGTTAAAGACCTACACAGTTGGAGGGTTACTTAAACAGCCATCCGTTGCAAAGGTGGCAATTCTGAGTTCAAAGAAATAACTCAGTGCACTTCCTGTAAACTAGAAGTGTCTATGGAGGAATGCTGTTTGCAGAGTAAGTGAGGAACTGCAAAAACTAGCGAAGTCGACGGACCCAGTTGCTGTGATGGCCGTGATCCGTGAGATGAAGAACAATTTTTCGTGACCGCTACGGTGGTTCATCAGCAGGTCAACTGAACTGCGAGTACGCAAAGTTTTCAGAGCTCTCGTTTTCTGTTACTGAGAATCGGCTTTGGTTCTGATGCGACAACGTCAAATTTTATTTATTTATGTTCCCTTTTCCTATGTTATCGGAAAGGATTTTGGGGTTTATGTCAACCGCCTTTGCACGCACGTGCTTCACATTGTTTTTTCTTTTCTTTTCCGATCGCTTAGTTTATATGGGGTGTGTATAAGATTTCATAAGCGGAAATATTGAAGCCGTTGCAAACTACATGAGTGTGTGTTCGGCATTTATAGTAAATAACAGAATTGTGTGAGAAAGTGGGAGAGGGTGTTGGCATGAAAGAATAAACGTTTTAGAGAATGACAGTCGCAACACAAAAGTCAGGCACCCGTTTCAATTAAACGATGAATCTGCGTGTTGTTTGCAGATAGACATTCGACAGTAGTGTTCGGAGTTCTCCGCTAACCCCCCCCCCTCCCCCCGCGAGGGGCCCCGCATCAACATGAATCATAAATTCCCGACAGCGGGAGCCCCCTTGATCAAAAAATCCTCCCCTCTGCAGGGGATTCGCTGTAAGCAATCTCTCACCCGCGAGGGCCTTTACGGGAGCCGAAGGCCCCCGGGGGTGTCTCAGTGATTTCCATCATCTCTTGACGGATGTTAGAAGGGGAATTCTGTTTGCAAGCTAAAAAAAAATTCTCCATTAAATCGCAGAACACGAGGAAATGACGTGATGCGGTGTGTAGGACGTGGAAGATGGTATCGAGAGTATGTGGACACAGTTAAAAAGCGTAACGGAAATCCGTAATGTGAATAAACGAAAACATTCGTAACGTTTCAACAAGTTCTGCGACATAGCCATAACTGCCGGGATCCCACATTTTGCTGTCCCCTCCCCTCCTCCCATATTTGCCTTTTCTGTTTCTGCTGTTGAGAAAATCTTGTCTGCCGGCGTAGTCGAATTGAAAACTGCAAACTGTTTTCTCCACGCCTTACAGCACGGATGTGTTGGGTGTTATCGAAGTGCCTTCATGGCCTTTTGCCAACCCATTTTGGAATACTGCACGTCTGTATGGTCTTCTTATTCGGTTTCTGATATCAGCCTGCTAGAGAATGACCAAAAAAACTTCACTTTCACTGATTTCCGCAAAATTTATCGTGGCCCATATCAGCCTAAATACAATATTAGGCTAACGTTCTACAACCTGGAACCAGTGAAATATAGGAGGCCAATTTTGTTGAAGAATCAAGTTACAAAATTGCGTTCGGCTTTTCCGATATCCCGCTGTCGGAAATATTTCAGTTTGCTCGTCCCCGTAGTCGATGTACGCAACAGTCTCAGCATGCTAAAAGATTTTGCAGTACAAGCAATATTTTACATGGTTTCCAATTTCGCGATATATGAGTCTGGAATCTGCTTCCTGTCGAAATCGTTAATGCACCCACTCATCCAACTTTTAAGCTACGGCTGAGTTGTTTCCATTTGTGCACTATTGCTACTCTTACGTATTAAATGCCTGTTCGCCGAAATTCCAGCTTTTTGTATGTTTTTCCACATCGGGACGTTAAGATAAATAAATAAGTAAAAGACATGCACCGCGGAGCCCCCGCTCTTCGGAACTCCCTCCGCCCCCCCCCCCCCGCGAGGGATTCTGAGCACTCAAACCTCTCCGCAGGGGCGAAAAGTTCCCCCGCCCCCGCTGGAATATAATTCATCATTTCACATGGCAAGGCTCCCTTCCAAACACTACTTGACAGACATCACAACTTCTTCCTAAAGAAAGCACAGCTCAATTGTTCGCAACATTCTTCCAAAGAAAAAAAAACAAAACAATTCAATTGGACAGTAAGACTTCAACGAATTTTAGTGGTAAGAATCCATCGGCTGGTGCATGATTTGTTTCTACTGAGGATTCACCGGGGCTACGATATCATTACCGTAAAGATAAAATATTAGAACCTTAAAAAAATTTACATGACATAGGAGACTGCATCCGACCCGATGGTTGATCGGATCACACTGGGAAATGTAAATGCAGACGTGAAGGTGTCGTGAGCAACAACGATTGGTTAAAAGTTTAAAGTGCGTTTTTCACAAAGCAACAAGCAAAACAAATATTCTGAAATTGGGCACTTTCAGGAAATTGCACTAATATAATTTAATGAAGATCGCGTAAAGCTTTGAGCAAATATAATCGTAATCAAAATCGGTTGGTACAGCAAGTTCTCAACGATCCAACGCTCTTGTGGAGTCATCGCAAATGAAGGTTATACCCCATCGCTAGACTTATTCGGTCAAGCAAAATAAATACTGCTATCGATATTTCTCAATCATCATGCACACGTGCTCCGAATAACTGAAAAAATATATATAATTGAAAATATTGGTACTTCATTTGAGTGAAGGTAATTTCATGAGAATAGAAACAATCGTAATGGGGAGAATCTCCTCTCTTTATCTGTGCTTGAAAATGCAGAAATCTGCACTGTAAGAAAACAACTCAATAAGTGAAGTATCGGCTGCCTGAAGTGACCAAATCAACATCGGGCACTTTTCTGAATTAATCACTTCAGCATCAAATTCATCAGCATTCTTCTTATGTGAGAACAATTTATACAATGTGATATCCCTATTTCAACCAACTCTCTTCCTTTTATTTTCTATCGTAAAACAAAGTTGTAAGGTTTATGCATCTATCTATGAGTACATTTCAAATTTTCTCTGATCTCTTATTTTAATAAAAAATTCAGTTTTCTCCTTAAACTGTAAGGTGAGGTATTGTTTTCGTAAGTCCTCTATGTACGTGCGATGACCGCTATGATGATAAAATAATGGATTTAAAACTCTCCTATCTACAAAAAATAAAGTTGGGTCCCTAAAAACTTTAGTTTCATGGGATCCGTTAGTGAAAGAGGGGTACGAACCTCCATGCCTTATGAACTGCTGTTAATGGATAGTATGGCTTTCGAAACGTTTCACTTACTGCTCCAAACAGCTTTTAGCTCATATGAAAAGTTTTTACAGTACTCTATTCTCTTACAGTTTCTTTATAGCACCCTTGCTGCCAAGACCACGGAATTTTTCCTTACAACTCATAATGTGGAGACATCTAACACGCCCACTTAAAGACTTTGGTGCCATAACCCTTATGTTCTACGTGATTGCGGTTCCCTCTGAGAGATGGCATCCTGCAAAATTTGTCAAATCGAATCCTTGAAGCCGCCAATATTGATGTTCCCTCCCATCGATAAGTTATTCCCACAGTTTCAATTAAGCAGAATGTATCAAATTACAGTTGCGGGTAGCCATTATCTATGATTTTTCAGTGAGTTGCTGAGTTGAGCGTAAAGTGGTAAACACTGGGCTGAGGGTCAAGGTATAAAATGGTAAACGCTAGGCAGTGTGGGTTGCAGGATTAAATGCGAGCTCGTGAGCAACAATTAGTCTGTGACGGCAAACAATGGGTTATGAGGCTGCGTGTGGGCCTGTGGAATGAGCGAAGTTGAAGGTGATTTATACGTTTATCACTCAATGGTCACTATGTCATTGCGGTTCTACAAACTTGTTTTACTATACTGCACATTTCGTTTGTCCAACAATAGAACAGTTTCCTCTAAACGTTGTCATCTTTCTATGGCTAAACGGTCATGGTGAGGAGTGATGGCGTTGGCTATTCAAACTTCATTTTACAAAGCTACCCTACTGGGAGAAAAAGCTCAGATGTGCAGTTGAGGACAGATGTCGTGAAAAAAGAAACTTGTAGTTCTTTTCCAGTAAGCCTCACAGAGGAAAATGAGCCTCACTGCTCGATATTATGATCAGAAAGATGAAAAGGTTAGAGAATGGCTGGGAACAACAGGAATTCACCGAAAGAATTTGTCAGTATAAGCAGGTAAAAACGACCCGGACGTCGGGAATTAGTTCATTCAACGTTGTTCAAAACGGCATAACTCACAGATAATCCCATCTGTATGAAACGGGTCGTCTTTAGGTGACGCAAATTGTGGCCAAAACTCCTCTTTACATCTCAACCTTCTGTAAGTCTAAACACCCAATATCATCACCACCACCGCAACCATTTACAAAGAGAGAGGGAGAGCGTGTTACATTTGCAAAGCCGGACGGTTACCAACTCACATGTAAACCCACAACCCGTTGTTTCATGCAACCTCACAAACCTCCATCTACCGTAAGAGTCGACACCACAATCAGCTGCTTGATGTTGTCCCCGCAAACCTCTGCTCACTATGCCAGATTTAACATCACTACCCATCATTTAACACCTCACGTTTAACTCCATAATAAACATTCTGCACTATATCCAGTTGCAAATTTTAAACAACAAGGATTAAGCAATCAAAACTTTCGTATGTCAATTTCATAGGAAGCTGTAAAAGTGTAAAAGAGTTCTTAGATGTGCGAACCTCGTCAAAAATTGTCCAATTCATTGCTGACATGAAAGTTCGCCTGACGGCTCGCAACCAAAAGCCATTAAAAAATGCGATAAGACCACCACGCTGAAAAATGCATCATTGAGTAGGTATATAAAAATGCCGAACAAATGCCAATCACTCAATCTTACATCAAAGAATGCTCTCGAAAGAAAAATTTATAGTCGGAATAATTTTAGTCAATGAAATTCAGCATGCTCAATGATTGATAAAGTTTATCAAATATTCTTATCGAAGTTCATGTCAAAAAAAACTTCATTATTATAGGGTATCAAAGATAGAAGAAAAGTGAACAACGAAAAAAAAAACATGACAGTTGGGTCATTCAATTCACAGAGAGAATAGAAAATACTGTGCAGATATTCTTCAGACGTTTTTTCCAAATTTATTCTTTGGTATCTCTTAATATTTCTCTAATTTTCAAAAGGGAACTGATATACTTTTATATACAAAAAATGACTAGTGTTATCCGCACATCACGCATATGGATGCATGACCAAAGCGATGCACAAATTGCCTACCCCTATCGAGACAACATACTATATCAATTATTTCCAAATTTACGAGTGGTACTCAAGGTGATTCAAAACTATAAATTCAGTTTGGAATCAATTCTCAAATTTTATTGCCAAATTTTGCCTTTTCAATTAACGCTTTACCAATTACGATCGATGGATTCGTCCATTATGTGCATATTATATTGCAATGCATGTTGCACTATTTATATTAGCTATTCAACACTGCTATTCATTCTTTAATTAGAAGTGAAGATAGATGTGCAAATTACCGAATATAGGTGGCCGATAACATGCAGCATTGAACGATACCGTTGCGGATATAGCTGCACATGTGTTTTGGTAATATCAAACGGCTGCGTAACAGCACATGCCATTAAGCCTGCTAGCACACCACTCAAAAATCGAGTTGCTGGTAGGTGCACGCGTCCTTCTGCAATACTACTCCCAGCACTAAATCACACCGCAACAGACTTCACACCTCTCCCCTTCCCCTTTATCTCCATCCCTAACATTTCTTCTCTGCTGGATTAACCTAAACACGTTTGATCCATATTAATTTCAATAGTCCCTTCTAATTCGGCCTTCTGATCCAGTAAAAAATTGAGTTTTTGGGATTCAGGTAGGAAGAAAACCACAGATATCCGTAAATACAGACACGTTTCGAGATGTGCCATATACAAGTTTAGCAAAAAAGGGAAAATGATAGAACCATTATAGACCTTTGTTAAACAACCTCAAGTACTGTCGATAAAAGAGAAGATACAAGCCCGAAAACGGTGCATCTCGCATCAGAGTGGGAACGATTCCCTTGAACAGTCCTGAAAAAAGGAAATCGTCGAGTGTCAATGCTGCGCCACACGCGATACAATCCTATCAGTTTGCAACGACAGCAATCACCTAAAGCAAGATGTATTTGGAACCTTCAAAGTGTTCGGAAACAACAAAGGTACTTTCCTCACAGGTGGGGTTACCGCATTATATCAAGCCACGTCGGCCGCGTACGATTTGTCCGTCGCCCATCGAAAAAATTGATCGAAGACACATTGATATGCGAGGGTGATTCGTGGGTGGTTCCACCAGTGGGATACCTCATGAGACAAGGTAAGAAACGTCATCTTCGCGAGAATAGGAGTCAAACCTCCTTGACCGACCGTACGCAGCTCGTTACGTGAACTACGGTTTTTGCATGTTGATAACAATTTTGCCTCTGCGAGAGCACTAACCCCTTCTCTTCCCTCTCCTTTTCGTGGACAAAAAACTCAAAACTGTACACTCTGACCAATTCTCTGTATAAAAATAGTGTCAATTATTTTCAACACTCTGCTTGATCAAAAATTTTAGTTTATTAAAGGAATTGCTGTCACTTAAATTAGTGGAACTTAAATAACTTTGATGACTTCAGATGCGGCGTTATCTTAAGACGAAAATATTCACACTATAAAGATATAAAGAGTTCTTTTGAAGAGTTCTTATGAACTTAAAAAAAAAGGAAAACAGAAATAACAAACCCCTCATTCCATTCTGATTGAAGACGTTCATAGCTGCCGATAGCACACTTGCATCTCTGTAAAAGCTACTCTGAAATAGTTATTTACTAATAATTGACGACGTTTTTACAACAATTAAAAACCAACGAATTAATGAAAAATGCGAAAAAAAGCGCATTAAGATTCTCTGACTTTCTAGACCACTCCCTTTTCTACTCTTCTACCTCTTTCTCCCTCCCTCCTTCTTGCTCCTCGCAATAACTGTACAAATAGGGTAAATCGAATTTTCAGCATTATCAGTCGAAAGAATCCCCTCCAAAGAAAAAAGAATAAAAATATTGCTGCCTTTGTATTCTTGAGCAGATATCGCGATATTATTTCATTCATCACATCTACGAAAGAGATGAAGTGCACACATGAGGTGAACTTTCCTCGTCCCTACAAATATGTACAACCTCGCAATAGCATTCTGGGAAGTGCCTTGATCTGCCTTACACCTTATCTTCACTCTAACTCTCTATAACTTGGAGGAAACCGCGACCACAACTCAAGTAGATATCATTGCGAGGTGATGAGCACATAAGAGTATTTGAATATTTCAACAATATAAACATCCTGCGACCGGTGATCGAAACGTAGAGAGCATTTCTGTATAAGATGGTGCTCTTTGCTATGAAGTGTCTTCGTTGTGTCTTCACTATACCGCTCGATAGTAGAAGTGGTATAATGAAAAAAGTCCCTCCTTGAAATCATCTGTTGTTGCCATGTCACCTGATCTTCTAACTTCACTTATTTTTCTGCGTTTCATTTTTTTCCAGTATTATTTTTCAAATTTCATCCTTACCCATATTTTCTCACAAAAGTGTTTTTGATTTGCGATGCGGCGCAGTTTTTATCGCTTATTATGAATCGACATTTTACTAGTAAATCTTTCCATTAATCTAACGATAACGCGGAAAAACAATGAACGAGAGAAATATTGCAACAAAAGTTTCAAAATTAGGGGAAACCATTAGACAGGAATACTTCCCTCTTTTTTTTTTTTTTATTCTCTTGCAATTAAAAATGCATGACGATTCAAATTAGCGAACTTCCGCTCAATTACACCACCCATTTTCCAGTTGTTTTTATTAGTTCCTCTTTAATCCAATCATCACCATGATGAAACTACCTTAATCCAGCGTTTGATGGCTTAAGTAAACCTGAATTTGAAAATAAACTTCAATTGTGTACGTTAACTGAACAGTGTATCTCATCTTTCATTGCCCTTCGCAAAACTCTTCGACAAAACGAAGAAGATGAAAAAGAAACAGAACCTCGAATCGTGTTTTAATGACGGTTGCAGGCATCAACAATGCGACAGCCACTGAACGTGACATAGCTCCCAGTAAGAAGTTGGTTGCATTTTCGTTGGCGCCTCTGGGAACGAACGTACGACCCACTTCCAGACAGCCGAAGTACACAGCCACACCTGGCACCACTCGAAGTAGAGTCTGAAAAGCTCGAACTAAGCAATGAAGTGAACTCTTAATTTGGAACAAATATATGAACTTTAAAGCAGTTAGGAATTCGATGACACGGCTCAAAGTGTTGCTAGGTTCCATAATTAACGCTACTTTTCAGTGGCTTCAGAAGGAAGTTAACAAGGGATGAAGAAATAGGCTTGGATTGAACTGGACAGAAGGTTGTGCGGCACAAAACCTAAACAAGCATTCTGATTCCCACTCTCGCAAACTGCTGAAAGCTGTATGTGGGTGAGGAGGAAAGGGAGCTTATATCTAAAACTTTCATAAAATATTTACTAACAATTTGCAATCCCCCCTATCGATGATTGACTTTCAAGTTTCTTGATGTTTTTTTTTGGATCTACGGACTTATTGAAAGAAAAATCTAGATCACTGTTTCTCCCGCTCCTCTCTCTCCTCTCCCCGCTTTTCAAATTGCAGTCTTTGATGATGAGAATAATTCGTCGGGTTTGCATAAAATGTGGCAGAGTGTATTCTTCTAAAGTGACTGCAACGAGTTCTTCTATCGAATTCACTCATTTAGCAGAAAAAAACATTGAAATATTTGTAGATGAAGAGGCAACATATCTTTCTGCATGCGCCGCCCAACCCTCTATTGATTGCCGTTTAAGAGTGAAGAAGAAAGGTGGGGGGAGGGTGAGGGAGGGGAGGAGAAGGGCTCATCGTTTACAAACTACATGTTACACATTTACAAAGCCACAAAACGAATGTGTCTCACGGAGATGCAACCATACTCGCACATGAACTCCACAAGAAAAATTCACTGTTTCACTAATCGATTTGAAAGGAAAATCTCTCAAAGGTTTCTACACTCTGAGGTTTGCAAAAACCACATGCTTCCTATTGACAGTGGAGAATATTCTTTTTCTGTTTGTTATGAAGCCGCAAAATGTTGACGCATTCTTCGCTCTCGAATATCGAAATCCTTCTCATATATCCCTCCCATCCAGATATCAAAACCTACCCAAAAACCATTCCCGTGATAGAACTCGGCTTCATTTCAGCATAGCACAAATTGTTCAGACGAAGACATCAGCAGTGATATGAAATGAAATAAAAATAGACTGAATGCTGCAGAGGCGACTATAGAAAAGGAAGAACACATCATTGAACCGATATAAAACAAACCGGCACAATTCCTCGCCATAAATCGAGTGGGCCGTGACGGCGGATAACCGTCGCTGTCCTCTGGATTACGTTTGTCTGTCGAACGGCGTCCTGCTGAGATAATGTCTTCAGACGATCAAGCGGCTGCAGGAGCACTGAACTGAAAGCTTCTCTTTATGAAGAGAAATGTATTTCTATAACCTGTCTCTGTTTGCAGTGAAAAATGAAAAAAACATTTTTTAAAAGTTGCTTTTAAAGCATTGGAAACTGTAGCTTCCAAAAATCCCTCCCCCATCCCCCTTCTTGACCCATTAAAGACTGATAAAAAACTTTTTTACATCCACCAAACCCGGAATACAAGAGTCTTGGAAGCTTTTTTTGTTGATGCGTTACGAATGTTAAAAACAAGCAACAAGGAATCGATCGGAAATGGCACTTTTAATAGATTTGCTCATATTCTGGCGTTGATGTATTTGTGATTAAAATGGGTGATAATTCCTGTTAGTCATCTTGCCATTTCTGTAGCACAAACATGCCAGTATAAAATTTTTCGCCGTTGAGTAACAAAACTGGGATATGGCGGGAATGAGGGGAATTCTAGGTAGAGAGAGGGAGGATTGTAAATAAGCATACAAAATCGTTATAAAATATACCCAAAGTCTCGTAAAAGCATGCTAACCAGAGGTTTTACGTCGAGGATCTAAGTGACTCTAGCCAACAACAGCATGTTGCTAGCAGGGAGAAAACTGTATCAGTCAGCAGATCGTGTTTCGAGCGGAATACAATTGGGGGGGGGAGGGAGGGGAGGGATTTGACCGGGCCTTGTCGTAAGAGTCCCCCCCCCCCTTCCTCCGTTTAAAAAGACCGCTTCCTTTCAGATGAAACCCCTTAGAATCAATTAAAAAAGATACCTACAAAATCCAGATATCGAGCCGAATGCCACTGATGATAAAACAATAGCTGCAGTGTCCGACTCGTTCGAGGTAGTCACACCTTCCATTCAAGTCAACTTGACTAAATCGGACACCCAATCCACGAAAACTAAACAAATCAAGTTTTATGGAAGTAATGTAATAGCAATTATTTCCATGAGGAAATTTTTTACATAGTCGAAAGATTGAATACGTTTACGCGATAGATGGCACGATCTTAAAAAAATGTCTGTGTACCTTTTAGCAAGGTAAACTTATGTACGATCGAAACAGTTCGTACAGCATCGATGCCCAAGTGACAATAAGAGGATGAAAGATTTGACACATACGCAATGCAACAAATATTTGAGAGAATCGTGGTCTGTTTTATAGGATTTTCTTTTTTTTTTGGCGTAATGCTTTACACGTTGAAAGACACAAAATAAACTGAAACGCGTTGTAAACAAGCAAAAACACCACCTAAATGATTGGGTTTATAAAATAACGAAATATTTTAACAGATGAGAGAGTGTGACAACGACATTGGCGCAATATTCGCCTCATTCGTTCGAATGAAATTCATTGGGTTGCGTAAATGGCCAAAAATGCTTTACTATAAGCTTTCGCAAAGAAAGTTCACTTTTTTGGCCCATATATAACAGTTGACGACAAAAACCTGCACATGGAAACTTGGAGAAGTGCATATAGTCACACCGGAAGAAAGGTTACAATGAAATCATGTGACTTTACCTTTCTCTGTTTACGAGCTGAAACTACTGAATAGATAAACGAATCAAAATATGTCTGCACACTCATTTGTCGTAACATTGATATGACGTCACCATGACGAGCATTTTGACAAACTTTTCATCAAATGCGCAAAAAGTGTGCACGCAGCAGCCTAAACGAAAACTTATTTCAAATTTTTGACGCGGCCGGGAGAGCGTAAACTCAACATAAAAAGAGTCTGAGGGCGTTGCCCAATCGTGGCCTTAGTAGTAATGAAGTCTGAGACAGTGAAACCAACAAAGTTCGAGGTACGGATCATGGCCCTGGACGGAACTATCCTTACAGTTCTACCGATATCACAAATAGGGCAAAAAATAACGACAGTCCCCTCCCCACTCCCCATCTTGACGTTGAATAGGAGGAATGGAAGCCAAATTCCGTCCTTTCCCTTCACTCCCCACTAAGGTCGGTGGCGCCGGCAGATATCACGCTACACGCTATACCGATAAACCTAACTAAATAGGAACCGTTGAGATGTGTTTTTTCTAAGCGCCAACCTGCTGTAAATAAGTTTGCTGAACTTTGTACCCTCAAAGTCACAAAGATTGCTTTTTGCGAAACCTCGCTGAACGATTAAATTTTTTGGTTTGTGAATACTTCGAGAATTTCAGAATCCGTGCGACTATCGTTCACCGATAAGGGCAACATCAAAATCACCAGTTGTCACATAGAAGTGACGAATCGTGCGCAATGAATTCTCTCAGTTACGTGACAATCGGCTTCACTGCAAGCTAAAAGTGAACAAATGAATAACCCAATGGAACGTGACAATTTTATATAGACCATCCTGCAACTAAAGATTTTAAAAAAGTTTTAGCGTTTGTATGCAAGAAGAAAGTTGGCTAAAATTGCCACCCCTCCCTCCCTCCCTCCACCTTCGAAACTGTGAATTAAGTTTGCACGAAATACATGCTGGAAGCTATGGATTGAATGCAAAGAAGCAGAAATTTTATCATTCAGCCAAATCTCGCAAAGAGCAATCTTTGTGACTTCGAGGGTACAAAGTTCAGCAAGCTTATTTACAGCAGGTTGGCAGCTATGCAAACCACATCCCAGCGATTCTTTTTCGCTTAGGTCTGTCGGCTGAAATATCTCCTTCAGAAGGGTTATTGCCGGGATGCCTTCACTCCACATTTTCAAAAAAAAAAAAAAAAAATCTGCATCAGCTTCTGAAAAACTTGTTTCCAACTCTCACATTAAGATAGAATGATTACGCCAATATAGTATACCCTCTCTCATATCAACTGCTTCCTATGTAGAATCTTTCTGATTTTAAACGCGTATCCTTTACTTCTGTTCCAATCACTTTTTCTCCACAAATACTCTTAAGCTTACTCGTTCAAATACTTCGATACGGTGAATATTTCTTCATGCATTACTTACAATACACCGATTCCCATGTGTGTTACACATCCATTGCTCTTGTCCATTTAATCTATTATGCTCTCATTTGTGTTCGCCCATTACCCACGCACCTTGATGCTTTAGTTTGTTTAATCTACAACAGCCACCGCTAAAATGTGCATGAAAAGCTATGCGCAGTGGTGTTGAAAGCCATCAAATAACCGACCACAGTACAAATGATGTCAAACGGGTTTGAAAACATGCAGCCACACAAGCAGAGAAACTACTTAATATTATAGAGCAGAGAAGGAACACATATCACTGAGATGCATGCAAGAAGAGTCGCTGCATGGTCGTTCCGCAATATATATATATATATATATATATATATATTTATTTATTTATTTATTTATCCTATGTTATGCAAATTTCACTAGTGGATATTTTAATACTTTATAGGCCGAAAACCTTAGTAATTGTACTGCTAACTAGTCAAAATTGTGTACTTGGTAGACGTGATCGTTGAATCTCGACTCAGTAGCACAAAATAGCCAAAGAATTTTATGCGAATGTTTGAAATGACTAGCGAGTTCACGTCACCTTTTTCTCGCTCTTTTTCATCCTTGTTACATTCTTCCAATCTGTCCGTTTCCGAAAGTTTCGCTGCTTTTTCACTTTTCCCATGACGTTTCCATCCTTTTATCAGTTCCTTACCTCCACCTCGTCTCACTGTCTTCCATTCCCCTCTTCTGTCTTGTTCCACTTTCTCTCATTTCCTTCCTCCGTCTTGTTTGACTGTCTCTCATCCTCCTCTTCAGTCTTGTTCCACTCTCTTCTACTTCCTTCCTCCAATTTGTTCTACTGTCTCGTATTCTCTTCCCCCGTCTTGTTCTATCGTCTCTCACTGCATCCCTATCTCGTTTCACTGTCTCCCATGCTCTTCTTCTGTTCTGTTCTACTGTCTCTCGTTCCCTTCCGCCATCTCGTCTTCATCCTTCACCTTAACTGACAACTCGCTTAGGCGGAGCGGAGTAGAATCTGCTGCAACGCGTGTGTCACCGCTTTTATCACCGGCTTCGAAGACTTCAAGCTTTGCCTGATCCAACTCAGATGTAAGCAAAGCGCGGGTTGTGCTCCACGCAGATACTTGATGACCCTTCTCACTCCGTTCTCTACGACTCTAAAAATTAAAGGAAATTTTGACAGTGGGATGCATTCAAGAGAAGTAACACGGTAGACACGATCACATATAAAATACGGTTTTAGTTGTAGCTGGGTATGCACCTGAGACCAGGTTTCAAGCAGATCCATGTTAAAAATTTTTCAAGCGAATAGCAAACATAAATCGTTATAAAATTAGCAAGCAGAAACGATTCGCGATTTAGGCGTTATACACTGAAGCTGTCCATCACCAGATAGCAAGCATATCAATAAGCGCTCTAGAATGAAACAAGGAAAGGTGATCAGTGACAAGAGCCTTTTTTCACTAAGCAGTGTTCTCTAATGGTCTAGAAGTCAATGGAGAAAAGGTGGTAGTTTTTGAGCGATATGATGAATTTGAACACATGGAAATAAGCATGCGTGATCGTATCACTGATTAAATACTCTCTTTCAACATTTTTCCTCGAATGCAATGCTGTCGTTTTTTTTTTTTGTTGCCATATAGCTGACCGAATACCCTCTTTTAATCTCCACTTCTTACCTCCTTATGGTTTACAAATTGTCCGCTTTCTTGATTTTCTTCTTCACCTCTCCCAGGAAACCAATAAAAAGCTAAGGCGTTTTCTTTCCATTTCAGTATTTAATTACCATTTCTTGGGATTTGTTTCTTTCATGATCAGCTACTGCATGACAGCAATTTAAAGGAAAAAAAAAAACAACTAGTGGGGACTATGCGGAACATTAAAAAAACTTCGCTCGAAAACAAGCTCGAGCTATGAAAATTTGATTCACTCGCGCCACTAACTGAGAGCTCTACAATCGCCTGAGCGACTTCTATCGATGAGCTTTTCATAGTTTCGTCTATTGGATGAATTGTTCGTGTAAGCAACCCCCAGAACTACAGTTCAAGCAAAATCAAAATATTTTCCACCAAATCTTTGTTTCAAATAAAATATAACGTAAATGTAAAAAATTTTAAGCATCACCTGGCGATATCGATAAAAAACAAATCGCTCCATTGAGGGGATACGAGCGCAAATATTTTCTTCAGCTTTCAAGAAGTGCTGTCAATTGCTGCAAGGTGATCTATGTTCTTTCGAGCAATAGACATCTATGTTCTCTACGCCCGTTTCGTTGTTTGAGCAATAGACATCGCTCTACGCCCGTTTCGTTGTTTACATGTCGGTGATGGCGGGACGCGCTGTTCGATACAAACTGCATTACGACATTTTAGATCGACTGTGAATAAACTAGGTAGAATTATTATTGCTTACCTTATTTTGCTTTATTTTTCTTTTCTTTTTTTTGCCGTTCATTTATTCAAGCCTATTCTTTACCTGAAACATTTGTGCTATGCATACTTCTTTTATTTATACCACCTATTCGAGCTCGTCTTATCCATAAAAGATAGCGCCACTTTTTTGCATAACTCGAATGAAGATTTGTTTTGTTCTTTTCTTTGAGGCTTCCCGCTTGCAAATTGTTGATTCTGCAATAAATGTTATACGTGCTTGCAGCAATTTTTATTACTTTTATATGAGGTTTGCGAGATAATCCAAGATTCATAAAAACCAAAAAAAACATCATTCGGCATTTCACTGTAATTTTATTCGACAATGAAGTCCTCGATAAATATCTAAAAATTAGTCGATATCAAACTTTTCAAATTGCTCATATATTAAAAAAAAGAAGAAATCACTCGTTTTTTTTAACACCTTAAGCAGTCTATTCAAATAAGGTGCTTAATGAAAGAATTTAAAGTGATATGATGGAAATTATTGAAATTTTTGAATTGCCTAAGAGCAATATTGCCGAATCGAAACGTTAGCTTAGTGAGCATACAACATAGACGTCTCATCGTTTATGATTGCTTATTGTACGATTGTATATAAGCGTAAACGCTATCGCTTATCTTCCTTCTTTCATTTTGACACTGTTTTGGTCATCGTAGTCGAGTCTGTTCATTTTCTAAGGCAAATGTTATATGACGCATTTTGCCATGCTTTTTTTGATTTTTTTTTTTTGATTCTTTATCTGTTGAATTTTTGTTGAAAACACCTTGGAATATTTGAAATTGTTCTTTTTTTTTGTTTAAATTATTCAATGTGTTAAGATTTCGAAACATCGACCAATCATAATGCACAATTTCGAAAAGGTGGTACCTTGCAGTACTTGGTGACTATATAAATCGTTTTAAAAAGAGAATTTTAAGCATGAAATTTGGCACTATTCATTATTTGAGTGGACGATTTCCGACCTGTAGCGATTGAGCGTTATGGGATGATGTTGAACATCAGAAATTTTTAAAATCCAGTCGCGGAGTATTGGACTTTGTTCCACTTCTATGGACATTGCTCTTCCAGTCGGAGCATGTGGGCTACCTCTTCACTTCGATGAACCGTAAATTCTGGGAGGAAAATTGAACGCTGAATAGATTAGCGAAACGACCTCACATCATTTCCCCTCCATATTTAATAATTTTGAAGTTTATTTTTCACGGGCGTTTTGCAAAGGACCGGATAAATTCAGGTTTCTTAATTGATACTCAAAAATTACAATGTTCAATCATTTTCGTTAGAGGTTGGCAATTGCTTCGTTAGAGCCTGGCAATTGCATAAAGATTTTCGTTTTTTAGGTTTATGCTGCAACCTACTATAACACATCTATTGCACATTTTCTCCAACCCTTTGCAGACGAAAAATTTTTGTGTTTGATATTTGCTAGTTAACGTTTATTGTAGCGTTGTGAATGCACGTATTTTGAACAATGCAAGGTGGAACGCATTTCATAAATTCAGACATTCCACGAGGTGAGGTACTCCATGAGCTGAGGTTTCCCTTAAGTTGAGGTTTTTCATGAATTGAAGTATTCCATGAGTTGAAGCATTCCAAGACTTCAGGTATTTCATTAGTTACCTTTTTTTTGCTGTCATCGACGACCGCAAATTGTATCTCTCACCTTGAAAATTTTTTTATTGCTCGCCAAGAGTACGTCGTGATATGGTAGCAACGTTTTGTTACACTTAGATTATCACTTATTGTTTTTCAAACTCTACCATTGAGAGTATTTAAACATAGTGATTGTAAACGTTTCATAAGCAATTAAATAAACAATTTTTTTGTGATAATGTGTAAATTTTCAGTGGCATAAAATATAGTCGAAAATTTGTTGCGAAAATATTTTTAGTGATTAAAATAAAATAAACTAAAAAAAGAAACAAACAAATATGACAAATTTCATCTTTGCCCATGCAGAAATATTTCATTCGGCTTATGAATCGATTGGTCAACATGAATTTTACGCTGTCAATATATATAGATGGTTTTCCACGACGATGAGTTTGCACAACCAGTTTTAGGCTGATTTGATGATGTACGGAAGTATGGATTATATTGCCGATAGAGATGACACGACGCTTATTGAGCCTGAACCATCGGGTGAGTTTCGTTATTTTTTATTTTTGAATAATTTTCCACTTCAATCATTGCTTCTTTTTAGAGTTGATAATGTTTATGAGCAAATTATATAAGCATATTCGTTGTTTTATGTCGAATTCATATTCTATGCTCATATCAAAGACAAAACAATAAAATGTTTTCAAGATGATGTATAATTTCATATAGAAATTCACGGCATCAATTTCATGCAATAATATTTCTGCTCGTTTTTTTTTTGTTTCGTCAAAATGGTTTCTCGAATGTCGCATCTATTCAATCGATAACTCCACGTTGAATTATTTCGTTCAATGATTTTGTACTCTAGCTGTTTGTTCTATAGGGCAAATCACCGCAGTTTAGAGCCGAAAAAGTCATGCAGCTCTTAGCGATATTATCGGGAGGGGGGGAGGGGGGAGGGGGGAGCGGGAGTATAAGACTGTGATGAGAGTGACCCAATGCTGCTAATACTTTAATAAATTTCACTGAATCTGAAATTTTTATTATTGGTCAATTATTGTGATGCATAGTTTCTGTCTAGTTTAAGAATTAAATTAATTCACATGCATTGCATTAAAATTGTGTGATAGTAAGCTTAGATCTACAAAAAAAAAGAAAAAAAAATTCTAACCTCAAAACAAATCTTGCAAATCACTCGATGCAATTTTTTTCGAATTCAGCAAAAATAGTTGGAAATCAGCTAAGTAAAAAATTTCTGACCAAGTTTCCACTCTAGAAACGTTATAATTCTTGTGAAAGTTCCTCTTCACTAAAAAAAAAAAAAATACACTTAACAAATTTTTCCATTCCTACGAGCGATTCCACCTTTACCACATCTAGTCATATATTCGGCGTCGCAATAATCCAACAAATCCTGAGTGTGCAACTCTCACCATATTTTAGTATTTGACTATATATTGATCTAATTCATTAGTATATTAGTACTAAGCATTGTTCCAAAGTATCTCACTGCTATTCGGATTTATTTACTGCGTATTATCATAAATGAATTGCTATAAACTATACGAAATACATCTCCTCATCTATGCACAAAATTTTCTCCTCTATTGTTACATCATTGCTGACGAATATATCATTGTTTCATGCAGATACCAATTTTTATATGAATACAAGTTTCTGTTGCCACAAAACGTTTCGCTCAAACCGATCGCGTTTAGTGAACACTCTGACAAAGTCGATTGTTTGCGATCTGCTGTCGGTTGGTTGTGTTTGCTTATCGAGTGCAACTTTCAATTGGGTGGCCTTATTGAGTGTTCCATTAAGTTATGCGCGTGACGCATATGGCAGATTAATTTATATTGAGACTAGTTAATCGTATGGAAAGTGAGAATTTTGAAAAAAAAAAAAAAAAACTGCGTTTTTTAAAATCATACAAGGTACTCATCTTAAATTTCTAATATCAAGTAAAACGTTTCCGATAGGCTAATAGAATACTAAAATAGTTTCGTTTCATTGCTTTCATTTATGGAGAACGAAAATGCACATTTTAAACGCCGTATATTCCAATAGGATGTAGAACCGTTTCGACTGATATTGTTTACTTAACGAACGGAGAATATGCATATGAAAGTGGGTATTGTTCTTCTTAGGCTAATCATCGTGAATTTCAAAGAAATATTCGATAAATTTATTTTCTATTGCCAGTCGTTGAAGCTCATAGAAATGGCCTTCTTAAATATGCAGCATTTACAGGATCCCAAACAAGAGATGGGCATGAAAATTTCTGATAATTGCAGAAATTTGCATGTTCATGAAGCGAAAACAAATGCAAAATTTTCCTGCATTTTCTAACATAAAAAATTATACTCCAAACTTGTTATTTCTTCAAATATACCATGAAATAGCGATTGATATTATACGACTCATTGAGGTTCTTTTATGAGTGAACGCTAATGCCGCAAATGAATATCAAAAATTTTTGCTCTTTTTTTTAGCGAATCTCGAACTTGATCTCAACGAATTTTACAGTCAACGCTGATTTATTGTACTGTTGGTGGCATTTTCCCGATACTGTTATGCTTCAAAATGTGCAATATTAGGGCAAAAGAAAACCACTTATAGACGAGGCTTCTAAACAGGGTTTGCTGAGTCATGTACTGCATGCGACCAGATTATAAGCCTTATAAAGGAGTCGCCAGATGTGTTGAATAGTCCGATATCGAATCATATTTTAACTATGTGAATGGTTGTTCGCCAGCTTTCTAGAGCTAAACTGTCTTTTATTTTATAGACTCAATTATATTAAAAAAAAAAAAAAATGCTTAGGACATTAATTCATGGGAGATTGAATATGTTCTCAATTTTAAATGTTTAGAACTTTTCAAGCCTAAAAAATATTTTGCAGATATTTTTCGCGCTGTCTAATCATCGTATTTTCTTCTATCTAGTGAACTATTTCCGATGATATTTTTCTGTCCATCCAATTGTATTTCTTTTCATATACAATTCGCTGCTGCATCTAATTTTGCACTTTATTCTACTTAATTGTTGTTCTTATCTTATTCCATTGTTCTTTTTATCTGATGTCGTCTCCACTTTTTTAAAAGTTTCCTCAGGCATGAATGCGATAATTCTTCATATCTCCAGCCGTACTTTCATGAAGGTGCGTAATTGCATCATATTATCACTGCTGCATTCGAAAGCATTTACCATCTGTCGCTAAAAAGTTTGAACGCTTGCATCAAAGGGCATTTCCTGTTATCCAATGATATTTTGTAATAACTGCAACAAGCATTCAATACAAAAACTTTTGTTAGTCTATGATTCATGTTGTTTAGTAGCCGACCCGCTTTTGATAACAATCGCAAATGACGAAGTTGTGTGACAGACGGCTGGTTCGTAAACGGTGCTCACTGAAGTACTGAAGTCGAGGTAACACTAATAAATTGTACTTTTTATGAAAATACATATCAGATATGATTTATTTTCACAAGTTCTTATATAAAGAGCAACTTGTATCTGTAAGTATGTATGTGTGTCTGACCGTTTGTCTGTCTGATAGCTTCAACTTGCGAGCCACAGAAGCTAGAATAGCAAAATGTGGCACGCATGATGTTTTCAGTACGTGATTGACTCTTTTACTATCTTTCACGTTGGTCTCTCAAATTCTAAAAAAAGAGTTATATGTTTTGAAAGCTGAAAAAATTGCACACATTTTGAACCGGTCGGTTTTCATTGAAACACCGACCGAGTCACAAAAAAGGAATCTATCCTGAAAAATTCATGTAAGCAGTGCGACTAATCAAAATATGATCGGATCAGTCCGCATATTTACCATTTATCGATAACGCATAAAATTGACTGGCAAAATAGATGAACCATATCAGCGCATATCGCTTACACTGCCAGGTGCTAGTGACTCAGGTGGGATATATGCATAAACCTGTCGCAAAATAAAGATGTACGTATATAAAAGTTTACTTAAGCACTATCGAAAAATGCACTCTGAGAATAAATCAGTGCGAAAATGCGACTGGATTACTTAAGGAGCATTTTTGATTACTCGAGGAGCATCTTTGAAGATCACAAACCGCATATTCTTGGCAACCTTTTCATTACCGTTATATCGATCTTTTATCGTTGCTGAAAGAGCTTCACGCTAATAATGATCTTTGATTGGTATCCATAAAAACACCTGTATGAGGTGTTCATCGGTATCAAGCATTATAGGAACACTGCACTTCTACTCAAGAACAAGTTATAAAACAGTCAATGGTATACAAAAACGTTTTCTTGACCGTGCGGGTAATTGTTGACTCTCTGAGCAGTCGGTTATTGCGTTCTCTTGACTGCTTTCGTAGATTGCTTTCATCTAGTCAACGTTGGATGTTATGGGCAGATTTCTTGAAATTTTTTCCTTTATTTATGAAACTCGTGCAATTTCGCACAGTAACACACCGAAACGCTATGGGTTGAGGTTGCTTTAAGTTGTTTGTAAATTTCGTTGAAAGCCTATATTTTTGCATTCATATAGTATTAAATCAAACGACGCTGAGTGACGTTGATTCGAATACATCTACATTACATCTGAATGCATTTAATCGACTACCAGGGGGTTGGAGAAGGCAAATTCTAGCGGCGCAACTGACCTTTCCAAGAGATTCGTTTCTGGCTTCATGTCATAAGCGGATAGTTTTCTTTCAACACAGCATCAGCGCATTATATTTCAAGATGCACCCATTATCTAATAAAATCGTCACTGTTTTAAAGTACTTCGAGCGGGCAACTCCTTTCAAAAAGCCTTCTTTTCTGGGCAACAGATTGTGGCATTGGATTTTGCCGGGTTGATCATTCAGATGTCTTCCTCTCTAGAGTGCGGTGGTTATTAGTAACTGCTCAGTTGTTTCTGCTTAAAAGACAAAGAGAACCGGGTTTGTATTGAGGTTTGTGGTTTCATGGACTGTTCCTACTTCACGCATTTACTCTCCTCCGTTGCTACCCACGGCGCAAACGTCCCATTGGCAAATATCTCGTTTTGCAAGTGTCCGTATACGTAAACGATCCTTAGGGTAAGAAGCTTCTAAGCGTTTAGACGACAGATGCCAAGTCCCTCCGGAATGCAGTAGTGATAATGTGTTGGACAGGTTTCGCTCTACGAAAACAGAGTTTAAAGCAGCAAGAATTATCGCATTGACAACTTGGAAAATGACAGAAAATAGGGCTAAAATTCTATGGAAAAGCACATGGAATGAGACAAAAATAATTCACTAAAAAGCATTTATAATTTGATAAGGTGGCAAATAGGCCCGAAAAAGAAGTGAAAAATTACATAGTGACGAAAATATCAATGCGAGAAGCTCAGTTCAATAGAAAAAAAAAATTAACATAGAATGAAAAATAGCTGCAGAAAATTTTTCAACATATCTTTGCCATTAAACTCTTCATGCCTTGTTGCATAAAAGTGTATACGTATTTTACAAAAGCGGATGTTGTCATTCAGTCTGGCAGAAAAAAAAATATTTTGTCATTATTACTGATGAGAGTTCATTTTAGAACCGGTTTTTGAGAGATCACAAATTCGATGTTGTAAGGTAGTTGCGTCGATCGACGTAACGTTGTAACGCTTAAAATATCTTCCCTTTTGTAACGCTTAAGGTTTATTCTTCTTCTTTGTAAAGTTTGAGATGTCTTTTGCAAGTCGATGAGGAAATTTTTTGCAATATTTTTATATTCCTTTGAAAAATCTGTTTTTATATTCGTTAGGTGCTAATTTTTAGCGTTGAAAAATTTATTCTATCGATTTAATCTTTAATTTTTAATAACTTAGAACAGGTAATTAAAATAAAGAGCGCTTTGTTTCTTGCAAATGTGTTGTCTTCAATTTCGAAATGCAAAAATTGATTGTCTCCTTTCGTAGTTTTTGATGACTTTTAATATTCTAGAGTGATAAAAATCATGCTTTTATTCTATTAGATGACACTGGAATTCACTGAAATTTTTTCCTAAGAGATATTTTGCCTGTGAATATTTGTCCTGAAATTAGAATTTTTTAAAGCTCTTATTTTCATAAAGAAAAAAAAAATTATATTGAACCATTGTAAGAGTGAAAGTACTCTTTACCTCAATCAATTTCCGCCGCAAAAGTTTTTATCTTTTTTTTGCAAGGTAATTTTCGGCGAATTTAAATACCCACAAATTGTAAATCCTATTCTTTCGTCTGTCTACATTCTCTTCCTCCATACTGAACGATGTAAATGCGTTTAGTTATTCCGCTTTTTGATAAAAAGAGCTAGCAAAAAAAGGTTTCCACGACAATTCGTTAGAGTTTGTTTTTTTCTGAGTAAATGCTTTTTCTTATTGCTCCTGTCATATGTCTTAACTGCTTTCCTTAGGACATTTTCATCTTTTATGCTTTTAGGTGGTCATTCGTTTTTTTTTTCACTTATTTTATTTAGCTATTCACATCACCATTTATAAAATGTTGCATATTGCAATATATAAATGATGGTTTTATTTATGCAGCGCTACTTTAGAGTATGTTTGAACTAAGCGGAACCCTGTAAAAATGACCAGCCGATCGCTCTAATTTCAGTCCGTTGGTTTATTCAACCAGTGGATTGTGGCAGTCTAAAATTACACCGGTGGGCCATCGTAGAAGTAAACCTGAGCGGAGGCGAATGTTGATAGTTAAGAATTGAAGAAAGAGGCGGTCGTATTGTTCACGATTTACAGGGCGCCAATAAAACAATAAATCAGGGGTTATGCAGTTTCAGTTCGCGCATTAATTTCTAAAACTTGAAGTGAGCAATAATCCATTATTTGCACCTCTTCTGGACAACGATGCGTTTAATTTTATGCCAAATTTTTTAAATCAAAAAAAAATTTTTTCCAGATGTTAAATTGCTCTAAGAACAGTTGAATTTCCGCAATGCATTTTCCAGATTATTAAAATCTTTGGAACGAATAATAATGGTAGTAATGTTTTATTTAGCAGATTTATAGTAATCTCGCTCTAAAATGCTTTATTGTTTTGCAAAAATATTCGTTAATGGAGTTCTCTCATTTCATTCTTACAACCTTAGTGATTTGATCAAGCTCGTAACTTATTACGGTTCATCTGATAAGGGAAATTAGGCGATAGATAAGAGATGAGTTCCAGGATCTGCCGTCGCCGCAATGCCGGAAGAGGTCGATTTGAGCAATCCTGGACGTACGCAGGTCATTCATCCGGTTGGCTCAGAACTGCTCGACCGTCGAGTGCAAATCCCTGAAGAACCACAAACGGTTGCCTTGTTTGGCCGTTTCTATAACCATTACTTGAAATAAGATTCACCTTTGATTTCTATTTTAATAGTTCGAATGTGTTTATTCAAAAATATGCTTCGAAATTTACATAGATCAAAAGAACTAAGACAAAAGGAAAAAGCTTGTATAAAGTATTTCTTTAATATATTGCTCTAGTTTGGCGATGCCGAACGCCTTTTTTTCCAAACTTTGTTGAAATATGAGAAGAGCAAATATTCCGGCGCGAATCCATGTTCTTTCATTTTATCCAAGCAATTATGAACACATGGCAAGCAGTTGTTCAAATGCGAAGCTGTTCCTTCATTTCTCACATTTTTTTTCCTTTAGAATGTTTTTTTCGTTCGGCTACTTTAAAGGTTAAGAAATTGTTTAAGAATTTTATGAGAGTAATTTAAACATTCTTCTATAATGGCTAATTGAAATACAACCATTTTAGAAGATGGTTGTTTAACGAGCGATTGTATTTGATCAATTTCCATTTCAGAAAGGCTTCAGCTTTCGTAAACTATGGGCTTTCACTGGTCCTGGTTTCCTGATGAGTATTGCATACCTCGATCCAGGTAACATCGAGAGCGATCTTCAATCGGGAGCTCATGCTAAATATCGGGTAAATAAGATTTGCTATGAAAATTTTGGAATGAACAATTCTTAAAAGCATGTTGGTTAGAAATTTTTTCAATCACCTTTATTCTAGGCGGCATCGATTTTCGGTTTTTCCAGTGAGCTCAGAAGGTTCGATATCAACTTCTGGGGCATTATACAGCACATATAATTTTAATATTTCACACTGGTGGATGATTCGTTATATTCACTAAGAAGTTACTTAAAACGATGCGTTGCAGTTACTTTGGGTGCTTCTATCGGCACATTTTCTCGGCTTCCTTCTGCAGCGATTATCATCCCGCTTGGGTGTCGTCAGTGGGCGCCATATGGCTGAGGTGAAAGATTCATCCTACAATCATTGAATTATAGATGTAATTAACTTGTTCCATGCTTATGATAAACTCATTTAAAATATCAATAGGCTATCTTAAAAGGATCGTCCATATCAAACGATTAGTGTTCGTCGTATTCATTCCACGTTTTAGTTTTAATTCTCTTCCGGTTTGAGAATATCGTACCATTTTATTATGATATTCCTTCCGCTCAATTTCAGCTAGCAAACATATCAACAAACGATTGCAAATGTAATATTAGTGATTCTTTGCAGGTTGCATACGAGTATTATCCAACTGTTCCAAGGTTAATGTTATGGATTATGATCGAGATTGCTATTATAGGCAGTGATATGCAAGAAGTGATTGGCACTTCAATAGCTTTCTACCTCCTTTCGAACGGGTTGTAAGCATTTATAATGTCTATATTGACGAGAATAGTGCGCAACAAATTTTGTTCAACACCGATCGTGAAGTTAACCTCATCGATAAATAAAAGAGCTTATTAAAATAAAAAGGGTTTCTATATTGAAGCGGTTTGTTTTGCCTGATGAAACGCAAATTTCGTTGCGTTTATAAAATTTTCACAAATGATTCATTTTCTTGTATCGGATCGATCTTTCACCTCCATTAGATGACCATTGAATTTTACGATTCGTTTCTTTTAGATCAGATTCCCTTGTTTAATTTAATATTGGAGGAGAAACGCTTTCCTTTCCAAAAATAAACTTCATTCCCATCAATGGAGTGTGTTTGATACCTTTAGAGATTTTTTGGATGATTATTAAATCCCTTCTTGGGTTTTAAAGTATTCAAATAACTGCCTTTAGAGCTTTTAATTGTTAAAATATTGCAGTATTCGTCTCTATATTGGTGTACTTATCACAGTGCTCGATACTTTTCTATTCCTCTTCCTCGATACGTATGGATTTAGGAAACTTGAAGGTCTTTTCGCATTTCTTATAACGACAATGGCTGTAACGTTTGGATTTGAAGTAATACTTTATTGTTTCTTGAATAAAACTAGTACTATTGTTTAAGAAAGAATGATTTTATATATAAGGGGGAGTATTTAGATGAAACTCAATTAACGCCTGTGCAAATCTATGCTACTGCAAAATAATGACAAATAGTTATTCACTTTAGTGGTCGATGGATTCGAAGCTCAGTGAACTAGAGATCTGAAATTCTGAGTAGTTCAGTCATCCAAAAGATTTTCACCTAATGAAACAAAAAACAGCGCATATTGCAACAACGAAGAAAATATAATATGTTTGAAAGGAAATGTGAGAAAAAAGCGTTTTAAATGTCAAAATTCCCTACGCTTAAGTTCAATATGATGCAATACTTCAATCAGTTCCGAATTGTTTGGCCAAAACTTTCTGCTAGGGAATTTCGTTCCATAAAATTTTCGGATTAAAACAGTTCCTTTATATTTCAGGAAGAAGCAGACCAAAATATGAGTCCAAATGATTTGATCCTTCAATATGAAATTGTAAAAACCGAAACGATGTGTGAAGAAGTGTGATGTTTATCAGCTGTGATTTTATTATCAATCATCAAAGCTAATTCGAACATTTCAGTATGTAACAGTGAAGCCGAATCAGCTGGAAGTCCTAAAAGGAATGCTGATTCCATTATGTGAAGGATGTGGACGAGCCGAATTCCTACAGGCAGTTAGTATAGTTGGTGCTGTTATTATGCCTCATAATCTCTATCTTCATTCCGCTCTTGTCAAGGTAGTTGTGATATTTATTAATTGCATTTGATGTGTTTCTTTTAAGCTAGCTTGTTTCTTAATGTTTTTATGATATTTCTGCATTTCTTTTAATATATGCCACTTTGTTATGCAAATTTACGCATTACTGCATATTGATGAGAATATTTTCCGATGTTGCCAAATTGTGAATTATATGGTTTTTTACTTTATAAAGCGTTGCTATCATAGCTAGCCACAAGGTATTTTCATTTGGATCGAACTTGTTCGTCATATTAAATTACTGATATGAATTTAAGCGAAGTGGAATAATTCTAGAGTCGAGATGTGGATCGAACAAAGAAGAGAAATGTCGAAGAAGCGAATTTCTATTTCTTTATCGAATCTGGTATTGCACTTCTTTGTAGTTTCGTTATTAATCTATTTGTTGTTGCCGTATTCGGCCATGGATTATATCAAAAAACCAATTATGAAGTGGTAAGTGAATCCGAAATAAATTCATCCTAAAAAGTAATAAAATAGTATTTAGTATTTCTAATTTCTTTTTTTTTCCTTTATTTCTGTAGGTGGACTATGCAGATTATATTCTATGCATTCTATTCGATGCGGCTGAAAAAATTCTACAGAACTTTCTGATAAGATCCATGAAATTGATATTGAAGAGAATATAAAGCGCATATGATAAAATTAGTGATACAAAATATCAATGACGATATGCAACAACGTTTCAAATGTGTCGTAGATATTCAAAAATATAGAAAATAATTGAATTATTACTTAAATGGGAAACGCGCACAGGAAATTTTGCTCATAATTGCATCACTTCATTTCTCATGAAATTTTTATTTCTTACAATGATAAATTTCGTAGATAAATTCAACGAAAATTTCAGCGTGAAAGTTGTGATGCACGTACGGGTATACCGGACGCAGAAGCGTTCCCCTATAACAATGAAACCGTCGAGGCTGATATCTACAAAGGTGGAATGTTCCTTGGTTGTGAATTCGGCTTCGCCGCCCTTTATGTATGGGCGGTTGGAATTTGGGCGGCGGGACAAAGTTCTACGATGACGGGCACGTATGCGGGTCAATTTGTTATGGAGGTAATTAACTATCGATAGGCTTCGTAATTATAATATGTCAATGAATGAATCATTTTTCTTCATTCGGGAACATTCGATGGACAAAATTCTGATTGTGGTAGTGAGAATCGAATTTACTTTTAGAAGCTCCAGAGGTCGCATGAACTTTGTCGGCGATGTATATGTTTGCATTTCTCAGCTCGAATCATCGAAATGACTTCAATTAAAGAACAGAAATTACTAGCTTCATATGTTTACTATGAAATTGTTGTTGCTGATGTTGCCTGCCTATAAAACATTTTTAGCTCATTGACCTCAATTTGCATTATGCTTACATAATAACGATGCAGGTCAGGTAGTAATAATGCAAAGAAATATTGACTTTCATAATGTTACAGCTAGTCGTGAATCTGCTAAAGACTTTCAAGCAAATAGCATAGTTATGATGACGCATGTTCGATATATGATATTTTGTAGGCGTAATATCATAATATCTAAAATAAAGAGGACCCATGGTTTAACAAAAAAAAAGTTGTAAAAAGATAAGCTCTAAAAAGATGAGTAACTAAATCGGTGATGTTAAGTAATTGAGCAAACAATTTCAGGGTTTTCTACAAATCCGTTGGTCACGTTGGAGGCGTGTACTTGTTACTCGATCGATCGCTATTGTACCAACGTTGATCGTTGCACTTCTATTCAATGGTGTTCGTGATCTAACAGGGATGAATGATTTTCTCAATTGTGTGCAAATGATTCAGTTACCGTTCGCACTGATACCGATTATCACGTTTACTGCTAGTCAAAAAGTAATGCACGAATTTCGTAGTAGCAGGTAATTACTATTGCAATTCACTATTTCTTTTTTTTTTATAGACACCTATATATGTGGGCTTCAAACTTTCATTAATTGTTTTCGATGATTGTTTATTGATGCAGTAATTATTGTTGATAAACTCCGCTTGCTCGCTGAAATCAATTTAAATTGATTCCATAGAAAACGTGAAGAAATTTATTCAAATGTGCTAAGATTCAATGCGCCGTCTACTTAAGTAGCTTAAAATGAGCAGAAGGGAATTTTTCCAATCATATCGTCTCGAAATACTGTTATTCTCTTTACTTTTATTTTTAGATGAGCGACATAGCTACGAAAAGCTTTAAGACCAAAATGGTCTTTACTTCTTTTCCATCTCGTCCGGTCTTGAAACTTACTCGTTAAAGAGTTTCAAACTTCCAGCGCGAAAACCTCGTAGATAGCATTTCGCTACTTCCATTATTCTGCTAGAGAATATCATTCCGTGGATGCAGTTTCCGAATGCGGAATGTTGCTTTATGGGGACATCGTTGCCTCATTCTGAGTGAAATTTTGTTACAGCTGGGTTTAGCACATTCCACTTGCAGATCATTTCAAGTGTTTGCACTACTTGTTTCATTTGTGGTTATCGTAATCAATCTATATTTCTTTACGGATTATGTGACCAGTCGACTGGGCACTGCTTGGTTTGTTGTGCTCATCATGCTTGTGCCTACATTGATCTACTTCATATTTGTGTGTTATTTGGTAAGTTGTGTTGTAATATTTTGTCCCTATTTTATGTTTTTCTTTCATACTTTTGTTATATGTAAAAAACAATAGAGGATACGAAAGTGAGAAAATCGAAATCTTTTTTTTTGCTACTGGAAGCAAACTCTTTACTGTACTTTAAAACCTTAATTTAAGAGCAGCAATAGTAGTAGACTTTTGCTAATATGGAATAATAATGGAAATTGAGGAAGAAATGCGTGGATTCTTGAGCCCACTTTCCCTATCAATTCACGTTTCGGATGTTAGATTATGTCAAGCCTTCCCTATCATTGGGATCTCCCATTTCTTTAAATGAGCTTCATTACCTAGTGGTATTCCCAATGCACCTTAAAATCTCGCTCTTCTTAGTATAGAGCAACATTTCTTCAGTTTATGCCTTTGAAAGGCATTGCTTATGGCGTCCAGATAATAAGGTAGTAACTGTTAAAACCTGATATCATAAGTCAAGTTTTATAAATTCCTGCATCCATTATAATACATATTTTCTGGAGAGGTAAATTTCTATGCAATTTACATGTCTCTCGAAACCCGTTCCACACCATTCACCTTTATACTTTCATTTTAATGCCTGACATAAGTTGATCGACCTCTGCAGTCATATCATATACTGACCATAGCGTGTTCCCTTGAAAATCTGTGCAGAGATTAACCATTTATTTTCAGGTGTGTTCGTGCATTTCTGCTATGCAGTGGTTCAAATCGCCCATCTGGAATGTAAGTTTTCCAACAGATTTTTGCGTTGACTTCTTTATTGATGAACGACGGCACAGGTTGGGAAGACCGACCTGAATTATAATGAAGTGAATAGTAATTGGAAGCGCCTAAAAAACGGTTTCACATTGCGATTTCTAAGAACGAAAGAAAGTTTCGCAGGAATGGGAAAGCAGTATGGAAAACAAAGTTTTATTCCACTGTGTCGGCCATTCTACAACAGTTTTACTGAAATGCCAACAAAGTTGTTTTTGAATAACGCCATCAGTGGTGCAACTTATTTGGCAATTTGGTGTTACTTTGGGGATTTTCGTCGAAAATGGGCGATATTTTTTTTACCTCTCACTTTCATGACATAGGTTTTAGTTGTTTTTTTTCACACAACTTTGTGCGTAGGTATGCGTTTAAGTTAATTAATAAGAGAGGAGATTGACTTCTCGCGCCGCGCATAAACACGGAGCAATATCGATGAAATTCCTCATTTTCGGGGAATTGGTGGCAAAGTGGACAAGGAATTCCTGGGAAAACGGAGCTCGAGGTTTATTATAGTTTGAAAATCGAAACGGAATTGCACCATGCAATTATACGTTAGAAGTCTACGGGTGTAAAAAGAAATGCATGAAGTTGCCAATGCGTGTTGAGAGTAAAAAGAAATTCGTCGTAACTGTGCGTTAAGAAATAGTACAAGTTGGGAAGTACCGCAAGAAAATATCTTATTTTTTTGCACAATAAGTTGATTGCTTATAAAAGTGACCCTCATGACCACCTTCGTGGTGGTGTGCCAAAAACTGGAATGTTGTTTAACCATGCAACGAATGCCCTTCTTGAATTGTCTCCTGATGCCAGGCTTCGACAGCACTGAAACAGCTGTTATGAGATTCTGAAATTTCTGGTGACTTCCCAAATATAGAAATGCAGTTTGAGTCCCCAAAACGGAATCATAACCTCCAAGATAGTCCCCAAGACCGAATCATGCCTCCAAAAACCAAGTCCCATGATACTGTCAGGTTGCAATATTGGCAATACTCCAAATTTAGTTCACAAACACTACTAAATCACAAAAGTGCATGGATGTCGAAGTTTTCGGTAGCGTTCCAAATTTAAAGTTTATAGCGAAATATTCTAAGCAACCTGTTGCCTACCTTTAATCCGTAGTTATTTTGAAGTTCGAGCAGTAAATCGAGAATAAGAAGTGCTATTATGAAGTTGCTCACACCCACTAAAGACCATGTAAGGTTCCCGAGCAAAATGTCTTGAGGTAACTGCTTCCCATCTCCGAGGCTTTTTTACAAAAAAAAAGAAAAAAATCGCTTTTGGTCGTGAGATTGAAACTATGAAACCTCAGCAAGAAAGGAAACTTCAGCGGGTTTAAATGGCAGAGTCGGGAATTAGAAGGGTGATTTCTGGAACCCATATTTGTACATTCTGATGAACCTACAATCTAGCTCCAGTATAACGTTTTGCAAAGTTCTCTGCTAGCAAGATTTAAATCCGGGAGCTTTAATAAGTGTAAAGACTGACTGCATCGAGGGATCCTAAAGTGACAGGATTGGGAGAATAGGTGCTGGTTCGGAGTACACGCACACAAAAACGCGTTGGGACAAGTACTTCAAATTGGGTCTGAAGTGTATAGTGAATCTCGAGTCGAGTTGAAGCATATGGATAAACAGTTGGATAGAGCTACCTTGATGTTTTTTGTGTTTCGCAAAAAAAGGCAGAAGGAAACCGATGAATTTGCTCGGGTCGTAGCTCGCGAAATGGCTGGTGAGCAAAAATTCACAGCGTAGCTTGTGGCGTAAGTCAGTGAAGAAGCACTCAGAACTGCGATTCTGCTATCGCGGCTATAATTCAATTCAGTAAAGCGCTGAATAGACCACCACGAACTGCAAAAAGTCCGGTTTTCCAGTCTTCAGTATGCAAAACTGGTTTCCCTGAGAGAGGAAAAAGTAGTGCACCATATTGGAGATCCTATGAAATCATCTTTTTTAGGGACAGGTGGGACAGTCTGATGAAGAGTTCCGGTGACCTCTCACTGCCTCCTCCCCTCTGCTCTCTTTATTTCATTAAACGAGATTAAAAATTTGATTCTAAACTTTTTTCTTCCAGAGGATACCCGGCTTCCAAACTCGTGAGATAAAGGAAGACGCTCCTTGGCATAACAACCGGTCGTCAACTTCAATCTGTTATACGTCACCCAATCACGTTTAGTTACGAAATAACTCTGGCACAGTCAATTCTGACTTGAAACAGCAATATCGACCTTTGCACCGGCAGTCCATCTTTCGACATTGGAAAGGATATCGCCTAAAACTTGGAACAAACTCTCCTTTCAATACTCCTTCCATCCTTCTTACATGAACCCTAAAAGGCATTGAAAAAAGCCCCTTCCATTGTAGAGCTCGAGAAATGTTTTGCATACAACACTTTGCTACAGTATTAGTATTGTAGCATATGCATATATAGACTGTTGTTTACACACGCACAAATATATATATATATATATATATATATATATATATATATATATATATATATATATATATATGTATATATATATGTATATGTATATTTATAATCCACACATGCATATGCAGATACACGCTGTATTATCCACGTTATAAACTGTTGTTCTGGCACACCAAGTTTTTGGGGAAAATATGCTCAATAAAGTGGCCTCTTTCCCTAGAATTTTGGAAATCATAGTCCGGGGTTTTCCTAAAATGATTACGGTGGCACCAATTAAAAGAAATACCACGGGTGTTTTACCCACAGGAATGTTGTGTTCATACGTGTATCGAATATTTCCCATATTGCTAGCACGCGATTTTGGGATCTCGGTCAGGGTGGGTTATGAGACTGCCTGAGGTTGCCTTTCTACTACCCATATTTTGCTTCAATCGACAGAGTTGCTTTCTGAGTGAAACTGGTCTTTGTTTCATGTACTACATACATGTGCGATTTAAGCAGAAAGTCTTTCCTTCTGGGCAATCGCATTTGGGCGCTTGATGGCTCAACACGTCAATTAACCTACCCAAGTTTTCATAACCAAAGTAAAAGTCTAACTTTCTGCGAACTGCTTTGAAGCTCAAATTCATTATAAGCGGCTAGCCTCAACATCAGCTCATATTTAGTCTAGGAGCTTCGAATTCTGGATCCGAAATTTTTGAGCAACCGAAGAAAGGAAATACTGCAGAAAAGGATGTCGCGGAGGTTTTATATGTCACCCATGCTCTCCTGCCACCATAGGGGACACTCATGCGTGCCAAGGTTGCGTGTGTTTAACGTCGTTTTGTCGATTGTTGAACTTAAGTGAACTCAGATGAGGATACAAAATTTCCTGCATGTTAAAGACGAACCATAGCCGCACTTTATCTGCTGCGAACGAACGCAACTTTGCAATTCGATATCACTGATCCATCGCAGCAACCACAACTGTGCCATATTTGAAAGAAACTAACCAGGTTTTGCTGCATAAATGTGGTCGGCTTAGGATTGACAAAAGTGGATAGATGGATACTAAAAGAATTGCAGCAATACGTCAGGTGAAAAACAAACAAACAATAACTCATTAAATTTATTTTAATCAAATGAAACAATAGTATATAGATCCAGTCCCCGGAACAGTAACAATGACAAAATAACCTCAATAAACAGTGAGAAAGTAATGAACGCATGAATAAAACGTCTTTTAAAAACAAATAAACAACAAAAAAAAGAGAAAAGAGATCTGTTGCATTAAAACAATAATTGTAGTGAAATAATCGCTGAAATGCCAAAAAAAAAAAAAAACTATTATATGAGAAACATGGGCGAACATATTACAAGTATCTCAGGAATCATGCTCAACTAGAATATAATATGGGATTCTGAGGAATTTCGACATTTCTTTATTGCCAGCTATTTGCTTCCTCCCCAATAATCTTTCGGCTTAATTAGAGAAACTACCCAAATTGCAAGACTGCCCAATGACCAGTACAAAAGAGACGAATTTTAACAACGATGGGAGATTGAAACCACTCAAGACAACTGTGAAAATACAATATAAGGATTGAAAATCACTCAAAAAAAGAACAGCAACCAGAATGTTCAAAATAGGTGTCTCAAAAAGTTTCCACATATCAGAAACATAAAATCAACTAACCGACAAATCTTATGTGAGATAATAAACAGTTATAAACATGACAGAAAAACCCACAGAATACAAAAGAACAATTCAATTGAACACATCGAATAATCCGCAACAATGATAATGGAACAACTGAATTTACAGAAAAAAACAACCGATACGAGAACATCAAATGAAGCCAATTTACAGTCAAGATGCATCCGTGATGGAGCAATTCAAAAACGCGCTCTCAACAACAAACCGCATGCAAAGAGAACCGATACAACGCAAGATAACAGTCGATGTATCAACAAATTTGATCAACAATGATTGCAGATCCGACTGAATTATATGAGAACCTAACTTCCGGAAATTCTATTCACCGCAGTGTCGCAATTTTTAAGGCTTCTCAGCTTTAAAGTTTTCCTCGACGTTCGAATATGAATTCTTCAACTTTGCGACTTCCTCTTTCTTCAATGATGGTGCTTGCAAACTTTGTGTAATAAGTGAATCCAAAAGTAATGAGAAAATAGCAAACGAAATGTGTAGCTCAACTGCACGACGTCAGTATTGAAGCAAATAAACTTGAGAAATTCGTTCTAAACAAAACAAACGGCAACACCATGCTCTGAACAGAAATTCCACTGGATAACGCACAAGGAACAAACCGGTGAACTGGATGAAACGATTTATACATAATTGAGCAACGATACAAGACAGGCCAAGTGGAAATAGCAGAACTTCTTACCGCAACGACACATCTTAAATATCGGAATCCAAGACGTATCCGTGGTCTTTGCAGTACGTCTGTGCCCACTCTTTCCACAGCTGTTGCGGCACTTTATACGTTCCGTTGAGTATCGACAGCGTATATTCCGCCAATCCAATAATCAAATCGATGCCTATCGGAAAGTTGGCCAGTTCGAGTTTCCTAAAAAAACTATACTGTTATCACTGTCGTAACTATAAGCCCCCTTCATCTGAGGTCAGACGATCCTTGAAGCCCTACTGATGCATGTTTTAGTCTTCTCAAAAAAAAAAAGAAAAAAGAATCAAATACGCGTAAATGTTGAGTTCATAAAGCAATCACCGCAGCGTACACCCAGGGCTACTCAACAGCACATGTTCACATAGAATACCAAACAAGACATAAACCTGTGCTGTCACAACGTCACAGAAAACATATGCAACCTCAACGATTCAACTGCTTCTCATTAACGTCAACGATTTATGCAATCAGCTAATAAGAATGTAACATACTTGATGTAGGAATTCATTGATGCTCCGACCTCTCCACTAAGCATGTTGTTGAGCCATGCAATTGTCACCGGATCATCCTGAACATATTATACATCACTAATGTCCATAACGAATTCCAAATGACATCATTTCGTTCTCTTACGCTACATGGCGACGCTGTATTGAGAAAGAGACGTAATATAACATCCTAACATGGGATAGCCGATTGATTCTACTACAGTTTAATAAACCAATGCGGCAGTCATGCACAGCCAACTATATCAATTTATTTTCTTCGAAATGTTGCCAAAGCCTAGAAGATTCTTGTGGTCTATACAAGCGACTGCTCGAAAAAATACTCTCGTCAATCCAGAATTTAACATTCCTGGGGACTAAACAACGAATGGAAACAACCTCGAGCATTTGATTCGCTCCAGGCCCATCAGTACGAATCGAGGCCAAGCCTTTGCATTGCTTCTCTGCAAATATGACGCCTTGCCTTGTAGAGGAACAAGAGAAACAAGCTATTCGATAAGATTTCAAGGTGTTCAACCAAAGCGTCCTCTCTTAAAAGCTCTTAACCATCTCACCCTTCTCCTCAAAAACAAGAACGGAAAAGGAGAGAAAAAAGTCAACAGCGGTAAAAACTCCGCTAGACCAGAATAAAGAGAGAGAGATATTCAACTTCAAGGCCTCCACCTGGCAATATAACGTTCACAGGATCACATAACTGATCGTTGATGCAACACATCCATGAGAACTGAGTCTCCTGCACGTCATTTTGAAAAGAATTTTCTAAACAGAAGCTGGAACGGGGGAAGTGAGTTTGAGGGAGGACTTTGGGAAGGAAAAGGTTGTCTCGGTGAAGGAACCCCCCCCCTCCCTTAAAAAACTCCAACCTCCATGCCTTCCGTGGATCACAAAATCGCTCTTTGGTGAGAATTGAATAAACTGAATTTTTCTAGAGAAATTTTAAATTTCTTGACCTTTCTTTTAACTACAATACAAATTGCGATGTTCTTGCAGAAAAGCTTAAAAAATTTTAAGCTCGAAACATATCATTTGATGCAACCTCAAGTCGAAAACTCAATATACGAGAAATGAGACTCTCATTCATCACAATACGTAATGTGTACTCAATAAACAACGATGGAATGGCGAATAGGCGTGAAAGAATTGAAGCAATCCGTCGAATTTCCACTAACAACAACAAATCGCATACATCACACTTCTTTCAAAAGATCCGTTCAGCTGTTAAGGCTTTTTCCTTTGTTCAACGATAAGCATAAAAGTAAAATATAATTGAAATTTCTGAGAGAGTTCTAATGGAAAGGTGAGAAATTAATGAAAAGGGGAAAAGTTTTGCGAGGAGGCGGCGAAACTAGTAACACGCTCGATGACCGTTACTTGATTTTCGGATGTAGACATGATATCACTATAGAAAATGACCGATTTAAAAGATTTTCATTGAGAATTGAACTGAAAAAATTTGAGCAATTTTTTCTTCAAGGATGGTTTCTTGCGTCAGTGAAGCCGATCAAAACGTCCTGTTTTTACAGGTGAAAAACGGGCGAAGGAACCTCCGCGGCACTTTTTTTTTCTTCGGTGCAGAACCTGGGAAAAACCTCCCAATCTCTAACTTTGAGCATGGAAGGACTGGAAGATTTATATCCGAGACCAACTGTGCTTACACTAGTCTTTTCTGTGTGAGGAAACTTGAAAAAATGACACCATCACTTTTAGAAAATCTCTCAGCACACACCCTAAATGATTGTTTGCGTGGAAGAAACAACAGATTTTGGCGAAAAAAACTCAAAATGAACATTGCATGGCATGAACCCTCAGATGCGCTAAGAAATTATATACAACTTTCCACGTAACAAAGGGTGTGAAAAAGAATTTTTATGGGATTAAACATTTTCAGGTTTGTTAGATAACTAAAAGAAGAAATATTGCAGGTGTTCTGATGTGGTTATTCTAAGAAGCCTCGCTACCTGTGGAAGCCCAAATACACAAATAGGAACTAAAAGAAGGCCAAAGAGAGGGTGACTGCATTTCTGTTGCAGGAAAGTCTGCTTCAAGTGTTCGAAACAACTCAGGAGGTTCGCTACGACGGAACAATACCTTTCATTTCACAGTTATTCCACACAGAGGTCGGAAATCAAACATTCCAAGTCTGATAAGAAAGAAGACAATCACCTGGCGGCACAACTGGAAGTTTCTTCGCAATTTCTCGGATCTCAGCCTTGAAAACCGGAAACTCACTCATTATGCAACGATTCACCTCCTTGCAGCGCTTAACGTAAGCCTGAAATTCCTGTGGTCACTTTAAAATTTTTTTATCGCTTCAAAAGCAAAGCACTGAACCCAGGAAGAAAAAATACGGAACTTTCAACCTATAAGTGTTTCAAGGCATTTTTAAAATGGGAGCGCAAATGCCTCAGGCCATTTTGGCTGTTTGAAATTCGTTGTTGACTAATCTGGTTCGAAACATCACCAACTAAATATGCACAACAAAAGAAGAACAACAAACCCGCAACACGCATTCGCTTAGTCCTTCGTTGGCTTCCTCCACCAGCAAACCGTCCAAAAGTACGTGCTCTAGACCATCACACAGTAACTGAAACACATTTTTCTAGCAGGATAACGTAAAAGCATGGTATCGTTACGTTCTTTTGTCGTGCGCAATTGGCCGCTCACTCGTTTGTTTCAGAAGTACGATAGTTCCGCTCTTTCGGACTACTTTAGACCTAATCAAGCACTCATAATTCCAAACAACACCTTTTGGCTCGACAGATTCTACAAAGCAGCTTTCGGAAGGACAAATCAGAAACAACTGCTTCCTGTCAAACAAATTTCAAGGACCGTTGGTTCGGCACTGTCCAAACTGAGCGGCTCTCCCATTTCCAACGACCAACACTTAAAAATGTTTAGGCATCCCAACATGTTTAGGCAGGCTTGGGCCTAGCAATTTTTCTTGCGCATCGAAAAAGACATGATTTCTTTTGTCAGAACGCTACACCATCAGCTCTTAAAAAACTCAGTGGAGAATTCGGCGAGGTAGGGAACGGAAAATAGTCGTAAATGAACTGAAGAGACATGCTTTGAGCAGATCATAGGCCCTGCAAACACACTGTGCTGATTCAACAACAGGCCAACCTGTTGCTCCTTGGCAGATCGCTGATACTGACGATAGACGAGATACGAAATGAGAAGCTTGATACGTCGCTGCTTGCAGGCTAACGCGCCTTCGCCATGCAGATCCATAGCACCCACACTGCACGACAATCTGTTAATACTCGCTCCGGGTTCCTCCGTCGTCGCATCGCCGCCATTGACACGTTGAAACCTTCCGCGCTGAAAGCGACTTTTAAAAAGACAATACCGCCCAGCTTCGACCCTAGCTCGCAGCATTCTCGTTTTTAAACGAGATCCCAAGACTGTATTCAAAAATCCGATATGAGAAGCTTCAACAAATTTGCGTTTGTGTCTCGCTGTCGATAGTCACTTCGAATGTAAAGACTTCCACTGCTGCCAAACCGCAGCCTCTCGCAGGACGGCCGCAGATCAAAGCCGCGCTCTACACAGATCCTATTAATTTGGGAACAGGGATATTGCGCCCCTAGAGCCCCTATCTGAAATTGTACAATATTTTTGCCGCACAATAAACCTTTGCTACTTTGTTAGTTCCAAACAAAAAAAGGAACCCGACAACAACACACGTTCAAATAATTGACAAAACAAAAAAAAAATGATATTCTGTAATTTCTGTAGAAAGGAGGCACTCCACTGGCTCAGAAATTTTGAAGACACCTGTAACGCTGATAAAAGGTATAACAACGAGACAAATCGCTGCCAAAAATCACGCTGCAAAAAATCCACTGTTGGAATGGATGCTTATTGCATGTATGAAGTTTCTTGATGAGACCGAAAAGTGGATAACAAGTAAAGATGAAATCCCATAAGACCAACACCAACCTTGTGAGCAGGTGTTACGCCGGATGAGTTTATACGCTCCTGGCCTGTAGGTTTCTCCTCTGTTTTTCCCTCTATCATTTCTTTGGATATCTGCTTGGCTGACTCACTGACGATGGCAGGGTTAGGCAAGTGTGATGATCTTCTGATGGGTCCTTCGTATACCTCTTTACTGGAATCGCCCACCTAAAATTTTTCCCCACTTTAACTTAAGGTGCCTGCTGACGTTGCAACAGTTAAGACAACAATGAAGAAAGAAGGCTTAAATACTCGCAATAGCTACACTTCATGAAGAACAGGTGAACGATACTCTTGTACCTCAATCACAATAGAGAAAATTAGAGTAGCGTATACTCAAATGCTAATTTCATAAGGAAAAGCTTAACACATCAACTTTAATGGAGATAAAACAAAAGCACACTTAAAACTCTTAAAACTGAAAAACAACGATGCATCGACGCGACAGAAACACATCGACATGTCACATATAAATGTCAAGGAAATGGCATAAACAAAACGAGTAAACGTTGATGCAAGCTATAGTCAAATCTTTTTCTAGTGCCCAATATCGCTCTCACAGCGATGAATACGTTTCAATGAAAACGACAAATAATTCATTTAATTTTGCGCAAAAATTTTAATATTAGAAGGTTGCAATTAATTAGCTGTTGCAAATAACACAATCAGTGCTTTTTCGATTTTTCAGTCGCCAACATGCGCTCTATTATCAGAGTTCCTGTAAACGTGTCGCTAGACATAAAAATGAAAATTGGGTAAACTTAATAAAACGTTACGAACGATAAGCAAGAATATGTAATTTTTTTCAGATATGTTCATTTCATGCCTAAGATATTATCAAAGAGATACGCATAATCTGACTTATAATAATTATAAGAAAAGATGACGAAATGAAAATTAAGGCATAAATGAGGCGGACTTAAATCCACAATGTGGATGCAAAGCTTGGACAGTGCAAACATACAGCAGAAATTATAACGTAAAATAATAATGGTATTAAGCTGACCTCTTCACCGAACGATGTAGTTCTAGACTTCTTTACTGAAGTATCCAAAGCCGAAGGCTCCATCATGGTGCGTCGCTTATCCATCTATGAATATGAAAGAATAAAGAAATAGTCTCGCAAAAGATAACGCATAACATATTCTAAGAAAACAATATAAAATGCAACAAATGCTTTCAATTCCACCATTACCTCCGACGCAAACAGTGGAAAAGTTTCAACTTTTAGCTCGGGTGGAATGAGGCGAATATGAATGAACAGATATGTAAAAACGAAATGCAGCATACATCGATATAAAAAAACCGCCCTCGAAGTAGGGTGGAACACTTTGAAATTAGCACTGCTTTGGAAGTAAGGTGATCAACAGTTTTTGAAATCGCCGACAATGCGTTCTTTGCAGACTGATAAAGAATAAGGTCGATAATAGGTAATGAGAATAATCCAATGCGTGCTGAAATAATTCTGTGCAGTTGGATTCGCAAATTTAGATACGAGCTGCAAGTTTAATAATCTCCCTAATTCTGATGAATTAGCAAAATTCGATTGCAACGAATTAACGAACAGGAAAAAGTGTTGCGTTTTCATAGAGGTAACTGTAACGAGAACTAAATCACAGTTCTCAAGCTCCAACCTTAGTCTTCACTTTCTTTTTGATGACCTTCAAATAGTTGGTCAATGTTGTCATTGCGACGTGATGTTGTGAGCACAACTTCGATGTGTCGGTTTGGTCGAAAAGCGCTCCCAATAAAGCCTCACGCAAATTGCTCCCAACACCCTTATAGGCACGTTGATGCAGAATCTGCAGAACGAACCCATTAGGGGGGTTCGCATCGTTAGTAGTCGGATCAGTTAGTCACAAAAGATTGCAGCTTTCCGGATGAAATAATGTCATATGTAGGTCAATCTTTGTCAAAAACTAGGTTTAGAACAATGCTGCCTCAAAGCAACAAGCACAAATTAACGCAAATGCATCAAAACACCTCATTGCAAACGAATAGCAGGAAATACTCAACAGGAACAGAGTCGAACAGAATGTACGATCAATGAGTGCTATAAAAAATAACGCTTAAATACCAGAAATAAGTGTGGCGCAAGAAGCAAAATGCCCATATGTAGGAATGTGTTGGAAAATCTTCACTATTATAGAAGTTTGGTCCAATCAGGATGCATCTCGACGATTGTTCAGAAATGCGTATCTGCATCGCAGTACTCTACTCATTTTTGCGGTGGAAATTATCGGCGTATGGAGAAGGCATCCGCTTGCATTGTAAGGATTCCGTAGAAACATTCCCAGAAAGATATATGATCCACTCCGAATTCGCTTTAACAGCATTTGTGAACCTCATCCACATTCAAGGTTTTCGATGGGCAACCTAAATTTGTCGAAACATTGCTGAACATCATAGATCTTAAAAGCGCCTTGAAATTTTAGCATGAAGTAAACGATTTCAGCTCAGAAATTTCAGATTGATCGATTAAGCAATGAGTTACGACCATAGCCTTCCGGTCACTAAAAGGGGCGCTGACGGCTTCCTATTTCCTCCTTGCAAAAGGAAATATGGAAAACTGGAACAAGGAGCCCACTGCCTTCAGCAACGACAAAGAAGACGAGCAACGACATGGAGGTGAGGCATCACAAAACAACTTCCTCATCTGACCACCCCCGTTAACATGAAGCCGTCGACTGAAGACAAAAATTCGCTCACTGTCGCTTTCTTCAGGATCACCGAGGTATTGTTTAAAATTCTCTGAAGTCGCAACGCAAGAAGACCACTATGAAGTAATTTCTATTACGCAGCACGATGAACCTGACGGCATTTTCTGCCAGTATTCCTTCGGTGCGAGTAAAGATTTGCTGAATCTCTTGGCTGAAAACCTGTTCCATGAAAACTTTGATCTTTGACACGTGAGCCGCACCGCTGTCATGGTTGTGCCTGTGCATTTCGAGCCTGACAGCAACGATGGGCATAGAAACCTACTTCCATAGTTCTAGCAGTTCCTTTTCTCATGCTGCTGCATTTATCAAAGAGAGAGATGCGCTCTTTAACGACCAACTTCTTCCGATCTTCCTTCAAGAAAACAGTCTTCCACAGAAGAGGACGAGCAATAAGATAGTGATATTTGGCACTAAGCGATCGAGGGACCATTTGAGTACTCTATATTATAGGCAATGAAAACAAAATGAGCCTAAGCAATACTGTGAAGACAACAAATAATTGCAAATGGTGTAGGATGGGGTTCAGTGGTGCCAAAATAGAGAAATCCTGTTAAGGTTTACAGCAAAGAATATGTGCCATGATGAACTTATCCGCAGATCAATGAAAGTAATTAAAGGAAATTCAACGCTGCAAAACAACTTTGAATGATATAAAACAATGAAGCAATTCGCATGACTTATAAATCGTATAACACAATTTTATCCAGAACAAAATCTGCTTTCAAAGAGTTGAAACCAACTGTTATTCTATAAAGAAAAAAATGTGACAACCATGTGACTGATCGTCGGCGATAACGGTCCCCTCGATCAAAAGCGATCATTAAAAAAAGTGTATTTCCACCTATCTGGCTAGAATGACAATACTCCAAATTCTATATAAATTCTTTCCCTTCCAATTCAGAGATTTCAGGCCAAAAAATGGCAGGACATTTTTTTCAACACAAAAAATCGAACATTCAGCTTACCTTATCGATTTCAGCACTCATTTCCGGACGCGTTCGATTCATTACCAACCGTGTGACAACTTTTCCCGAATTTCCTGCCGCTATAAAAATTAACGATGATAACTATAGTGATAAGTCATTGATCCTCTGTGAAGGCATTTCACGTCAACCTTTCTTGAACGGCAAATCAACAAAACACCAATGATAATATAGAGTGAGCTTTTTCCTTTTGCTCAAAAACTCTTTTATATATTCTAGAAACTAAAGAACGATTCCATGAAGACAGCTAGTGGCATAATTCAGATATGGCCGCTATTCTGGCCACTGACTGAAACGAAACCAATAATCCACATTAACATATACCTTCCTCTACACTCTTCTACTACTATCATTGAAAAATGAAAGTTCTTCTTCATCAACAGTGCGGTGGCCATTGCACGTGTTGTTGAACAAAACTTGTCTTCAAAGCACAAGAAATCATACTACACACCTTGGAAACTATCGGAATCCTGGTCGTCCTTCACTGTCACGACGCGCATATCGCCCATTACCGGACTGCCGCTACCATGAGCCACAACTGTCTGAGGCGAGTTCATGACTTTTGGCTCAGGACATCGTGCACCAAGCATGTGGCGTGCCTTCGAAACATATGGATGCACCGTGCTCGCTGAAACCACTTAACATGCTTTCCCGAAAATCAACTGCAAAAGGGTTTCTTCTCGACAAGACCTGTGTCTCACAACCTACAAAATGTACTTTCTCAGCAGCTGGGTGCCACGTGATACAGGTAGCGACCAATTGCTAATACCAACGTACCAACGTGTAGACTAGTCCGGGGGAGGCAATATGACGCCTAACTAGATCCAAGGGCTTGAACGAGGATGCAAGATACTAGGGCATTAAGCGAACGGGACATTTGCTTCTAACAAGAACGCAGGGGCAATAATAACTCACCTGAATAAGTGCCCTCTAAAAACAGCCTTTATGAGAATGGGCAGAAAAAGCGACAAGGAAAGGTGGCCAATATTCGGGACGGATCCATCAATCAACGAAATCTTAACTGGATTGGCTACAATATCATCTTTTGGGGACAAGTTTACGGGAACGAGCATAAAATGGAAGGCCACTCCATGTTGTCTTAGGGAAAACACCTTCCCAGAATTATTATATCATTTCTGCTCCACAAAATCTGCCGTTGCACCTGCCAGGTTCTTTCATTAGAAAAGCACTTCTCCATCAATAGTGAATCAGACAAACCCCTCTGCATTTAGTTGTGTTTGGTACATGGGCGAATATCTTTCATATAGTGAGCGGCTGATCAAGAAATACGATGAAAGCAAACAAACTGCGAAACTAGCGTAAAAAGTATTTATATTTTATTCCAACGCACCAGGAAGCCCTTGGAGTTGGCAAGCATCTTTTATGGTGAGTCTTCCAGAGACCGCCGAACTTACTGCAGACAACAGCTTTTCACGTCTCGTATTTCGTGCACTGCAGCTCGACAGCAACTGCAATCAACGACTCTCTTAATTTCTATCGCATTTCCCCATGCAAGCAGGTTTCCCAAATTCATAAAAGCATCTCATCGACAGTGAGTCAATTTCCTGAATACAAAATTTGCTCCTTTCCACATCTATAAAAATCACTTCAATAGCATGCGACATTCTATCTTGCCACACGGCTTCCTCGTTTGCATCATCCATACGGTGCATTCCATCCGTAAAAAAAGCTCATCGACGAACTTTATTTCGTACAGCCGGATGGAAGAGAAATTTTAACAAGTCACAACTATTTTCTTTCAAATGAATGCGAATACTTTCAGAGAAAATGACGATCTAGCGGCGTATAAAAAAAGAGCGTGAATTAGCCAATTGAAGCACTACGCCAATAGCGACAGCAATTGATAAGATATACCGCTCACGAAAGAAAATATAGATGAAAAGGAGTTTACGAAAAGCTCACCGCAACCACTCGATAAACGCCCCCTCGCCCTCCTCGTAGGAAACAACCTAATAAAACTCAAAATGTTCTGAGGTCTCAAACCGGCTAAGAATCCTCTCCTCCTCCCTCCCTTCATATTCCACTCTTATATGGAAACGCTTTGCTTGTATACATGATGTTAAAAGCACGATTCCTTGCATGCATCCGTCCTATTTCAAAAGTGGCTGAAATGGTGGCCTCTACTGAGAAGGTAGACAAGAGATGGGAAGGAAGAAGAAAAGGAAGAGTGAGAAGCTTGATTGGGGTAAAACAGCAGCTTCCAGAGGTGAAGCTAACCTTCTCGACTACGCTTTTCACCTCCTCGTCCGATGCAATTTCGGTAGATTGTTGCAGCCCATTGCGATCTTTCACAAGACCCTCCTGAATATAAGCTACTATCGAAAAACTCCGACATAATTCATTTAAACATGATTCATCGCATCACTATACGACAATTCTTCACATTTATAACGCAGTCATCAAAGAAAAGGGAAAAATTTTTAAGCGCAAAGCAATCACTAAATCGCAACCTTTTTCTCCGTGTTAATGATCGCTACCTACCGATCGATTTCGATCGGAAACCGGAAATTTGGCCAGTTTCAACCGATCGAGATTCGGTGTTTATCCGATTAGTTACGGTCGATTACCGACTATTACCTTACCATCAGAACAGGACTTCTCAATTAAGCGACGGCAGTCTGAAGAATTGAACATATACCAAATTTCTTCCTCACAGGGTTGGAGAGCAGGAAGTCTAAAGAAATGCATTTGAGCGAAATTTCTCCGTAGGGCAATTGTTAGCACAAGATACATTGTGCTAAAACAAGGTCGATCACCGGCTGTCACTTTCTCATTAGAAAAATTTAAAGAGCGTAAGTTATCGTGGTTTGTTAAAGTGCAAAAGAATACTGCATAGGCAACATTCAGGTTGCAGCGATTGCTGAGGGAAGCTCGGGGAGAGGAGATGACGACAGATGAAAGAAAATCATGTTGCGTTATGTGAACGGGCACTGTAACATCGATTTTCAGACCGCGATATACGGTTAAAACTGTTCGCAGCAAAAGTTGTTTCTTTATATGTCCTTCCGATCGATGCATGGATGCTGACTTTTAATCATCATTTAAGAGTTTTTCGAATTTTCCTTACTTCCTTTTCACGTAATCTCACGGGAAAGATTTCAACGAATGGAGCGATTCGAAAAGTTCGAAGAAGCGTTTTATTGTCGACTGATGATTGCTGTTCGTTATAGCTAAGCCGAAGCAAAAATCTGGACCATCCTATGCCATGCAGATAGTTGTAGATTTGCAAGAGCGCATTTTCGCAGCATTCCCGTTCCGGAAGAAGCGCGATTAGACAACGATGTATTCGGTTAAAGCTGGCGGAAAAGGTCACCGATCAAAGGTTTTAGTACCTGACGAGCACTTTTAATCGATGCACCCTCTCGGAAGGGAAAGCATTGGTCGTCAGAGGCTTTTCTACTTCACGTTGCAGCACACCATTCGAACGGAAATGGTGTGGAGTCAGAAACATCGCTCAACTGTGGCGTCCAAAGAATTTTTTCTGAGAACGGCACGCAGCTCATCTTTAGTTTCCCAACGCTTCGATTTGTAAGCAGGAAGAATAGATGCGTGTTGGCAACAAGAGGACCCAGCGTGTGAAGATTTCTAGATTTTTCGATGATTTTCGCAAGAAATTGAGGAAGTAATCAGCGGCTGTCAGAAAATTCTCACAGCAATTCGACCCGGCATTGGCAAAAACACGCAAGATAAAGTTGAGCGATGGGCTTTCCTCGACTACGCCACTGTCGCCTATGGCATTTAGAAACAAAATGTGGTGTTATACTGCAACGAAAAGCGAGAACCTACGTCGCTCTTTGCATTAGAAGCAAATTGCCAAGCAACAACCAATGTATTCTCCATTCTACGCTTTCTCTTAACTTCTATTTCCGAAATTTCCCTCTACTTTACCTTTCAAATGAGAGTCCTCATCTCCAATTTCATCGCGTTTCGGGTTCGGCAATATCCCACACGGCTACGGCCATTGTATTATCTATTTTATTTTTGTTGATTCTACGTTGTGTTCTTAAGTACTCTCCCACTTGCTCTTGTTGTTGGAATAAACCCTCAAGAAGTGGAACTCAATGTGATCAAACAAGGTCCCACGTTATCCTTGCAACAACAAGCTTTTTAAAAAACCAGCTGAAAGCTAAAACTTCGATTCGTTTTTACCGGCAGGATGAAATTCTTGAAATTGTCAAAATTCCTGATACTCTGAGATTCTTGAAATTCGGCTTCTGCCAAAAGCCCCTGGCTGGTAATTGAACCTTTAAAAATTGGTCTGTCTCAAGGAAATTGCAGTGGCAATCGAATGCTTTCCGTCAGTCATCGACAGAAAGAAATTTTGACCGGTAAAAATCGCCAGTCCATGTGAACAAGTTCGATGCTTCTTCAGTTTCTCTTTAAACATAAATTCTACGCCTCTTCCCTATTCAATCATCTGCCCGAAAATCTTGCCGCAACCTTTTTTGGGATACGATACCACCCACATCGCCCTCTCAGAATCTATGAAATAAAACGTCTGCCACATTCCTTTTTAGATTCTGATGCCACCCGCATTGCCTTTTCAGAATCTGTAAAATGAAACGCTTTGCTAACCGGTTTCTTAATACGCGTCAATGCGACGGCAGATTGCTCAAAAGAGCTTCTAGCCTTGGTGACATACGGTTGTATTGTACTCGAAGAAATACCACATCGCTTGGCGGCCTCGGCTGTCGAAACGTTTTCCGCCAAAACCTGCAAAATAACCATGAATACTGACAACTTATATAGCATCAATACCGACTTTGATATCGTTTTATCTTACATTATCTCAGCCGTATATCGCTAAATAATGATGCAAAGAAAGGTTCACAATGGCCAACGATATCGTTGGACGCGGAAAAAATCATCAACAAAAAGGTCAAAAAATTGCGGAAACCACTCACTGATAAATGCTTTCTTAGACAAACCAAACATATCGTTCTCAGGTGATGAAAGTTTGGCAGAACTAAAAGCGGTCGCTGCTGTTATCAAATGGCGCTCATCCACAGGCAAATATTTGCTTGAATAATTATACACTTAAACCATAACTGTGCACTATACACCATACCGTAAACCTATCGTAAAGACAAATAACAATCTAGGATACCATAAACCATAATGTCATCATTCATACCTTTCCTTCCAATAAAGTATAAAGAAAAGATCGTCTCTCCACAAAAACAATGATGACTTTTGAAATTCACGAATATCTATCAGTGCAAAAATATTTCGGCATATGACCGTTGCTGAGCTAAATCCAAATGACAGCAGCTTCATTACGCCTATCAATAGATTTACCTCAAAATTATATTCAAACCAACTCGATAAACGAGTATGGAAAATAAAAAATAAACTAGTAATCAAAAAAACTGCAGTCATACAGCTGAGTGTAAACTCACGACACAGGGTTTCTTTGTTTTAACTTCTCGTTAAATATATCATCAATCGATTGCACTATATAAACATCCGCAATTTTAATTACTGCCTTCATTTACTTGTTGAAACTAGGGGATCGAAAAACAATTTATTAATCAGAGACTCAAGTAAATCTTATGAAAAATGGTCAGCGAGTGGCCAAATCACTCTGCCCGCGAAACGATCTTATTAAAATCAAGAAATAAATAAAAGATCCCATAAAACTTAGAAAAAAATTTTCCCAAAAAACGAATAAGAAACAAACTAGATAAAAATTCCGCTTTTTTCTAGTTAAGGAAACAATATTTTTTTTGACAAATAAATCATCAATTATATTCGCCAACAATGATACACTCATTTTTACAACGATAAAATATTTTTATTTATTATTAAAGTGCACACAAAAAGTTCATATAAACTTTGTGACAAAGTCAGATGAATATTGAAAGATAATTAATTGTAGCCAAAAAGGTGCAATCGCACTCGCATTGATTGCATCATGCTTGCGCCACGACGTATAATGTAGGTGCACGCAACAGCGAAAACATCCGTCACTTTTACACAACAACAACACTATATACACGCCCCCATTGCGCAAAACTTTTCCCTATATAAGCAATAAGAATTTCCCTCTTATTACATAGACGTTCACTTCATCTGTCCATCCATCCATATCTACCCCATTAACTCAGAACTATGTGCGGTATTTTTGCTATTTGCCACTGTGAAATTGACGGTAAACGGCCGAAAAAATTCTCTCTTGAAGAGGCTAAAATAAACTCTAGGTAAGGAAAAAATTATTCATTTATATTTCAACAATTGTATAACCTTTATTTCAAATTGCAAATCATTTCCTTTATTTCTATTATTGCATAAAACCATTCAGTGATTCTCACGACCTCTCTCTCTCTCTCTCTCTCTCTCTCTCTCAAAATTCTAATCAGCAACCTTATAGGATCGAAAAATTAAAGCGAATTACATAGATTTCCGTCGAATCAACAGCCTACTGATTGGCTGACAGTGCTACACATGATTAGCGAATGTCTTATAAAAATAAAAATTTACTCGATGTTTTCAGATCAATATAAAAAAGTCACCGAGACGAAATGGCAGTGTATCGATGATCTCTGATATAACTATGATATCATTCCTTAAGAACATCGAATGATGCGTTCCTCTTAGAGAAAAACAAGATAACTAACACGTGCTTGGTATTCCCCGGCAATAATATTTACTTAATCACATCGTGATAACGTTACTACATGTATCTGATACAAAATGAAACTTCCCTTTACATCGTCTATGGGGGCACTAACCATAGCTAACCAAGTAGTACTATTTTCTATCGATGTGTTATCAGATGAAGCATTAGTTCTTCCTTCAGCCGCCAAAGACATCGCGGTCCTGACTTCCATGGTTCATACCAGAATGATATAACTGGAGATATTTTGTGTCATGAGAGACTCGCAATCATGGATCTACATTGTACGCAGCCGATTCAAGGAACGCAGGAAGATCATCAGGCCGGTTTTGTTTCGATGCTTTCTCCTCTTGCCAGTTACTAATTAAAATATGTTCATAGATGTGCCAGAAAGAAAAATAGTTAGCCTTTCTTCCAAGCAAAAACATAGTGAGGATAGAATTTTTGAGCCAAGTAAAAAATAAGCATGTGGGGGGAGAGGGGTGGAGGCAGAATGAGGAAGGCAGACAACTTGGAGGGAGGAGGAGGAACGCTACGATCGATGACACACATCGAATCTCTTCAGAAAGCATTTGAACGTTGAAATTACTATCAAATGTAATTATTTTCGTCGAAAATCGCTTTCAATAACCAAGCCAATGTTTAACACTGATTGGCACTCACAATTTCGATGCAAATTTCCATTATGAAAACAAAATCAAAGGCGCACTAATCATTAATACCTATGAAAACAACTTTAAGGTTATTCATAACGGTGAAATATACAATCACGAGGAACTACGACGTACAACTTTGAAAGACTATCACCTACGAACACATTGTGACTCAGAAGTGATTATAATTCTCTACGAAAAGGTAACCACTTAGGATAATATTTTCCATTTCAATCACTGTATGAACCAAAATCAAAACGTTCTTCAACCGACCGGATTAGCAAAAATAGGATGTTCCAAGAAATATCGAGTTCGGGATAACATAAGCAATTCGTTATTCTCATTCATCAAACGTAATTGCAGATTAAATTAAAAATCTATGTCTATAATGGTAAAGTGCAGTTGTTTATAATGACGAATTGGCACTGATGAGGCTCTAGGTAAACTTCAGCGAATTTACTAGACAGCCAATAGTTGCCAATAGGCGCCGGGCTTCCTCCCACAGAATATTGTGTTGAAATATGCACATGTAAGTAAACGAGCTAAAGTTACAGGAACAAAGAGATCCACAGCTTAGTTTGTGGGAGAGGAAGGCGATGTAAAGGACGACAATTCACGAATGGATGAGAACCGTGCATCACATGAAATAAGTCGTAGTCTTGAGCTTTTCCGAACAACCCAAATCGAAATATTTCAACAACAATAAAAAAACACCTGTCCCAAAGTATGTGTGAATGACTGAAGATTGTTATGCAATTCTGTGGTTTGGAAATCAACAGATCTGTTACCAAAGCTTGAATGAGTGCCAAATATTTTGTGAGCCTTTGAGCCAAATGGAGAGTCTCACATGCAAGTTTTCAAACTCCCTTATTATTAAAATGGTAACAAAACTCAACTCCCTTCCCCAATCTGTGTCTGGCCGGGGAAAGTAGGCTAATAAAAACTGACATTAATCAACTATAAAAAGTGCACATAAGCAAACATTAAAGAAGGGCATTCAGGAACGGAGCGGACTGATTTGCAATCAGCTGGATGGAGTTTTTGGATTTGCCCTCATTTACGGAACCGAATTCCTCGTGGCCAGGGATCCCATCGGAGTTAAACCACTTTACTACGGAGTCGACGCCGAAGGGCGATACCTGTTCAGGTAAAATTAATCATACAACGGTTGACTAATCTCTATTTTGTAGAACAAAGAAAGCGACGAGTGACAACAATTCGAAGCATTTACATTTGGAATGGATTAAGCGAGACTCCACACGTTGATTAAGGCATGACAAAACGTTGCAACTAAACGATCACACTGCTATCCTTAGAAAATATTCGCTCAGTAAAATTATATGTAAAAAATTGCAAAATTTCAATAAAGACTCGACGAGATCAAATTCAAAATGTCAGTAATAAATATATTTAGATCTTTTATATATATATACATATATATATATATATATATATATATATATATATATATATATATATATATATATATATATAAAATTTCCAGTCAGAAAGAAATTGAAAACAGAAGAAACGTAACGATGCAGTAATGCATGCAATAATATATGTGAGATCATCACAACAAGTAAGCGTTAAAAAATTTCAGCAGCGAAATGAAGGTAATCGAAGATATCTGCCAAGAAAATCACATGACAACCTTCCCTCCCGGATATTTCTGGACGCCGAAAAGTGGATTCGTTCGCTATTATGAGGTGAGTAGCTTCAAACATAACACACAAAATTTATAATACTTCAAAGTAAGGAAACTCGTTTCCTAATTTATTAGAGGTGATATCTCAAGTGATATGATAAGATCAGTGATATTAGAATAATGTAACAGAAGATGAACATAGCAGAACCATCCTAAAACAGGAAAAAATAACCAAACTATTAAAAATTAAACTCCAATAAATTATTACTGAAACATTCGTCGTTGTCATAAAACAACAGTGTAGTGATAATATCTCCTCATATCTATTCATCGGTTATCAGTGAGTAAGAAGAAACGATAAAGGTCGACTCAAAGTTTTTACATTTGCAGACCCACTCAGGCAAATGCTTCACCAACTTATAACAGACTTTTAGCAAACGATGTTGTATAACACAGGCATAATACACATACATTCTGAAGTAGGTTTTGAAGGATGAGCTTACAAAAGGAAACGTCGATAAACTAGAGACTTTCAGCCATTGTGGTTCCAACCAAGCAGTGCGACACTCACTGCTGACCTCGACGTATTGAGAGAGACGCTCATCAAGGCCACCCACAAACGACTCATGAGCGATGCCCCAATAGGAGTGCTTCTCAGCGGAGGGCTTGATTCTAGCCTCGTCAGGTAACGCCTCGTATACACTTCAAAAGCATCCCTTTCTTTTTTCACCTCTATTTCACTACTTACCTCATTTGCGTATCAATTTTTTTCAAAGGAAGCAACAAGTCAGTACTGAAAGTATTTGAAACTTCAGTATTTTGCAAACGAATATCTATCGTTTCCCGTAATCTCAAATAAACAAAACACTTTCAGCTCAATAGCGATGAAAGAGATGCGTCGCCGAAATCTACCACTGTGTTCGTTTTCAATTGGCCTAGATGAAAATTCACCAGATGTGATTGCGGCGAGACGTGTTGCCGAATTTCTCGGCACGGAACATCACGAATTTCATTTCACTATTCAGGTTTCTTCAATTTCAAACCCTCAAAAAAGTCAGCTATCCACTGCATCAATGAAATAATTCAAGTAGACCGCAAAAGTATCGCCCATTTTTGCAGTAAGCTAGCTGCACAAAGTGTATTCATCATCGTAAGTTACAGTACAAAACAAAATGAAATGCTAAATGATAAATGATAATGGTAGACGCAATTACCGCACCAAAAAAATTTGTGAAAAAAAAGAAAAGTGCTATTCAATAAAAAATATTCTTATTTTCACAATTGGCTAATGTAATGGCCACTTGTAATGCGTATTTAATTTAGAGGGATCTGCATAATTCCTAATACAAGAGATAGACTAGAAGGTAATAATTGAACACAATCAGTGACGCGGATTTTCGCAATACCACTAGCACTAAATGAATCTCAACATCAAAAGAATCTGTAGCCGTCATCCGAATTTCTAGTGATCCCACGACCGTTACGAATAAAAGATTGCTACTACCTGCATTTTCAGTTCAAAAACACATCCAAATCGATTTGGAAATAAACTCGCACTAACCGATAAGGAAAAGAGATACATTAGAAAAGTGTAATAAATGTACTGATCCCCTATTTAATCATAAATTAGCAAATTGTGGTAAAAAGAAAAAGAGCTGTGGTGAATAATTAGTGAAAATGAAATGAGTAGTTTTATTGAAGGAAGGAATCGAATGCCTCCGTAAGCTCATATGGCACTTGGAGACTTACGATGTCACCTCAGTTCGTGCCTCAGTACCGATGTATTTTCTCTCGGAGAAGATCTCTTCGATGGGAATTAAAGTCGTTTTGTCGGGGGAAGGAGCCGATGAAATATTTGGTGGCTATCTATACTTCCATAATGCACCCAGTGAAGAGCAGTTTCAACAGGTAACTCCGAAAGGAAAAGTTGACTTCCTTCAAATGTCTACCAATCTACGTGCCTCTGAATTTATAGACTAATTCTGCGCCTCATTCAATTTAATCTTAGAAGAACTAAAAGTTAAACTGTATTTTCATAAAGAGGCTTTTGAAGGAGTAAGACATCAATAGAGATGATCGAAGAAAAGTGGGAACAAAGAAATGAGGAAGGTGAATTTACAGGAAACGATAAGACGTGTACGCCTGCTAAGTACAGCAGACTGTTTGCGTGCAGACAAGTCATGCATGGCCCATGCGCTGGAGGTTCGTGTCCCGTTCCTTGACAAGGCTTTCCTTGATGTCGCAATGCGCACGCATCCAAAATACAAACGTCCTGCTCCCAAATGTGCCGGCAGTATGCATCACGTTGAGAAATGGCTCTTGCGTACTGCCTTCGATACACAGGTAAGTATTCTCTTGTTCCCATTTCAGAGACAATCCCATTCTTCTCTTTCGCTCCATTCAATTCAGTTTGAGAAAAAAAGAAGTGAAATTAAAGGTATACTATTATAAAGAGGCTCAAGAAGGAGTAAAATACCAATACCTATGAGCGGATTAGCATGGGTGCCAAAAAACGCAACGAATTAGACAGTGAACTTAGGAAGTTTGCAAAAAGCGCCAATTGTACCTAGACAATGTTAAATATTGTCCCTTAACAAAATTACATCGTTCTGATCAACGCTATGGGAAAGAGAGCATAAAATTTTACTGTATGGGAAAAGGAAAGGGAAACGCCATGGGAAAGGGAGCAAAAATTGACAGTAACAGAGACCGTCGGAACGACCTAACATGGAGAATTTTCGTAACTTGCCAACGAAATACGAGCAACGGAAGTAAGGCGCAATAAACATTTTCAGGAGGAACCTTATCTACCAGAAGAAATATTGTGGCGACAGAAGGAACAGTTCTCCGATGGGGTCGGATATTCATGGATCGATCAGCTCGTGCACTATTGTGCCCAACAGGTTACCGATGAACAGGTTAGCTAGAGGAGTTCTTTTTAATTTACAGACGAATTCGTCGAATGATCTTTTTTTGAAAATTATATCGATAACGAAGTATAAAAATTCTAGTATGAATTTTTGAAACCGCGCTTTACGATCCTATTTTTGTTACAAGTGAATAGACTCTGCCAATTCGAAACGGCAACGAAGTAAACGATGCAAAGGCCTAAGATAAAATACTTCAACATATATAACGCACTACAATTGAGTATATGCAGTAAAAGACAGTCTTTCTTTTACTTGTTACTATTATTTCGATAGAATATGTGGGGTATGAGCATTTTTCCTTTAGATTTTCAATTAAACTGCATTCAAATCAAATGAAACTGGATATAGTTACTCATAATAATAAAGGCCATTAATAATCATTCATAAATAGTTAATGATGAAATTGCGTTAATGAACACATTTTTTCCGCGAAGTCAATTTCAAGTGTGCAAATCATTATAAAATGATCGCTGCACTCTTCACACGGCATTCTTCTTTCCAAGAAAGAGTTGTATCGATGTTGATTTACAAGTACGCTTCAGATGAGTAACGCTAGCCAACTTTTCCCGTTCAATACACCACATTCGAAAGAAGCGTTCTATATGCGTTCTGTATTCCATGAGCATTTCCCCACCGAAAATGCGGCCAAAACGGTACTCAAATGGATTCCAAAATGGCAGGTTGGTCAATTGTAGTTAACTGACGTTTCGATTTAATCAAATTTTTTGCCACATTCCTGTGGTGTAATTACTGCTTACATTATGATATATTAAGAACGAAAGAATTTAAAATTCTTGCTAGTCTGTACCCTTCGATCGACGTTTCACGTCAGTCGAACTGAATCAGGCGCAGCACTCCCACTACAACTTTCTCAGACAAAACTAATGAAACTGGCTACACTTTCATAGAAAGAAAATTTTTCGTTTCTAGATTGACTGCTGACAATCGATACATGCTCGAAAATCATGCGAAAATACCTCATCCTCTCCCACATGAACAACACCAAGAATAATGTGAAAATATTTAGGAGAATGAAGATCCATCAGGACGAGCTTCAAAGATCCACTTGAAGACAACCGAGACTGGACAAAAGGAAAGTGAACTGAACGCGAAGACGAAGTGTCCTATCGCATGTGCACAAAGACAACACAAGCTGTTGTCTGAGCCAATACAGGCATAAACAACTGCTTACGAACATCTCACTCAAATCATTGTTCACTATTCACCTTGTCGAAGTGTAAAACTCAGAAATGAACGATGTAAACAATAAATCAGCATTTGTAAATCGTGCTGTTATTGCTTAACAAAAGTAAAAATCAAATAAATAAATACATAAATCAGTTATAAAAGATAAAAACTTGTAAAGTACCAAATAAATCGGCATGTTAGCTTGACAAAACAACTTTATCACAAACAATAAGAAATTGACTTTCTTAGCACAAAATTTTTGTTGAACATTTTTATATGCATAAAGTGACAGTGATTACCACTTATTTCACATCTCCCAACGCCTCTAATGTCAGAAAGATGAAGTCGGAGAATGCAAACGAAGAGGAGAAAGGAAGAACAAAATGAAACTCTACTTTAACGATTTCATCAAATAAGCATGAACGAAGGGCAAAAATGATACAACTTACCATAAGCGTCGCCTGATAGATCTTATTTTTGCCAGGCTCATCGTAATTTGCACCCTTCAGCAATTCGGTCAACACCTGGTCGATTTCTTCGAGATTAATCGACGTATTCGCATTTGTTTCTTCACCACCCTCGGTCACTGCGGTTAGCTGATCGGCTGAAAACGATCAAAAAATGTGTCAATGTGGCCATCTGCAGATCAAAAAAGTGACTCTCACCGCGCTATCACCAAAAAAACGAACTCAATTATAAAATAATACTCTCTAATAATAAGATAATAAAAATACAAATAAAATTACCGGCTTCATGTAGTTTCCTGTTGCTTGTCCATAATGTCGGTCCACTAGCCTGTGGGGGTAACAGTAATCCAAGTGAAGTACGAGCTTTGTGCACATACGGATGTAACGTCGATGAAGGCAATTGCATTACGTTCGCTGCCGCATTCACCGTACACTCTCCACGAACCACCCTAAAATAATCTTTACTATTCCATGTTAAGCACATCCATCCACCAAATCTCAGTATTTGTAAACCTTTCAATCCTTTTCCATCGATATGCTCAGTTAATTATCAACGATTGTGAAGGAACAAGTTTCAACAAATAGAAGGAGTGCTGCCAAAATGCCTTAACTTTAAGGCTATGATGAACGCACTGGTTCACAACTGTTTTTATCATCTGTTCTAGAGACACGGCAAGAAAACTACTGCCAATACGCAACCAAAACCTTTCCGTTCATTAACATTTCAACGGTGCATTCGCAGATCTTTTCTGCGCGAAATTTTTAGTTGGTGTTCGTTCAAAACAAACGGCGCCACAATAGCTAATTTGGATGATGAATAGGACACTTGCATTAATATAGCTCTATGGAGTTTTTCCTTTTGCTCAGCAGAATAAAGTGACGGCTTGCAGACATCCTCAACACATCGATCGATCGCCTCCATACGCTCCTTATCGTTTGGATCGAGTGGAGGCCCCACCATATAGCTTTCCTTCTCAGTACTCTTCTTGACCTCCGAAGCCTTCAGCGCCTTGCCTCCGGGTGATTCATTCGATTCCTCCGGAGGCGCTACCACAGTTCCTGCACTTGGATCGCCGATACCATTCAACGCTATAAAAAGACAGTTTTCAAGGAATATTTATTATTAGCTCTAAAATAAGCTTTGGATGTCTTTGCTTCATCACTACTACTACACTTGTAAAGATCTTTCGAATCAAACCCTTTGCTAAAACTTTGGATGGGCAAATAAGCTTGCGTTTAGCATTTCCTTCTTAGAAAACTTCCTAGCTTGTTCGTCAATAATTCAACTGTAAATTTACTCGTGAAGATAACTTAGAAAACACCTGTAGAAGTTTGCTGAACCGACCGCATCGCTTCACGGAACAATCCGAAGTAGGCTCCGAGATAATCACTAGTCAAGCAATAGCGCTCGCAGGCCTCCTGAAATGGTGCACCCTAAAAAGATGCTTCGTATATTGTGTTGGTGATAAGTGAACGCTTCGACGAACGTCTATGACTGAAGCCGTTAAACGCATGTCTACTGACAAAGGAAGCGGCAGGCGGCTTCTCTACATATGATCAGTAGGAAAAGTATGCACAATTCTGTTGCTGAGACCGGGAAAGTCCTCTCCTCTCCCCTTCTCACGCAGTTTCCTGATTTTCGAAAACTCCGATCTCAAACAGTTAGAAGAAACCACCAAATATAGAAGTCTACCTTGACGAGACTAGCTGTTTAAAAAAAAAAAAAAAAACAATCAGTACAAAATATGAATGAGAAGATATGATGATTTCTTCTACACAATTTTGTTTTAATAACTCAACTACATAAATCGTGTTAACCAAATATTACTGCAATCTTGAATAAACATAAATTCATACAATCAACTATTACAACTAAGCTATAGCCACGTTGGATGATAACAACACTAATGCAATCAAAAAATTAATTTCCACATAATTTTTGAGGACAAATGCATTCTAACACACTGCTTATAGAATAATGGAGACTGAATTAGGCTTCCCGTAACGCAGAAAGTTGTGTCCCGTTACGACTATTAGGCTCCAAATTTGAATGATATACAAAAGAACACTCCATTACTGATACCTGCTAAATTCTGTGACTAATCACAAACGCGACTCGATTGTCGGCCTTTAATATAGATCTGCAGATCTCAATGTTGGTTGCTACAGCGATGATAATAAGAGTAAAAGATGTCTCAGACTATCCTTCCTATGGCAAGGCAGCAATAAGTTCATCAGATCGCAGCCACTGAATTAGTTCACCTGCTTAGTAGGAAATGAAACGGTGATTTACTTGTCCAGTCGTGGCCCCTTGCGACCTCACATGTGCTTTCTTGTGTGCTCAACAGTTTTTTTCCTGCGGGAACAGAACAACACTATTTTGCTCCCCATAGGATTCCTTTCATTTGAATAAGAAAAAAAGCTCTTGAAAATACGAGGTTCTAAAGACGCGAAGGAGGAGCTGAGGTGAGGTAAATCAAGGTAAAGAGAGTATGAGTTAACTATTGTGATGTTCAATGAAAGCTTTCTTATTGTTCTGTCCTCAGACAACAAACGAAAGATGTAATGGAAAGATGAACTAGCAATAGACTTACATTAGGAGTGAGAGCACCTTTCCATACCCTCACAATCGCTCTCATAAGTCGCATCTTTGTATCCTTTCCAACTAGGCTGCGTGACACACATGTCTCCATAATTTTGCGCACTTGATCATCTTCCATAAATTCTGCAAAATGGGAATTCAATGAACCTTAGCTTAAAACGTGCAACTTCAAAAAATCATTTCAGCACCTACTACTAGCGATATATCATGCTGCATGGGTATCTCCTCTGCATTTGTAAGGCAGGCGAGTCGGCCACTGATCAAGCCCAAACAATGCGTCGTGCAAGGTAAGTCAGAGAAGGTCAACAGCATACAGGCATATCAAACGATGGCCCAGAATGTCTCAAGAAGCTAGCCTGAGGCAAAATGGGAGGATATAAAAGAGGTCGATGTGCTCATGTGTTCATTCCGGCTTCAAAACTGATTTTAAGGCCGAGTGGGCCTGCGTGTAGCCGTTGGATTGCATGAGGTGATCGGCCGCAGCGTGGAGTTCGACTGCCGGATGTGCTGTTGATTCGGGCTATCCTAGTGTCCCTTCACGTTTGCCACCATATTGTATGAGTGTGATAAACTGTTCGTCCCTTACATCTCTGTTGTCTCACAATTTACTCCACCGCAACTCGATAGAGGGTGCAGATCCTCGACGAGACCTGGATGACTAGAACAGCCAAGGGGAGCATACACTTACACATTTGGTAAAACTCAATGAATGAAAAAAAAAGTTTCATGTTATCAGCGCAGCAATTTTTCACGAGCAAACTTTTCCTGTTTCAGTCTTTTAAAGAAAAATCTCAACAAATCGATGAAGAAAAAACAGTACTACCAAAAAGTCACCTTCACTACTATCGAGTATATCATCTGGCGCCTCTGAACCTCGCTCTGCTGCTGCATCCAATGGGCCATAATGCAACGCCTTAAAATATGAAACATGAATCACGGAATAAGCCAGGCAACAAATACATTATATTCAAAAACTCTCTGCAGTTCCGGTTTCTGGCGGTTTTCGGGTGCCCAGTCTGGTACCGGCCTGAAAAACCGGAAACCAGAATAGCCAAAGGCAATGCGAACCACATGTAGCAATTACGTTACTAAGTAGAAAAACAGATCTCCGTTCATTCTGGCGCTTTCTGAAATAAGAAAGAACTATTCAATGGTGGCTGAAACGAAGCCAAAAAGGAGGGCAGAAGATAAGACACGGTTCGTCGAGCGATGCGCTTACCTGCTATCCATTGATAGCAACATTAGTAACAGTAATGCTAGAAATTCGGGAGAGCCAGGGGTGTTGCTAATTTAACAGCAACTACTACTGTCAATTAATAGGTTTAAAGAGCGCTATAAGCAATAGTAAAAAGGAAAATAAATAAGATAGCACCTGATAGCAGTAGCATTACTAATTACCAAATACCTTTCACTATTGCTAACTGCATTAACTGTCACTACCACTGATACCAGCTATTCGAAATGCAATAAATTGCAAATCATTATCACTACCAGTTCCATTAGTACTTGCTGATATCAGCTACAATGCCAGTACCATCATTAAAACTACCATCAACACTGTTTTTAGAATTAATAGTGGTGCTGCCACTACTAGTTACTTCTTTAAGTGATCGGTGATACTCCGACTAGAGATTTGAGCCAAAGAGTTGTGGAGCACCCCGATGAGGGAATATCCGAATCAACAACAATAAGTGGGCTTCCTGTATGGACACTTACTTCCGAGGCCAGGAAAAAAAATTAGTGAGTCAGAATAGCGGAGGTTAATGACTCCAACTACGAGAAAAAAGGCATTTCTCCCTCATTGGTGTTGAGTGTAGACAAAAGAGTCAAGTTCAGTTCCTGATTTCGGCTCCCTCAACAGCAAAGATCTGACTTCAAGAGTCGCTCATCACTGCTTCCAAGCTGATAAATTCAATCATGCATCGTGAGATGTGTGCAATTGGAACGTAAAATTATGCAACATACCGCACAAAAAAAAAAACGATGTACTGAATGAAGTGGCTGAAAGCCATGTTCGTGCGCATATAAAAGAGTATTTTTCAACAGCTTGCCTAAAGCGATGCGACTGCGTAGACATGAAACCTGTGGTAGGAATATTCCTAAGAAATGAGAATAAAGCGACGAAAATATTGCTGACGCCACATCAAAATCCCAAATCTTCATATGTGCTATGGAACTGCTGCATCAAATTACTTCAAGTGTTACTTTCTATTGCAGCATTTGGAAAAGATGCGGAGAACATTAAGGAATATCTACTGCAAGATATCAGCCAGCTGTACGCTTGAACGAGTCGCCACAAAACTATTTCTACGAATTCTCCACTAGCCAAGATAGAAAATAAACCTGATCTGAAGTAGCAAAGTACGGTGATTCACAAAGTGAATCGGCGAAAGTACCTTCGTCACCATCCGCTACTGGTTCGCTTACAACGCGATGTACACTCTTCGGCTTTCTCTTATTCGATCCACTCGGTGTGTAACTGTCCGGTGATGGTGAATTCTCTGAATAATCGTATATAAGGATAAGTAATCAAAATCGGGTAAACTAGTGGATAATATATAACGAAAGACGTTCTCCAACGATCTGTTAATCATTCAGATGTCAATAATTCATGTAGCCATAAGCTGATGCAGTCTGCACATGCATAATTTTATAGGCACTAGTGCATGTGAATGGAGTTAACTGGAATAGTTAGCAAGTAGAGGGATGAAGAGAGCAAGAATAGTAAGCCAGAAATAAAGTGGATAAACTGAACTGGAAGACGAATAACTAAACCACCTCTGCGATTTCCAAACGAGGAAAACATTCACAAAAATTTTCAAAAGCTGAGAAAATATGAACCTCATCAAAATTAAAGCAGTCACGAATCTCCTATGAATTAAATTCGGCGCAGTGCAACAATTGTGAATATTACAATCAAATCAGTTATTAAAAAAAATGATGAGGACCACCCATCAAGAAACTGTTTCAAATGTGCATCACATTATATGATACTAGAAATGTTGACTAGGACCGATAACAAGCATAATACACTGCTACCTTGTATACGAACAGTTTATCTTGAGTTCCACTATGCTACGATGGAGACGGATTATGATGATGCAGGTGCAAGTGAAACAAACTGCAAGAGAGGGTGCCACCTGTGAGTGTAGCTCTCCTTTCTGACACTTGATCCTAACTCCCTCTTACCTTCGGGTTGTGTACGGTTCCCTACGTTTATTATAACGTAACAGTTGAAAGAAGAAAGTTACACAAAAGATGAGATAACACAAAAATGGCTAGATTAAACAGAAACCTTCACTGTTAGCGCGTTGTTCCATCTTGGCGGTCAGCAATCCCAACACTGAGTTCAGCTTTTCTCCTTTCTTTCCACCGTTGTGCTCGGGCGTATCTGCTGATTGCTCCTCATACTTTGCCATGGTAAGCTAAAACACAACAAATGCATCTAATTTGCAGCTTGAGGATGTAGCCCAGCCAAAAGCACTAATGGACGGATGTGAGTTTATAGCAGACCCCCATCCCTTTTCTGTTCTTTCTCTTTACTTTCCATATGTCTAAGGAAATGCGGCGGTTTCTGGACGCTCGCCAGCAATCAAAAGCGATAATCTAGGGTATGTGGGAATTCGTAGTCCAAATATGGCATGATCATTTGACCATGATAGCGGGGAAATCGCAGCACTCTCATCACAATAGTGGAGGAATCAGTGGGCCTGCCAAGAAGGGGAAGGAGAGGGGGGGGAGGGAAAGAGTAGGAACAGTTCGCTCAAATCACAATTACCTTCCAAAGACAATATCAGGTAACCGCTTAAGTGAAGCCAGAACACTGACTGAAAACTTGTTCGCGCGAGGCACTATCAAATTCTCGCTTGTACATAGCTGGAAAATTGGTGACACACTTGCACGCACCAGAAACTATGAAATCAGTGCTGCCGAAACGTTAAAATACACGAGGCGTACCTGTCCACACGAGAAGCATAAGGCTATGAAGCTCGAAAATATCCGACAGGCATTTATCCGCGAGGAAAGCAAAAAGTCAGTGCTTAAAAAGCGCGACGCATTCCTCCAACACGTTCACACAGCGGCTATTCTATGGATTCTTCATTGTGGATAAAAATTAGGATGCACATGCTTTCCGCAGTCATTGATGGAAATTCGGTCAGTGATCACCAACTTTTCGAAGCATCATCAATGACACCTTATCATCCCTTTCATCAGTGCCATCGATCAGAACTATCTTTTTACTTACCTTGGAAGAAATGATGCAAAAACAACTCCACAATATATCCATCTCATTTTTTCCAATAATCAAACTAATACAAAGGTAGTAAGATGAGTAAGTCGATAAAAATATTACACTTTTGATCTACGCGGTAGAAACTTTCAAAACTGCCCATCTTCATATCTGAGTACTATCACCTAGAACATCTTCAACGCTAAACAACAAACCCAAAATCGATCATAAACATATGCTACAGAAACAACTAAGATCAAAAGCGTCATACTCTTACCCCACCGCATCTCAGCCACTCAACACTGACAACTGTGTGAGCCATTCTGAAATGAGATAAACTCTCGCGCCATAATTTCAAATCCGTCGATCAATATTAGTTACAAAATTTGTAAAGTCGCGGGAGGTCAACATAGTCTGCTTGCTACGCAAGACTTTTCGATGTGAAGCAATGCGTCTCCTTTTCCGCTTGAGCTTTGCGCAAATAATTACGAGCTTACTTTCAAATGTCAATTCACTAAAGATCGAAGTAGCCGAAATGATTTGTTTATGGCGCATTTGTCCACTCTGAACCACCTTGCCTTAGGAAGTAATGATATTTTCTAATCATCATAAACCACGCTGAGCTATGATGATATAGTTTTAAAAATTTAGAGAAAAACTGAACAGAATGTGATACTCTTACCTTTTTTTTCTTTTCAAACCAGAGAGAACCACAGAATATGGTAAGTTCAGTTTTATAGTCGAGTGCAGTGAGAGGAGAAGCAAAAATTGATGCGAAGATGTTGTGTAGTTTCATAACGTTGTATTATTAGAGGTTATTCTGTGATGTTGGACTACTCTGTTTACTGACTGCTGTGCGTATCCGATGTTGTTGGTGATGTGTGTTGCGCACACTGCCTGCCATGCTTTTAAATTCGAAATTCATATTTTGCTGCAATGAGACATTGCGCCCTTCTATCCATCTTAGGGCTGTCATACCTCCAACGGTGGTGATGATATGAATTTTCACGGCAATCAAATCGGATTGCCGATTTATTGGGCAGAGCGGTGCAATTTTAGCACAGGTGTGAAGCTCACCTTGCTGCGCTCATTCTAACTAGCCAATTAATTGCTTCCAATATCTGAATAATTTTTTGTTAATGCGAAATGATTTTCTTTTGCAGTAGGAAAACTGCCTTAATCTTTGCTCGCATTGCACCTTTAAATAGTTATTTCATTCCCATCCTCTGTATTGCCAACCTTTAAGTTGACAATCCAGTGCCACTCACTCAGCCTTAATCGCTGCGAATGAACGACTATAAACCTATGAAGGCATAAGCCAGAGTTGCGTAAATTATAGAGAAGAGTGGTATAAATTAGTGCAGATTATTGGACAGAGGTATTATACAAGTCACAGCTCGAAATTTCAAATCAAAAACAGATCGGAGTAATATAATTTGGGAGATGCTTTCAAAGCAGAAAAGTAGAGAACGTCACGAGAAGTACAGAATCAAATAATACTGCTTGCAATAGTCCAGTTTAGAAAGATCACCGATTGGAGACTATGTTAGTGGCATTATTTGAAAATAATCGCAGAGCTAGAGTAAGGATAAGATACTCTAAAGTTGACGCCAACAATAACAGTATCGTTTACTTCAGTTATATCGGCGTCAAGTATCGTAGATGGCCGGGCTCTCTTATTGCTGAGTTAACGGTATAGCACCTTCGAAGCCTATATGGGCACAAATGTCATCGTAATTGGTACACTAAACGCAAATCCGACAATTCTCAGGTTAGGCAACCATTATTAACTTTTCGTGCATCGTATTACCTCTGCAATATTTTAACAACATCTTCACCGACAGAAAGTAGGAATATATGAAATGGTCAGTTTCATTTACTCTCTACGCATCGCAGAATGTATGAAACAATAGATGAAATCATCGGTGGTTGAAAAATTTTTAGTGTAAAATCAATTCGAAGTGTTCTCACAAAACTTTAAAGTACCATATGAATTTTGGGTGTTAAAATTGCAAGAATATTGACTACGGGTTAGATTCGATGCGCAAATAGGGCATCTAATAAGGGCCTCATGACAAAAAAAAGAAAGAGTTATTCTGATGGTAAAGACGAGATAGGAGAGAAACGGCTTTGTAACAAATGTCAGATTTTAATCACTCAATGATAGCACTACAAATGCATACAAAAAATAGTGAATATAATTTGGTGGACTTTCGTGTTACTAAACTCTGCAGCTAAAATGTGCTAAAATTATGCATAGAGCAGAATGTGAACTAAACAATCTTAAAAAAAAAAAAAAAACTAAACTAAACACTATCTTTAAAAGGAAATATATCAGAGTAGTGCTCATAGTATGTGCATGGACTTGCTGCATTAACAAATTTAATGATACAAGCACAGTAATATAACTTTATGAGCCGCATTTCTCTCATCTCTAATCAGACGCAGAGATGAGGAAAGAGAGCAATCTACAAATTACACGACAATGAAATCCAAAATTTCTAGTTGGAAAACACTTTTAACTCACCGGAACAGGCACTTGGATTTGATTCGGTAGTTCGTTGTCTCGCTCATTTAGTGTTAACATCGCTTTCATCATACCTTCGCGTGATCGATGAAAATACGTCTGAACGGTTGTGAAGGGTACCTATAGGAAAATCAATTTTTAAGAGTTTTTTTTTCCATTTGAGTGAAATTCTCTCATCCCTTAGCATAACACATATATAACACATTAAGATATAATACTTATAAACATAACACGATTCATCCCTGCTGCATTATGCACGCGAAACAAATACTGAAAAAAAGTTATATAGGCGAACTTATCGCCCCTCCCCCCCCCTTCCTACAAAGCAGTTTGCCATGCTTTTACACTCCTAACATTTACTTAATTCTCCATCAGTCGAATAACTTTAGCAAATTATGTGAGGGATGCCTCACTGCGCTATTTGAAACGAAATCAAATGCGAAACAAACGTATGCTACGAAAAACCTCCACAAGTTGCAAAATTCTTCCCGCACTCCAAAACAGAGGAAATCTAGATGCACTCATATCGACAAATCTTATCATTTGGCAAGATAAAGAACAATTTTTTTGAAATATATCCCCTCGTAAAGCGTATGAAAAGGTTGTCGGAAACGACTCACTCAAATGTACGAAAAATTCCTAATCAGAGAAAAGGTGATCTAGCAATAACGCTACATTAACGATAGCGTTCAAAAAAATAGCAGAACTGTTGCTTGAACACAAATATGTCGTTAATTTTTAGGTAGAAATTTATAGAATAGAAATATAGTTTAAAGGAAACATACACCATAAAAAAACGATGCTGCTTTCAAAGTCCTCTGCCCACTGAGTGCGTCCATTACCGCCGTGCAAAGACGCTCTTTCTTTTCAGGATCATCGTACTGACAATTGGATACGGTGGTCCATACAACTTCTTGCATTGCTAAAATTTGAACATTTATGCTACTTGCATTAAATTTTTGTGCAACTCCACTTTATACCATCCAAAAATGGATGCCGCAAATTTTGCTACCCCCCTTTGAATGCAAGAAAGTGAAAGCGATTTTCTTTACTCGTTGCTAACAAGCATGGAAATCTTGCAATCTTCTATATAAGCATAATGAAAAAATAACAGGATGCAAAGCAATTCTAGAATGGTAACAAAACATGATGAAACAACTAACTGTGTGGATGCTTTTTCCAGCTCTCCGGAATTTCGATTGGCTGAAATGGTACATAACCGCCAGCAGCCGATGCCCTCTTTCGTCTTCTTTCAACCGTTGCGACCGGCTGTGCAGCATCCAACGATCGCTTCGAACCTCTTAAATGCAATTAAATCTTCACTTCATTTAAGCGCCTTGCTCCATCCTTAAGTCATCAATATATATTACTTAGAAATTATGGTTAATGACAGCCTTTATTCAATTAAGAATAGGCTCTAAATTTTCTCTATCCCCTCTCCTCTCCTCCCTCCTCCCCTTCCCTCATGTAAGACATCTGCGCAACTCATGAAGTCGAGTCCAAAAATATCGAACAAGTTCTGGAATGACCAAATTTACGTCAGTGACAGTCGTTTGACCGAACATCGACTAAGCTTTTTTACGATGACTTTTTGGGAAAATATACAAATTTATATGCAATGATAAAATACTAAAAAACCGATTTTTTTTTGAAGAAATTTCATTCGCCGATTGCTACTAGATTGTAAACACCCAAATATTCTATTATGCAGATTTACTTCTTTTCTCTTTTTTCTCCACTTCACGAATCACTTTCTTCTAAGAAAGAAACCTGCGCAGAAACTTCAAATTATCTAGAAAGAACACCTTACTCGAACGTACCACTAAGCAGCTGTATTTCTTAGCGCATTGTAATGCTGCGAAAAACACGACCTAACCGCTGAACATTTCAAGTGGGGAATGTGGTAAGCGCGGACAGCAAACCTCGTAGTTTTCAAGACATGATGCATAGGTCTGTTTGATTGAGACGAGATAAGACTACATATTATATGAATGCCCATCTTGTCGCAAAATAGCTTTCAAAATCGTTTCCATTCTCAGGTCTACAGCAGTTAACTAAACGTGTTTGTACCTACTAGCCCCCTCCCCTCCCCATTCTCCCAGAAATTTCCTTTACAAAAACAGACCTCCGATTATCGCCATCCATCAGTGCAGCGTTCCAATATCTCACCTGCAATGTGAACTCAGTTCATTGAAGATATTAGTGGATTCCACGATTCGGTTGAACGATGCAACAAGGGCGGGAAATGAATTGAAAATTGCATTATTCAAATATGAACATTTAAAAAGAGACCCCCCAGAAGTAAAAACTAAACCTAAATACATGATAATCATGTTTCTCCAGCGAGGCTTCTGTATTCACCTTGATCTGGCTCCATTTCAACTACAACTAGATCGCAAGGTCCAATTTGCCGGTGATTTCTGTGGCACTCTAGGGCTCTGCGGTGGGCCCAGTATCCTTTTGACATATGTGAACGAAATTATTAGCTATATGTGGTTGATGCAATCGTGTGCAGATGACTTTTTCTATGTCCAACTGTCAGATAATATGTAATAATTCAGCTACTCAGTCTTCACTCACTATCGAAGACATTCCCTGTGCCAATTGTTTGGAAACTATGATCGACGGTAAGATACAGTTCACTCTATCAGAAACGGTATGAAAGCGCATAATGCAGTCAACTTCATTTCCGGTGCTTTTAAAATTTTAAATACTGATTTCTTACTCAGCACGTGTATGATATTTGCCCTACCCCTCCTCCATTATAACATTATTATCTAATCCTCCACAATCCCGAAGGACTCATACCGAACTCTTAGCGATATGACTGAAGCTTACGACATTTATGATGACACTGGTCTAAACTATAGAGCGTCACTTGATTGCGTTCGCTTTACACAAAGTAACGAAAACAGTTTGTATTGTAACGGGAACAAATGGTTTAATATTCCAAAGTTCAGGCAGTAAGTGTGGTACTCATAAACATTTTGTCTCAAAAAGGATAGTGACGTTATGGTACCACTTACCTTGAAGAAACTGAACTAGTGGTAAACAGGGCCGTCTCCGTCACTTGAACAAAACGCTTCAATATTTCAGTTCCTGAAAAAAGGGTGTTTTCCATTCCGATGATAAGATGATTCTAAACCGATTTCATAAACAATAAGCCTGAAAGCGATCATCTCTACATCGAGAACAAGCAAGTGAAAAAGAAACCTTATAAATGAGCATTTTCCTATGTAAACTAGCCATTTACTACAGACACTATCTATTAGCATCGTGTTATGTGCAAATGTTGAAGGTATTCGATGACGTCAATATCCTTAAAAAGATGAGGATCGTTTACCTTCCGAGATCAACTTACAATATCACTGCTTTCAACTTACCTAATGATCAGGTAACGCACACTTCGCATACATTTCTCAACAAAACAGAAAATCGTAGAGATTATTATCAGAAAGAAGCATGAGGGAATCTGCTACTTCTACCTCTTACAAGTGAAATGGAAATTCTAGAGAAACATATAAGTTCCCATAAGGAAAGATGGAAGAATTTCCAGATATCAGTTGATTGTCGTCACATATGTACGTCCATCGTGTACCTACATACCCACTGGCAATCATTCGACTTTTTAATCGAGGTTTATTCAGTCAATTCAGTGCTTAACTTTCCCAACTAACAAATGTTTACCTACGGCAATCAAACGATCAGCACAAGCTTCTTACGAAATCACTTACATAATCGGAGCTCATCTTTCCACGTAATCACTTTACTTCCACCGTCACTGCTAATCATAATTTATTAGCTCAATCACCTCACCTAACATCTGTTTTCTATTGGCCGCCATTGATTCAGGTTTCCGCAAAAGCAATTACAGATTGCCTTGGACATGCAATCTTCGCTAAGATACTTTTGAGATTCGGCTTCTTTCTTCTTTTCTCAATATTTCTAGTTATCTCCCGTACAAACAACCATTGCGTAGATGTAAAGTGTCGTTGCATGAACGTATGCTTCTCATGTAAGATGGAGCACAGTCGAGCAAGGGCATTAGATAACGACATGCAGGTCGATACGGCGGACACACCACCAGGAGACGAGACGCATCTGCAGACATCATTACACCAGAACGCCAACAGACATCGAAGCAAACGCCGGTTGTCGTCCCACACGACCCACCTGCTTCTTGCAACGCAAAAAAAAACTGCGCTCCCTCTAAACACCTTACTTGAAATGCGTTCCACAAAAATATTCTACTACAACTGTCAAGTTAAGGGAAAAAAGTGCATCAAATTCACTTTTTACTCGAATCGGAGAAACAAAGCAAAACAAAATACGAATTATGTGATAGTCCAGTGCTTAAAACCTCGCATTTCCGTTTAAACCGCGTTGGCAATGCCATTCGAACTAGCGCATCATATACTGCATTTCGGCCAACATTGAAGACCAAAAAACATCGAATTATTATCAGACCTATGAGCTTGATGAGTAGAAGTAGAAGAATATTCGAATGCCTATCAAGCAGTATGACCCTTTTTCCTATCACAATAAGTACAAAAAACAAACACACTTTAAACAAACGTCGAACTTTTCAGTTGAATATAATCAAACTTTCCACTGAATTATCTAGGAAATGGTAATTGAATGCAAATCTCACAAAACCTTCAAAAATTTCAAACTCATAAATAACCTAAGCAAGTTTTTAGCACCTGCGAAAATTACCTCGAAGGTAAAAAGACGAGTGGGGATAAGCAAAAGCCAACTAAAATATTTATCTATTTATATATTAGCACTCTTATCACTTTCTGTAAAAATTATTGGTCAACTCAAATCGAGTAATGTTGGTCGACTTGTAGAACCAAGATATGCTATGCAACGGATGCGCAATTGATAGCTTTGATACATAGTAAATCCACACATCCATCTCGCCTTTGACGTTTACATATCAAATCTGTGGAGGAACCGAATATCACCTGAACAGGAAATGCGGTAAGCAATTTTATGCCTAGATAACGTACCCTAAAAACCTTATTATTCAGCATTTATAACATCAACTAACCTAGAAGATATAATAAAGGTTTTTTCATAGCATTAAACTACCCATTTCCGTTCTTGTTACGTTTCGAACCTGAACGTGCTTACATAAAAGGTGATGTCTGATGCACGAATACATTCCACACCGAACGTAAGCGCACGCCTCAATCGTTCAAATGATCGAAGAGTTTGCGTAAGCGTTAACCTGCTTCTTTTTTCCTCCTCGTTGTTCCACATGCATCTTTGTGACGCATAACAATACAACAACCAGCTTTCTATTCATTATATACGCTGGCCTCAAAGATACCTACACGGGTAGCATGCAAAAAGTGCCCCAAAATGTTTCCTGATCGGAAAACTACAGCATCTACAGTTGCAGTGGGTTACAAGTCCAGAATATGCAATCAGTCAGAAATTCAAGCAGGATGAATTCGTTTCGCAATTATTCAATTACTGAAAGAAATTGCAAAAAGAACTTCATATATACCAGTTTCCATATGAAAGTAATGGAATACTCCATATCAGAATTGAATTGATAATGATAAATCCACTCTCGCATGGTAAGAGTAGAACAACTAGAACGATTTAAGCATGAGTGGGCGATAGTGACGAGATACGTAACATTAACGCGGGTGGCGTGTGTGGTATTGTGTGCATAAGCCGCGTCCCGACGGCCCGTTGCTGATTCGACACAATCGCTGAGGGCAGAGAGTGCAAAGTGTGTGCACCGACCGATCCCCTATCGACGAGCACAAAATCAGAGATACGTACGCGATGCGCAATATTTCTTTCGTCTCGAAATTACGCCTGCTGATGAGAATGACACTTTATTAGATACTCCAACAAACAGCTAGCTGTCTTTGCAATAGGATCCTCGTTAATGTTTTGCATGATTGAAGCATCTCATAGCATAGAGTAATAGCACTGGACTGTAACTAGCATCACCTCATCATCTCTCCTTTTCATTCATATCGCAATACCGAGCATTCACTCTCTACATAATCTTCAGCCTACAATAAAATATCTTCGTGCCGCACACTACCAAACAACACCTAAAAACTGCTTTTAAGCCGCACTAAAACCACAAAGCAAAGCGCGAGATAAAGGGAGGGATGTGTGTATGTGCACAAGTGGGGCTGCCGAAGTGATGGGCGGTACGGCGAGCAACGGCGGCGCACGCTCAACGGCGGTTCGACGGGAGGGATCGACTCAGCGGTCGCAGATCCAGTCGAGAGACACACTGAAAACACCATCAGACCCATCCTTGTTCAACACACGTCGATCGTGCCAAAGAAGCGCGTGAAAAGAGTGTGTCCACGAGAGTATGCCGACGACGCAGAGGAGAAATAGCGCGGGAAAGCGAGCAGCGTGGAGCAGTGACCGCGGTGATGCATCGAGAAAAGCATCACCCAGCAAGAGAGTCCGCGACGACAGGCACAGCGGTGGTGGTCGTTAGCTGAACGAGGCGACCGGCCGACGAGGCAAACGCACTCTGTTGCCCGATCGAATACCGGAGATCAGCGACACAGTGGCAGTCCGTGCAGGCGCATACCGCGATCCGCGTAACGAGCGCCCATGCGTTCTCTTCCGATTTGTTGTCGCTTAAGCGACGTTGCATGTACCCTCGTCATGGTGATACATCAATATGTGGATTAGGGGCGAGGCTAATTCTGGTTAGGTTAGCACGACCTAGGTGATTTGAAGAAACGAAACCGACAACATTCTAGAATACCCGATATAAAATCTAAAGCGATACGCTAATCGGCAAATCGGAAATACACTCTCTGACTCTATTACAGTAAGTCGACTACCAATAGACCATCCGCCGAATGTCGCTGTGTATGTCACGGATGTTGCACAAAAGCTGTGAATATATCACAATGTTTAACGGACGTTCCACTGGTACAGCACTTCCTGTGACTGTATTTTCCATATAATCGCTCACCTTACACTTTTTCGCCATTAAGATAACAATTCAGACATGCAGTATTTCCGCAGAAGCCGCTAGCCTTATCTCAAGTTATAAGTCACACCATTTCAGATCCCATTATTCTTCAGGGTTTCCATCCATCCCACTCTGGTCTTCGAAATAGTGGGTACGGCGATGTCCATTTGCGTGGTTCTTCCCTCCCCCCCCTGCCCCTCCCCTCCTGTTTTGGCACTTCCCGTCACAGCTGCTTCAAGATTGTGGAAGGGGAAATTTCATATGCATGAACACTGCGAGTGAGAATAAGCTGAAAACTTCTCAATTAACGAATGATTTTAAGCGAAAGCAAATATGAGAAATTGATAACGAAATGCGGATACGTATATTTCAGTTCCAACGACCGAAATATAACAAAAAATATCAAAAATACGATAATAATCTACACAGAAAATGAAAAGCATTTTTGTTTTCCAGGTGCACACATTTTGAAGCTTGTACCTGTTCATTCAGCTCTCCGTCCATCTGCACTTCTCGGGTGGAGATTCACTGTAGCAATTCGGAAGAAATTTATAGGATCGATATCCTAACTGATTTTCATGTCTGACTCGAAAATTGTCGCCGTACTACTGACTGTACTGTTTTATGCCTGTTCAAGTTGCCATGGATTCAAGCCCTGCCGTACTGAACCGAACATTACTCCTTTTCAGCGATGCCTTCATAAAGGAGACCATGGAAGTGTTTTTCCTTGTTGCTTTCACGGGATCAGACTCCCAAAGGCTCCTGCATAACCCTAAACCTCACTACTAGGGGTTTTCGAGTATCGTGTTCTGGGGTACTAAATCATGAAAGTAGGAGGACTTGAATATGCCACTGAAATATGGTCTGATTTACGATCAAGAAAAAGAGGACTGCGTTAAATCGCTATCATACTATAAAAAAACAAAACATGAGTATTAACGAAAGCGCTTCAAGAGCTCGTGCCGCGTATTCCTCCGAGATCAAAGGTACGCAATTTGCGGATGGGTGCAAGGTTTCCAAGAAAGTGTGGCGATTGTGCTTCTAAATTTTTATGTCGCCGCTAAATTCCATGAATGTTCGTTTTCCAAGCATGTGGATATCGTAAATGCTATTTTTGAAAACTCAGAAATTTTACTTTCAATTGACAGCCCCACGTTTTCACTCGCGCTCAAAAGCTCATTTCATCGACATGAACGAATGACAGGACAATTCAACTGGCATGACGCCACCTGAAATCACATCTTTGTGCCATCGGACAAGGTCTTCGTTCTGACAGGAAGGGAACGCAGGATTTCAGCTCCATGCCGACATCGTTTGAATCACTAACTCATCGAAGGGCAGATCCACATCACTTTACCTTTGCCTATACAACCTGTGGTGCCTGTGAACGACCCAAACCCGCAACAGCAGTCTCCAGTTACCCTACAATACCTTGTCTCTCGCGTCGCCGTAAGCGTCAGTATCCTTCTTTGGACCTCTGCTTTCTCAAAAAAGTTCAGTCTCATCCCTCTCAATTTTGGGTGCAACAAGTCCGGCAGACCGAACAACATGTGAAGAGCGGATGTCACAAGAGGGAAAACTGTATATTTTAAGCAAGGAGACGTTGGAGTCAGGCCTAGGCTTTGTGTAATTTTCGGCCAGGGCTCCAGACTGATTGTTGTAACATTTTTGATCTGTTATGGTTTTGTTTAATCCAAGGACAGTGCGAATTTGAACATGCATAACTGGCTGACTTATTGTAATTATGCAGGCTGTTGCTTTCATAGTCGCATTCTGGCATAACGTGGAGTTTGTGTTATTATGAAAAAATTATTGAAATCAAAAGTTTGCATTAATAGAAATGTACCGACGTCAATTCTTCATAAGGATCTCAGAATACGTGCTGAGTAAACTCTACCTGCCCTCTTCGAGAATCGATCTTAGCGCTGTAGCCTTAATTCATCTTTCCTGGGTATCGTGACTGCAAAACTACGCTTTGTAAAGGATACAACATTTTCACTGTGCGCAGTATAGTGGATTTGCTCGATTTCAGCGCACTAGCTGAAATTAATGCTGCCATTAATATTCTGACCTTGTGAACTTGGCTTAGAGATGTTTTTCCTGATTCTTTGCTTTCTTTGACTTCGACGTCCAAATTTCCAGAAGCGAAATTTGTGCAAATACAGCTCGCCCTAGAGTATTAAAAATCATAACCTACTATGACTATTTATCATACTTTCACTACTGCACAAGCATTGAGTACCTATACTCTCATTTTTATTTCTGCATAAATTTTACCGGTAAATGCTTGTTCTTCGTTGCAATAATGACACAACGAATGATCGCTCGGATAACGCAAACGCGTTCTTCAGATATGTAATTAATAATGAGTTGAACGTTCATCAGTGAGTCAGTTTACTAAAGAACGCTAACTTTTGCATTGTTGTTGACTATGCAACCAAAGCAATGCATTAGCAGTATATATATATATATATATATATATATATATATATATATATATATATATATATATATATATATATATATATATATATATATATATATATATATATATATATATATATATATATATATATATATATTTGAGATGCTCAACAACTGACAACAGTTTACTGTTGTTGCAGGGAACAACCACGCTGCGATTGCGCATGAAAACACAGACTCTTGGTCAATTGCTGGACGTATTCGACCCGCCGCTGTTCAACTTTGACGCCAGTGCGCATATCCAGTACCAGAATCTCCTGCACCGATGATGTCCCTGTGCCGCTCAACGCGTACTCGCCGCATTCCCATTCGTTTTCACGTGGGTCCCGCAAAGACGACGTATCATTCGTTACTGAAAAGGGGATATGTTGTGGGAACGACCACGCTACGATTCCGCTTTCGAGCGATGTTATGGAAACGACCACGCAGCGACTCTTCTTGCGCGCATCGAGCTCGGTGGTATGTGTTCTTCTCTGCCTTATCATTTGCGCATTTTCTCTGCTTGTATGGCTGCATGTTTTCAAACCCGTTTTACATTGTGTGCACCTACTCGGTTATTTGAGGGTTCGTTATACCTGGAGGGGTTATGGAGATCCCAGCACGGTTCCAGCGTTCAGTGGTCGTGTGAGTTGTGCACAGCAGCATTGTCACGGGTGCATAGTTTCTGCGTAGTATCGACTAACATGTAGAGGGTTTCGGAGTTAGCGTCAATTCACCTGATTGATTGCAGATCGAATTTCTCACTATGGGATTGTACAATCTGAGCTGTGAGATCCTATAAAGATTTTTCGAAAGATGGTGCCGCGGTGAAGAAACCCTACTTTCGGAAGCGTGTAGCTCATGATGTCTTAGTTCTTTCAAGTATTTCGTACAGCTCATTCCGTTTTTAGAAAATCGCTACAGTTAGTTCCATTTTAAAAAGTCTCCATCATACTACTTAAAAAATATATAAGAATAGTAAACTAGCTGCATCTGTCTGTAAAATGTTGGAAGTGACTCTCAAGGACACCATTCCTGAGCGCATGATAGCTTGAAACTGCTGAATCATGCACAATACCTCAGTCATGGCACAGCTGCTGCCATCTATGAGTGACTGAATGGCGGCGTTAAATGAAAAAAACAAACAAACAAACCAATATGGTACATGCCGACAACGCTAAAACGTTCAGTGATGTAGGCCACTCAAAACTTCTCCATAAATTAAAGGTTTTAACTTCTTTGGGTCTTTACTTAAAATAGCTAAATCATACCTTTTAAACAAATCATTCAAAGTTAAGGTTGTTGCTTGAATTGCTAAGAGTAATGAAGTGGTTAGTTGAGCGCCATAGCGAAACGCCCTCGTGCTTTTACCTTCCGTCGTTTACATTAATGATGTTGGTTCAAAAGAAAAAACTATCCAGTATGTACAAACTACTTGCAGATAATTAAAAAAATTTGCTCTCCATAGTACAACTAGGCTAATGATTTTAAAATGTTGCGAAAAGACTCATTTTTTCACTAAATGGCCGAAAAATGGCAGTTAAACATCTGCAAGGTGATTATTAGATTGCATATCAATTCGATCATGAATTCGTCCTGCCGATTGGATAGTTTGCGTTCATCTCTCTCGGATGATCGCTTTCAAGATTTGGCTGTAAAAGGTCTGTCAGAATCTAAACTGCCATCTTTACTGTTCGGAACTCTAAAGAAAAGCATTTAAGGAAATACTGCGTACATAAGAGCATAAGTGGTTGGAGTATTATCGTAGAGCTTTTATTGATCTTTGTGGCCTCCTCTTGTGATGTCCTCAAGTTTTGGCTCTCGAATCTCCATTCTAATGTCAGCTTATTGAAGAGGTACAAAGACAGTTCATCGGCTCCATCTTTCAAAAAATCCTTCCAGGATCTTATAGCCTAGGCTATATAAACCCTTACGAAGACAATCGATTTGCAATCGGTGGCCAATTTCATTCAACTCGATCATGCTTCTTGTCAGCAAGTTTCTCCAATATCGCCAAAGAAACAAGACCCACATTCGCTAAGTCAAGACAAGATCCACTTCGTATATGTGATTTGCAGTTTGGCAAGCAAAATTTGCACATGAAACATTCTATGCAACACCTTTCACTTCCAAGCGATCCGAACATGGAACCATACACCGAAAAGAGTCGTTAAGGCAAAAAAAAAGACATCCGTTTTGGTGAACCAGTTCACATCCTTTGATTTGCATTCTACTTGTGACTTGTTGTACTGAATAGTATGCATTCTCCACCTCATATAATGGTCACTTTATATGAATATGCTTCAAAATCGTGTCTATTTTCAACTTTGCCACATTGGCGTATATACATTCTTGCATTCAGCTTGTAAGTACAGAAAAATCGGATAAGCACATTTTTGTCTTCTATGAAAAAATTAGAGAAATATTTTACAAAAATTAACATTTTAGCTGCGATAAGTAGCCCGAGTGTCGACACCATCATTCTTTAGAGGACCTATCATCCAGCGCGTATTCAGCTCATTGTAGGAGTGTCTATAAAATGCTCTCGCATCTTCGTTACATATCACTTTCTTTCATAGTTTAAAGTAAAATTTTCGAGCAATATGTTTGGTAATGAGGGAGACATTGTGCTAAGAAGATAAGAAAGGTGAGTCGAATTATGCAGTATTTGAAGTGCCCTCTCTTATCCACTTCACGAGTATGTTCGAAAGAATGGAAAAAAGTCATAAGCACGTCTTAGTACCTACGGTTCGATGCTCGGTAGGCTATCCCATGCAATTCTGATTTTTGAAAGTGATATGATGGAGTTATAACTCGTTACTACTGCATTCGGAGTATATCACAAATACAGCTTACACTTAAAACAATTTAAAGTAATTGAAGTGCTGTGCAAAGATATTTATTATGAGAGCGCTACTTTGGAATTCACTAAATCTTTCGATATAGCTAGAACTATTTGCTGAAATATCGTTTAAAACTTCTATGATTCTTAAAGAAAAGGAGTTTTTTCTGATATTAATTCCATAATATGCTTATAGTGGCAATAATAATTCTTTAATCTCTGATATTGATAAATGCATTTAACTTGAAATTTTTTGATCTTACTTTTAGTGGCATCATCACCAAAAAGAGTTTAGAGCGAAGCGATTCAATAACGGAGCTCTACGGTATGGCCGAAAAGATAAAGTTTTTAGGAGATTATACCTCGTCAAATATGATGACCTGTGATAGGTAGTTAGCCGTCCAGACTGCAAGATATTACGAAAGCCCTTTTTATCTAATGAAGCTAAAAGATTATTGTGAGGCCATGGAAGTTGCTCCTAGTAGCTCTCTCTCTCTCTCTCTCTCTCTCTATATATATATATATATATATATATATATATATATATATATATATATATATATATATATATATATATATACATTATTCAAAATTTTTGCAATAATTTGCATGGGTGTGGAAAAGTTTCCGCGGTAATGTACTTTCAATAATGACATGAAAGCAACTTATAGGGCATACATGAACATAACATCCCTCATTATCAATGCACTTTTGATGCCTATCCTTCAACAATTCTATGTCGTTGAAAAAAAACAATTTATCGAGTCTGTTAAAATAAACCTCGAACGCCGATTTGTCTTATCCATCGCTTTCGTGTTAGTTAACTACGAGATGCTATTTCAAATTTCGAAAAAGAAAATAATCGCTTTAAACTAAGCCTGGATATATGGTGGGTGTGAAGGTGAATGACTCCGTAATCTTGAGCAGCGATAATCAAAGCTTGAGGGATGTGTGCTTAGGGGTGGGGGGGGGGAAGGGAGGCGACATTGTCGTGCAAAGGCAAAGTTTCTTCCCTCGGCTTCACTATCATTTTCTTTCATGCTTTCACGAATTCCTAAGCAAGCTGTCGTAGTATTCACCTGTTATTGTGTTCTTTCTTTCTAGATAGTTGTTCGGCAGAATTTCCTCTTCATCCCAGAAGACCCATCAAAGCAGTCAAAGGGAGAGGGGCCGAGCGAAGTATGACCTTTCGGGAGAATCAATATGTCCCCATTCCCTGCAGAGTTCTTTAATCCTGGATTCCAGCTATAAATAATCCCAGTTATAATAAAAATCTCCTTCACTGGTTATGATCCTGCCAAGAAAATCTCCTACAACTACTGTATGTCCTTACAGTGAATCACTCGATCTGGCGAAAGACTTGCACCAAAGACTTTCCGAATACTTTAATGAGGTGAAGATTTTCATGAAGAATGAATGCATTGATGAAACTTTTTGTTAGCCTTCTTTCCTTTTCATTTCTAGATGAGAAATTTGTCCTTTATGATTCTTGCCGTTCATGATTTTTTCGACACCAGCAGTCGCTTTAGAATTGATCACCTAAGGAAGCATTCCTAGATGGGACTCATTTTGAATCCTGAGAAAGGATATCTTGACCTGAAATTGCTGCAATCGATTGTGAATTTCCGTCGGTTGAACTTGCGAATCATTTACTGTCTAAAAATTCAATGATGCGGCGCTGCATGAATCGCTCTTCATGCGCCCCATCCCTTACTCATGCTGCAAAAAAAGTCGCACAATTTTTTTTATCACACGAACTAGAAATACAGTTTTATACGCGCGGCGTAAGTGCAACGAGTTGATTTCATATATATATATATATATATATATATATATATATATATATATATATATATATATATATATATATATATATATATATATATATATATATATATATATATATATATATATATATATATATATATATATATATATGAAGTACATCTCAGAGTACATACATCAGAGATGTAAATTCTGTGTCACTGTATGCGCATCCTACTTCGAAAGCTGCAATTTCTTCCTTTTCTCCCACTCTTTTTTTTACCAGACCATTGCTATCACCTTTTAAAATGGTGACTAGGTTCGCGTGACGTTCAACAGGCCACAATTAAGCATTTTGCTGCCAAACATTGCGCATACTTATTACAACTTTCTCAGAATACCTTAGTTTGGTTAAAGACAGCCGGCTGATGAGGTTTTTAATTAAGGGATAGTGGCTTTCACTACTTGTTCTACGTATCGCCTTAATTTTAGCTCTGAGAGTTCATTCTCCTTGCACTTAATCGTTGCAGCCGTTCGGTCGTAATCGCTTCCTGTAAGATCGGTGAGAATGAACATTTGAAAATGCTCTTATTCTCAAAACGCAAACTACAGTGTACGTGTGAAGCGCAAAAAATAGGCTGTGACGCGTGCATAACGCGAGACAATTTTTGACGTTCACATCGAAGCACACACGTCATCGCGTTCGCCGCTCCTCATTTTCCGTTCGAGACGCTTCTTTGGCTGCACCGCTGCAGTCGGCTGGCTCTTTTGTTTGCCTCAACTATTCGAGGTTTTACGGCAGTAGTGCGCCTATATTTTGCGATTGCGAGCGATCATTTGAGTCAGGGATGTGATCAGTCTTTGTGCTGGGTCATATTTTTGTTATTTTCTTAAATAGAATTCATTTTTCATTGCTAAATGAGAGAAGAGTCTTAAGAATTTCATTGAGATTAGTGCCAGCTAGTTATCCCATCAAATTATTGCCAGCTAGGTCAACGAAAGCAAAGAAACGTAATCTATCGCTTGAGGTGGACATCGAATGATCAGATTTAGTTTTACGAGTTTCTCAGATTAGTTATTTGTTTCTAGTATGACTGCTTTATTGGGAAATGTTCTCTGTTGCTCGCTCGGAATAAAATTGTTATTATTTCCTAAAATATGACCCGCTTAAATGTGTTAATATGTGGTCTATTTGAAATGTCAGTGTGATTTAACCTTGTGGAGAGGGGAACGTGCGTTATTCGAGTCTCCAACAGCTCTTTGTTGAAATAATGTGTCGATATATCTCATATCCTCGCTGATGAAGAAATGTTTCGCTCATTTGCATTACAATAGAGTATGGATGGACCTCCTGCACTTCCTCTGCCCTGAAACCTCCAAGGGGTGTTGAGCCGCTTTTCGGATGGACGATCGACCCCGAAGGGGATGGGGCAACGTTGCCCCCCGCGTTTTTCGTGCCCCCTACGCGCTGTCAGTGAGGGTGGTTTCTCACTCCCTAGGGGCCTGTTTTCATGATGGCTGGAGCAAATTCGCATTGCAGAATGTAAGGCGTCGTGATCTGCTAAGGCAAGGAAGTCCTACTAAATAAAGTAGGCTTTTCTCATAATTCCCGATACTGCATTGTTTAAAATATTCGCTAATATTCAAGATTGAAGCGGTACCATGAATACGGGTATGGAGGAAACAACCTATAAGATTAGCTTAGCTCGTTCGAACGAATTTTGCAGTTCGCTGCCTTCAGCAGTTGAATGTATGCTTACAGACGCCATTGTTTCAACTCATGAATCGCTTATTATTGCATCGAATAAAAAGTGAACAGCAGTTCCAGAGGAGTCGTTGTTAGATTCGGCTCACCTGAGAAGCCAGTGTCATATTCTGCTAATAAATCTTATGTATACTGAATGATGCTGTCACAATTTTATTATTCTAGCCGCTCGCACATAAAAGTTTCGTTTTTCTCTGAGTTGAGTGATGTAAAACTAAAAGCTGATCATAGTAAAATATATGCAAAATTCTTGGCACTTTTGTCTTTAGCTCCTTTCAGAGTTGTTGAATGAACTTGGAGGGTGATTTGTGGGCTGTCATCCACTCTATGATGCTCGATATACCCATCGAATTTCATAGCTTCATCTTGAGCTTTGGCACTTTCGGATAGGTAGACAGAACCACACACATACGCGCAGACATGACGTTGCCATGATACCCCTTAAAAGTGCAAATATGCGAGAGCTCATGAAAACTTTAAGACATAACAGTCGATCAACCCATACACGAGGAAAGCTCATGGCAGTGATCTAACAGGTTCTGCCTGTACAAGCTGCATCTTGTAGACCTCGTTCTTGGCTGCCTCAGGTGCTGTGGTGCATGGCGGTTGTCAGATACAACATTCCATGGGCTTTTTGCTTTCCATTTTTACTGCAATGTTTTGCATAAATGTTGCTGCTTGTTGCATACTGTTGAGGGGAATTCAATACTGCTTCGGTGACAGGACGCTTTTTGCTTACAGCTGGACTGTCACGTTTCCATGATTTGCGTTGTATCTTCTCGCTTGCTCCATTAGGGGTTCAATTCATTATTCGCATCATTTCCGGCGTGGAAGTGCTTAAAAACACTGGAGTGAGGGTAACTGCCGCCTTAGGGGATTGCCTTGTGGGGAGGGGCGACTCCATCCCTTATCGGCTGCCTCAGCCAAAACCTCGCGTCCAAGGAAACGATTCATCTCGACTTCTCGGGAAAGGGATCTGTTTCGCTGCCATGATTTTCCTTCAGCAACGAGAAGCTATAGTTATGTTGTTCTCGGTACAGCCATTCTATTTTCCTTGTATTCCTTCTTGATGCGAATTTCATTTTTTTCTGAGGTTTTCAACAAGCGAACACGAGAGGATTGCTTCATTGCATACGGATGCCCTAGAAACGATTTAACCGAAATACTATATTATTTTAGAGTAAAATGGGTAGAAGGCCAGCCAGATGTTATCGATATATCAAGAATAAGCCGTATCCAAAGTCGCGTTTCTGTCGAGGCGTTCCCGATCCTAAAATCCGTATATTCGATTTGGGCAAGAAGAAGGTATCAATAAAGTTTCACAGTTGTGCATTATCTGATCGAGTGATATATAATGTGCTTAGATGTGCTACAAAGGTGAAACAAATGCCACAGTGATAAAGTTTTCATGCTTAGCATTCGAATGAGCCTTCTTCTTTGTTTCGTTTTGTGGTGGTAATCACTGCACCGATAATCCGGTATCATTGCGATGATACTATTAAGATTGTCTATCACTGCCCTATCCGTTGATATTGAAAATTGGGCGGTACCTCAGAATAGCCTTTTAAGTTAAAATGGTACCTTAAGTCGCACTGAGGTAGGCGGCGAACAAAGGAATTAATCGAGAGATCATATTTTCGAACGCTGTTCTTGGTCGTACGCCTAAAAAAGTACTTTGGACGCACCCCAGTGAACACATGCAAATTAGTCATCTTTATTAATTTAATTCCATTCCCATCTGTTCGTCAATTTAATTCCAGACGTTTCATGAAACGGCTTGAGATAATCAAGCAATTTCTGAATGTCGAACAATAATGAACTGGATTAAACATCGTACTAACTATAAATTTTCATTTGAATTCGAGATGTTCAAAAGGAAATTGAAAGGAATTCCTATTTATGAGCCTTTATCATTCAGCTGACCGTTGCCACTGCAACTGAGTTCTGCAATTAAAGTTAATAAAATTGAGGCCGTTTTGTTCAAAACGCCTTATTCAGTTCAAGAGATCCAATATGCGAAATTCAACGAAAATTTGTCCTTTAATGTGTTGAAGATTATGATAAGAGTTTTTTTTTTGATACAAAAGTTTTTTCATTTTATCCATTTGTAGCTTCATAGAAGAGATACTGAAAGACAAGCAGCATTAAATATGCGCTGAATGCTTAGAAAGAAACGGAGCCCAAACTAAAGTAATTTAGAAGGAACCATATTATTGGATAATTTGTATTCTATTGAAGCAGCTGATTTCTTCCTACTAAAGATTGAACTTTGCGTCGATAAGCTAAATTTCCGGCAAAATGCGCAAGATTAGCGAAACCGTTACGATCGTTGTGGCAAGTGCGAACATTCCAGTTGCCAGATGTCAGCATAAAATAAGCAGATCTAATAATACAGGTAACGGTATTTCCCAATATGGTAATGTATACGTAAATTGGATGAGATGTACGTGAATGGAATATTGAATGGAAATATGTTTTTATAGGCTGATGTGGACGAGTTTCCAACATGTGTTCATTTGATGTCAAATGAGCGTGAACATCTTTCATCGGAGGCTCTCGAAGCAGCTCGCATCTGCGCCAACAAATTTATGGTGAAGAACTGTGGCAAGGTTGAAACGCACTTCTTACTTTTCCTGAAAGAGTACAATTTTAAAAAAATTGCGGCAGTGGGTTCGTTCAGGGAAGGGAATGACCCATCGAGAAATAATATGTAGAAAATTTGACGCACTACCAACGGAAGATATTCGTATTTACGAACAGATACTTATTTGCCAGAAGGTTTGACCAGGAGGTAAATGTGGTGAAGCCAGCTACCACATCTTTTCGATTTTTTTTTTTTAACATGTAGGAAGGAGATAGTGCAGTTACTCAAAGCTAGGAAAAGAAATCAAGGGAATAGATTGGAGTCATACTTCTGGGCGCATCTAAACCAGAAAAAGTTTCTATTTTCTTCATTTTTTTCATGGTAATCGTGATTTACTTAAGCATCGTCTAGCATCAGATAAAAACTACAGTCAGAAAACAGGATGGTGGCAAATTGGCAGCCGAATTATCCGTTGATACTTCATCAGAGTAGTTTGAAATACAACAGTGATGAGAGGCTATCATGCAGCAGAGGGCACACAGTTGGTGAACATTTATGGAAATCATTGTCTCATTTGTTATATTTACTGCAGCCGATACTCGTGTGCACAGTAGTTTATCCCTCCCTTCTTTCTTCTCCACCCCCCCTCCCCCCCCTATCTTGCACATGTTTGTATTGTGGTTAAGGAGAAAGGAGGAGGTGACTTAATGCTGTAAAATACCATACTACTTAATTAGACACGTATATTTACTAGGAGGTAATCTGGACTACTGTATGGTAAGGCATCCAGAAAGTGTGCGTTTGAAACTTTTAATGACAAAAGAGTTGAAATTTTTCGCAGGGTGTCACCTGAAAGGCCAAAAATATACTTTTTACAGTGTTTTTTCGATGAAGTGATCGACCGAGATCTTAAACTTTGTTATCATTAAAGATGATGTATCTTTAGGATGGTTTCCATATGCGAGTGCGCAAACATCCTTATCATGTTGTGCGCATCAACAAGATGCTCTCATGTGCGGGTGCAGATCGCCTTCAGACCGGTATGCGTGGGGCATATGGTAAACCTCAAGGTTTGGTAGCTCGAGTCGACATCGGTGATTTGCTTATTTCCGTCCGCGTCAAAGAACAGGTTCGTGAACATTTAATTCTCAACTTAAAGAAGGCTTAATTAGCCGATTTAAGGTGACGGAATGCAAAAAGGGCTGTTGTTGTATAAAAGCTAATATACGCTTAATAATATGATGAAGTGGCTGATAAAGAAGGTAAATAATTTTACAAGGTAAGGAAGCGAAATGTTTCACCTTGATTACTGTTATCTGGGTTACGATTTGCATTCTAGATTGATGTGCGATTACCCGGGGATCTCCTATAGTAAGTTGACAGGGGACTCAGTCGTTGACAATTCGCCGTCAAAAGTGGCAAAGTTCATAATATGGTAATGACCAGCACATAAGTTTTGCTCGAGTTAATCTATTCCTGCATTAATAAGAAGGCTTTCCTACTTGCTGTATATACATACACTATGTAATAATTGAATAACTGTCGAATTCTACGTGTCGATAAATGATGCGTATTCAATAAAATGAAGTAAATGAACAAAGATCAGAGCAATTGCTGCGGTAAATTGCGATAAACCTTAAAAAAAGGAAGCAATCGAAAATTCCTTTAATGCACAAATATTCTATTTTCCAGATCTCTGTTCAAAATGAACAAACAGGAAAAAATGTTAGAGGAAGTTTAAAATTATAGATTTTTGCAATTTCATTGATCAGATCAGTCATTCTTATGAATTGCCAACTAACAAGCAAACGTGCCAAGGATTGTTCACATGTTGGACGAGGGGAGCTTTGTCTAAAATCTATTAGAGATTCTTTTTTTTGACCCAGTTTCCTATCAACGTGTAAAGTTTTGGGCATTTCAAAACGTTTCTTATCTCTTCTGAAGTTGACAGATCAGCTTGCAATCTACTGCAGACGGTAACTAATGATATGTCCATCAAAGTGCGTAACGTTAAGGGTGCAAAATGAGCAACACAATGAGGCACGCGAGTACCACGTTGCCATAGTGCGTCTTGGCAAGAGCAATTCACAGAGACTTGAAACCTATAAATGAAGTCGGCGGTTATAAATTTTTCAAATTTATTTAAAAACAACTTCAAATAGTCACAAATTCTTAAATTGAAGCAGCCACCTGAAATAGTAGAAATGATTACAGGAAACATTTGAAATTCGTTTTTCATTGATCTTATTAACCAACTATACCAATATGTCCATAATAACAGTATAAGCACTTTATTCCTCCTGAACGATTTTTCAGCATGCCGATTATGCTGTTGAAGCATTCCGTCGAGCTAAGTTCAAGTTTCCTGGACGGCAGCTGATCGTCGTATCGCGTAAATGGGGCTTCACTAAGTGGAATAAAGAAGATTTCGAATCGATGCGTACGCAGGGTCGATTGACGATGGACGGTGCCAACTGCAAATTGGTCCGTGAGCATGGCCCACTATCAAAATGGATTCACAATCCCATCTAAGAATCGTTGACCATTTAACAAGAAGCATATCTCATGCAGTTCAGTTGTTGTTGTATTTTTCCCATCCCGCCTTCCACCGGTGCCCGTTGAAATAAGCCGCATCAACTACTGCCTTCAACCGACTAATCAGTTCGCAATGCTTATCGCGAGTATTTGTTTTCTGTTGTTCCATCGTAGTGGTGTTTCGTTATGATGCGGTCTGCAGTAAACTGTTCAATGCGTTTACGCTTCCTCTATGTACCGCCGACACACGTATACACGGAGGTCAAGAAGTCGTGAGAGAAACCCACAAGCCAGGTATAAAGAAAAGTAAAGTAAGTGAAAAATAGACGGAACGCGAGGATCACGTTGGACAACCAAATCGAAAAAGAAAGCAAGTCACATTTATTGATTCCCGGATGGGTCGTATTGTTTTCAAAAGGCAACTGTAGGTGTGTGTATTGCGCTGTAATGCACTTATGGCTCTCGATCGTAGCCCGCTTACTATTCAGTAAATCCATAAATAACCAACAAAATTAATTCGACGCATCATCAAATCTTCGATGATTGCTTTCACAGATCAACTTTTTGATATCTCATTATCATGCGCTACCACTGATTAATCCATTACATAACACTGAGTTGCGACGAAATTTGTGCCAATTATATGAGAAAAGAACTGCCAAAACAAAGTGTAGACTTCGTATAAACTAAAGTTTTATTCAAATCGGTCGACACTTTAACGACGTTGTCCAAATGGCGTTCTAGAGACTGTCGGCTTTTGTTCCTTTTTTTGAAGCTATCATAAAAACGACAACTGCTGATAAGAATATGCCAACCATATATTAACGGCCAAAGTTGAAATTTGCATATTATAGAGACGATTTTAGCAAACCTCATAGCCGAAAAATGAAACAATATAGAGCGTAAGTATAGAAATTACCATCAATGAGTAATGTCTCCTCATCCGACAATTTCTATAACGAATATAGTATACATACAATAAAAAATATGATAACACAACATAGGATCTTTGTTCTGCTGAACAATGGAAACGGTTATATCAACCTTTAATGGCCCGAAAATTCTAATTTCCATCACTCATTTATTAAATAAGGTGGAGAGTCGAAATTTCGAAGCGCAGATCTCGATGGGAGTTTAGAACGGAAATGTAATCTCAGGAATGTCTCCCTTGATTTCTTTTAGAGATTAGCGCAATTTCAAGTGATTCTTACAACGATCACCTATATTATTATCGTTCACATTTCCGCTATATTATTTTCAGTGACTATTTTATATAGCACTGAAATATGCATAATTGCAATAGAATCGAAAAATATTGACAGATTTATGGATATATGCGCACACATATGTTTAGGTAAACTTATATAATGGTAAAGTGTTCAAAATTTTTGCATCTATCAATAGTTTTCATGCTGCAAATATTGTTTGTATAATTGAATATCAATTTCTTAGGATGTAATCGTTTCAATTATAATTCTCTTTCAATTTTTCCACTTCTAGCAAATTCGAAAAATGATCATTATGAGAATTTCCTCTCAATATAATATAAAGAGCGAAAAGCTCGATTGTCCTTACATAAAGAAAAGCTCCAATATTAAAAAATTGAAAAAAAAAGAATCAACCGGAAAAAGTCCAGCATTTGTACAATACGATCACAAATATTCTTCAAGGTGAGCGATATATATCAAGAATCGCAACAACAACAGACTAAAAATTCGCTCTATGTTGATGCTTCGTCATTTTCCTCGATTAGCTCAAGCGAACCAATCGATCCAGGTCGTCGCACCTGAAAAATTGTTTTCTTTGATCTTTCTACAAAAAAAAGTGATAGAAAATCGGAGAAAACAGATTATGAGGAGATTATCACTGTGTACCTATTCGTCTCTTGATCGTCTATCCATCTCTTAAGGGGTTTAATGGGATGAGTTCGCATGACCTATTAATTAGCCATACACAAGGCTTGTCCACTTATACCCCCCATGAAGTTCATAAATCTATGCCGACTCTGTTCTATTGTCCAGCTGTTCATCGCCTCTGATTTTGCGCTACAAACTTACTAGGAAATTTCGCTATGCAAATTATATATTTTGAGTAATCGTTATGCAAATTATTTTTAGCAGACGTTTAATTGACATAAGTGAACATGACGAATGCTGTGCTATTCTTATGTTCAGTAGGAAAATGACTATTATCTATTCTCATTGAAAGAAACGACGATTTACTCACCGACGAAGAATGTTCGAAACTGTTTTGTCCACTCGCTTGTATCTTATGACAAGCGAATACATGAACTTTATTGCCGTCTTTTCGTTGTAGAACAATTGGACCAAGTAATTGTAATATAACTTGGCCTAAAATTACATCAAAAAACATTTCCAATTGAGGATTGTTCTGCTATAATCACTTTGAAAAAATGCTTTTAAATAGACAGTGAAAATTTCCAATAATTTTAAATTTGCGTTGCACTGAGATCATTTCATGAAGAGTGTTTTAATATCTCAAAAAACTATGACTTAGATACTTCTAGATATTAGAAAATTAGACACTTCTAGATATTAGAAAAATCTCACCGAGAAGTGATGCTTCATATCCTTAAATCTCTTTCCTTCTATTTCAACGATAATTTTGTGTTGCGTAGACATTAATCTAATTTTTCGTTAATGATGCAATATCAATATAAATATAAATATGAGAAATCGAATGTTCAACACGTATATATTCGTTTACAATTTACTATGATTCACATATACGATGTGGTCAGTATTTTTCTCCTCATTTAGGGAATTGTGTTCGTTTGAAGATCCTCTAATTCCTCATTTTTACTTCATAGTTTTCATGCTTCATATTTACAAGTTCATATTTGTATTATAGCTCTAAATAATAACGTTTGTGTTATGAATTTTATACTCTTTGCAAAAAAATAATTCTTTCAGATGGCTTTAAATAAAGGAAGCAAAAAATGCAAAGGCCGAACGAATCGAAGCTTCTTATAGAGTAAAATTAATGCGCAAAAATGTTTCGAAAAGTTTCATATTTCCGTAATAGTGCAATGAAAGTCGATGCACAAAAGTCAACAAAGAAAAAGCAACCGATCGGTGCCATAATAATGATCCCGATGACACAAGTGGCCATAAAGAGTACTGCATCTTTGTGCATCGGTGTACCCTCACTGCGTTCGACAACTTGTGGGGCCAATGCCGCCTATATATTTCGTTATTATTAATGAGTTTTATTTCTCATATAACATAGCAATTCAACTACTCCATAGAAAATAATTAGCGGAGAATAAATTTGATCAATGAAAAAATCATCGCAGATTTAGCCACAATATTTTTATAGGGAAAAAAGTCGAAAGTGAATCGAACCGCGTGATACAATCCAAGGCAGTGCTTTTTTTTTTTACATTTTAGTCACAGAGGCAGTATTTCCTTTACTTTGCGACCTTTTAAACAGAAGTGCAGAAATGTTCTGTAGATAGTGTTTTACAAAGTGTCCTGATAACGGTTCGTGGACTTCACTGATGTGTTGCACTGATGACAGACGTCAACGTTTTATCCTTTCGCACTCCAACGACCACTAGGCGTTTGTACGGATGTTTCTGTGTGTATTTTTCTGAGTGCGTGTATGTATGTGTAAAAAACATAAATATTAAACCATAAAAGACTAGTCGTGACATACTGTTTATAAGATGTGACATTTGTTACACACCCCCCAATATAAAATCGTTTTATTATTGAATGTAGGGGTTCATTTTAGAACAAAAGATAGGAAAGAATAACGTATTAGAAAAATTTGTAATGGACAAGCAACCTGCAGTGTGGCCTTTGAAAGGAACGCTAGAGACATGAAAAACTGTTCAGCCAATCGTAAACCACTTCCAAACGATAGCAAAAATACGGCGATTACACGTGCCACTGTACCAACTCCGAGGATCGCAAGAGCTTTGAATACTGTTCGCGCATGAATCTGCATCAAAGATCACAGTATGAATCCTCTTTTAATTGAATGCTTTCTTAAAACAAAAAATAATATTTAAAGGCGATTACACCTTCAAACACAATATGTTGCGTTGATCAGGACTTTGAAGTGCATTATGAAGCACAACGTTTGAACAAAATGTTTCCGAAAAACTTTACTGAAAAGTATAAACTAAATATGTTTGAGCATAGTGTCCGTGTATTTATGTAACGACCTATGATAACGATTCTCATAATTGATCTCCCTTCAAGAAGAGTTCAGTTTTGGAGGCTGAGTCAGACCGAAATTAATGCCGAACAAAGGATATGACATTTTTATTGCTCCGATTGAACTCAGTAGGACAATTTCTTTTATGGGGGGTGACAGATGTCAACAGAACTCTTATCTCCAACCATGAATCCATATATACAATCCTCTTCATCACTTTAGATTTCGATCAAATGCTTTCAGGTCAATTGTGAATTCGGTCTGGTCACTGTTCGTGTAAAGCTTGTAGCATTCAACAGGTGGAAAGATTTTTTAAGACTGCTGTAATAGCAGCATCGGTGGAGATGTGAGCAGGCGAAGGTCGTGTAACAACTATAGCGATGCCTAGAAGAAAGCTCAGATATGTTCTGCCTAGAACGAAGTTGCATATCATCGAATGGCAATACTTTTCCACGAGTGTTGAAATGTGTGCACGAGTGCAGATATTTATTAATGAATTAGAAAGTGAACCAAAAACGAGGGGAGAATGTATAGAGGCAGACAGTATGAACCATCTAGAATCTATATGTTTTTTCAAGATTGCCAAGTGCATAACCTGGATAATTTCGGCCAGTGGTCATTTCTGTTTGTGTACGCGTTTTTTTCTGCCGCTCCACCCCTTATTATGCGACAAAATTCTTGTTCTACAACAGACTAGAATAGCACACCGCTAAGAAAAGCACTAAAAATTACAAGGTATGCAAAACTAATGCTATATAAAGATGCAAAATAAATAACGAATCGGTTGAGGGCGTTATATTTTGTTCAGAATGTAACGACCTAATGAGAATAGTCACTTTTAAACGTCATAAGATCTCTGAATAAAAAACGCCAAAAAATTTTAGCGAATGGAGGGAAAAAATTCTGGGAAAGTTTGAGTGCAAGATGAAGAAAAAAGACCTTCCTGAAGTCGAACTCATAGCCAATCAAGCTGAACATAATCTGCATTGCGAAGAAATTCCACATCTGTGCAAGTGATTCAGCTTCCTTGTACTGAAAGTCATTCTTATTTTTGGCAATGTCCAAAAAACATGTCGCATCTATGCATTGAAGAACGGCCTAGAACAGATAGCCTCACTAACGCAAATTGAACGCAGAGACCAATTTTCTATCTATTAGATGGTATCTTTTACAGGTGCAAGAAGTAAAACCATCTTTCATATATGTTAAACTGAAAGAGATGCATAAAAACAATTGCTGTTTTCTTTATGAGCCATTAAAGTGAGTAATAAACTAAAGTCATAATTTTTTGTACATAAAAATTGAAAATAAAACTCATAAGTGAACTCATAAAATACTTCGAAGCTAGGCTTATTGTTGAGAAGAAGAAAAAGTTATTTTTCAATAAAATCCACTGCAAGATGAAAACTTCCGCTTTCCAACTTCTACCGATATCCCGATCTACCACAGAGTGATTCCACGGAGACATTTACAAACCTTTCCCGGTGTGTCATTTCTCCACTTCATTGAGGCGACCATACTGAGGAGTACGGTGGCAATGACGCCTGCACTTGGGCATTCAATCGCAAGGGTACCGTAGTTAAGCGCAAGACAAACGCTCAATAAGAGAACACCTCTCGTGAAATGAACATGATGTGATCCCTCATGTGGGAATACCCAAAGAATTCTTCCTGAAAACAGCTTTCATCAACGATTGAAATGTGATGTATCCGATTAACCAATCTTAATTCTTATGATTTCGATCAATACCTTCGATGAGGCTGAATATCGTCATAAACATTCACAACAAGTTGTCACTTTTTTCATAAGATTCTTCACTGTGGTCAATGAAGGAGATTGGTTCTGAACCCTACAATGTGAAATCGTTTTCATTCTTATATAAATTCGACGAATGCAAATGTGGAAAAGCTAGTCTATCTTTAGTTCAAGCAAAATGTTGCATAGAAAAGAAAGAAGATGAAATTGCTTGAAACCAGTAATTTTTTGTATTTCGAGTTATGGAGATAACTGGTAAACTGAATTCAAAATACCTCTTTTTACAGTTACAAAAATCTCTTCGCATACTTTGCGAAGTGGATGTTTCGACGAACAAAATAGCGTTGGAATGAGCAAAAACCTATTGCGATACGACTCAAAACCTTGAATTTACCGCCCCTCCTTCACATAAGTTAAGGCGCTCCAAAACTAATTCCCCCACCCCTCCCTCCTCTGTCAATGGCAGAAAATTCAAATAGGGGTTCACGAGAGAATAATATGAATAAACGAACCGCCAATAACGCCGCCAACAACACTCAATACGATTACTGTGAAAGTAATCGCCATTTCATATGTTATTTTCACTGAAACGATTATGATTTATTTGCGACATATGAAAATGAAACGATCAAATTTCGTGTACGGCAAATGGGTATTTAGTGACTAGCTAAAAGAACTTGTAGTTACTGAAAAAAAAGATCTTCAGTATATTAGGTTTGAGAACTGAGAGGCAAAGCTTCCTTGCAACTACATTTCCACCTTCCTCCCCTTCTTCCTCTTCCATCATATGTTCGCATTAATCGCTTATCGAATAGGACTCGCAATCAACGAAGTGCAAACATTTTTGATTTTGCGCAACCAAATTTATGCATAAAATTTACAGGTCTAATTTTCTTTATTATTTTGCCAGCTGTTAGGAAAATGATTGCTGAGCAACGATTTGCGTTGAGTTCGAAGAAAAAAGAATTCACCTTTTTTTTTTTAAATTGACTGCGGCATTTTTTATCGTTAAAATAATTGTTGTTATCCTTCTTAGCAACTCCTCATTCTACTTTGAGTTAATGTATTTCCCATCTATTAGTTTTTTTTATTCATTTCGGAGAATCGAGAAATAAGTCATATTTGTTTCCAGAGTTCATCACTGCATATCGATGGTCAATTTCCCGATCGGAAGCATAATGTTGATAGCTTAAATCATTCCTAAGGCAAATTATAATAAGACTCATTAGAACCATCAAAATAAAGTTTAACACTAGCCGGTTGTGAAAATAAGCGCAACGGAAACGCTATATCCAGCAATGCACGTCATATTATCGATAGCACACGATGCTAGTAATGCAGTCGGCACCAGAGACGAAGAGCCGTAACCATTTTTGATCAAATCCAGCATCGTCGGAATCGTCACTGCAGGTGATGTTGCAGCTAAAATGATCCTAAAAATACCACAGCATCAACTAAATGCTGCTGTTGCCGCTTCGCGAGGAAATGAACACCTTCATAGAAGTTTTCATCAATAAGAGTCCTCATTTGAATGTAGGCAGAAAAAGCATCCTCTATCTTATTCTCTTGGAATATAACATGCAAAACTTAAAACTCATACTGTTCCGAATAAAGACTCCTCCTTCAACAAACATTTCGCTTTTTTCAAATGAACCGTGCTAAATGTTAAGACTAAGCATATGCTAATTAAACCTTCCATCTTCTATTACAAGAGAGCTGAAATGCTAAATAAATAAATATTTCAGCATATAGATATATATTGTTCGAAATATGCATAATGCGCATACGCATATCGTACCCGTTGACAAAATTTTCTGCAAACCAACCTATATCTCGCCGAGTCTCCTCCACATAAATTTTCACTTAAGAACTTATGAAATTTGCACAGCTAAGGAATGTGATTTTAGCTGATGTGATATAATTTTTCCTGAACTTTATCTGACAGATATGCAGCATTGGATTTAAAAAAACGAAATAAATAAAGTGGAGGGAACGAACCCGAAAAGAATAGACATACGTCCGCTGATACCGAACAAAAAATACGAAACAAGAATAACCGCGCCTGCTTCACATAACGTTGAAATTATCCCGAGTCGAAATACAGCGCCCTGTAATCACAACTCTTACCTGGGCTGTGAATTCTTCGCAGAAAATAGGAAGTTGGCAATTTTTGATTCTCTTCAAATCTTTAACACTTAGTTTGCGCCCGTAAACAGTAACCATCTACAAGGCCGAATCATGAAATCTGTGCATAATATAAGAGATATTGACTTCAGCTATGCACGTCATAAACTCGAATTATATTTTGAATGAATAAGTTAGGAATAACTTGTTATTGTCCAATAACGTGATGAAAAACCTTGGTTCTTCTGAGCTTCTCTGGATCCAAACCAATGCCCGCTCTGATGAGAATCACTGTTAAAGCCGCCTTTCTGAAGAAACGGTTCCACCTTTCGTCGATGAACAGCAGGCCGTCAAAAAGTGGAATATTTTTGTACGCTATGCCAGTTAATAACACGCCTGCAAAATAAAACTGGCCCTCACTCTATCAGAAACGTGAGTTTCTCTAATGATCCGGCAAACCTCTTTATTATATGCGGCGCCGAAGTAATTCAGCATGATCCATCATGAAAGGTCTCCTAAACAGGTAAAAAATGTAACACAGTTCAGTTCCTGTTAACTTTCATTGCCATCCGGCGTGCTATCGTGTCGTACGTGTTCGATGATGCGCAACTTTCTTGAGCGACGGTGTCATGTGACAAAGATCAGTCGAATTCTGTGTTCGCATCAACGTTTGACTGCCTAAGAAATCGGTGAAGAATGCAATAATTCAAGTTCGCTAATATTGATCAAATGAGCGTCATAGATTCGCACCACTATTCATGAAGGTCAAATAATTAAAAAAATCACTGCAAATCTATGACACACTGAACGATGTAGAGTGAAGATGAAAGTCAATAAATCATCGCAGCAAATGGGTGGTTGTACTCTATTTTGAAAGTTGCCTGAAATGCTACAGCCCTCCATCAGGTGGAAATCATAAAATGTGATCATTAGTCCACTATACAAACTCAGAATCGTTATTGCTGTTCAGCAAATATGGTTTTCCAATTCATTTTCTTACTTCGAAACTTTAACTTTAAAAAGTAAAAAATTTTTTCCATTGTACGCTTCATATGCTTGTTCCACTTAACGTCAGAAATATCAAATGAACTTGACGAGAGATATTTCAGGGTATTCTGACTAGACGATCTCTCTCTTTTCGAGAGAGATCCTCTAGTCAGGGTATTTTGCTCGTTAATTGAGAGAAGATCAGCTGAAGTAGTCGACGAATTTGAAGGCTCGAAAAAGTTTCGCTAATTGTATGAAAAGTTTCTAGCGAAAGAGGAATGCTGAGATAATAAAATGGCAAATTTATCTATGAGTTTTTTCCAAAATTCCTATCAAATAAAATTCTATTCTTGAAACAAAAGTCACAGTAATGTGAGAACGAACATTGTAGCAGTACAAATTCCATGTGTCGCGTTTTTCAGAAAGAATAAATCAATGCAGAATGAGGAATAAAAATTGGAAGAATGTAAAAATGATCTGCAATTTTTTTCTGAAGTTGATTTGTGATCTTCCTGTTTATCTTTTTGTGTCTTTTTGCAATAGAAATATACTCTTTGGAATAACTAATGGGCACTTCTTTTTGCCAAGCAGGTAAAGTTGAGATAATTTAACTTGATTTATATAATTTGTTCTGACCGCTAAATTTTAATATCGAGGTAACTTTGAGGTGCTGAGATTTCTGAGAATTTCGAACGCAAATTACACACCTCAATTCGTGCAGATAGCATAACGCTGTATTAGTGAAAATGATGGCAAGTTCTATGTCGTATGAGTCGCACTATAGATAGTAAAGAGCTGCAACTATCATTGGTTTCACGGAGATTTCCTTCGAAGGGTCCCTGAAAGACATTCGCCTGCTCCTGCCACTGGAATCTTCCGACTTCGAAGGCTATTGGAAATACTCGGCGTCCCAAACTTTGGGACCCTCAAACTTCAGTGGGTTCAGAATTTGGAGGAATCAAAACCCACTGAAACGCTGTGATTGCATATATTAGCTGCGAGGGTACTTCTTGCGCCAGCAAGAGAAAAAAAGAGCTAAAACTATTTTCATGTTGTCAGTGGAACTATTTCTGATGGTTTACCCCGATGTTGTTGAGTAGAGCTTATGGCAACGGCAACGAAGGATTACTGTCTAATCCATGCAGTGTTCTCGAACTGGTTATTGCGCAGTCAATATTTTGGTAGCGTAATATTGAGTTCAGATATGGCTACTCAAATGGCACATATGATTTCGACCGTGAAATTTGATTACATTTCATTTCGTGCAACATATTTGTATTTGAATATGACGTATAAATAATTTTGACTGCTTCAAATTGAGGAAAGGATAGTCACCTTTATAGGAATTCTTCGGATATTGGAAATACGAAGCAGGTGCTCATGAGGTAAGGCTGCGAAGGTACTCAAAAGTGCCTGCACCTGACTTCTGTGAACTAGTTTTATTACGGTGTCAATAGGATACTGCCTACTGCACGAATGCGAACGATAAGAACTGTTTAATTTGAACTACGCACTTTTATCGTAAAAGTGCATTTCAACTTAGCGTTTTTTTCCAAACGTAACAATAAACAACGAATGCGGTTTAAGCGAAATAGACAAGAATTGACAGATATTTAATTTAAAGTGAACTACGCATTTTTGGCGTGATTTAGCTTCGAGTTTACGCATATTTTGTTGAAAATTCTGTCATGAACAACAGCAACAAGAGCAGTCGTGTGTCCGGAATGAAACATATTGCTTTATGGGGTACAGAATACTGCTCAAATTTCCTTACATAGAAGACTGGAGCAATATAACTGACTAATTTTAACAACATACCAATAAGATTGGGCAGCCTAATGAATTGGAAGATTGATCCAATAATGATTGAGCTCAGCCAAAGTATAAATATCGACATGGTTGAGTTGACGTATTGATCTCTGGTCGACAGAAACGGTTGCTCTTGTTCGGTGTATGTCTCGTTCACATTTTCTTCCTCATAAACTAGCGGATGCATAAATGGCCGGTTTAGAACTGCAATCCAACCTTTTGCTATGAAAGGTGCTGGTCAGCAATATTAGATAGCCATAGACCGGATTCGCCATCGTAGAGGAGTTAAGAGGTGCTGTCCTATTCACAAACTAAAGAAAACGTTACGAATTGTTGAATATGGGGTGCATGCTCCTTAGAGCGCTTAATTTGATAAATACTTCACCTTGTATTGTGTGGGTTATTACATCATAGAATTCTCATCTTTCACTTACTAATTCGGTTCAGAAAGTAAATCTCAACGTCTCGTGATCCGCTGGCTAGGAGGCTACCTGCAATGTTTCGCGCCGTACTCCAAATAACTTTAACCATTAGGAATAGCACTGTAATAGTACTACTTTTCTCCTGATCCTCTGATTAAACTTAAGAACAGATCTCAATAGATCATGTGCTATAGGAGATAAAGGGCGGGTATCTTAAAATGTTTTCCCGCAAACTCCATACAGTCGGAGGATATTGATGCATTGACATGTGCTAGAAATTTGTGCGTGAAGTTCGTCTAATAACTTACCCGACACAAAAGTGACATAAAGTGATGAGAAGATAATAATAGAAGCAAGGATGAGATTCACCTGAAAAGATACCAATTTTAGTTGCAAAAATTCATTCACTTTCTAAGTGAAAACCATTAGTGGTGGGTGCCATTTTTATCCTTTCTAAATATGGGCATGAAATATGTTGCAGGTGTTGCTCAGATCAACCGCTTTCTTCATTTTGTTGCCTGCTCTAAATTGATATCATTCGGATAGAAAACTGTTTAAACCTTTGAAACGGTCTGTGTCCCATCATTTCCTTTTCCGCCCTCCCATCTCCTCCTTCACGTTGCTCACCACCCATCTTTCTCAATGTGTATGCATACCCAAAACTCAAGCTTTCAAAAGCTCCTAAATTGATGATGTGCGCAACTTGAATTTTTTGAATAGTATACCTTCCGAGTAAATTTATGAATTACTGATGGGATATAATGAACGTTTTGCTGACTGACAATGTAAATAAGTTGTAAAATGAGCCAAACCGACTGGTAAAATATTTTTTATGTTCTATACCTAGATGGAAATGGTTATGTCATCATTTATGTCATTAAACAACTTTTGAAACTTCACTGATTAGATCAATCAGTTCATAAATTACCATAGTAATGAAAATATGCAGTAACTCGTTCAAAATTTCATTGATCTTACCATTCATACAAATCTTGTTTCCTCCACCCAATCGGTTATGAAACGCATTCAAACATCTGAGCTCATTGCATATCTATTTTCTTTTCATAGCTGATCATTCGTAATATTAGATTAATGAGATTAGCATTACTACATCCCTATCGTAGAGATGCACATAGTATAGGTATAAATGCAAATATTTATAAATGCATAAATTGGAAAATTTCGCCGCAATTTGAATTATTTGAACAAGGTATTTTTCAAATAAAGAAAAGAGTTGTAGGTTGAAGAACGATAAACATTTTAATATATTATTCGAATCCACCGCTAAATAAATTACGCTAAATTTAGACTCGACAAGAAACTGTACACCTGTAATGATTCACTTTGTTTTTAATGAAGACGTCATTTGTTTACAAGGTTTTTTACCAGTCACGGACAACATCGAACTTAATATCACGTGTTTTTCCGCTCATTTCTGTGAAGTCGAAGGCAATCGACCGTAATCAAAAAGCGACACCCTATGCTATCGTCAAAGATGCGCACAGCGTGACTTCGATTGTTTATAGCGACCGCTCCTCGATCGAAAGGTTCTGAGATGTGATTGATTGAACACTTTCAGTGATATTTTCTGGCATATGTCAGAAGTATGACATTTTCAACACTTGTGACAACTCCTACATAGCTTTCTACTGGAAAACATTTTTAATTGCCGTTTCAGAAAAAAAAATCGTCGCCTTGAAGAGATCAAAGATTAGAATTTTTGAATTATCTGATGAGAAAACTCATCCAAATTGAAAAATTTGCTGAATAAGAAGGATGAATTGAGGATTTCATTGTCGAGTTATCACTTAAGATACAATCTTTTCAAAAATAATAATTTCAACCTTTCGGACACTCATAATGAGAACAGGTAAAGTCTAAGATGTTTAAGGTGAATGTTCGAAAAAAACTGCATAAAATAAATGGAACATATAAATTGACAATAAATGAAACACATAAAATTTCATTGCACTAAAAATGTAAACGTATGGACGAAAGCTAAACGATATTTAGGTGGCGTTTAGAGCGATCGATCGTCCTTTATGCAAAGGACGATTTTTATGCAGTTAAAGTAGTTAGTGCTAAAATTTTCTGTCGCATTCCTCTTCAAACTAATCAAAGATCTCGCTAATCAAAGAAGATTTTTTCAAAGGCTGCGTTAAAATTTCGCTATAGTTGCGAAAATTTTTTTTAAATATTCGCAGAGAGTTTAATTTGCTAAAAAATGATTTGCTAAACTTTCCACAATAAATATAATTCAGCATGATATCTTATTAATCAAATAGATATGCTAAATCTAGATCGATTTTTATCCGGTTAAAGTAGTTAGTGCTAAAATTTTCTGTCGCATTCCTCTTCAAACGTATTACGCACTCTTCATTGATGCCGAATCATCAATATTCATTCATAAATAACGTTGACATCATCATCCTTCGACAATTTCATGTGCTATTAGCAAAAATTTTATAATTACTAAGTAGTAGCTAACACTGTCAGTTGTTTAACTCATTAAAAATAGCACATATTTGTTCAGAGTACATAAGACCTGTGAATGCAGAGGAACCAGAGATAAAGACTTCTATCGTGAGAAAAAAGTACCGATGAGTCTCAAGAGGAAACTGTTCGAAAAAAGCGTGATGCCAACAGTTCTCTACGGTTCTGAAACACGGGTAACAACTAAAAAAGTGCGCAAGCTGCTAGCGGTGGCAAAAAGAAGAATGGAAAGAATCATAACAGGAATCAAATTAGTGGAGAGAAAAACCAACGAATGGCTTCGAGGTGTAACAAAGGTAAAGGATTGGGTGACCGAGGCTGGAATGAGGAAATTTAGATGGGCGGCGAAGATATCCGCACTGAAAAATGACGACTGGGTGAAGCGAATAACAGAATGGACACCACGGATTGGCAAAAGAAATAGAGGCCGACCTGCAATGAGGTGGAGCGATTCTTTAAAAAAGACCGCAGGAACCAACTGGATCAGAGAAGCATTGATTCGGGACAAGTGGAAGCGATATGAAGAGACCTTCATTCGTAATGAATGCTATGTTGATTGAAATAAATAAATAAATAAATAAATAAATAAATAAATAAATAAATAAATAAATAAATAAATAAATAAATAAATAAATAAATAAATAAATAAATAAATAAATAAATAAATAAATAAATAAATAAATAAATAAATAAATAAATAAATAAATAAATAAATAAATAAATAAATAAATAAATAAATAAATAAATAAATAAATAAATAAATAAATAAATAAATAAATAAATAAATAAATAAATAAATAAATAAATAAATAAATAAATAAATAAATAAATAAATAAATAAATAAATAAATAAATAAATAAATAAATAAATAAATAAATAAATAAATAAATAAATAAATAAATAAATAAATAAATAAATAAATAAATAACATAGGACCTAATCCCAAAAATCAATATTATTTCCATGTTGAGAGTGAATTTACCATAAAATTATCATAAATTACGCACTTCTATTGATGAATTTTTAAAGAAATTGAAATGCATCCTAAGAAATATTCATGAACGGAAACGTCGCATTGAGAACGATTACACTTAAATCCGTCGAGAATTGTCTTTGAATGTAGGCGTTCATTGAGACGCTCAAGTTATGTTTAGATGTAATCAAGAGTCATAAAAAAGAGCTAAATTTGGTGCCTTTGGCTTGTCTCATTCGATGATGCGGAAGAGGTCGTTAAAAAATAGATTTTCTTTCTTGAGTTGAATTTTTAAAATCGACAAAGAAACAAATCACTGAAAAAGATATCTCTTGCACAAATCTCACCAAATGGCTTTGTTATGATATAAAATGCAACATTAAGGCCGTTCTAGCGTTATTGTGCCTTATAAGTTGGATTGAAATTTCTCATATGTGTGCGGATTTGAATGCGCTTTCCAGTTTGACGACAACACAGCTAAAGCGAATAAAGATTTCAATTAACAATCGAACAAATACCATTAATTAAAAAGCAAAATTAACAACCTCACGATGGCTAACAAGCCTGAGCAAGACATTTTTGGCTCCAGTACCAGTGCGTCCTGCTACCTCACTGATTCGACGCTCGAGCTGTGCGCTGAAGCGACGTGAGCGTTCCATTCGGGGTGTACACACAACGGACTGTTTCACACTGTGTGCAAAATAATTTTTCAGTAGATTAATGCGCAACTTATTTGTATAATTCTCCGATATACAGTCCATTCGTCAATAGTTAATCACTTCTCTCTACGGAATGTCGATGCTTATAGTGCATCCGCACTCTTTAAAAAAATGATATGTCATCAATTGATTGCTTTAAGGTTGTAAGACAATTTCATGGGGCATCTACTCATATGTGGTTCAGTAGAAATATACTAAAAACAAACCAAGTAAGCTATTATAATGTTCGTTTATGAAGAAGCAAAGCGATTCAGCAAGTGTAACAAAGCCGTAGGAGAAAACTTGGGATCTAAATCATGCAAATATCAAAGCTCACTCATGGCAATTGAAATAGAACCATTCAGAAATCAGGGATTGATAGATTGCAGTTAATCTTGGGACATAAACGTATTCTAGACAGTGGATTACAAGTAGCTACGTTGTTGCGCAAACGTCAGGTGGATGGGTGCTGATAACACACTTTTGAAATACAAATTTAAACAAAAATGCACTTAAACCATCGAGCTATATCATCATGGAGGCGATATGTAACGATGAACACGACTTATCTTCGCGTATCTCTGCGCTCATAATTTATCTTCGCGAACAAAATTGGTATGAAATAAATGCTCAAGTAGGAGGTTGCTGAAATACCAGGTCTTAAGGAGGTAAAAGGTTGATTGTGCCCAATTTCCAATGACTCGAACTCTAATATTTTTAAGGAGATCAGACCACTTATATGGCCACTTTTCCGGGAGCAGAAAATCTGCACAGCAAACACAAATAATGGACATTTATTTAAAAAGAAAAAGCTGAAGGCATTTTTCATAACGAAATGCCTATGGCGCGTTTTTTATCTCTGCTGAATGGTGATGATTGATTTCACATATCACCCAATGTAACCGAACGCTCGGTCGTTTAACACTTACGAGGATTAAAAAACAACAAAAAAATATTATAAATAACACATCTCCTTGTTATCTAACACTAGCTTTAGGACAGAAATATTAGCGCAATCATATTCACATAACTGTAAAAGTTATCGATGTCCGCAAAAAATAGTTGGCAATCTTTTCGTGTAAGAAACAACAAAGCGGTTTCAGTGCATCGATGATTGCGATGTGCTCATCTTGCACTGCAATTACAAATGTCATGAAGCGTTCACTTTTCTCACGTGTGCATTCATATTTCACAAAAATCACTTTTATTGCTTGTTGCTGTAATTTTATTCGTTGACACGAGCGCCCGTTCCCATAAATAAAAGGCTTCAATTTTCCACTTTATTGAGGAAATCTTCTCTGCTGATGAGCAATGTTGCACTCGATGAACGAGTGCATGAGCAAATCGAATGAAAAAAGAGGCGAAGAAGGTGACGCTCACTGCATATTCAAAATTCGAAAAAACGAAGGCTAATGGATCCACTCAGATCGTCCCACGCGATTCGGGGGCAGAAACTATTCAAATCAAAGCAAATCGTTAATGGACCGGACATCTCGTGCGGAGACGCAGACGATGACGAGACGATAACTTCACTACATATATTGTGATGTAAATAGGGACGTATTCATTCGGGCCATTCATCCATTCATTCACGCCTTCACGCTTCCCGTATTCCAACATGCCCTATTCGTACCTGAGCGAATCCTCAGTGCATTCCCCCCGTAAGGTTTCGACATTCCTACTCGACTACGTCCCATTAGCCGATCCAACTCCCCGCACTAGTACACCAATACCGACACTAATTTCGACAACCAAACTTTTTAAGGTAATATGGCAAATTACAAATCTGTCATATGTGGTGTTATCTAAAAGATCCCAGAACTGTGTTCCAACATGCAAATTGTCAAATAGAGCATCGCTTCGACAAGAAATGCGGTTATCTGTTTTCCTGCTAGCCGACCTACTCGGTAGATTCACCCTCTCTTTATGGATAGTTTTGTTCTTGGTGGATTTTGTTGGCAAATTTGATATGTTTATTCATTCTTGTATATCCACTCACAATATATTTGACAATACGTTCGCTGATTGCGCAACTGCATGGTAGGGGATTTCGGCCTTCACCACAATAGTTTTCCATCCTCCTAGTTCGTCGCATTTAACGTTCTGCGGCTTTCTTATCTTCCCACAAATGAAAATTTCCATGGAGAGATTTCATAGCGTGAAGTAGGTTCAAGTCCAATTGCAAGAGGTAAAAGGTACTGAACATATTAGCATGAAAGAGCTTCCTGGAAGTGTCCCGTTTACTGCGGCATGAAACCGCAGAGCAGCCTGAATAATAAGAAAAACCGCTTCCTGCTATATCGAAGCATTAAAAGCTTTTCATGTGTCACGGTGCAATTCCGTAAGTTTTGGGCGAAAACACGCATGTGCAAATTATGCGAGAGCTCTTCACATTTCAGTAATGAAGAATAAGCTTAATGATATGAGAGAAGTGCGGTAAAACTAATAGAAATGAGGTATGACTATGAACTAAGTAAACTTATAGTGAATATCTGTTATGAACGTATGCACAAAGACAGGTGACCGTTACGATCGGTGGTAGCATTGGTAACTGGTTTCCGAAATCTACTCGCTATAATTATGGATTTTTCTTTTTTGCTCTGTCCGCCCCTCCCTCAAAGATTTTAATATATATATATATATATATATATATATATATATATATATGTGTATATGTAATTTCTGCTTTCTCTGTTTCTGGGTAGCAACTGTTATTCCCTAACTGCTTATACTTCAAAAATGCAGAAAATGGATTTTGTTTGTTAATAGTGATAGTTTGAAGTCCGCACATCTGCACGTAGATTTTGTCCAAATGGATGATATCAAGAGGCTGCAAGCCCCTCTCACCTGCAGACAATTTCACCATCCCCCTCACCAGTTTATGAAGGGATTGGTGAAAAAGCATTTAATGAAAGCAAAATGTACGAAGTTTGCAAGGCATATTTCGATATGCTCACTCGATGCACCTCAACTAGGATGTCAGCGGCATCTAGACCTTGTCAGACGCCTTAAAATGTAATAGGCGAGGCTAAGAGGTAATCGAAAACTCTAAAGTGGCTATATTTCGAGTCGATCTACAGGGCCGCTTGCTCAGGTTGTCCTGCTATCTTTGACTTTTGCGCAGCAAAGATGCACTAGCACAAGCGGGATTTGCCACAGTAGATCGAATACTTCATGGGGAGGAACGGCATCAACTACGAGCAACGAGCTGGGCGCATAGAAGGTGCTGATGCCATTATCTAATCTCAAACTTGGTTTCACAAAGAAATTTAAAACAAGCCTAAATAAAGAGTGCGCAGCCTTCGAGTATTTCAAGGAATCTTTCTTGTGTGCACTGCCTCAAAGACTGAAGTCGCCGTTTCCGCTGAAAAAAGGGTGAACAGGACTCTCGAGCAAAAAGGGATTCTCTCAAGAAGGTTGATATTAAGAAGAAAGCGGCTCGAAACAGTTTTGCAGCAGCTGTTCGATAGTCAAAGATTTTCTGGGAAATTAGAACGGCCAAAAGTGTATGGAAGTGTATTGACTTTCGAGTAAATTGACAGCACGATGGGGTGCAGCGTATGCCGTAAAATTCATACCCTTGATATTCATGTTGATAAATCGAGTGAGCGTATTTGACCCGTAGTCCGACTAGCAAGTCACATGCTTTCGCCAGAATATGTTGAAATTTGAGTGCTGCTATTAGGAGAATACAGAGAAAAAGCAGATAGACGACCGGCTACGTTTAATGGCTGCCGATTCGTGTAAGTGGTTTACAGCCTAATCGTTAATTTTAAGAACTACTTGCTTGTAAATTTTTTTTGGTTATTTTGTCTAACTTCAGTACACATAGGTATCAATTTTGACTCGTATGTTACTTTTTTCGACTTTAAGAGAGGAAAAGACATAAACTTGCATACTTTCTCATTGGAAATAGATATGTCTCGAAATAACATTACTACGACAACAAAACTCAATCGAGACGAACAACAATCATTTTCTATACTTTCAAACAACCAACAATCAGGGAAATAATATTTACGATATAGGAACAAAAGTAACGCCGTATTATGAATGATTGTAATAATATGGATTTTGTGAAATAATTCACCGATAAGTTGAACAAGTTATAAAATTATTCTTTCTCAGATTTCAGTGTAGAAAATATAGCGTTGATAAAACATGAAATAAAAGTAGATATTCCTCATGGGAACAGTGCCGACTAGCGATTTATTATAGGGAAAACACAAACCTGCTTGGAAAACGCTTCTAAATGATAGCGTTAGCGACCGCCCATTGGCCCTGTTTGTTCTCGACTCGTCTATATAGACAACGATGAAAGTGGTAATTTGTGGGTATGCGCTTAAAAAACTACCAAATTTGTGATGTTGTGAAAGCAACGAATTTCTTCACTTAGTTGGAACAGAACTGCTAAGAACTACGCCAAACTTTATAAGATGCAAGTTTAATTATTGTTCATTCACATCTCAAAATGTTCAATGTGAACGGCTTATTGTAAAACTATTTCATTGATTGCGACATCACAGATCATTGTAGTTCCAAAACTATGTAAAACTCATCCCATTGAGACAGCTGCGCCATTTTTACAAGGGTGATGAGTCAAGCGTTCTATGTTCTGTTGGTAACTTCTATTTCATTATGTCGGCTCAACACATCTGCTCGAGTATTTGCGGGAGATGATGAGTCTTCTAGCGTCAAAAGAATGGCCCAAGAAGCACATAATAATAAAGAAAGGGAAATCTTCATTCAGTTCCAGTTCTTTTCGGCTCGGTCTGCTCAAATTCATCCAAAAAATGGAGGATTTCTTCGTTCGCCTCAAACTGAAATTTTTGATAAGTGTTTCTTGTCCTTCTAATCTCAGATAGCGGATATTTATATATCGAAATTGCTCCACGTTATTACAATTTTCTAACCAAATTTTAACTCGTCTTGTTCGCTGAAGAATTTGTATCAAAAATGCCCACAGGAGAGTTGAACCTCAACTCTACAAGGTAGAAAGAAAGAGGAATTGGTAATTTGTATGCAACTAATGCCATGAGATACTTGAACAATTATTCAATTATTTTTTTTCTCAAAAAGCGATTCAAAAGACATACGACTGTTTGAAGGCCTAACATTTTTTTACTAGCTTACCAGTTTAAAAGTTACAGCTGTTGATGGATTGCCAAGTTTTAGCGGCTGCATCGAATTTACTGAGCACTCCTACTCTTCTATTCATTTTAACTTACCACTGTGATAGGAAATAATGAAGTGAATAATATAGGTTAAATGCATATGATACTGTAAAGGACCGGAAACGACTGACATAACATGTCGTTACTAATATGTGGGATCACTTCCGTTTGCTGATCCATTTTCCTCACTCGTACCCTGCCTTGAGAGGATTCGTTCACAGGATTCATTCCTAGTTCACTCGCTAATATTGCAATCTCGGATTATATGCCGCATGATAACTTGTGCCCAACACATCTTCTTAAAGACCTCCACGCAACAAATTTAGCCACAATACTTTCGAAATTTGTCCATAGAAAAGCGTAAATGAAAAAACTGAAAAAACCCTGAGACTGTAACCAATCAAATGAGTAAGTAGAGTGCGCGAGTCGACTTTTTGACATGCGAACTATCGTAAGCATCTCCAGCCCCATTTTTTGGAAGAAAAAGGTCAAAAATGCTGCTTTAAGACATCGACGACATCAAGGATTCTCAGGATAGGCCCGACCGCTAATTTTTGCAGTTGAACGATTACAAATCGTGAGAACTCTTCATGCAGCTTATTCAGTCAAGGACAAGCAGTGAGGCGAAACATCGACAGGTGAAAACTTGCCCACTAAACGTTGTTTTGAACTTGTATTTCCAGCTTCGATCTCAAATAAGGCTCATCCTTCATACACACTTCAGCGCAAAATATGGGAACTTGTTGCCAGCAGGTGCAATTCTATCAATTCCATACAAGTTGAATGTTTGCTTGAAATATCGATTCCAGATGAATCGTAGTTACCGTAGCTTTGGAAACGATTGTGTTAACTGCTCATCACAATATCAGGCCACTGTAGGGAGTATTTATATCGTCTAAAGACACGTGAATTACTGAAGCCAATCAATCATATTCACAATGCACAGTTACTTGGATGGAATTTCGCGCCTCTTCTGTTTTCTTAAACAGGCAGCAACTGCAGAAGTCATGCTGCAGCGGATAGGTAAAAAGTAGTTTTTAAAATTTCCTGCAAAGTATTCTTTCAAAAAATTTTCTAACGAAAGACGTTGGGGAGACACTTTAAGTGACGGACAGACAGACACGTCTATCGACCACTTGACTCTTTTCATTTGCTCGTCAACTGCTTCACAATACTTTATGAAGAAGCATACGTCGTCTGTTACACGTAAATCACTGTTGCTTGCACCACCTAATCTCACTATCATGAACTGAATGCGACAAGAGAAAGCTTATGCTTTCTAACTTATATTTCTACAATCCAATTTACACATTTACATTCTTATCCACATAAAACAGAGAATTTCTTAACGCTGCAGGAAGACTTTTAATCGTTTATGCCTGATCCAACAAAAGGTTGTCTTAACCTGAAAAACAACGACATATGTTACCATATATATAAGCTTAATACTTCTGCAGAGCCCACATATCATTGCTAATTTAGAGCAAAAGAAAATCGGCAGTGTGTTGAGTAACTCCGGACTGTCAGCTGTCCGTAATTGACACGCCGAATGGAGGATATTTACCGAGAGAAAAAAATCCCTGCTATTGTTGAGTGTCAGAAGGATGGAGATTTTTGAAACTTTGCCAGACTTTATGAGAGTTTTCTTATTTCTATGGGAGGAACATGCGTTTGAAAATAATATTTTATTTTTATCCTTTCTTCTCCACGAAATTTCATGTTCTTTTCGCACTCTTCACTGGTTCTTCGTCGTTAGTCGGGCACTTCCACATATTGGCATCTCCTGCGCATCCAAAGCAAATGTTATAAGGAAACAAATAAGCACAAAAGTGCGTCGATTCGATAGAAGGAAGTAGACAGAATGCGAAATATATTCACGTGACGGTGCAGCACGTATCGGCCAGTAGTCCATCAACAGCAACTCAATCACTGCCACCTGCCGAAGACACTCGCGAGATGTGTGGTGTTTTTGCAGTATGACATTTTGCTGCATCTCTGGGCAGTTATAATTTTATGCCACAAAACATATCACTTCATCACTTTCTCCTTTTTTTTTGCATAAGAAAGAGTAGGTGGAAAAGACAATGCTTCAATGAGTGTGGAAAGAGAAACAAAAGAGGTGAAAAATGATTGTCAAACGCGAGAACATTTGCAAGCCCACACTTTCTAATATTTCGCTGTTTTCATATTTTCTGTTGTTGTATTTAAGCGTTGAGTAGCTTCTCCATGTGTTCCCATCTTCAAAAAACTACTCCACGATACTAGATGATGGCTTAAAAAACATCTTTTTTTCAGTGGCATTCATTAGCTAAGGACAATATTGATTGGAAATAAGAATCTAAAAAAAATTAGAAAAACATTACGCCTGAATATTTCCTATGTCACATCAGCGAGATGTGATCACCAAAAGTGAGCACATCATCCACGTGTTTCGTTCCGCTTAAGTACTATAAATGGAAAGTTCTGGTAGAGATGAGCAAGTGCAGTGCTGATGACATTGAATTATGTGATTTCATGAACAAGGGACGCTGATCATGAAACTTTGGCAACACGCCATTCCAGTTCTTCATTACTTCTTTTACCTTCTTTTTTCGAAGGTTTAACGCCACAACCACATATTGCGGGTAATGAATCCACTTCCCATGATTTCCGGTAAATGTTTCTCTTGAACACTAAACTCTTTCTACAACATTTCTAACAGATTCAACGTAAGCGGCTTTTATAGATACGAAATGCGGTCTAACATACGCCAATTCAATCTTGACAACCAAGAAAATCATTGATCAAATGCTTGCATGAATTGGAAAAGGATTCCAAACATTGTCACCAAAAGAGCATTAGCGAAAACCTGCTAAAATGTCGCAAAACTGAAGTGTGGTAACAATCTTTTGCTAAGGCAATTATGTTTTCATATTTATCATTCAATAGGAAGTAGCAAAAAAAGACTCCGACGTAAGGCGATGAAAAAAGTGAACATCAAATCAGAAGAATTATGAAGTGGCAACATTTCTCTCAATGATCGAAGCACTGAACACTGCTTAACGAGAAAATGGAGGTGAATAGCTTTAAGGTGTACAAGAGAGTAATTTTATGAGAGCAATGAGTGGGATTAGCATTGCAGCAGCAACTTTCATAACCTTTCACAAGCTCCCATATAAGCACTATAAACTTGGACTTGTACAAGATGAACGAGCGAAATATACAACGTATTGATGGATCATAAATCATTATTTAATCCAATAATTCAAGTCAAATTAAGTCGATGTGTATTTTCTGCCAAGGTCGATGCATAGCTTCATTTTAGTGATGAGTTTCGATTGTTTGAAAATTTGCATCATATTCATCAAGAACTTTTGGACTTTATGAATGCAGTTTAATTTGTGCCAAATAGATATTTGTAATCAATCGATTTCTGTACTTATATAAGCAATGTGATTTGCCGGAAATCATGCACATAGCCAATATATTGATAAAATATTGGTCATAAGTGAAGGTTTTAGCAATTTTTTATTTCGGCAGTACCGCGTGAATTGTTGAGGGATCGTTTTGCTACAACTAATTAGAATATGACATCTGATGTGCCTCACTTCTTCGATTTATTTTTTGTTTCCTGCAAAACACTACGATAAGATACAAAGAGTACCTAATATGGCTAGCTGAGCTATGCCTGTAGCTGTGAAATTTTTTACACCCTTCTTTAGCATTTCCAACAGTTTTTTTTTCACACTTTTCAATTCATTGTTTTCCCTCACCCGTTCTGTTTATTTCGTTGGCTTTTGATTTTATACAAGCGTTCTTCATTTTCACTATGCTGCATCTATTCAGAGCTGGGAACAAAAACGATGAAATCCCCCCTCATTTCTCATGCAACTGAATGCATTTTCAAAAATTCACATGCCTATTTCGCTATAAGCTTCTATTCACTTGGCTCTATTGAAGTGCGAGAAGCCATTTCGCTCTCTCTGCAATATTATGCAATATTTAGAATCTTTCATAATCCTCCACATCTGATAAGTTGTAAATTTTAAGCTGTAAGAAGCATACAATACAATGATTGAAGTGTGAATAAATTACAAGTAAAAATTATTGCATTTCACAGATAATGATTGGAAAGCGGATAAGTCCTAGCCGGCATTTGGTGCTCCTTCGTCGAGTTATTGATGTGCAACTGGTCGACGTCCCGTACATGCAATACACTTGGACCTAGGAGGATCAGAAGAAGTTGTCCTGAAATTAAATTTACGAATAAGGACTCTTCAAAGTGTTAACCGATGTTTAATAGAAATAAGCAATCGTGAGCGTTACTCTAGTTTTCTGTGAATTATATCTCCTCTGTTTATGCTTCTCTGCTCATATGAGTGTCTACATTAGATGCACATCGCTTCTTAAGGGTTCATATAATCTACCTACGAATATAAAGTATTCCTTTAATTCTGAATATTAGCCCCTATCTTGAAATGATTTTCACTGGCTCATCAAATCGTGCAGTGGAACACAAAATTCATGGAGCTGCAAGCAAATTTTAGATAGAATAACATATTTGACACTGAAGTGTTCCTTGAATATAGGTGAATTTCCCAACTTTTCTCATTGTTGCCCCTCCACTCCTGTCATATCCCCTCGAATACACTTCCCTTAAAAAATCTGCTACTGACATAATGCTTGTTCTCCCTATAAGCCTATCTCAAACAAAAGTGCCCTTAAAGGGTACGAAAATATCTGGGTAGCAAACAAGCTGAAGAACTCGCAAGGGATGTACAGAATAGACTTTTTGCAATAGACCCTACTAGCCAACCTCATCAGAATGTTAATGAACATCAGTTTAGCGAAAATGTTGTAATTTCTTCAGAACTGATAGTTTCCTATTTTAGCACATTTTCCCACATTTTAGCACATACGCAACATAAAGATCATTTCTCAGCATCGAAGATATGATTGATAAAAATTAACGAAAGAAAGGAAATAAATTTCGCAACAGTAAATGAGCATCAATCTGATTCAGGTTGCACCGCGCACCTCAACATTTCAATTAATGAAAAACATTTTTGAAAGTTCCTAACATTTTTTTTTTCAACGTGTATGATTTGAACGTTGGTTCTTTCCTAGTTCTTTCCTAGTACCTTTTTGTGCAACCTCGATCATTAGATCAAACGCTACTTCCCACGGTGCACTAGCACATTCAAAACACACAAGCAACACCTCCTGTGACCACTAAGTTCTGCCACTAATTTTCAGCAATGGGTGACTTTCCCAAACACAAAATTTGAAGGCGGTTTTCTTGAAATATTCATTTCTTTCCATCCCCATCCTCGGTTTTGAATTAAATTTCAGCTCACTCACTCACTCATTCACTCACTCACTCTCTCTCTCCCTATATATATATATATATATATATATATATATATATATATATATATATATATATATATATATATATATATAATGTAGTGAAATGAAGCACAATAATATCGAAGTAACTGTTTAAGGTACATGAGCTACTTCGACGCACTCTGCTGCTGGGTGTGGTGTTATTGAAGCCACAGTGTTGTGCTATCGTAGTTATCTGCAGATATGTTTGCCTGATGCATGTGATGATCTGTTGATATTATGATCTGTTGAATTGAAGTTGATATGAAGACTCACAGCGCTTGACCACTTCATTAGTTTTTATACCCATTTTCAAGGACTACTGTGAGGCCTTGTTACTAATGCATTGGTCTGGCTGTAACGAGGATCCGTAACTGCTAACAAACGGCATTAGAGTTTTTCGAGTGCTCAACTCGACGCATATCTCCGCTGTCTCCACGATGTTACAGAAGGCCTATCTTACAGCTGAGTAGAGAGGGTTGCCCAACATCAACATTAATCTGGCCGAGGTGTTCTAGCGATCATTTAATCGAAGGACAAGATGCAGTTCTTTTATTCAGCAGTTGAAAATTCAATTTTGCCGCATTTATTTTGCTTGAGTGATTTTGTTGTTAAGGAATTTTCATCACCTCTTTTTATTGCCTTCATAATCAAATTTCTCGCATCAATAATTCACAAAAAAAGAAAGCCCAACGTTTCAATCAAAATATTTGCCCCATTACTCAAAAGCGAAGCAAGTTTTCACTCCAACGTTGAGCTTTGTTCTCAAACCGAACATCTCAGGCGAATCACATTAACATTCATTTCGTATTATTGATGATTCCTTTTTTCTGTATTTTCGCCATATTCTTTTTTTTTTCTTCATCGGTTGCTGAATCAGCGACGTAGAGCTATCCCTTGCATATGCATACCAACTTGTGCTTCAAGTTGCAAAGTGGTTCGTTGAGCAAGGAGCCAGCTAACTTTTCGCTGTTTTCCAGGAAGAAGATGAATCGTTTTCGATCCAAGAATATGCGGCTTATCGCGTTTTTGGCTGCTTACTGAATAATCACTGGACCAGTGTTGATAACGAACGTGACGAGAAGATGTCTGAGCGATTCCCTATCAGCGCTACAAAGATAGTCGATAGCCTTTATAAGGTTTTATCCTGGGAGACCGAGTATCCACTTCAGGGGCCAATGTTCGTAGCTCGAAGCAGTCACAACCATCGTATACCCCTTGTTCGATCATTCTCAACACACAGTAAGTTCGTGAATAAAAATGCGCGATGTAGCAAAGGTCAATCAACATTTTTGCTTTTTCGAGAACTCTTTGTTTACCAACGTCCAGAATTGTTCCAGAACAAATGTAAAGCAATCAGACAGCTAGTGTATTCGGTCTTGAGCTGCTACTCAGACTGTGTCTACGATTGCTGCAAGTCGATCCGAGAATAGACCACAGATAAATGCCGTTGCCGTTGGAACGAATTGAGCAATCTCACATCAGCACTGCATGGAGTCATTTGTGTGGGTTGATGCGGAAAGCGAATGAAATGTATTGCAGCGAGGCCGTAGTATAACTGCCACATTGAACGAATGCACTTAAACGCAACGTTGATCAACAACTGCTTGACACAAGAACGTTTTCATACAGGAACAGCAGAGCGCTCAAGTTCTGAAACGCAGAAATAGGCGATAGGCCATAAGAAGCTATTTCGGCTACAAGAAGATGTTTCTCTCGAATACGTGTGAGCAGATTGCGAAGTTCGCTGAACTCATTATGAATCTAATTAGCCTTCAAATGCAATCGGCGAGGCTTGACGTGATGAACAAACCCTGTAAGAGCCGATTCCTAACAGGATTTCCTGATTAGCATTCAGTGAACGCTCTCATTACGCATTCTTCTGATCACTTTCTGTTTTGCCCGTACTTAACATCCAGAATGGCTGAATTTATACTCGTCTAAACCTAGCTTTCAAGAAGAACGAATAAGGCAGCCTAAAAAGAGTGCTCACTTTGGTTTTCCCAGATATTTCCCCATGAAACTCAAGCAACGAGAAAGGAGTTCTCCAACTCACAGCTTCCGCAAACGAGTTGCATATATCGAATCTGTTTGTTTTTAGAAACGGCAGATTGCTCGTCACCATCACCTTCAGAGGTGTAGTGGGTGAACAGCTGATGTGAGTAATATGTGTTGCTCAAACACTTGCCTAACTGGATGGGAATCAAGCGATGGAAGTAACCAACGCCGGTGGAATTGTTCATTTACTATCAACTGAGATGAAATTCTGTTCAGCGCTAAGCACAGCTCTCAATAGGCAAAAATAGCCTATAAGAATCGTATTTGTTTCCATAGCGTAGGGCGAGATGCATAGAATTTTAAGTAATGCATACACATTCGGCTTGATTCTGAACGCAAACTTCAATTTATGACGTTTTTTTATTATAAATGTTAGGATGTAAGAATAGCTTGCTAACTTCTGCACTTCGCTGTGACTTTCATTTGCTTTCCCAATGAATCTCCTCAAGGCACTTGTTCTACTTGGGAGACCATTGCGCACTGTTTTCGTTGCCTTAACTATCGCGATTCTCTGTTTTCCAAAATTCTAAGAAAACCTCAAGTGTAGTGATTTGAATGAGTGATTTTGAGGAAAATAGCGCATCCAACATATTTTAAGGACCGAGTTTCACTCTGCTTGGCAAACGCCAGATAAGCCCAGCAGATTCACAGATCAACAGGAAACTCGCGCATCTGCTAAGCTATACTCGTTCAGCAGACTGCCTTATTCCTATCAACGTATCTGATGAATCCGCTACCTTCAGATTAGTATTATAAATGTCAATCTGCAAAAACGTCTCAGGCAATAAGTTCCAGCAGATGCTTTTTGCGAGCAGCAAAATACCGGCACCAGGTTTTGATTCCTCCTCTCGAAGCGCCACTGAAACAGATATTCCGCCATCGAGCATTACCTAATGAAAGTACCTGTGGACGCCGCTTTCTTAACTGATGAATCTGGCATGAAAAAAAAAGAGAAGCTTTGAGAAGCTACCGAATCTGTCACTAATTCATTATGCTTTTTTCTTCCGTTTGCACTGTGAAGCTCAGTGCAATCTTTTCCTCAGTCGTCAGTACAAATTGTCGGATGCGATACGCACCGCATATGGCGTTAAATATGCCCTCTTTGATGCCAGAAACTGATCTTAGCAAATGCTTCATCTAAATTGTTCTGCTGTACCGGTCGAGCCGATGATGACGAAGCACACTCATTTGCGTTTACACCTATCCGCATATCATTCTCAACTAACTGTTTCATGAGACTTCCTCGACTTCAGTAACCAAGCCCTCTGGTGGCATGCTTTATCTACCCTGCACAGCTGCATCATTTACTCTGCTTGCTGTGCTCGAGGCGATCTCGGTTTCTGTGCCATCACATCGCATAGGGACGATCGACCGGCCACTTGTTGCACTCTGTGTGTCATTATGCTCTTTAGAATTTTGTTTTGACATTTTCGAATGTTCTGCGTTTTATGTGTTAAGCACTTTCATCCTAAATGAATACTTAATCTTCGAGTATTAGGATGTATGTGCTCGCTTGTAGCTTCACCGGCTGTAAATGTGCAATAATGTGGAACTACCTGTTTAATGTGCAATGTACCGCTTTGACCAATTCTGCCGTATGATGTTGTGTTATTGAAGCCATATGGCAGTGGTGATTTGCACGTGTGTCTTCGTTTATGATGGTCTGTCGATGTTGTAATCTGTTGCATTGAAGACGATATGAAGGCTAGTAGCATTGGACTACTTCATTGGTATTGGTATCTCGTTGCGAGAACTGCTGTACCGTCTTGTTACTCGTCTTTTTGTTCAGCCATATCGAGAGCTTCCTGCGCCGTCTTGCCGAATTGTTGGTTGAGGTTTGCAAAGATTGTCCGATGAGTAGAAATCGCTACGCAATAAATTTCTTTCACAGCCAGAATCGAAATGCATTTTAATGCGATAATTAAATGCGTTGTTGAATGGATCGCATCTGACATATGTTTGACAATAAAGCATCCATCAACTGCTAGCTGAGAAGCACTCGTTCATGAATAAGTTGAAATTGAAAGTGGGAAACAGCATACCTATTGGAGCAGTGATAATAATTGTGAACACACATAAAGCGCTTATCATCATCGCTGTACGCTCGTGCACAGTTCCAGAGGAAGCGTCAACAATTTGAGAAGGAAGAGCTGCCTGCAATAAATTGGTCGAATTCAGCATTATCGTATTTTGAGAGTTAAGTGTTTGCTGTTCTAGAGATCCATAATTGCTAGATATTAGACATAAAAAATATCCATGTGTAAAAAACCGAAAGCAATTCTCAGTTCTTACTCTTCTATTACGCTGTCTGAAAACAAAAGCGCTAGCAAGAGCAATTGGAAAGAGCAAAAGCTACAATGCAAGTACGACCGTTGTAGCTTGATTTTTCTGAACAAAATATCTGTCACATTTACTGAATAATATTTGTTAAGGTTTTGATTAAAATAGTGAAGTAAAATTATACAGTCGACCTGAATGGTAGCTTTAGAGAGGAGAACAACACTGATAAGGGCCTGTTCTGCGACCGTAAGTCCTGCACAGAAAGAAAGTAGGAATGCAGAAATGAGTCGAATAAGCAATCCGATGCCTATGATTGCAAGTCCCATAAGAAGCATTTGCATATCTAGCTGAAATATACTTGAGTTTAGCAGGGAAAACAATGAGCGATAATTGAAAACCGTTTTAATGCAATGAAATTCAGCCGAATTTACTTTGAAAAGATTTCATTTTCATTTGACATCTCGAATAGAGAATTCGGTTATTTTTTGTTTGCGTGGATTTATCGCTGCGATCAGTGTTTTATTTTCATCTTACTGAGAGGACGATAGGATAGGAGGCTTTTCTTTAGACCAAGCAAAGCTATGAAGCGATAATCGGTGCATAGTAAAATTTGCATGGATTATTTAAGTATGTAAAACACTGTGGTTTACTTTGATGATTTCAAAGTCGTATCCAATTAGTGCAAACATCACTGGCATTGAGAAGAGTTGAAACATTACTGTGAATGCTTCTTCTTCTTTGATGATCTGAAAATAAGAAATGCTTGCATCGAAGGAATAATGTGAACAAATTAAGAAATTGGCATATATTTACATAGCACAGTCACAGAACGCCTTCATTGTATTGCCCTCTCTGCATTACTGAAAAAACTACAATGACAAAAATTAATAACCGTGGTTCTGGACATGTGAAAATGTGTTATCAGATATGATAATACTTTCTAATTTCTATGTATCTTCTTGCGTTAGTTTTTAGCCATTGAGATTCTGTTATGAATAAATAAGTGACTAAATTAATTAAATATTTGCATAAAATAATATGCCAATCAAAAGAATTCTTACTACATTTGACGTCAGGAATTGTGTCCATTGACTGACAATCACATAATTAAAGCGTTAGCAATGAATTTTGGGAAGAAGTAAATAGCTGCCCATAATTTCGCACCTTATGGCGATTGTCAAGCTTCCATCGATATACCGCGATGATCGTGAGCACTACTATTGCGAAGACTCCACCACTCTGACAGCCGATAGCGCATGATCCAAGAAAGAATGCTAATGCAGTGCTGAGTAGCATAGCGCATCTAATAAAATGAGTATGTTGAGCATCATATCTAGGTAACCACCATAGAATTAGACCTGGAAAGTAAAAATTACACCTGGAAAATATTTGACAGTATTACTACAATCGATATGCCTGAGCTCAGTCATAGGTTGATGTACGCATCATATGTCGTTGGTCCGTTTATTTTCTTACTGAACACCCATTCGTTTAATCAACTTATATTTAACCGCTTTGCCAATACAATCTGCATGTCTAACAAAACCTCATCTAACGATCAATACCTCGGTTGCTTGGCCGATAATCAAATTTACATATTTTGCAACATTCCAATCTAGAGATTGTCCAGTCAGCTTGTCAATGTTTCTGAATGTTTCTCATCAGTTTTAATAATGTTTGGATGACCAACTATTGAAATGATTAAAGGTTTTTATTGTAATGATATTTGCTCACCTCCAAGAACACCACCGATTACTCCAACGACGAGTTGAGCGACCAATAATCCTATTTCATATGAGATATCAACTGTAACAAATAATTAATTATTATTAGAACACGGATATCACTGATGATACCAACAATTCACTGAACTCCTCTCATTGAGTGATTCTAAGCAACACTTCACTCGACGAAGTAACTAAGTTTGTGCTTTGTTACCTGCTTATTATTGCTCTGAGGAGCTCGAGCTATGCTATGCATAAAACTGTAAGGAAATAGACACAAAATCAAAGATATCAAGCAAACGACCTGCGAAAGCAATAGCAATCGCAACGTGAAGACTGCATATGCACAATAAGTTGTCTAGCGTAACGGATGATTGAAGTACATCACAGAAAAGTGATCCCGTTCCATAGCCTTGTGCCATCAAATTCGTTAATACGGGAAAAATTACTGCTGATGCACTAGCTGTTAAAACAATCCTGCAAAACAACCTCAGAGAATCTTCTGAGGTAACGGCAAACAAAACATCAAAAATATACTGTTGTATATTTTCATTGTTTGTGTTACAGTTATCTATTGTATCGCGTTGTTTGTATTATGAAGCAGGTGATTCTATTTGCGAATAAATGCGCCTCCAATCAGAAAGCTTCTGCTTATATTAAAGCACTCTTCAATTGTGATAATTATGCAGAATAAATAAAAGATGTTTGCATAAATCTTCAACTACGCGTTTTTCAACAGAACTTTATAGAGTAAAAGAATACAACAAACAGAATTTTTGACTAAATTAATTGAGGAGAAGGAGATTGATGATTCGTTCGTAGAACGGAGATTCCAACTGCCGTATAAATTACTGCAATCTCTTTTACTCACAGTGCCAATAAGAAGCAAGCAAGCAGCAACAGAACTCAGATCATCGCTACCATGCGTTTTATGGGCGGAAATGAGTAGGAAAGGCGCATTGATGAATCTATGACTCAATATCGAACGAGTTTGTTCACAGTTAGTCATAATACTACTTTATCATTGATGGTTACCCAAGTAAAGTGCCCATTCGAACGTCTATGCAGAATATGAAGTGTGCGGCCACGACGATAGCGATTATTTCACAAAGAGTCGAAATTGTACCAAGCCGAAGAATTACACCCTGAAATACAAGATTGAAAAAAAAAAATTTTTCGCTAAGCTAATTGCTCAAATTAATTCATCAACTGCAATAGTATTTCTATTATCTCCTCGTGAAGTGTGTGTACCAACCAGTCAATAGAGTCTCAGGACAACTTTAAATAAAATTTATACTGACGAATGACATCTCTTAAAAGTATAGGTGAAAAATAAAAATGGTCCCTTTAAAGAGCAGATGTTCAAAACATTGCAGCGAATGATTCATACAAATCGTTGCACATTTGCGCTGGCTAAGCGTATTATTGTTTAACGCTGTGGCTGTGTGTATGTGCGTATATATATCTGTCGGTCTTGTAGTTTCAGCTTGACTAAACTTGAAGCCATGGTTACGAAATCCTCTGGTGTGATCTACATCATGAGGCAGTCTCCTATACTTGACTCAAGTGCATCCATCAATCTCTTTATGAAGGTTATAAACGCGAATTTTTCTTAGGCTATTTATAAAAGTGGCCAAATCATATAGATTATGATGGCATTATTCCTCTTCTTTCATCATTTTCTGCCTCCTATGGAAGTTGTAGATCAATGAAATGGAACACAAAAGCTCATAATAATATGTCTGTCTCTGTGGCGTGCTTTTTCATTTGAGGCAGTGAGATCGAACGCAGTTTACGGTAATCAACCAATTAATGAGTTAATTAAGCGATGTTTATATGAGATTGTTTTATGTTCTTTCTACATTCCCCACAGTAAGCATACTGCCACTTCAGGTAGATGAAATGCCCGAAGATCTGCTGCTTCTAAAGCAGTTAATAAACCAGCATAAAGTTCTTCACAGGAACAACAACTGATTTCTTTATAAGGTTTTTTAGCTTGCTGCAAGTTTCGTTGGTCAATGAGGGAATTAAATTTTAAAGTTGCATCATTCAGTTAAATAACAGATAATGAAGAATTTACAGTTTTATATTATGAAACCACAGGCTTTAAAACTTTTTACAGTGAAATGAGCTGCAGCAAAAACGAAGCTGCTCAGTTTTTATTAGTAGCAATTTCTTGTGCAAGCTCGCGCTGGGTGGTCTGGGTTCGGAGGGCAATTTCACTTAAGTTTGCAAAGTCTTCGTGTAATCTCATACATTCGCTTTTCTGAATAATCCGGTATCGAAGCCCATAGCAGCACGTATGAGGATTATCGAAAAAGCTGCCTTTCTAAGTACATCACTGATCCTTTTATCGAGAAGAAGCAATCCAGACAAGAATGGAATATTTTTGAATGCGATACCGACCAGTAGAACACCTAGAACAAACCGCATGCATAAGCAATGGGCTGAGTGATCAAACTTGTTATTATGAGCTTCAGAAACACCTATCTACATGTGCTGAAATAAATAAGCACGTGTGTTTTTCAGGAGCAACAGAAATATTCTCCGATAGCTGTCCTAATTTCTACAGGCATTGATTTGCGAAACTCCATTGCCCTACCGAGGTTACGTGACTCTCCGCAAATTCTATGGCGTGGGAATACTACAGTGCTTCTTACAACCTGCCCTTTCAAAGCACTCATAAATACCCATGTTTCTTTCGTTTGTCTCAAAAGCGCATGATTGCATATGACATGCTTTCAGTTGAGAAGATTGTAATTTCCCCTCCTCCCCTCTCCCCCCGATCACGAAGTTGTAGAAAACAGTCCTTGCAAATTATAGGTCGTGTAAATGAACTAAGTTATGATATATAAAAGAGAACAGTAGACTAGCCAAATAGAGATGGAAGCTTTACGAAGCTGATAATCCTGCCAAAAATGATTGCACATAGCCATAGTATGACATATGACATAGTTGAGTATTTGTAGTCGGTACTTTCTTTCGATGTAAATGTTTCATTGAAATCAGTGGATGCGATAAGCGGATGAACGAATGGTCGTCTCAAAACTGCAATAAATCCATTAAAATGCTCATGCCTCAAAAATCGGCAACCTCGATTACCAAAAAAATCTTCGAGGTACAATCAACGGTTATCGGAAGCCGCTAGCAGCGAAAATCCTTACTTCTTCAATATCAGATTAGCTTGAAGCCACGGAGGAGAAACGGCAAAGGTGTCACATAACGTATCTACAACGTTATAAGATCTATTGCTGCTTCAGAATGTTAAATTTAAAGATCTGTTGGAAACGGCACATAGCGATAAATAATCTTACCGGAGACGAATGTGATATATACTGAGACGAGGATGATAAGCGATGACAGAGCAAGATTGGTCTGCAAACAATTTTCTATTTTGCAAGCATATTAACTCTTCGAAAATTTTCATTCTCAGGTAAAATAAATGAAAATGTTTGCGACTTCTTAGATACCTTCAGCAGAAGATTAACACTTCTACATGAAATCAATACCTATTGGATGTCTAAAGCTTCAGTGAGGAAAAAAGGCTCTCAGGTTAACAGAAGGTATTTTGAAGAGAAACTTAAAAATCTCAAAGGAAATAAAGGTTTCGAAGGAAATAAACGTAGGCATCAAAATTTTAATCCCAGTTGAAATTCAGGATATTATATTGAAAATAGCATCTGGCTTTCGAGATAAATCACATCTGTTCTTCGTGCGCTCTAGTGATGCCTGTTGACGATCTCAGAAATGTTAGCAGTCATCTTTCAGAAAGGCGATCAGTATGTTATAGATCACCATTGCTGGAATCACGGCAAATAGCTGCGCTACGCAAACTAGAAATGCAAGAAAGTAACTGCATGACAAAATTCATGAGGTTGCTGGATGAAGCTTGTAATGGATGATGGATAAGTCAAATATAAGAAGCGATGCGAAAAAGTACCTCACGATGGTTGACAACGTTGATGGCTAAATTGCGAAAATTCGAGCCGGCATGTTCCATTTCGTTCAAAGGTAAACGTGAATGTGAATCGCAATGCAAATCGGTGTATCGTTTCGAATGGTACCCTCATCGAGAACTAATCTCTTTTGACGGCTAATTTGCATATACGCCTATCGAATGCTAGTTGCATGGCTTGTCGACAACAGAAAAAAAATTGGTGCACTAACTCATATATACGCAATCGATCCTTGATCATTATCGATTGCTTAGAGGAAATAATATACACACATCCGATCGGTTATTTGTTGCTAACAAATATAAAGCACAATTTGCGCCCTTTGAGAACGCTATCACCAAGTACAAGTAGTATTATCCGAAAGTATGCTTAAGCAATAAACTAGCGGAGTTTTATTCTTTCACTACATCTTTTCTAACTGGAAAAGATTTTGTTGCGCAATCTAAAACGCTTGAAGAAAAGCAATTAGTGAACAATAGAGGCGGAGGAGGTTCGGTGGGGTGGGGGGTGAGGAGGATTGGAAGAGCTGACTTGCTTTCAACTCCATCACAGAGTTTGGCAGAGCCAACAGAGAACATATTCAAATGTTCCAAACTGAACAATATCGCTAATGATGCTGAAAATGGGGACCGAAACTGAGGTGGAAATTTGGTGTTAAAAGATTCTATTGCTGTATTAACATGAAACCTAATTATCGATGGAGCTGTGTGATATTATCAGCTTATAGCATGAAGATAGCGTCATGAATACTATACCCTAAGGAAATCTGCTATTAAACATTACGGTCACCCTCATACAGTAATCAGCGTTATAAAAATGATTCCATCATTTATTGTGTTGCATTCACCGTGAAAATATATTGAAATCCTTCATTTCCTATCCTATTAGTGATCAAACTACAATGTACAAAATGTGTTCCCATATGATTTATTTTCTCAAGCTTAAAATCTACGAATCAAGTGGGCCGTTGTGGAATTATTGGTATTTCTTTATAACTACTCATCGTTCAATTTCGAAAGCATGCTTCCCTTTGGAATGTTGCAATTTTAGCTAGGGGAATATGCATGTAGCACCAAAAAATATCGCAGTGGAATTTTCTATTTAACGTTATGCTTAATTTTTAGGCTTTGTGCCAGCGCTATGGCTTCTTAGCTTATTTTTTGCTGCCATATTTTTCACTTGAAATACCTCGACATCGCTCATATCTCCGCTGCTTTCACTTTAGCCAAGGCTATCTTTCTAATATTCATCTCAAAGCTTCATCTGCAACTTTTCAATGTGCTTATTCAGACTACTGCTGTTGTTATAGTTGGTTTGTTCTGCTTCTTACGTAAACGAGCATGTCGAATATATGTTCCAATAAGTACTTCAAGCTTGTGATCAATTGAAGCGGTATTTAAATGGAAGTATATTACTTGCAAACTCACCTATGGCTCTCACTATGTTCTTACTTCAGAGAATTGATGAATGCCCTTTTCTACGAATTTCAACGCAGTCCCGAAGTCAACGATCTGTTGATATTTGTTTGTTTAATGTGTTTTTGTGCGCAGTAATGCATAAAAGAACGCAACTCATCTCGAAGCAAATAGTAACCGATTTAAGTACCCAATTTTGAAATTAGGTGTTGTTGAATGTAAGGAAGAGAGGCGAAAAGGCTGCTGTCGGTGGTCAAAGAGGAAAGGAGGATCGGTTCTGCAGCATTAAAAGTGACACTTCAGCAAAATAGAAGTCACCTAGGCAGTTTACCTCATCGTCCTTGAAACGTTGCTGGCTATCGTGAAGGGAATAGTACGTCAACCTACTTGTGAAGACGACCTCGTTTTTATAACTCCAACTATTCTATCACCAAATGAGCTTGTTGCAGCGATCTGTCACCTTATCCACAGTTTAGCCTTGCGCGTTGTTCTATTACTTGTAGAGTACGTCTTATGCGGAAGAGAACTACAATTAAGAAGGGCATCACATAGGAACGATATAACCAGTGTGCACTTCTCTTCCTTTTGGAATGGCTCTCAACCAAAAACCTATATGATCACTTCGATGTAAAGATATTTTCGCATCTACCTGGCACATCTAAGAAGCAACCAACCGGCGCTTTTTTGCTCTAGTCGCAACTTTCCTAAATGGCATGCACTCTTGAATAATTGGTACGATACTTGCTATGCATACATTGATCTTGAAGAAGCATTTCGTTTTGTTGCACGACCTTTCTTTGTCTTGCTTCTCGAATAGATGAGAAAAATGCTATACGGCTGACAGCAAACATTTTAAATTAGTTAAATTTAAGCGAATTATCAGTTGGGTTGCCTGTGGAGCTGCCAAAGGCACTTTTTTTTTCATGGTGGACTTCAAGTGTTTCATTTCGTTAACGATTTTAAAGCTTTGGAGATAAACAAACATTCTTTCAGGTTTATATTGGTGGTAGAGTGGCGTCTTAGTGGGAGAAAATTGAATCGAACGATTACCACCATTCATGACACCAAACACTAATGGGTTGACTTTTTGTGGGAATTTTCAGAAGATAGGCTCCCCATATATAAACATTGAGGCTCAAAGAAAAATCTTTTCCTCTCTGCGCATCTAGAGCTCACATCTGTGATGCTTGCTGAAAATATCTGGTGGTCGAATCAGGCTCCCTTAATTTACAACAAAAAATTGAAGAGGCAGCAAAGCACATAGTAAAATCCGATTTCACGGAAGTACAGCTCACACTCGTTTGATGAAAGTATCAAAGACGAGCCTCACAGAGTGACGTAAAAAGCAAGAGTTCCAAATTTTCTGTGCAGTTACTTTTTTTTCTTCAAATCTTGCAGTATGTGAATGTACAACAATCACCTTGTGGTTTTCTTCTCGTTCGGTATTCTGTGATAGTAGTTATTCGGTAATGGCGTATGTTGCTTAGTGCGTTCGACATGGGGGCGGTCCTAATCCCGACCACAGGTCATGATCACCTATGCAGAAGGTTGAAGTATCTTACATGGCAAGGTGTTAACCTAATTTTTCTATACTCTGTAATATTAACAATAGAAAGAAACGTCCTATGCAAGCAGCCTTTAGGAGCAGCAATTTTAGTTCACCAGGAAAACTGAATTGGAGCCAGTATTGTGTTGGCTTGTTTGCTTTTTACAAACGGCTCAGGTTCGACGACCTATTTGCATAAAAAGTAACACACAGTTGGTATTAGAAGTCTTCGAGGATTCACCGTTTGAGGAGAATAGCCACTACAGATGTTCATAAAATTTATCAGTTCAGAGCGACGTCGTATCCGCAGATCGATGGCGAATGTTTTCGGCAATTTGTTTCGAAATGACTGCCAACAAAGTTCGATTAGGTTCATTAAAATGGCCAACTAGAAGGTCTGGAGAGGGCAAAAAGCCCATGGGAAACCGTTTAGCACGAATTAGACAAGAGTGCTCGTAAACTTCAAGTTTCATACTTCATTAAGGTGTTCTTAAATTGAAACAATACTGAGAATAAGCGCTCCTAGAGTACTTCATGTGCCAAATTTCACAGCAACGATTTGTGTTCACAGCTTATAGAATAAAGGACGCAGACAAATAACGGACGTCGCATGACTCGGTTTTGTGCGTATAGAAATAAACAGATGGATTACAATTAATGCTTAGTGAGTGCCTTGGATTGTAGAGTGCATTGGAGCCATAAAAAAGTGCTAGGTTCCATTTTTAATGGTACACGACATAATACGTATGTTACTTGATGGTACAGGAAATGGACCAATTCTACTAGCGGTTGTGCGGTGAACAAATGCTGAATTTTTGTTTGTGGGAGCTAGTTAATCTTAACAATTTCCAGAAACTACGAAAGTCATCAGCTGAGTGTATGCTGCAGGATTTATACAGCTCATTCTAAGTTCCATTAAATTACTAATAAACTGGAGGGTGTTGAATAATGAGTCTATTTTACGCTAGTTTCTAATCAGAACCCTCGGTTGCACAACATGAGTACGGACCGATCGGCACTATATTATTGCAGTAAGAATATTAGAATATAATGAAGAACTAAATCTATGTGATAAGACTAATGCATATCTCTCTTTATGGAAGAATGCGATATTCGTAAGAAGGTGAAAAATGTATTCACCTCATGAGGCTTACCAGTTATCACATTATGCCTATGAAGTGGCCATAATTTCTGCCTCACTTTCACTGATTTTTCGTCAGTCGATATCAGTGCCTCACTAATGATGATTTCTTCGACATTTCTCTATAAATTTGTGACAAATTAATGAAATGAAAAATATTTGGATATGGTCAATGGGACAATACAACTCAGCACTGGAGCAATTTTTTCCTTCAAAGGTGTCACTGAAGTTGTTTCACCTGTAAAGAAGCGAACTTAACGAGTTTTTTAAAGCTTAAAACGTGTTATATGCGATGTTATCTTATCAGGTTCCAATTTTGCCAGTCAAGCATATAATGCCATTTCATTGTTCGCATCAACTTACCACGTAGATGATCGTCATTCTCATTTTTGATTCTGTTTCTAACTGATAATATCTCTATACTACTATAAAAATTTCGTGGACCAGTTGATATGATTCCAACTGCTGCTGGATGCGTACTTCCTCCATTATTACGGACAGAATTAATGTCCACTTCCCATTTGCTGATTCAACGTCAAAACGACTTCACCTTTATGAAATTTAGTAGTGGAAGAGGTACTAAACATCACGAACCACTAATGAAAAGCACTCAGTGGTTTTGTTTGATCTACCGTGATTGTGAACGACCTATAGGAAATGAAATTTCATATATATATATATATATATATATATATATATATATATATATATATATATATATATATATATGGACAAAGAAATTCTTCCACTTCTAATCAGCGCGGTTTATGATGATAGGAAAAACCATGACAACTTAATGAACAATCTTGCTATGCTCTTTAATAGCTATCTTGAGTACCGGTTTTGAGTAAAAAATAAGATGATACGATGATTTCGTTCAAATAAAATTCGAAAAAGTTTTTTTTTGAAAGCATCGGAAAATAATTCAGACCAATTCGTTAAAAGATTCACTAAATCGATTGATTAGAATGATTTGCGAAAAGTTCTACAAGTACGAGCACCTCCGATAATTTCCCCTTTCTAAGTTCTAAGTTCTCATTCACAGCATAGGTATAAAAATAAACTATTCACAAAAACGACATTTCATTTCAGGAGACATCAGCTGTTTGTTGATCATATGCACCAATTCTAATGTCAGGTAATTGCCAGCATTCGATAACGTTTATCTATCTACCTGTGCCACCTATAAATTACCGAAGATTTTAAAATCATTGAATCAACCGTTGATTTTTTACGCTCTTTTTGAAAATTTGCTCTATACAAGCGCGTTGTCCGCGTGTGTTTATATGTTTGTGTGTGTGTGTGTTTGTCTGCACGACAGATTCACCTCAACAACCACTTGGATAAAGTTGATAATTTGCTGATCATAGTGTACCACCTGCTATAGCATATTTCTCATCAATATACCAACTTTCAAAGGAGTTATAGACTTTTAACGGCAATAAAAACTTGTTTACAATTTACACTTGTCGCAGTTCCATCCTTTTCGTATTACAATAACAGATGCTTTATAAGCGTTTTATACGTTGAGCTGTACAGAGAGCGTCGCATTGAATAAAATATAAAAGCAATATTCAACTTTTTTCTGCCACCTTGCGAAACTGGTTGCTCAGGTGGATACGATAGGGAGCACAGACAGCGTCAGCTCCTGTGGCACGATTCTTCATTTATTTGTTTTCATATTGAATCATCGGTTAATTTTTGAGGATGCTTTCTACTCCATTGTTACTCTCTGTATTGGATCTTTCAGCTTTGCCGGATGCTTAACTCCAGGCGCCTACGACATGTCATATCTCGGCAGCAACTGGAAAGTGGCATCAAGCACTGGTCGCAATCCATAAATCGGATGGGCATTAGGGAATTCGGTATCGGTAATAACCGATCGACGGTAATTAGAGAATGTGCAACAAGAGCAATAACCGAGATAAAATTTGGCGACAATGATAACTGCTAGCCGGCGATGGTGACGACGATTTCAGAGGAGGAGGACGGGAAGATGGACCCTTTACAACTTCTCAAGGTAGCAGTCTCTGAAAGTCAAAAGAAATCCATACGAGAGAAGTGCTTCACTCGCACGTTAGCTAAAGTCGAAATCGCCAAATACTGCTGACTAGAAATTTCCGCCCAGCTGTTTGGTATTTGCGAGGTCGATGGCAATCGCACCAGCGTTAGGCAGCTAGCTTCTGCAGAACACGAATGCAGCACGGGCTTCACTAGAAAGGTCACACATCAGTCAGTGTGGCAATCGACATTCTGCGTCATATTTCACGTGTACGACTTCACGTGAGATGTATTTGTTCATCAATAAGAAAACTTTTATTAAACATAAAAAAGGGATGAGAATCCTGGAAAAAACAGTAGAACAATGGTTCACGTTACAGGCATCACACAATAATCGTACTGATCTTATTGCACTATTTCTCAACAATCCTCCGCGTAGAACGTATGAAACGATCTGTAATGTGCTTCCGAGTAACACCCAACTGTACTAATATTAGGATCTATATTAATAGTGAAGTATTCAGAAGGTATGCAGAATCCGTCTGACCCAAAAAAATTCTAGCATGAAATGCGACATTCTGGAGAATAGAAATATGAAACAGTGGAAGAGCAGACCACCTGAAATTCATACGTCTCTACCCGTTTTGTCGCGGATTTCTGATGCCAACCGCACTCTCTTTCTCGCTCTTTCTCCCTCTTTCTCTCTCTCCCTCTCAAAAAGATCTAAACCTGTAAAGCGGTCAGACGAAATTTGGGAGGGTTTAAGAGGCGCAGATTCATCAACAGATATCGCTGTCCGAGAGATTCGAATTTAATAACATGTCCGGTTTTCAGGCTTTTTTGCACTTTGTTTTTCAGGTCTGCATGTTCAAATTGCAAATGATGTGCTAAAGCGTATCGTGATGACATTTTGTTTTCATAAAAAAAAAAAAAAATTTTGCAGCACAGTTGTGTCCACAAAACAGACGTTTCACCGCAATTTAGCTTTAAATATTATTTTTTTACATCCTGTTTTCTATAATAGAACATATTACAACGTAATACAGCACAGTTTTAAGTTTCACTGGAAAAGACAATGTCATCGGTAACTCATCCAAATTCCATACTGCATGAAAAAATAAGTTTCTTCGCTTGTTTTTTTCGCAGTTTTTTTAAAAACGCTCTCGCTATAAATAATGAAATTTTCAAGGTATTTCATAGTGTAATAGATTGTTTAACTGTTTTGTACAATATAATATTTGGCTATTTTCTGATACCCATTCTATGATTTTGTGTTCTTGACGCTTAAAGTGATTCTGTAATCGTGTCATCATAGCCAAACACTTAATAAATGTTGCAGCTTTTAATCAAACAGTTTACCGTTGTGAAAATCGAGAAAGCTATTGGCTAATAAAGTTTCAACTCAAATACAAACCGAAGGTATTTACTGCTGTAATGATGCAGTAATTTAGTACTTTTCATTGTGATGCATCATTCCGGCACTTCTCATTTCGCACATTTCAATATCTTTTTATATAGAAAAGAGGAAGAAGCACGCCACATAGTTTTGTAAAATAGGGATTTTCGCACTTCCACTGCCAACAGCAAAATCGATTCGCATATACACTAGAAAACATTGTATGAACGCCTAACTACGTATTTAGCCTCTTTTTTTGAGTAATCATTGTATAAGTAAGATAAAAGTTTGGTGGAAGTGAATAGGGGTTTTTTTTTCTACAAACTTATCGGATTATAAAAGTTTTAAAGAATTCAACTACTTTAAATTCGTTTATGGCTCCATGAATCTAGTTGATGTGATCGAGTAATCAACTTGAGTATAACTCTTATCCACGCATAATTTCACTTGCGTTGGGCACAAAATACCTGGAGTTTGTGTGCACACATGCAGACACGAATTTGGGGTCATTATTTTAGAGAAAAGTTTAGTTAATTTTGCAGACTTTTGCAAGGAGAACAAGTTTCTCATATGCGATGCAATATGCGAAAGCACGCCACAGAGACATTCGGGTAAGGGATGGGGGGGGGGGAGGGGAGGGGAAGGACTGCATTCTTAAGAGTGAGTGCATACTAATTTTTAAGCTCATTTCTGTTTATCATGATTTATGCCTGTGATTCGATGATTTAACGACGATTTCAAGATTGAGTAAGTGGTTTTGAAACGATGGGGCTATCTAAGATGGAGATTATCAGTTCTATTGTTTCTTCTATGATTCCTATGGTTGATGAAAAAGGATAACAGCTAAAGAAAACGAAAAAATCATAGTGACTGAGAAAAGAGTTGCTCAGAAATAATGAATTGACAGCATCATCAGAAAATTTTTCTCTTTTCATCTTTTCACGCAAAAGATATCACTTCTTTAGAAAGCAGTATTCCTAATGTTGTTTCGATGCTTTATGCGAAAATAATCGTACAAGGATCTGCACAAAAAAGCGTTTAGAAATACGCATCATGCAGCAGCAATCTTTACATGCAGAAACGATGTACCATCCGGGAACAGAAAACCTTTGTCAGTCAGCACTGGTTGCCCAAAAAAATTTCTTAGTGTTAACACTTAGTGGACAGCTTGGAGCTTCTTAATGGAAAATAAGCTACAAGCTCACAGATCCGAGTTGCGCTACTCACACGCACTCTAAATATGCAAATTTAATGCCTCACTGAGCGAATTACTTACGATGTGCATCATAAACGATGCATTATGGATTAGGAAGTGGTAAAGATTAATGGTTTACCTAATTTCTCAGGTCTCCCACTTTTTCACCTGGGAAGGGAAATTTTAAAACTTATGTTTAGTGGAATAACTGCGTAATGATATACATAAAGTCGATCATACCGTCCATGGTGGGTGGTCGAACAAGTTTAGGCAAAACTAACAGTGGTGACACTATACACTGATGGCAAAACAGTGACGTGCATTTAAGAAGCGAAAATAATGCGGTTTGAGTTCGAGGCGGTACGAAATTCGATGCACCAACTCTAATCGATATTTTCACTTAACTGTAATTTTTTCGTTTGCAGGGTGATATTTTTCGCTAGTGGAAGGAGATCTGTGCTGAAAGAAAGCAATTTTCGATGGATTATTTGAAATATTAGGTGGAGAGCATTCTCATCGTTTTTTTTTTTTGTTTCTATTCATAGCTTGCTGCATTTTTCACAATCTTCAGTGATAAATGAGCAAAGCATTTTCACAAATATTAAAAATTTTTGAGCTTATTATCTTGCTATATCGGAATCAGCACAATGCATTGCATAGAGCTGGTAAAAGTGCGCAGCAATTTAGCACCTTAACAACCCTTAATTAGTTATTTTGCCCTCATCAAGTATGAAAACCTTCAATTTCTCATAATAGACAATCGACTGGAACTCCATTAACTCCATTAACTATGGAACATCATGGACAATATAAACAATAGACTTTTCTTCGTCAGAATCCTTCAACTTTTCGTTTCAACTGCTGAGGTACATGCATTCAGTTTTAGAACATACAGCACTCTTTAAATGCTCTTCAGACACATCGTATAAAGTGGGATAAGTCATTTCACACTGCCCTTATAAAGCGTGGAGTTTAATTTAGATGCTGACTTCGCGAGGAGACGAAGCGGCCACACAGTAGAAGCGTTTGCTTTTTTTTTTCTGGTTAGAAAATAATACTTCTCACTCTTGTTCAAGAACATCGAAACATGATGATGAAACTAAATATAGCGTCTATGATTGGATGAGGATCACCTTTAAACATAGGGCATTTGATAAAATGTGCTCAATACTGTCATTTCTTTATGAGGCTGTTTGTTTGAATTTCAGTATCTCAATACTGATAAAATATGCTCAAATGGAACTCAACGATTTTAAAAAAATTGATTCGCTCTCCTTCACAAACCATTCAAATTGTCACCGATATAATAAACAACCTCAGGGGATTCGCGTTGGCTACAAAGAAAACAGCATGCGGCAAACGAATAATAACTCTATTAATCAGACCACCCAGAATGCTCTCAACGATGGAGAGGTTAATGTGCAACGAAATAGTATAGAAAAATAATGACCAGAAATGAGAAAATCAATTAATGTCCGAAGACAAACTTGCATTAACTAGCGCTAACTAACTGAGTTCTACTGATGACTCAACACATTCTTCTTAGTCCTCTTAACCGACTGATGCTAACCCAGGCTGAGTTAATGACAGTTGAAGTAAAGAGCGTTTTCATTTTATAGCCACGAAAACAATAAAATCCATTCTGGCATTGTCAGTGGCCAGGACTTTTAAAAATATGCTATACTTTTTACAGTTTGGTGCAAATAGCGCGATATGTGTAGATGATTTGCTGATTATATTGATAATTTCATAGCTGAGGCACTAGTTGAATTTACAGTCTGGTTTCAACGGTGCTGGGAAGACAATTCCCGCTCATGTGCATTTGAGCAGCGATAGGCCTCCCGTATGGAGTAAAATGTACAAGATCCCAAAAGTTATGCATGAATTTGAACGGTTGATAGTTACTTTCAAAATAGAAACCTTCCTAAGTGATTTGCATGGTTAACTGCTTACTTTCTAAGGCATTTTTTTGCATTTGGTATCATTTAACAAAATTATTTCATGAAAAGCTTAATCGGTTGCAAATATTTCTAAATGCATAAATCACTTCTTCATCAATCTGTTACGGCATTATTTTTAATATTAGTGCAACTTTCGTAGGAAATATGCAGTAGCGAAATCGCTGCATTCTGTTATTTGTATGGATGAGAATGAGTGGAAGTTGCTTGCGAGAAGTTCGAACTTCCCCTTCTAAATAGGCAACTAAGGGCACTTCACTTATTTCACAGATTGGCTGTAAACATACTCCACTGGTGCGATTCAGAACTCAGTATTTCGGAAACTTCGATGTAAATTCAGCACAAGAGATATTCAGAGAAGGGAAAATGGACGACAGGAGATGTCACCTTCTCGTAAAGGAAATATCACTAGATGGGCTACCGCCTTTCTGCTCGCTATTTGAGACAAAATGCGGTGGATACTTCAATCATCGAAAGAAGGACGGAAGTTTTGAGCCTTTCCGTATGATGAATATAAACAATTCAAGTGTCCAGTGCCGAAAATACTTGCTGGAACTCGCATGTGAAATGACAAACTCAGACTGCAACTAACTCTTCAACGAACGATGAATGAGCAGCTGCATCAATGTTTTTTTTTATGAAGGCGGTCGTTTTTGTCACTTGTGAGCCCTGAAATTCTGCGTAAGATCATCTGTGGTCGGAATTATATGCACAGCTTTTGCAGTTCATGAGATCGACCCATGAAGATGTAAAATGTCGCACTTATTCGCAAGTTGTGGCAACTTCAAAGCAACAAAACTGTGAATCGAAGAAAGGCACAAGAAAGAATTTTTAAAGGCACAAATCATGGCTGCAAAATCACAAAATGTCCTATGAGTATCTCTAGCGTTGATTTCGGTGATTACGGTTATCGCTCTTAGCAATTTATTGGTAATACATTTAAATCGAGAATAAGTTTACTGAAAAGCCCATCCGTTAGAGCTCGCTTCCAGCTGCCCCAAACAAAAATGTTTTTACACTTTGATCACGCGATGTTTTCCTGCAACCCAACTCTAGATACCTTTGAATTAAGCGTGCGGAATCCAAGGATTTCGTTAGCGAACTGAGCGATCAGACTTCGGCGTGGACTGACTCCCTAATAACCATTCTTTGCTGGAATGGCGATGAGTAGCAAACGAGGGCAAGTTTCGTCTCGATTGCATGCGTTGTGTCATTTCCGCGAAATATTTGACGATGTTTAATGTAATTACACATTGCGAAAGAAGAACTATAAGTTAGAGATACTCACCTCTTCACAGATTCAGCATCTCAATGAATCTGATCAAATTATAGGAAAGCGCATATGAAAAGAAAGTAGGGATATGATAAATGAGTTAATCAATGAGATTTATCGTGGCCTAAGATTAACTGGTAATGATCCACAAGGAGGAATATTTATTAACCTGAAAAACAAATATTGGCAACGTTTGTCAAATAAAGGAAAAGCCCAAGTGAAACGAACTGATGGCGAATTTCGCCCTAAAACATTCAAGAAGAAGATAGAACGATCAAGATTTCTCATGCGTGGCTTGCAGCATTATTTTAAAACAAATTCATTTCGTACCCGTTGAGAGCATCCTCACTCGTCACCTGTTAGATAGTAATATGATATAATAACGTACCTATTGTTAAGTTTTTACTTACTACAGGTGTTGTTAGCGTAAAAATGTTATTAGCAATGAAAGTAGTTTAGCATTATTTTTCTGGTTTATATTAGAAGAATCAGCCTGGCCAACCGGCTTCTAAATGAATGTGAAGATAAGCCCACTGCATCAGCAATCACTTCCCGCTCAATTGTTAAACACCTGTTTGTTGTGATGTGAAAGCCGCTTGTTACCGGCCCAGTTCTTGTTGATTAATGATCCCCTTCATAAGCTGGTAGCGATCAGCTTCCAATAGACTAAAATCCTGAATCAGGAAATAGCTGTTCAACCTTTTACGATTTACTTGAGAGTTTAAAGCTCTGCTGTAGAATTTATTCTCTAACTAAATAGTCGGTCCTCTGTGCATTCAAGAAAATGTTTTTGGCAGTTTTTTTTGTTAAAGTATTCATCATTTCCAGCTTACAACAACATCAGATCCGTTTTTCAACGTTCAAAAATCTTTTTTTTTTCATTCAGTATAAATAACATATGTGCACCCCTCATCCATTAAACGTAAGAACTTATTGCTTAACAAATACTTGTTAGACAAAGCGTATCATCAGTAAGAAGCGCCCATTAATATTAAAGAAGAATAATGTAAAGAATCTTACGAATGCGACGTAACTGACTCATATTTATATAATGGAAACACATCGAAGATAGCCACTTTCGGGTTTCGAGGCTACAAGAAACTTGGGATGAACGAAAAAACAATGTGACGGACGACGCATGAAATTGTATGTTCGCAAGCTGCTGCATAAATAACAAAACAATATAAAAGGTCAAGCGGTAATACTACGAAAGTAAAAGCAAATCAAATATTTAAAATTCACAAAGAAGTTAATAAATCAATCCATTAAATGGCTTGAGAATAGTTTAATTGGAAGATTATTGGTGAAAGTTTTGCGGCTTCAACTTTTTTGAATAGAAATGAAGTTGCGGTGGACGATAAATTATATGTACATTACAATTACTAAGATATAGATCGTAGAATATATGAAAATAGTGGTTAGCTGTTGAACGTTGAGGAAATTAAGGCCTATTCTCTCGCTTGTCGGCTTTGCGGGTACTCTCGATGTGAACTTCGATCTGGATAGAACGTAAGACCAATTACCGCTTTCAGAATAGAATGTTTATTAAACAGACAATAATGGAAATATGTTCATTCAGCTGTGCGTCCTCTTCCGTTGTGTCCGATACGACCTCTTCCTTTAGGTGTAGCATGCCTGAGCAAACATCATGCTGGTTTGTACAACGCTACCATCGGGTTGACAAACTGTTCGTCATGAGTTAGCAGAAGCAATGCTTATGTTTATTTATTTTTTTATTTATTTACTTATTCATTTATTTATTTATTTATTTATTTATTTACATGTTTATTAATTCTTTTATGCAGCACTTCATAAGGAGTAAAATATTACATGATGTGAGGCAATAAACGATAATGGAAAAAGAAAAACACAAACGATACCGATGGTTGGCATATAGGTTTCTTTGATGATGCTTAAAGCGGAGAACGAAAAAAAACACTGTGAAACAATGTCTCAAGGGTATAAGCACTGGGAATATTTAAAACATGAGATTTACAACAACGAATCAAAAACGATTCAGGCGTCTCATGCAACATTTTGCGCTATCTGCTTCGATAAATTTTTCAACGAAAATATTCTACATGCGTACAATATGATAATGAAAGCTATTCAAAACATCGCTTGCGGTGTCTTGCCGAAAGTCGAAATTCATGCTCACGCCATTCAGGTTCAGCAGTTCTCTCAAAAAGACTGTGAAGTGGAGGATGTCGGAACTGCTACGTCCTACAGGATGTTCGAATATCTAAGTCCTATCTTGAAACGGAGGACTGGGTGGGATTTAAACGTGAGATATTCCAGTGATTCCAAGCTAAAGACGAGGTCTGCAATAGATCTTTGCAAAAAGCTGTGCCAGCACAGCTACCATCCATTTGATTATGCTAATTACGTCATACATATTGATGCGTAAATCATTTTGGGTTTTAGCTCAACGAGAAGTTTGGAGAATGAAAGAACGCTGAAAGAGAACGGATCAGTGAGTGAGACGCAAACGTCAAATGAACATATAGTGGGAAGAGTGTTGATGTTCGAGTCAAATGAGCTGACTGGGCGATGAAGCTTTTGTGCTCGAAGTAGGAAGACGCAAGCAAACGTTGAAATGCAGACGTCGATCTTGTTGTGTCTGATCTGCGTCAGGCGCACCGCGCTCGCAGTGAAACCCGGCCAGCGGTTGGGTCTCACAACGACAGCGGCCTATCAAACAATCCGTGCCCTTATTCCTAGAATTGCTTTGTCTCGCTCACCTTTCTCTCTCCGAGCGTCATCCGTATTCCTCTCGCTTACCTCTGTGCTCGAATCTTTTGAAACTAGGACTTAATTTAATATAATATTGGTATATATTCAAGCAATCTTGGAGAAAACATGCTTTGTGGAAGTGATTTTATAGTAAAGTGCAATGCTTAAAGAAAGAAATTTCAATCGGCGAAGACCACCTTTTCACTGAAGAAAGAAAACTTCTATGTTGTTAATTTTTTATGTGCAATATGACAATTCCTTGGTTCGCTGTCAAATAGACTATAGAGGTACACTGATATCTAAAATCACAACTATATTAATGTCTGGTAATAATGAATTGAAGATTAAATTGAAATGACTATTGATAACGCTGATTGCCGATCCCTTTAGATCAGCAAGAAGATTTGTGCATACTTTCCGTAGGAAATTTGAGTCATTTTCAAAATCGCATCGCAGTTCTTCATAAGTTAGTCGTTGCTCTCGATTGCCGTTCTTTTTTCCCCATGGAGATATTTCGAAAGAATCCACATCGCATCCATCATTCTTTCCGATGCGTTTCTTTATCGGCTCCATAATGCTCAACGAACAAGTTGTCGATAGAAGCCGAGCTTCTTTTTCTTCTTATGCTGAAAATCGATTCCAGCTTGTGATACAGCTTAAAATTTCGAGCTTGATTGTCATATATTTTGATCGCTTTCCAATTCTTGGACTAAGAGAATAGATGAATACTTTCTCATGAGAATGTGTTACACGCTTTTGATCTAGTAGCGGTGCTCTAGATTATTTTATCTTTAACTTATACGGCAGAAATAGCATAGCAATGACACTGTCATAGATATTAGTAGTAATTTGTTTCTCATTGTGAAAATCATAGCTGCTAATTAGGGCTACTTTATAGGTATGAAGGGAAGTCTGTTGCTCCGTTCGTATACCAGTGTGCATGACACTGTGCTTCTAATTACTCTTACGTTATTAGTATACAATGCTTCTATGCTACCTTGTTTTGGATAATTTGTTTCTGTTTAAGGTCATTTTACTGCGTCAAGTTCATTGTTGTCAAATTTTGGCAAATCTACTGGCAAAAGAAAGCTATTTTTAGCGTACTCTTTACTTCTCAATTCTGCTGTTTAATTTCGGCAATGAAATTTCTAATTTACAATCTTTCCTTCTCCCTTTCCCTCTAACATCCCCCTATGCTTCTTTGATACATTTCCTTCTTCGTCTGTGCCATTTTTTACTGAAATCAGTGAATAGATTTGGCAACAGAAAAAGATAGAAGGGTGATTTATAACTTTTCACTATTTTTCTATCTCATAGACATCTAAAAGCACGCACAAAAAGCTTGCCCTGCATCATTTTCTGTGCGGCTCGTTTGCACTATAGGCCACACAATGTCAACATGCCTCAGTTCTTTGCCTATCTCATTGATGTTGCCTCGTTGAGATCGCATCGACGTCGTCACAGCGATGCATACATTCCTGTTCTTTACGTCATCCCAACAAAAATATTGAATCATCCCTTCTCTACACCTGCAACACATATTCCCTCATCCTCCACTACTACCGGAAGTTTAGTGGCTAATGTATCGGCTTGGCTTGTTCTTTTCTAGCTCTAATTGTAGGCTACCCGCTTTATTTGTTTGTTGTGATAGCGTGAGTACTTGTTGGTCTTGGAACGTGAATCAGTGAACGGTGAAATGAGGGGTGGAGCTGAGAAAGAAAAAAAGGAGAAGGTGAAAATCGGAGAAAACTCGAAAATAGCTTGTGAAAATCAGTGAAATCCTGCTGAAATTTCGGCAGAACTCTCCAACATTTTATGGGGCGAAAATCACCCCATATTATGCGCTATTCTGAAAAGAATTGCGATTAGAAATAGGTGTATTCAAAGGCTCATGTGCGGTGATTCGATTCTTAGAGTATAATAAGGGCGTTCAACGAGCACTCACCACGTCCACATCTTTACACGACGGCGCAACAGTGTGTCTATTTTGATGTCCTCACAACGAATTATTCACGTCAAATGTACATATAATTGAATCCATTTTAACTTTCTCCTTAATTTAACTTCTTCACTTAATTCGCCAATTTTCATGCCTTTCTGTTTCTTGAATAATTGTGGACCATCCGCTCGACACTCAAACTTTCATTCACTTCCGGTTGTTTGTGCCATATTGAGCGTTATTTTCAGCTGCTCATGATGAGATGTGAAGAATTTGATGCACATTATCAAAAGAAAGGTTATCGTTTTGAGCAGTCGCAATAAATAATGCTCCTGGTTAAAGCATTGCTAAGTAAGAAGGCATCATTTCATTTTGAATGTTCGTTTCTGGAAGCGATATTCGTAGTATTTCCATCGGTGAATATGTGAATCATTGGCGTATTCTTCATTTATAAGCGTTCTGCTTTAGTCACATTGAGGATAGGCTGAATAAAACAAGCGCTGGTGCATTTTTGCAAAGAAAACTGCAGGCAAGACCTCAGAAACAAGAGGCCTTATACTCCTGCCCATATCGGAGCCTATATAGTCTGTATTGGAACTATTAGTTGAAAAAACTGGTAATTATTTTCGATCTTTTGATTCGTGGCTTCGATCCCTATGAGCTCGTGATCAACGGCCCCTCAAGATCAAAGAACAGGGCCAATTGAGCACACTGACTCGCTCTCCAGTCGTCTACACCCACTTGTGCAGTTATTAACCAACTTGGTTTCAGTCAAAACGTAAGTAAAAATTGCATCCATAAATTACTGCTTAGTTGAATCCATAAAAGTTATTCAAATCTACCACTGCCCTATTGCGCATCTGAAGTATTCGAGAGCAGTAATAACCCTCAAATGGCTAATCGGGCAGAAATGTGGTTTCTGGATCTTCGCTTACTTCTGTGAACGCAGCTTTTCTTCGTTGACTATATTGGCTTGAAACGACAGCTATCCACACGTAATTACAATATAGTCAACGGCTAATTGAAGGATACCTCAACATTTGATGTGAATTCGAGATGAGTTGCACGAATTCGATGAAGAGGGCAACAAAAAGAGAAGGTGAAAATTTATTTACGTAGGATGCGTTGGTTTGTTTTTAATGGACTGCCAACACTTGCTATGAGATCTGACAAACTTTTTAAGGGGAAATTTGACAGCCCTCAAACAGATGTTGTTTCCGCTTTAAAATTTAGATCAACGGTCCATCTAGGAGCCTATTCTCGTATGATGTTTCAGATGCTCTCTATATCGGGTTGCCTTCACTCAGGTCATATTATCTCAAGTGCAAAAAACGAACCTGTATATGGAGACTCAATCCATAACATATCCATTATGATCGAATGCCTTTATTCACAGAAAATGATCGACAAGAATTCGCAGAAAACCGAGACAAAAACCCCCAATGTATGCATACCACTAAAACTGAAAGGTTGTTAGTGTCTGAAGCATCAAATAGTTTGTATGGTTCATCTTTACTCGTGCCGTCGATAGTTCCCTACTTCTAGATGTTTGTTCGCTTTTCAAATGCTTTCGAACTCGCTCACAGTTTTGAATGACTTTCTACGATTTTTCCTTTCATTGAAAAGTATTTTCCGAAGTTGAAAGTAGGTTTATTAGCGTGAATTTCTTAATCGCCAGAAATCGTTACGATTACTCTATTAAAGAGCATATTTGTATTTCGCAGCAAGATTTCATCGCTAGGTGCTGTCCTATTAGAAGTGGGTTTTATGACTTGAACAACGAAACACCTTGAAGCCTTATTGTTCACTTTGATTCTAGAAACCTATCATAGTGAGAAGTTTATGTTTTTGTGCTCTATAATTTGCCTTAAGTGTTCATGTCAGCGCACCTAACGCATTTCACTCAATTCCTTCTATGCTATTGATGCTAACTTAACATAATTTTGCTTGGTCGATAACGAAGCAGAGGCGTTTGTTTTGCAATCAGTTTTCGCTTCGAGTAGCCGTTTATAAAATCAGATTCTGTTGAAAGGTATTTGTCAGAAGTACTGTAAAGAAACTTATTTGACCACTTAACTAGCATATTGTATAAATATTGCAATAAGGAAATTAGAAACAGGAAGTAGATAAATGATTGGGAATTGTAGTGGTATCTGCATCGAAACCTTGAAAAAAAATGTGGGCAACAATATTAAAGGTCGAATCTGAATAGGGATTTTATAGGCTCGTAGCAGAACGAAGACAGCATCTGCGTTTTTTTTTTTTTTTTCAACAGCAAGGATTGGCTAGAAGAAAACCCTGAAAGCAAAAATCTTCGCAGAAATAGGAATAGAAGAGCATTTAGCTGTAGCATCTGCATAGAATGGAATATAGCCTATAGGTTTCATGTGAATTTTTTTGTTGTCATGATGCCCTAGAATCCTTTTCACGGCCGTTCGGTCACCGAGGTCTAAGCTGTAGGTTTAATTCTGTGCATGTCAAGCAATCGCGGCCACGAGCCTCTTCATTAAGCATTCCACCTTTTAATACGTCGAGCTCTCCGACCTACCATCTGGTCTCGAGGTGGACGACGTTGAAGCACTCTTCTCCAGTGACTAAAAACTTGTGCAAGAGTATTAGGTTGGAGACCCTGGTGTCCAGAAGTTACGTCTGGTCACCTTGCTGGACAATCTAAAGAGTCTAAGGGAAGCAAGAGGTATTTCTGGGAACTTGTGAAAGGATGGACAGTTAGACGGCAAGGCGTAAAATTTCTAATGTGAGCGACCGATGATGTGGGAGAAGGATGTCAGGGTGTTGTGCACTGTTTTGCCGCTCTACTTTTGATTTGTCGCCGAAGGATTCGCAAATTGCTTCTCTTTCGGGGCTCGATCAGGTGCTGTGTAATGTGGCAACAAGATGGGAGTTTAAGGTTTTTTAAATTAAGCCTAAAACCAACAATAGTAAGGGTTAGGGGATAATACGGCGGCTAAGGTTGACGTCGCTCCGACAGCACCTTAGCACGAATAGTGCCACCTCCGCGGCAATGAGCACCAGGAACTCCTCACGATCGAGACACTTGGCGGTCAGACTGCGTACCGCTATGGTCCGAGCCGACTCTCGCAAATACAGAACCTCACATGAAAAGATAGAGGCACATTGATGTCCTGTAATCAGACACTCTATCCTTTTATTGGCATCGAATCTTGTTGTCTCAAATCATTTTTAGAGAGTTTGCTGTCTCCCATGATCATTACTTCCATACTCTACCCAGAAACAGAGTTGATCACGATTTGTGTTTTTCACAGCTATGCAACACTTACGGTAACAGCATTATCGCACGTCACTTCGGGAACAAATGAAGTGGATTGATTACTGAGGTTCTGCTTTTCGAGTTTTTTTTCTAGATGGAGGGAACGAACTAAAATGGTATTTGGTTGCGATCGAGCTCAAGACCGATAAACATTTCAAGGCAGTAACAATTTCTACTGTGAATATCACAATAAGGATAATTCATAACTTATCGGCGTTGATTAAATTGTAGAGATATAAGTGCAATAGGGGATGTCGTTTTTCGCAAAAATTATCAGCGAATCACTTCCACATTGAGAGAGTTACTATCTCAACAACGTACTAACTAACAACTTATTTCCCCAAGACCGTAGATGCATGTGCACTCATTGAATAGGAAGGAGAAAAGCCAGTTAAAACGAAATGAAATTTCGAGCAGCACTAGACCTAAGCCACTGATTAATGGCTTTTAGTTTAGGGCGATGAAAAAGCGATTTTAGTGATGACATCCACCAACTTAATTTTTTATCGTATGCGTAAATATGTGTTTACGATGTAATAATGAACCTTTTTGGTTATATTAGGTTAAAATCGAATTTCGGTGGAAGTCGAATGACTGAAAAATATCTTTTAGTTGCCGATCGAAGGCATTCACCCAAAAGTGAGTTTCAACTGCAGTCGAAAAAGTGAAAACCGAATTTTAATTGATAAAACCGACCAAAATTTCGCTTCTCTACTAAAGTTGGAAACCGGTTGATTCCTTATTGTGATTAATCTATGTCGTTTAAATGAAAGTATTGCAAACAAAAAATGCGTTACTCAAATTCATTTCTGAATTGTTCTGTTTAATCACCTTTTTTTCTCAAAAAAGTTCGTTTCGATGAAATTGAATTGCTTTGTTTCTATATACACTTGACGTTCAGTGTTATATTTTCCTACGTTATAGTTTAAAAAAATGCGAAATGTGTTCTCGGATGCTCTAATTTGGTTGTGTTTGAGATGATGCGTTTTTTAAAGCTCATTTTCGGAACTACAGAAATTTTCGTAGCATTTAAAACAGAAATATCTGCTATGTTGTTTTTACTGTACTTGAATCACTTCATGGTTGAAGAAACCAATGCGTCCATTTCTAGATGATATTTCTAGGTACATTCCTGATTGAGAAATTCCAATAAAAACAATGTTCAATTGCGGAGGAAGTGCGAAGGACTGAAAGTGTGTAAAGGTCTCATAAGTTCTTCAATAATGCCTATCAATTCCTCTTTAACAAACCTCATAATATGGTTTTGAAACTAGTGAAATTTTTCACCGAACAGAATTTCTCATACTATAAGGGATACTCAATGAACACAAATGTTTATCACTTTATCTCTCAGCACATTCCATTCTCAGCGTTTTTTTTTTTTCTTCTATTCTAATGGCTGATGTACTTCTGGAAATATTTGACTTTAGATGAGTGCATACGATATGCGGCCGGTCTATGTACAACTGTTGTTTTCTTCGACTTCTTAATCCACTCGGCGGAAAAGTGCAGCCGAGTCAGCGTCCATTGAGATGTGGCTGTGAAGATATGGAACTTCGTACTGACATAAGCTCCTACGTATTACCGCCTTCGCACACCTGTTATATCTTCAGTGAGAGGCGTGACAAAGGTGGCTTGTGCCAGATTTGTTATTTTCATCGTTGTGCAGCTGTTTACAAAGTTTATTATTAGTTTTGGTTTCTGATGTATTCGATTAGTTTCGCATTCAAAAATAGTTCTTTGCCAAGCTTGGTCTGCTTCTTGTAATATCCATTGTATTTAATTTTTTTGGATTAAAAAACATTGGCGACCGTTGAAAATCCGAAAATGAAATCTTTTATCTTTTCTTTCTCAGGAAATTTAAGTAATGAGTTATCATGCTGAATAATGTTAGCATTTGAAGCGTGTTGCTATGCATCGCCCACATAGTTGTGAACAGTTGATGCATTGCTAAGAGGAATATGTTTGCTTTGAAGTGACGCATTTGTTTCCACTGTGATATTTTGTTGTCGTATGACGTTTCGTTTGTTGCTATCTAGGCGTTTAGTTGTTGCTTTAAAGGGCTTTTATATTATACCACAACAAATATTTATGCATGAATATTGGCATTTTTTTAAATCAGTAATAGCGAATTACATTTATAGCAACATTACGACACGTCACATTTTCCCATCGGATAGGTTTAGCTCTCTTTTTGTTCTTCTATGATTGCCTCAAGAGTGCGGTTACATTAAGCGATTATCACTCTACCTGTAATTAAGAATCCACCTTTATTAATCACCTTTGAAATACATCAGTGTAAATTATTGGATGCTTAATTGCTTCGATCTCATCATGGAAACGCAATACTCTTTTTCCTTTTCGTCTTATTACTGCTGTGATAAGCGATTCGAACAATCTCTATGGAAGTGTTGCATATTGCTTGAAGTATTTCGAGAATTCTTCCTGCAATACGGGTTTCAGTACAGATTTTAATTCATACTCCTACATCAAAGCGAATCCGATTTGAAGGACCGTCATATTAAACCTCCTATGGGACCCGCTTCCAAACATTAATTCAAATTTAGCAATCACTATCCATTTTTCTTCAGATGCAAACTACTAGCAGCTTTACGCTGTCGAAATTATTATGCGATTAAAAACATAAATTAAGTTCCATCTTCTAAGGGGTTTCTTCTTCAAATGGGGAGCAGTTCACAAACATGAAACATTTTACGCAAATCAACATTGCCATGCATATTGTTCCACAATGAATTCGTTCATATCGCATTGTACTAGAGATAAATTTGAGTTGATGCTTGTTTCTGCTAGATTAAAGCATTTTTAACTCCCGCGATAATATTTGTATGTATAAAAATTGTTTTTCTTCAGGTTTTTTGCCCCCCGCTATTTTGCTCTAGTTTATTGTCGGAAGTGAAATTGTGCAGCGATCAGTGGCAAAGTTTTATTTCTATTTGCATTCCACTAATGCTCAAGATGCCTATTGCACTTTTTATGAACCTTTCAGGCATCATATATGCGCACCACCAGGTGAAAGTTTCCACTTTACCTTTATCTAGTACCCATCCAATTACCCTGTGGTATGTTATCTACATTCCAGGGTCTAATTTTTTTCTTTTTGTTTGATGCTATACTGCTGCATAACCATGTTGCTAAAAACCGTCAAAAGTTGCCTTAAACCTTTAATTCGGTTTTTGAAATAGAGTGTTCAATTTTTTTTCCCTTTAGCTGAAGTCTATGAAAGTGGAGTATACTGAACTCGGTTTGTTCTATTCACTATTGTTATTTTTATCACCTACTTTGACTTTTGTCAAACTTAAACCTTTCAATATTAGGAAAGTATCTGTGTAATTAATCATATGGAAGCAGCATTAGGGGATTCTTAGCTGCGATCGCCCTCCTTATCCCCGTTGAATGGTTATCATACTGATATCAAATTTTTGGGAAGATTGCTTTTTAAAAAGATATGCATTCGACGTTTCCAAGTAAGTAGTTCACCGCTAAACATTTTGCTGCACTCGGTGGAATTTGTCTTCGTCGTTACTAATTGACATGAGCCCATTACCTGTTTGAAAAAAAGTCGAGTCTTTTAGTTTTTTAACGATCTGTTCGAATGGAATGCGAAGTGCTGCTCGCAGTGATTTAGGAAACTGACCTATTGTTCGCGCCTACATGGAATTTTCCAACTCATTTGTGAGCAGCTTGCTCGAATTTGTGGCACGTTGCCGCCATATAGTGATCATATCTTTCCGATCAATCATTATTCCTTTTGCGCTTTAAGGGGAAGCCTTCTTGGGAGTACTAGTGGGAATGCCAGTGTGCAGAAGGATCTGCTGCAAGGAATGTAGAATTGACGGAGGCAGTCCTTATTAAAAAGAGGTTTTCCTGTTTTCTGTTTTGTAGTAGAAGGGAAGCTTCGAACTCTTTTCAACATTTAAGATGGAGATGTGTTGTTAGACAGCGGTCGTATATAAATATAAATAAATAAATAAATAAATAAATAAATAAATAAATAAATAAATATATATATATATATATATATGTATATAAATAATATATATATATATATATATATATATATATATATATATATATATATATATATATATATATATATATATATATATATATATTATTTGCCTCTCTCCTATTTGCTTTTGAAACTACATTTCTTGCTATCAACTAAATGACCTATGCGGGTAATTGACGAGCCTTCGAAGAGCAAAGTTGGACAGTAAGCATTCGAGTGTTGGAGAGATCGTTTGATTGATCGATTTTTCATCTCTGATGTCTAGCGTAATGCTTATGTGTGTGCATATTCGAAGCAGCGGGCTGCTTTCAGTAGGGAGGAAGAACAATGAGAAGTAGCCACTGGGGTGAATTTTTTGAAAACCTTTTGCGAACAAGTTGTAATTCTTTACCCATGGAAAATAAGAACCCACTGAAAACAATAGCAGATAGAAGTTTGCACTATCGTTTTTCTCATCCTCGTTAAGCAGCGAGTTGAAATATTGCGTTTCTACCAAGTGTTACTGTATTTATTTGTAGTGATTTGTAGTTGTAGTGTCAAGTCAAGGGTTGCAGTGCAATTGTTCCAAAAGTGCAAAATAAAATTTCCTAATCTCATAGGCCTTTCATCGAGACCTGTTGGTTCTAATGTGGAATCTAACTTCATTCTTATCTAATAAAGGCAAAATTAGCTAAGGTTTTCGAGATAGGTTGTTTTAAAAACTTTGCTCTTGAAAATATATACCAATGCAATATTAAAACACATAAGCACCATATCGTTCAAGGATACTAGAGATAATATTTCTTTTGCATAACTCCGTAACTTGCCCGGATGTCGAAGGGACAACAGGATTGAGCTATTCTGAACGTCGAACGGAATGAGCAGTTATTCTGGACTAGGTTGTATTGAGGAGTCGCCCTCTAGAAATGACAAACTTTGAAATATGTTTCAAGCAACAATATATGAAATTTCTCTGAAGGATTCTAGATTGTCCACTCATGTTTGAGAATATGTAATCAGCACTATTCTATGAATCGTTAGCAGTGTGCCCGCTAAACGTTCGTTTGCTCATCTGATTAGGTTTTTCACTTTCCTTGTGCTTTGCAATGCCATACTGCTATTGCATTTTAACTATGAGAAATGAATTCCTTCGAAAAGAAGAATTCTTTTAACAAATGCAAAAAATGGCCACTTTCGCTGTTGTCAGCAACATTGGAAATCTCATTAAAGAACTGTTTTTTCTGGTTTGCTAAAGGGTGCATGGAAATACCGGACCCATAACAAATATTTAGCACCACAAGATAATGCATTACTGGACAACATTTATTTTCTGGTCTATCGGGCGGCGTGTTACGTTCAATAAACAGTGTGTTATTATAAGACATTTCCTTAGAAGGCGTCGAATTTACTGTTTCTTTTCATATGTCAAGGAAGATTTGATGGTAGTTTATCGCTCTCAAGTGATGCTCATTTGCAACAATGCGCCAAATCGAATATCATTGCAAAGGAGACAGACTGGCGAATACTGAATGTGATAGGCGCTTGATTATAAACGCCCATATTAGCAGTTTTATCAGCTGGCGCATTACTAGAGAAATGTGTGCTTATGATTGGTCGTAATCATGAAGCAACCAATACACGTTCAATTCGAAACGCTTCTGCCAAACAAGCGGCGCTGTCGTTTTTTTTTTTTGTTTTGTGTGTGTGTGTGAAGGAAAATTTCTTTGTTGGCTATGTGGTGTCCCGCCGAGTGCATCCATTCAGTCAGGTGCCACCCGCTTGCAATCCATTTAAACACGCCTGTCTTGTTAGCATTGCTTGGTTGCTTCTTTCTTGTCGGAAAGCATTTACTTCTTACCTGAGTCAATCAATTTCTGCCTTGATTAATTAGTTATTTGTTGAATATAAGTGCGTCATATAATTCGATCATATTTGTTGATATATTGCATATTATTTTAGTTTATTGCATATTCTGCCATGGTGCTCTTAGAAGAGTTTGGTTGATTTTGCACTTTTGCAAATCTTATAATTTTAAAATTGAGTTTTTTTGTTGTTGGCTTAAGGTTTTTTTCAGCGACCATTTTTTCATCAAGTTTTTTTCTTCAAAGATTTGTAAATGACTCATACATAGAATTTAACTATGAAAATTTTACTCTGGCGAAAGAATGTCTCAAAGGTATACAGTGTCAATAAGGAAACGTTGTCATTTCGTCGATATTTCAATAAGTGTGAATTTTGTCGATCGATTTTGCATTTAACGTTTCGATGTGAGAAAGTTTCAATTGATGTCTTACGAGGACAAGAGGATTTACGAGAATTTTCGTTGAATTGAATTTTGAGATGTCTAACAACTGCTCGAATTTTGATTGCGATTGGTTGTTATATTCGTTTCATAGACGTTACAGAATTGTCGCTATACCATCACGCCGTTGAGAGAAGTTTATGAAAAAGTCATTCGTCGATAGACCTCAAAAAAAAGTGCAATTTATCCTCAGTTTGTTGCATCAATATTTGCAAAAATTGATTGAGATATCAACAAATCAACTAAAAAGTGAGTAAAAACTTGTTTGTAACTTTTTGCAAATTGTTGTATGTATATTCAATATGAGTTGTAGCAAAACGATAAAATGAGTAACCATCGTTTTTGTGTTCATTCATTTTTTTTTTTCGGGTGATGTCTTTCCGGTTCACAAATGCATCGAGCGAGAGACAAGACGTGTAATGCATGATTCAGAGCAGCGTTGTTGAACGGGCAGACAGCGTTCAACTAAGCGAAGACTATAGACGTTGGCAAGCGGTGGCAACTAACAATCGTTTCTTGGGCGAAAATCCCATTTATGTTCATTCGTTCTAAGCTTTATGGTTCGTTTTGTGGTACTTTTAGGGTGAGCTTATCGAGCCACAATATTATTCCGGCTTGGATGCTAGCAGCTGGAAATTGCTGCTAGCTGGCAATGGTTTTTCAAGGTGCACTTTCGGCGTCGACCAGTGCTGATACATCTGGAAGAATCATCGTTGACGAATCCGACTACCGACTAGGTAAATATTACGCCCGTTGATAGATGTTAAAGTTGATGAAAAAATACCAGCATAGTGATCATAAGATAAATAAGCTTTCACTATTCCTTGCTAAGGTTAGAACAATAAGTTCCATCGTTTGTAATAAATGTTAAGCATGTGATAGATTAACTATATTCATTCTTATGAGTGAACTATTTGTGGATATGAATGCTTTGAACGTTGTTAATTGTAATCTCTATGTGAACGGTTACAACTACAACAGCAAATGTTGGGTGGCTATGTAAGACCTGCATAGATATTTTTTTGTTGCGGTTGCATTCCTCATCCGATTTTATCTGCATTTTGAAAACTTCACTGCCATAAATATCTTGCAAATTTTGCTAGTTCTTTCATCCAGAAATGTTTTCACATGGGAAATCTTCTTAGTTTTCAATAATTCATGGACAGGCGTCGCAGTGTACATTTGTCATAAACTCCTATAACGTGTGCTAGACCGATAACTTGTACCCGGTTCATTTGCAGCTGTGGACAAACATTTCGGCGTAAAACATTAACGTCTGCTTTTATTTTTTGTTTTTTTTTTCTTTTTTTTGTGCGGACAAAGCTGTTGCTTCTCGTTGAAGCACCTGTTCAAGAGTAGTTGAATTATTTATGCATAATTACGAGTAGACAACCGCACCACATTTCATGACTAAGTGAAATTCCGGGATAGAGATTTTTCAATCATTATTCTTTACTTCAATTACTTTTAATTACTCGATAAGCTTCTCAATGATAACTCTTCGCTAATAACATTTTTAAGAAGCGTATGAAATCTAATTTTCACTCAGAAGAGATAATTGAACCCGTTGATGATGAAATTGACAAGTGAACGTTGTGTAGATTTCCGTTAGTGAAGCGACATTTTACGGCTTGAATTGTAACATATGTTAGACAATTAAAATGAAGTAATTGTTTGATGAGCAAAGTAAAGAACCATGATGGGAATGCTTTGTTTAGATGAGCTAAGTGCTTCTTAAGTCTCAAGTGGATCTGCAATCATTCGTTTGTCGTATGTCGCTTTTTGTTTGGTGAACGTTAAGCACTTAGCTTTACAACATGCATCCTAAGTGTTTGTGTGGCGCATTGAGCACTGATTTGAAACGACCTCTCCACTCTTTCTTCTTTAGTTTAGTCCTCTTAATGAACTTTTAAACAACACTTCTTCGGTGGCAACTTTCATAATTAGCTAATATTCATTTCTCGCGGTATATCCGCAATATTACATTGGCAGTGCAACAGTCTTTGAATGATCCACTGTTGCAACAAAAAGTCGATTGTAGTAGCCACGTTTACGTTTAGTGTTTTAAGGTTTTGAAACAACAGAGCTCGAGTCGTTCATTACAGTAGCACATAACAACAGCCAAAACGCCATGCAAGTTTTCCCCACCTATTGATCTTCGTGGAATTGTCTTTAGTACAATATTGAAAATGACTTTTGCAGTTGGTTTTGTTTTTGTAGCAGAGCACAGAGCACTAAAAAAAAAAAGGAATACCTCTGAGGAGGATAGAGTGAGGCAAAGTGAAGGTGGAGGGGGGGGGGGGGTTGGGGGAGGGAATTCATCTAGAAAGCAGAAAGTGCTTCATGATTGTCTCCATTACTCAATGAAAGAATGAAGCCAGACAACTCAAGAATGCATTGAAAAACTTCACTGATCATAGAATATGGTTTTTTTTTACAAAAAATGACAAGGTAACTGCGAAGATTCAGGCCGAAACTTCATCCGCTTTACAATATAACGGATTCAGAGTATCATTTGATCGGTTTTATTGCAGAAGAAGACAAGCTACCCTTCGAGATAAAGGAGGTTGTTCGAATCCGAGCTAACGAGAAATTTTCCAAGTATTATGAATGCTTTGATGAAATCGGAGAGTAAGTATATATATATATATATATGTATATGCTTGTATTATCCACACTCATGAGCAGAACTGTAGTAACGTAAAAATTTTCGTTTTGCAATCTTTTATATTTTGCGATCATGAGAATGATGCAAAGTACTCTTAGCGATGCTCTTTTGACCTTTTGACTGAAATTTGAACGAAAAAAGTCAGTGCACTCTTTTGAATACCGAACGTTTTCTAATTGCAGAGGCAAATTTGGGAAGGTCTATAGATGTCGAGAGAAAGCTACCGGATTGGAATTGGCTGCAAAACGAATTAAAATAAGGCGCGATGCTGATAGAGCACAAGTTGAAAAAGAGGTTAGATAAATCCCCATAGAAGTTTTTTATTAAAAATTCTATTGCTCCATATTCGTGTATCACGTTGCTTTGTACTATTTATTCTGAAAGGCTTTTATGGTTAATGCTACTGAATTGTACAGGTCAATGAGAAAATAAGGGCCTTCCTTTTCATTATGAAACGATGAGCTTCTTTTTTTTTTTTTTTTTTTATAAGCGGTCATGTCCTTAGTATGATGGAAAGCCAGAAATCCGGCTAAAGAGCACAGAAAAATATTGAATTCAAGAGTAACTGACTAGCATCACCACAAATATGAGCTGCATTCGGCGAAGTATCAGAATGTTCTTTCTGTATGGCGGAAAGGTGCTACTAGTTTTGTATTACGCAGATATTGAAGAGATTCGTTGTGATCGAACTTTCATTTTTGCTTCCTTTTTCATATCTGAGCTGAAAAGTTTTATTTTAAATGAATTGTTTGAGAAAATTTCTCGCCTTTCTTCCCACTGAAACAAATACACAAATTCTCTCAATATCACTGTTTCTTCTCGAATTTTCAACATCTTTTCCTAAAATTTTCGCCGTAACACTCAATTATTCTGTTGTAGCTACAATTTTTATAGTTCTTTCATCAAGAATTTAGACTGCACTAGTCTGTATATTCGGGCATATTTTCTCGAAATAAAAGGAATTTTTCAGGTAGCTATAATGACTCAAATGCGGCATCCGCGTATTGCGCAAATTTATGACGCGTTCTCCACGCCCGATAATGATATTATTCTCGTAATGGAAGTGTGAGTTGTATTCTTATTTACTTTTTAGCTGAGTGCCTTATCGAATTTCAGCATAACCAAGCATATACCGTGGTTTTTTTTTCACACCATTATTGGGTTGTTAGCTCGTAACGTTTACCAGAAAAGAAAAGTTCGTTCCGTGGAGTGAATTACATTTCACTATTGGACATCATAAAGAGAAATTTCATAAAGCGTATTGAAACATAATATAATTTCGCACCAACAGGGAGAGATCATTCGTCATCCACTGCGCTCTTAAGTAAGCTTACAGTGCGAATCTACAGACAATCTCATTTGCAGTTCTAACAAAGATCACTCTTTAGTAGTTTTATGATTGTTTTTGATAGAAAATAGGCTTTTATTCAAACGCTTGTAAATAAATCTTTCGTAGCTCCTTTCGAGGTTGAGCTTCATGCTTGCATTAGATATCGCTGGGGAATTGGTTTTTCGCCTTCGAAAGTGGACATCTATTCGCCATTTCCCATTTCCAAGTTTGCATCCCCCTTCAGAAACATAGGTAATGAGATCACAGGTGATAGTACTTAACCTTCTAAAGTTAACAGCGCTTTGACTTCACGACACGGCGAGTAGAGATGTTGATGTAGAGGTGTTAAAATTAACATTTGAAAATGAAACGATGATTCTGAGTGCAATAAAGCGGCTATGATATTTTAGCCCTTATCTCGTTCAACGAATTCGTGGCGTTCGCTAAAAGAAACTTAATTTTTATATATTTTGCATATGGATATAGGTATATTTCAGCAGCGAACAAAAAATGAGACATATATTGACCAACCAAGAAAGAAGATGTTTGCTTTGAACTATTGAGAGGTGCTAGCGTTTATTCTCATAAAAGAGTTCGGTTGATGCGAGTTTATCATACAAATTTAGTTGAAGAAATAATTGGTCATTTGAGTTATCACGAAATGAATTCTTAGATGATGAAGCTAGTTGAATATCATCTTACCGATAAGTATACTGATTAGCCGCGATTGCTGCATGCATATTTTATATGATCTTGGCTTGATTTATATAACCCTATATAATCTTAAAGAGTAGTTCTTGAAACACCTGAGAAAAGCAGTTCCTAGAGCCGATTTTTATGCAACTTTTAATCAAATTTGGTGATTAAATGAGCCTCAAGTTGAATAATTAAATGAGCCTCAGATTCATGAACTTTAAACTTAACGTGGAGACCATTCATCGACGTCAAATTATAGAGGCATGCTTATCATGCTATCTCTAATTTTAAGGATTATTCTAAGTGCAGAACCGAACTTCTTAAATTCGTGCTCACAATTCCCATTCATAAGCTTTCATTTATATCTCTCAGACACCTATCGCTTTGCTTATCATTTATGTTCAAATTGAGGATGTTTTTTTAAGCTGGCCACTTTGTTGATCACATTTGCTGTGAAGTATCGACAGCAGTTTTTTTCCGCAGGCTAAAAGCTTATGATCTTCGTGAAATCTGTCACCTCCGTTTCATTTAAGCGGCTGTCTCCTGTACATTCTTCGCTGCTCTTTATGTTTAAACGTGAAAACATTTAAACACGAATACATCGCTATTTCGAGTGATATTTTTTAATAGTGATACGCTTTTTTAAGAAAAAAAAAAAATATATATATATATATATATATATATATATATATATATATATATATATATATATATATATATATATATATAGAATTTCTTTGCAGTGTACGAGGCGGAGAGCTGTTTGATCGAGTCGTCGATGACAATTACATTTTAACGGAAATGGCTGTTGTTATGATCGTTTGTCAGCTTTGCGAGGCTGTCAGTTATATACACAGCAAGAATATTGTACACCTGGATATTAAGGTATGTTCTCAATTTGCCTCCTTGACAAAAAATTTGAACACTATAGATACTTGTTCCCAAGTTAGCACTTTTCCATTCTGATTTTTCTATTTTTAGCTCTCGTAAATGGCGCATTAAAAACTAGAGATCTATTTGATAGGGATGGAAATCGAAACATCACTTTTGTGGATGTCACGAATAAGTTTTTTTTACAGCGGGCATGCTTTTCCCTTTCATCATCTCACCAGTAACAAGGCGTATTCTCTAATAAAACTTTCTATCTGCACTGAAACTAGACAGAGGCATCTGCAAATTAGGGCTGTGTGCTTGTGAGCTGGACAGCCGGGAATTATCTTGCCTGTTTTTGAAAAATGTTCTTTCCTGCATGTTGTCTTTCTGAATAGTTGTGAATAGTTCAGTGGGTATTATTTACGTTCAAATAACAAAACCAGAGCATTGAATAACAGGTGCGGCGGAGATATATATATGTGAGATATATATATATATATATATATATATATATATATATATATATATATATATATATATATATATATATATATATATATATATATATATATATATATATATATATATATATATATATATATATATATATATATATATTATATATATATATAGAATGTTCCATTAGAATAGTTCAGAGATAAATAACGCGATTGAAATTTTCAGCCAGAGAACATTATGTGCGTATCGCAAACGGGTAATCGAATAAAACTTATCGATTTTGGTCTAGCGCAATATTACGATGGATCGTCAAATCTATTGTTTATGGCCGGTACGCCAGAGTTTGTTGCTCCTGAAGTGATCAAATTCGAACCTATTGACTTTCACACCGATATGTGGAGTATTGGAGTTATTACTTACATACTGTGAGTATTTTCGAGAATTACGCTAACAACCTTGAAGCCCTACCTTTTTCATTTACAATTCTCACCTATTGTTTGAATCAAAGTTACCTTACACTTTCCCGACGCTATCAGGTAAGGTCGGCAATTAAGACGTTCGCATTTTATTCTTGACTCCATCATTGCATCTCTTCAGCTTCGGCAGGAGTTTTTGTTTACCACGGGAAGTAGAATTTGCCATAAATTTTGTTTTTTTTTTTACCGTTCCAAGGTTTTTGAGGTTCGTGCATTCTTTCTAATTTTTAAGAAAATCTTATTTTGAAATCCCACATGGTTATTTTTACAATTATTTTCGAGCAATCGTTTTCCAAAAATCTGGTTGGCTTCAGTTGTTTTTGAAGATGAAAAATGTGAGGTGCAAAGCGTCATCCCTCTTGCCAGTAGAAGATGAGTTTGGAGTTAGACCTCCTAATTGGACTTTTATAGTCAGCTCTGAGCTCGAATAGCAGTAGTGAGTGGGAGTCGAAGACCCGACTGGTGGCCTCGGGGTTTCGTAGGGACCAAAGCCGCATTTAAATGCTCATTCAAAGGAAGCGGAGTCAGAAAATTGCTTCTTTCGATCGTTAGTTCCTCTCATTTAACACCAGAGAGAAAACCACTGTTGCAACTTGGCGCTTGAAAGCAAGAAATGGGCTTTTACGCTTGTTTCGCACGTTCCGCAAGATTTGTTCCGCAGACGGTCAAATTTTGTGGACCTTGCACCAAATCGAGTTTTATAAAATAAGGCGAAGGTGACGCTATTTAACAAACCCGTGATGAAGCTCCAACCCATCGGCGCTTTTACGTATTTTATGTTCTAGCAAAAGGTACGTTTTGCTGACGCTTTCCACACCTATTTGAATATTTCAAATGAGAATCTTTGTTGCAGCTCGAATAGAGTTTATGCTATGGTTCTCTAAGCCATTCTGTGTCAACAATTACTTCCGTGTTTCCCATTTTAAGGCTCTGAATTTTTCTCCCCATAATTGCCTCATCTGTCACGGTTTTGTGGCTGTGGTGCTAAAATGCTCTTGGGCATGGAAATTTTTTGCGAGAAACTCAGCTGAAAGTGTGAAGAGAGTAGGTTGGTATTTCAGAGCGATTCACTCAAGCCCTCGAATGGCCCCAACCTGTTTAAATAGCTTTGCGGTAGCCGCCATATTCCTTTGTAACAGTTGCCCTCACTCTTGGCGTACCGCTTGAAGTTGGGAGTAGGGAGATAGAGGTTACCCACTTATAACATTGCTCACTGTCTCATGTGATCCGAGCCCTAGAGAATAACTTCACCCTATTACTTCCTACTTCCTGATTACTGCTTTAAATTTAAAGAAAAACATTCGTAGGTCCTAATGTATTCGAGATTAGAAAGTTTTTATTAGAACTGTGGATATTTCTACTTCGAAGGAGTAGCTTCATAGACGAACCCCCTTAATTTTGGCTTATCGAACCGTATTCTGCAGACAAGGCGTACTTCCTAACAACGTCTCACTCAAAAACTTGATATCTAGAACATTGTTAAGACTTTCACGACCCCGTAGCTGTTGCCTTAGCGTATCTGTCTTCATGCAATTTTCCTCAAGGAGTAGGCCTTTAAGGGGTTCTTCCGTTTCCGAAGTCAAATAGCACTCTCGTTTTTGGAAAGTCCCTTAGATTTGCTCGGAGGGTTGTTTTTTATACGCGTTGGATTGCTTCACAAAAAATATACATTGTACCCTGCCCTTTGGCCTCTCTTCCGGTTTGCTGTGCGTCGTGAGAGGTGATAACGGCAATCAGAACCAGACCTTCGAATTACGTTTTCCCGTCATGACAAAAAAGTAGTGCAAATGGCACCTGAGATAAACGCACATTGTTCAGTGGGAGTTTTTGACATTTGTTGCTTTCAAACTTTGCACTCAGAACGTGAATTTAACGGCTTGATCCAGGATTTTTTGCAAAACAATTCAGTACTTTCGTCTTGAAATTTTTGGGTTTAATAAGTTGGAGTGATGATTATCATTTCTTTTTTCTCGGAACCTGCTTTTCTAGGTTCTCGAAAAGTGTGTTTTGCCTACAACGGCAAACTTCGGAAACGAGTGAGTCTATGAAGAAAATGGTGGTTTTAATTTGCAAATGCACTTCTAAAACTGCTTCTGAAAAGTTGAAGTCGGTCCGGGGAATATATATCAACCACTTAATCAGAAAACGGAGTCTAGCTCATGGAATCAATCTCGACTTCTTTATTGTGATCGGATTCGAAGTCAATCTTGATACTTACAGTCAAAGGAGTTGAAACATGAAGGCTTAATAAATTTTCATACCCTATAGAGGTCGAAATTATAATTGCAGTTTAAACGAGAATTTCATTTCACTGTTTATTGCTTAAGCTGGTCGTTATTTATGAACTGCTAGTTGTTGAAGGGAAATATTTTTAAGGCTGTCAGGGATTTCGCCTTTTCTTGGCGAAACACTTGGAGACACGTACTGTGCAGTTGAGAAAGGCGAATGGGAATTCGATGAAGAGGCATTTGAAGGTATTTCTGACGCTGCGAAGGATTTCATTTCCAAGCTTCTCGTTTACGATCAAAAGTAAGCGTTTTGCAGTCCCTCAGGGGAGAATAAATTCTCATACTGTTGCCTGAAGAAGGTCAACGCATGAATTAGAACAGAGGTAGCCAGTGAACTTTCGTGATTTTTCAGACGACTTTCTGCAATGATGTTGCAAATCCTCAAACATCTTGAATTCTTACAGAAATGTTTTATGATAATTTAATAAATTTTTGAAGATAATTTTCAACCTAATGAGTCCTACGACCGTACTGAATTGATTTCTTGAAAGGTTGGCCACAGTTACAGGATTTCCACCTGGAAACATGGTTCTCTAAGAACAATCCACTTCTATTTACATGCTGGTCATACTGGATGTCGTTAGTCGGGTATGCACTTAAAGGCGCCATTTATTTTTTTGAAATATTTCTGATGTTTCCATATTTTGCTGAATGCGGCAATTTAGAAAACGAATGTTACCCGAACAGTGCCTTCAACACGAATGGATCGTCGGTTCAAGAGCACGTGCAGCGAACGATCTATTACTGAGTCAACCAAACATCGGCAAACCGCTCTCTAAAGAAGGTCTCAAATCATATCTCAAAAATAAACGATTCAGAGTTAGTTTTGTTCTGTTTTCATCGAGCAGTTGTTCTTCGTCCGTCTATAGCAACCAATCGAACGGTTGCGACGGGAAGGCGGCTATTGGTCAACGGTCATCGCAGTAGGCATCAACATGCGATAATTCAAAGAAACTCGACCTTCGAGCGCATGCATGTCATTCTAACGCTTAAAGTATCAGCATACTCCTACCGGCGTGCTTCTTGTCTGTACCATCAGAGTTTTACATTACCCCCGTGCCACTGCTTTCTGTATGGTTGTCTAATAGATAACAATCGGAGCGTTTTGCCCAGCTTCTTCAAAGAGTGTGCAGTGAAAAATGCAAAAACTTCACCTCGAGAGTTAAAAGAGCAACATCCTCACTGAAATACTCCAAAATAGACGTAATTGCTTCGCCTTGCTTCACCAATTTCCCTTTGTAATCACTTGATTGGTCAACCATAACGATGTATTGGTGTCAAGTTGTTATAACGCTCTCTCACATTAAAAATCTGAAGTTTGCATGTCCGCTTCGAGAAACGAAACAAAATGCAGAACTTTCTTAAGTAGAAAATTTAATTCCCACAAAAATGCCTGACAAATTGGCAAGAATAACAGCAAATATATTGAGTAATGAGTGTGGAAAACATATGGTGGCATGCCAAATATGACTGACTGCACGTGCATGTTGAACGCGGCGGCAACTCTCCAACACGGTCGTTAGTACATCGTATGTCTTGGGAAATGGTTTCTTCTGAAAAATCTTTAACGAGGATTCGTTGTGCTTGCATGAGCAAAATACTTATAACCACCTGAAACGAATTACTAGATGTATGAAGCACGTTTTCACAACCAGCTTTTTTTTCAAATAATCTGTCGCAGTACAATTGCAGAAGGCGACGTGGGCTTTGGTGTTTCTGATACGATTCAGAAAGCACGGCTTCATGAATTGGAAGATGCTGGACAGTATCACTACTTCATCTCAGTCGCATCGTACTGCAACGACTGCGAAAACGCCGATTTTATCTGCAGACGATTCGCAGTTTTTGCGATCTTCGGCATCAGACGTTCCTATTGCAGATGGAATTGGTCCAAGTACTAGCACGGGGATTCCTTCAAAGTCAGAGGCCGAGAACGTCAATACGATAGCTACAAGCGCGTCAACGCCAACGAAGCAAAACGACGGAGAAAACGAGGCAGTTGAAAAGCTCTTCTCAGTGGTCTCAAAAAAGGTATTATTTCTCAAGTGGCTGCCCTGAGATATTGAGGATTTTTAAACTTTTTCATATTAGAAATAATTGTTGGTCACAGTGCCTTCTTGGAATTTTGAAATTTGTATAGAGTGAGTCCCTGCACTGATTGGCTTTACTTTCAAGAAACGCTTTAAATGTAGATTTAAATTTGCATATTCCGTCTTTATAGGCAGATTCCACGAAATATTCGCAGTTTTTTTGCAGAATCTTCACAAATTCTGCAAAAAAAAAAATCTCCATATTCGCCTTGTAGATGCAAAATTGTCCACTCATCGCTTGTGTGCAAGTCAACCTACTGTTCGGAATTGCAAAATTATACTTTCTTTCTTGAGCAGACATATCTAGGAGTCAGTTTCCTCCTGAGCAGGCGGTTGATATAGATTCAACCCATAAGTGAAAGCTGCTAGATTAATCGTTGAGGAGGGCGTGGCTGCTCGAAAACTAGGCAAGACAAGACTAATCTGATCCACAAAGCAATCATGATCGTCATTTTAGAATCCTTGTTTTAAATGAACAAATTTTTACGATGCGATGATGAAACTTCTTCGTCAGTAAATATCTTCGGCATAAGATTCAGCGATTGCACTAGTGGCTTTCAATTCTTCGTGTTGTTTCCCGGCTTTTAGCAGCTGAAAAGGTATTTGCAAACAAAAGAAATCTGTCGATTCAACTCGTTGGGATGCTTTGCCATCTGTTAACGACAGCAATATGAACAACACGCCAAACTGATAGTGCATCTTCCGCCATCCAACATAATAGTTAGCGAGAAGCATTTATTGCTTCAGTTATTGTGTTATGTACTTTGACACGATTTTTTTTTCTTTGCGTAATTCATTCGTAGTGGAGGAAGTATGCGAGTGAGCATTGTTCTTCATCTTGTCGAGTCCATATTGTTGATTCTTTTTACAGGTGAAGGGAAATGCGATCAGTTGCGAAACGCCCGAGAAGAAAGCTAAAGTTGAAGAGGAAGCCAAAAGCTTGCCAAAATCCACTCCAAATTGCGACAGTAAGCAGAAGCGCAGCACGGATAGCTGTCGCCGTGATGACGATTGGCAGACCAGTTCGAGTAGAAATCGACCACCAATCGACACATCCAGTGAAATCAACAGAAAAGCCAATTCCGTTGCAGCAATTCTCTCAAAGTTTGCAGAGAAGGATGAGGTGACAGTAGCTCCAAAACATTTGGAGCGAAAATCCTCCCGCGCTGCTCGGACACTTCGCGACGTTGAAAGGCCGCTGAAAAAAATGTCTTCTGTGCTACTCGATGACCTCCCTCCCGCAGCATTAACCCAACCCTTGGAATTAGTTCATTCGAGATGTGAAAGCCCTAAAAAGGCTGTAGAAGTAACGAAGCAGCAAACCCAGACGAGCGTCGAACAGGATCGTCGCAACGAGGAATGCTCGCCGGTGGAAACATGTTCCACATCGAGGGTATCGGCGGGTTCCTCACAGACCACACACGATGGGAGTGCGCCGCAGCTGAGAAAGGAGGTTGCAACAGATCGCCGCAAATCTTCTGTAACGGATAGTCATTGCAATGTGAATGAAGCAAATCCATGGAGTGGTGACGCGGATGGAGTGAAAAACACTACGATTAGCAAGGCGGAGAAATCTTTCAAAGAAAAAAGGTCGAAAGAGAGTCTAGATGAGCATACGAAAGGGATACACTGCACATCGATGACTATACCGATGAAGGCTGAGAAGAGCAGTACAGTGATTGTGAAAACGAAGACAAGCATTAAAAGTCAAAGCACAACGTCCGAGAAGAGCTTCACGAAGGCGGTTAATGGGCAACTTATTGAGGAGAGCCATCGAAGTGAGAAGAGCGATACTAGCATTAATGTGCGAAAATCTATGACAAAGCATAACTGTGGTGAACACATGCCAAAGCCAATAATCGAGAACGATTCGCGTATTGCGCAGTTTCGTAGTGTTGCTTTGCAGGCCGAAATGCAGAAAAAAACAACCGCAAGCCATGAGAAGGGAGAAACTACTGTGGAGCTGACAAAGGCCGAAAATACCCATGCAGGAAAGGTGCACTTAGTACACGAAAGGAAATTAGATAATACATGTATCTCGAAGAACAGTGCGACAGCTAAGAACGAAATTCAAGATAAGGCAGTGGCGAAGAAAATAACCAGCACTTTGCGATGCACCCTTGAACCGCATTTCGATGAATCGCTCACGCTTAGTCATAAGGAAAATTTCGCTTCGAGTACATGTATTGATGGGAAGATTTCAGCCAAAGAAACCAGCAACAAATCGTCCATAAAAATTTCTACTGAAAAACCACCAAGCGGACGGAACGATAAGCGCCATCGTGCATCGAAGAAAACGGACGTTAGAACGCTTGTTTCTGACTCGGATGAAAATAAAGCAAGCGTTTCAGAAATACAAGATAATCACACTGAAGAATCTAGTGCAGAGACGAGCAGGTCCGTAGATTCTTACCACTCTACCTTATCAGCCAGTACTATTCCCCGCTCAGGAACACGTAAAAATGGACGAAATATGGCTAGCAGAGCTTCTTCAGACGCTTCCTCAGAGAGCAGTGACCATCCATCAACTGAATGTAAAAAAAGCGCTGCAGAGGCGATGAAGAACGATCAGGCGTCTTCTGCAACGACGAAAGGATCAACAAAATTCTCCGATATCTATTCAAGCATGGCTTTGAAGAGCCCAAAGGTGGATTTAATACCTCCTTACTCAAGTACGGAAACTGAAGTCATTCCTAGAAGAGCTTTATTAAAACCTAAGATCGAAGTTACGGCGGCTAGTAAGAATGAGCCAAGTAGCATGCTTATGTTGCTACCTTCGCAGAAAGAGAATTATGCAAACGTTGAAATGAATGGGAAAATCGCCATGAAAGAGGAGCCGACTAAATTCTCAACCGTAAAGAAAAAGAAAACTACTGCAGTGTCGGTCGTTGACGAAGGTTGTTCAGATGTGTTCAGCAATAATCCACAGAAAGCGTTGTTTGAAAAAGCACAGGTGAACTATTCGAGAAAGACTGCAGCAGAAAGTGAAACATTGAAGTCTCTGTTAGGAGACGATTCTGTGGGAATATCGTCAGCGGTCGCAGATGCAAAAAGGAAACCCACGAAGAAAGGGAAAACCATTGAATCGTCGAGTGAAGAAGAGAAAAAGAAACCGAAACTTTCTGCCATCACCATCTACAGCAAACAAGAATTCGAAAGGCGTCAGAAGAGAGTAGACCCAAAATTGAGTTGGCGCTCTGAACTTTTGAAAAATTTTGATGATGCGAACAAAAAGAAGGGAAAAGCTGAAGGAGCAATTAAAATACCAAAGATCAGCTCTGAGAACTATTCGCATTCAGCAGATATGAGTTCATCATGGAGCCATGGTAAAGATGGTTATGGGTCGGATGGTGAATATATGAAGCGGCCATCACTGAAACCAGTCGCCTCCGAAGACAAAAAAAGGATGGAGTATCGTTCGCTTGCAAATATTCCATCAGAGGAGAAAACACCGAAGGATGGGAAGCTATCAAAACGCAAAGTAACATTTTCGAATGAGGTGCTTGATCCGAAACCCACAGCTCTAAAGATATCCAGTGTTCCTGGCTTTGCGCTGTCGAGGGTGCAGTCTGAATCAAATATCGCCGAAAAAGCAAAAATTTCGCTGGAAAATACTCTGAAAATAAGAAGGATGACAATGGACGATACAAGGGCTGAAGAACTAAAAACATTCACTACTCGTCGAGAACTACTGGTCAGTTGTTAACTGTTGGCAGTATCTTGAGACACCTCGCTTCGAAGGAAAGCGCAGGGAAATCCTTTTTCTTAAATCGTTCATGAAATCGTTCCCGAAAATAATCGAACACGCCTTCTTTTTAAAAACTCAAGCGTTTTATTCAAGGATTAGCAATAATATTGAGCCTAGACTGTTCAGAATGTTCGTCTAAAACAATGGAGTTAGATAGAGATCTCTTAGGTACAAGATTCCCCTTGACTATTTTGCCTATAGCTAAAATTTCTCTTAATGCTCTCAATGAAGAAATCATCGTCAGTTTATTTAGAAAATAGTGATCATTGGACTTTCTGATGAATTTTTGATAACACTTGTATCGGTGTTTTCCTCACATGTTAAACTCGTATTTATTAGACTACGCTAAATTTCTCAGATGTACAACAAATTTCGGCCATAAAATTGCCCATTTTCTCGTGAAGAGGAAAATTAAAAGTGAAAAACTCTCAGTGCAAGAAAAAGTAAGTGATCTAACGGAATGAAAGACAGCACTTTAAAAAAATAGTTTGAGAACAATTCGTGACTGAAAGTACTTGGCTCTCGTGATAGTAAATGCAATAAAAGAGTTGGAATGAGGAAATCTAAAATTGAGGATTGCTTCTTCCGTTATATTGCATTTCAACGTACTTTATAACGAGAATTTGAAATTCGTCTGCTTTTTAAACTTCCGCCCAGAATACACAAGTCGTACTCCTGTTTAGAAGTCTATTAGTTTTTTACCTAATAAAATTCTTTATGTGGTTCTTCTCTTCAATATGGAAGACATGGAACGCTATCTCCAGGTACAACAAGGAAGGTTCAAGAAACCGGAAGTCAGCAACTTTGGCTGGCTGAAGACACGACTGGAATCACGAATCACTGACGAAAAGAAAGGGCAAACATGGAAGAGCAAAAACGAATTTAAAATTCCTATTTGTGCTGCGCAAAATGCAAAACGAGCTCTAGACATATGGAAGAATATGGAACAAAACGTGAAGAACAGTTAGGAAAATTTGGTGCCAGAGAAGATTAGCTGATGAAACCATCAGCGAAGTGTGTTATGAGGGTTCACCTCTAGGTCACATTTCATTGTTTGGCGGATCAAACATGTTTGATTGTGGCATTTGAATCTAGCGCTCTCAACATCGTAGCGTAAGTTTTCCGTTTCCTCATTCTACAAGCTTATATTGTTTATAAATTCAGGATATGGCCATAAAATTGTAAATAATGAAACGAAAAATTTTTTAAGAAATTGAGACCAAAATGTTGACAGCGCCAAATTCAAAGGTGGACGTTGATTATGTTAGATCGGTCGAGCTTTAGACGTTACCCAATTTTAGGACGGTTAATCTCTCAATCTCAAGTGGACTTGAAAGCACTGAAGGTCAAAAATGAGTCATGCTCCTGAAATGATGTAAAAAAATCGCGTCCATCTTAAACTAATCCGAAATGATAAATGAAAATAGCGGTTGAAATTTCAAAAATATAATGCATCTTTTGTATGAGCCTACCAAAAAAAAGTTTTCCAGCGTGCGGTTGAGATAGTCATGGTGAGGTCACCTTTTTTAGCAGGTCTGAGTACTAAAGCTGTAGACGTGTAAGTCAGGCGGGAAGGCGCGAGCTTAACTACTTTTTTCTGGCGGAAGGGTTGGTTATTTATGATATATTTACAGTGTTTTGAGACAATTATTACGTAATAAATGAGAGTCATCGTAATAAATCACTTCAGAATATTGTGCACTGTATTTTCAAAAGGGAATTTGATCTAATTTGTGTGAATTTCACCAAAGATCAAAATATAAGTGCCGAGATTGCTTAGTTATCACTTGATCTATCACTCACCAATCGTTATATATGTTAGCAAATATTCAGCTCAATTTCACAACTCATTATGAAACTGGTGAACAAATTACTTAGTCACCGATGATTCGTATGTATGTATTACTTGTGAATATCTTGCTTAACTTCTTTTCATAAATCAATTCCTTCTTTTTCGTTGGTTTTTTTTAACCGTTTGTACAACTGTTCCATGTGCTTTATTCAGTTTTAACATTATCGGTTTATTATTGTTTTCTCTCTTATTTTGGACGCCAACCACATTCGTGGAGTACTTGAGCTATTTTTTTGGAAAGAAATCCAGACATGGCAACAGCGATGGATTTATGATTATCTATTGGAGTAGAAAGCGATTTCAGCAAATCGATTAACGACTAATCTGCTAATGTTTCATATAGGTTTAAGTTGCAGTAAAGAAAAACTTTCTTTTGCTACGATTTTTCCACATTGCTTTCGAAGCTGTTAGATTCGTGGTTTTTTTTTTTTTTTTTGTAAAATGTGCATCTCCTTATCCTTCTGATTGATTGCAAAACTAAACAACACTGTTTGAGCTATGAATGAGAAACACAGAAACAGATATTTTCTATGCCTTAATAAATTTCCTTAATGGTTGAATGAGAAAACTTGCTCACTGAGGGTGGCAATAAGGAAATGGCACTACTGAAATGTAATTACTGCAACTGATTACTACTAGAAATATTCGGCATAGGCGGAAAAACGTATTCTGCTTCCATAGGCGTTTGAACAGAACAATCAAACATCCCTGACTCAGTAGCGCAATATCATCGCAAACAAATGGGGGAGCATGTCAGAAAAGTTGGAAAGATATGAATTTCGACACCCCGATTAGGGGGATCCATGCCAGAAAATTCGTTTTCCCGTGATCGTGAATGGAAACTCAGTTGGCGTGAACTATGTGCAATTACATAGCCCCTTTGAATATCTATAGCTGTAGTTGAAAGTAAATGAATCAGCGCAAATTAAAGCATAGATTGTCATCCTATAGAGTGAATACACCCAGCAAGTTTCTTAGCTCCAGCTTAGGTAATTCCTAGTTTGCACAACTTGACAGGTAGACATGCGCCTACGTATGCACAGACTTTCGCAAAGGAAATTGCATTTGAGTGTAGAAACGACGTTTTACTCAATTCGTTTTGCAAAACTGTAATGGCAAATTTTAGGTGTGTATTTTCTTCGATAATTAAGTAAGCAAATGCTAGTTAAATATTGCTAGCAGTTGTGTATAAATATGCTTTTAAAAGAAAATAGGTGGCGACGATATGATTGCTACTCGATATTCTCCAATCTCTGTAAGTGTAGAGTGACGACTCTATCATAAACGATAAGATGCTGTAAATGATTGTTTTATTTATAATGCGTATTGTAAGCATTTTAATGCTCATACGCATTTATTCTCGAGCTTCTCGTACAGTGTGTCTTTGTTGCTGGTCGCTATGTGGTACATATCAGTAAATTCTATTATTATATCAATTTTCTCTGCGTTCCTTTATATATATTACAAAGTACATTCCAATAATCGAGGAAACATACATTTGTGAATACTCATTTGCGGCAGAATGGAGGTCAAGCGGAAGTGTCACAGAGGCAAAATGAAAATTTCCGGTTTTCACTGAGGACTGATTCCTAAACCTCGGTGGAAATATGCCATCCTCTCAGTTGATTTAGCAAGCCCATTTTTAACGTAAGGTTAGACTGTGATATATATCGCCTTCTTGGACTAAGCGAAGAATTTCTTGAAAGTGGAAATTGAAAGTGGAAATCTTGAAAGGAGCAATCTTTTCTATATTGTAAGCAACTTGACGCATAATAGGGCTCTAATGAGTTAACACAATGCGCCACTTATGTGAATGATTCACTCTGATGGAATATGATTACCCTGTATGCTATGGGACAACGCTTCAGATCACATCTCATTCGGGATTTCATGTGGAAGAACTCGTTCAACCTTTGGAGAAATTTTCTGGTGACTTACTAGAAATCCCCCACAACAGAAAGCAACAAGCACCAATTTCACTGTTTGCGGCCCATATCTAACCTATCAACGCTTTACGAATATAGTAGTACTATGCTTAACTCCGAAATCCGTTATTTTATACACCATGCTCAGTACCGCTACCCACATTTACCACCTCATCCTGACCTAATCGACTGTGATGGAACTTTCTCCAAACTTACAGGTTGAGAGATGGTGGTGTTTGTCTTATCTCGATGGCATTTGTATGATTCGTTGCGTTGTTGTCGATGCAACATTAATTCAGTGCAAACGATAGGTTTTTATAGCGGGTCTCCGTGTTGCCAAAAGATAAAACTTAACCGCTCGAGGAGTTTTTTTAATGCATTCAAGCGCTATAACTATCCATTTGCTCCAAGGGCTCATTCGGAAGTCAAAATCTATAGGAAGCTAACACGAGGGCATAAAATGGCGCTTTGAAAAATGTGCTCTAGTTCTTAACGTGGAAAGGCTCAGTCGCATAAGGAAGGGCTCATTCTGCATCGTCGGTCGACTGCATCGAAGCTTTGACTTGAATCTTTCAGAAAAAATTTAGAAACGTTTTGCGACTATTTTTGCATCATGTCTAAGTTAATAAGCAGTGGTAAAATCAGAGTTTCAACTTGTTCACCAATGGGATCATTTCCCAACAGATGAACATCAAATTGCAATAGTTCAAAATTTTTGTCGGAAACTGCAACAACTCGAATTTAAAAAACAATACGTCCATCTTCTTCGATTTTGCTACCAGATTAAACGATTAGGTGCTCGCTTAAGAAGGTAATAATTTTTGAGAAATGCGACGTTCTAGTACTCAAATGCGTAACTCAACTCAATAATGCTGAAAAAAAAGTGGTAGAATATTTGCTCGCTTCCTCTTTTTTTTTTCGTAGAAGATTTAGAATTTAGTGCATTTTTTGACTCACATTGTGCATAGAAAGCAGTTTTTTTTTTTGCTTGTACGAATTCCATGATTTCCAGTGCTTTATTTCATTAATTTAAAGCAGGTGTCCTTAAAGTACTATTCCATAAATTTTAAAAGGCAACGAAAAATAGGGTAATAAATCAATGCTTTTCTATGAATTTCTGGGGAAAAACGTGTAGCAAATTTTAGCAGCGAGGTACTCAATCAATGACGATTGCTGAAAAAGCAATTTTGCGGTGCACTTTGATTTTGCACACCTTAACTACGCTTGCAGTATTTTTAATTCCACATGGAAATCCTTGCTACGAACATCACAATTCTCGTATGTCCTGTCCATACGTAAGTCTTTGAGTATAGTCAGCCCAGCCTCTTCAATTGGTTCAGCACCTCTGAAGATATAACTAAACATTTTCCACTTCCGTCTTCCCCTTGAAAGACATCATTCCATACAAATTTCACTCAAATTCAAACCGCTCGAATTGCATCTGTCCTTCTTCTTAAGACATCTTCTGAGAGGCACACATATGTCAGACTTAATCGCTTTTCTGGCAAACCGAGATGTTGTAACCCCTGAGGTTGACCTGGTCGGAGGGGCTTATAGTATTCTCGGTATCAACATATAAATGCACGGTGCTTATTTTAGAGATCAGCTGCAAAATGCTCATTTGATGCATCATCATCACGAAATGACGCGACAAAATTCTACTGTGTCTTCAACTAAATCGTAGATAGAAGTAGTCAATGTTGCCTCATTTCTTCTCATAAAATGCTTATAACTGCAAATAAGAGTGGATGTATACAATTACAAATCATCATAGAAATGTTATAATGATAAATAATCATGAAAATTTAGAAATCAGCATGTGTACATTAAAGAACCATTAAAAAGGAATGTCTTTCATTTCGCCTAGAAATAATCAAATATCGCATATTATAATGATAACAACAATTCTGCTGGAATGTGCCTCATATATGGTCCCTTCACGATGGGAGAGTGAAGAATGAGGGGGTTCGTTTTCGTAGCTGTCTCTCTCCCCTCCCTCCTTTCCTACGAACGCAGAGTGGAGGATGAGGGCGTTCGTTTTCTCACCTCTATCCCTCTCTCCGCTTCTCTTCAGTAACGAAGGAAAAACCGATGGAGAATTCAGCCTTTCTATATGCACTACTAAAATATTCACTTATCTCGAAATGTGTGAGCGCTTCACTTGCAGCGGTAATGCGAGCGGAACATAAATTTTTCAGCTCAAAGTGCTAGAAATGCTAAGATTTTTTCTTTTATTGCTTCAACGGTGTTCTATTTCAAAGTGATCGCTAATTTCAAAATTGAATGCGCTTTTTTTTTCATCAATTGTCCATGGCGTTCTTCATAGATTAGTGCTCTGTCCTTATGGTGATATGTGCTTGTAATTTTCTCATTAAATTGACAACTGTTCCAATTGAAATCGATGTTCACTTTCGTAGTGAAGCCGTACAATAGGTGCAGTATAAATACACAGATATTTAGAAGTTTTTTCACATTTCCATCTCTAAACATGGAATTGAAATTCATTAGATTGTAATTGCTGATAAGCACAATTGCCAGCTGAAGAAGCATTTAGTAGAGGCATACAGATGAAATGAGAAAACATTCAGAGATGCTGGTGACAGTGTTATTATGTTGATTGCACCTTCTTTTCATAATCAATGGCACCTTTAAGTGGCAGTGTAGATGTACTGGGCGCGTCTATCTCGTAGATCATATTCTTAATACCTGCGCACAGATTTGCGCTTTCGCAACAACTGGAGAACGTTTCGCTTGAAGTTTTGCGATCCTTGAACGTTACCATGAGGTTCATGCTGAACCGTAACGAAATAACCGTACGCAGGCCGTCGAGTGCCAATGCTACAATTGCCGTGATGGTTTCTGAAATAATTCGTTATGAAAATTCTCTGTTCATTAGCAGTCACTGTGCTTTTTGCATCTACCTCAGATTTTTTTCAAAGGTATTTTTTGTTTTTTTTTCTCTCACTTTTAAAGGTTCAGTCTAAAACATTTCGGGCAAAAGATGAAAAAAATAACAAGTCACTGCAGTGTACGAAGGCCGCTCTCGTCGTAGTATCATCAAGCGTCTAAGCTTGTTTAAAAAGAGAATTTCTTCAGGAGATTAGATATTACGCATCCATATTTTCCACTGCAAACTTTTTTCTTTCAATTCGCTAGCATTTTTAAAACGGAATACAAACATGCAATAATTCATTTTAGCTGTAGAAAAGCAATGGAAAACTGCGTCTTAATAATCGTCAACGCTCATTAGAAAATTTGTGAGAATAAAAAAGTTTGCGTTTTGAAGGAAAACGTGAAAAGGTGACAGCGGCTGTACAACTAGAGCACTCAACGTTGCTGCACGTATACGCTCCCGGAACGATTTCAGCGATTGATTCATTTTTGCTAATGGCTTGACGTTCGATTGTTCACGTCGCTTTTTGAGAACGGAACCGAAAGGGCAGCAGCGTACTCACCGTGAACAGAACACAAACAACTAAAAGTCAGCACGATATGCTGCATGTCAGGTTATAGCATCGTGTAACCTCGACATCTAGAATTTTGGTGAAGCTCGAAAACTTCGCTGATTTCAGATGCATGAAAGCGTCTGGTTCTTACCATGAAATAATGAAGAGATAATATTCCAGTAAGGAGCGAATATTTCTTCCCAACGGTTTAGTGAGTAATGAGTTTCTCTGCCTGAGCTCTACCATTAAAGCGATCACAGGTAGGTCAGTTCTTTTAGCGACTTTTCCATCATGAAAACACTGACTACGATAACTGTGTATATCAGGTTATCTGTTGTTTTTGCTAAAAATTTAAAAAAACTGCCGCAAGGTGAAAGCTTACCTTCACAATGGAGCGGAGGCTTGACCGATCTACCTCCCTACCTTCATTCCGCTCAACCCTCAAGGAAGAAACTTGGATATATGAGCGCATGTAGGAATTTTCCAACGTTTTGTTTTTGTGGTGCTTGTTTTTAGGCATCAAAATATTGCTGCAGCCATTGCACAAGGCTTGAGTTATATGGGTTATTGGATTAATTTCATTTGCTCTTAGTAATGAAGCTCTAAACGAATACTGAAAGTGGTTGACAGTTGAAAAACTCGAGCAGTAAAGTGGCCTAGAAACTGTGCGATGCGTGCTGTAAGTGATGTTTTTAGCAGAGCTGTCTTAAGTAAAAAAAAGAAGAAATGAAACAGTTTAGTAAGAAAAAAATTCGGTAAAAAATCGAAAAACTTGCTTCGTAATAGAGGAAGGTTTCCGTCTCACAAATACCTCTCCCCTCTCCCTTCTTTTTTCTGTAAGCTGGAAAATTCATCACTACAAACGAAAAGCAGCCGACGACCATAAAAAATCGCTTCCATCTCGGATCACACTACTGATAAACACTTTATTCGTATATGGCCAATAAGGTGTCGTTGCAAATAACACTACGACGATATAGTGGATGTTTTGATTGATGCTGTAATGGTTATTGGACGGTTATCAAAGCGTTTCATATAGTGGATGTTCATCTAATGTCGAATTACGTAACGTTTCAAATCCAAAAACTCATTTATAATGATTAAAAAAGGAAGAGAAAACGTTCTGAGTTGCGCGAAATAAATTTTCACACTTGAAAACGTGATCATATTTTGCGTATTGGTGATGGCGCCATTACAACGCTAAAAATGAATTGTGACAAACGGAACTCATTTACTTAACAGCCGAAAAAAATAATAGACATACTACATGCGCAATAATGTAAAAGAACAAAGTTCAGAGAATATACTTATCGTTATTATGGCTTTATGGGAAATAATTCGCCTCACTTTTTTCGCAACAATTTAAAAAATTATGAGAAAGCGAAGAGACAAGTTTTCTTGTTTTGCTTTTTTCCTTTCAGTCATTGTGTAAACGACAGCTATAGTAGTTTGTTTAGTCCATTAGATGAGTCATATTTTATATTAATCAGTATCCCCGGAATTTAACCTCGTGTATATCGAATGATCAATAAAGAGAACCGACGATTAGGCAAATCGATATCTCCTTAGTTCCGTGAGGATTTCAACACAGTACAATTGTTAGTGCAATAGCATTTTTAGTGCAAGCACAAGTGTAACGCGGTGCAATAGGAAGAAGCATTTTGTGCTTAGAATTTTCCGAAATTGAAAACGATTTGAAATTGAAGTCTAGGCCACAACAGGCGTCAAAAGAATCGAGAAATCGAGTTTATAGTGTTTTTTGAATCAATATGATAATGAATGCACAATTGATGAAACATACTTGTAAACGTTCATATAGAGACCGATTCCTATTTCACTGACTGCTCGCCAGACCATCTCCGTAAAATGCGCCGCTGGCTTCCGATATCCAGGATGGGAAAAATCATATAGTGCAATTTCCCTGTAGTTGGAATATATCAGATATAATTCAGGAGAAAATTGGTGGCCATCAGGTGAAGCAATATGTCACATTTCTTTTGAGGGCAACGTAACCAAGCCAGTAAAAATTTTTGTCCACAAAGAGGATTTGAAACATGGTGGAGAATATCCCTTTCGTTGATTAAATACGGCTGATATTTTTCACCTTGCAGGCAAAAATTAAGATATCATTTTTTTTTGCACTCTTTTGGGCGGTTTTCTTGCATTAGAACCTCGAAAGGAGACCACAGGGACTGGAAGCAAGTAAGACCATCTCTTTGCTTTGCTTCTCAAATTCATGATTTCAATGACGATAGTGAGATCGCGAGCAAATTGACAAAACGAGATGGGTTTTGTGCTTAAATCGCTCAAAAAAAAAACAATTTGAAATAGTTGCTAAAAAGTACAATAGTAGTTTTAGAACGTTCGCACAAAATTTACCTGTAGAAGGCTTTGGCTGTCATAGTGGCAAGTTCAAGCTCAGTGGCTGGCCGGTAAGCCCAATAAAAGAAGAGATTTTCCCCTCCTGAAATTTCTCATATCAGGTCCATATAAGCAGAGAAAACATTTGCGATACAGCTGATTGATCCGCATCAAAAATGCACGTTGCCAACGTTGACTCAGGATGAACAATTATGCATTTTTTTCCGCCCATTGTTGGGATTTTGTGATGTTTGCTCTAATATGTGCAAGAAATCACGCTTCTTTTTTGAGCACAACAATCATATATACAGCACAACTGTTACTTTTGATCGTCTTAGCAAATAGGCTGGTGAATGATTAGGTGAATGTCATTTGAGTATGTTAATACGGTGCTCACTACTAGCTATTCGAGTAAGCGGCTTCACGAATGCGAATTCGATATGTACAACAGTGTGGACACAGATGCGCAAGCATATATAAAGGCATATGGCGACAATTAACGACGCGTTGGTTGTCTAAGTTTTTATGCTTTCGCCTTATTCTCGGCGATGATAAGTGAGGCGTTTCTTATCTGTCTAACGCAACATTGAGTAGACGACGAATTTATAATAGAGAATACCTCTGCCACTGTGATGAAGGCAAACTCGACTCGACTGAGTGCCCAATACCTCAGACCATCGTTCAGCGGTTGCACTGATACCTTTATTCAAATGAACAGGTGGCGCACTATGCAACGAGCGGTAGAAATTATATTGCTCGTGTAACTAAAATTTCTGTCACTTCTTGTAATATTAGTGAAACTCGATTTAAAAAGTTGCTCCGCTTTTAGAGTAGTTCTTTTGAAGATTGTTCTTTTCAGCAATGCTCACGCAATGTCGTATGTGATGCTGGTTATATACAAATATCGAGTTCAGGCTAAAATTGAAGGTAAATTGGGCAAACTTGATTGGATTACGTTGTGCATTGGCTGTGTGGAGCAAGAGATATAATGTAGCACCTTTTATGCGAATCATATTAAATTACAAGCTTTGCACTCTGCCATTACAATGTTTCCGTCTCATGCTTTATTTTCTAAATTTACAGAAATGTTACTTATTCATACGGAGGTTTGTGTAGAATTCTCATAGATAAAAGTGAATATAGTCTATAGGAAACTATCGGTCATCAAATTGACGAAATACGAAGTAAAATAGTTTCCCTTAAAATATTTCGCTAAAATTTTCGTCAAAAATTTAGTGAATTGTAAAGCGTATTTTAATGTTCACAGTGCAAAAATAACCAGAACTCTTTATTAGATGTAAATAGTCATGAATAATAGATGAAGAAGCAGTCTCACCATATTTTTGAATAGAGCCACATCGAAAGCGCAGCTTATTACTGTGAGGGCGCAAATAGTGCATGAACGAAAAAGTATCGAAGTTTGCATAACGACTGGTTGAAACGACTATTTAATTGCACCTCAGAGGAGGATCAATCAATGTGAGAGAGGACCTTCAGAGCAACAACTTTGGAGGAACCCCGAGAAGGCAGGTACCGAAATAGAAGCCGCAAAATGAACAATGAGCTCGAGCCACACGTCGTTTCGGCTTTATTTAAAGGCTGGACGTCACGGCTACATGTGATTGTCAAAAAAAAAAAAAAAACGAGTGCAGTTGTACTGTCGGCGGCGCTGCGCTCGGTGTCGTCTTCTGGTCAGAGAGAGAGTATGTCAAGAAAACGACATGCGAACCGACCCACGATGAGCAATTGTTTCCGGGAAAATGTCTTTTCACAGTCATTTTCAATGCATTCATTTGCGATCCATCTGTGGTCAGCAGCCAATACGCAATGTCTGAAAAAATATCCTAAAGCTTTCTAAAATTTGTTGCCATAATTATTGTGGTTGTTCATCGTCCCGCAATTCTCGCTCAGCTCTTCCTGAGACTATTCTCGTAGTTACGGATGAGGCGAAGCAATAGGCATCACAGACATTGCTTGAGCCTAGCAGAACGCATGTTCAGCGCATGTGTACATGAAATTATGCGATTATTCAACTGTCACACATTCTCTAATTCCATGATGCTTGGCTGCTTCTAAAATTCTGATGCAGTTCCATTCTCAAATGTGAAGCTCTTGAACCTCATTTTTGAACCAATTTTCACACAGAAAGTTTGCAAATTGGCATAATCACCGTTTTTGCAAAACACTTTCTGCTACATGCACCGTATGGGCGTGTTTCTGAAATCTAGTTCAGGTGTTTCTACAGGTGCTAGCATTTATGCATACAGTACCATCAACGGTGTGTTTAAGTGGCCAACTATGCGCACTAAAGTTGTTAAAGCCTTATTCGCAGCATTCTAGAATAAAGAACAGAATAACGACTTGAGCTCGAGCTTATTTTGATGCCTGCATGTCAAATTTCACAGCTGCGAATGAATCTGCTTTTCTTATGGGCGAACTGCCGCAGAGACACGAATACCCAGAGTTTCCTGCATCTACAAGCACTCAGGCATACTATAGCTGTGTATACATCTGTAATACATGGATTTCCTCGAACACGTATTTAATATAGTGTGTAACGTGAACTGTGCTCTAGTTTCCGCTCATTCTTTGAACGACAAGCAAAGGTCAATCCATAAATATTCTTCAGTGATTGTTTTGGTTCTGTCTACGAGATTAACGGAAAGCCTGAAAACATTGACCAGACAACTATATACGCCTGGATTATTGGACTATTCAACGACTCAATAATCATCCGCATGTAATGGAAGAAATGAGGAACAACCGCTCAACAGAGCTGTGAGGAGTGAACAATTTGTACTGTTGAAGTGTGTTCGCACATTCAAGCGATCCCAAGTAGAAATTGCTCGATGCGATTTCTCTCTTGAATCATCGAGAAATTCATCGCCATATTCAGCCCTAAATTGCCTCATAAACAGAATCAAATTCAATATACAACCAGTCTTACTCGTAAATGTTGCGTAAAGGTTATGCAATGGACGTCCGATTGTACGGAACGTAAAATGTACACGTAAAATGATAGTTGTTTTAAATGGTAACTAGTAGTTGCAGTTTCTGCAGTCTCTTATGCAAGACCTAAGCAAAGCGGTAAAGTTTTTGGAATATTTGAGTTTGGTCGATAAAAAGAAAACGCCAAAACGTTCACTACTTACCTGTCCCTTTTAAAGTGCTCTTCTACGTGCAATTTAACGATCAATGAAATTAGTTTTCGTAAAGAAGAGCTCCATTTTAGAAGAGAACTCTTGCGATTTTTGTGTTCCTCGAAATGTCGTAATGTTGCTCGATATTTCCCGTTGTATATTCCATCAAAATTGGACAAATATAACCGCACAAAATCAAGAAGTACAAAAACGTAAAAAAAAGTTATTTCGTTGAGAATTATAAAAAAAAAGCAACTTATTACTTAAAGAGTAGCATATGAAAATTTGAGCATTAGCGCAGTGAACGATGATGACGTTTTAACGTACTCAGTATGAAAGAGTAGAAGAAGAGCGATTACATTTCGAGCATATAATTTATCGCTTTCGATGCATATGATTCGTATACATCGTTCTTTTTTTTTCTTCGTAAACTGCAGTTTGTTTCAATTTGTAATAATTTTCACCGAAATTTAAACGTTCAATGATCAACTATCAAATTATGATCTCATACGAGTAATTTATTACAAAAGAAGCATATTTTCTTTTTCTCCTAAATGTATCCTCGTATGGTTCGTTATTTATTCGTTCAGACTGCGTATGTTTTTGAGCGTTTTTTTTTTTTGCAGATCTATATTCAAAGACTTTTTTTTCATTTCTACTCGCTATAAAAGTTGCTGTTTTCGCCTCAATTCCCTCAATAACTCAACAATAGCTACGAAAAAATATCGAAATTGTTATCGCAGATATGCGGTTCTACTTCCGTGAAAGATTTAATCACTTTTCTTCAGCTTTTCTAAATGAAATATCCATCATGTTCTGGATGGTAAACAATGGAATAACTCATGCCCGATCCAGTATTGACTATGCTTTTGCATAAGAACACGAAAATACCTTGAAAATCAACATTGTGTTTTAGATACTAATCACTTGCTACGCTGACCTAAACCAAGCATCATTTTGTTGCACTGGCGCCTCTGTTTCATGGCCCCTATAAATTCGCTGCGAATCTTAAGATTTTCGAGCTTGAATGTTTAGAATGTAGAAGAGTGAGGCTTGACTTGGCGTTATACTATGAAATTATCAATGAATTTTCTCATATGTCCTTCGATAGTCTCTTTGCTTTCGCTCATCATCGCAGTCGCCGTTGCCATCGTTTTCAATTGGCACGCAAGACAACAACGTTCTATACAGCTTCCAGCATAGAGTGGCGCAGGCATGGAATTACTTTCCAGAAAGTGTTGTGAAGGCTGAGAATTCCACTGTATTCATGTATCGCCTAAAAAATTTCAATCTAAACTCCTCTCTGAAATTGGCTTACTGCTAAGTAGTCGAGGAAATGCCAAAGCTTAGAATATTGATACAAAAATATGTCCAATGTGTTTTAAAGTGCCGTTTTTTGATATAACCTCAGTATATATTTGATCCTATGCCTATGATACATGCACACTTATGTTATTCTTATACTCCACTATTTCACTACAGTATTTTTTTAATGAATAAAGGTTTATTTTCCCTCTATACCGTTAGCCAAAAGTGCAACCCCCAAAGAGGTAGGGTTATCACTGAAGTATCGGAAATTGAGGCGATCAACAGCTTCTGCAGTGAACACGAAAAAAAAAAGAGGCTTGAAATATAGATCGGAAAATCCATTCAAAAATTTGTAGCCTTTGATTTACATTTCATAAATAATTTTTCAAATGTTCATCAGCAAGACTGTTATAGCGCAGTGTTTTTATTTGTTTATATTGAACAGTTTTTGTTGGAAAAACTTGTGACTTGTAATTCTCTGAGAAGAACTTTGTGAGCATTTTTTATGCAAATTCAAATTGGTTGCTAGGAATTTCCATCTGATCAATTCAGCGACACAAGCGCAAAACATTTTTGAACAACAACAGCAAACGACTAACAACCGACGACGGCAGTGCCAAGAAGAGAGAGAGATATGCAACTGCATGCAATCATGTCAGGTGCTGCCAATCAACTAAACGAAAATATCAGGTACAATCGAAAAAATCGATTGACAGCAGAATTCTGATTACTATTAGCTGCCATATGGATGTTAAAACTATAAGGAAAACCTATAATGTGATATTCTGCAATAATTGGTTGTCGAACCGATTCCAGTGCTGTACGATTGCTCTGCCGGTTCATTGAATCGCTGATATGATGGGTGGGCGATATTGAAAAAATTCCCTCCGTGGATGGTTTGATAGGCTTGATTCAATCAGGCCTTTTCATGCGTTTTTGCAAGCAAGGCTTGATCCTTCCCGTTTCTCGCAGTTTCAATCGAAGAATCATCGAAGATGAAGCTACAGAATTGTTATGTATGATTAATTCGCAATGTGCAATGACCTCCTTTTGCATATTTTACGCTCATCCATCAGTTTGGCAAAAATTTACAGACATTTAAAGATGCAAAAAGTTGCATACACATTGCGCCGATCGGTTGTTCCTTCAAACCGGCTGTAATGCAAAAAAAGGATTCATTTGTGAAAGATATTTGCGAATTGTTGCGTTATTAAAAATATAACTGCATTCATGTCACAGCACCATTGCTATTCGCCACTGCGGTTTAGCAACTGTGGTTTACGAGCATGAACACGCCAAAGGTGTTATGATAATCCTGTCAAGGAAAGTTCAAGAGAGAAGGAGGAGGAGCCTTCCGACTTATTGCATGCTTTAGTTCAGAAATATTGCTAGCGCCCCTCAAACTATACAGTTGGAGCTTTTCCATCACAAAAGTGCTTCACTGTACTTGTACTGTTGTATGTTGGTAATTTATGAAAAGCGATGCTGTATTGGGCAGGATTAGAAGATTGCAAATCAGATTGATTCCCTCGAACGGTCTTCTTTTCGTTGAAAAGACTGCGGTTCTCTCATCTTTGCTCAATCAATGATCGTTTTTTCATTTACGTATAAAAACCATGTCAAATGCATAAGAATATTAGAGAATCGATATGAATGAACAGGTGAGTGATGACAATGGTCAATTAATACTCGGGATAGCCAGCAGAATGGCGATCAAAAATTTCCATACTGAGATTTTTCCAGCCTCACTCGGAAATATCAGTGAGCTAATTGCCACTTTAAAAGACAGAATTAAATCAGAGAGGATACTCCTTTTGCTTGCAACCAGAGCCAAGCGAGATGAACCTCGAAAGCATTTCCGCATTGCCCTCAGGTTGAAATATCTCTACATATTTACGCTTAGCATCTAATTATTATTGCTTGCGAGGCGACCTAATTCAAATGTGATGATCAAGAATGGATCGGTAATGAGACGAAAAGCTCTGCTAAAGTATCGAATATACAAGTAACGTCGCGCGTTTAAAATGCAATTAACATTGCGTATAGCTCTAGAAGTAATTTCATCAACAATGAAAAGCAGGATTTAAACCGCATATTAACTTAATGTTGAGGCTTCCAGAATATTTTCGGCAAAATGCAGCAGTTTTCCGCCTTGAGTAAATAACTTGTACCGGAAACTCACATTTAATACCAAAAGTTTTCCTGCTAAAGTCTGAAACTGTGGCTCATTCGAACAATTTGTGGTTTTCTGAAATCTGCATGTTTTCGAGATCAAAAATTCGACCAAAATTAAGACATCAGCAAACAGTCTGAATTTACTCAGCGATCCATTTGAGCTGCCATTTTTTTTCAATGAAAACAATGGTGATGCAGGTGTGTTGCCTCGTATAATATCATTCTATGTTGCACAGGTTGCGAAAATTTTTCCCCCTATATTTACTCTTATGCTTTGCTCACCTAGCAAACATTTACTTCAACTTCAATCCACTATTCTGTCTTTCTAGTTTATAGGCAAGCCTTGTATAGCTAATCACGTTAAATGCCCCAGCAAATTGTATGTAAACTACCTCTGCTTGAAGAAACAATGCTTCACCTGCTGAACAGTTGATCTACCGATCAAAAAAGATTTCTTTTGGAAAGAATTGTACTCGGCACTAATTCTGAAGTGATGAGGTAAGCAGACGGCTTTTAGCATTGTAAATGTAGTAGCTTCGATGCTGACACAATGGAGTTTGATGCCGGTACTTAATCTTGAGTGTTTCTATTTTGACGCATTGTGGATGGCAATGACCATGCATCAAAAAAGAGTTACTGGAGCTGAAGGAGGTCAATTGACTTTCTCTCATTAGCTATGTTCAGCGCAATTTGTCTCACTTGCAAAAAGGCAGATGCCGATCTGTGGAAAAGCTGATTTTGCTTCCACTGAGATCGGTTTAACTGGACAAATTTCATGAAGCCAAAAGTTCGCATATCAAGTTTGGTTGGCGCTTTCCGTTGATTTGTGTTCCTATGTTGGCTTTCGCATTATCTTTTATCAATGAGATTTAATTAAGCTATTTATGCAGTAATAGCAACTTCAAAAGTTTCACCTGTATACTTTGTTCATGTGGTGTACACAGGAATGTTAGATAAATAATTGAGCCACAGGAAGTCGCCACCGCTTCTTACCCTACACACATGTTTTCATAGATCCCCAAGGCACGATAAGTATGCAAGCTTGCATGCGTCACTAGATACGCGATATGACGAAGAATGTTCATTTACCCGCTTGGCAGGGAATTTCTGCCACACGCTGTGTACAACAATTACACAAATGTCTGAATTACAGCTTCAGGTTGAACTCCTTACCGATGTGAAGAGTGTGATTTTGCCATTCCTGCAAGACCCGAAAGCCGCTTTTTGCAGCTTGATTATAGCAATCCACCAATATTTCCACTATCATTTTTTGCAAACAAATTTTTTATTGATATTTTCAGCAGACAGAAAGAGGTAATTCACAATTAGAAGTTAATCAGCTATTGAGTATATCATGTCTACTCATCAGCAGTAATGTTACTCCCCTAGAAGGGGGTGGAATATAGTTGGGTTCGTTCATCACATAGAAGCTTTAAATGACACGAATGAAGTTCATCTTCGGCGTCCTTCATTAATTCATTAAAGTCAACCTGCGCAATTTCAGTATCGTTATTCTTAGCCCTGAAGAAGCTGAAACTGTTTGTAAGAACCATGTCTTGAAAGTTTCGAAGGTATCTCCAGTTACAACACTTCTTCATTAATGTTCAATTCTACCAATGATCGTGCACGAAAAAAAACCACCAGAAGGGACTGGAAGGTGAGGGAGTAGGCTGGAGGGGCGGGGAGACAGGACTGCTTCCCACGCGATAAAAAAAGGAGTGGAGAGGCCGCGGAAGGTGAATTCGCTTTTTATTAGTATTCACTAACTGTGATTCCGAAGAAGGCCTCTCAAGGAAACGCCCTCGTATTCATACAAGATAATCTTACAAAATCAAATTCCAACGAAGAAACGTATTAAAACTTTCATAAAAAGTTTTACAACAGGAAGTTCTCATCTGTTGAACGTATGTGGCTGTTCCTTATTCCCTTTCATGTGAATTTTGATAAGTTTAGTTTGTCGAACGGAATGCTTCAACAAGAAACTGAAAGGATTTCTTTCGGATGCCTTGACACAGCAGAAGCAATTTTCATTGATCGCTGTAGATTGCGGATTATTTCACATGGAACCAGATTTTTACCAAGGCATTGCGAGGAGAGCTTTATTAGATGGCTGCCTCTATTTGAGATGAGATTCTATATATTTTTTTTGCGGCTTTCCACAGATGGAGGATGCACATAACATCGGTTGGTCATTGTAGCCGCATGGCAAGGAATTTTAAAAGATGACAACGAATTTCTAAGACAAACTAAGGAAACCTTTTCAGCAAATGCAAAAGAGATTGTCTGCAGTATTTTCTCAGTACAAAAAAAAATTAAACTCATGAGAGCTCTCTTTTAGGGGCTAAGATAGAAACTTTTACCAAGAAGCAACACTAATTTTCATGAGCCTCCGCGGGGGTATTCCATTTAATAGGAATATGGCTATCTCTTTTTGAATAAATCAAGAGCTTGTCAATTTTGCTGTTTTCATATTGAGAATTGAAAAAAAAATTCTTTAAATAGTTCGTAAACGTAATGGGATCAGTATGAAGTAGATGCAATGTGCCGTCTTGTCTATTCTTTAAGATAATGTCATTACTTTATACCAAATCCTTCAAGCTAGATTACAGACAAAGTTGGATTAATGAAAGAAATGCATGAAGCAATCCCTGCAAGAAAAAAATATTGTTTTTCTTCGATCTCGAGTGCAAAATTTAGCAAGCAGCTGCACATATTGCGGTTAATAGTGCGTTAGACACAAATCGAGTAGTGGATACAATCCTATTGGTGATTCTACGAAATTATTCCTCCTTATTGGCATTTCTTCGTATCGTAACAATAATAAAAGGATGAAGATTGCTGTATTCGTGTAAAACTTCTAAGTAAAACTTCTAATTAGATCAACGAGCGTGCTCATTAGCAACGAATAGATTAGGAAAAATGAATCGCCACAAATATTTGGGTTCATTGAGGCAATCAAAATTTGACATGAACGAAGCAATCTTACTCTATGGAAACATTATCTTTGAGAAAGATAAAACGCCATAGGTATGAGGAGAGGAATTTGTCGGATAATCTACGATGCAATTATTTGTACCATTTATTTATATTTGTGACACAGTGATATTCCGGCGTCATTTCACATTTCACTGATTCTGTATAACTAAAAGCTTGACCACGGTTGCCTATAGTGTGCATAATTGTGTATTATAATTCTCCTTGAAATCGAAGGAAATTTGTGATTTCTGAAGTTAAACGACTGTCTTTCAATGACTGCCTCGTTTCAGTTGATCAGTTTTTTCTATTGTATGGGGTCATTTCTGTTTGAATATCTTTTTTCGTTCTTTGCTGCTCTTACGAATATATCGTCATATTACATAATTTTTTGCATATTTTTCTTTTTTTCTGATGTTTGTTCTCTCAATGATATTTTTAATGTTATTAATGTGTCGGTTATGACGGGAGAAACTTGTCCAGACGAACTGTCAATCAGTAGAAATCCATCATTGATTTGCCGGTGAATTTGTCTTCTTCAATGGTTGTTCATAGTTTTTTTAGAGTAACGATTACTTACATTCTAATACTGCAGATGTATCTCTCCCTCTTTCTTTATCCGTCTCTTTCGATTTTTCTACGATCACCTTCGTTCAGTCATTTCTTTGCTCTTTGGACGAAGAAACAAGTTTGGTTGAGGTTAATAGCCAATTTACATCTTAAATTTGGTTAACAAAATTGGCCAACTCATAGACGTTTTGCGGAAGAGGCAGTTTTTTATTTGCGCATATTTAAGAGATTTTATTCATGTCAGTGAATGTGGTATCACTTTTGCAAATGCAATTTTTTGATCACAAATGCAATCGCTACATCATCTACTTGCCGCTTTCATGTCTTGCTGCGGTTTCAAATTCAGTAAATTTCTAAATGAGCGATTGGTGCGCCAACTGATTGATGAGCTTTCATGCAAACGTCGTCCTCTCTCTCTTAAAAAAAATGTTGAAAAAAAAAAACGGTCTCTGTCGATTGCCCAGGTAACGAACGCGACTGTCGGCGAGTAAAACAATGATGGCACAATTATGATGTCCCTCGAATGTTTCACCAACAGCCTTACCTTTTCGTACTACCGTTTAACATTTCAAAATAAGCGGCGTGTTCTCTAAAAACAAAGAAAAAACAAGAAAATAACAGGTATATCAGAAAAAGTGCGCAAATAAGTACCAGTAAATGTTGATGTACCGATAAATGCAACAAATCGTCAACAGCTGCACACAATGTCAAGTTCACTCATCGAAAGTTTCATTCTGAATACTTTTACTAATAAAGTAGAATGGAAAGGAACCAGTCTCTCTTTTTTGACCACTGACAATTTTGTTCACTTATTTTTGATGAATGGTAGCAAATTAGACAAGACATGACAGCTGTTACACCGGAAGTATTTCAAAGATAAATGAACTCGAGACACATCATATTTACTTCAGGACCCATTCCTCCCTTTTATTTGGTCCCTAAATCATTTCAAGGTGGCACTTTTCACTACTGTTTGACTTCCAAGTACCAGCTGCCACCTACAGAATGTGTCCGTGCTCTCGATCCAAAAATGTTGGAAATTTTTGTTCCATACATCTCCTCAAAGCATTCAGAATAATTATTAACTCCTCGACTCGAATTCTTCTCAATTAAGTTCTCCCTAAATAATTCGGCAAAATAAGACACCGGTGCGCACAAATACTATTTACGCCGCTGTAGTGCGGTGAACTTTTCGGAGAAAGTCTTCACCCTTTGTCCGAATATAAGCGACCTCTCTCAAATATAAGCGATCTATCTCAAGACATTGTAAACTGATGACCTCTGGCTTCCATTCAAGATATCTGAATAAGTAAATGGCATATTATGTAAAACGTACCTGAGTATATAAGGAACGCCTGCACACCTAGAGTGTATCCCCCTACATCACCACCAACACATCGTTTGAACGATGATTTCGCACCGAAATTCACTAAATTTGACCAGATTTCCGTCTTAACGTTTCATAGTGTAGAAAATAACTTTCATACACACACACACACACGCAAAAAACGCTCAGATCATGAAATCTGACCGCAATTGATGATCGTTGGTCGTTTAACGAACTCATTAAACCGGCGCCAGACAATCACCTAAACGTTTACGTAAAAATTATTTGCATCGAAAGTGCATTAGGTTTTCTTTTCGCATTTATCGTTTACAAGGTCGTGCGTATCATTTTTATTTTCTACTCAGCTTTTTCTCAGTAAAGTATATTAAAATACGCAACGCCAATATTACATAATAAATTGCATTCCTACATTTAATGCCAATAAACTTTATCTCATCCACTTAGAATTCTTTATTCAGACGGGTATTTACTTCATCATATATTGAAACTTAAAGTGAATGAATCAAAATATTGTGGATTGTTTTCGCTTAACTTCCTTGTGTAAGTTTCCTTAGTGCTTAAAAAATTCCTAACTCACTGCTTAGCATCACAACGAATATGTTTCATTGCTGGGGAGAGTGGGGAAGGGTGGGGGTGGGGGGGGGGGGCGGGTGCAGTCTGCGTCATTCTATCGAGCTTAGTACTCTGCTGACCATTACAATGAAAATTTGTTCCGATGAGTACCATTAGCTTCTCGCCATGCTTCTCTTTTGCTTTTGCATAATTTGACACAACGCATGCGACTGGGAGAGAGTTTTATAAATAAAAGTGCACTGCAGCTCGAGATCTCGCTAACTGTTATATCAATTCCCACCTGTGTACAGGTTTTTGAAAAATATCACCGAGTTAGTAGTGATTCCTCATAAATAAATATTTATTTATTTCATAAGATGATTCCTCGAAGAGCTGGGAAGTGATGACGTAGTACAAGATATGGTTCATATGTGGCGCAAAAAAATACTCCAAACAACTGTAGATACTTTCATTCTATCGCTATTTGCTTATGATACAATTATTTCATTTAAAAGTCATTTGAAAAGCAAACCCTGATAGCAGATACTTCAAAAAGATGAAATATTTCTGGAGAAAAATATTTCAAGCGGATGAAAAGATATTTGAAAAAAATATTTAAATATTTGAATATAGAAAAAAAATTCGAAAAGAAATATTTCAAGAGAACGTGAGTTCAAGTGATTCATCACTATCTTCTTATCACACATAGTATATCTGCTAATATGTTGAACTAAAAAACATATTTCAAATTTGTAAATAATGACAATTACTGCCTCCAAAATACCTGCACAAGTGAAATCGTTGAGTTGACAAATTCGATAAATCGCTGCAAAATAATTCCTTCTAATAGTATGGAGGAAAAGTCTGCGCATAGATCTCTCATTTCGGTTGTTAGGAATTTAGAAATACAACGCGTGAAGGTTCTTGGTGTGACTGGCCTCAGGTGGTGCTTCTATCATAGAACACATACAGCCATCAAAATGCCTTATTACCCTGATTATATGGAGGAAAAATACTTTCAGGATCTATTATCACCCAAGCCTATGAAAGAGATTAAGCAGCCTTAACGGCAATATATGGCTGGGACATTGAAACGGGCAATAAATCTCAAAGGTGTTTACTCGTAGGCTAAGGATTGTCTAAAACATTTAACAGTTGTGCCATTCTCGAGCTGATATGAATTATCAAAGGCATCAGTATCACAAAATCGCCTACTTCAAACATCCTTGTGAAAGATATGGCTAATAGGAAATACGTCTTTTTGGCCCGCCCTACTTCCATCCGGTTTACGTTATAGTCACCTGCTGTCTACTTGCTCATTTTTTGCATTGGCAAAAAAAAATTCGTTTAGCATTGCCAAATAAAGGCGGTATTCGAATAGAAATGAAAGAGACAGTCGACAAACTTTGATCGCAAGTTGAATCTCCCATTTAAACGTTCTCCATCATAAAATGTTGAAATGTTTCCGGCTAGATTTTAGGATGTTTTTGGGCAATCATCTTATGACTACTGTGACAACGCACGACGAATGCGCTTCCGTATTACGAGAGAACTGCAAAGCACAAAACGATATTTCTGCAAAAGTTTCAAAGAGCAGAAAAAAACTATAACTGGTATATTGCAACTTCGAATTGTTATTTTCACATGCGTAATGCAAAGCAGCAAAAAACTGTGTCTGTAAGTGGCTCTTTTGCAAAAAAAAAGCAGTGAAGAAGTAAAAGACAGAGGAGAAAACCAAGAGACTTGAGGAAATAAGAAAAAAAGATGTAATTTTGCAACACAACTGTTCAGTCGTTTCAGCGTTATTTTTTGAACGTATAAAGGATCAAACTCAAGTCAAAATTTCCAATAAAACTTCTGCAACAAATTCGAAATTTTCAATTTGTTGTCCAAACTTATCTCTGTCTAATGGTGCACAAAAGGAATAACCTACTGTAATTTTTACGAGCCTGACTTCTCTCTCTGTATTCACGCCGCGGGTAGCCGTAAGCACGGTTTTGTTGCCCCCTGCTTGAGACGATTGAAAAGCACTGCCTTTAGATGCGTTATACTAAATCCAGCTCTGCAAGACGTGCAAAAAAAAGCGAACCTTTCAGTTTTGTTGCGTCTCCCAAGCGCTTTTGTCTCACATTCCAAGGCAAAGCATCAGAGGAATTCAATTACAGGTCTATCCTGAAATGGAAAATTCGATTTCTTTTTCAACCTTAATGAGCACACAACGTTCTGTTTAGAAAAATAAACAATGGATTCCATTAATTTTTATCCAAAGGCTGATTCTTGGTTCCAGATGCATCTCGAAGTTAATAGTCAAGTTCGGTCTGGTACAGGTGAATACTTGCTTGCAGTAAAAAGCGCTGACTGCTTAATTTTTCCGGTGTATGATACTAAAGTAATGAGATGTTGTGTACCGCAGACGGTGTCTCCGTCAATCGCTTTCCAAGAAAAGACCTACGCATCGCAGCATTAGCGGTTTTTGCGCATCATCCGAACCTCAGTTGTGTTGCTTTTTCAGTCTCAATTTAGCAACTGCCCGCAACAAATGCTCCTATATTGCGATGAGCGTTTAAATGCATATCTTTCACTTTCCTTCCTCATCAAGAAAGGAAACGACAGTGGAGAATGAAAAAGAGAGGAATGGAAAAAACAACCAGGGGGAGGTGCTAGCCGAATAACAAGCTGAATCGTGAAAAGATCTGTCATTGCTGTCATGCTGAAGCCGATCTATCCAAAACCTAGGCAATTTTGTGTTTGGATGATTCGTTCAAAGTTTTATTGAACCGTTATGCAATTGTATAAAATTTAAAATATTTCGGACTGCATTGTTTTTTGTAGCATGCCAGCGAAAACTTCTGCTTTCTGTTTCACTGTTATGAAAAGAAAATCAGCTCACCACCTTCTGAAAGTATAGAAAAAATTACGACAGGAAGCCTTCATTTCATTTTTGCATAATTTCCGAAAAGGTTTTCACGCAGAAAACTCTATTAAGAAGACCAATCCTCAGTAGTTTAATTGTGCTTACTTTGCAGCATATAATATATTCAGAATTCAGTTTTATTTCTTCTGTATACAAAATACAGGTCTGAAAGCGTTTATTGGGTTGCGGTGTTTTTTTTTGAATTTTTTTATCTGGCCAAGACAATGCAGAGATTCAAAGAGATCAGAGAGGCGCTTGAATTGTTGCTGAAAACGAGACAGCTTCATCAATGTACTCAATGTGTCCGTTAGCATCCGTTAATGCTCTTGCCTGCTTAGTGTTTACGTTTCGTGTATACATGTGTATACTTCTTTGCTAATGTTTAGCAATTTTTTTTTCGATGAGTCCACTTCAAGCAGTATCGATTCAACGTGAACTATTCATATATTCGATAGTATTGCTTTCAAAATCGATCCTTCTATTAATCCACCGAACGTTATATATTTCGTGATTCCACCTTTGGAATATCTTAGCCGATCGATTACACTATATTATCGCTACTGAACATATTTCATTTAATAAGATAATTGTTGATGGCGATATATTCATCTAGGATTTCAATCGGTACGGTTCAAAGCATATTCAATATGAGGAAATAAATTTAGTATCGTGAGCAGGTATGTATTGCAACGTTTAGAGGATGTGGGAAAATTTTCCACTGAACACTAGATACGATCCTCCTAATGTTCATGTTTTTATTTCCGCAACGCCTAACACCCCATCCGAAGAGCATTCTTTGCCTCTTCAATTCTGCTTCACGTCGAACCCCAATGCTCGTTACATTTCGAAGGCACCTAATGTTTAGTAGAACTCTTTGCAGTTTATCTTTATAGCACTGTTTATTAGAAAGACCATCCATTTATGTGCTAACGACTTTTTGCCACTTATTACATAAATTAGTATCGAGAAGTAGTGTAATATTGCTAAGCAAGCTTAAGATTACACTACAGTAGCTAAAACTCCAAAACTCATGATGCTTGCAATTTTTTGGGACTTAAACGTTCTGGGAAAGTTTGTGGAGTTAGGGAGCAATTGTTCCTGAAAAAAGTCCTTTGCCGCTTCGAATTTTCATCGAAGTCGGTGCTGAGGTAGACAAGGTTTGCCGATAAGCGTTGCTTGGAACGGTTTTTTTTATTTGTTTCTCCATTTTGTTCAGAAAACGCATTTTCATAAGTTTCTTCTATAAGGCTTAGAAAGATTGCCTTTTTAAATCACGAGCTAAGATATTACGACTTCCGACAAATTCTTATCATATTTCAAAAATTTGCTTTCTAATTGGCGAAATTTAATTGAGGAACTTTTGGGATTTTGTACTATTTTTTGCTATATCAGAGCTGTTTCTCATTACACCTTCCTTCATTGTAGCTCAATCGAGACTTTTTTTGGGACAATTTTTATGAATCCAACTTGATTATGCAATTTTCGAAAGGGAAGAAATAGGTTCGAATAAAAAAGTGCACTTGCTTGTGCTCTGCACCTCAGGCAGAAATTTCGCGATGATTGAGCCAATGTTAAAATTGCCTTCCGATGAAAAATCGCTGTTTCTTATAGCAGATCCGTTCTTATCAGCCTAATCCGCTTATCAGCTCGAAATTGTTGCTGTTTCACCCAAGACGGCTGCATTATTTCACTCAGGAGGGATTGGAATGCAAAACTTATTAGGCAAATATATATATATATATATATATATATATATATATATATATATATATATATATATAATGTGCGCAGGCCGGCATCACCTAGCACTTAGGAGTATTCACGTCACCATAAAACTTAGAAGGTGAGGAGAACCGAATATGGAAGCGAAGAACACGGCTTTTTTATACAACGAAGCAATGACCCGGTTCAAAGATTCCTTCCGGGAGTTCTGAACATGAACGAACCGAAAGTTACATTTTTATAGACCTAGACCATGAATGACGGGCAGTTTTGACAAGGTTTTTGACTACGATTAAGGAGTGTTCAAATACTCAGCGAGCTTAACATTGTTGTCCAAGCACTGAAACACCGAACATGAAATTTTCGTCAAACCGCGTTATGAAGAGTGCAGTTCTTTATGGAATTTCATGTCTTTTCGTCAACGGTCCTTTACTTCATTCACTAATGAGCTAAAGATGAGTGGTTCCTGCAAAAGTTCAGATGCATCAACGAACTCACGTGTTTTGCAGTATTTTAGATTGCGCGCCGTTGAGCGTATTGTTGTTTAAGTTGGCATCGCTAATCTACTACTAATGCACTGTTCTGACGTTCAGCCAAACTCTCGGAAAACATAGCACGAACTTTCAACGTTACTGCAATTGCAACTTGTCCTTCCGCTTGCTAGATAACGTTTGAAAGCAAATTAGATTGAATTTTTGCATCTTCAACAACTGTATTATACGGTTCGATATATGTCGTATAGTTTCAATAATTTTACTTCATCTCTTCGTAAGTCAGTTGGTGACTACGTTTATTGCTCATAATTGCTGCAAAATGATAGAGAGCGTGAAGTTTGGTCTCTGATAGCGTCGATTGTTTTTCTCATTGGTAGTTTTGATTAATGACAGCTTTATTCATAGAAATGAAGCCATTGTTTCTGAAGTGACAGTTGATGGTGAGTTTTTTCTTTTTCAAAGAGCATGTTTTGGAGGTCAAAGGTAAATGACAAATATTTCCATGTGCACGATTTGTTTCTGCAACAAAATTTTGAAGTAAGAATCTATAAGATCATAAGCTTGAAGCAATAAATTCATAAGATCTCAAGTAAGGCAATATGTATATATCACTTCTGAAGTGAAAATCAAGAAGATATGCTTGCATTTATGCATTTTTCTCATTAACCTGAAAACTTGCCCAATTTTTTTTTCGGCTAACCACTTTGCTATGGCACGATAACGATCTTCTCTGACGAGACGTGCGCTTGCGTCCGTGATTATGGCGAAGTGCACTGCAAAATATTCCGCAATCTTATCCCCCAACTTGCTGATTTCATTGCATCCTATTAGTAGTGAATTTTGCCACTTTCTTATACCCCTTCCCAAATAAGTCATCGTACAATAGCGTAGCGATTGATTTATTTTCGCGTCAGAAGCGAAAACCGCTACATAGATGCTTACGTGAAGACAGTCAGCATCCAGTGAGCTTACTTCTATTCGCAGCATCCTAATCCACTGTGTGCTTAATTGTTCATTTTTCGTCGGCAGAAAAAGGAAAAGGTGGAAGATCTCTTGCGAGGATATGGGAAAATGCCCTACCTAAATGAGCCACCCAACGAAAAAAGAGGCGGATAATCATTTGGCGAAGGGGAAAGGGGGGAGAGGTGGGTCACGTACACCTTCGGATGAAGCAGGCCTGTTCAGTCATAAGCAAAACTTTTTCGAAGGACAGTTGTTTCAGGAATGTTTTCGTAGATATTTTGATTCTTTAGGCGGCAATCATAGCATATAAAGCTCGCAAATAAAAAAAAGTTTAAGTCACGAAAAAGAAACGTCATGTATATGCAAGCGATAATAATAACAAGCAAAAAATGCATATTCTTTGTATACGTATAAAGAGATAAAGAAAACTAGCCAAATATATGAAAAAGCAAAGAAAAATCGAAAGAAAGTAATAAAAGTGATCAAAGATCATGCGAATAATAAGCAAATGACGCCATTTCCGAGTAGCCATTAATCGCAAGGTTATGCGGAGCGCGGTCAAACAAGCGTCGCTAATTTTACGGCATAAGCCGAAGTTAACTCGAACAGGTGTCTTGAAAAATACCGTATTTCTCCGATTATAAACCCTAGGACTCATTGTACTCTTTTCTTTCAAAAACGCACCTAAAGTTGAGCAGGATGGGATTTTTAGCAATTGCAGACCTCAGGGTTGACTTACATTCGAGAGAAAACTGGGAAAAGTGTATGTATATTCGACGAGAGTTAGTGAAGGGTAGGCAGTTAGAAAAACTTTTCTCGCTCTTAACGCCGACATGCATCTCAAAATTGCTGTTGAGGCATTAAAGCGACGAGGTTTTGAAAATCGAGGGCGCAATTATCAAGCGAACAATCAGTGAAAACGTCTCATTGAAAACAAAAGGAAATGGTGAGTGGCGTTGGAAGCTAAAGAAGGGGGGGGGGGGGAGGGGGGGGGGGTTGAAATCGATTGGTGGGCACAGCAGAAAGCAAGTCCATCTGTAATGTTTGCGATGAAACAAAAGAGCCCCTTCATTGCCCACTCACAATCATTACTCTAACGGCATCTCATACATATTTAAATATGTGTCTACTTTTCGTTGCGCTGCCTGATTCCCACGACAAGGACATTTGTAAACAAAAAGCGAATGCAAAAAAAACGAACATGCTCGACGCCAGGAATCCTTTATGCGGCCGCAGTTATCCTTCGAAAGTGACCAACCTTCGTATTTGGATCTCGTGGTCAACTCTTAGTTGGTCAGCGTTCGAATCTGGTGGTCAGCGTTCGAAAGTGATCAAACCTCAGTTTTGCAAATTTTCCATTTCGTTATGTAACTGTGAAATGCAACCGTTTAGTTCTACAGGTCATGATGGAAATAACTTCTTCAAAAAAATTAAGGCAGTTCTCCTCGGCATAGTCACTTCTAATGTTGAGGTCAAACATTTCTAGCTGGCTATAGAATAAAATTTCATTTTCTATATGTTTGTTATGCAGAATTACAGTATGCAATGGTAGAAAAAGTATATGACATAAATGAGTTTCTATGTATAGCGCAAGGTCGAGCTGAAACGCTTTGTGAATTTTCGTGGGGTTAATTTTCGCTACTTCGCTGAAATAAGGAGCAGACCTTTATTAAGTTGTGAACGTCTCATTCTCCTCTTTGACTTAAGCTGCTTGACCTTGGCTCTACCTTCCCTTCTCGCTACCCACTCCCCTCTCTCCTTCTCATGATGAGCCCTTCGGACTTCGCAAAAAGCCGTAAGAATGAGTGTCGTTCGTTCTTATAACTTGTGCTCTACGCCGATAGTGCTACGTACATTTGCGCCACCGTTCTGTGATTGTGTTGCGCTTCTCATACGACAAAAAACTGATCAAGGTTTTTCACAATGATGTATCACCGCTTGCTATATATTGCTCTAACCAGGAGCTGCAGCGTCATTTTCATTTTTAGATTCACAGTGCATTTTTCTGCTTACGTGTTGGAAGACGGAGAGGTGATCAACAGATTAACAAAATTCTTAATCTCCTCTTTCACGTCGGCTTCATTTTAAACTGACTTTTTCTTGAGTATCATCGTCCTGCCTCTCTTTGTGAAGATTTTATGCTGTCAGGTACACCTGGCTCGGCTGTTTGCAATTGTGGCCTTATTTCTTGACCAATAGGTTCTCGGAGTCTACCTCAGGCAAATATTTTGCTTTCTGCGATCCTATCCTTCACGCTAAAAGCGTCTTCTCTCACATTAGCAATGTTCATGCCATTCCTTTTACCTCTTGCGTTAATTCATTTTCACTGCGGCAATGACTAAAAATCCATATAGAAATTTTGCTAATTGATATAAATACAATCCATATTTTAGTTTATATGTACCGTATTATTTAGAGGCTACTTTTACACTTCGAAAAGGGGGAGGGGGCTCTATTGAGGAGTTTTATTGAAAATGTTTTCTAAGCATTTCAGCTCAACGACAGTTTTATACAAGGCTTAGCGAAGGAGTGACTTCAAGAGAAAAGGATTAAATCTTACAAAAATACAATAGTAATAGTGGAATACGAATAAATTTTGCGGGTTGTCTGAATGTATCAAATGAGTAGACATTTTAGCATCGAATCAACGACTGATGTCTCAAATGAAATGTGGAGGAGCGATTAACTACAACAGATCCGACAACAGATCCCAAAAAAAGCTGTATTTTCCATATGAAAAAGCTCCATGGAACTTCTTTCAAAAATACCGGTATTTGACTCAAGGATTATCAAACTTTCAACTTCTTTTAGACTAAATTTTCTCTTTCCTTAAGCAGAATTTTCTTCAGATTGACTAATGCGTCCAAGAATTCTTGCATTATTAGTGTGACCTCGGCAAGATGCATAGCGTCACAAAGCTAAAGTTGAGTGCCTGAACTGATTTTTGGCATCAATCAATGGAACGTAAAGCACACATCAAGGAACCTACGTTGTCTCCAGTTAAGTGCGATATTAATCCATACAGCACATGACACAGTTATTACATTTTGTTGATGGGACAGGTAGGTCAACGATCACTTGGTCTTTTAAAATATACAAAATTTCGTTGCCGTAACAGGAAAATAAGCAACCAACTGTTCCACTACTAAGTCTTCAGGCGGAAAAGAAACAACGGGAATGGCGAACAAGCAAGGAAGAAGAGGGTGCTGATGGTGCGTCACCTCTCCTTCCTCCTCCCCTTCTCCCATTCCACACACACAAACACACACATTATTTAAAGTTGCAGACGATGGGATGGACGGCACCTTCTTAATTTTGCACATTTCAATAAAAGCGCTGCCTGTTTTCAGCTGAAGTCTGTGACAGCTATGTGAAATATTACGTGTCTTCAGAGGATGTTCCCAAAATGAGCTGAAGTAAGTTTTGTTCTGGGCGCCATCGTGGAAGACCTCGTGGAATTGGCGCTTGCTTTTTAAGAGAGTACTATATTTGCTCCTTCCGGCACGCTTCACCTCCATCCCTTCCTCGGCTGGCACCTATCACCTCTCTCAAATCAGCGCCCAACCTCATATTTCACCTCCTTCCGATGCTCCTAGTTACATCGCTGAAGTAGTACTCTAAGGGAGTTTTTTTTTTTTTGCGTTTCCGTAATAACTGCCCTTTCCTATTCAAGAATTGACGTCATGCTCATGTTGTTCACGCCATGTTGTCGCGTGAATTCCACGATAATTCCATCTCACCTATCACGTAATTCAGCTTTCAAATCTGCGGAATAATTTAAAACCTTTCTGCGACGAAAACTTTTTTAATTCATTATTTATTCGTATAATTTTTCTATTGTACCCCTTTTTTCTACTCATTTATTGGTAGCGATATCGATATGAGGTATGCAAAAAATGTTCCTCATGACTTACTGCGGATAGAGGTGCAGATATCGATTGAACAGCAAATAAAATCAACTAAAGAAATCTTTTGTTTTCTTAGGCTTAGTTTCCTACTACTTAGGCACTTAAGATTGTTTGCATGCGGTGCGCACTCAGTGCACTGCTGGATTATTCAAACAATAGTTGAACGTCTTGCAAATGTCATTCGACTATTGAGTAAAGCCTTTGTGCTGTTTAAGCTTCCAAAAATTCCAGGACTTCCTATTCTTAGGGGGAGATTCCAAATGCGAAATTATCCAGCTAATATCTCTCTGGATTTCCTCGACTTTCCTGCATAGTCTACCACGATGCTTTCCACTTTCGTCCTGATTTTTTGATGCTGTTCATAGAGTGTAGGAGTAGAAAGTCACCAATGCAAAGTCATCAACAAAAACAATGAAGTGTTACTACCAGAATGACTGGTTTTAAAAAATACTACAAACATGACCACTTCTTTGTCCAGTATCGAGAACGTTTCAGCTGGTGACTTTTCGCCAGCAGATCATGGAAATAAATATTCATTGGGGAGGAAAAAACAGATCACTCGCCTGCAACTTCTACTATAAGCTCGTTTCCAAATCTTATATAACTAAATCATTGAAACGCTTATTTCTTCACACTCTGCTATGAGTGCTGTTGCTACCAAATCGTTCAAAGTTTACTTATACCACTATTACCTACTATGTTGAAATAAAGTTTTAGATTTTTTTAGCTATCCAAATGTACTACGTTTTCTACAATAGACTATAATTTATATGTCTGTGTATGTCTGTAAGCGTCTGCAAATAATAGCTGGCTGGCTGGCCGTTTCAAGCTGTCGTTATGCCACTATTCGTGTCATGGTCGTCCTCGATAGACCATTTGATTGCGCAGTGTTGCGTAAGAGGGCGTTGTTGACGACTGGCGTTCAGCCACAACATATGCAATGTTATTGACATCATCAAACTTTTGCGTCGAAAAGAATTAGTGCGCCTCTCAAATATGAGTTTAAACAGTCATTCGGGCCCAGGTGAGTTCCACAGAGTTGGTGAAGAGGCGCTGATTTGGAAGGATCGACGAAGCGATGACCGATTTTTTAAAACACGTGAAATGGGACTAAAGTTGGAAAGGATGCACGAGAGGAATAGAGTAAACCATGCTTGTGCTCTGACAAAATATACTGCGAGGGTATATTTATATATATTGCGGTTATATAAACAGCAGTAACTTAGCAGGATAACAGTGTCCTGATGTATAATTTGAAAAGTTGGTCAGTGCGTTTATCGGTTTGATTTGTTCGAGGGGGCCACTTTTGAGAGGCCGTGTCATTTCTCCGTGTCATTTCAAGCTGTACCATCTGCTGATATTTCATACGTAGCCGAACGTTTAACGGCTACTGAAATTCTGGTGTGGTTCAATGATTGAAGATAGATAGGGCATGAGGTTACGACGTTCGAGGTATATAGTAGGATGAAGCTTCACTATAAAAGAACGCTTTATTGGCTTGAGGTGAGGCGTACGCTAACTGTGCTCAAGTGCGCTAACGTATCGTGTAGCGTTTGCTGGACTGCTTAGCCGAGCTTGTTTTCGAGGCGCGCGTGTTGGTGTGCTTCGAGTTTGTCTGCCGAACAGCGGCCAGCCAAGAGCCTCGTGAAGCGCACATTGCTTCTCGATGTGTTCGACATGCACCTGCGAAATCTTTTCACTCTCTAACTTTCGCTATTCCCCCGGTGAAATTTGTTGGAATTCATGTTAACCATATTGATATTGTCTGCTTGCAAGTAGTCGTGATCGATATTTACTTAATTTCCGATTTAGGGAAACATTTGATTGGTCCGATCCGACCGACACTGATGTCCAGTCTAACGCGCCATCGTTTGAATTCAAGAGGTGTTACTGGATCGGGTCGCTCAAATGTATCGTCGTTCTTCGCGAATACAAATTTGACAGGTTTGGTGTACTGCGTACTTTTGATGAAATTTTTAGAAACACTAGTACATGAGCGGTTATTTAATGCCAAAGAGCAGAGTGAACTCTTCCGCAGTGAATTCCAAGCGGAAAACGTGATACGTTCTCTTTTTTTTCGGAAGAGAATGCAGGAGGGACGGGAGAGTTCGTCGAAAATTTCTTTATCATCACAGTTGTCGATTGCTTGCCGAGAAGGCTACACCCACAATAGCCCTCAGCTGTGCTCACCTTATGCTTACTCTCAGACTACGTCTTCCATCATAGTTTCTGCTATCCTCTCGCATGGACGAGAAATTAGTAACATTTGCTTTTTCGGTTTGTGCTCTTGCTTGGTGTATTCTCTACCATCCAGTTGCATCTGCTCTTGTTGCTGCTGCGCTTGTCGTCTACTTGGTGTCAATCAACACCGAAAACGTAACGGCGGCAGCTACAACTGAAGTGACGAGATTGAGAGGTGGACATTTCGAGAACACACACAGCTGTGAATCTAGTCGATCGTGGAAGGATAAATTCTCCACTCCTATCGTCACTAACCAAGTGCCAACAATGGTGAACCTCTTTGAGAGCTACGCATCTGCTTAGCTATATCAATACATTCTTTCTTATTCTATCATTTTTTCAATTCTATTCCTATTCTTTTACCAACCTATCTTCGTTAATTACTCGCAGTCAGTCTTTCTTATTCAGCCTCTTTCCTATCCAATTTCCAAGTCACTCATTCGCGGCCGTTCTTTTGACTTTCAGTTTCTTCACCTTCTGTGATTCCTTGTTGCCGTATGCCATCGTCAGTTTAAACGAAGTGAATAAACACTACTCATCGATGAAGCGTCATGGTATGCCTTTCTCAACTTTTATGCTTCATCACAATCAGCAACACTTCAAATCGACTATCTCATCATTGCCTTACCTTCTGCATAGTACTCATATTGTTTGCAGCATATCACTGAAGTCGTTATTCAAGAAAATTAAAAATTTTTCCCACTGATTGGAACGGACAGTCATTATTTTTAAGAACTAACAGATCCACATAGCCCGCAAGTGCTGCATGTCGATTGTAACGTTATATAGGTGATGGTCGTTTGCCAATTCCAAGCTATAGTGCTGTCCACTGTGATCCTAATTGGTTTAGACCAATAAGTAAGTAAATAATGAAAGCTTTTAATTTTCCCGCTTCACCTTTTTTCCTTTCAGATGAGATTGACGATGAACATGGCCACTTATTCGGTAGTTTGCATGACGAAAGATTTGGTAAGCTTCACGATCACTCACGCTTCCAGAGCAATCTTCAAGGCAGAAAGCTTGGTTCCCTTAGAAAGCCAGTTCGACGAACGCGTAGCGCAAATTTAGCGAATACTTATTCTACTCACTGCGACGCATCCTCAGAATTGGATGATAAAGGTAGGCTGATGTGCTGCTCCTTTCCTAGATAACTCTTCGAATGCATTTCATAGAATCGTTTAACACTGTGCACTTTATTCAACTTTGAAAACATCTTACAATACTAATTCCTCCACTGAAACAATGCATTCTTGCCTCTTATTTTTCATGTTCCGGTGTTCTCTACATAACTGAGAGATCTGCATGAAAATTTTCAAATCTTATCGAGTTTTTAGAACGTTACCGACATTCAGAGTTGACAAGTATTTTAGCTGTAAGCGGAGTCGCATTCTAGGAGGTTGAAGAGAAAATTAAAAATTTCTTTTCTTTTCATTCCTCTCTCACATTTCACTAAAATACTCCTCAGCAAATTCACGACTTGAGGTCGTTTTCAAGCGCTTAAGGTTGATGAATTATTACAACATGAAATAACGTTTGAAGCAATATCGCACAAAAGCTGATACCATTAGCAAAACAAAAACAACAAAATAGATGAATGACATCGTTGTTTATTTATATGTCCTTGGTTCATCGACATAATTCTTCTCAGCGGTTTTTTCCTTTTGCTTCGATTTATTGGAGGTGGATTCTTATGAATCACTGTTGCTTGAATTAGTTAAATATATTTATTTACATTATTTTCGTGCAAGTTTCGATTGATTAAGTGCAATTCTATACGTTGAATATTGAGTAATTTCCTCACAGCTATGCGATTATATGACTGATGTAGGCAATCAGCTAATTAAATGTGACATTTGTATACATCCAATTCCCAAAAAATTGATTGCCTCGTTAGTTAGCCATGTGAGTCACTGTATTTATTTATTTATTTATTTATTTATTTATTTTTTTGGATGCAGCAATGCGCTCCAATAGTTTTTTCTCAGGTGATTTAATCAAGGCAGAAGCGATCTATCTTTATTGATGAGCTAAGCCACTCAAATATTATCAATCATTGCATCAATTTGCCACTTCTAACCACATTTCCTGGAATTCCTACTAGTAATATCATCATGTTCGCTATGACAGAGTTTCTTCTTCTCCTCCCTCCTCCCTCACTTCCTGCCCTTTCTACCCCTCCCCCCAAGTTCTCCGCACCCCGCCAACTCTCCTTTGTCTTCAATTTACGTTGTTTCTGTGTCAAGATGAGTTGTCAAATCTTGATTGCCGTCGAAGTTGTCAGGAAAAAAGCAGGAACATATCGTTTCATAGAAATCTGTGGAAGCGTTTGAACCAGGTGACATTATCAACTTTTTTCTTAAACTTCGTGCCAACATCGAACGCTTTCGAGTTTTTAAAGGTTAAGTCGATTCTCTTTGATTCGAATTGATCGAAAATGAGATTTATGGCTGCTCAATGTGTTGATTCTTTTGAGGCTATAGGAAAGTAAAGTAGGTAGAAGGTTGTCCCCACGGCTGGCCTATTAAGAGTTTCGATTCATTATCCCGTATCACATAAAATATTGGAAAATTTACCGATCGCAATTACTTGACAGTACGATATTTTCATTAAGAATTTCTTATTCTTCAGAAAGGCGTGTTCATTTCTCAGAATGCCTCTTAACAGTAGTCGCATATTCGTGGTTACACATTTTACATTATCATTTCATGATAGAACCCCCTGAGCACGCATCTCAAGTATTTCTCAATGAAACTTTTACGATTGTTTAAGTGCGTTTTAGATTTTAATTCGTTCATTAATTGTCATGTTGATTTGTTAATTGTTTCAACCTCAGAACTTACAAAGTTACTTAAACTATCGTATTTTCTAATCATTCTGTTCAAATGAAATTTTCATCCACGAAAAATTTCTATCGTTATAGTTATTCAGTAGTTTTCATTTTGTAAGCTGAAAAATGTGTTCGATGGTTGTTTTTTTTTTTTTCGCATTCGTTTGTGTCCATTTATTTACATGATAAATGAAGATTATGTTCTTTGTCGTGCTTTCGTTGCCTCTCTATTTTTTTTTCGCAGAAGCAACATCTTCTAAATATTGTCACTGCGTATGGAACACTAATTCCTCGAACTTAAAAATCCTCTAAGGGAAATTAAATCGAAAATTTTCATGATTCTTATGAAATTCCCATTTTTTTATTAGTCAACGATTCTATGAAAGTTATTGCTGCCTTGTGTCATATAAGGGATCGCCTCTCAACTAGTTGTTCTTCAGCACAACGTTAACTGTTCTCATTCTTTTAGAAAGTTCTTTTTTCAATGTTATTAGCGACGAAGAACGAACGCTTAAACGTTTCAGATTTTTCACGATGCTTTATCCTCGTCTATTTTCCTCATAAGGCCATCTAAAATAGCCATAGCACTGTACTACTGGAATACTTATGAACGATCGTCAAGTGCTGTCCACCTTACGTTTGTCCCCCAACGTCCAACTTATGCCCGCCTCATGCATGTCCACCAATGTCCACCTTACGTCCACCTTACGTTTCGCTCAAAGTCATTTTCTTATCATATCCACGCAATGATTTGCTCATTATTTGCGTCGAATCAGTCATTTTGATTGAAGAATATTGCGAACAAATCGATTCAATTGTTACTTTTAATCTTTTCTTGAAAGAATCATTTCAAACAAATTTCGCATATTTCTAATTCGATAGTTCTTTGAATGAGTGAGAAAATTTTCTTTCCTACGCAAAATGAAAAATATCACAGTTCCTTCTTTTAGCGTATATATGATGGATCTTATAAAAGGAGTCATCTATTTGTTGAATTACTTGTTCGTTTTTTATAATGTGATAAATTGAACGCAAAATGCGTATAGGAATAAAGCAAAGGAGCGATTTTATTGGTGGCCTTTAAATTACAGCGATTCATGCAATACTGAGTGAAACGAGAAAGTAACTTTATCGTTAAATTAGCGTTTTTGGTTGGAATAATTCGTTTTGTGTCATTTTTTCTTGTTATTTAAGTTTGCTTTAATAAGTAAGTAGCGCTTTCTGGGAATTTCACAGATGTATACATATGATTTATTGAGCCAACTTGTTTGGCGACCGGCATCTTCATTTCTATTTTTCTCTCCCTATTCCTGACAAAAACTTTTATATTTGGTGGATTTTTTGAGTGGAATCATATTTTCGCAAGAAAAAATCCTCCATATTTTGCTGATATGGTGGCAGTAATATACGCGATTTCCTAAAAAAAAAAAACAAAAATAAAATTTTCCTGTGATGTAGAAATGTGAGAATGAGTAAAACATTTTCAAAATTTATTGTTTTCTTGCTAAAGATATAGAAAATATCGAAATTATGCAGATTGCGGTCCAGCGATATTAGAAGAGGAAAGCTGTCATGGTGATGGAATAAAATTTCACTGGATAGCCTCTAGAGCGCTTTCTTCTCGGACAGTAATGTTTTCCACTCCGTCAATCATTTCGTATGCAGCCCAGAGGCATTCCTAAATGGGGTTGGGGAGGCAAACAATTAGGATTCTGCTGCATTTTGAAATATAAGAAATGCGATAAAAACACTGAATATTATTTGATATGTATACATAAAAGATGCGCTAAATTGTTGACGACTGCTGAACACGAACGGCAGTCAGCGGGGTGGAGGGCAGTAGTTCATTGCAAATGCAGTTTTGAGTCATATTGTGATGAATCATACCGACGAATCGCTTCCAATACAACTTCCTTCCTTCAGTGAGATCGCCGCTATTTGGACGTGCATCTGCTCTGAGAACCGGGTGCGCATTATGCAGATTCCCAATTGCTTTCACTCTTCGCTTTTGCACTTTATCGTTTGCTCTTCCTTTTTGCATTTATTGATCTTCTGTTTCTCGATTTTATTCATATCTAACGTAATTTATTAGCAATAGATACAACATAACGTATATCCATGTGTGTGCTACGTCAAAAGCACCACCGATCGCAAAGTATAACGTTGTGCTTTCTTGCAATTGCATAATTAGATGCTAGAAACTGAGCAATATAAAAGAATGCTAGAAATTTTTGCACAAATCGTTCAACACTATTATCTGTTTCTCGCTTATACGTTGCAACACTATGCAATTAATGCACGATTGTCAACTTACCAATCACCAATTCCCTCAGGTGATATTGGAAAACAGTTTTATCAGTAAACGATGTTCACTGTACAGTCACAGAGGTATGATGTGAATACCTTTGTAATTACGAGGGAGAGAAATTTGAAGAAATTTTGAGCATATGCAGCGCAGAAAAAAACAACTGTTAAAATTAATAATGCCACTTATATGTTTTCTTTCGCTAGTCGTGTCTTACCTTTTTCTTTTTTATTTGTATAATGATGAAATTCAAAATTTGCGAAATTTACCAAATTGGAATGCAAAACCGGTATAGGAGAATAATTTTTTCCTCGTCGCTGCTTTAAATTACGAAATACATCACAGCTGGAAATAAAAATTCATGACAGCGAAAATCATCCAAAAATGAACGCTCTTGACTAAAGTCAATTCATTGGTACATTTTAGCAATCTAGTTTCCAAAATCTTGGCATCTAAGTTTGAAGTAAATAAGAAGTGATTTTTTTTTTAAATCTTTTATTTCCAAAAATCATCTTTTCCTGGCAAGAAGTATCCGTAAAATAAATAATTCAGGCATGATAGATTAGAGAATACAAAATAATTCCGAATAATTTCTTGATTTTACATAGTCATCTGAGACAAACCGTTGTAACTTCCGGACACTTTTTTTCTGTGAGTGCTTTTAGACGAATCCATTTATGTGGATGTTTGCAGTAGAATTTCTATGGGTCTTATGGGTTTTGCGGTAATGTCCTATTGATTCTATGCAAAAACTGCAAAAAAAGAAACCGAAGAAACGAAAAGAAGCAGAAAAAAATGACATTATTTCGTTAGCTAATTTCCCATCGGCATTGTCTTTTGCGAACTGCTTATATACACCGAATATCAAGCATTTTGAGAAAAGTTCTTTCAACGTCGAACAATTTAACGATAATATACAAATGCAGCTGGGCTGCATTCTCTTCGTTGATGGTTCTTCAATTCGCTACCTAACAAGTGATGAAATAAATCAGAAAATTTTGCTCGCTACATACGAAAAATAGAAATTCTATGTGATGTCATCTCCGAATGGCATTATTTAGCGCCTTAGACTAATTTCCAAAAATACCACTCACTACTGATTCTCAGAAAGAAAATCACTCCCCCCGATAACCTTTAACCAGGAATTGACTACTTCTAAATTTTGTCGAAAATCAGAGGGGGAGGCCACATTTCGATCATTGTGATAGTGGAAAGTAATCGCAGCACGGAATCTCATTTGATACATTTGACAGTTTGGTTACTGCATCACTGAAGAATTGGGAGAAGAAGACGAGGGGGTTCGCGTTTTTGGTGTTCAGCCTGGCTTTAATGTTTTTACTGTTAGCAAAAAGCATAAGTTATAATCGTTGATGTTTATTAATATATTGAATGTAGTCTTGTGTTATTAAATATAATCAAGAAGGGAAGATGATGCACATAAAAAATCCCTACCCCTAAAATGCTTGTAGAAAAGTTGTTGAAAAGTGCATGAATGTTTTCTTGGTAAATCTTCACTTAACCAAGGCATCATCTAAAATATGGTTACATTTTTCTGCCTGGAAGAAACGCACGAAAAATTTTAATTTTTTGTCCGACTGATATGACATATATTTATCAGGCTTTGAATATGTTAGCTAATTCTAAATTTTTTCACCGCGGCTTCAGTTTTGATGCTCAAATGAGATAGATTTGAAAACTGGAAAGACGCCAGGACTTTCATCGAATAGCCAATTTGAACGAATAGAGTAACGTTGACGTGCCATCACTTAGAAAGCAACATTTTGCAATTTGCATTGGGAAATCCCAATCACTGAGATTCACACCATTGGGAATTACGTAGTGCTGATTGTTGTCAGCTATTTTCATGGCTGTCGATTATAGAAAGGCTCGTTTATTGCAACTGCATTGTTCTCCACTTCCGATGTGCAATATGCTGCATTTTCGATGCGAAATCAAACGACAATTGTGCAAATTGGTTGGCGTATAAGGCGCGCGAAACGAATGCACATAATTGACAGCCGCCATTGTCGAAACGCTTCAAATCCGTATGTGCTCATGCATCACAATCCAACGCCCTCAATAAATATTCCTCGTTGGCTTGACGTATAATTGTTCTATATTTTACTGCAGCAGTAACTTCATTGGTTGCATCCAAAAAGAGTTGTAGCATTCAGCAAAGTGGTATGAATTTATGATCGTTATAAATGTTTCAGCTTGTAATCAGGTGCGTTGACTCCGGACGATTGCATTTGTGCTTGGCGTCTTCTAATTTGTAAATCTCTGTTTTTGCTCCCCACTTCATTTGACAGTCATTTTAGATTCTCGAAATTGATCTGGTTGTCATCCATCTTCCTAAACGCGCTTGCTAAATTTGCGCACTATGCTGAATTTGACTTACATCTTTCTGGTACTTCACCAAAATGATGCGGATTTATATTTATCTTGTGTTTATCTCTCATCGAACACCCTGCTAACCGGCTGACGTGATCTTAGATTGGCCTAAGATTGTTTGTTTGTCCTAAGATTTCTTTATCGCCTGTGGTAGTTCTTTTTTTAAAATCATAACAGCAATTTATCATTCAGTTTTATTCTTCAAATGTGGTCCGAAATTCGTGCCTATTTTTATGTTTATCCATTATTGTTCTTTATTCATATTGCACAAAAGCTGTAGTAGGAAAAAGTTGACTTCTTACAAGTGTATTATTACACTGCTTTTTATGAGTCACATCTGAATGATTCGATCCAAGCCTTTATGCAGGTTTATGATGATTGTCGTTGTTAGCACTTGTGCGCAAACAATCAAGTTGCAAATTTTCATCTTATTCAGGTCGGAAATTTTATATTCAAAAGTCTTCCTGCAATATTTTTAACCCGAACCTAAACCTTAAAATTAGAAATTACTTATGAAAGCGTTCATCTCTTTGACCGATTGAACAGCCTTATTGTAGTCGGTATCTTTGATTATCGTGTGAATCTCTATTACTGCTGCGGCAATAACACTCTGTGTTGCATGTTGTAGTAGTTCTTGCGAGTGCTTTATGAGTTTGTTGGTATGCCTCACTGATCTTGTTTAGAAATTCGCTTCACATGACTGCGATGCGTTTCTTGCAAGTACACTAAAGGACAAAGTAAATGACCATAACAAAAATTGCGTGGTAATTCTTCGAACTTTTCTTCTCAAATCATAGGAACCTTTTGGACGGTTGGTGTGAACGTTCGTAGGACCTTGTGGGCGGATGTCAATACTTAATCCTTGAACTAGAAGTTCGTTCAGGTTTTACGCCGATCTATCCTGCAAACTCGAACGTTGCTACAAGGGTTGCGCAGCTGATGCTAATAAGTGCGCAGTTGTTAGAAACTAATCGAGTCGGTCAAAGTACAACGTTTCACAGTTTTCCACGTTCTGGACCACACACAGTGCTTTATTGGATCGACAAATGCGAGTGTCCGGACTCGTTAAATGCCACTGCTCTGATTTCCTTTTGTTGATTCCCTACTAATTGCATGAAATGCTGTGCTTATTGTCGTGCACTAGCCGAAGATTGCATATCTTTCTATGATAGATAAAATTCAACAGCTATGTTGCTGGATTTACTGGAAGTACGTCTTTGAAGCCGTTTTTTCTCGATGTCCACCATGTGAATGGTTTTAGGAGAGAAGCAATTCAGCTCATTCTTCCTCCTTTTAGTGCTATGGTCATTAGAGCAGAAATACCAAATTTCGATTGCAGTGAACGATAAACGAATACTCATTTCTTAAATATGATTCACTGAAGTGGTATTCTGTTTGTTTTATTTTGCTGTGCATTTATGATGGAATTTTATGTGAATTGAGACAAAATTCATAGTTCAATTGGAGTTCTTTTTTTTTGCAAATTTGTTTGCAATGCGCCGCCTAATCTCCGAAAAGTGAACATTTAGATGTTTTCTTCCTTTGCGCATTTCGAAATTTTCTTGTTTCTCCGTCTTCACCCGAATTCTTAGAATAGCTTGAAGAAAATGATTTTAACTCTGCATACGTAATTTGAAAACGATATTTTTGGATGAATTTAGAGATTAAGTAGGAAAAGCTGCAAAATATGCTTTTTTTTCTTCATTGCCTGTCGCTAATAAAATGTGATTGCTGAAATATTTCTAAGTGATTCACCTGACAAATATGAGTACTGTACTGACTCTGTGACACTATCTGTCGTTGATTAGCTTTACATCAGTTGCTCTGATTTCTGAGTGATCGTTGTTCTGCGCCGCATGCATTCACATATTCGTTTTTCATCAAATCTTTCATGCAGCTGCCTTTCCATCATCTATTTTTTTTTCGATATGCAGCCTTTAGATTGCACCCATTCATTTTGCAGTTTCAATGAGAAAAAAATTGACCTTAAAACTCCGTCTAATATCGGCAGTGATATATGCTGAAGTCAACACCCCAATGATTTATCGTCGTTATCTAGATCGATTGATTTGTGAAGATATTTGAACAACTAGAACGATACTGTTACATATGGCAAATGGGTTGCAATGAAATTTTCACATCACTGCGAAAAATTTCCATTATTTTATTCGAAAACGATTTCATCATTGATCACATAGAGATTATTGTATGAAGTGGTTTGAGGAAACATGGAGGATACAAGATAAAATTCACTTTGGTAGTTACTGAAACTTAACTGAAGTTGATTTTTTAGAATTCTTTACCTCATCTTCTCCAAACAAAAAAAGAATAAAAATTGTGCTAATATTCTCGATTTCCTAAGCATAAACAGAATTTTTGGAGAGTAAACCTTATGAGAACCTATATAGTTGCTTGTTGAGTTGTGGGCTGACATAAACCATACAGTAGTCGTTTGCGTATTGAATGGATTTAGCAATTCTTCGAAAACCTTTTAACGTTTCAAGTAATATGATACTGAACATCGATCGCTTCATATTGATTTGCGCCTTCTGTGCTTTTCGATCGATTCTATGCGCAAATCCATTCTAAACGACTGCATCATCTGGCAGTTTTCTTTCCCTCTTTATGAGCTTAGTTCCTTGAATATTGTGGGATCATAACTTGTCTTAAAAATCAAGGAAGTTCCCATTGAAGATAGATCAAGCCGTATTTTTAAATGCAAAATTCCGATCGCAGAACGAATGGCACTTATCGTCGATTTGCTATTTTCAAATGGGCGACAAAGGGTGAAAGTCGTGCATAATAGTAATAGTCATTAATATGTGCCTTCGAAGGCACTCAGACAAAATCTCCTCGAGTCCAACTTATAATTTATAATAATCATTTAATGATTACAATATTTCCTCTCATTTTTATTATAATTTTAATGGAAAATTTTCCATTTTTAAGAATTTTTTCACAGAATGCATCTTAATTTGTGTGTGACGATGAACAAAAGTTTCTTCGAATGCTAATTTTTTAGACGGAAACGAAAAAAAGAACTCGCCCCTCAATAATGTTTGTTTTTACTGACAAATTCCGAGGACCGCTCAAATTATGAACGCACAGCATTTTTCTAAAATATGCGTAAATGAGAGAAAAGTAGGTAACGGTTTTGAGAATGTTGGATTTCTATGAATGAAAAAAAAAAAAAAAAAAAGTCTTTCACTAATGAAAGAAAGGTCGTTAACTTCTTTTAAGCCGTATATCTTTTGCGGTTTTTTCTTTTCTTTTTTTTTTTTTTTTTTTTGCTCTGAGGTTCCATGATGCATTGGGGATTGCTTCGTTTCTCGCAGTCATGAAATGAATAATTTTTGCATCACGCGATCCAACAAGTTAGAGTTTCTGTTCTACCTATCGCTTATGCCCATTTGAAATATTCCTTTGAAATAGTTGGATATATCGTGTTCAATAGACCTAAATTGCATGGTTATTCCATTTTCTATTATTCGTTACTAATAGCACCTGTTTTTTCAAGCATTTGAGACGAACGAATCAAATTACGTTGATTTATCAAGCACATCTGCTATTAAAATGATTGTATTGCTTGCTTCATATTATACATTAGGCATTATATTTGGATGCAAAGATGCTTTTTAGAAATTATCATTGCAGCCAAATATTGACCGTAGTTATATCCGTTATGTAATATGAACCAAATCATGCAACTCATAAAGATCAACTTTACTTTCTAGTAATATATTGGACTCCTCTTTGCAACATTTCAAATGAGGCCTCTTCAATTCGAATTTGACTATTTTTTTTACCCCTTTTCATCCAAATTTCTTATTTTTTCCACATTATTCGTTGAGTTAATCTGATTTATCTCTTTATAGGCAAGGGGAAGTAGTGAAAATCTTCTATTCGAATATCGATTTCGTTGAATAATGAATGTAGCGTAGACGAGCAATTTGACTTGAATTCGAGAAATTGGTCTAAAATTTGAGTAGATTGTGTATGACCGCATTCCTCATATTAATAATCATAAATCGGGGGACGTTAGATCGTTGAAATCAGCAACAGTTTTCGATAAGAAATGTTTATTGGTTTTGAGCGTATGGGGCCGTTAACACCGCCGAGAGTCGACTTTATTTATGCCACGATCCCATAACACCTCTTTACGACGACGACGGCCGCAACCCGAGCTGCTTATTACAGCGCAATATCCAACTCGACCTCACAATCCTGCTCTGTTCGTCCACAATTGCGGTGCGCCTCTGAGGTTATAAGCAAAACTTTTACGGACCACCAGCTTCGTTAACCCTTCATCACGTCTATGCGGTTTCGCTAGTCTCACAATTTCACTGCTCGATCGTTTTGCTGCCGGAAGTCTTTGTGGTTTAATTTAACGCGTGGGTTTTATGAAAAGTGAAATACGATCCGACTATTTTCTTGCTTACATTTTTTACTCAAATTTTTCACACCGTAGAATCACTTCAATTGGCATTGCTAGCTAGCGTGATAATTTGCTTTAAACATCTATTTCTGCAGTTGTTTGAAGTAGCTAGAAATAGTAGACTTTTACTTTATTTGCTTGTTTAGTAGACGCTTCTTTGCGGATGGAACCTCCACTTTTGATGAAATGCATTTTTACCAAAAATTTCGAAGACCCAATCACTGAGAGGCGAACATGCGTTAAAAGCGCATCACGTGCTCTATTTGTATAACAGTGAGTCCTCATCCGATCCTCTCCCCTCGTTTAAGGCTCAAATTGAGCTAATTATTATTTGGCTTGCATTCTTTGCTGCAGCGGCACACAAACCGTTTAAGGAAATATTAGCTGAATTTGGGATTAAGGTAGTTTGGTTGTAGCAAATATTGAGTAGGTTTTTTGAAATGTGGAATGGCAAAACTTCGTGAAAAATTTTTCATCCGATAAAGTGAGCAAGAGTAAATAAATTTTTCACAACAATATAAAGCATTGTATTGACCTGTGAAGTGCTCAGATGTATCGCTTCGATAAGCGCTTGTAGATGCGATGTTATATTTTTGAGTGGGGCAGAAGCGGAATTCGAGAAACGCCATAACGGCACGGGTCACATGCATCGACAACTCCCTCGAGGATCGAACGCTTAAATGAGTTTCCATCCCATTCCCGTTTATGATTTATAGCTGTTGGTCCCGTTTCGAGAAGCGCCCACTCGCATCGATAGTGGCACTTCCAAGGCGTTCGCTTTTGTGTTTATTTTGCTTGGCCAAGGAGAATAACGCACCTCGTCGTGTTTATAAATGCATATACGTGGGTTTGTGTGTGTGTACGCGTGTCTGCGTATCTGTCTGTCTGTCTGTGTGTATCGACGTGTTTTTGTGTACGTGTGTGCGAATGTGTGTATATGGTGTATCCTCTCCACTTAAACGACGGCATTACAGCTCTCTCAGCAAGCAGCATTTTTGCTTCGGAGAGTGAGTAGCAAAGTCCCACTGCCCTCTTCGGTGATTCGCCCTCTCCATGTTTGTCGCTGGCGAACAGAACCAAATAGCTTTGTTGCGTTAAGACAAGCTATCGTCCAACTGACCGCGTTCCTTGTTTGTTTGTCTCTTTCTCCCGTACTATTACTCTCCTTGAAGCTTACCCAGCGAAGACGCCACCAAATGTGGTCCAGAAATAAAGCTTCGGAACGTACCAAATTAATGGCCCACCGTGTGACGATGCAAAAATACGAATGCAGAAAATCCTCTAAATATGTGTCATATGTAACTGTATGGGAATATGCTTGAAAATGTCAATCCAGCACAACAAATTATCTCCAAGCGTGAAATCTCCTCTCAGTTGTTGGCTATTTGGCGGCCAATTCGAAACGCTAGTAATGTTAACGTGCTTTCTGAAGTGTCACTCTTCAGCACTAATGTGCATTTGGCCCTGTCCCCACTGAGGTTTACACACACTGCGCTTAGCCTCTTGCATATTTCCTTCATTTTTGCTTTGTTCAGTGGCTGTGTATTTTAAAATATGGCTAAGTCTGGACAATATTGTTCACCTTTGAAGAGGATGCCGTGACATTGTGAAATCGTTAATAACGTATATTTGGCTGAGTCATTTTCTGCTTATTATCCAACGTTGATTGGAGAGCACACAACTTGTCGATGTGTTGTAAACTTTATTTCTTGTGTTTATAAAATGTAGTTCGAACTTTTATATAATTTCTTGATGATCATATCAAATTTTTTCACTAGATTTGGAATGTACGGGAAATATTTTCAATCAATCTAAAAGTAAGTAAGTTTTCTAAATATTATTGTAAAGAGCAGCTGACATAGTGATCCAGTTGTGATTCTTAGCAGATTTTGCTCTATATTTGTAATTATGAAATGAAATTTCACCAGCAGCTTGCAGGATGTTGTCGGCTTTCAGATAGTGAGGAGAGATGTTTGCGACAAGCTGAAAACGTATTTCGCTATATGGCATCAAGTTCTTCTGGAGCGTTGCGTTTCTTCGACTGTTCTTTTGATTTCATAGGCTACATATATTCTTGGATAATTTTAGCGTTGTGATCCAGAAAAGAATACCTAGAGAGTGCATTGAAGCTTCCTCCGAGGCAGAGCTTTTCTCCCGTCATCCGCAGAAGACGATGTGGTCGTAGTCCCAGGGATTGAGCGGCGAAGTGGCATACCTCATCACAGCAAAGAGGGGAGACGTGTTGAATGAAAGTTCAACACTGTCAACGGGTTCAAGTGCAACCAATAAAATAAAGCGGTACTTGTTCAGTATGTGAACGGTAAATATGCTCACCATTTATATATTTCGAGCTTCGCCGAAAATGTGCACCCCGGTTCAGCTTAGTTACGTTGCCTTCGTCGCAAATACCCCCCTCCCCTTGCCTCCCTCGCTTAGTTTTTTTCTTATTGTGTACTTTGGTGCATTCGCCATCCGGACGCAAAATAGGTGCTCGTGATATTCTAATAATCAAGCTTTATTTTCTTCGTTATTGCAAAATTGCAAAGGTCTGTGCTAAACATTCAAATGTGCGTCGTTGATATTGATATCTCAATCGATGAACGATATCATTTATGAAGTTCCGCAATGGTAGAAACGTAAGCAGTTTAATTTGGTCCCGTACTATATCCAAGCAGTTATCTCAGTGGTGACTTGGTCAGGTAGCTATAACGCTGTTAACGTCGATGTCGGATGTTGCTCCAACTCGCCATTTGCTCACTTTCCGCACATCTCTAAATATTCATTTCTTGTCAGCATATTTATGCTGTTGGGAGTCGTTTCGTTTCTATTATTGACTCTGATGAAGCTTCATAGATTTTTTCCCACTCGTGAATACTGATCTTCCGTGTTCATAAACATCTACGAGCGAGATGACGACAAAACTGCACTTTTTTAGGAATCGGTGAATCGCAATTTTTCCCTCATTTCGCCATACGTTTCTCTTCTGTACGTCTGATATTGTGACCCCTTCCAGTTGAACTTCTTCGTTTCTCTATTGCCGATTGTTAAGGTGATATCGTTGTCATACTTACAGTTCGCACTGAGAGCGTTACTGACAACGTGTGAACTGTCGGCAGGATCATGGTAGGTTCCCCATTCAACATTTTAAATCGTATCCTTGTTAGTGATGACACTATCCCTGTGTATCTCTTTGTTCTTAACGTTCAGCCTTTCGGTACTGAGGCAGCCTTCGGAGGCAATCGCCACTGCCATCACTTTTGCTTTCTTCATTCGGCCCTTTTCTTCGTTCTTCGCCGTACTTAGCTACACCCACTCGTCTTTGAGCTTTGCAAAACGCTCACATGTCCAACTCTCTTGCTTCATTTGCTTGTCGTTATTTTGGTTTTTCCTCGTCAAATACGGCGAACTATTGGGAACTTAAGTTGGTAGGTTTTTAAATAGTTCTTTACCTTTACGTTCAATAAAGAAACGTAGAGGTTCATCCATCTCGTCGTATATGTTAATGATCGGATATGCTCAGTCTACATCGTTTCAGGCACTTTACGCTTCATTGTATATGTAGCAACACCTAGAATTTTGTCGGAGATTTCTGGAATCCGATCATTGCGTGCAGCAGCTCGATAACGAACGAACGAGCAAATGACAAGTCGATACAGAATTTCCTTAGGGGATTATTCGGCGTCTTTGTTTGCTTTTCAATTCCAGTCTAAAAATGCTATAGACACAATAAAACGCAAAGTGCTCGAAGCATTATGGATTAGATGCACTCACTCGTAGCTTAGCATAATCGACAAGATGAGAAAAGCTATGCACCTTTCTCATCGGACGTAAAGCATAACAAGCATTTAAAAATCTAACCACCTTAAGATCTGAGCAGTTAACCATTTTTGCCTGGGAAAGGGCGAAAACAGCGGTATGTAAATGAAGCAAAGCGGGCAGCTGGTGTTTAGCTGCAGCGAGGAAAGAAGAAACTAGCAAAGCAAGAAAGTAGAAGCGATGGCGGCAAAGAGTAGCCTTTGAAAATGGCATCAGTAATAAAAAAAAAACCAGGCCTAATGAACAAGGAAGGACACACATGCACACACATAGAATTGTCATTAACAAAGGTGCAGTTAAAGTTTTCATATTAAAATGCGACTTGTAAAGGGAAACACAGTATCTTTTCGTCGTTGGTGCGCATAAATATTCTGCATAATCCGCATCTTTCTTTTCTTTAGAAGAAGAGTGAAATGATCCCAGAATCCTAGCTTTTTAGGTCGAAAATTCGCTAAATCTTTTAGTATTGAAAGTGGGAAGATAGAGACCGCTATCCGAATGCAACTCTGGATAATTTCTTTTTAATTGACACCTGCTAAGCAATAGGCTGATTAGTTATGATCACTGTCCTTCGCGATGCGCATGCCGTCAAACATGCAGTTATAAATTGAAAAGCTCGTGAGCAGTCATATATGCCACTTTGCTGTAACTCGCTTTCAACTTTCTCTGGCGGCATTTAATAATATTCATTAGTCAAAGTTTACATTGTCACGGTCGATGTTTTTCCACACGCATTGAAATTCAAACGTTATTTCCACTATCGAAGTGATTTCATCCTTGCTGCGATCTGGCTCATTTATTTTTTGAATTTCTTTGAGTTCTATGTCAAATTGTTTCGAAGGCGTTGTCAGTGATTTTCATTATATTTTATCGTCTACCGAGAAATAGCAGTCGGATAGCAACATTCCTATTTCAAAATGGGCTATTTTTTTTTTTGGGAAGTTTTACAATTGAGAAAGGCTGAAATTATGAGGAGTTAAGGAGATTTCCCGTTGAGGAACGCCTATTTTCGAAGTAAGAAAATTAAAAAAAAAATCCTTGTCACTTGAATAATACATAAAAACGTTCATTCGAATTGCCTTTTGCGAAAATAGTCTATCGTCTTCGCATTCTTGTTTTTGATGAATTGGTTTGGTATTGCATATATTTTTAGATCGCCAATTTCAGTCCGTGAATCTGAAGAAACGTTTTGAATATTTCTTGTCATTCAGCTCTCTCATTATTAGTAATTGTTGCTAGTCTCCAACTGCTTGTAACTGATTGTAATTGAATATTGCTGCTCTACAGCAGGTTGTAGGTAAATGTTGCTGGTTGCTTTAAAGTGTCCAAGAACTGCATTTCCTTAGCTATTTTTTCCGTTGTATCAATGTCTCTTGCCCATTTAGTTTCGCTAGGTGCAGCTTTAATATTCGGGTACTGCGTTGAGTTTTTGGAGTTTCTTTTGCGTCTTTCCGCTGGCGATGCGTTTTAATTCAATGTACTTTGCAATCTTTCAATATTTCCGGATTTCAGAACATTTTTGAGAGACAAATGAGGCTTCTTTGTGACAAAATCAACTCATAAGACTGCTTATAGAATTCACTGATAAAAATGGAGTTTATTGAGACAGGGCTGCTTCAACTAATACGATGACTTCTTTCTTCCGAGAGCTTAGAGGTGACTCATTCGAAGAGCGGCTTTATTTAAGAATTCACGGTAGGCCCATTCCACAGGAGCGCTCGAATCTTATAAACTATGCTCGACTCTCTAGATCACCGAGCATGTCTATATCCTTTGGAAACCTGAAATAGCAAACGCCACCTATTTTGCAATGAGTTTAGAATTGATTTTGAGGTTTTCTTTAATGTGCAGACTGCTTCAAGTTGGCTGTAAAAATATTTTTTGCTAAATTTTCTTCCAATTTAAGTAGGTTTTTAATTCTCCGTAAGTTTATATATATATATATATATATATATATATATATATATATAATGTACATAATGTTGAGCTCTGCTCATGGACCAGCAGAAACATGATATGAGAGGAAAACATCGCGTATACAATTGCATAACTCACAATACTTGCTGTTCACATTGAAGCGTGCGAAGTTTTTTTGTTTTTCGGCAAGCGATCGGATTGCCTCCTGCAAGAAGTTTTGCCTCTTTTTCTTGTATTCACTGACTTCCACCACTTCATTGAACACCTAGTATACTGCAGACGATATTTTTTGCGCTGTATTATAGGTATTTGATCTATTGCACTGCTTCCATATACGATATTAATCTATTCCGCAACTCTTACCAGTAGGCTCATAGTGACAGCCCCACACAATAGTAGTGATAAGTGTTGTGTTGGTAATTGTTGTGTTAGGTAGCATGCAAGATATATTTGCATACCTTATGTATTTGAGCGATTTATTTTGAATTGTCAGATGGTACTGAATTTCCGCCAAATTAGTGCTAACGAGGTGACACGCTATAAAGCAGAATCGAACTGACTTCTTGCACGCCGTGTACTTTGGAACAGCCATTGCATCTCCAGTTGAACCTCTTATCGGTGATTGCAATGTTAACGTTCCTTTTTTTCGCTTTAGCGGTCTCCTCTGACTCATCACTTCTCGTCTTCTATAGTTCTCCATGATGAAACGGGCGGACTCGGGCGAAACCTTTCGCACCTTCCATTTCTTTCTGGTCTTGTATATATATATATATATATATATATATATATATATATATATATATATATATATATATATATATATATATATATATATATATATATATATATATATATATATATATATATATATATATATATATATATATATACGTAGGAGAGATGTAGATGCAATAGAAGTAGTAAATGCTTCATGTTTACAAATCAGTTTGTATTTTAATGGAAAGGAAAAAACTTTTCGCATTCATTTATTGCAAAATTTCCTCACGAGCAATTAAATTTCTGTTTTTTATATTTGGAAATTCAAACTGCACATATGGGAGCAATTTTTTCCGTTATTGATGTTCATCGCTGATGTGAATATATGAGTTGTACAAAATTTCACGCTCATATGCGTTCTTTTTTTCGTACATTACTTATCATTTCTATTACCGCTTTAATCCAACATTTCCTCATTTTCTGTTGGTCAATAATTCCATCCGTTGTTCTAAAGCGCTATGTAGTAAATATCTTTTCTATATCGTCTTTTTTGAGTTTGGTCAGCAATATAAAACATTCATTGTTTTTTTTTTTCCATTTCCGATGAAACTAATTTGTGAGAAATGAATCAGTCTAAAATTGAAATATAGAAGCACTGTATGCGAATGCTAAACGAATTCGCTTTCATTTACCAAAGGAGCGCCTCATTAGGTCGTATTTCCTCATATTTTTTGTCGCAATAACCTCTGTAGAATTTTTTAAATTCTTCGCTAAAACAATCCTCCTCAAGATCATTGAATCTTTCTTTAATGTCTCAAATGATTCATTTTTTTAAAGTTCATTTTGACAAACATTGATCCATTTTGCAATAATACGTTTCGATTGTCGCCTGTATTTTGGCAAATTTTGTTTTTATCAATTCTTGTCGAAAATATTTCATCAAAAATTTTATTTTATCGGATTTCACTCTTATCAGATTTTATCAACATTTCATTCTATTTTATATTTTATCGAAAAATTTCTGCAATTTCAAGTTTCATCAAGTTTGTTAATTATTTATTCTTTCCAATTAAAGTTCACTCTATTACTATGTTCTCTCATATTAATGTGTTACCTGAACTTAGAATATTCCTATTTATGATTGAATATGACTAGCATAGATGAACATTGCATAATTTAGACGACATTTTAAAGCGACAGGTAGATAGACATGAGGGAAATAAGGATACGCGAGATGTTAGGATGCTAAACGAAGTAGGAGAATAAAGTAATATATGCGCTTAGTACTACTCACGAAATCGATAATAAATGTACTTTGCCTTTATAAGTTTATTCGCATTTCGTAATGAGTTAATAAATCCTAATATTTAGGCTACTTATATGTAGCTTAGGCCACTTATATTCTTGTCTTGATTTATCTATTTTGTTATAGGGGATCAATGCGTCAATCTACTCGGTTTTGAATATTTTCTTTCATTTTTTTTGAGATTTTTTGTTCCCTTATTCATTAGGTTTTTTCACGAGTGGTCATTCGTGTGTGTTCTGTTGGTTTCTTTGAGTGATCTCATAAGTGCAGGCAGCTAGTACGTTTTACAACTCTACTGAAGTGTCAACCGGTCACGCAGTCATCACATTCACTATTGAAGCCGGAGGTGCCTAACTCACGCGGAATAAGTCACCCCCATCCAGAGTGGAAATGCTCCGTAAGTGAACTTTTGACTTTTTGGTAAGGCTGAATTGCCGATACTTGAAAGAATGAATGATCTATGTGTATTTAATCACTTAATTATCCGTTTGGAGGGTCTCATAGTAGATTTACTGACTTGCCGCAGACTTCTGCGGAGAGAATGGCTTTCGAGTCTAAAGTTACAAGGAAAAAGTAGGCTTTTCTTAAAGTAACCGCTAACTATGCTTTCCTTCGTAGCCGGAATTGAACGCTGGAGTTAACTACCATGGAGGTGAGATAAACCACGTATCAGTCTCAGGCTAAATCGGCTCGTTACCTGATTAGTACTGTATTCAACCAGAGATCCTTTTTTTTGCATGGAGGAAAATTCGTAATTTGAAAGCTTCTCATTTTTCACGATTACAGTTGAGGCTGAACAGATCACTCACTCTAGCCATTGGCCTTTCGTCATTGGCTGAAGCAGTGTAGTCGTATTTAGTGTTTTTGCTACGACTGCACAGCTGAATTGTAACCTTGAAATGCGTAAATATTGAATAACTCTTTCCGCCTAGCATGACTTTGAAAGCAAACAATTGTTTTATTATAATAGTTGCAAGTAATGATTGTAGGTTTGCTGCTTCCACTTATCCAGACAGCAGCAGACCGCCATGACATGAAAGCATTCTATGACGGCCTCAAGGCAGTCTACGGTCCAAGAGATTCCGGGAGTGTTCCAGTTTATTCGAAGGACGGCTCTCATCTCATAACTGACCGTGAGAAGATTCTGGAACGCTGGGCAGAACACTTCCGAGTGGTGCTGAATCAAGCATCAGAGTTTGACTCAACGGTGCTCTCCGAAGTTCCACAATGGAATGTGTCCAACGACCTGGCGTATCCTCCATCAGAACGCGAGGTACTTGACGCCATCCAATCGCTGAAAGCGGGTAAGGCACCTGGTGCCGATGGCTTACCCGGCGAAATATTCAAATACGGCGGGCGCAAACTTATTCACCGGCTCACAACCTTATATCGGCACATATGGGAGCGTGAAGACGTCCCACAAGAATTCAAGGATGCGCAAATAGTTCATATTTTTAAACGCAAGGGCGATCGGGCAACCTGTGATGATCACAGAGGCATCTCTCTCCTGTCCATCCCAGGCAAGATCCTGGCAAGAGTAATTCTCAACCGACTTGCCTTGCATGTCTCCAATAACAACATCCTTCCAGAAAGCCAATGTGGTTTTCGCGCTGGTCGCAGCACCATCGACATGATATTCAGCGCTCGTCAACTGCAGGAAAAGTGTCGTGAACAAAACAAAGACCTTTTCGTTGTTTCTGTTGACCTCACGAAAGCTTTCGATTCTGTCAACAGAAAAGGTTTGTGGTCACTTCTACGCAAAATTGGATGTCCAGATAAGTTCGTAAATGTGATCCGATCGTTCCATGAAGGGATGCGCGCTCGCGTTATCGAAGCAGGCAACATGTCGGATGCATTCGCAGTTACCAACGGCACCAAACAGGGATGTGTACTTGCTCCGCTTCTGTTTGGGATCTTCTTTGCCATGATGCTGTCGGTCGCATTTAAAGACTGCAATACTGGCATACCAATTCAATTTCGAATGGATGGCAACATCTTCAACCTCAAACGGTTAGAAGCCAGAACAAAAGTACACACTGCAGTCATCCGGGAACTCCTATATGCTGATGACTGCGCGTTAATGGCACATTCCTGCGCGGATCTACAAGACATCATGAATCGCTTTGCCACGGCAGCCAACCGTTTTGGCTTGAAGGTCAGCCTGAAGAAAACCGAAGTTATGTACCGAGAATGCCCAGATCGTCAGCAGCCTATATCACACACCGTAACAGTTGACGGATCCAATCTTCGGGTTGTCGATAACTTTACATACCTAGGCAGCACACTTACAAGCTCAACATATAATGACACAGAAACTTCCAGAAGATTGGCGAAAGCGAGTGCCGCATTTGGCAAACTATACAAACGTCTCTGGAGCAGACATGAAGTGAAACTGAGTACTAAGGTTGCGGTATACCGTGCAGTCGTGCTAACAACACTTCTCTACGGTTCCGAAACCTGGACGCTATATCGAAAAGACATCAAGAGACTGGATCAGTTTCATATGCGATGTTTACGCAAAATTGCAAATATCAGGTGGCAAGACAAAGTAAGGAACACTGAAGTGCTGAAAAGGTGCAAGATAACTGGTATCGAAGCATACATCATCTCGTCCCAACTACGTTGGGTTGGGCATGTCATCAGAATGCCGGACAACCGCATCCCCAAGCAACTACTTTACGGACAACTCGCCTCTGGGGAACGGAAACGAGGACGTCCGCTGCTTCGATACAAGGATGGAGTCAAGGCAACGCTGAAAGCGTGTCAGATGGAGCTAAAGGATGACATAGTACATGACAGACAGCTGTGGAGGAGAGCATGCCGCGAGGGGACTGCACGATTTGAGGGATGTCGAGTTCGAGCACTGGAAGAGAAAAGATCGCGACGACTATTGGGCACAAGTGGGCCTGATCAAGGAGTACGGTTTATCTGCGATAGGTGCAACAGGACATGCTTATCCCGAATTGGACTCGTCTCACACATGCGCGTTCACCGGTGATGAGATCCGTTGACTACAACGGCTCAGTCCATGATGATATATATATATGTAAATATATATGTTTATTTATATTTTTATATGGGCTTATAAACTTGCGCAAGCTTTATATATATATATATATATATATATATATATATATATATATATATATATATATATATATATATATATATATATATATATGGCTAGTGGTTAACAACAGAATTTTTGTTTTGATCGGTGTATAAACCTTCATTTTCAAGCGCTAGTGCATATTTGTATCTTTTCATTCGATGTTCGAAAAATATATCAGCTTTAGAAGTTTTATTTCCTCATTGACCAGTCAAGGAGAACCTTTAAAAGTTATGAACTAAAGCGCGTCACTTCGACCAAATATACCGCTTTTAAATCGTTTCAACGCAATTTCAGACTATGTTATTGTTAGGGAAATCTGATGAGCAGAAGCGCGTTGTTGCACTACTAGATTGCTGTTGCGATCCTCGTTTGTATGTTTAGGCGACTCATTAGTCATCGTTGAAGTGCTTGCTGTTCCATAACAATGCAAAAAAGTTTCGTTTTACCCCGCGAATGTTAATGTGACAGTCGTTTGTTACCATTTTCTTTCTGCTCGATGTGTTTCTAATTTATCTCTTTCTGATTGGTCCTCAATTCTTTACAACAATTAAAATGCTTTTTTTTTCAAAATTAATAATGAACACACGCTATAGATATTTATATGGGTTTCGAAAAAATACGGCACAACTGCTTTTGCTTCTTGCACACATTAGTGTTAGGCATATCGAATTCGCATTTTCTATTATCGTATTGTGTGAATTTTCCAATATGGCATCAAACGAACCTTTTCCGTTCTTTGTTAGAATTTAGTAACTCGAATTGCGCCATCCACTACCGTGCTTTAGCGCCGCACGTGTTAGTGGCATGTATAGTTAATGATTTATCCTATGCTTATCTCTTTCGCTACAAAGTTTCCACTCTTTGTCGCCGCATACCAGCCTAAGCATCCTCAAATCTTTGTATTTTACACATTTTCCAATAAAACATTTTCACAGTTAACTAATCGTCGAAACAATTTCCACTCTCACATCTGCCACATCGTACGAGATTCAGCCTAATTTGGGGAGATTATTACCATTGTACGTGGATGTATATATTAATAAGGCTGCTGATTATGCTAAATATTCTAAGACGCACTAGATATGAAATTGAGAATAGCTATGGCGCATAATGACAGGTGAAAACAACCTTATTTTCTCGGCTTCTGTTCTTAGAGACTTGTTGATTATAACTGCGATGTGTTCACTTGTTATTTAAATAATTTTTGAGCTTTTATAAATAGTCATAAAAGTGTTATGAGTATATATGATGGGATGCTTCTCATTTCTCAAAGATTCTTGTCGATAATTCATTATTTTATTATCTAATTACTGTTTTCTTTGAAGTTTCAAAGTGTAGTATGGAACAATTTTACCCATTGACATTGAAATCACTCATCTGCATTCAAAAACACGTTGACTTTCTAATACGATTGTTCCTCTAATTCTTTATTGTTTTTTGAGTATATTATTATGGGATTGCATGCTTTAGTGGGAATTTCTTTATAGTGAGGATAGTGCATGACATGCAGTCTACTGCATAAAACATGATGGAACGCTATTCGACGGATAGGCCTTTTCATTAGTACGTTCAGTGGAGATTTACTTTTAGATATGTTCGAAGCACCGACATCGACGGCCGACTTCGAGTTGGCTGCAATGGCCGCGCTGCACCCGTTGTCGCTGAAAGCGCGATTTCGTAGTGCCTTCAAAGGACTCAAGGTGTTTATTACTTCTATTTTATTGAAACCTGAGTATATATATATACACATGTATATATATATATATATATATATATATATATATATATATATATATATGTCCAGGTAAGGGGAAACAAATAATCCTTAATCTCTCGAAAAGTCATCGAACCGCGGAGCGAAATTTCGCTAGTCGATGCTGCATGGTATAACGTCGCCGGGAACTTACTAATTATATGACTTGTAGCATTAGGTAGACTAACTTTTCAATCCTTGCATACAGAACTGTAGTTACTGGATGCAGTTTGACCGCATGCAGAAAAATCTACGTATGGAAAAATGGTCACCTGGAACGGGGGGATAGCGAAGGGTGGGAGAAGAGAGCAGCAAATTTGCGCATATGTTGTGTCTGTCTGCGTGCGCCTACTTCTGTAAACGTGGGACTTTGTATGTGTATGTTTTTGCGTAAAAGTTTTTTGAAGCGATAAAGCGCGAAATATATCGCATATCGGGTGGTCACCTTTCTGTGGCTGTCTCTGAACTGTATTTTTACATAGGCATTTCCAACACAATATAATAACTTGGCCATGAAAGAAATTTCATAGATTTCCTTTGTGGATTTATTTGAACTTATAAGTTTACTTTATCAGAAGAAAATCTCTGATTTATTATATTTGCTCGTCGAATTTAGTTTCAGCTCTTGTATAAAATTGTGCTATCGGAAAATTGGATAAGCCTTGAGAGAACTAACGTTGACATTTGATAATCTATAAATTAACGTGTATCCCATGGAATATTGGTGATATATGTACTCTGCATCGTAAGTATCGTACCTTATGGGATGAAAAATTGCAGCCTAATCAAACACCGGGCACTTTGAAGCCTGGGGCAGGCTCTTCCGCATCGCGAGGACCTCCTATTTCAGCAACATCGGCTCCGACACCTGCAGCACCAGCTTTTGTAAAGGTAACTGGTTACTTTAAGTGTTAAGTATTTTTCCTGTGTACTCAGTTCAAACTTGAAATTTCGAATTTTACGAGTTAGACGTTCGGGCTTCTGATGTTGATCGTTCACTAAGTGCTTATAAGTTTACAGGTCAAGAGGTCAGCGCACATGGCTGAGCACGATGCGCGCATTTTAGCATTTCCGATTTTACGTTGTTTCTATATGCAAACCTGCAAATTTGCATTTACCAAGCGTGTTATAGCCCCGGTCGCGTCTATGCACTGCACCTACATATGTGTCTGCTCATTTCTATGCCCATAGTTCTACTTTTGAAGCGACGAAGCTTGAGGCACAAACCTTTTATCCTATAGTGGCCTTATCCCCGCTATAAGATAATCAAGCGTTCCAATCGTCGAGTCGATCCATCAACTTCGGAAAAAGATATGGACTTCCGAATACGTGCAAAGTTTTAACGTGCAATTTGCAGCCTACCAGATTGCATTTTCATCCGATCACCTTCACGTTTTTGTGATCGGTCGGCTTGGAAATTTGACTTTTTGAAAAGAATTTATACATGCGGTCTGAATGTTGTATGCATCTTACCATTTACTCGTAATTCAAAAAGCCTGGCGATCTGATGAACTCACTTGTGAAAATATTTTTTCTAAATGTTTTTCTTTTTTTCCTTCCCGAAACATCGTAATTAATAGGAAATGCAAACTTCCGCAGATTAGCCCCTTCTTTTTTTACTGTTATCATGATGTGTATATATTCGGTTGGCAATTTTGCAGAGTCTTCTTGACAAGCGATTTCATTATGTTTACTTCTCGTTCAATTAACGTTGCTTATGCTTGTAAATTTTCAATTTGCTTTTTTTTTCTTTTATCCCACGTCTAGTTCCATTTCAAAAGATCATATAATCTTATGCGTTAGATTCAATATTGCTATAGGAATGGAGGAATGGAGCAATTCTAATCTATCTAACATTTTAGGAATCTCTAAATGAATTTATATTCTTGCCAAATCTTGTGATAAATCATAGCGTACGATATTCATGAAGCTTTTCTTATTCCACCAATTTATCATTTCTTCTTTTGAATTATTAAGAACTGAATTTCACTACATCGCACCTGATTGAATAGCATTCTCTTTTTCTTTCCTTTTTTTTTTTTTATAAAATATTTCTGCGTTTATATCGATCCAGATGCATTAAAAAATAAGCTTTGCAATAAAATTTGAATCTTATTCAGCGCAAACTGTTTATTCTTTTGTAGAGAATGTTGATTGCAATTATTTTTTGAGGCTCTATATTCGGTGAAAATCGAATTGCATTTGTGCAATATAACTTTTTCATTTTATATTCGTGCTCATGAACGCATATTATCAGGCGTCGATCGGAAAATTGCATTCCTCATCAATAGAAAATTCATCTCATTCGTTTTCGTTGCTAATATTGCACGTGTCTTTTGTATTGCCCTTTGCTTTTTGTACATCATATTCTTTTTTTTTTTTTTTAACGTTAGCCCTATTACTCTTTTATGGCTTATTTTTTAGACATCACCTTTATGGATATTGTGGAGCTCCCTTTTTCTGCAGTTATTAACATAGGAGAGGGCTATTGTTGCAGATTGCGATTCGGTCCGATACTCTAGCGAGTCCTTTTCGGGGAGGAGGGATAGGGGGACGGGGTATTGACAACGACGTAGTATTAATTCCCGCTAAATGTAATACCTCTTTTTGAAGACATATATAGCGATTTTGAGGATGTAACGTGGGGGAATTATAAGGCAAGGTGACATATGTCCACGGCCCTTCTGTGAACCACAATGTTATCCAAGAAAAAGTGTGATTTCATCTATCTTTGAGGATGAATTTCAACTGTCCAGTTGAACATACGCATATTTACCTTCTCTGATATTTTTCTAAGGTGCGCTTTATGACGACGCCCCTCAGAATGATATAACGCTTTATATTAGGGCAATCGGCTTACAACTTACAATTTAGGAACAGTTTGGCTTGTTTTTTTTCGCTTTCAAATCGCGAGTTATATGGCACGTTGCCTTACGCTGAGTATAAAATTGTATTTCAAAAATTAATTTTACTAGGACCTTTGATTGAATTTTAACATCCGTATTTCGATAGGTATGTTGAAACGATCACATCTTTAGCCGATATGCCATCAATCCGTTGCTAGTAACTCATTCATTCACTGTCGAAATACTTGCGAAGCTCTACTGTTTTTTATTTTTGCATTCCACAAGATTGACTTGAATTCCCCATTGCTGGTTTTTATTTTTATTTATTTATTTATTTATTTTTTACATGCATTACTCGATTACATGCGAGTATAGAAGAGAAATGAGCAGTTGATATAAAAAGATTGTGTCCTAGGTTTGATGCTTTACTGTTAGCGATTTGGACAGTATTTTGAACATTTCCAATATTTCGTCGAAGAAAAGTGGCAGTTTTTCAACTCGTATTTTTGTTGAAAAATTTATTCTTCACCCGATAATTTCACAGAGCAATTCGTTTTGCGCTGACGAATCGTTGAGACAAATCCTCTCAAAGTTGCGGGAAAAAGCATTGACTGTGTAAATAAAATGTATAACGGATGATTCATCAGCAACTTGCAAATGGATTCATAACAGCCTACAATGCACGGGGCAACCGATTATATTTGCAATTTGAATTTAGTGTCGAGAAATTCTGCAAAAAATTTGAACTCCCACTAACCTAGCCATGGAGATAAAGAAGCGATTTCTTCAATAGTTGGAATTTCTGCCTTTTTTCTTTCTCAGTTTTTTTCTCCTATTTAAGACCATTCCCTCTGTGTAGACATTACCAACAGCAAAAGCATCAGATTTTATGTCTTCTTATTTCTTGACGTGATTTCCGCCGTGGAGGTACAATTGTCAACACAATTGTTTAATTACCTAAGTTTGAGTTCATTCATTGTTTGTCATTGCACTTCAATAGTACTTCATCAATCATTTGGCGCAATGAGAGAAACTTATCTGTCGGGATCGAACTTGGGTCATTTGAGTTGGAACCGACACGTCTGTCACACGCTGGCATCAACGATTGTTGTCGAAATGTGAACCTTGCAAGTTAGTTTGTTAATATGTTTTACGGAAAACTAGTTTACAATATAGAACCACTATGTGTTTGTGTCCTCGCAGCCAAAATATTTGTATTTATAACTCTATCACTTGCTTTTGTAATTTATGTAAGAAATTAAATACACTGATTGCCTTACGTAGGGCTTCTTTATGAAGGTGAGCTGATTAATAGGAACATGCATTTATTTCCTTTTATACGATTTTGCAAGGCTGCACTAATCACATGACGTCATGCTTATGCACACATGCATTTATATATATATATATATATATATATATATATATATATATATATATATATATATATATATATATATATATATATATATATATATATATATATATATATATATACATGCATGTGTATGTCTTTCCTTCTATGTGGTAGCTGAAACTAGGAAGCCATTGAAGCTGTGAAGTTTAACGAGTGTAACGTATCTCTCACACGATGACCCATAACGACATCCAAGTTGATCCTTCAACTTGGAGAAAGGAGTTAGGATCACCTGAAGGCGCCAGAAGGTTTACATGCACTATGTAGGTAGTTTGAATTCTATTTTACGGCAAGTGAATTGTAGATCGACATATCTTTTGAAGAAAGTTTCTATGAGCGATGGCTTTAGTGCTCAGCTTTTTTATTTATAAGCATTTTACGAAAATGGTGGTTTGCTGAGCAGAATTGCAATGTCGTTTGATATATTAGCTCCTATGGCACGCTTTCCACTTTTTGTTTTAGTAGGAATTAAGGGTGAAGATGCTTATTGATAAGGGTGATGTTTTAAGGGAGAAAAAGGTTGAAATATCTGTTTATACTCATCGTTGGCATGTGCAGAGGCCGGAAGCAAACTTTTGGCGTTCGGCAGTACCAGCGGTCACTTCATTGTGTGTGAGAAAAATACGCCATTTCCATGAGGAAGGGTGCAAATGCTGACGGCGGATGCAATGCATAAATTTGTGAAGCCAAAACAAACGCATTTATAAGGCGTGCACTGAGCATCGCATCAGTTTAGCTGGCTGCTTGTGCTTGTTCGATGAGGTGACCGCAAATATTTTTCTTCTCGCACTTTTCTTTTCACTCTTCACCTTTTCCTCATATCATACTTCTTTTATTCCTTCTGTTGTATTACTCATTCATATTTCTTCTATACTGTACTAGCTATACAGTCCATATACTCTACTAGTTCATATACTTTTATTACTGTACTTCCTTGACGCACTGCATGAACTTTCAAAGATTTCAAATTCATAATCGCATATCGTAAAATTTTCTCGTATCGCTTTTCTTCATGCGTAAATGAGCCGTTGAACTAACGTTTCAATTCCTTTTCGCCAACTGCTGAACAAATTCACACCATAGTACTGCGATTGCATATCTTTTTAATGCCTTAATACAAATCTTTGTTCATATATTTTAGCATCAATGCTGGCAATGGAAAAAATGATATGGATGCCTAAGATGACACCAATGAGTTCAGTCATCTTTCCTTGAGAGTAGATTCTGGTAGGCAATCAATGTAATGACTTCTTATAAAGCTTGACCTATCAAACCGTTTCATCTGTGCGGTTCTCGAATTGTTGTAACCAATTGGTCGTAAATGGCGGATAGCCCGAAATTCAGTGGAAAATTTTACCTAAACTATGAAAATGAATCCCATTTAAAACGTCATATGTAAATGAATTGCTCATATTGAATGGTCATTTGAAAATTTCTGCTAAAGACAAATAAGATGCTTGATTCTCAAATGCAAATGCGCTCATAGCATGTGTAGAAAAGTTTATTTTCAACAACTTTAGGTAGATTCCTAATTGATTTGATAAGCTTTCTATTTGATGAACTTCTTACCCATTGAGAATGCTTGAAAAATTAAACTCATATATTCCTCATTCTGATTGTGCGATATGTGCTGTTAGACTAACTTAATCGTCACAACAATAAACTACCAGTAAATATTTCAATCTTCCTAAGCGATTTAAAGCATACGGTTCAATGCGTATATGTAGAGAGAGAGAGAGAGAGAGAGAGAGAAAGAGAGAGAGAGAGAGAGAGCTGTTGGAGTTTTCTAATGCATCGATGAGAGGTCTAAACATGAGTATATGGCTCAAAGGCGTGGCTATATTTTCGTGAAGAGCGGAAGAAAAAATTCGCACATACTATGAACGTTGATGTTACATGAACACTCAGCGGTGTTATTAGCATTATCAACGAGTTTCATCAGCTAGCGATATTCTATCGGCGTTTCATATATATGTTTCTCTATGCATCACTATTCATTGAGCGCCTTTTTCTATAGTCGATATGGCTTGTTTGCTCTTTTTTTTTTCATCTTTTAGCTACCAGAATAATAGACAATTTTATTTTCGGCTTTAATCTTGCTTTTTCTTGTATGTACGCAACGTGTCTGGCATTCGGCAGCTATTTCCATCGCTTGCAACCGTTTTCTTATCGTAGTGGAACGGCTCAAATTGCAACTCGTAACTAAAGGTACTCACAAGGATCCACATCCTTGATTTCGCAGTTGAAAGGCAACGGTTACGGTAGGGATGAGGCTTTTGATCTTTGGAGTCCTCATGCTGTCTCGATCACTTGGAAAACCAGCTGTATCGTCATGAGGGTCATGAGCCAGCGGACGCTTATGTTTCACTATTTACACTACCTGTGGAAACGATGTTTTTTAATGGGATTTCTCTAATTAGGGGCAAGAGGGGGGAGGGGAAAACGAGGACTAATGAAGCGCGAGCTTTGACAATGAAACGTCTCCAGATGTCCCCACAAACCGTACTTGCATCATGCACGTACCAATCATGAGTTTTTCATTGGATGCTGCATTCTCTATTCACTCATTTATATTGAGTATGAATGCATATTTATGGTGTTTTATAAGACCTCATAGCCAGATGGATGCAAGGGTGGAAATTAGACGGAAATTCGTTTGCTGATTTTTTTGCAAAACGGATGCTATTGGATATTGTCGGTTACATAGTGAGAGCCGAAAATTTTAGTCTTGGAACAGAACGACAGATTTTGTTTTTTTTTTTTGCATCTAAATACTCGCCTAAACGTTTCAGCTTGAAATTTATGCTAAAAAAGAGTCGAAAACTTCGATTTTCCTTCATTCTTTTTGCAAAATTTCTATCAAAAAACCTTTTCTGGTAACAGAAGTATGGATCTCTGTGTTTTTCTCACTAAAAGTTTCAGTTAGAGATTAGTGAATGATGAAATTCGATGAATCTAAATCTAAAATCAAAATCATAGAATGATTTTGATGTGACAACTGTACCGGTGGCGATGATACAGATATAATAAGTTTTCTTATATCTTTGAATCATATTCGTATTTTAGATGTGGCTAAGATCATTGCTAAATCATTGTTAGTAAGAGACGAGAAAGAGAGAGATGGAAATCAAAAGTACGAGGTAGAGGTGGTTAGAACACTGATTTTTAGCTGCTTCGAAGATGCTTATTACGCGTTTCGTTGACATAACGGATGATTGCTCTCGCCTAAACAGTTAAAGTACTAGGTTCAAATTCGCGCTACTTCCCCAAATTTTTCGCTTCTGTAATATCTCCGCTTCCTTATACTGATAGTTTGAAAATTTTGCAAAAGAAAATATGTTTTGTCATGATCAAACATCAGCTTTATTGTCTATGGGAATGTAAAATTTCTATCAACTCGGAGTTTATTTTACAACAGGTAAGGTAGGGGAAGAAGTGGAATTTTTTTTTTAATTCCACCTATATGCAGCGCGCAGTTGAGGCCTTTATGGCATATTGCTTGTTTTGAAACTTGTTTTTGGCGACCTGAAACAGAAGAATGCGTCAATCACTGATATGAACGAACTGGAATATTTCTCAGATTGGATTTTTGGACGTGCACAGTTTTATAACAAAGAATCAAATGAAAGTTAAGCCTGCCTTATTTTAGCTATTCCGAGTTAGAAGAAAAAATTCGGCCTTTTATTGCATGATTTAGCCTCTATGCACTGCGATGAATTTTCGCGGGAGAGACGCAAGTGAGACGCTTGGAACATTTTTTGTCTCTATGGTATTAGAAAACGAAAGAGATGACCATATAGGAGTAGAATAACACAAGTACGGTATTGTGAGTTCAATAGTAAGTAATAAGGGCCTTTCGATGATATTGCATGCATCTACGGTGTAAAGCACGACGAATGCAGTTTGCGATTTGCAACATGTTTTCAGCAGCAAAGCATTTCAGTGAAGATCAGGTTCGATTAGAACGCCGCAGACACGGATATCATCGCATATAAAAAAAGCAACAAAAAACCTCAATCTTCTAGTCGAAGAAAACATTTATGGGGAACAATGATGTGAAACATCTAGCGTTTTTTTTTTTTTTTTTGTGAAACATTTAACCGCAACAATTCCGACTAGTTGGCGAATGTGTTAAGTTCTTTTTTTAGAATGTGAGAGTTGCAAGAAGGAACTTGCAATGGGTAAATAAATTTTCAGATAACCAGTAAAGAGTCTGGTACCGCTCCGAAAATTACCGGAAACAGCGCTAGTATATCCAAGGAACAAAGCGGAACCCAGAACGCTTCATTGCGAGACACCACTACGAATCGGGTACGAGGCATACTAGCCTACCATCAGTTCTCACTTGGAAACTTCAACAACATAAAAAAATACCACTTCAGCCAAGCGTTGACGTCATAATTTTTGCAGTTGCAAGATGATTTTTTCAATTAACGTAAACATCCATCCGATCGCCTAAACGAGAAATAATTTCCGGCAGCGGCATTGTTTCATCGTTTCGGTGATATAGCACGGTTTTGTTCTGTGACGGAAAGTAAATTAAAAGCGGAAGGAAACGTCAGACTTGGGGCTGTGCGACGCAGTTGTTTCCTGTTTGTTTTCCGTGTTACCAGCTAATATTATAGCACACTTTCGTTCCGTTGATCGCTTTTGAAATGCTTATAAATAATTGCATTCATTTCTAGTGGATTTATTAACCTAGATGAGTCTTGGAAGCTTTTAAATTGCCTGCTTGCACGTGCCTGTGTGTATTTACCTGTGCACATCTGTGTCTTCTTTTTGTGCATGCATCTGTGCGTATCCACGTGCAAGTGCATGTATGTGTGCACGTGTATCTGTGTGCGTGTACATACGCGTGTATGTATGGGTGCTGAGTCATCTGGACCCGAAAAATTGCAGTGTGTATTACGAAATTTTCTTAAGAACAATATGTAACCGGGAGGGTTGATATGTTAACGCTTGCTGGAGGTAGATGATAGCTCTTTGGGTCGATTTACTTAGTATCTCAAATGCGGATAGGTGTATGGCTCACTATATAATATCACCGTTAATATTTGCTTGAGTCAGAAGCTTGGAAACTGTGCGTTTAATTCGAGCGAGATAGAGGAAGGCAAAGGGGAGGAGAGGATAGGTGAATTGATTGCAACTTTAGTCAATACCCTTAACGCGTACGAGTAATTTTTTAGCTGTATACTGATGTCTCGATTGATTGCGTAAACTTAAAAAATGAGTCGTCATATCTTGTTGTCTTTTTGAGACAGATTCTTTGGGAAGTTTCATCAGACGCGCAAACGTCCTCAACCCTCAAGCCGACTTTGTGACGGTACCTCTTGTTGTTGTCTTACTGCATAAACTTTAGAAGTGGGCATTTATCTCTCATAAGTTTTTTGTAGGTCGGGTGCTGGTTCTGTGGAATTTTATTTACTCTTGGACTCACATCACTGCCGCTATTTCAGAAATAAGCCATCGAATCCACTGACATGTTAGAGCTAGAATGTTATTGCTTAGTAACTTTTAACCAGCACACCAATCACCTTCACTTGCGAGTTACCTTCAAATAATATTATTGTCTCTGGACTTATTATATCAAATTTAAAGTAGAACCTCACGTGTAATCGTTTTATTAAAAGTGAACATAATTGATCCTTAAAATGCTATTTAGCAAATTTTTTACTATCAAAAGACAGCGCATACTTTGACATGCGCTAATAGTTCATTTTTTGCTTATACAAGTTCAAATATTATGCGCAGAAATTGATCGTTTGAAGCGATAAAGAATCGCTGCTTGAATAATTTCTCACATTTACAATAGTCTTTTTTATCAGATATGTTTATCTATTCCAGTTCGTTTCGTTAAGCGTTATTGGTTAATGTTAAATGTTAAACAGACTAAATATTTTAGACGATGAATTACTGAGTCGACCGAAAAAAAACACTGAGACGGCCATTATGCTGAATTTTATAATTTTCGAACTAATTTTTTTGTATTGAATAGAGATGACGTCATCGTAATCTTTTTTTCAGAAACTCTACTACAGTGTCTACATTCATTGCTGTATTTGTCTACCAGAGTAATTATATGTAATATATAATTTGTATTCTCCAGTCGATCGATTTAGTTGCATGAAACAGTAATACTTACGTTTTCTCATTAGTCAAGTAAGGTGTTGCTAAGTGAGGGGAAGAGGGGATTGCTGGGAAAAGAGATAGGTGAATGTTTTTCAAGTTGTTAACAAATAATTTTTACTGATAATTGCTTGGTTTTGTTGACAACCGGTTGCCGTTTGCTCGTATCGCTTTTTGTTTACTAATGTGCACTATTTAAAAAATCAAAATTATAAGCAACATAATCGAGCAAAATTAGGAGGTTGACATTACATTAAGGTGTACTGACGTAATCGATCTTGCATATTTGATCGTCCAGGTGTTTTATTGTCCACATCACTGCACGGTATTATATTTCTTCGTATTTTAATCCTTGAGAATTATATTATGTAGCATATTCAGCGCTGGAAACACGATTTGAATATGCAGTGAATTTCTTCTGAGGCAAGGACATTGACCAAGTTTTGGTCATTCAGCAATTGTTGACGAATATGAATGCATTGCATGCATGCATTCACGACTATTCTTTTATTCTGAATGCTCAACGATCGCATTTCTAATTGATCTGCTTGATTCTTTGTTTTTTTTATATTCTGTTTTTTTTTTTAAATGAACACAAATCGTCCAACTCAAAAAAAACAAAGAAAATTCTACGAATGTATTTTATTGAGTTATATTTTATATATTTTGCTAGCAGATTTTGTGAGTTTTGGAGAACTGTTGGATGAGAGAAATGTTCATTTCTAATACTGTAGCTAGCTGTTCCGAAGCATTGAGGATAGTATCGATGATCAAAGAGGACAAACTTTGGGCTCATGCTTTAAGATTCAAACCTGGATTTTCCATTGTTCTCAAAATTAACACGACCATGTTGTGGGCCATTCTATATTATATCTGTTAAGCATTTCTGAACTGTTGTTATGCAAAGTTCAATTCTGAAATTATGACCGTTTGAAATTTTGCTTTGCCACAAATTTCGGCTACTTGTATAGTCGCGGAACCACTGACACTTCTTAGGTAAAAATTACCCTGCGGGTAGGGAAATTGCATGCTTTGATTTGCATATTGTGTTTTCTGTTGTTTTAGGAAATAGTTGAGCAATGAATTAGTCATGACGAGGGAGGCGTAAGCGAGCACATAAAAATTTGACAATATATGAATGTGATAATTTTTCAGGAAAACGCAATGCCAGGAACATCAACATCGAACAGCAAAGCGCCGAAAGATATCGAAGTAGCGCTGCAATTTTTTTACGAAGTGATGCGCACGGACAAAATCGAGATGCTTCTTGGCAGTGTGGAAGCAATATTCGATGCCGTTATTGAGTTTATCTCTCATCTCAAACACAAATCACCGCCCATTCTGGTCAGTAAATTACCACTATCTCATTTTGATGTCATTATATGTACCATTTAACCCCGATTTTAGATCACTGATAGACTTCCTAGCTTACTGAAAGAGGAGCGTATTATAAGGGAAACATGGGGTTTATAAAGTCCTGACGAAGGGCACATATAAGCCTATTTGAATATACATACATACATATATGCATATTTACATAGAGGCGTGTATGTTCAGTATATATATATATATATATATATATATATATATATATATATATATATATATATATATATACATATATATATATATATATATATATATATATATATATATATATATATTCTGGTGCATGGCGTAATGCGCCCACCGGAGTGTCGTATAACGTACGCACATGAACTGACGGGAGTTCATAACACGAGGTTGATGACTAGCGAAAACGTCCGCGGTAGCTCAATGGTAGAGCACTCGCCCGGCAAGCGAGAGGTCGCGGGTTCGTCCCAGTCTGCGGACGAGTTTTCACTGGTCATCAAAAACACTCATTGTCATCATTCTCAGTCTGAGCCGGACTTCAGTTGGCTCAAAACTCAAAAACATCCAACATATATATATATATATATATATATATATATATATATATATATATATATATATATATATATATCTTGCCATACGATATTTCGATCATTTTACGAAAATGTTTTTACATTCGCTATTCAGCCTATTCGGACGCTGAAGGGCAGTTTTCAAAAAAAAAAAAAAAAAAAAATCTTGGAAAAAGTTGGTGCTTCATCTTTTACAGAATTATCCCCTGATGTTGTCCGTGCTGTTCATATTCATTTTCACAAGTTTTGCTTTCTCTTTGTTGTTCACATTGCCCTTCAGGCAGTATGTATGCTAATGGAGATAGAATCTGAAGGAATAAAACATTTTCTAAATTTAGACGACGGTGATTAGACATATCAGCTGTTTATCGATGTGATGCAACGAATTATGCGACAATTCTTTTGCGCTCTATGCGTGCGCGTTTTTTGCACATCAACAGCATATGAAATTGCGGCCAATAGCAGAAAATGTCTCGATGCGTTGACTGCATCGTTCGTCGCAAAAAGCAACGATGATCCTATTTTCTCGGTGATTCTAATTTTGCAGCATTATATGGCGCATGATAGCCTCAAATATATACTCACGTAAACACATCCGCAGTAAAAGAATACTGTGGATTGCACTAAATATAGCATCAGTTTAGGTGAGATAGGATAGTAGGGGAAGCTGAATGTTGGAAAATGACATATGCTTGGGATAAAAAATGCAATTACAAATTGAGCAGAGCGATCACTAAATCATGCCAATAAATGCTGATCGCTTCTAAGCCGGAAACTGCATTCAGGATGCACTTGTGGCACTTCTCGATTGGGCTGAGAACAAGATGAACGATGAGGATATTAAAGGAGCAAAGTCGATCAAGAGCGAGGGGGTCCGGCTGGCAAACGATCTGCAAAAGGTGCACTATTAATGCTTTCTCAGCCACAATAAGCGTCGATGAAACACTGCGAGATATATTTGCCAGTATGACAGACTGAATTTTTTTTCTCTCAGTTTTGAGTGGTTGCACATAAACACTTAATACTGAAGTGCATGAAATGAGGCCAGGATGGAATAATTTGGCCGGAAGTGCTTTTTTCTCATGAGAGCTTGAATATAGGTTTCTTCTATAAGGGCAGGATTGGTTGAGGCTTTTCGGCCATCAAGTTATGTTCAGCGTGATGGATGGTACTTATTAGACACTTATGAGAGGTGAACTGCTACGCTGTTTGCATTAATCTAAAGTTTTCGTGGCCGGTGACGCTGTGCTATCTTGCATTCCGTGAATAATTGTCGCATTTCAATCGTGCACATCGTCGTCCAAATTCTCATGACCAAATAGTTTGCAGAATCTAATAGAGTCTGATAACTCGTTTCAGCCCATAATTAGCCTTTTATCAAGACGTGATATTAAGATGCATTTCCGTAAGTAATGATGTTACAGTATTTGAAGTCTGCTCATTTTAGTATCGGAATGGAGGTTATGGCGATTGTTGAAATTGTTGAAAGTGTGCTGGTGTAGGTGAAATGAGTCCATTTGCTAGAATGACATCAAAGCGAGCCTCAAATTCTTCTTTTTGTTAAGCGGGAGTGGCGATGTCAGTTGTTAACTTACTCATGCTCTTATGGTCAAGTGCTTTCCTAAAGCAAATTAAACTATAGCCATTTCATAGAGTCATCGCTCTAAATAAATGTCTACTGTAGAATTTCATCTATTTTTAAATAATATGACTCGCTGTTGATGTTCTTAGTGGGATACTCTGATATACTGTAGTGATATTTCGCTGATCGAATTGTCGTGCTTCGATGGGGAATCTACGTCATAATATTTAATAATTGAGGAAGGTAATCGGCAATTCACTTACATGGTCCTAGTGTTGAGCTTATTGGCATACAAGTAAGATATTTGTATTCGCTTTGAGTAGAGCTCTCGAATTAAATGCAATATCTTGTTCATTTCCGTTAACGGAAATTATGCAATTTAGAGTGAGCTGTATGAAGTGTTTTTATCTACCTGTGTCGGATTTTACAGCTTTGAGAGTTTTCAGTTGTTCGTTGTTTCAGAAAATCTTGGAACATAATGATAAGGCACCACCTACAACTACGCGTACTTCAGCGAGTTCGCGTCGTCAACGTCGCGTAAGTCCACCATCAACCGATTCCGGTTTCTTTACCGATTTCAGTAGTGAAGGATCTCCAAGCATCAATCGCTCGTTTAGCCGTACAGGTGAGTTCCTTAGATATTTGCAGATTCGCTTATTCGTTTCGCTTGCTCGCATAAGTCATAATAGAAGTATAATGAGTGTTTTTTAAGTGCGTGTGGCGAATTTTCGTTAAATAACTAAACTGGAAATTGCTGCGAATTAAGTATAGAACAGTATAGCTATTTGCTTCCTTAGTATTCGCTTTCAGGATTCACTTAGAGGTCACACTTGCATTCCAAGAAGAAATGAAAAAACGAGAAAATTTTTGCATAATTCGCTCATTATGCTTGTTATGACTTTTTAAAATGCACGTCCTCTAGTTTGGATATGAATTTTTCTTCTTCTCCAATCACCTGAAACATCACTAACTCCAAGAAAAAATTTAATTTTGCAATCAGCTAGCATGTTGATAGTCTTTGGACATTTTCTCTCGCCGCAGTTATTTCCTTTTTTTTATCGTATGATTCATGTTTCCCTATGGGAATAGGCACAGCAGCTGTACTCTTTGAGAGCCTGTTTTGAGAATTTCATTTTTTTTTGTCATCTTTCGATTGCCTCCCATTACTGACAGTGTCATCTCACAGTGTCGGAGGTAATGTCTCATATGAAAGTATCAAATAATCTCATAGAGGGATCGCAGTTCATGAACACATTTAAGTTCCTAACAGTTCATTGGTAAATCCTTATGGTAATTTATTGGTGCCAAAATTTGCGCCATGTTTTTTGTTGTTGTTGTCGCTTTTACTATTTTAACGTTGTTCGCATAAGGTGAGGAGGGATAAAGTAAGGTTTACTATTATCTCATATCCCGGTTCAATATTGTTGCAAGAGTTATAATATGATGTGTAAAATTAGCTGCAATTAGGTCAACAGGTGCTTTCAAAACGTTAGTCTTCATTCACACCTTGTAGTTGTTGTGCTTAAAGGAACGATTTTTTCAAACATTTGTCCAGAATTTAGATTTTCTTGCATTTTTGTTGTGCAACTCAAAAAAAGCCCTCTTTAGAAATTTTTTTTTGCTGCATTCTTCTCTAGTTTCTCTCTCACATCTTCACAAATTTCAACATTCAGCTATTTTTTTTTCCTTTTTAGTTCTCAACATCATACGGCAGATGTGTTTCTTTTGTAGATGGCACACAATTTTAAAATTTGCTTCACATAAGCGCGTTGTGCCGACAATTTACCCATGCGCATGTATTTGTCTGTCGGTCTGTCCGATAGCGCGTCATAGATCAGTCAATATATAACGTAATCCACCTTGATCGGTCAAGATCGCGAAAGGTTATAGATATTTGAAAGTAGAAAAATGCAAACATTTAATGTCAATTGGCATTTCACTTCTCATCAGCTGTGTTGAAGAAAAAAGACTGCTTGAATAGAATTTCTATGTGATGCATACCTCATTGTCTTTGGGCTTTTATGAGATGAAATTTAATAGCACGAAAATTATTTGGAATCGAGTTGCTCTACGCTCCTTTGAAAAGCAAAATAAGGCGAGTAGTGGAATTTCTGCATGTTATAAAGCGGGAAAACCGTTTTTGCGCTTTGAAGCAATAGCTCCACCGATTATTACACCCTTCTCCTCCAAAATAAACCACACCTTTCATCGTTTATCTCAAAATTTTTTATTTACTTTCGTATTTTCACTCATTGTAATGCACTGGCAAAACTGTGGAGATGTTACCTGTCCTCAAAAGTACGTGAAGAACCGTGTTAAGGTGACTGGCATAGTATACGCTTTTTGCGCTTCTTTCATCAAATCAGCCAATTTTCTTTAAGTCATGAGCAAACAAGAAAATATACGAGATATTGCTTTAAATCTTAGCCGATCTGTTCGTAGTTATAAATTCCGTGCAAAAGATTTTGTTTTTTCTTGCAACCTATCTGATGTAAAATACAAGCGAACCGATATGCAAATTGCATGCAAATTTTCCGGCATCATTAATTATTTGTCACTCCTCTTGAATTTGTTTTCTCCTTGAAAGGCTGCAGCAATAATCCCATTAGTGTGAAATTTCTCAACCCTGGCCCTCGATGGTTCTCGAGTTGAAACTACAATTCAGACCGGGAGGCACATGCATTCTTATGCGTAGACTAGACTTCGAGTGTTGCACGTAGCAAAGGTATATGGAAACCAAAATTTTAAGAAATTTTATTCGACTTTACCTTTCTTTTGCTATCACATGAATAAATTTATTTCAGAGAGTACGAGTGCTTCGGGAACAGATCAAAGTATTGACGACCTATTGGCACAACTGAATTTACGACAAGTTGCAAAGTTCGAGCCGATTTTCCCGACTGTTGAAAACGATGACAGTGACGATGATGATTCAGCTGTTACTGTTGATGAGCATCGGTATCCTTTCATCGCAGTATTTCCATGCCTACTTTTCCTTGACTGAATTGGTCCTTTTATTGTAGACTGGAAATTGGATCCTTAAAAATTATGGCGGGGGATTACGAGCCTCGACAACAGCACCTTGACATCTTGCCAATTGGTCGTCTCCAGTGATGCCATATAACTATGCCAGGCTCTCTCACCGAATTCCTATTCTGTCCCCCGTAACGACAAGTCCTGGGGTTCAAGGGTCTCCGACGTTAGCTGTAACGACGGCTACTGCAACCGTAATACGTAATCCCACTTTTTGGCCCTTGTTTTGAGCACCTCTAGCAAAGAAATTTTAACGCAGGTGGGGAATAGGGGTGTCCAGCTTTCGTGCGTGGTAGTGGAACACAGAAGGGACACCAGACATACCATTAATAAAAATATGAGCTGATGACATTCAACACTGCATTTTGCAAATTATAGAAAAAAGTGGAATTTAATAGTAGAACTAAAATAAGAATTTTTTTTTTGCATTTATTGAGTGAAAAAGGCAAAGCAATAAGCCCAGGAAACTTTGGAAATTATTCACTGCAGCTGGACTTAAAAGCGAAAGAGACTGTGATTTTGAGTGCACACACTGCTGTACCATTCCGCGCGCCAACGATAACGATAAGTAACACAGTTGTTTAGTGGCAACAAGGTCGTATAGAACGAGGACAGGTGGAAGGTGTCCCACATTTCGCAGGACATAGTGCACACTTACTGTTCTCGAAATAATGGAATAGTTTTTCCTTAAAATGGCTACATTGCCACCGAATCGTATAGCTTCACTTTCCATGAATTGGCTGCATTCGATCAATCTTCCCTTTCTATTTACTTCCAAGCGAGTGTGATGTTTCTTTTGGTGAGTAACTGTGAATGCATACTGATAAAAAATACCTACTATTAATGAATCTTCTTTCATTGGGTTTGAAGCTTTGCTAAAAATTGCGGCATTGATGTCCCATAGATGGAGTAGACAAAAGGGTAACACAAACTCCTTTAAGAGTCTTAGCTAAGTTTATCCATAAGTGCTGAATTATTGCCGTCACCAAAAACTTTTAGCGAACATCACAGGGAATATTAAATGATAACCTTTCGTCCTCGGGATGTTGTCATTGAAAGTAAAAAGGGAGAATCTGAATTGAATCGTGAAAGTGAAAATTTTAGGCACAGAGTCCTTCAGATTGTGACGATGCGGCGACTGATGATAAAATGGCGTTTTATAGAGGCTTTAAAACTCTATGTGCTTTGAATTTCGTCACCTGAATTTGGACACATCAGTTCATATACAGCAAAGTATCTAACTTGTTTACAGCTTGCACTTTACATGGGCAATTTTCAGCGAGGAGCGTGAAGAAAAGAAAGACACAAAAACTTGCGAGGAAGAAGTACAGCGATTAGCAGATGGAAGCGAAATTCGAACTAAGAAAACGCGTACATTCAATTTGCAACAGAGCAGTAAGCATGTAAGTAATAACGCATTTTAGTCATTTTTATTGTATTCTTTCTACTAAGCATGCTTCCCATAGATAATTCCTGAAAAATTTTCCATTCGTCTTGCCAATGTGACACGAACGTTTTATTGGAGATGATTTCGCATTTTTCTTTCTTCTTCTTCACATTTCTCATCGTACTGTTTGGCAGGATTCAGAGGCACTCCCCCACATCCTGCAAGACACCCTCCCGCTCTTCCTCTGCCTCTTCCACTGGAAATCATCGATTAATGTCTCGCTACCGACTAGAGCTCACATGGATACCACATTTTCTTTACAACATTAGTTAAATGTAAGAAGAGTAATAACTGGAGAAAATACTGGCAATGCCCAGAGAGCGACATTGGAGAATGTTTTCGGGCAGAGCATGCAATGAAATTAACAACCCGTAGGCAAAAGCATGAAAATATGTTGTCCATGCTGTAAACATTCCTAACAATGAACATAAATTCATTGTTGAGTTTTCGGTTTCTTTCTTCCTTTCAACTCACGTAATAATAATAGTGGTGAGCGAAATTACAAGTTCTGGGTTATCGCGGTTTATTTGGAAAGTTTCGTAAGCAGGACTATTAAAATTCTTGAGCAATCAAGCACTCTTCCTGCAAGTTTTCTTCAGCTCTCTTCTATGAATGTTGAAGAGTTCTTCCAGGTGATGTCGCAGGTGATACTACCTAATGTAACAGCTTAATTACTTAAATGTTGTAATTAGCATTTCGAGACATAATTCGACACTTTGAAACACTTTAAAATCCAGACACATTAACGTCACGTTGTCATTTTGAGGTTAACCATTGCGTGCATAAAGGGGCGTAATGCACACATTTTTCGCCACACACAGCAAATATTGATAAGAATTTTGCTTTCTAAAACTGAGGCTAAGATTTTCGCGTTTTTGAAATTCTTTGAAGCCGCTTTGTAAATTCCCAAGCATAAAGCTCATTGTGGTGTCGTCATATCTGTACGTACGTATATGTCTGCACGTGTCTGTGCCACCCCCTCCCGTCTCCCTTATTTATGCAGTAGTTTCGATTCGGGAACTGCTTGGAGAAGCAAAATATGATGTGTGATGTACACCACTGGAAATGTCAAACAAAAACTTTTCTGTTGATCCAACACCTTTCCAAAGAATTGCAGGCCTTCACAATTAGCAGAAGGTTTGCCATCATTTTGCATCGAAATCGTAAAAGTGTGATGCTTCTGAGATTGGATCATAGTTGCGTTGAAATTTGAAGACATTATTGCATATGTTTCACTGTTTGTCGGTAACTTATGAAATGGTTTGATGAGGTGAGAATGATGGCGCATATCGTACCAGCTCTGCTGGCACCTAAGATATGCCAACTGCTTTCATATAACTATTTTTTAATGTTCCGAACTTGAGATATTCCTTGCGATGTCAAAAAAATGGAAGGAATATTACACTATTGCTAACATTCGGCAGAAATGTTTTGTGTTGTTACACGTTGCAGGTTACAATTCGAACTCACGGTGGTGGTGGTGATGATGAACAGGTGAAGAATTTCCAAGATGGTGACATTTCGTTCAACGATGATATTGAAACCGAGGACTTCTTCACGACACCGTTAAAACCACGTTTTGGAAAGAATCGAGGTGCTGGTGTTGGTGCCACCTTCGGCGACCGTCTTCCCAGAGAGGCTACCCCACCTGAAGATGGCACTTCACAAAAGATCAAGACTGTGCAACACTCAAATGCCGTAAAACAGTGCGTTTTAATGCTTCCAGTGAGAAGTGAGCTGCTCCAATTCATTGCATATTAATGGCGTCTAGCGCTTCCTCGAAATTGTGCATCATATCGCCGATCTTATTTTTTTAAAAATTTGCACAGTTTAATTTTATACTTCTTCAAGTATTTCAGTAAGGCTGGAAAGGGGTGCAAAACATCAAGCCGAGTTATGTTTAGAGTGAAAAACGAAAATAAAGTCTTCAAACAGTATTGAATTTTAATTTCTCCCATCGCCGTTTTGCAGTGTTTGTCTCGGAATCTCTCTCTATTCAACTGTTCGTTTGTATTTCATTTTTGATCCTTGTTTCATTAAATAATTTTAAGAATATAACAAATGTTTATTATTTATAGGAGTGTTGCAAAAACGGCAAAACGAAATGGTAAAGTGATCAGTGACGATGCGGCACATAAAATCGACACAAGCGAGTTGAATGCGAAACAAATCGAAACGTTTAAAGTGAGTTCTCATGAATCGCTTCATAGATCGTGAACATGTTAGCTCTAACTAAATAAGCAGATACACTTTTGAGTTAGGTATCATCGAATTGACAAGGTTGACAAATGGACGTACAATGCCGACGGTCAAAGCACTTAGTATGGTCAGAGTACTTAGATGCATTACAGAGTTGCTTTAGAAATAGAGATTATTGTGCTAATACCACCTCTGCTTGAATGGAAAGAAGTTACTAATGTGAAGCAGTGATAAATCTTAATGATGAAGTCGATAAACGTCACCATATCTATAGCAACATTTCAGCACATAATTTAGAAAATATTTTTAAAAAATTTTCCATCTTGAGCCCCAATAATATCTTCATTTAATCTTGTTCACTACTGATAAGTTTTGAAAAACCAAATAAAATCTGAAATTATGGAAAAAAAGCGACAAATACTAAAAATATTTCGTATGGATTGTTCGAAGCCATATTGTGATAACAGAGTAAAACTCTAATGGCCAAACTAGAAACGGTATATCCGGCAAGATTTGGACGCTCGATTGTCATTTATCTTCCGAGTATCAATATTGCCATTCCCGTATGGTATATCGAAATGTCGATGGAATAGTTTCCTTCGAGAAGGATGCCTGTTTGAAAGGCGTTAGAATGGCTTTGTGCTGGCTGAATGTAAGATTGCTTGCGTATCTTTGTTACGTAAATATTAGCTCACGTCAGTGGACACTCACTTACACTCAACTTGTGACAGATTTATCGTGTTTCGTTGCCAAGTTATCGTAATGCATTCGTTGATTTATCAATGCTGAAATACTTTTCTTTTATTGCGAAAGTTTATTGCAACTGCTAACGAGGTGATCCAGGAAGGAGAAGGAAATATAGGGAAAGCAGACGCAAAAATTGCTGAAACCTTTAGCTTCGTTGCAGTCGGTTAAATTTGACGAGGAGACGGCCTCTGCATCAGAATTTTTGAATAGCACTTCCCCGACGTCCTTTCTTTCCCCCTCCCCCACCCCCTCTCGCCATGCCTACCTTACGTGACGCTACTGGTCTTTTACAGTGAACACATGAACACTTAAAGAAACGTCGAAAACAACTCCTATTTGCGACTTTCTTAGATAGGCACCTATTGATGAAGCACTTTCATTTTAGGGCGAGAAGCTGCTTGATCGTCAAGGTAGTGGTTCGTACGAGGAGCAGAGTGTCGTGAAAATGGGTCTGCCATCAGGGTCGTCCTCACCACCGCCCGTACCACCGAAACGAAGGCACGTAGTTCAGTATATGCAGGTGAGCATTGTTTTTGTTTGTTTTAGCATATTTGAGATTGAACCACTTAAGTTCACTTGAAAAAAAATGGAGGAAAACTGCCTGGAGAATGAGGTCTTAGGGGGATGAAGTTTTCACTGCGTTATGCATAGGTGTCAATTTGATTTATAATATGGGAAGAGGGTCATTTTTAAAAGATCCGGAAATATGTTATCAGGCCATGCAGAAAATAGCTATAGGATAGTCTTGAGTTAGAGATCAGATCGTTTCTAAACGCATCTGGTGAGGTGCGTAAGTAGTTGGATGCAGTTAGTTGCATATTAAGGCACAAAATTTTCAAGTTCACGTATCTCGCCTGCTTAAGATCACATATTCTTTGAGGGTTGCATACATCGCACATTTTCCATTTCAAAATACTCTGACAGAAGAGGAGAGGAGGAGGTGATAACGTTGCTTCCTTGTCTGCTTCATTTTCCATGCTCGTGACCATCCAGAATCGTTGCGCTTTTGCTATTCTCTTTTGTTTTCATGTTTACTGTGTTATATTAGCTTGCCCGAACGCTGCTGAGTGTCGTTAGTTGCCTAATTGCCTCCTACATTGCGAGTCATATTTTAGCTGAATTTTCTAAACCAATTCACATTTTTATTGGTCATCAAAGAAGGGTTCCTTGCACCAATAATGCAACAGTTCCAGATTTGTAAACATATGCGAACTTGATTCGGCGGAAACGTGCGCGTCGACTCAAAATTGCGTAATTGAAATTTGGCCTTGACGAATAATTTGATTTCTCCCTATGCAGTACGATGATAAATTATGCATTCGAGATGGAAAAACTCATCGAAATATCCATAAATTGTTCGCATTTCGAATCGTCTTACTTGAAAAAATCAACACTTTGTTTATTTTGTTATTTGCAGACGTTTGGTAATAAAAAGGAAGACGAAAAGGATGATTTCTTCAAAGGTGCAACGCTGGCGTCGTATATTGTTCTCAACGACAATTTGCGATATCATGAAGAACAATATCGAAAGCAAATATCATTCGAGTTCTCTCTCTCGGGTTAGTGATGTTTGTCTTCGTAAAGTTTTTCGATTTTTTACCACGTGCAATGTCTTCGAGTGTTTTAGAGCGTTAGTGTAATCAGCAGAAATTCGCATATTCTTAGTCTTATGTAGATTATCTTTGATAAGCTCTGTTTGAACAGTTCCATTTCAACAGTTTGAACAGTTGATGAGTTCCATAAGTTCCATTGATAAGTTCTACTTGCGTATATGAATTCCGGCAAATTATTTACATATTAAAATAGCATTCAACCGATCAGGTTGTTCTTTATTGTCTTTTCAGTCGCTTTTTTTCATTTAAAAAGACCTCACACGGCGATCGATGCTTGCTTGAGAGCAAATTTGCAAATTTTATATGGTTGTTCGATCGAGCGGCATTTTTGCATATATGCATTTGGGAAGTAACAGCGAGACAACTAATGAGATATGTATGTTTATGGTGTGTCCGCATTGGTTCATGATACGGCGAACGATCATCCGAGTGCAATAGAACATTCCAGTTTCTGTGTGGAATGTGCATCACACACGAAGCGATCGAATCACGCAATTCGAAATAACACATCAACACAGCGCACTTATTCGCTGTCTTTTCATAGCAATTGCACCATTTCCCATGGGTCTTTTCTATAATGCATAGGCATATTCTTTGCTCGAAACAAAGATTCACCCAGACTCCCTTTTGGCATCCACTTATCGCTCTGTATGACGCCCATATTCTTGAAGTAGCTAATAATCATCCTCTTGAAGGTCATATATTAGTAATCCTGTACTTACAATCCACACCTGCACTTATACAATGGGAGAACAGTGGACGCTTGCAGTATGCGGCAGATGCCTGTGAGCTACCGTGGAATTGCCACTATCCATTCATTTTTTAAGGGTATCGTAGTTCGACATTGCACAGATGTCTTACTTCAGTTTATGTGGGAAAATATTCACGAATTTATCATAGATTAAAGACACATTATGTTGGTAGGATGCTTTTAGTATCTTCGATTTGTTATTGACCTATCCTCAGAATGCCAAAAACTTAGGTGTACTCCAACTGCCAACTTTTATATCATTGCTTGGCTACTGTTTATTTCCGCCTGAGCCCTTGTTGCCCGTATGATAGTGGAAATACAAACGCCTTTTATCTGCAAAAAAACATCGCCGTCTATATATTTAGGACTCTTGTATTTGCATATCGAGCCGCTAATAGCAACATGCTTGAAACGCCAACGGATCAAATACGTTCATATGATGGTCGGAACGGTAACGATCATATCGCCCGTATCCCGCTGATAAGATTCACAAAAACGCAAACTTTGGCATGTCTCAAATAGCAGTGATTGTATCCTCAGAATACCATCTAGTATATCCTTTACGAGCGATCGAAAATGCTTTCAAGTTACCACATAAATTTTCGAGGTTTCCTATGCTACATTTTTAAGATCCGGAAATGTGCTGTCGTCGACTTCCTCATGCTACTTTATAAACGGCCTTTTCGGTTTAGAGGGAATGATTTACGATATCTGGCATTTGTGAGTACATCACGTCGTGAGGGAAAATTTGTGACTATATTGACCGCTCACGTATTGCAGCAGTGATTAATAATATTGTTTTGCAACAAATCGGCCACCAGCTGTGATGTTCGACCATCAGCAAAGCAATAAATTGCGATGTAATGCGCGAAGAATCATTTGCATCGGTTCTTTTGTGTGGGGCAAGCCTATAGCCAGCCAGCTGGCTTGATGCATATAAGAGGCCGCTTTTACCTCCACACCTTCAACTAGCTATACAATGCGTATTTCGCTAGGATTTTTTTCCTTTTTTTTGCATGAGGCATAGCGTAGCAGGGCATATCTTTCATGCTTTATAGTCCCTAGAAATACATCGTGGCCATGGAATGTGTATTTATGAGTCTTTCTATACGAGGGATAAGGTATACTCTAGATTGGGTCTATGCGCTAAATTTGAACCCACTCGATCAGCTTTTAGATCATCGTCGGAAACTTCGTTTTCGCTTTTGCTTATCTAGCTGTAAAGTGCTGAAGAATATTTCCGTTTTATGTGCATTTCTTACCTGTCACTATTGAGTCAGTTATATTGGTAAATGGCACTTGCCACGAATCAGAACGAGTCACCGGTAGCCATAAATTCAGCTGCAGTTTAATTCACTACTACCAAATTTTTTAAAGCTACCAAGACTGCTGAGGTGATGTGAATGGCTTCTGCCATTAGTGAATCGACAACGTTAATCTTCTGAAGGTTACCGCCTCATTACTATTTAGTGCCTTCTAGCCCATAAAGGTCGTTAACAAGCCGATGTCAAAAGTTTATTCGAAATAATTTTTCACATCCGCTTTTGCACTTGGAAAATTGAATATGGAGATTTAACTGAAAGCTTAACAATAGTAAAAACGATTAACAAAAAAGCTTTACATTTGAGTTCATCTTAGAATCTTAATTCATCGTTGTACGATGACCTCGCATCAATACCTGTGCATAAATTCATCCGTGCATGTCTGATAGTTTCATCGCGCAAGAGCTGTGGTGATGAATTTTTTGTATGCAACTTATATGGCTGACCGCCTCTCTCTATTTTCATCATCGTTTATAATGCCCAGTGGCAGCTAAAGGCGCCGTTAAATTTCTTAGTAAGCCTTATTGTAGCATATCTTGAAGCTCAGAGTAGCATGCATATTTTGAAACGATTTTTTGAAAGCTTAGAGTTTTCCAGCCGGTTGGTCCCAAAGATCATGCATTGTTAGGTGTTTCGTCATTTTTGTGTATTTAGGCAGTTGATTTCGCTGCTGGGGTGGAGCCTTTTTGCCTGTTGGAGTCGCAAATTCTAATTGAGAGGGATGATGGTGTTTAGTGAGCAGAAAGAAGTCACGTCAGCTCTGCATTAGTTCGCAAACACTGCAAAGAACAGTTCTTGCTTCCATCTTGAGTGGCTGAGTGTTAGAACAACACTTCTGCTGTGTCGCGCATATGCAATAAATCGGATGACTCATTGTGGGATTCACTTGCGAGCGGCTGTGCAAGCGAATGAACCTTGTGATAAATTGTGTATATCGGCCATTTATCTCAGATGGAGCGACTAGGCTAGAAAGCATTAAAATATGGAGAATTTAGCGCTAACATTCAACAGAATAGTTTGAGAGAGATGCGTTTTATTACGGATCAGATTTGGGGGGTAAGCGGTCAGCTGAAGGCAAAAAGCATTAAGCACTTCGTATTATGATGCGTGCACGCAAACAAACGCGATCGCATGAATCGTCTTTGAAAAGAAATTTCTCGCTCTCGTCTATACTGAAACAACGATGACGAAACGCTCAATCTGATTGCCATTTCTCCTATACGAAGCGCAACTTGGCTTAAATGCTAACATTTGTTGCTAGCCTCGTAAGCATGATTTCTGGCACAGCGCGATACAATATATATATATATATATATATATATATATATATATATATATATATACATATATATATATATATATACTATTTATTTATTTACTTATTTGTTTATTTATTTATTTACATCAGGAGGACATGATCTACGAACTCATTTTAAAACTAGAAAAATGTCGACATCTGTTCTAGAAGAAATTTTTTTCCGATTCCTTGAAAAAAGAGCAATTGCTCTAGGTCAAAAATCGTGCTCAAGGATTTGATTGCTTGTGCAGAATAGCAGGTGTGACGTGCGTTCCTCAACTTTGCACCTAAGCGATGAGCCTATGAATCATTTTTCTTTTCTCCCAAACATTCCAAAATTCTTTAGCGATTATCCTAGCAAACTTATAGTGCGCATTGGAAAGAAAATTTTTCCTTGCAGCTGTCAGTAGATATAAAATGCACTTCCTTATTGTTGATGAGTTATCGTAAAACGAGGTGTTTGTTATAGGGTAGAAAAGTCGTTTCAGGTATATGCTTCGTTTATTTCTGAATGAACGTTTTTCTATGCGTTGCTGCTTCATATTTGGCAGTTGATTTGAATGCCATGAATCGAATCGCATAGCTACTTGTCTACTGCCGCATTATCTTTTTTTTTGAATTGGCTGGAGAATGCATTATGATTTTTTGAAAATATCGGAAAAAAATTTCGATGAACTGTTATTTTTCTCTCAGTTTAGAGTACATGAAGAAATAAATGTGACAGTTTTCTAATGGAGCAACATGCGATAGTGCATTTTGTTTTGATGCATATCTATAACAGACTTTTTTAAATTCGGATCGGTTGCAAGAAGTGATCCAACTATTTCTACAGCGCACAAATTTTTTATTTCAGATTTGTATAGCTAAGTGTACCTCTTTTCAAGGTCGATTGATCACTTCGAAGTTAGTATAGGACGTCATGTTTGATGCACTGAGCTTTAGCTTTAGTGGTTCTCGAGTTAAAACTCGAGGTCACACGTGGTGCGAGCAGTGCATCATCACAGCACGTTTTTTTTGTGCAAATTCGTATAAGTGCACAAAAGTGTGCACACTTTATGCTAAAAATAAACGTAGGATGGAACGAAAAACAAGTTGTCTTGATAAATGCCACATAACGATATAAGTGGTCTTCCTACTTCCTTTCTCATTTCCGCACTCCCCTTCCCTATAAAACATTCAACCCGGCGGTCTTTAGACATGGTGATTTAAGAGGGGAGAGGAAAGGAAGTTGTTTTCCTTTAATAGTCAACTTCAGCGTGTCATAAAGCCTCATTGAAAGTGACAAAACTCTACCACTAGTGAAAAGAGTTAAAAAGAAAGCGCACTGATGACCAGGTCTCCTTAATATTTCCTTTATAACGCAGAGCAGTCTGAATGATAGGTATTAGAACAAGCGCGATCTAGAGGGATTTAAAGTGCAATTGAATGCTGAATGATCGCTCGAAATAACTTCCCCATTGAAATATCCACTGCTGGATGTGCCTTGAAATACGGGTATAGGTTGTTCCGCATCAAATTCTGCACGTTAATTGAGCTGCGTAAGTTGCAAATGGCGAATTGTGCAATGCGATTGACGACGGTATTTTATGACAATCGCGCAGTCTATATCGGTCAGTGGCGTATACACACAAACATCGTTTATTTTGACGTTTTGTTGCTGCATAGTTGATTAACTGAATAACATAGCAGCAGTCGAATTTCGGCAGTGGTTGGCTGTTGCTTTGCGTTGTTCGTCCGAGCCCCGCCCCATTGATGTTTGGACGCCTGAAGAAATGGGGGGTGTGAAATCGCGGCGGGATGTCGCCGTCTTTTATGCGCTATTATGAACGCACTTAACCGTTACGTGTTGTTGGCCAGCCGACTGCACCACTGCGTCCAGCAAACGTGCTACGACGCAATCCTCAATCTGCAACATATGCGCTACTTGCAGTTTTAGTTATTCTAGCATCTTTCGTCAGGCGGCTTTCTATTGAACTCTTTGAGCTGGTGGCTAGTGAGTTCGGTGCGGATCGGCGCTGTGTTGGTGTTCAATATTCGAGAGTTCCGTCAGCTGGATGTTGCATGCGTTGCAGCATGATAGCTGCAGCGCACATACTCCGTCATGAACACCTTCACTGTTCAAGCACACGAGGTTCCTCTCGACTGGTATGTCCGCGACATTGCATTTGGTAAGCAAAAATCTCTTAGTGATATCCCTACCATCCATTAAGAGTGTTTCTTCATTCCATGCGCAGCATTCGCGCTTATAGCGTACCACCGCTTAGAAGTGAAAAGGGCCATCAAGCAGCAAGGACTGGTCAGTACGGTTTATCAGTGCTGATTGTACTCAGTTGTCCAAAACATTTTCTGGAACCTGAGTTGTAAGAAAACTTTTTCAGGCACATCGGCGCCATCTCAGGATTTCTCGAACCTCGGCCAATTGCTGCAACACTCAGATTATGACCGAATACGACTTCCGACGCGTTACACCGATGAGGTATATATATATATTGCTTGTTTATATAAAAATTCATTTCATCTAAGTTATTAAACGTTCGTATCTATCTTATCTGGCTAGCCAGTTTGAATTTTAGCCGCCTAGATAGTTCCAACAGAAGTCCTGCCTGCCTTAAAGCATTTAATGGCGATGATCGATTTGAGAAACTGGCGGATAATAACGCGCTGCTCATTTCGTAATATTTTTTTTCTTCCATAATTTATCAAAATACAGTATTGCAATCATTCTAATGCTTCATATTTCATTTTTATGCTTTGTTATTTAGAGTATTTACCATACTTATTTGGAATTTTGGCATTCTTTCTTAATTGAAAAAAAAACAAACAATTTATCTGCAGTATTGAAAAAAGTTTCAATTAACTATGCGTTTGTATTTTACTTGCGATCATTTGAGAGGTGTTTATTGTTGTTTCAACGTCAAATAAACATATCGGAAGTAGTTTTAAAAAATGCGTTATGATTGCTATTTTTTTATAAATTATTTTCATACGACATAGGTTGTTAGATTATCGTTCATTTAAGAGAACGAGGCGTCTTTTTTTGTCTGCCTGCTTCATTGTGCAATTGAACCGCAACCACTCGGGTACACATTCGTTCTGCAGTAATTCTATCACATTCATGAACTCGAAACAAAACAAGTTCCCCCGACACTCATTTTTCTTCCCATTTGCTCATATTGTTCCGCATTCAAATTAGGCTACTAATTTCATTCCGCGCACTAAAATTGCAATATTTTTTCTCAAGTATAGTAAAATTATATTTGTTTGCGAAAGTTATGGTCCATCATGTCTTGCTTTTTATTTACACTAATCGTTTAAAGTTGTATTAGATGCGATAAAACTTGCGCTGAATTAGTTCACACATACAGGATTTTTTGATTTTAGAAATTTCCAGCCGTATGATATATTTTCGCATTTAAAAGTTGGGTTTTTTTTTTTACCTGCATGACTTTAACTTGCGCCTAGATCAGATTAGAAAGTTCAGCTAATAATCTACTTACCAAGCATCTTACTAAGGAAAATAAATACATTTTCGAGCGCGCCTAGGTCAAATCGAACAATCTTTTCAAAAGTGTGCCAGAATTTTTTGTTCATACATTTTTTCTGCTGTCTGATCGACATAGATCAAACTTTCAAAATCGCTGTTTGGAACCAAGACGATTAGGGTGGTTGATTATACGCAACAATATGCGTTATGTTAGGATAAAAGGATGAATCGTGCGCGTTGTGCTTATTTTCTCGCTTGCATTTTTTATGGTGCTGAGCTGTTTGTTCAGTGCTTTCGAGACTCATTGGCAACCCCTTTACTATTTACGCCTTCCTGCTCCATTCTATGGGATGTTTTTTGGGGAAATGGTTTCTTTTTTACCCGAAGAGCATCATCGCACATCTGCTAATTTTCTGCAACTTACCGATCCAATTTTCACTTCCTCATAGACATGATTGAAACTTCATCTCCTACTTTTTGTTAAAAGAATTTCGAAATTTTCTCTTCATTATTTGCTCTGAGATGCATAAATCTTCGTATATTTCTTGTTCAGTGAATACTTTTTAGAGGAATATCAACTGGAAATGTGCTCATTTCTGATGAAATTTGTTTTCTTTTTTCGTTAATTTTCGAGCATTCACCGATAAATACGAATATATTTTTTGTTTTCATTCATATTTATTGCTCATAAAAGCGATGATATGTGTATATAATCATTCAGCAAAGAGAGGCTATAGTGCATTCGAATAAAGAGCTGCTCTTTCTGTGGATTCAGACGAATCACTTGATAAATAAACAACGTAATGAAAATTCCGTGCAACGTAATGAAAATTCCGTGATAAACGTTTTTTTCATAGAATGTGAAAAAAAACCTTCTTGCTTCATCTGTGGGAGTATTTCTAGCGGAAATCAGAAGGTAGTGTGACAAAAGCTTATCCAATTATAGCGAACTATGGATAGATACTGGATGTGCTCTATGAGAGTATTCCACTCCAACAACAAAAATCGCTTTGTACATGGTCGGGAAAAAACTGAGAACCATTTATTGAACAAATATTGGCGATGCTATCGAAACGTTGAGAAGCACATTCGAGTTCCTGTTTTCCAAAAATTCGTTTTGTGAATTCTGATGCAATGGATGCGAAAAAAAAATGCGAATCGAGGACGTCAGAGAGGCTTTCATTCGCTCACCACCTAAGCATTTATTTGACAGTTCTTAGCGCACTAGCTCAAAGAATAAAAATTCATTTTTGGCACCCAGTTCAATTTCAGCTTGGTCTGGGATGTTCTGTTCGATAGGAATGCGTGGCACGAGGCAAAACATTTTAATGTTATAGTTTTTTCGCATACAGAGGTGCTGTGCATCTAAACTTTCTGTGTGGATGTTTTGCGTTTGACTCTTCGATAAGGCTGCTAAAAATGCAACAATGATTGCTTTCATTAGTAGATGTGGTGCTCATGTAGCGCCTCTAACGATCGTTTCATTGCATCAAAAAATCTCTCATTGTGCTGTCGATATTTTTTAGATCCTCCCCCCTCTCAAAGCACGTATAAGTTTGATATCATAGTTTTGTTGTTAGTGCAATTTCTCCTCCGCTTCAGCATTTAGGTAAAATTTTCCTTAAAACTAAAAGGAAACTATATCTGATGTGATTATGATGGCCGAAAAAAACGACTTGCAACGAGTCCATTCTCAAACACAAATTCGCAAGAATTTCCACTACGTATATTTTTCAGTTAATTAGCAAGGGGAAGATAGAAAAGGGGAGCGGATAGGTTATTCTACTTCGTTTTTTCTTTCTTTTAATAAGAGTTAAATTCAAAGCAGATATTTGTTGCAACTTTATATAGGTAAGCAAATATGACTAGATAGCAGTTGTTTATATTGAACTTGCTGTGTGCGTCATTGAAGTAAATTGATTAGCAAAAAACAGCACTTATTGTCAGAGGATACAACCACTCTCTAAACATCTTCGAATGTTGAAATGTCGACTGTTTAGCCCTCCTCCCAAAAAATACACGCAGCAAGAACGTTAGAGTTTATTTGCAAACGGCAATTGCCTCTCCAAACGTCGCCGTTCAACGTTTTAGGCCGAGGAAGCGCAACAAAAGACGATAACGTATCCGCAGCATTTGCCGCTAACTGGATCGCCTGGAGTGCTCGAGAGTCTCGACGTTTCCGAGTGGCTCGTACTTAGGGCGAAGGATGCGCATTCAAAGCCAAATGAGGCAAGTTCTTTCCCTATGAAAAAAAAACCGAAGCATTCATAGTTTGCTCTCATAGGCGTGATGTTTGCAGATATTATGTTAAAGGTGCTAGCAAATGTATAACATACACATATCATCACATTTATTGGAAGTTTGAAATTTCAAACGCTTATTGCTCAACCATCTTCAGCATCTTCGGCTTACCTATATAACACCTTATTTTTTTTGACCTTTTTTCATGTCGTGTTTATCATAAGCAGTAAAAAAAATTTGTTATTGAATTTTAGTAATTTTATGAATTTTATGAAAAATGATGTAATTGTTTGCAAAAATTGGATTAATTTTGATATGTTCATAGCGATGCATTCAGTTATTTGCAAGTCGATTAGTGTGTCGCAAGAAAGTCACTGATGAATCTTTTCGAAGCGATGAAACGCGTCACAGTTTCATGCTAGTCGAGCGTGCATTTAAGCAATCTATTCACTAATCTTGCAACGTTACCCTAATCCAATTTCGAGACTCTTCTAACGCAATCAAAGAACGCAACTAACATCTTTTCTGCTTTACTTATTTACAATGAATGTGAGTGAATAATATTTAAATAATTGATTACTACTAAATTTTATTTAGTGAAAGTACGAAACAACCTCGGAGCGTCAGTGATAGATTTTGTTGAATGATTCGTCCTTGTAATGCATTATAAATATGCTGTTTTAAGCGTTGTTGATTCATTGCAAGAAATTTTATTTTGCTTCCTTTTTTTGCGGAATCATTTTGGTTATTTACGAACGCAAATAACGTTGACGATTTTTGTTGATACTGCTATGAGGAATAGAAAAAGTCTTTAAAAAGCGCAACTCTAGCCGGAAAGTGTCTTGTTTGAAGTGAGAAAAAGAAACCGAAAGAAAGAAAGAACAGTTGAGGGGCATACCCATCAAACGAAAGCATTTTTCAACACACTTCATTAATCTTCATTCGAGAATTTTTGTGTGCATCCTACCTATGAGCGTTCAAAAATGCGAATCAGCACACTGTTTTGCGCGTTTTCTATCGATGTCCTTTTCAGTAGGTTCTTTCATTATTTCATCTGACAGTCGTATATTTTTCGTTGGATTCCTGGTTACTCTTTTCGATCTGTGTTGAATTTATATCATCTGATTTTATTTATGAATAGATGCTTGTAAAAAATATTCACTAACAGTGTAGTAGCTCTAGTACAGCGAAAATTCTTCAGTGGTGCAGATTCGTTTGCTTTGTAGCAGTGCTCGGGTCACTGAAATTTTCAATGTTTAGTGAAGAAGTTGAGCTTTTTGTTCAGCGATTGTTCCATTCATTTCTTTCACACATTTTCAGCTGCTTTACACATCATTCACAGAAATGTCCACCTTTACAGGTTATCACAACACCTTTGCACATTTGCGCAGCGAAAGTGGTTCAAGGGAGGGTGAAGGTAGAGGGGAGAAAGAGACTTGTGCAGCTTGCAGCATCCTGCCTGAGGTGGATTAATATATGTGAAGTTTAAAGTACAGTGAGGTTTCAAATAAATACAACACATAGGGTTTAAAATTTTATAGGAATTAGCCGTTCGCAAAAATTCCAATTTTTTCGCCTTAATCATATCTCATTCGTACCACTGATATTTTCTCTTCTTCGTTGACCACACAGTGTTATAGTATTATACCCTGCATAATGCGATTCTATAGAATAGTTTAAATATTTGCCTTGCACAGTATGGAATAGAATCTTATTTTGTATAATCTTATTTTCTGAAAAAAAAAATTATTATTTGGATATCCTTCTATATTATTGTTTGATCAATACTTTTTGTTCAGAAATTTTAAATGAGATATTTTGAGTTCTTAAAATTCATTTCTGTGATGAGAGTGCTCGAATATAGAGTCGAAATTCTAGTCTGTTTTGATTATAGAATTGAACGTCGTTGTCAGCCGTATTGGTGATGAGTGATTGTCACACTATGTGCTCCTTCCTGTGTAGACTGTTGACATAGACTTACGAAGACATGAGAATACGAAGCAACTGTGAATGTGTCGGCCATATTGCGCGCTCATCTAATTGTAGTATCTATTGTGTTAATGGTTTAATTGAGGTCAGCGCTATGCTGAAGGAATGCGTTCGCCTGTTTATGCAAAGAAACCACTTTACAGTTTTTTTTATGGCCGCGGATTATGCTCAGCCTCCTCGTTGGTTAGCGGAAATTATTGTCCAACAGGTTTATCCAGAGGATAAAGGGGAGAGGGTGAAGTGAAGAGTATAGGAAAACGGGAGAAGAGTGCTACCGGGGTGTGAGGCCTAAGACACTCTTAGTCTCCACTTCAGAATTATAGGGTTCGGCACTTGCTTTTTTCAACTGTTCGTTAAAAGAAGACTAAATAAGATAAGTTGAATGGTGTGTTGCTTTTAATTGAGTTGAATCGATTTTACGCTCATTTTCGTTCCCTTTTTAGTGGTACTTCAGATGTATGCACATCATATCTTCGATCCGACGAGAAACACTGTTTTCTGGCGACAAAGCTGCACCTATTGAAAAGATATCCAATGAAAACTTAGAATGTTTCATTGGGCGTTGTCGCGTTGCTGTCGACAACCATGCGATTGCAGGTTCGTGGTGGTCCAAAAGACGCGCTCATCGCGTTTGCGACGCAACCGTCTGGTTCGCTTCTTTACCAAGAAGCCTTCCTTACCACCTACCGTACTTTCGTCTCCTCCCTCGAACTTATTCAAAAACTCGTTAGAAGGTGAGCGGCATTATTTCTGATTTGTTTCACTCTATCTTTATATACTGCTATGTAGAAGTTCAGCGCTTTTGTTGATATGCGTTTTCAAAAAACGTTGCTGCTGTAAATAGAGTAGTCTGGTGTGGCGAGGGAAGATTGCATGCTGTGATGACCGCAAATTGTAATTCTTGGAAATATTTATCATTTTGTGAAAACAGAGTGGAATTATGTAGCGTAAGTATGTTTGGTCCTGCATTTTTCATTTAAAATACATTTTGGAAAAACTATTAAACCTCAAAACTTTTTTACAATCTTGGAGGTGACCGATTGTGTTGTAGTATCTCAAATTTCAATCTTTAGCTATCTATATTTGTTATGGTTTTGCCTATGCAAAGCGTTAAAGCGTTTTATGGAATAGCATATAGACATATGCTACTTCATGCTATAGCTACAACGTTACGGCATTATCGTTTGACATTGAAGCGCGAGTGATGACCACTGTCAAATGACCAACATATGTTCAGCAGCTGCAAACGTCCAAACGTTCTTTCAAATTGTTCCTACGTCCTCGGTTTCCGCTTACATTTTCCGAGTGTCTAATTATGGAATAAATTTGTTGAAAATCATTTCTATGAGGGTGTTTATTGAGGCAGATGCGCTTTCCTCAGTCATCGGTCAAAAATTTCTCTCCACTAATTGTCATGGGTGGTCTGTTGAGTAGCTGATGCACAACTGTATGAAAAGATTGAGATGATATGTCTCATTGGAGGCATACTACCATATACTCCTTAGCTGATATCGCACTTCTTCAGTTGGTTCAGAAATCGTTGGGCGGTCTCATATGCGGGAGAATTGCACATTCTGTGTGTTTCATTGATCATTATTGTAACCAGATGAATGTCTGAAGGAAGTTTGGCTGGTTACTATTTGCAGTGAAGTGGAATTCCCGGAAACCCAAGAACATTAAGAACCCTCAACCCTCCCCCCGCCTTTCCTGTTCTTCTGCTAGGGATGACTGACAGCTAGCTGCACTGCTAGAAACCCGATGTAGTAAGCGGCAATCCTAGTTAAGAAGTTTTATCGATCCGAGCTTTGAGATTTAGCAGATCGATTTCGAGTGACGTGCTGAGTTTCAGGCGTCTTACGTCTGATGTTGCTTTATTTGAAGGTATTTGTACATGTGTCTTACGGAGGATCAGGCGTCGACGAAAGCGGCGCGACAGTCATTTTCGGTGCTCGTACGCGTTGTTGACGAGCTATGTGTCGTTGAGCTGACTCGAGATCTGGTTCGAGCTGTCACTTCGTTTGTCTATCGTCTTATTCGCGATGGCAATTACACTTTCGCTAAGATTCTACGGTATATCATTAGTTATGACTAACGACTATTGCAGTATGTTATTACATTTTGAATTCCTCATTGTTATGCCTAATAAAGAATGCTGAGTACGAAATGTAATTGGTATGAAGTATGAGATATTAGATGCCGAGACAGGGTCAACGTTTGTTTTTTGTTTTGCCAATACATTCAACAATATTCGAATATTCCAAGGAGCTGAGTGAATGTTTTTGATGCCAGTGTACTTCATTTCAACCGATATCAACTTTATTTTACGTATAAAATCTTCTTCTTACATTTTGAAGCCTAATGAGAACATTAAACGCTGAAATACCAGAAACTAATTACTATTTAAACCGATGTTCGTAGAAAGTTCCTGTTTATTTTGAGAATGATGCAAAACGTATCAACTTAATACGGATACTCTTCGCATCCGATTACTCGGAGGAATATTAGAGCGTCTCTCGATAAGCTATCAGATAACCAGTATGATGCATTAAAGTAATTGTTTTTGATTGTCTCGAAGTTTTTTTTTCAGAAGACGGCTAATGGTGCGAATCGAGCAAAAATCTACAGCTAAAAAATCTCCTTGGAGTGATATTCCAATGAACGTCAAAAATCCTAAGTTAGTCTTTATGCGCATTTCTTAAATGCTCTCGAATATTATTTTGACTATGATAAGAAACTGATAATTTCCACTGACCTTTATAGCAGTCAGCTGTTATTACTTTTGTGTTGTGCAGACTTGTAGTAAAATAAATCAGGCCGGTAATCTGCGCTTCATGACCACCCCTATTTTCGATTGTGGTTGAAATTTGCATCTTCGCATCATGAATGGCCTATTGAAACTCACAAGTACCATAAAATTTATGTTCCAGTTTTGCTTCATAGTCGGCCGAATTCGGAGCGGAAAATACTTTTTATCTGCAGATTTGTATATGGGGTCGATTTTGTTGAAAAACTTGTTATTGAGCTTCTTTCATTCTGCTTAAATATTTACACCTTGTTAATGGCGCCTGTGCAGAAAGTACACGGCGTGCTGTTTTCTATGGCAAACGTCTCAACTGATTTTCTTCTATTCCGGCTAAATTATTAAAGAAAGACTATCATATTGCATAAATCACCATGCTTTTTCCATTATCAACTACGTATTAAAAATTTTCTAAGCGCTGAATTTATCGTTTTGTAATTATGTAATGAGATGTTTGTTTCAGGCCAGTAACACTCTTCGAGTTTCGATCGGGACTTTTGGCAAAACAGATGACATATTTGGATGCTGATCTTTTCCAGAAAATCGAAGTACCTTCATTTCATTTTTGCAGCATAATTTTTATTAAGTATTTCTTTCTAGACTAGAATGTCGAAATCTTGATTTATATTAAAGTAGTGGGAAAGTTATTGAAACTCCATCGAAGATGTTAAGTATTAACGAACTTTCAAGCTTACTACTTTAGTGCAGTTTTTTCGTCTACCAGTTAATCCAGCATAAGTTTTCACTTAAACGTAAGTAAACCATTCTCGAATCGGTTGATCGAACTCAGCATCAGATGGTTTCACTCTTAATTAATGAGTAAATGACTGATGCACGAATGTGCATACAGAAATGGGCACTCATGAAAGAACAGCGGTGAATGAACGGCATCAAGTTTATATTGTATTCAGTATCAGCAAAGCAGTTAGTAGATTATAAGCAGAGCTGATTTCTATTTTTGTAATGCATAAATAAGGGGTGAAATTTGCGACGATATGCGAAATAATTTTTTATTGAATTTTAAATCATAATGCAATGATATGGAAATATAAACGCGTTTCATTTGGTATATTAGTTTGTTCTATTTTATAAAACCTCATTCTGTTTATGCTTGGAAATTATCAGTTAAAATGTATTCTGGTCTAAGACTGTCACCTTCGAATATTGCAGCTAAAATCGGCAAAGTTTTATTTTCTATATGTTATTTTAAATAGGTAGTAAAAAGTAGAATCACTAAAAATTCTTAAAATTATATCTCACAATTGAGCAAATGCGCATCTACATCATAGAAGCATGATTTGAATCGTTTTTAGCTAAATTATATATTGATGCTTTCAGCCGGCAGAAATGTTATGGTGGGCGCAGGAACAGGACGAAAAGAAGAGCCCAAACTTGTGCGCATTCACTGAACATTTCAACAAGGTGCGAGTTTATCCGATTTAATGCTTCTTCAGATGTTTTCTTCGATATTTGCTGGCAGTGTTTATTGCCTGAAAAGATTGCCTAAGTGAGGAAATCTTTTGGCATGCTCAGTTGTTTCTTCTCTGCGCCAGCACATAGCCTCATATCTTTCCTACTCATGACAAACCGTTTCAATGGCCTAGCGTTAATCTGCTAAGATATTTCATCCTCCTTTTCCAAAAACGTGCGTTGAAAATCGAAAACAACTCTCCTATTAAGAAATCTTCGGCAGCCTAACGAAATGGATGATGCTCTGAGGAATACTGATGGTCTTCCGAGAAGTTGTGCCTCAGTGGGGGATCACTGGTTTTTTCGCGAATCCCGTTCTCCTTCTTCCCCCTGGTCTCCTGAAATTGGTACAATACTGTATAGAGTAGCAATATTGTCCGTATTAAGGCTTTCAGCTAGAAGGATAATAACTTTTTTCTCATTTGTTCCGACTATAGTGTTTGAGATGTTGGACACCTATAAAGACAGGCACATCACTTTTTCAAAGTTTAATCTGCTGCATTCATTCATCAGCGTACTAAAGATTTAAAAATCTTTTTGGAAAAATAAAAGAGCTTTTTTGGATCGCAGTAGTTTATCAGGTGCAAATATTTGGCAAATGATTTGTTTAGAGTTACCTAGGAAAATGTGATATTGCTGGTTTTTTCATCATTCCTCGATGATTTTCCTTCGATGAGAATATGAAAGATTCCAACCGCACTGTGCAACATTTATTATTTGGGAAGTTTTCTTCATGAATCGTATCGAGCGATTCGTACGCAACAGTCGTCAAGAACGCTTTGATTGTTGACTAATTCTGAATGAATAAATCAACAAAAGTTCAGGTGTCATATTGGGTTAGAACGCTTGTCATACAACCCAGCGAACAACGATTACGTGAAAAATACCTGCTGAAGTTCGTGAAAATAATGAAGGTAAGTACATTGTTTTATGAATTGCATGTAACGTCGACACCTCAATGGGGCTCCTCAGCCCTTCGTTCACTGTCGTGCAATGCATTAGCAGTATGCGCAACGTGTTCACTCTTTTCATTCAACGCTGTACCGCTTCATGAAACAATAAATCTGTATATGTGCCATCCTTTGTTTCGAGCTACGATGTGATTTTATATAGGCTTTTCCCATGAGCATTTAACATTCATCATCGTCAATTGAATTTAAATATGAGCTGGTAACTAAGGATTCAGTTCATGTGTCCACGCTTAATGGTATTAATGAATGGGTAATTACATATATTTGTTGACCAATATCATATTTGTTGTCTTGAAGACGACACTATGTTCGATATAAATATGCATCTTCAATCGTAAATATTTTGACCGTATATTCGTTATAAAGAGGTTCAAACGCGTCAACAGAGATGCATATTATTCTTTGCAAATACTACTTAGGCAAGCTGGCATATTATAGCAACTTCGAAGTATGGGCAACTACAATTCTTATTTGGCGATATTATCGGCCCTAGACTCGGGACCCATTCGACGTCTCGATTGGACGAAAGGCGCTTTAGAGATGTTGAAGGAGCACTCAGCAATTATGGACAGCTCTCATTCGTTCAAGAACTATCGAACGCTTTTAGCCGAGAGTCGACCGCCTTGTTTGCCTTATATGTGAGTGACCACTTTAAATCACTAGGTTTATCGCATAATTCAAGCGTATTATCAATGAGGGGATTCCATTGACGACTTACCCTTAGCAGTGTGAGTATTGTTTGCTGAATTGATGTCTCATTTAATGGAGAAATTTTGTGATGCTTATTCCAGAGGGATCCTAAATAGATTGCAACATTCTTTTTGATGAGCTTATTCTATAAGGCGCATAATGATGACGTCATGTATATGCATAATGCAGCTAGTCCGACCTGGATCAGTAAAGCTGCAATGATAGTTTTATTGGTATAATCTGCAATCTAGGATACCTTTGGAATCTAGTTTTTTCCAGCTGCTCACTTCTTTTATTAATAATCACCATTTTCTTAAGAATAATTTCAGTGTTGGTAATATAAGATTTCATCTGATCACTTGTGGACAAAAAACGAATTTTGCTTGCTGATTTCATGAAACTTTGGGATGTCTAAAGAACATCTGGCCTATCTGGCTAACTGTTTTGGCGTGTTTTCTCATTTCTTAAGTCTTGTCTTGGCAGAAAACACTTTCACAATGAAGTTGACCGTGTGTGTTTGTTCTGTGCACCAGACAGACTCAGCTGGCGATTCACAAAGGATTATCATCAGCATCTGATACGTGAAACTTTGACGAGAGGGTCGTAGCTTCGATGCTAGATTTCGGTCTATTCAAACTACTTTCCAAAAAATTAGATAACAAGGTGTTCTTTCTTTGAAAGCATCCTTCAAAACGGTGGAGGGGATAATTTGTTACTACGTGAGGGCTCTGTCTAAAACATGATGTTACCTGCATCGCTTGTCCGTAATCATAATACACCTGTTGCATAATGTTGAGCATCTCACAAGCAGTAGAAAGTTGTTTGTTCGCTACCACTACGAGAGGTACATCAGTAGAGATAACATTGGTACTAAGCTGCCATAAGATAAAACGTCGAATTATTCATCTGCAGTCAATTGTTATGTCAACTCATAAATCACTTAGCACATATAGATGAGCATGAGGCAAGAAGGACAGAAAACTCAAGAGCAAAGGTTGCTGAGAGATAGACGTATGATCGGGATCGCATGTATTGCTGCATGTGAGCTATTTAGATGAATTACGGCAGGAGGTATAGTTCCTAAACAGATATGCCTGAAAACAGACGTACGGGTGAAGGTACGCTTTTTGAAGGGATATGCGTAAAAATAACTTGGTTTTCTAAGAGGTATATCTTTCACTGCTAGACGAAATATGGGATTTGATGGTATTGTGCAACTTGCATCTAACAACAGCAGTAAAAAATAATTGCTTCATATGGCGATAGAGCAAGCAATATGCTCGTGGGTTTGAAAACCTTAACAAAGCCGGAAATAAGAGCTCGCAGAGAAGGTATTCCTAAAGTGCAGTAAATTTGCATAGTGCCAATAATCACGACTACTGTCCATTTGGACAGATTATACTGCTACGAAGGACGCTTAAAACAAGACAGGTTGCAGACTGCACCTACAATACATATAGAGAACCACAGTTGAGTAAGCAGGAAAGCAAATAAATTAGGCGCATCATTTCAATCAGAAGCGTGTTTTGCATCGAATGTGGAACTGTTTTCTTATATATTTGCTTGCAATCGTTCGGTTGACTATATGACAAAGGAGACCCCCTCCGATGGTGTTTGGGCGTGCTCATCATTTACAAGCAATTTACAGAGGTCTCGTTCTGCAAGACTTGACATTTGTCAACGTTGGCAATAGCGATTATCTATCACCGGATCATTGTCAGGGGAAAACGAATCTTTTGAACTACGGAAAGCGATGGCAACAGTTCGCTATTCTCGACAGCGTTCGTAGATTCAAGAGCTGGTAATTCATGCTGTTTGATCGATAATTTTCATAGATGCCTCTCTTGTTTTCTAATACTACAACGCATAATATCCACATCTAGTTAGAGGTTTTGTTTTTGCTCTTCAGCAATAAGTGGAATATTCATGAAAATAAGTTATGGTCTGCTTTAAGAAACGTGCCTTTCTTTGACGTTTCTCTTTCACTCTTACTCTTCAAAGCCGAAGCAATTGTGCGTCGGAGATCGGGAAATTTTGAAAATGACCGGTAATGATTTTGCGGCTTTCATGAAATTGTAAAAGCCATATTATACACATCCGACTAATCCAGCTTATAGAACTGACTTGGACAATCGTTCAGCGTTTAAAATATATCGAATTCATACCATATAAAAAAGAGATAACTCACTCTCGGTAAAGAGACAAAGTGGCAAAACGTTTGTGAGCTTATTATGGGTTTTCGAGGACGTCAAGAAACCCATGAGCATAAAAATGTTTTCTAAAAGTTCCGAACAATTTTAAATTCATACCACATCCTCGAGATTTTCAACATACTCGTGTTTGCGAAATGTGGTACCATTAGCAGTATTTGCATATCCGTATTTAGCATCAATTGAGTTTTCTTGTACGTCTTGATAATATTATAGCTCCTCTTAGCTAAGTGAAATCTTTTCGTTCAAAGAGTTGCGTCGATTTTGATGATGAAAATTCAACGAACATATAAATAGCTGAATTTAAAAAAATTTTTTTTTTTGAATTGATTTTTTTTAAGCTTAAAAATGATTTTTTCCAATTGAAGGAATTATTCGATCGAAAAAGATGAGAGAGTATTGCAATTCTTTGGCGGCTTCAAAAATTATCTATCGGAAGACGATATATGGGAAATATCGGAGACGATTAAACCACGAACACGAAAGAATAAATAATTACAACGTCAATCGATATCGATGAGAAAAAAATGTTTTTTTTTTTTTAGAGATGATATCGACGGTTATAATTGAATAAGATTTTCTATGCGATCAATGTGGAATGCGCATTTAATTGAAGATCTTTTTTAATTCATCGATTTTTTCAACGATGCGCTTCACTGACTGTAATAATTAACGCAAATGCAATATGTCAATATATGTTTCTACACCAAATTTTTGCTGAGTGCGTAAAAAATACTTTATTTACGAATGTGTTGTATGAAAAGCTTTGCATTGCAAATGGACAAATGGTGACAGAGTGGCGAATATGTTTCCGCAATTTGATACAATGATGAATTTGAAATGCACGTAGCGCGTTTTTTTTTTTTTTTTTTTTTTGCATTCGCACAATATAGTTTACTGAACACTTTTATGCCGTTATAATTTTCTGGTTCCTCATTAGTAGAGGTGACTCGCCACTCACTTGTGAGTGGTTGGTTTATTGCCACCCATGTAGTGGTTCAGATCGTTAACTGTATAATTTGCATCACGCAGAGTCCTTTGTCCGTATTAGATATTTAACGTTCACGTCCATGAAAAAAATTCTGCTCCGTAACAAGTTTATGTTTATATTCTCTATTCACAACAAATGAAGAGGGAGAAAAAGTTAGCGGAAAGAGTGACGAGATATTCAAACATCATATCATAATGCAATAAAGGTGACGATGTAATTTTTGAAGTTTTTATGGAAGAAAAGAACCAAATGCCAAAAGAATAAAAATTTTAAAAAAGTGCAAGGCAATAGGTGCGCGTAGAGATGTGAATTTTTGATGAATCGATGTGACCAGAGATAGTCAAGACATAAGAAATTCGGGATCAGGTGGTTTTATTTAGTATCGTGTTCAGGGTCAAGTGAAAAACAAGCATAAAAAGGTGTTGAAAATTTATCTGTTCGGGAAAATGCTTCTTTTAATATCTTATCAAACGGCGCACAAATGAATCTGGAGCAATGTTTTTACAAGAAATTCTGAAAATCATAAGCGCAAAAATGTTGCTTACGTGAAGCGAAAGGAATACCAAAAAACTAGCGAAAGGAATACCAAAAAACAAATAAAACACAAGATCGAACCGAATTGAATGAGGTAATGTTTTCACGCCGATTAAGTTATGAGGTGGAGCAAGAACCTTGAGAATGTCCTCACTCGAAATCTTCGAAGTTCATGGTCTTTATCGCTTCTGGGACAAGTGGCTGTATCGGGCATTTGCACGAGCAGCTTCATATTTTAGAGTGCTCCCTGTATGTCTTCAGAGTACTTCCCACGCATATGGCCGACATATTCCTCTAAAGTGTGGCGATCTTAGAATGATTTATCGATATTAGACTTTAAGTGATTGGTGATAAGTAATCCTCTTGAATCAGCACATAATTAGTGGTACAAATGTTAATGTAGAGGGGCAAAAGCTTCAACAATGTATATAGATGAGGTGATGCAGGGACGAAGAGGTGAGCGTTTAGTGAGAACGGTGATGAGAGAAATGATGGATGAATGCAACATACTTTCTACGTCATATAACTAGACATTCAAAAAGCCTATAATAAGAGCAAGCGATATTTCCCATTTCAAATGGTGGCAGACGCGCTAAAATTTCCAGAAGACACGTATGTTTTAAAAGAGAACCAATTAATGAAAAGGTAAACTGAAAGATTTATTCGAAATATGACACTTTGTTAGAAAAGTTTCGTGATCGGATTCCCCAGAGAATGGTCCTGAACCACCTAGAGTTTTCATTCTACTCAGATGGCATAGACAACCTACGCTTAAAGGAAGACATACATGTCTGTGTATGGGTGCAGTGTCTAAGAAAGAACGACACGGTAAAAACGATAGTCAGACAAGACGAAAAACAGTGAATCGATACACAGAAGATCGTGATAAGTATGAATGGCTCCTTGGAACAGAGGCGGACGGAAAAAGCCTTTGAAATGTTCAAAATACCAATCGCAGCGCACGCAGGAAATCCTGAATTGACAATAGACAAAAATCGCTAACAGTAATATTCTAGTAAAATATAATTCAGCTGCAATAAGATCAACGCTATCGAAAGAAACCTGCAAAATCAATTATTAAGTGTTTGGTTCTATGCAAATTTAAGGCATTTCTTGACGTCCAAACAAACTGTCGTCAAAGAAGGAATAAAATCTTCCAGAAAAAATCAATCATGCAAGGATATTTTTTGTGAACTTCTCAGAAAAGTTAACTATGTAAGTAAACGTGAACGAACCCTGAAGAAAATAGCGGAGGAAGAAATTGGAGAAAATATTACACCTAATGTTCGAAAACAGAGAAGAAGATTGGTAACGGTGCAGAGGAGGGAACGGGGTGGACAAGGGAAAAGGGTATTTGCCTTTATTCAGCACGGAAAAACCCTGCTTTCTGCGCGAAACAAAGGCGAATGAAGTAGGCGAAACTTGTTAGAAGCAAAATTATCGTTAAACAAGCACTCGGGCTTATAGCATTTGAAAAAATGCGTATTGGTTCAGAGGAGCTTATAAATTTCGGTACCATTGAAAAGCACACTTTGAGGTTTAAGCGGTTTCGCTGTTCTAGGGGGCTAATATTCGCGAGAGGGTCTTGTTTTCGGGTTTTGTTTTTATTTTACTTTTTTGTTGTACAGCTAAATCAACTTTTCCCAGCGAGAGTATTCAGATTTCGCCAAAATCCGCTTTACTTCTTTTTGTAAAACTTCAAAAATTGGTCTCAAGGTTTTACTCACAATCGACGCTGTATCGTTTCTCCTTCTCAAGAAGTGATTTGACAGTAGCAGACGAAATTTCGTTCGGTCTCCAATGAACTGGAAGCATTCTACTGCAACCAACCGAAAATCAAAAATATCTATCCGTTAGCAATCGAAAGCATTCGGGTCAAAGCCAAACTGATCAAAACAGGAGTTGCAAATAATAAAATCTACGATAACCGGTCCATGACGTGATTCCACGAAGCTGAAGGAAGGCAGGGAGTAAGGAAGGAGGATGGGGTATAGGAAGAATGCAAACGATGCCACCGATTCTTTGTCTCAGGCTGCTTATCTCATGAGTGCTGAAACGTACGGCGAATTGCGAATTAGAAGACGATGCTCAACTGAAAGGTTTGGGAGCGACTTTTTGTTTCATCTGATAGAGATACAAGGATGGCGCAGCGATTCCGATGCCAAGCTAAAATATGGTATATCTCAACCAAAAAAGAAAGTTTCTTAGTATTGTTGGCCAATATTTGGGCTCTAACTTCTCGTCTATACTGATTCTTTGCTACATTGACGCACGCTACTTTCTTCGATGATTCAACTGATGACTTGGGTCTCGTTTTAATTGCTTTTACCACATCGTGCGGCTTCTGTGTTGAATATCGATGAAGGCGTAATTTCTTTTGTTTCACTCTTTGATGACCTGATGAGGAAAGGAACGGTCATCGGTCAATTCAGTCTCTTGAGATTGGTCATCGCTGATCACGTGGACTGAAAAGAAGTATTCTGTCTTGATGCTATGAAATATCATAGGAAGCATTGTGAACATATGGAACGTTGGAAGTTTCTTGAGACGCCTAAATCGTTTTAAATTGAACGTCTTTGCAAATCTCCTGTTTTAATGTTGCGCATTGCTTACATTCTTGCAGTGATCACTTAACTCTCTATCCTCCTTTAAAGTTCTTTGTGTGGTCCGTGCGCTAGACACTGGTTGTGCTTCTGTGTTTTATAGTTCTCGATTATTGCCACTCTATGACCGTTCTTACTTATGTGTATTTTTTCCCTATTCAGGATGTCAAATAAATGAATCTTCAGTTTTCTTATAGCTCAGCATGAACACTTCCATGCCCACATCTCGAACTTCTAACGTAATGCGAATGAGCTATCTCGAAGTGAATATTTTTTTGGGGAGAAAATATCGCAGGGCAGAAACTTAAGCACGTATTCGGTTTGATCCAGTCCTCATCCCGTGGACGTATGATGATAGGAATACTCAAACTGCCAAATTTTGCAAATATATCAACCATCAATTTATCGACTAGAGATCCCAGATAGCATTGTATTATCGATTCGGAGAATTTGCGGCTTGCCAAAAAGAGCACTGCGTTGCTCCTCGAGCGGCTGCAGTTTTCTCTTTTCCTCTAGCCTTGCTGAACGCAACCGTGTTGTTGTTACATGCAGCTGCGACTGACAAAACGGTGCTCGAGCAGTTCTCGTTGACCTAATGATTGTTTCCAAGCAAGGTTGGGTCGGCAGTGTGCGACCGCGGGTTGCAGGGGATCAGGGAAGTGGAAGGTGTACGGTGCAATAGGTTAGGGCGGCAATGCTTAAGTTGGCAGGTTCACGTTGGAGGAATTTCAATAAAGTTGTATCAATTTCAGGCTGCAAGAAAGTTTGTGTATATTGTGCATCAGGTTTTTTTCAAGCGAGTGGTGTGTGTAAGGGGCATGTAAGGGAGATCAGCAGAATGCAGATCAACTGTCTTCTTGTAGAGCAGGAGAAAGGGCGACTACGCGACAGATCAAGCTGTCTACCAATGCCTTGATGATCTCAAGGTAGTTATCTGTAAATGCCTTGAACAAGTTATCTGTAAATGCCTTGAGGCAAGACTCGGGGTGTATAAAAGGGGAGCGCAGTTGCAAGTTCAGTGTGTGTGTGTGTCGATTTCGTTGCTCAGGCTCGAGCTGCTACGAGCACGTCAGCTTGGAGCTGCGTGCTGGGACCATTGCTCGTCGGAGGTCGGGTCAGGGAGATTACAAAAACGCACACCGCTGCCGTCTCTGGCGGTTTTTCCGACCGCTGCTACAACGTACTCAGTACCAGCTTGAGGCTATTGTGAAAGCCATTCTGGAACCTGCAGACGAGAACCTTTTAGAATGGTTTGCCAAACACCGTGGCAAGTAATCTAATCGTGAAAACTTACACAAAATTTGTAAGTTGATGCAGGACAAAAGTGCAAGAATGTGGGGTGGTGGGACTCAAACTTGGAAGCGTAAAGATTGGGTTTGCTCATTTATTCATTTTTTGAAACAAAGTTATTGTCAAAGCATTTTGTAAGAGAGGTTTTCGCATTTCATATAAGTCTCTCTCCGAACAAGTTGTTCTCTACCGTTTTTATCCTCTTACTCGTTTTCTTTAGCTGGATTGGTCATTAACGGCAGAATATTATTCTCATAACTGAGTCGAAAAGGAGCATCTCAGTTACTTTATTATTTCCTGGCTCGAGTGGAAATAGTGGGAAGACCTCGAGGTGTTCTTGATCGGTGCGACGGTCACTAAATATTCTCAGAATCTCGCTTATTAATGAATTGTTCTGACTATAACAAAGAAATCTTCTCTCACTACAGGATAATGTTTGCACGAGAGAGTCGTTCGTCATCGGATACTCACGTTCATGATGCTTTTAGCTGTGGCACTGATGCCCTCTACTCTGCAATGCTTTTGCTCATGGGTCTTTCAGGCGGCGATCGTTGCCAATTTTGGTAGTGGTAGTTTTAGTGATGACGCTTAAGTTGCCGACGCTGACGTAGGCATACTTGGGAGCTCAGGATAACCTCAAGTCTGTGCCAAAGTTACAGAGAACTCCAAAAGCTCTGGACCACCCGCGAGTTTCATAAATGCCTTGTAGCTCAGGGTGACTCGAGAAAGCTCAGAGAAACTTAAATTTATAGTATTCATAGAGGCTCAGAACCTTGGGGTGCCTCTCGGATGTAACACCGCTTCATCCTTATCAGCTATAGCACCTCATGTAGGTCTTTAAATAATTTTATCGATTGTGGGATCGCAAACAAATGCGCAGACGTGTCCACCAAAACATATAGGGAGAGCGATGCTGCAAATAGCGCTTGCCCACAAACCTTGCAAAAAAAATGGTCGCTTCTTCATGGTTGTGGTGAGAAAAAAAAAAGCATAAAATACTGCTAAAGAAGTGCTATCTGGCAATTGCTTAAATGCATGAGAACGCCGCTCATATTTAGACATGCACGCGCCGTCTTTCTAGCCCGCTCCCCACAGTGAATTTTGCTCTCTCACTTTCGTGTCAGTAAAAGTAACCAATTTTTAATGTTTCATAACGTGTTGTTTTATGCATCAGCTATAGTAGTTTCATGTCACCAACACTTTAGCTATCACAGTCCTCCTTATTCATAGTTATTACTCATTACTTGCAAATTACTTATCAAAGAAGAATTTGATGAAATCGGGTAGCATTCATCCCTGAGTCCTTGCGTAGCAATCGATTAGTTTCGCGCTCGAATTTCGTCTCCACTAGTACCACTTTCTTTGTTTTTTCGTTTTTATTTTTTTCTGAAATAAACTCATTTCGTAGATGGTGTTGTTTTCGGTGTTCTGCTTTTGTTGCTGTTATCTCTACTTGCGAAATTCGCATTCTATATTACCGTATTGTTGTAGCTATTAATGTGGCGTTGGTTCAAAACGAAAATTTTATGCCATTATGAATCAATCCATACAACAAGCCTAACGTAGTTTTAGATCAAGTAATTACTGTCAACTTGTTCTTTACATCAACTATCACTGTGGAGTTCTTAAAGCCCAATGTACATATTAAAAAACTAGGATGTGACAACGTGTAGATGTGGATGTCCTTTCATCGCCACGCTCAACAACAATTATGCAAATTGTGCTACCAGCAGTCTTGTTTGTTTCCTTTTTTCACATTAGAAAATTACTTTTAAATGGCGCTTTCTTTCAGACTTCTCAATTAGTTCCGTGATGGAAATTTTTTCTGCAAATTTGGATTACAAATAGTTTTTCTACTCGCGCAATCAGTGATGTTTTTCATCTTCATTCGTAAGGTTAGTAAAAAAATTGTGAAGTCATTGATCGTTGTTCTCTTCAACGCCTTTTTTAACCGCTAAACAGTCTTTTCGCTGGTCATTATCATATTCTTTTCCCCTGTTTTTTTCCAGTGGAAACTGATAAAAATATGGCTATCTTCTCTGAAAAAAAAGGGAGGTTTATGCGTTTGAAAGGTAGATGGATGATAAATAATCATATACCGATATGACTACAAATTTTATAAGGAATCATTGCAAGTCGTAATTTTCGAATGTGTCAATAAACCACTTGTCAAGAGAATTAAAGTAAACTGCAATTTGATGTTTGAAGGGTGTTGGGCTTTGTTTTGCCCCTCTACCCTTAATTTGTCCCTGAAAGATTCGCAAATTTCTTTCCTTTCAAGGCTCCACCAGATGCTATGTAACCTGGTAACGAGCGAGAGGTTAAGGTTTTTTCTTAGATTAAGCCTTAATAAAATCAATAGTAAGGCAAAGGGGGACGTCGCTGCGACAGAGCCTTGGCACGAATAGTGTCACCTCCGCGGCAACGATCACAGGGAACCCCTAACATCCGAGCCACTTCACGGTCCGACTGTTCACCGCTACGGGCTCAACCGACCCTGATGGCCACACCGCTCGCCAGAAGCTAGAAACACGATAATATCCAGTAATCAAACACGCTGTCCTTTTATAGGCACGGATGCTAGCCTCGAGGCATTTATGGAGAGCATGCTGTGTCCCACGATCATCAGTTCTCTGCCTTGCTCAGTAGTAGTTGATCTGCAATTTACCGATAACTCTTTACAATGTATCGTTGATATAGTTCCATCTCAGTCACTCGCTGTCATCATCTGACGCTGTACTGCCGGCAATCGGCTGAATTGCGATCTCAAAACCACCGAATATGCCAGTATAAATGAAGTGTTTATTTCCTCAGTGTAAGAGTAAAAGAGGATTTTCTTTCTAGCAATACGTCCGACCTATACGAACGTCGTATAGATCAGTCAGCTTTTGCACTGGTGCTGCAAGATTTGGAATTTTTTGTTGTTGTTTTTGCGAAAGACCAAGTATAGGCAACGGGGAGGGAAGTGGAAGAGGTTTAGGAAGAGAGGGGCATTTTCGGGAACAGCTGCCCTGATTTCTTTCTTACCACTAACTAATGTCATGGAAGGGGAAAAGGGGGAGGTGATGTTTTATGAATGCGTGCAAAAACTCAGCAGCTGAAGAACTTTAAAAGTTGAAAATTGTATTTTGTGTTTGTGATATATGCGTTCGTTTATTGCACCTTATTGTGACAACATTCCACAACTATATCTCTAAGGGGTGTTGCATTCGTTGCGTTAAGTTGTTTTAGAACTCATTTTTGATAAGCAAGTTGATAACGTTTTTTGTGCTCAATTTTTATATGGTTCTTGATGATGTGCTATGATCGATGTTGGCTCTGCAGGTAAACAATTTCGTCACAGTATATATATTCATAGCTGCGTTAGCTTTGAAATTTACTAGCTTCTGTTCGGAAAAATTGCGCCGCTACGAAATCTATCCCCTTTCTCCTTCCCCTCCAACTTTGCTTTCCCATTCCACTCGTTCCCCTTTCCCTTTATCTGAAAAACGATCCTGTCTAGGTGTTTCCTAATTTTTCTCTTCGTTGTCTTTTTGCAATTATGTTTTGTTGCACAGTTCGTGTGCATAAGCAGTATTCGTCAATTGGTCCCCGCATCCAAGTTAGATTTGTTATGGCTTTCAGTCCTGGTCGCCATCTCGGCTGATTTACCGTGGCAGCGCAAGAGTTGACGTGTGGATATGCGAGAAGGTTGAAATCGGATCCAGTAAAGTAATACCTGCGACGTGCGGTGAATCTGTTCCCGATTCCGTATAGGTTAATGCTAGTCGCCCTACTATCTTTCACCATTCATATTTAGCTCCTCAACAACCTTTTTTTCGCTTACTAATTTTTATTTCTTTCTGTTTCGTTTTGCTTTCCTGTTATCTTGTTTTGGTTTGCCCTGTTTTGTACATTCCACGAAATGATTTCCACCTGTGATTTTTCTTCGTTGTCGGACTTTCCTTTTAGCGCACTTTATGGAACTGCTAGGATATGTAAGGAAAAATTTACAGGTAACATCGTAAGAGGACACGAAGATGAGCGTTTGCAGTGTCGATTCGAAAGACAACTCAACGCAAAGGGTCCACGATCCTCCGGCTGCGCATACCAGCTCAACACGTAACCTGTTCGACGAAACAACGGTAACATGCTGTTTTTTGGATCGATTTCGGCACTGTTTTTCTTTCCCTTTATGTTGTTCTGGATGCTCTTTAGTAGTTTCCTGACTTGCTTAGAGCTTATGCGGCCGTCTAGGCGCGTCTTTCGTTCATTTGAGAACGCCACAGTATCGGGATAGCTTTTCCTATAGGATTCAAAGAAACAGATCTAACACGTCCTTTAAAAAATTGAAAATTGAAAATGCAGTGGAGATTTTAGCTCGAAATTTCAGAAGCCGTCAGTGGAGGAAGAAGGAGGAAGGAGTGTATCTGTGCTTGATGCAACAACCTTAAATTCAATAATTCATTCTGCAATTTTCATTTAAGTCAGTGCAGAGTTTTTGTTGTTGTTACGTACTCAAACTAGTGACGTGTGATTGAAAACCCCAACGGTTTGTTAAAAGTTCTTTTTGACTAGATGGCAGCTTTTCTTTGAAAGAAAAGCTAACCAAAAGGGGTGTATTTCATTAAAACTCATAAAATTATTCTTCAGTCATCAAATTAGGCTTATAAAATTAACATATGTGGAATGAAAACATAACTGTCCATGAATTTTTTTACTTTTTTCAATCCTTAACTAGTTATTCACGTCAGATGCTCGTGAAAATGAAAAACTTTCCCTGAAAAAATGAACATCACTGAAATCCATTTCATGTGGTGGTAGGAGTCTGGGCTAATTCTAGTCTCGATCCCGGTCGCGACCGGGAACAACATCAGATTCTTCTCATAGCAATATAGAAATGGGCAAAATCGAGTCTTGGCTGCGGTCGAGTAACCACCATTTATTCATTCCTGATCAGAACCGGCATTTATTCACCTCTGTATTTTCACAGGATAAATGCGCTTCTTATTGGAGCAGGGTTTAAAGTAGCCCTTGGTAGGTAATAGGTAATCCCAAAAAAATATAGTGCAGATTGGAAGTCCGTAACGAAACTTCATCTATGAATTTTTTCCACCACTTTTGGAGGGAGGGGATTACCTCTGTCGTTTTTATTTGTTATGATGCTATTTCTGCAGCTTTTTTTTTTAAAGTTCCGCTTTGTTTCTTATGTTTTTCATTGTCCGAGCATGTTGTTTTTGGTTGTTTCGAGTGATCGGGGAGGATGGGGATGGGGAGGCATTGTTGCGTAAATTCCCTCGAAAAGGCAATCTCATTTGCTGCCAGTTCATATTTAGAAGTATTGACTGGCATGATAGCCCCATCAATGTTTCCATCATGCCTCAGAAAGCAACTGAATTACATACATGTGAAGACGAAAATATAGAGACGACATAGTTTCGGTGAGTTGAAACTTGAAATCAGTGAACGAGTGAGTGATGCCGTGTGAGGTGAGTAAAGGAAATGAAGTGGGACTTGAACTTTATTTCAACGACCGAATATTGGATCAAACTACGAACAACACAACTCCAACATGATGTGATCTCACTTTGCGATTCACTTTGCATATATACATTGCATAGTGGAACATCGAAAGAGAATTATATATATAGACTTACTAGAAGGCATTTGCAGAAAATTGTGAGCACATTTTAAAGCACATTTATATTGTGCACATTAAAAACTTGTTGAGAACTTTAAAAGGTTTACATCATTTATTTTTGCAAAGCAAACAATAAAAGAGAACACCTTCCGAGAGTCAAATTTCCATGATTCAGTTAGCGGTTACCTTGAAATGTTTGGCTTATAAGAGATAAAACTTGGCAACCTAAGTTTGCTTTTCAGCTTGAGCCGATTCGAGAGAGAGATATTACTATTCTTCGTATGATCGGATATGGCATTGGACACTTCTATAACGATCTTTGCGCGAGCATGTGGTTTACCTATTTAATGATATTCTTCGAGAAAGTTTTGAATTTCCGGAGTTCATTGGCTGGCGCTCTCATGCTCATCGGTCAGGTAATAAAGTTTCTTCATTTTTCTCGCATCTAATGTGCTTTGCAAATTTGTTTTTCAAAAGCTCAAAACGCCGACATCGTGTCTGCGTATGTCTTTGTCTGTTTATCTGTCCGTAGGGTAGCTTCAACGAGGAAACCAGTGAAATTTATCGGGCCTAGTGTGTATCATAGATTGACCCCTTTCGCAGAAGTCAATTCTCGTTGTGCATCCATTTCATTTTCGTTATGTATCGATGAGATCACAGAAATGGGAAACTTTTGTGAAAATGCTATGAGCGCACCCAGATAAGGAAAAAAGCTATTTTTGCATATTGTTTTTTGCTGTCGACTCATGAAACTGACTGGGCGGGATGCAAAAATATCCATCGTGCCAGCCATTTGTCACGTTTCTTCGTTTCTCGTTTTTCCGTTTCAGACAACTATAGCTTCGTTTTTATCATGTGAGAGGACAGGATTAGTATTAAAATAAGCCGAATTCATACTTCTGAGAACGAAAACTTTCCTCAGAGTCACGTTTTATAATTGCTTTATTCGGCCTCATAAAAATAGCTAACACGTCAGGTACTAGCAGAGATTCAAAATGGCAGTTTGACATCAGACATTTGGCCTGGTAACTAATCATTTGGCTAGGTAACTATAGTCACTTATGCAAGGTTATTTCTATAAGAGCACCCGTTCTTCGGTTAGTCCATAGGTATGATTACCGCAGACGGCATCATTCTTTCTGTAGATGTATCATTTGAATGAATTCATAAAAGAAATGCGAACTTATCAACGTTGTTCTATAACAGAACTTTGTGATCATTGGGGGAAGAGTTCTTACAGAAAATCGATCATAATTTTTGAGTTTTTATTTAAACACTTTATGAGTAATCAACGATGTATCTACGTGTAAAGAGAGATGTTCTTTGAGCGAAACGTTTTCTATAGAACATTTCCCGCTCATAATAACAATCGAAAAGATTATATGGTTAATGCATTATTGCATTATTTAATCAGCACATTCGATACGCTTCGTTTTATGATTGCTTGCGATGGGGTAATTGTTTATCGTAAAGAACACTTTAGTGCTTTCGTATTTAATGCTTATAAAGGCGAATATATTTATTTCAAAGCATAAACCATCAACAGATAATCTGTAAAAGTAGCTCTAGATTGTTTGACAACAAGTATGTAATGATAGGAAACATTCAAGGGTATTTGAATAATGCTGGAAGCTGTATAGTTTGAATAATTTAATATTAGCTTATTCTGGAAGTAACTCTTGCATTCACTAAAGCAATGTTTTAGTATTAGTGGCAATATGAATACTTCACAGCTGACATTCAGAAATAAACACTTGATAACTTCGCTAAGTAAAAATTTTTTAAGTAATAAAGGAAAATGCAAATTAATCCAGTGAGTAGATGACAGAAATACAGCCGAAAAAAATTCAACGGGTACGATTGCTATAATTTGTTGCAAACATTTATGTCTCAAAAATATTTTTTCTTCTAATATACAATTGAGGTGTTTATAATGGGATTTTTATTTATGAAAAGAGCCTCTAAAATGTTATGTAAAATCTTTTTCTTTTTTATTGTGTACTGAATCACATGCTAGGTTGGAAATCGTGCATAAACTTGCAGGTGACAGATGCGATTAGCACGCCATGTGTGGGAATGGCAAGCGATGGTTCTTTGATGCCCTCGTTTTTGCTTCGATTCGGCCGTCGAATCTCTTGGCATGCCATTGGTCAATATTGTTTCTTTGTTTACCATCTTACTTATCGCATCACACAACTTTAACATATTGCTTTCAACGTTTTTATGTTTTTCTAAATGTGCTCTTTAGCTGATAACTTTTGTGCTATTAATTGAGAGCGATGCTACGTTTTTTTTTTTTTTTTCTTCATAGCAAAGCATATGACTGCAATCACAGATAAGTTTATCTCCTCGACGCCCCCATTCCTTGCAATTGCAGAGGAATGATCACAAATCCAGACCTCGCCCACCTCTCGCAATTACAAACGGGTTATCACCGGTCCAAATCACTTTCGGAAACGAGTCAAAGATGGCTGAAAAAAAATGATATGGAAAATGAAAAAGGCGCCGAAGATGGAAGAGAAAGTTTTAGAAAATGAAACGGCGAATTGCAATTTTCGGGTCGCGCTTTTTTTCTCCAACGGTTTCCCTCATTTGTCTCACCCTCCTCCTCTTTCTGGTGTTTTCCTTTCCCATCTTCAGTTATCGTTTGAGAGCCCTAATATTTGTTCAAGAGAGAGGACAGAATCTTCTGTATCTTGCTGTCAATTCTAGAATTTCGATATGATCACCTCCTTCCCAGTTTCGAGGACCGTTACTGGATGCATATTAGATTATTCTTTATATGTTATCCTTACTGAAAAATGTGAATTATACCAACCACTGTTAAAATTTTTCACTGAAATAGCGTATTGAATTCCTTTCGATTTTGCGGAATTGCGCATGTTTCTATGCGCCCGATTGATGATTCAGCCAAATTTCTTTCTGGTCTTAAAAAAGTTAGATTGGCATGATTTCTCGATGTCGGTCAACACAGCACTATCGATATTCTCTTTATTGAACAACAACAGATTGATTTTTTTGACATGCTTCTAAAATTAAATGCGTGTTACTTTTTGGTTAAGTGGTGTGTATAATGTATGAAATTAGCGGTCCTACAGTCGTGTTCCCAACCCATGAGCTAATATGATGTGGGAAACGGGGGTGAAAGGTGGATTTGGGGGAGGGGAAGGCAGTGCTAGTCAATCATCTCATGTAGATGATCGTATCAAAAGAAAATTTGCAGGTACTCTTTGTGTAAGTGTATCATTCGCATTTATATTCAATCAATGCTTTGCATGTAGTTCGGTCACATCAGAAGGATGGAGATTCGTTTGGTTCATTCCGTTTATTATGCTTTTCCAGTTTGGATGGGCGGCTGTTCAGGTACCTCTTTTTTCCCGATTTATCGAAGTGTTCATATTCTAGAATGAATGTGAGACTTTTTTGATTCACAACATTTGTTGGTGGGTGACAGCAAAGGAAAAAGCCAGGTGAACGGTGGTCACCAAATTAGTGCATAATGGAAAAAAGGGCAGCTTGGTCTTATTTTTTGCTGTTTTTTCCCACAAGGAATTTTATCAGATGAATACAAGCGAAATATTTTAGGTCATCCTATCAGACAGGAGTTTGAGAACGGAAAGTAAAATATGAATTTACCGGGAAATGGGTTGGCGAAGATGGAAAAAAAAAATTAAGAATTGCACATCTTTTTGCAGCTACCCTATTCGACCAATGAATTCAGTTAAGTTTTAATCAGCGAATATCCTGAATCGTTGAATTCAGGCTGTTTCACTATGAAATTGCTTAATTTTGACGTCATTTGTTATCTAGTCTCTTATTTGCAGATTTCACACTTGGCACTTATACCTGAACTATCAGGAGACAAACGTTGCAGGTCGATGATGGGCTCTATCAGGTAATATTATCTATGAGTAATGAGTAGTATTGACTGTAAGTGATGATAAAAATGAGGAAGTCGCAACACCCAATTCAATCTCGAAATGGCTCTTTGGGAAGTGTTTGTATGAGTTCATTTCTTGCTAACTAGAGGTTTATCTAAATCTGTAAGTGTATACGTTGACATCTTTCAGTTATAATAGCAGTATACCGTTTTCAGTCATAACCGTGCAGAAAGCCATTTGCACGAGTGAAATTATTGCCTTCATTCTCGTTTTGTTCACTTAAAGGTGTTATGACTCTTTCGAAATAGTAAACAGTTGAAATTTGAATTTCCTCTTGAAATTGCCTCACTAAACGTGCACCTAGTTGGCTTACTTTTTGGGCACAATGACCTCTTTCTATGTACGAATAGTAACCTCGCCCATTATTATTATTACGATTGCGTTGATGAAAACTCTGATTGATTCATATATCATAACATTATAAGAATTATCCATACGTTGACTCGAGCATTGCAAACATAGTTAGCGTGTTCACGAACAGATAAGTACTCAGTAACGATCTTATAGCGAGTTCTCGGCTTTCGAACGCAAAAGGCTTGCGAATAGTTTTTTTGTAACGAATTCTAGGTATGCCTGTGTTTGTTGGCGTACACATTATGTTGACATTTGGAACCTTTCGTGAACGAGAGTTTATTTTCAGGTACAGTTTTACAGTGATAGCTAATCTAGGTGTTTTCTGCCTTCTGGCGGTGTTTTTAAACTCGGGAGAACAAAGTGGTGGCATCTCGTCGGAGGACCTCGCACACTTCAGGGTATGTGCTATGAATTTATTTGCATTTATTCTTATTAAGGTTTCCTATATTTGCGAAAATTCCGATACGTTTTTGATTTGAACACATTCCTAGTCGCCTTGATTTCATCAAATTTTTGCGAGTTCGATTTAAACTCGAAACAATGCTGCACTGGAACTGGGTTATCTCTGTGGTTTTGAGTTGGTCCTTTCCTGTTTCATAATTTTTCGGAATCCGGCCCTCCTAATTTTCTTACCCCCGGGTCCAAACCTACAATCTTTTAAAATTCCATGTTATCGTCTTGCGAAATTACAACCTGATTGCTGATTTTCATTTTTTTTTTTTGCGTTTGCAGAATTTCGTCTCTCCTTATCCCTTTCTTCCTGTTGCGAAAAGGATCGCTCCTCGCATAACATTGCTTTAATTTCTTTGGTTTTTTGAGAAGGGAAGGATAAGCATTGGCAGTCTTGGCAGCTATAGTGTTTTCATTTATTATTTATATCGAGCTTTAAGTACTAAATAATGAAGTTACGAATAATGCATTCACATGCAAGTGAATCCTATTAACTTGCCAAGTGGCTGAGTGCTTCTGCGTTTTATCTGCATGTTCAGTTTTATTTTATTTTCACTTTCAATCTCTCATTTCCATATTATTTTTTTTTTTTTTTACTGTCGGCATTTAATGGATGTTCATTTTATGAGCACAATCGTTTTTAGAACGCCGCATTGATTGTGATTGGTGTGGGTTTATTCACATCGGTGATTTTCTATGCCACTACGAGAGAGCCACAATCGGCAAGGCGAATGAGTCGCTTAAATTCGTTTTCCTCGGAAGCATCCGGAATTATGAGGATGTCATGGAGAAATTGGTTGCGTCACCTTCAGTTCTATGAGGTAGACTGTTTGTTTTATAGAAATCGACGATCGCAGTAAAAGTTATTCTTGAAGTTGAAAGACTTCAAAAGGATAGGAGTTTATAGCAATTGCAACTTGTATCGACATACTTCATCGGCTGCATCACAGGAGTTGATGTTCATATGCTGGCCCCATTATGGGCGCTTATAGGTTATATTGACTGCCTGAGTGCTATTTCGATAAGAAGTGCTTCAGCATCCTAATTTTTACAATCAGTTCTATTTCCTTTTCAATTTTTACCCGTGATTTTTATTATATATCATAATGAGGCATTCTTATATATCTTATTGGGGGCAAGAGAGGAGCGATAAACCGTTCGATTCTGCAATTCCATTCTTTTTTTTTTCTCAGCTGAATAACATTTGAAGTTTCATTTTTGTCCTCGTTTATGGCACCAGTGTTTAGTAGGCAATTGTGCTTAAATTGTAGCACCTCATTCACCAGTGCTAAATTGAGTTATGTTGTTGTGTCTTATGGCAAGGGATAGTTGTTTAGAATTTGACTGGTTTATCTAAATGTTACAGCATGTCTGAAGGATTGGGGGCAGCCGGCAGAGTTCAGTCTTCGAAATATTAGGTTTTATTAATCCACTAACAACTTGTAGGAACGTAAGGCTCGCGGCACATAGGTTTGAAATGAAGCGCTTCTTCAGGTGTGATGAATGTTGTTGAATGATTGCTACAGTGTGATTATTGGAATGGGGCATTCTTTGCTTTTCAGATTGCTGTCTTGTATATGCTCTCTCGCTTGTATATAAACGTATCGCAGGTGTATTTCCCGTTTTACATAACGCTGGGCCAGAATTATGCGAAGGTAAGGATTTCTTTGATGTGGCTGACCTTTTAAATAGCGCTGCTTGTTTGGGCGTAATTTGGTTGTCACTGCCTTGTGTTTACCGTTTCGACTACTAGACAAGTTCCTGGATTAATCATTTTCACCGATGTGGAATTGGGGAGGAGGGGGTGGGTGAGGGAGGAGAAGTGATAAAGAGAAAGGATCTTCGAATGGTCATATAAATTTAGAATCATGTGAAAAGGACTCGAATTTTCTGGAGGGAGTGAAGGGTATTTATCGGGGCGGGTCCATTCAGACTCAAAAATCTGTGGTCCTTTTGCGATAACTAGAATTCGATTTTCACATTTTTTTTCCCCTCTATCATTTGGCTGTTGGTGATGGCCGCTGACGCGAAGTATTTTACTGTTGAGGCGGTGACATCAGATGTTGCGTGAGCTGATCTATGATTTCTAGTAGTTTATCTCATAGATGTAAGTTCATTTCTAAACAGTTCCGTTTATGCATGCAGTATGCTTGATTTCCGTTGATGTTTACAGAAATGTCATTGATTTGGTTGACGTTACTTGCGTTGCTAAGGTGCGTTGTTACTCTTAGGTGGTTGGTACTAGAATAAGATTTAGACCGCCTTCTGGCAACAGAAATTCTTACACCGATGCTGGAACTGGTCGGAATCCTATTTAACATCTTTACTGTGTTCATTCTGCCTCTCTTTTCCGCTGCTCAGTGGTGTAGTTTTGGAATAGACGGTGCGTTTTTCGTACTAATGGATAAGGTACTGACCGAGAATGCCACCAGCATCGACGAGATGGTGGGTTCTCGTCTTATAACAGGATCCCCTTATTTATCATGCCTTTGCAAATCTGTTAATCCTTATGAATATAAAGATGCCTCATTAAACAGCTGAGCGTTCCAATTATCACCTTTAAGGAAGCAATGCGGTTTCATTATTTTAATTAAGTTTTGAGTGGGGATGTTCTTTTATCTATGATCTTACAGGGCTACGTTGCAATTCTCCCAATCGTCTCATATACTTCATCGTTTATAGTTTCATCACTAATTAGCGCTCCTTCGATTGCTGCGCTTCTCAATAGAAAGGTTATTTTCCTCGTTATACGAACGTTCCATTGATATAGTAGTGCCAACGATTTGCGTGTAATTCTTTGAAATGGATAATATGAATCTGAAATCTGAACGAATCATATCGACTATTTACGGATTGTTTAAAAAAAAGTTCTACCTTTACTACGCCATTATTGGGCCTCTATAGGCCATTAGACATATATTTTTACGGGGAATCTACTGGCAAGCAAACTGCGGACCATAGATCGATCTATTCAAATGAACATTTTGTAGTAACATTATGCTGTAAATTAGGAAACAAAAATGAAGCCAACAAAGGAAGTGTTGATGATCCTGTTGGAGTAGTGAGGACTCAAGACGTAGCAATATTTTATAGTTCATACGAAGCACATGAGTAGTTGATAATTGGTGAAATTTAATCTGGGAGTGATACGTTGATAGCGTTATGAATTAAAGTCATGGTGTTGAAAAGTAAGCATCAGCTAAATGATATTTGTTTGGTTTTTTGCAGTCAAAACTATTTATTTATTTATTTATTTATTTATTCATTTACCTATTCAATAATTAATTAATTTATTTATTTAATTTATTTAATTTATTTATTCAATCAATTTATTTGTTTATTTATTTATTTATTTATTTTGTTTATTTATTTATTTATCTATTTATTTATTTACTTATTTATTTATTTATTTATTTACTTATTTATTTATTTACTTATTTATTTATTCATTTATTTATTTTATCATTTATTTATTTACTCATTTTATTTATTTATTCATTTTATTTATTTATTTATTTATTTATTTATTTATTTATTTATCATTTATTTCTTCGTTTATTATCTATCTATTTATTTATTCATTTATTTATTCACTTGCTTTTCATTTTTTGAATAATCGAGACACAGAATCATTAAATTTATGAAGCGAATGGAATGCGTTGTGCATTTTTTCTTTTTTTCAATAACCAATACAGGCGCTCTATTTGGCTGGTTGTTTATGTGGATTGGGTAATTGTGTATGGATGCTGTTTGAACTTCACAGCGGATTTATTTATATTGTCGCTGCATTGCTCGGTATTGCTCAAGCGATACTTCTCGTTACATCATTGGCTATAACGGCCGATCTCATCAACAAAAATACTGTTAGTTGCATATTATCGTTGGCAGCATCGGACGTCAACATTGACGTTATACTTTTTTTGTGGCATTGAATTTGTTATACTTTTACAATTTACATTAAGTTGTAGTAAAATTTGGAAATCATTTACGTCGTTTTATTTTACAATTTGTTACGAATATAAACATTCATCTTAAAATTGCGTTTATCTTCGAAGCTTTAAAACGAGTGATCAAGCAGACGACTAGGATGTTTTTTTCGACAACTTAAGCATATTCTTGAGGCTAACTTCACAATTGTATTATGGGGCTATATGGCCCAATTTATTATTCGAAGGAGAAAATGAAAGCAATGGATGATGCCATTGAGATTTTTTTTTTTTACAAAAATTTGAAGTGCCACTAATTTTTGATGAATTACAGGTTTTCCGGGAAAGAACACGGAGAAATTAGTTTGGTTTTGCAGGAATGAGCTTGAGGCAACTGTGGAAACTTCTATGCGAAATGCTCAATTTTATTCACTTGCTAAAACAAATATGAAACCTTTTTTTCTTCCTGAGTTCGTCGATTGTTTCTATGCAAAAAATTTATATGTTTATATTTTATAATCGGCTGTGAGAAATGATGAATTCGGAACTTAAAATCCAAATGTGAATTGTACTGAAAAAAAAAATTTTTTTTTTCTTCTATGCGCCTATGTGAAAGGTTTTTCATCTAGTTACGTTATTCATATAAGGGTTTCATTATATTAAATTAGCAATCAAAAGTTTCTAGGAAAGTGTTTGATATATTCAATTGTTACATTGTAATTGAAACTCTTTCAGGAGAGTGGCGCATTTGTTTATGGCGTTATGAGCTTTTTGGATAAGTTGGCGAATGGTTTGGCTTATCAATCTATCCAACTTCTAACACCGCAGTGCGGGTATGTGCACCTTTCTGATGCTATCGATTCAGCATATAAAGAAGTGTTTTCTGTGTGCAATTCTATGAGAGTTTAGTTTCGGGGATTCTAAAAAGCGTTTTTATTTAGGTGATAATAGGCGATGTTTCACTTATCGAAACATTGGATTTGTTCCAGAAGTTGCATTCGAAATAGGTCTTATAAATCGAAGAATTTTGAGCTAGTCTTTAAATGTTGCAGTGAAATCTATTCGTTTAATTTTATTGCTATATCGTTTACAAACTGTTGTTAAAAAATAAAAATAAAAAACCCGTATATTTTGATAAATTGCTGCGGGCTCTCCAGTTTTGGTGAATTTTTATCACTTAATCTTGCTTCTTTAGACCAGAGCACTAAACAAAGTGGGGATTACCGTGCAGGAACATGGCGCAAGTAAAGTTTGTGAGTCTTGAAAAAAGTTGCACTCGATTGTAAGTATCAAGCGACAAACAAACTAACCCTATTGGCAGGCTGAAAAATTTTCCTTTTTTTTTTAAGCTATTAGTTTGCACACTACTCGAGAGCTGATTGTCGTGGGATTTAGTGGGGATCTGAATAGTTTTAGATTCTTTCGGTCGACTCCTTCCCATCATTTCCCATCACAAGAGTATCAGTGCCACGGGATCGGCAGCGAAGGGTTAGTTTTTGTAGGGGTATACCAGCGGGCTTTGAGCACTCATCCAATAAATTTCGTAACACAAACTTTCATCGATACCCCACAGCTTCAGTAAAACGATACAACTTTTGGGACGAAATGGTGGGATCACACATCAAGAATCTGGTCTTTGGAGTCGGGGGTCCAGTCGCTGTCTGCAGTTGCAGGTTTCTTTGAATGTGATGCGGTGGATCTTGAGTTGAATCAGGCCAGCAGATGGATCTAAACCTCTCGATGTTCTTCATTTTCGCGCATGTGACAGTTAAATTGGGTATTAGTTACAAACTGAGGCGGACATATGTCATTGCCACCAACCCATTCTGTTCAACATAACAGAACCTGAGCCGAAATATAATACAATAAAGGAAAAAGATGTAATTGAAGAAGTTATTGTATTCACAAGGTATGTTGCTCGTCGACTTGAAGTAAGCAATGCGTATTTTTAGTACCAATTCAACAAGTGGAGCTTGTGCTTTATTCTATCGCAACGTAATGGTTTTTGTTCCTGGAGGCTGTCTAGTCTTGGCATTGCTAGTCCTCATATCGCTTATTCCACAAAAGATTGGCAAACGAGGTAGTGGCAGATCGCATATTCAACATTATGGTCAGTGAGGTTTATACTATATAACATCAATGTGCACTTTTTCGATACACTGGATGTTCGCACGCATGATAGTCGTCTCATATGTTCGGCAGTTATTGCCTAAATTGAGTTGCGTGCTTGGCTCTGTCGGTTTCATTTCAGCCGAAGCAGTGGATTGTGCTCACTATTATTTTTATTAATTCCCGGATGCATTCACTCATTCACTTATTGTTTTGTTTGCTTTTATTTGTCGCAATAATCCAGCACTTCTTATTCGAAGTTTTAACCCTCTTTTGATGATGTTTGCCACGTTATCGCATGCAACTTATACTTTACTAACACTTCAACTAATACTTCTTTCTATTGTTTATTTTTGTTTCACTCTAATGTTTTCGCTTGTTCGATGAAATAGGCAGCGCAGAATTACCGATGGAGAATTATTCGATATATCCTTATTAACACAGTGAGAGGTCTCATCGACTTAAAGTTTACTTGCCTCACCTACTGTTCGAATCAAAAACATTTGCATCTTCTTAGTGAAGTAAACCGAGAATAGAGCGATAAAGTACAGTTGCTGTTATACCTTCCCCCCTCCGCCCACTCTCATCCCCCTCTCTTTTGTCCAGAAACCCAAATAAAAATTACATTGGCCAAAGTAAACATCGGCTTCATTTTTTATTCGTTTAATTAACAAATTTTTCAACATAAAACGTTTAATTTACAACGGAAATGATTCGAATTCTTCACTATCAACTTTGTTTCGCTTACTCCCACAGTAATTCTTTTTTTTTTCGTTTATCTTTTCTTATACTCTAAAGAATTCACTTCATTTTCTCCAATCTTAGCAACGTTTTTGTTCTTGCAGTCTACATTAGCGTTTTCGGATTGTTTGAAAGTGGATTACAATTGTCCGTTCCGTAAAATGTATGCTGGTGATATAACACGACAAGGCCTAGCTTATTATCTGTCACCGACCTCTTTTACGATGGAGTGCCTGGGTGGTTATGAGAAGAGCGAAGGAGAGAGGAAAGGGGGAGGGATTAGCAACCTAGGGATCAGCATTTTATCCGACTATCAGCAGACACTATCGGTCTTTTACTGATGGGAATGATTGTAACGCCACGCACCTCATTATTTCGTTTACAATTGCTGTATTTATTTGTTCAATGCATGCTCGTTTTCGGCTCGTATCTAATGCATTGCTCGTTAACAACGCAATATTTGCGATCTCACTTGGGAATAAAAGAAGATATGGTTGCATTCAGAACTTTGAATGTCAATAATTTACAAAAAAAGTTTCCTGATTTCTTTTTTTTTTTTTTTTTTAATTAAGGAACGATCCTTGCTCTTTTGTGAAGACCTCTTGTCGCATGTTTGAATTCACCGATTTTTGTTGCTTTATTCACTCATTAACGCATAAGAGTTCGTCATTTTATTGAAAATGCACACGCAACAGTTTGGTATTTCAGTACTTTCTTTTTTATTTTGTATTTTATTTTTGCTTTTGTTTTAGTTTTTGTAAATGGATGGCACCCTCATTGCATGTATTATGAAACGTAACTCATAATCCAGGATCACATACATCATCTTCGCATGATCCCTTAAATTCAAAAAAAAATTTAGTACTCATTACTGAGGCAATTTACGTAATTTACGGCTTACATATGGAAGCCATTACTAAAGCTTATTGCACCTTTTTCACAAAACATTTCGTAATGATAGAAAGTATGACATTGATATCGATGAATGTTGAAGAAAAATCTACAAAATCCTTGCTCATACTTCTGAAGAATATAAGAGCATTCTTTGAGTCGGAAAATGTTTCAACGATAGAATTAAAAGAATCTCTAGCTACTGCTTCTCCTACTTCTAAAGTTCACCGTGCACATATCTGAGGTGAAAATGTCACAAGATGAGTTTCGCTTACCTGACTATTTAACTTTCCGCCGTTGAACGCTGACCAATTTCGTTCTGAATGATTTCTTCATGAAAGAAGGAGTGCGCAATTCGAAGGATTGCCCGCTGTCTGCACAATCCTTTAGTGTCATTCAAATGCTCTTCATCACCTGGTTTACTTTAGTCGTGTGAAGCAAGAAAATTATGTACTTTTTAAAGTTTTTTTTCTTTTTGTTTCTTTTTGTTTTTTGCTCAGTAGAGGCATGCATATTACGAAAGGTGTATCTTTTCGCATATTTCAACTCGATGTCTATTATAATGTTCGAATGAAATTTGTTTTCTTAGTATCGAAACTCATTCGAATGCCATTAAGGGCGGGGTTCCTCTTCACGGGTATGCGAAGATAGCGCAACGCTTTACGTAGAGTCTCAAATGCCCTAAATCTTTGTAAATAATCATGTGGCTATGCCTCGTGCCTTGTCTTGATGCCTTTAAAACGTTGCTTTTTCTATCTCATCACCATTGCGAACTAAGGCTAGGTTTCTTTTGACGTTTTATTCAATACCTCAACTGACCTCACTCTGTAAGGGTAGCTGTCTAACCGAACTTCTTCTCTTAACTCACTGTCTAAACTAAAAAAAGAACTCTATATCCCCTTACCTCTTGGAGATACGGGATAGATTACTTCGGGCATTTTCCTCACAGCGTATCGTTTGGAACATTGCCACTAATTTCAGCAGCTCATACGTTCTCTTATAGTTTTGGTAGTGGTTGGGAAACTTGCTCCTAGAAGGTAGGCTAGTTGGGCATAAGTCTCTGTGATGGTACCTTTATTGTTGCAAGAGTTTAGTGAAAGGGCAATCATGTTCGGGTTTTTAGTTACAGACTAGGGCCACTTTTAAATTGAAAATAAACGACAACATCGTTATGACGTCAAGTTTTACTGTTTTTTCTTTGATTTCTTTTCAAATCTTTTTTTGGATCACTGAAAGTATTATTCCTGTCTGATTATAGCTCATTTCCTGAAAAATTCTAGAATTCCGAGCTAACCACTCTCTCCTGTTTAAGAGAAGAATGGGGTTGATTTAGATACGAGGAGTCGCTAGGTAGAACATTACTTTCTATTAATTTAGCAGTTAATGCTACACAGTAATAGCAGACATTGCTGCACCTGTGATATTACTTTTGTTCTTGTTACTGTTACTGTTGCTGGTACCACCACCATTACTGTCATTAAATCTGTGTTACTATTGTTCTCATGGCCGCCAGTATCAATGCTGATTATTACTATTGGTGCAAGGGTCGGCTCCTCTTCGCTTCTCTAGTCGTCCAGGTCTCCTTGAGGATCTGTACCCGTCAAGATGTGAGTAGATTGGGGGACGACACAGGTATAAGGATGAGCAGTTTATCACATTTATACAGTAAGGTGACAAACAAGTAGAGGCTAGTTCACAAGGATGGCTTTGATCGTTGGCACAACCAGGTAGTCGCACTCGGCGAACTGCATGCTGTCGTCGATCAACTCGCGCACTCCAGCGGCCATATGTAGGCCCGCTTGGCCTTAAGAACGGTTCAGAAGCTGGAATGAATACATGAGCACATCAACCGATCCTTTTATATCCTGCCGATCCTGCATCAGGCTAGCCTCACGACACATGCTGGGTAGTCGTTTGATCTGCCTGTATGCTGTTGACCTTTGATTTACTTTGCACGGCCCACTATTGGCATCGCTACCACTCATTATTGCATGCAACGTTATTGTTACTTACTGCTGCGTACGATGCCGAAGAGTAATAGCACTGCTTGTGTTAATTATTTGCTTCTATGATAAGTTCCATTTTGCTATCAACAGTGCTATTGCCTATCTGTAACACTAGTGCATTTACTTATCAACGGGAATATTACTGCACCATTACTAGTATTGCCCTCTAGAAGCTGTTTAAGCTACTTATTTACAATTAAGTTGATTACTCATTATTGCTACCACCACTAACTACTGTCATCTCTGTTATTAATATGAATAACACGATTTATTGCTAGCTGTTAATATTTGTGCTCTTGGCCGTAGCAAGTAATACTGCAATTACCATCATCGCACTAGAAGTTTCCCTAGTGACGGTTAATCCAAAATGACTGCCTCACACCTATGCATGCTTGGGATGCGATAGGCGATCGAAATAAAATTGAGGATAAAACATGGCATAAGTATATTGTCAATTCGTTTTGCTTCTCATGTCCACCGCGATTGTATATATCATTTCTTGCATGTTGAATTCGTGTGGAGAAAGATTTTTAAGTTACTATTATTGTTACTTGTTTTGTTGCCTTTATAACTTCTACTTTTTACTGCCAATGATTTATAGTTATATGAACACCTGCAGCAAACGTCTTTTAAAGATTAAATGCAATATGTTATGGTATACTTTTCGCAGAAGTATAGGCAGTGCAAAGTAGGTGCACACTATTCATTTTTCAATAGTATAGCCCTCAATAGACATTTGAAATATATAATTGTGAGCGCATTAATTCAATGTTTATTTATTGATGGAAACTGTTGAATTTGCAGATGAGGAGGGTTTATCCGATAGTGAAACATTCCAAAGTGACGATGAAGGACCATCGAGTAGTGTCAACGGAAGATTGATATAAGCGAATCAATCAACGATCGTTTTTTCACTTTTTGTTGTTTATTATTTATTATTTATTAATTTTATTCCCATTGGAACGGACGATTATGGGCAGAATGCAATTCTTTTTGTGACTTGATGATCACTGTGGTGTTAATTTTCATTTCGAGTTATCGTCGACAGATGATTATTTCCAGACATGAAATGATTTGAAGATGTTTTTCGGTGAAATGGATCGATTTTGGATATTAACTCCGAATTAACTCCAAATATTGTTTAATATTGACTCCAGATATCGATAATTTTTTTTGCTTCCAAGTTGTCTTTCCTTTCCGCTAAATTCGTACTTAAAGTTTGCCAAAAAGTAATCTATTCTATTTTCTTTGTCAATTTATTGGTTTGTTTTTGTCCTTCGGTGTCTTTCAACGCTCTCATTTATTTCACTTTCACATCTGACGAGTACTTTTCCGATGCCTTTCATTTAGTTTCATTTCTTTTCCATCCAGTATTGTTTTTTTTTTTCATATTTCACTGGTTTTTATTGAGAAGAAGAGTTTGTTCGATGCTTATGAAATACGATGCCGACGCATTTCCTCCATCGAAATGCGGATTTCTTGAAGCGCTATTGCATTTAATGATTGGACTTTACACTCCCTTTCAACTTTCAAGAGATGAGCATAGAGGCATTTAGATCGAAGATTCGACAAAAGTTACAACAAGTGATACGTATCGAGTATGTTTAAAACGCAACATTTTACAAGCTTCTGATGCGAAGTTTGCATATGAAAATAGCGAAAAGTTGTGCGTTGAGTATAGTTGAAACAGATCATTTTCGAGGGTTTCTTTAGGTGTAGCTTTTGCGCATTTCCTCCTTATCCGGTTCTCTTTTGCCTTATAATATTGCAAAAGCGCCCGAGAAGGCAATCGCCGACTATCACCTCTAACTGTTTTATAATATAGGCGATTTGAATGCATCGCGCAATGCTCATTGTTTCTTCTGATGGCAGTATCGAAGCCAACTTCCATTAAGATTTCATCAGAAGCACTAATATGGGGAATTGGTGGATAAGAGCTTTTCATCTTAGAGTACGTCCGGCGAAACCGAACAGTTCCTTTTAGCCTTTATTGGAGGGGGGGGGGGGGGGAGGGGAAGGGAAGAGGCACGTCTTCCTCCCACTGCATTGCAAGGTTTCTTCTTCTATGAGTGCATCCAAGCGTTCATTGACCTCAATGATCCCTTAGAGCTTGTCATATATAGATTCTCCGCATTCTTGTCCTTCCCCGTTGTATTCCTAGGTTATAAGACGTATGGGGGGGGGGGGGGGGGGGAGGAGGATGTCCTCACTGTATCTCGAGGGTCTGAGTAACCCGTTGAGAGTTCGAGATTTACGAGGTGACTGTGCTTGAAGGTCCTTGCCACCGGAGGTGCGCCAGAGCCGAGCTTCAGAGGAGGATGTTCAACAAGATTGGGTGAAGCAATATGAATGAGCTGTGATTATGCGATGTGTACAACAATATTTGCTTACGTTTGATGCTCTGCAGTCAGTATATTCACCCACTAATGCTCTCTTGTGAGCTTAGAGCACTTTCCGTGAAATTTAATATTATTGCTGTTGTGTTGCAATAAGCACAGTAAACTTTTAGCCTACTTTATCAGTTTCCTTTAGGGAATGAACGATATGGACATTGTTGTCGTTTAGCGATACCTGTCCGTTTTCTCCCATCCCTCGTAACAGATAAAGGAGCTGGATTCCCCCACTACTGATCGTTCCTTCTTCATGCAGCGGCCGTTCTTTGCTCTCCATATTCCTTCCTCTTTGTTAGCACATTTATCGAAAAGGTTCGTTTGACTGGTGGTATACACGCCATGAGTACCAGGCGGTAAGGTGGGCACGCGGACCTCTTTGTCTTTAAATCTGACGCGTGGCTCGTGCATATCTCTGAACGGCAAGCCTTTATTCTTGCATCCACTGTGTCCCATACTCACACGCCATCGCACTGTGTTATTAGCATAACTCTGACGTGTTCTTGAGGGGAATATTTTGATCGGTATATTGTCCTTACATGACATATTATATTTCGACGTTTGTACCATCCGAAGCTTTTGGCCTTCGTAGTTTTCCAAAACTAATTGTTTTTGAGGGGGAGGGGGGCTGGGTGGAGATAGGAACTTATGTTGCTTGAAAGTTTCAAAAGAGTCACATAATCGGAGGGGAATGAGTATTGGGGACGTAAATTTCAGGACAACTAGTAGCATGCTTTTGAAGTTTTCGTTTTCTCAATTGTTAGTATGCTGTCATATGTCGGATTTGTGAGGAAAATTTTTGCGAACTCGATGGTGCTGCACCAGATACCGCGGATTCCATGTGCCGATGTGCGTCTGGGATTTATATTCGAAATAAGCACCTATAAGAGGGGAAAGGAACATGGACAGGGAAGTACCGAAATGTTCTTGTCGTGTACGCTCGGAGCTATTTACCACATCGTCTACATATCGCCCCTAAGAAAACGCTGGTGGGCGCACCACGGTAACATATTCCAAGGTTGCCTTTAAAACGTCAGAAATGGGCGGCTGTCACAAATGAAGTGATGCTGGTTTTGCTTGCTGAATTTGTCGAGAAGATCAAGAACTCGGGTTAAAGTCAGCTTACAGTTTGCACACCACGGTGGTTGGAATCACAACATGAATGAAGTCCGAAGTCCCTAGTTGGACACCCCTCTGATTCTTTTTTGGCACATTTCCTATAGAATGACTGCGCAATGGTGTAGTGTTGGGTGATCACCAAAGCGGAAAATGGGTTGTTTAAAAATCTAATTCAGTGCTGCATTCTTTTTCCTGTAGAATGCTTATGCTCAGACAACCTGACCTCCTCCTCCTTACCCTTTCTACGTCCTTATCCCCAGAGTGTTATGATGTTGAAAGGTGTTATATAAACTTTCTTACTTCTCCAAACCTGTTTACTACCCGACGTAGGTCCTGCAAATCGTGTGACATTCGTTACAGAACGAGGCCTTGATTTTTTTCTGTCGGCTACGGTAACTTGCAACATTTCATAGCTGGACCTTGGGATGTGATTTGATGTTTTTGTTCTCTTTTAAAATTCACTCGGTGAGAAACATTGCCGTTTTTTGTGACATACTGACTAAATATGTTGTTTACTCGTCTCCGGTTTTTTGGCTCATTCTTTTTATGATCGTTCATAAGAAATTTTTAGCGGTACAATCCCGGAAATTGCTTTTGGTTTTCCTTGCAAACTTTTTATTTTCAGGTTTTCAGAGTTTTTATTGTCGGTTTACAGCATTTTGGTAAGCAAGTTTTTAGCGTCTAGTTCTCACATTTTTTTTTCACTCCCTTTGCCAAGTATGATAGAGCACAGAAATTCGCAGCCAAACTGGCAGCTTGTAAAGGTCTATGATTTCGGCCAGTCGAACTCTCAAGGACATGCTGGCCCAGCCTATACGAAGCTCGGCCGTCGGTTTTACTTGTGAAAGAAGAACGCAGGTGTTGTGAACACTTCAGAAGTCTTAGGAACATTCGTGGTGTAATTGTAGGGAGGGGAGAGCTGCGGTGGGGGAGATGGGTGGGTTTCGTCGTAACTAAGAAGGGAGAGGAAGAAAGCGAAATGAGCTCGTCAGGCAAGAACTTCCATGCCTCTTTGCTTCGAGTCTATCTTGCAAAATTATTTGCAAGATTTGTTCCAGAAGCGATATCCATAAAGGAGAGAGTTTTAGAGCATCGCATGATGTTGGTGTAACGTTATTTAGAACCATTCACGCCTAAGTTGGATGGACCAGAAGGTGTACATCCGTCCACTTCATGTATATCAAAATAAATTGTCATGGCAGACATGTTCCGAGCTTCATAGATCGTTTTTCTCTTAAATTTCACACCAACATCCACTATTAGTTTTGCAAGATCTATGCTCAAAACGACCTCACTGCATCCTCAAGTCTGCACCTGTTTCAACGAAAAGTAATTTAGTTTTTTTTTTGATGGGACATATCGCATTATTTACTGATTATTTCATGCAAAGTAATACATCACATAATCAATGAAGTTTTATATGCGCTTTCCATATTTTAATGTCTACTTTGTCCTATATATGCTCCCTTTTCGTGATAAGGTGACATTGATCGGAAGCGTACCTCTCAATGAATTTACGCATCGTAAATCATCTGCAAATAAATACATTGAAACGATTACGTTGTAGTATAATGGCGCAAGATACGGTACTCTATACGATCATCTACGGGTTGTTTTGTATTTGTATTATTTTCCCACCTGTTGAGTTTATATCGGCTGGTTTCACAATCCCTTCAATATTCTCGAGTCTTCTTGGCGATGAAAAATTCGATTTTATTACCTATCACCTTCGACGGACCGTTCTAACAATGTTTATTCATTCGTGCCTTCCATTCTGTAAGTTTTACTTTGTTCTTTTCCATTTTCTTCAGTGCTGTTGAGTAAAATGGTCGATGTATTAGGCGAGGGAAGGGGATAGGTTGTAGAACGTCTTACAAGTGGCACAACTCTAAAGTTGGGTGAGGAAAATCGGTGCGCAGTAAATTTATATAACCTTCGTGGAATTAAAATCTTATAGCATCTGAGCGTTATCTGTTTATATATGCTTGCCCAGCAAGCAAAAGGAAATCCGAGCTTCGAATTAGTGTATCTGGAGGTGCCTCTTTGCAAAGTTTTCTTTGTGAGTGCTTTTTTTTTTTAAATTAAAGTGCATCAGAATAAAATAATTACGTGCTATATGTTAACACCTCTACATTACGGCATCATATTAGCCAAATTTATCGGAGTGAATGAAGATGCGTCAATGATTTGATGGTATTTTTGGCATTCATTGTTTCTACTAGAAGAGGGCACGAGAAACGCTTTTTTTAATATATTGTTGTGATGTTGGCAAGTTGCAAAGGCATATTGCAACCCCCCCCCCCCCCGCCTCCACCCGTCTTTCCTGTTCCCTTCCTCGCCTACCCATCTGCCGTATATTGCTAGTCGGTTCGGTGTGACTAATCAGTACTTCATGTTAGCAAAAGTCTCATGCTGGAGGAAGTATATAGAAGTGAAGAATTGCACTCATAGATATTAAGATCTTTGCATGCGTTACATTTTTCCATTTATTGTCATTTGCTAGATGCAAAGGTCTAATCTTTGATTTCGTGTAATGAGTACGTTTATTTCACTTTGCAGTTTATTTCATCTTTCTGACTGTTGTGCAAGATGATCCGATTTTCGTTGTGCATCCAACAAATATACTTCAGATGCTTGCGCATTGCTCACTTCTTTTCGTTTTACGTAAGTTATGTTTCCTTTTTTTAAACAAATATTGTTAGCATAAATCATAGGCATTTGATATAACTTGCTTATCAAGATTGGAGTATCTATGTGCTACGCGATAAAATAAATCCTTAATGAATGACATTTTTGAAGCGTTTTTCCACCTTAGACAGTTCATCTGGGAATGTGTGATTTGTGACGGGAGAATTGTATCGGCAAATTGAGCAGTGGATTTGGGAGGATACAATCCATCTATGTCATGTGTATAGCAATTCAGTTGATTTGTTTTGGTAGTTTATTTGAGTTCGGTGGCTTATATGGACGAGGGCTATGTGGTATGCTTATTGCATTACTTACATGCTTCCAACATAAAATTAAGTTGATTTATATCGCTCGTAGAGTTTCTTGTTCGTGCCTCGTTTTCTCTCTTCCCCAGAAAATGTTTTTGTAATTCCTCAATTGATGAAAAGTTTTCGCTTCGGAAATCTTTGAGGCGATCCACGTTAGATGATAGAATAAGGACTGATGAAGTACGACGCATGACAAATTGTGATGTAGGATGTCATACATGGGTGCGCAGCTTTCTCTGTTTCATTCTTCCCCCACTTAATCCATACCCTTTAATCGCAATCCACCACACTTATATACGTTTTGTTGTAGTCGATTGTCGTTGTGTCATATCACAAGGGTTTATTACTGCACCTATTCGTTCACCTTTCTAATTAGGGTTATTCCGTCTCAATTGAAACGTTATTGCATCATTGCTGTTGTTACGTATTGAATGTCAATTCTTTCGGACTGTAGCTATCGAATGTTTTATTTTTATTTTTATTTTTATTGTTTTGTTTTTTGTTTTTTTTTTGCTATTTTTGCTCGCGTGCTTTTCAAATGTTGTTTTCCCACTTCGAGAAAGCAACGCATAAGTAGGTCGTTGAAATAAATAAACAAACGTACCAACAAATGTTATTGATCTACTTCCGGTCTAGCTTAATCGTAACTCCAATAGCGTATTTTAGTTAGTGCAACTTATTTCACTATTCGATATATGCATAATTGGGAGTCTCATGCCACCATTCAATGTTTGAAGCGATTCGACACAAATTGGACGAGAGTGGCTGATAGTATCAATACCGAGTATCGTAATATCGACAATTTTAATGTTTCTCTCTCAGGTGGGTCTTTTTCTTCTTTCTATCTTATGTGGAAGTGGTTATCATTCTAGGAAACAGAATATTTTAATGTTTCGTTTTGAATTTTAATAAATACGATAACCATTCCTCGCTTACTACTAGTTGATCTCTTATGCATATTTGCGTCGATTGATCGATAAGGCAGCTCACAGTTTACCAACTGTCGTTCGCACATACGCAGCCGTCCTTAACGTATAGCCCCAACTGCCTTATTCGAGAAGTTTTGGCATGTGCACATATATATATATATATATATATATATATATATATATATATATATATATATATATATATATATATATATATATATATATATATATATATATATATATATATATATATATATATATATATCGAGCGTTAACGCGAAACTCGAAGGGCAGTTTCATCTGTTCCCACCAAAATGGGCTCAGACAGAGAAAAATTTATAGCTAATGCTCGGTTTATTTTGTGTAGTGATAGGGATAAAGTGAAGCAGTAGGTGAGATTTTCGCATTGATGATGTGGAGGGTGATGCTCTACCTATGTGTCAAACAAAGGAACGGTTTTCTTGTGTGTTTTGTTGGGGCGCAATCGAAAATACGCAAGTGATATTTTTGAAAACACTCGTGACCAAAAGCTCCAATTAAGGAGAAAAGGTATACATGTGAACATAACCATTTAGGTGCGTAGAGTTCAGGCTTGAGGGCGAGGGATAGTCTTAAGGCTGCGCGAATAAGCATTGATAAGCTCTCAGGTAATTCGATGACTGGACCCTTGGGTTGCGGTTCAAAAAAAAAAACGCCTGGAGGTGAAAATTGATAGTTAATATTTTGGACGAAATGTGTTGTCTTCTTTCACGCGACGTTTTAATCTTAGATTAATTTTTATTGAACGTAGTCCTAGAAAATGCAACGAATTGTTTCAAAACTGTAACACGCAAAATGAGTTCGAGCTTCAGTTATATCTGAATAACGATGCTCTTTGAAGGTATCAAGAAAGTCGTCATGACGAACTCATGGATTTTGAACGTGACAAATTATTCATTGGTTTGTGCACATGTCGCAGATGTTACATTGGAAGCAGTAAGAGCTGATGAGCATCCTGTAAGCTCTTTTGATCGGTTCCTTGTGTCTTTTTTCGCTAATCCTTCTCTGGCGCGAAGCTGCAGGAACGCAGCTAAGGACCACGTTTCTCGGGCAGGAGAGCCTTTTACACAAATCCCTCATTGCTACCGTTCCTATAAATGTAGTAGAATTTTTTTTTTTTTTTTTGAGAGTGTAAAGATTGCGATTTCCATAGTATTATTTGCGCAACGATGGTGACCAGTAACCTATTGTTTCGTTAATAATTGATAAGCTAGATATTCAGATCTTTCTTAAACCTGTTTTCCAAGGTTAGCCACGCAGTCCTAGATTCGGCCATCTGATGACCTTCAAGCCTGCAACTTTTCCGGATTTCACTTGTTTTGTCTCGGTCTGACAAGATTAGTTGCACTCTGTTAACCCTTCTCCTCAGATTTTAACCGTTGAAAAGGGTATCAGATATGCCCAGGTTGCCATCAAGCTCTAAGGCGTTTCATGTGCGGAGGTGCTAGAGATACTTTTGTACTGACTGCTTTGGGAGGCTGCTTAATTTACCATTTCAGTTCTGAAATTTAGGGGGTTTTTTGAAGGTAGGGATGTTGAAAATGCATTTTTCAAAGCCTCGCAAACATTGCAACTGTAAAATAGATTAGAGTTGCGCTTTCAGAAGTGTTTAAATTGGCCTAAAGCTTCGCAACAACTTATTCGAATTTGAACAAACAAAGAACTATCTTTCTGAATAACTTCAAACTTTCGGTCGACCGAAAGCTGTGTTTCCTTCTCCCTCTCCTGTTGTTTCCCTCCTTCCGGTTGACTTCAGAAGGTAAACATGGTGGTGGATTCAAGTGCTCGCAAATGCAAGCATTCGATCTGCTTTATTATTCTGCTGTTGCACAATCTGTTTTCTAATAGGCTTGTTTTCTTTTAATGAAGGGAAATGACATTTCTACAACAGAAATCTGCAGCATACTTGAAGAGAGTCTCCATTTTAAAGGAACCTCAGTACTGTTCAAAAGAGGTGCGTTGGCGGCCTACTTGTGGATTGGCCACTGAGTTACAAACATCGCTTCCTGCCCTCCCTCACACTGCTGTGGGAGTGTCAGCATGAATGTCATGACGTCAAGTTTTATTTTGTCCACGAAGCTTTGCTGCTTGATTCCTACTTGGACTTCCCGTCGTCGTTTTAGATCGAATTCAGGATTTTTTTGTGCAAGAGAAGGTGAACTAAAAAAATATTTTGGGCAATATATGAACGTATGAAGTGTCTATTTTGCAGATCTCACACCATGAGCAGTCAGGTGGGCCGGCTCAGTTCGTTGACATCGAAGTAAGGAGCATGACGAACAAAATCGAACCCTTTATTGTTAGGTGTGATTTTTGCACGTTTATTACGCTTTTAGCGCTGTTTACTGTTAAACACTGCGGTCTAAAAGTTGTATTTCCTGAAATACATGAATATATATTATCAGCTGATTCATTACATTGCCTTTGATTTTGAAGTCACTAATTAGAGGTATGTAACCAGATTTGAAATTAGCATAGTGCGCTACTTAATATTGCCTTAGCATGCTTAGCGAGATTTTGTGATAGTTTAATTGTTTTTTGCCTATGTCAGTAGGGAATTATAAAGATGTTTTCTGTTCGGGAAGTCTATTTGCTGGCTTATGTTTAGCTGAGAATCTTATGCGCAATACTTGTTTGGTGATTTGTTGAGATACTTGTTTGGAATATCTCAGAATTACATATTTAAGTTGTTTTTTTTTTTTTTTAATTTCTTGGCTCGCAGAGTGTTCTGATTTCGGTTCACAGATACGTAAGGCGGTTTTTCAAATTTTATTTTAGAAGGGTTTGCAAGATTTATTCAACAGGTTTTAATATTTCTTGGCCAACTGCAATGTTTTATATATCCATTGGCTTTTCATGGCGTTTACGAAAGTGTGAATTTCAGGATCCGGGCTGAATCTTTTCGGGATATGCGAGACAAACTCAATAAACCAATAAGCGTCGCGCGAGAAGTTGTCCTACGGCAGTCATTAAGTGATCGATTTGTGGAAGCGTTTCTCGAACAGATTAGCACCAATCCCACTTACTTGTATCCGAATCCAGAGGTGTGCTCTATTTCAGATCGCCATCTATCTTCGTTAGCTGATGTTGCGGATGTAAATGAGCCAGCGCGCTCAAAAAGCGTATGGTCATGTCGATTTGTATCTGAGGGGCGAGCTAAGGCCATATATATATATATATATATATATATATATATATATATATATATATATATATATATATATATATATATATATATATATATATATATATACAGTCACAACTTCTTGAGGAATATCTAGAAATGAAGTTTTCAGAATCGTATGCTGCCGTTAACGGTTGGTAGAATTTATCGTTTCTAAAGTGCCCCCTCCTGCAGGTACGCAGCGAATCCAGCGACTCACCCACTTTTTAGGGCGTCAAGGCATTCATTTTCCTTGGTAGCATTCAACTGCCGAGTCGTTTCTTAATTTCCTCTCGACTGCCAAAATCCTTGCCTTCTAGACATTTTTCTGAGTCGCGGAAACAGCTCAAACTTCTGCAGCCAAGAAAGCGATATGCTCGTCGTGGTATTGCGCGCTGTTGTGATGCAACATTCAGTTACATTACTTGTGCAGAAGTTTTGTTCTGATCGCATCTCGTAAGCGGTCCTCGGTGACACTGTAATATTCTTCGTTAATTATCTCTCTTCTCGGAAAGTGCCAATAGTGCACTTATCCTTCAGTATTAGATAGATTCACCTTTCAGTGCCAGAGAAAAGAATGCTTTCTTTGGCCTCGGAGAGGGAGGGGTCTTCTACTCAGAGAGCGTTTGCTTAGTTTCAGGGTTATACCCTCGTAGCGACTTTCCATCTGCAGTGATGCAACAGGAATATCGAATCATTAGTGCGTTTCATAAATCCTGACGAACTTCACACTTTGTTGCGTCTGCTCGGGGTCAGCTGAGGAAAACGATTTGAGCCGACGTGTGTGAAAACAATTTAGACCGACACACGTCACATTCTTAGATCCGCTGTTTGTTGCAATTTTGCACGAGGGTCGATTTGAAATCTCAACTTCTTCGGACCCTCTAGTCGCCGATTTTATGGAATGAGGGCACTGATTCCAGATATCTCCCCAGCGCATCGTCTCAATCAAGGGCTGTCCTGTCATTTCATAAATTTCCTCAGCTGATTTTCACTGCTTTAAACGGAATTTGATGCACACGTGTGATGCAAACGGAATTGTTTCTTTAGTAGCTTTATTGCGGAATACGACGAACGACTCAAACGAGGGCTCTTCTATTCCTCTTCTCCTCACTTGCTAGGCATAGCATTGGGAAGTCATGCGCAGGTAATCTTGCATGTTGCCGACTCCTTTTTTCTGGAATTACGGGATTCCTTTTTACGCATTATTTCGGTAATAAGTTCATTGCGGCATATTTCCGAACAGATCTTTATATACATATACGTGCATTTGTATACAGTTATACGTAAGTATATATGTGTATACATATATATATATATATATATATATATATATATATATATATATATATATACTTATGATGGTGCCTTTGATCACTTCGATAGGCTGCATTAAACTCGCATGGAAAAAGGGAAGAAAGCGTTGAGGGTAGCAAAGATTAGCTTCACGTATGCGGCAATATGACCTCTATCGTTCTTACTGACATTTTCAAAAGGTCTTGATAAAAGTGAAAGTTTTGGTTTATGTTGTTTCTATTCTTGAATAAATGCGGTAGAAAATCTTGGCGCAACGTCAGCGCAGTTTTTTGATGCGGTTTTGACAGAAAATTTGGTGGATTTGGGCACAGGTACGGTTTATGCTACATTCGACATAGTTTGAGTTACCAACACATTTACGACATGTGTTTTCATAATTTTCTGAGGTCTTAAAATCTAAATTTCATCGCTTTATGCAGGTTTGATGCGCCATTGATTCAGCGGCTTGTTTATCAGCAAAAAGTAGGTGAGCGCTGCTCGATGTGGAAAATGAAGTTCTGTTGCGCCCTTCTTCAGTTAAAGAAACGGAGCGAAGCAGTGTGCTCAAAAGCTTTGGATGGTCTTCCACAAAACTTGTCAAAATATGTTGAAGATATAAAAGTAAATTGATATTGCAAGTCTCATCCAGTTTCCAAGATTTCATCATGTAACGCTCGTAGTGCAAGATTATCACGTGAATTGAACTCAAAAGTGCACCGTTTATTCACAAGTGAGGTAAAATTTTGAAGCTTAGCTAGTAAATGCTTCAGCTTCAAATTACGCATGATTTTATATTGCCAGGATTCATCAGTCTAAGCTGTATTCAGCACCCGTGAACTGCGGTTAAATTTCACTATGCACTCCGTTGTCGTCTTATTCATGTTCGAGGGAAGGTCTGAGTAGACCTGATCAGGCACAACCTTGATCAGCGGATGCAACTGCTCATGCTTTATTTGGGCTCATTCAACACCGATAGCTTCAGTGCGCGATGTGCTCGGCATATCTAACGAATGTTTGCTAGGTTGTTTTAGTCGGAATGTTAATTTCTCCTCTTTATTCATATTGTTCTTTTTATGCGGTTGTTCTAATTTCACTGCATTAATTAATGTTACAGATTATCTTATTTTGTGCAAATTTTGGCGGTTTTTTTTTCGGTTTCGCTCACGTGCGTTGTTGTGATTGCGTCACTGCTTCTCTTTAGATGATACTTCTGGTTTTATCATCTTTACTGATCGGTGACGCAACGCTGGACAGTGATGGGTGACCATTATGTTGGTCGATTCGCACTGTCCGGTTTTCAGAATTTGGAAGCGTGTCTTGGCTGTGCGACAGAGAGAGCTAGCGTTAAGCTGTTGAAGAATTGCGTGCACGTCGAGGTGGATGAAGATGGCGAAAGAAGGCCACCGTGCTCACAGTGCTATTGTCGCCCAATGTGGTCAGCTTGAGTTATTCGCAATCTTTTTATATCTGTTTATTGACATTGCTGGCGATGTTTTGAACTCATTGTCGTCTATAGTCATGCGTTTGGTTTGTGACCAAAGTACGGTCGTGAACCACATGTGGAGTAACGTATATATATATATATATATATAATACAATATAATATATATATATATATATATATATATATATATATATATATATATATATATATATATATATATATATATATATATATACGCAGTTTTAAGCGTTAGGGAGTGTGTTTCTTAGCCGCATGGTTGTCCGTATATTATGCGTTGTCCGTATATTCTGTGTGAGGGCGATCTCAAGTAGGCATGTGACGAGACCACACACAGAGCGCATGTTGACGTTAGGCTACTAAGAGCGCTTCGACGTGAGTCTGTTGGTTTGCTCATTCATTTGCTTAGCATATGGCCAATTCTCTGTTGGTCGCAAGCTGAATTTAATGTAGAGTGGAAATTAGAATCGAAACAGGCGCTGCGTTTAGGCAGAAGTTATGGCGCGCTGGCGCCATAACTTCTGCCTAAACGTTGAACTTTCGCACGAGTAATGAGGGGAGGGTAGAGGAAGAAAATGAAGACAGTGTCACGACGAAGAAAATGGTCATTTTCGACACTGCAGCTGAAAGCTTTTCATGCAGTTGACGATGTGAGCGGACGGAGAGGGGAAAGGGGGGAAGAAGATGGGACGGTAATAGCAGAATTGTCGCCGCAGTTGATTATTGCGGCGCTATAGCAGATCGAACTGTAGTAGCCTGTTTGAATTGCAAAATACCGGATCCCACGGCAAATGCCACTTTTTTATTTGATCTCTCCCATTCCCTCATACCAGTGTTTCCTGCGTTGGTCGCAAACTAATGGGAAGCTGGATTATTTTTGTTTTTTTGGCGAAATATATTGGGCACAAGTGAAATGGAAATACGCTTTTAGGTCTTCGAAAATAACATTCTACTCCATTAATCAGTGTAGTCACTGTACTCCTTGAATAGACAACTGGAATCTTCTGTTTTCGCAGACCTTCGGAGCAGGTGCTTTCTTCTTAAAAGCTTTTCTGTTTTTCTCAAGCTTCCGGAGGAGTAAGATTCTTCTAGTGAAGGTTTTTTTGCTGCGTTTATCTCAAAGGTTGAAAAAAAAAAGATTTTGGAAGGTATACTTGAAAGAAACGAGCGTAGATTTCACAGTTTAAACAGAATCTCTGATCATTGCATCACAAGTGTTTTCAAATCGAACCGCTCTTCTTCAACGGCTAGAAAAGTTAATGCGCAGTTCTCGAAACGCGATTGCAGTTGTTTCATTTCCAAAAGGCACATATCGTGCGACTCGCCTAGCTAGCAAGATTACCAAGTTGTTGGCTGTGCTGTGTTGTATTCTCGCACTTTGCAGCAGACAATGAACACAACATATGTAGTGAATGCGCATCATTTTCATCTTCAGCACAGTCGCATCGCACTTCTTCCACATATTGCAGCTAATGGCTGCACCTCTAGCTTTGCTCTGACCTTGATCGCATCGTACTCTTAAAAGATTCGATGTCAAATTTTCGAGTGTGTTGCGAAGTTTTCTGATATACAACTTGGGATGCAAGTGGCCAAAGTACCACCAATCGTTCTCGGAAATTCATTTTTTCTGTATTTTTAACGAAGTTGCTCAAACAAGTGCACATACAATATTTCGGCTAAAACAGTTGTTATAATGACACCCGTTCAGCTTTGATGTGTTTCAGGTGCGAGACGTGTATGGCACGAATTTTTGCCGCGAAGCAAGACAAAAATCACCCGGAACGTTGGATGCCAGGAAAGGCGAACTGTCCCACATGCCGCGCCGTATTCTGCGTGCTTGATGTATGCTTGCTACAAACGAACAGCCAACCAACTTGATTTAGATTAGCGCTTATTTCTATTCTAAATTGCATCTTACATTTCGTGCTTTCGATAGTGAATTTCTTTTTTCACTTGGTCGTCATAATATTTGTTCTTGCTCCATATTCTAGTGAAGTTATATAATGATTAAGTTTTAACCGAAACCTGAAATGAACCTAAACATGCTATGGGAATGGATATTCTAGAAGAGTATAGCGACAAATGCGGGAGTTGAATTGAGGGATTGATGACCTTCTTTTGAAGCGTTCTTCTAGTAACTCATTCCTGAATTCTTCTAGTAACTCACGTTCGTGAATTTTTATTGGAATGTTCTGAGTAACATATCTGTCAAAATTTTTGAGCGACCTTCGTCGCACTTGTACCGTTTTACTTTAAAACACGTGCAAATAACTTTCGTTTTTCCGGGCCGTTTAATTCCGTTACTGGCTGCCATCTGCCATTGCTCAGATGGGATAAAACAAAACTGCATTGGAGCACGGCACGAAATTTGCATAAAATTTCTAGTTCGTTTTTGCTTTGTTCCTTCTTATATAGCGAGGAATGCTCTATTGTAGTCCTAAGCTGGGCAGAGCATTTCAAATTTAATTATAAATCAAATATAACCTTCATATTCACACCTTCTGTTATATGTCACTTGAAGAAGATTTTTAATCAAGCAGTCGAATACGATGCGAGGGTTCTCAACCGGAAATGTCCACTTTTATTAAGAACTATCTGATTCCTTGCGAAGTGATGCGGTCACTTATGATGCGGTCATAAATTGATCATTCACCAGGTCATTTTGATGGTTGAGAACCTTGCCGGTGACTCTGATGGTTGTTTACTTTTATAAATTTTGCTAGTTTGATGGGAGTATCTTTATTTATTTTGTGATTATTTGCATCATAGTCGCTGTTTTTCACTCTATCATCTACTACTCTCTTTCGAACCAGATTCTTTAATAGCACAAGAGTTAGTAATGCCGCGCTCGCATGTGAATAGGTGCAGCAAACGAACTGCCACATGTGAGGTAAAATTAGATAAAACAGATGAACACTTACAGAAATAAACGGGGTTCAGCTGGAAAAGCTCTGAACAAATAGAAAACTCGTTGGCACTAGAAAAAGTGGTACAGCGACTGTCGGATGGCGAAAAAGTATAGTACTCGAAATGCGATCAGGAGCATAGTCGTTAGAAGGCAAAACTGAACAAGACTTTCCGAGAGTAAGCTAATTATCGCTAAAGAAGCTCTAAATAAATGAAGAAACCTATAGAGACAAAAAAAAAAAAATTTGGTGGATTCATTGCAATATGCGATGAAAGTACACCTTGTAGGTTAATGGGGGCATTAGTTTGAAGGTGCTGCCAAAAAAGCGACTCTGAAAGTGCGCTTTTTTGTTCATCCCCGGTATGAAGTAAAAATCTCATCAAACACTGGAGACACTTGCATTAGGCGTTTATTAAAAGTTGAAAAATATTATTAACCAAAGCAAGTGAAAACAATCGTTCATCGTGCACATGCTTCGATACTGGAGATTTGCTAATTTTTTTTTTTCATTTCCACATTTCGTCGCTATATCGTAAGCGCTATGCTCTTTTTTGGTTTGACGATATGAAGTCATTTTTGCTATGCGGCATTCTTACCAGATGTTTGCGGGTTCGGGTGGATGGAATCAAGCGTATTAGTTCGGGTGAATCTGAAATACGGTATATTTGAAAGTAGACATTATTTTGACGGGATTGATATGTTGAACTTTTAAAAAAAAATGAAGAAGCGCGTTTTCTGCAATAGGAATTTTTAAAATCACCTCTCTCCCCTCTTTGCAAAAAGAAATTCCAGATTTCAAGAAATTCAAGAAGCGCTATCCGCAAGGAAGTGTTGTGGATTCTTCTCTTGCCTGAACGATATCAGCCTCTAGTTGTGTGATCCTATGTGTAAAAAAACTGGTGTTGGTATGCTATCATTAGCGATTACTCATTATCTATCAGTATTTTCTTGTTTAATGTTTAACTCAAAATTTCCAAACTTAATTCACAGGCAAATAAAAGCATTCAATATTTGATATTAACGACCGTTTCTTTTTTTTTTTTCAGTTCACTTCAACTTCTTATGCTGTTGATGAGTTTCTCTTTTCACTAATGTTTGTTCTGTCTATGTTCACCTTCATCTTTCCGTTTTTTTTTCTGTTTTTTTTTTTCTTTGCTGTGGATTTATGTTTCCATTCCTGTCATTCTGTCCTTTTAGTTTTCGACTTTCTTTTCCAGGGAATAAGCGAACTTTTATAACGATCGATAAAGAACTCTTCAATTCTCCATTTAGGTCAACAGAGGAGTACCAATATATACTGGAGTTGTTTATTGTCGAAGTTTTCGATGGCTGTATTCCGACCACCTTTGTATCATCCTCTCTTCCCCCACCCCCCCTCCCCTTCCCTACCCATCCTAGTCTTTCCATTATTCGTTAGCATCCAAGTTGTTATTTCTTTGAGGGTGATTCAACCTACCGTCAACGTTACGCAAGGTAGTCAACGGTCGCTTTATTCTGATGAATGCGGAAAGTTAGATGCATAGAAACACCTGAAATGCGAATGTGTTTTTACGCCGTTCCCAGCAAATTTTCCTTGTCAATGAGAAAGGCATACTTCAGGCATGTTTGAGTATTACCTACATTCCGTTCATTTACCTTATTATGAGTCACGTGTGATTAACATTGTTGACTTCATTATGGTTTAGGATTTATAAAGTGCCGAATTACACTGAAGTGGAGTATAGCTCATTATGGAATAGTGTATTCGATGCTCACCATGATTGGAGTTTTACAGAGAATACTAATGATGTTCGACGGTCCATGCTCCTTTCCTCCTTTCGGAGCGATCTACAAACGCACAGATGCGACGCTTTAGATTTGCTCGCCAAGTCATGTATAACCGTTAATCAAATTTAATGTGGTTAATACCTGGGTCAGGTGTGGTTTATCTAAAGTTATGCCAAAGTTATATATCGTGTGTTGTCGACGTAAACATCCGACGGGGTATGACGGGTATGACTTATAATTGCTGGATGAGTCTCACACAATTCATAGGCATGTAAAGTGTGACTCATATTCATTTATGTGCTTGTCATATGCAACTCATATTTGTTTTTCTGTGCATTGATGCAACCAACACTACCATAAGACAGTATAAGGTGAGTATAAAATATATAGGAAAGGTGCCACGCTGAAAGTACGAAAATATAGAATTAAATAAGTTTTAGGTTGACTTTTCATTTATTATTGCTTTCAATACTTAAGGTAATCGAAGTTCATCACTGATCATTGATGGTTGAAGGAGGAAGGACTCCTCGAATGTATCCTCCTTCAAGTGAGTTTCAGTAAGAAACTTAAGCACTTCCCACTCTCTGACTATATTTTCTGTTTCCACTACTGTGGCATCCCAACAAGCATATATGCCACATAAACGCACTTCATCTTCACTTAATTCAAGTCTTTAATTGATCAGACGTTTGCGCTTCCTGCTGAGGTTACTAAAATCTCTCAGTATTGTCCAATATCGATCGTTTGAGCAGTTTTCTTCCTTTTAAATTTCACAACTCTTCGTTGTTTTGTATGGTTGAATCTGTGGTAGAATTTTTCATGCCTTCTATTGATACGCAGTGATGACGTAGCGTTTCTTCTAAGAATGCAGTTTTCTAATTCATCTTCGTCTGTCATTGAGCACTGAATAACGTGGCATTTGATATGAAAGGGCGATTCTATGGCAACTACTAATTGCTCCAGTGGCCTGGATCACTCATTTTTCCACTGAAACCTTAAAAGATACCTACCGAATGCGATCGTCGCTCATTTCAAATGAATGTTACACACTACAACGATACACGAGCAAATGAATTTGAGAGAAAAAAGGAGTTTTTGGAAGAAGGAGAGGGCTTGGAGAAAACAAACAACAAATTCAGTTGACAGTTTTAACGATGGCTTAATGTCGAGAGTTAGTTTCCGGTATTAGCTACAATTTTGCCGTCTTCGTGGACGCTCCAGCTTTTAGTTTGTGAACCACATAGCTAACAATATCGGCAGAAAACCGGATACGCCCACGCCGGTTTCCGGACCGGTCGATTTTTGCACGCAGATACTAGTGGAAGCACTAACTAAACGTCCTTCTCTGCGAGCAGTCCATCGATGTGTCAGGACGTTAAAGAACTTCAGTTCTTTTCTTGTCTGTACCCGAAAATACTATTCAAGTCGACGATCTGTGGGTGAGAGACACTTCTCGGTGAACTGGACGGTGCTTCCCATTGACGGCCCATTCTATCAGTAATGATGAAGATGGAGATGTTCTGTCGTGCTATGCATTCGATGATCAGTTCTTCATTTCGCTGTTCATCGCCGACTACAACTGCCTTCAACACTAACGATCGACATAGGTGAAACCTATGGAGTATCATTTGGCTCAAATAGCATTTTTAGCATGCCTCTGCTTTTTAGAAGCAACACACGTGGTCATTGTACAAACATTCTGATCGTGGCTTAGATAATGCAGCAAACGAAGGAAGATGCACTGTGCTTATTTATAGAATAAGACGGCAATGGGATATAAACTGAGTAATAAACGATTGTAATAAGTTGGGTAATAGAAAGGCGACAAGTGACCATCGTGATGACACATCGATATATCACCGTCTCTTAGTTTATCAAGGTGAATTAGCAAATAAACCTGCGTAATTTTTGCAGCAATACAACATAATTTAATTCGAATCTCAAATAATGCGATAGAGAAGCATGAATAGAGAACACAAAGTGGATCATCCACCACTAATTTTTGTAATCCACAACCGATCGACGGAAAATGCAAATGAAGATCTTAGTTAGATATGGAAGAAACCGTTTCGTTGTTCATCATTTGAAGATGAAATATTCGAGATCAATTCTATAAAGAAACGTCATGTAAATTGTCGAATCATTGACAAGTTCTATAATTACGAGATCAAAAGTTGTACCGTTGAGTGTGCATTTGCACCAGCTCAACTGCTATGCGACTTACGTACTATTGCAACAATGGATTTATCGTTTCTTTTGCATAACAAATCAACGTCATCTACTATCTTATTCAACAGTTTATGGTGTCAGGATGGGTTTTTTTTTTTGTTCTTTATATCTCTTATATCGAGTGTACACCTAAATACATTACTAAGCCATAACTGCAGCTATAAATAAAGTTAGTGCACAAACTACATTCATTATAGAGTTCTGTTGTCGTATACGATTCTTTATTGCAATGCAAATTGGCTTTTTTCTTTGCATTTTGATGCCTTTACTTCATCTTCATTCTCGATTTTCGCTGCTTATTCTTTACTCAGAAATTTCTTTTTTCATTCCCATATTTTCCAAGGAATTCCTCACTCTTTTCATTTCCAACAGCAAAATTTATTCGTCTTGTATCTCACATGTGGATGAAAGCAGATTGAGGGGGTATTCTGAAGTACGACTGTTTATTTCAGCATATTACAAATTATGTTCCCGATGTAGCATGTAAGTGATGTTGTATGCGGCTATGAGAATTTCGCTTCTTGTTAGCCGCATAGCCCAAATCATCTTCAATTTTCTAATATAATATGATGAGCACACGCTACGAAAGAAAAACATTAGGGCCAGAGAATTAAATTTGATGCTTCTAACCAGCCTACCGTTTTAGAAATATCCCTACGGTCTCAGAAGAAACCTACCGGTTTAGAGTTTTCTGATTTCATCGAAGAGCAATAAGACCACAACATTAAATCAACAATTTTTCAGTGGTGTTCATTTTAGTTCCCAAGATTTTTGTGGGGAAAGCGATTCACCAAGAATACATTTTCTTTAGTATTCCTCCATTGGTAAATCTGTTGGCAAATGTTACGACATTGCAATAAGCCTACTAAAATGAATACTTTGCATAAATCGATTAAAGCACTACGTCATTTACTGTTCTGTCGAGTATACTAAAGTTCTAAAAAAAAGAAAAGAAATAGCCGCCGCAAGATTACTCCGAAAGAAAAAGTTCAGCGATGCCGCAAAAAGTTCTTACGGGTAATTGACTAAAAAACGAGTTAATCGCCAATTCGACTCTCTTCTTTCATTGTCGACTACCTTAGAGTACTGATGAGAAATATTTTCGAAATATGCGACTAGTTATTATTCGAGCGCATTCGGAGGTCGATGTCACTTCGTGTTTGGAGCGGTCTATTCGAACTACTGAGACTCAGAGAAGAGTGATGTCGTATTTTTATCAGTTTGCTCAGTCCACATCCTTATCTCTCTTGTTTGTGGTGATAATCTCTGTGAAAATCGCTCTCTTATTCCTGTTTATTGATTCTGCTAAATCATTGCTTAATGTTTGTCAATGATGTTGACGCGACGAGTGCAATATGCCTATATGAAAAATATTGAGGATTTTAAATTTGATTTGAATTTTTAAAATATTGAAATTTTAAACATTTTCTAATAATTTAGCAATTCCATTTAAGACGAGCAATTTAACAAACAATTTTTGCGGCAAAACATTGAACATTCAAAAATTAATCTCTTTTCAATTCGACGAATCTCATTTAAGAGTGATTTTATAAATCTGCTGAAGTTTGCTCTCCACTCGAAATTAGGTCGAATACGTTCCAAATGCATCATCGCAGCCCGCTATTGTCCATCGAAATTCGTTCGCAACAGAGAGTCATTCATTTCACCGCTTTTTTTCTCATACCCACAACACCTTTAATACATATAAGAACGAAATGAAGTTCCCACTAGCAGAAAAAAAAACTGCTAAAGCCATTAAAAAGATGCAAAAAGTTGTTAATTTTGAAGAATAAACATTGCTAACTGTATTATGGCTTTGCTCAATGAAATCCTCCATCCTCTCCATCTTGTAAAGTGCGAAATCGATTTTTTCGCATTTATTTGGAAAGTTCTCAGTGCTGTTGAATTTTCCCAAAATTCTGAGAGCAGAAATAATCTAACTTCAATAAAACATATGAAAATCTTAAATACTCATAACCTTGAGGATTTTATTTGAGAGAATTTGCGCTGCAACTTATTCTTGGCAAAGGGGGACGTTCAAACCTTTGTTGACATACGTCAGGATGTTGCGAATTCTTTTGATACTGTTGAGTGCACGTCAAAGCCACCAACTGTCACCTCAATTAGAAGAAGAAAGGCAAACTGAACACTCTTTGACACTCAATAAGTGCAGAAAATGTAGAAGGCTAAGTGATATAATCTTCTGACCAATGCTTTCTTTCTAGTTTACTTACAATTTTGGCGATTCATAAAAATCATAAAGCATTCTGCAAGTTTAATTCACTACAATTCGGTGATTTTAAAGCTCTACAAAAATTCCGTAGATTTTTATACAGTTGTTTTCAGTCCATTTTTTTATGAATTTTTCAACGACTATGTTGTTCGAAAGAATGTGCATTCGCTGTTTTCTTTAACTGATAGATCTCTGTACTTTATTAAATGTCCGTTTCCGTTGCCTTGAGTAGTTTCACACGACAATGAATAGCGCATTATCGATGAGTGCGTAGAGATAATTGGGAATTGTGATGGGAAAGTTGGTTGGGAATTGTGACGGGAAAGTTAATTGGGAATTATAGCGACAAATTCTCAAAACGATGTGATCGTTAAGGAATTTACAATTAGTATTGCTAATGCCTTGAGATAGATGTTAAAGCATTGTTTACAAATAGGATGAAATGAACAAACATCCAACTGTTGCGGGCGATACAGCATCTTTCATTTTTGAATAGACCTTTATCTATCTTTGAGCATATCTTCTTAACAGACGCTCTAAATGCACCGTTAATAATCGCATCGTCCGGTGTAGTGTTAATATTGTTCTTTCCAGTATTATTCAACGCGATTTTTGCATTCTATAGCATGATTTTGAGTCGTTCTCTGGGCATGTTATCATTTTTGCAAAAGTTTTAAAGCTTACGCTACAAGTTCTTATGCATACTGTTCACGATCGCTGAATTGGTCAGTTTCTGAGCTATCCTTTAAATATTTAGTTTCATTTCCAGTAATATCAGCACCAACAACTCGTTTCTAATGACACCAATTAACTGCCTCTTTTATAGCATATGTATGGGATCATTTTTGAACAATAATCCAACACTTCAAAAAAGAACTACCGCTTATTTTGTTCTTCTAGTTTAAAGAGGCATCAAATTTTAGTGTCTCATATTTCGGTTGTTTATTCGACCCTTGTCACGCAATTTGAGTGGTCGTGGTTGAGGTCTTTTTGCTTATGATCGAAATTAGTAGAATTGAATCCATTCAGCTTATCACTATTAAATTTACATCGTTTGTGATCGTGGTTGAGGCCTATAAAGTGTTATTACAATTTCATTTGAAATCTAAGTGAGCTGCGATATTTATGCAAAAATGAACTCTTTCGTCCACTCTAATTACAAAGCTTCATGATAATTTTGCGAGCATTTACATGAAGATTATAAACTGCTGCGCAGAAAGAATTTGATTTTTCCCATTACCAACGATACTGCGGCAAAATAAATGGTATAGTGGACAAGAGTAAATGATACACAACTTACGAGTATTTTTTTATGTCCTTTGTTCGAAGTACGTTTCAGAAAGTTCAATCAATTTTGTAACAAGTAGCATTACAATGACAATGGAGTTGTCGCTCGGAAAAGGCGTCCAGTGATTTGACGTTTTTTCACTCTTTCGCATCAATCAAGTCTTCATTATGTTTTGTTGGAAGTCACACATTGGTAGTGACCATCAAAATATCTCATAACAAATGAAAAAACGAAAAGGCACAACCAATTATGACTATATATATATATATATATATATATATATATATATATATATATATATATATATATATAATGAATGAAAAAAAAAGAAAAGTGAACAGATGCATTTCTACTTGTGAAACTCGTCAAAGGTCGTGCTTTAAAATGACATATTTATAAAGGGGAAGACAGAAAGAAGCGAAATATTTGCCTGGCGGAGCGAAACTTTCCAAGCTTAAAGAAATCATTAACTAAAAGGCGAATGTTGCTGATTTCGGTACGAATGCCACACTTCGGCTAAAACCAATGAAAGAAAAGTATGACTGAATGTTGGGTTACGGCTCTGAATTATGGTCGTGGCTTTGTAAGAGTGTTCCGTATCGTGATTGACTAGTGCGTATGTAGAGATTGATGCAAGAGTATTCTCCCTTCCCTCCTTCTCCTCACAATAGTTCTGATGGATGTGTACTTTTCACACCAATGAAAAAGACGCTGATTTTTGAAGTGCCTGATTTGACTTTCTGCTTATATTCTGTTGCCCAGTATCCGCCAAAAGCACGGGATTGAAAGTCTTATTTACTGCATAGTGAATGAAAAAAATCATGATTGGTGCTCAAAAGTTAAGTATTGCAGCGGTGAAACGATCACGGTAAGCTGTAAGCTAATATGGCACACATGTTTTTGTCACTTCATTTCTTGTACCATTTGGACACGCTGCCGCGTAGAGAAATCATGACTTGTCTGATGCTAAAACTCGAAAATATGGCACCGTTAAGTGATCGAAGGAACCAAAAATGTTGAAGAATGTTCATGAGGTTATTAAGTAAAATTGGCCCGTACAATAAGCATAAAGGAGCAAGCTCCACCTAATCGTCAGAAAATTTTTCTCGGTTTCTATCGTCGAAAATGAAAGATATTGAAATATGCTTTTTATGCATAAAAATCTCTCCACTGAAGTTAATTTTGTTGTTCCTTTCTTTTTTCAATTTGGTAGCATCTATTTATCGCAAATGATTAATGCTGCCTCTAAGCAAGTTTTTACGAATAAGATGTGTTGCAATCATGCGGCGGTTACACAAACACAATTTCGAGGGAATCGCTACCGATATTACTCAAGCCACCCAGACTGTTAGCAATACCTAAGATTTTTTTTGTAAAACTTGGAGGTGCAACTGCAGCTCGTCCATATATGTCCAATCATGCGCCTTCGTTATCTAATACATCTATTTTTAGACGTGTATATATCATGCCATATATATCCAAGACTACATCTATAAAATCTAGTTTTAGACGATGGATTTGCGATTTGTAATCATGGGTTTTCAGTGTTCATGCATTGTAACTGCTAACATGACGAACCGGGGAAAACAAGAGAAAGGGAGGATTTAAGTGCACAGAAGACAGATTAAGTAGAGGATTTATTTGCAACTACAAAAAAAAAAAACGCTACATTTTGATGAGGATGTGCAGCTTGACGCATCTGACGATTGTCTTTGTGTGGTCGACGCATTGCCGATTAGCGAAATGGGACGAAATGCAGAGAAACTAGGTGGCCATGAACTCAGAGCACATCGTTCCGTTGTTCATCTACAACGAACGCTCATCTTCCAGCACTTAACATCAATGACGATCTCTCCATATATGTATCGCCGTGCATCAAACTCCTCATCATCTGCATCTTTCATCAACTTACCGATTCTATAGATGTGATGCACTATATCACTACAACTGTGACACTCTGTAAACACTCAGATGACCATCTCGTATCGTCATACGTTTTCTGTGTTTCTCACTCGTACGACATTACTCGTCAAAACGTTTTTGGTATGGCATTTGAAAGCGAAAGGTTGTCGTCCGTCCGCTATTGCAATGGAGTGTAATTGCTGCGCGTTAAGACAACAGCGAATCTCAGTGGCTCTCACTTCGTCTAGGGCGTATACGTATTTGCGAGCGATCGTTCGTGGCGACCATTCGGGGTGACTAGAACCGAAGACTACGTCGGATCGTTTTTTTCTACATACTTGTAGCTGGTTGAAATTCTGCTGAACGTATTATCTGTTTCAAGTGTGGACACCTCTCAGATGCGACAACTGTAGTGGAATTACTCCTAATTAGAGTACTGTTCTTTACGAGACTCCATCTGTTGATGTCATCACAGATGAACGATTTCGAGAAGGTGAGTTGTCGAGTTCATCATGTTCGTTAGGAAAATTTGCAATATTCTCTGCAGATGATGTTCCAAAATACCGACCAGAAAGTGATTACAGTCAGACGTGAGAGTTCACGGTAGTGGTGATAACAGACCTACTCAACCTTGATTGGAAACCTAACTTTTGCACGATTTATAAAGACTTAGATTCGGTTCTACTTTTTTGACCACAGTTCATTTTTAACCGTCTGTCTTTGGCCGAGCGTCGGCCTTGAATTCGTTTAACGTCCTCCGTAGTAAGCTCTACTTTACCACTTTTTTCAGAAACTGCAAACAATATATTACCACCTGCTTTAAGTTCGACAACTGTGGAGTAGTTATTCAGCTACATAGCTGAATTATCCTTTTGCAAAAAAACGCCAGTAGCTAGATTATTCATTACACAAAAACAGATGAGATTCCTGAATACCAAGGTTTCCGATGTGGTATCCTGCGTCAGCTTTCGAAGGAGATTAATACATCTACCCTGAGCTCTCAAAGCGGAAAGCCTGCCTAAAGTGGCATAAGGCAAAGCCCGGCAGGTGGGTCCAGTACCCAACATACTTTTACGAGATGATGTGTTATTCGGAAAGATCGACACCTGCGGTTTCATAGTGCGTAAGAGATCATATATCAAGTGACCAGAACTCGCTGACCTTACTGTCGTGACAAAGATTTTTGGGTTTCACAGTGACAATAATTTTCGATCACTTTCCAGCAGCTTGGTGCTTTTCATCGTAGCAAATGCTGATTCAAACAAATCCTGGTTTTTCGTTGCCCAATTTCTTGATAGTTTTTGTTCCTACAATTTCCGTTTCTATTGTGGTTTGAAGAAACTTCCTGACCTTTCGTTTGGCCAAGAGCCTATAAATTCTTAACTGGGCTGCGGCTATCACTGCTGTTATTCTTTTGTCTTTCGATACGTACAATGCTATTGTTTTGAACGGTTATCTGGTTTCCGCCCGTGTCATTTTTGTTGGAGTCGTTGCATGAAGTATCACTGAGCTCATCAAGCAAGGCTCTTTTTTCTCCTTATGGCCAATACCTTCTAGCAGTTTCGATAAAAACTTGGTTGCAGATTGAAATTTGGATCATTTTTCTCGAGCCGATTTTTTTTTTCACTTTCGGCTTCTTTCTTCTCGTAATCGAGATTCGGAATGCTTCCGGCTTGTTATTTTTGAAACTTTTTCGGTTGCAAGCGAGCGTTTTCGGCTATTCCACCGAAATAGATGCCATTCGGTCACCATCACAATTCACGTCCCGATTAGAGGTGCCTCAGGCGTGAACAGTCCTCGCTTCTAACTTTTAACGAAATTTGCCGTCTTTTCCATATTTATCACAGAAGTTTACTTTAGAAAGAATATGGTGCTGCCACAGAATGATTATAATGGGGATTTACAGTGATGCTTCATTTTTTCGTCCACAGCAAAAATACGTCTTCTGGGCACTCGCACTGCCTTCTTGTCATCTACCTAGAGCGTAAATTTAAATAAATAAGTAAATTTCCACATCGCTGTATCTTAGTTACAAAAGCAAAGTCTCTGGTGGATACTGGCCACCTCCTGTACGTTTCAGCGTAAGCAGTTAAGGTATAACACTACAATCAAGGTGGAAAAAAGTTTGCTGTTACGTTGTTAGCTATGGAACAGAACTATTGTAATACGGATCATTCTGAAGCTCATTTAGATCCAGCCGTTCAAGAAGCAATAATACTAAAACATGATTGAAGAGTCGTATTCTATATCGATAATTTGAAGAGTTATATTCTGTACTGAAAACGTTGAGCAGAAGAACATTTTGACGATTTGTTGCGTTTGTAGCGTATATTTGCCTGTCATTCAACTATGTTTTTAAGGATGTCAGTCATTTTATGTGCATAAGTCGCAATTTTCAAAAAACAACAACTATCTCATCTTTCCTCTTCCAGTTCCTGGATTCTATTTTTTCTCATCGTCTTCTTTTTTCCTCCTCAAGTCCGAACACTCTAAAACTTTTGGTATTACGTAATGCGTTGATATTGCACTTTGCTTTTTGTTTGAGATTCTTTGTGACCTGCTAGGACGGTTTTTTGAAAGCCGAATAATTTTTTGCTTTCTGATTTTCTAAAAAATCAGTCACCTGAAATCTGCCGTCATCGGTAACGGTTTTCTCTAGCAGGCTAAGCAAAGTCTTGAATTTCAGGTTCATAAAACAACTAGTTCAATTGTAAGAATTTCATACCTATTTTTTGAAGCTTCATTTCATCTTCAAGGACCATTAAAAATTTCTAAAGAGATTAGAAAAGATAGCGGTAAGATCGGACATGTTCATTCATTAAGATGGACACGGAAAGAACCTTCAATCTACACAACTGCACCACTTTTTGGTAACTGCGGACTGAGCCACCGTAATGGATTCGAAAGGTGTGGCATCCATCCATCGAAGAGCTCCACTCCTTAGATCTACCTCATCAACAACAATTAGCGAGTAATGACTGAGACTTTCCATTAAAACTGCTCCGCTATTTTCGAGATGTTTACACAGGAATCTGTTCAGTGGTGGGCATTATGATGGTTGCGATCGATTGCAGTGATTTCAAGAACGACTGATCTTATTTAAGTCAAAATTTATCCACTTATCACTTCTCACTTACGTTGATATTGTCTTTTCGTTGCTGTTCTTTCCACCATGTCTAGAAACCACACAAGTTTTTTGGGCAGCATTGGGAAATTGCAACTTCTGAATCAACCAATTCAACTTATGAAGGAGGGGGGGGGGGGGGACACATGTTCGTCTTTATTTCTTTGCTACGAAATTTTTCTGTAAGGAGAGATAATAAGAAAACTCGAAAGTATTGGAAGATGAGAGACTCAGAACGATATGTAACTCACAATTTCCCTACATCAGATAAACGTTCTGGGAACAAAACTTGCTAAGAAAAAACGTGGGAGCTTTTGTAACGACTCAATTGGTGCAATCAGTCAGTAAGTTTGAAACATTTGGGTGACTGTGATATCTTGGATTCTCTTATATGAGCTGCATAGAACTGAAAGGCTATGTTGTGATTTGTCGGCATGGTCAAAGATTTTTTAGTGGAAATTTCATGGTGGAATTTCAATAAAAATTAATATACATATGTGAATTTTAGTAAACAATAATGAAAAAGAGGTAAACAGGGAAGCGTATATTATCGTGAAAGCTTAAACGTTAGGTGTGTTGGATCCGAAGAAGATGTAGGGCTGAATAACAAAAAACATTCCAACAAAACATTAAAAGTCTTTGTCTTGTTGAATACATTGTTGCATTATTTGTTAATTTCGTTTGCATTGAGCACTCACCATTTTTGAGCATTGCACAATATCATCGCTCATAATTCTTAAATTTGGGGGAGGGGGGGGGAGTGAGGGGAAGGGAGGGCACAGTATAATCGAGCACATCATCATCTGTACATCACCACCTTTTTTGACGGCATTGTTATCGTGAATTGTTGCACATGTCGATCACTTTGCACTTCAAATAAAACATAAGAAAATTTTGTGGCGACAAATCTGATCAAAATTCTCTGCAGACTGAAAAATGGTTAACGAAGAGGGATGCTAGTTTTTATTGTTTCTAAAAGAACTTAAAAGTCTTGAAATTTTACGAAGTAAGCGTAGAGCAAAAGCTGAATATAGGATCACATATATGAGCAATGAAACAGAAGAGTTTTAATGCTAGCAATAGTTTAAGTTTCCTCTTTAACGTTACTAAAGTCACAAAGTTTAGAGAAGATTTCCACATCCTTCTTTTATTTCTCTATTCTTCGTATTATCTTTTCACATTTCTGAATAGTTTATACATGCGATGTGTTTAATTAAAATATGAACCACAAATGGAGCATCATCTCATGCCTCATCCCGTTTAGGATGGCGACGGAGGGTAATCACAGATTTCATGTTTATAAGGAAATGAGCCGCAATTAATCAACAGGCAAAAGTCGAAAAATTGAAAATTTTGTGGATACGCTCTGGAATGAAGTGAAATTACGAAAGTTTTAAGAGAAATTTATCTGAGTGGATATGATTTCCGACGCGATTTCTAATCACGCTAGCGAGACTCTCAGCTTATCATCCTCTTCTCGCGCTGAAACGATGCTAATTTTGGCGTGTTTCGCTGTTAACATATTATCCAGTTTCATAATACGTGGCCATGGCAGGCCACCGTTAAATGAGTCATAAATCCGACCCAAATGAAGAGGTCTAAACACAGAAGTTGCGAACCGCAGATTCTGAGGGAGAGGAGGAAAGGATGATGGGAATTCGCCTATGAGTGATACGGGCGCTTTGCTTTTTATATATTTTGATAATTCATGAAAATGGCTGCATAAATAAGTGGAATTGCAAAACAGCTTGTCACGCCATCTCCTCTGACAATAATATTTTTCCGACATCTTCCAAGGATGGGTTCTAGAGAAATAAATTGCAAATACAAAACTGTTGAACTGAAAGTTGTTCAGAATTTGGAACTGAGAGATGAGTATGCTTATGTTTGATCTGGACACATTATTATGTATGTTTCTATTGTTCATTGATAATTCATGTAGTCGGTTGGCTCGTTCAGCACGACCGAAAAGCACATATCGTGCTTACCTTTCTGATATCTTTTTGTGCCTTGTTTTGTCAGACACAGATGAGATGCTTTAAACGAAAAACTCACTTCTAAAAAAAATTGTTTGAGGAGATGAAGGTTCATTTCACACTTACTTTCGACGTAATATCTGTTGAAAATATTTTGATCCTAAAAATGCTCTATTTAAACGGATGATTTCTACATTGTACGGATATGAACGAAGCAGTTTACCTGGGATGATTTTTAAAAGCTATGCATGGCAAAAGAAAACGATGCAGCGTTTCATTTCAAGGTTTCTATAGTTTCAGGAATATAGAAACATTACCGCAATAAAACCTTCACTAACTGATTCTCAGTAACGAAATATCAGCCATTGCCTAAATTCAGTTGAATAAAATGTAGGCGAATTCCTCATCCTCACAATTGGACCGTTTAAATGAAATTTTAGCTGGACTGCACAATGAATGGAGTTTTTTATAAAGGTTTTCTAAGCATTAATTACAATGTTATATCTGCATTTGCTTTCATGGCCTAGTTATTTGTGTTTACAGACGATTGTACAACTACTGACGATTATATTGTAATGAACTCCTGAATATTGTATAACTTTGGAGAATCGTGCATATAATTGCTCGTCAGTAATTCAAAAGAACCACTACTTGCAGTTTTCTTTCCAAGTAGAACGCCTGGTCTTTTATTTATGCTTCCTATTAGCGAGATGTTTTATCGGAAATGTTTTATGTGTTTCAACTTAAAATTTGGCCAACATCATTTCCTTTCACTACATCTACGGGTGTATTCTAGTCAGAGTTATTTGTTTTTTGTTTTTTTTTTGTCTTTTTTGCAAATGTAAAAGATGCTTCACCGAGCCATTGAAAAATAATAATGAATTTTTAAATTGTTCGATGACGGCTGAAAACGGCATCCACTGATACGATCCGAACTGGCTTTTTGCTTTCTGAGCAGTTATCAATTTGAATCGCTATTTGCTTTCGCTTTTGATTCTGTTAGCTTTATCACCAGAAGTTAACTGCTTTTTAAATTGGAAGTCAGTCTTGAAGTGCTATTTCTTTTTTCCGAAAATTGCACCTCTTAATAAGTCTAGCAATTTTATCGAGCCCTTGTGCTATGCAGTTTGCAGGACATCATTGAAGTGTCTCTGTGTCGAAATGGCTTTCAACTGTTATAGTGCCAGAACATCCTTAGCTCATGTTTTTTTTTTATTTCAAAGGTTCGTTATAAGACTGGTGGAATGAAGTAATGCTTATTTATGTCAACAATAGTCTTAGCTCGCCTATTAATATGTTAGAGTTTTGAAATTTGTTGTGTATGAACCTACATCTCATAAGAACACAAAATAATTCTAGGCACTCGATTGACCAATTTTTACGAGAGTTATGAGTACTTAATTGGTGTCTGAAATTTGCAAGTCTAATTTCATTCTAAAGTTAGTTATATATTAGGAAAAAGTGATTATTGGACAAAAATATTTGCAATAAATAAAGATATTATTAGATAATATAGTGTAAAAATTGATGCGAACGATTAATCTGATGCGCTTAATTGCCAAAAAAGCGCATATCGCGCTATCCTTTAAGAAACGTTTCCCCACTTATCTTGATTTGATTTTAATTCTCGCATTAGCCGATTGTATTAAAGGTGCGAACAGCCGCATTTTACGTGTCACCTATTTGTGAATGCACAGCGCACATTCCAAACGGGTCAATATATTCACGAAGGTCGCGTATCTTCCCATCGCCTTTGTTTTAGCCGTTAGAATGACGCCCTATTTGCTCAGTTGTGATTCTCTTTTTCGTTTCGGCATTCATCGAACGCCGAAATGTTCGAAATAAACGCAACAGAATAAAGACATAATGAACCCTATCGAAAGCCATCATCATCTCAAACACATAACTCGTGGATATTACAGAAGAGGCGTTCCAAAACCCTCTCATACCTTCTTCTTACTGCGCGAAATATACGGAAGAAAAATATTTGCTAATTTAAGGTGACAGTGAATGAAAGCTTTGTGGGTATTCCGCTTTAACCTTATTCCCATTTGTCATACTTCAAAACAGTAACGCAGCCAGTGGGCAAAAGATAAATTTCTTGCTTTCGTACTTACAAATATTGTTCAAATTTCTTATAAACACTATAATCCGCCAAATATTTTCAGCTAGATTTGAGGCAGCTTCTTAACACACTTTAAAGACATAAAGTTTTCAGGGAATTAATAATAAGAAACCATACAACTTTACAATCACTGTTGCATGAGTTTATATCCATTGAAGAACCTCCTTTTTATTTTGTTTTTTCCTCTTTTATCTGAACATTGTCCTGCTTTGTTATATTTTATTCGTTCTGCTCTTTATAGCTAGCAAACATTTTTAAAGAAAAAAAAAAATACAAATTAAAGAAATAAGGGAATAAATTTCAAATAAAATTCGCAATTAGTATTTCTACGATATTAATGCGTCGAGGATTAAGTCCTTCGTTATCGCTTCGTAGATGTCAGCGATTGATTTATTGAAATTCTCAATGGAATTTCACGATCGGCAATAGGGCATGCCCGCATATATTAGGGAGGCGTGTTGATTGGTTGATATTCGCCACTCGACGCCTGCAGCATAAATGTGTAATATACGAATGAGCATGATCGTCACCCGGTTTAACCTTCAAATATCGTATCGTACACAGCCAACAAATATCCACTTTTCTTTCATAGTATGATAGTTCTAAATAATCCCCTCTCTTAATCTAAGAAATCTGTTCGATTGTCAAATTTAAATTATCGTAGTAGGCGACATTTCATGAGGAGATTTGGAGTACGAATGTATGAAGTTGCAATGGAAATACTACAGCTGCAATAATCAACGCCTTAAATTTGCAAATGGAATAAATTTTGTAAATAGTATAATTGTCGCACAAATAGCTGCTCTAGTATTCCTGAATTTCTGTTTCATGTGGTAAATTGAACTCGTTGAACAAATATTGAAAAAATTATGTCGAATTTTGAAGAGTTACTATAAAAGGTGAAATTAGTTTTATTAGCTTATTTCATAAATGCAAAAAGCCATAATCTTCGAACGCTCGAAATTCGATGCGCTGATTATTGCAATCTTATCGGATCAATTCACAAGCACTACTGTTCATTGATTATATATTCTCTAGAAATCCCTCATAATATTTTGCATTATTTTCACGAAGCGGCCATCTTTTTTTTTTATAAGCTGAAAGTATTTTATAAACAATTTTCATGCTTTTCGATGAAAACGCAACAACGAAGAAAAATTCATAAAAATCTATTTATAATTCCCGCGATTGGTTGATTGCTGAGAATTTTTGAAAGAATTGTTGATTTTATGCAAAAACCTTATCATCATTAGCATTTTCATTTAAAAATTGAATAATTTCACAGTAATGAAATATCAGATGAAATGTATTTCACCACTACCTTCTGTAACCTCCTATCAATCGGATAAGCCTATCATTCTATTTCTTTAGAAGAAAGCCGGCTTTGGCCGGAACAAAACAGTATGCAGAAGAGGGCTCCTATTTTTCTCTTCCCTTAGGTAAGAGTTACCACCCTGAAATGATTATCCAGTCATAATAGTCAGTGAACGTATAATGGAGGGGACATTTATGGGCATTTCCTGTATTGCAGAGAGGAACGGTCTAATCTTAGGGGTTTATAATAGTAATTTTTCAGTATTTTAACAAGCGTAAGTGCAAAATGCAACACAAGGAAGGTGAGAAAATACGACGTGAGAAGCCAACAGAGTCGAAAGCAAGTAAGGAAGCAACTTGCAATGTATGGTAGAGGGTGTGTTTTTGTTAAGGAAAAAAGTGCTCGCTCGAAATCACCTGTGAGGTGATACATTTAAAATTAAAGGCGATTCTTAACTCCAGTGATGGAACCAAATCCTGATTAATCTATCAGAACCGGGACACTTTTTAACTCCCTTCGTAATACCATTAACGTTACAAAAATGAGGATGCAATCTGATCCCACAAACCAAATCGCTTCCTAATTTTCCTTATAAGGCTGAATCTCATTACGACTACTGTATCATGAAAAAAGATCTGCTTTTTTATACCTTGGCAACCTCCCAGAAGTGAAGTTTGCTTCACACCGTGCTTCTCGAACCGCTGCACAGCAGAAAAAAAAAAAATGGAATTCGAAATTTTTGGTGCTGATTTGGAACTGTGAAGCTGGTGACCAGGGGATAGATTCGTGTGGCGCAAGACTACAGTAGAGGTCAGATTTTAGTAGAAATGCGCATTTTTGTTTTTGAGGCGATACGCTGGAGTTCAAGCTGAAATATAAATGAATATGGACGGACAGAGCTGCAGTATGTAATTTTTGTTGAACAGAGAACGCACAATGAGCAACATTGAAATATAGAAACAATCAGCGAGGGCAGCGCTTTCAGTTGTGTCATTAGCAAATTCTAGTCTACTTTTCTATGAACATCATAGCAAAGAATATTGCTGCATGGTTGCTTCGTATTCCTGCTCGCTTGTCCCAACGTCGCTGTGAATTCCTCCATTAACCATCGAAACCCATTCCCGAGTAAATAAGTAGAGAAATGTATTAAAGAACGACCAGTTCTCTGGTACATTTACATTGTGCGCATCGGAACAACTAATTTCCTAAATTGCCAGTAAATAATAAAAATGCGCAATATTGTCTCGTACTTTGTCTAATGTAACTGTCGCGATGCAAGTTATGCAACTCGACCGGCTGTGAACTTCATGCAGATTTTTTGTCACCGTTGTATTTTTAGCTACCAAATTGACGAATTGGTGTGAAAGTCAATATGCATTGGAATCGTCGAACTTCGTAATTCCAATTCCAGAAATTCGTGAACTAAAACTGCAATGCTAACTATCAGATTCATAGTCTGGGGAATGCACTTCGCGAATGCATCTTCGCAATGACGGATAAAAAGGTAGCAATCTGATCCAAACTGATTGCATCAGATGTCTCGTCTCGTCTGCACCAATTGGACATTTTGCTTAAAAGTCTGGAATATGTTGCATAATTTTGCAAATAGGTCAGATTTGCTTCTCAAGCTGCAACAATAGAGTGAATTTCATATTTTTCTTTGAACAGTGAATAAAATTCTCGAAATTTCAGAATCAGCCAGTTTGGCTAGGCGCTGGCCATGGCTACTCGGTGCCGGCGATCGTGGTTGATACGGAGCCGATCATGGTTCGCTTGATTCAGTCGGTAATTTTTCTGAGTTGTATTGCGTACTTATAATGATTAATAACGCTCATATGATGTCTAATCAATACGGAATCAAAGCAAAACGATAGCAAAATTTTTTGGCAAAGGTGAATTCATGATGAAATATGGGTGGAAGCGGGGTAAACGCATCGCCTTAAAGACGCACCGAATATTTTTCCCTCACAAAAAATGTTCTGAAGATCGGAACTCTTTTGGTTGTATGATTCATAGTTTTGGCAATGCGTCAGTAGAAATGCATAAAAGCATTATCCCAGAGAAGTGGGTAGGAAGAGGAGTGAGGAGACTATGAGGAGAGAGAAGGAAGTGGAGGGAGCTCAACAGTCTGAGGAAACAGGATCGGACCAGAAATGCGCATCTGACTGTTCCCGTAATAATATGGACTCATAGCTTTCGCCGCCTACTCTGATCTCATCGCAGTGAAATTTTTTGTAGCGTTATTGTTATTTCTATGTTTTTTCCTTGATCATTATCCTCAGCTGACAACATCCTACTTTTATTAGTGAAATTTGTCTTGTTTTTTGCATGAATGAAGAATTTCCGCCTCCAAAAGCTCCTTTTCTTTAGACTGCAGATTTTACCGGATCTGTCCATGTTCTCTTCCTTATCACCATCCGCCCCTCTTTTATCTTACTATCGTTGTATATTCGAAATCTCGGTTGCACTAATGCGTTTAGCCATATAAAATAAAATTTGTACGTCTCATATTTGTAGAATCATGTCATGCAACTTGACAACGCTGCACGATTGACGGCACGCAAGAAATTCAACCCCGACGTGGAGGATCTTGTTGAAATTCCGTAAGTCATTATCTGGCGCTTTTCTGTTTCGCATATGTTTTGTGCAGTAAGAAGTATTATTCAAAAAATGGCAATAATGATATTCGAAATAACACGTTAATTAGTTGCTAAAGGATGTGTGCAATTGGAGAAATTTACAAAACTTTATTGTTCCCTAAATAAATACAATTTCTTATGGATTTAGTAGTCGTTATAAAATGCGCTTTTTTTAATTTGACTGATATTCTATTATTAGCAATTTTTTTCAATTTTCCTGTCTTCGTATATATCAAATACAACATACTTGTTCAATAAATCTTTTATCAAGTGAAATGCAATCATGCTAAACAATGATGTGAATTAGTTTGAATATTTAACACTTCATAAAAGCGCTATTTCTTTCAATATTGTTCGGTTTTAAATCACTAACCATCGTACTCATAAGGCAAACAAACAATAATATTATCGTAATCAAATTGCATTTAACGCTCATCTATCAGCATTGTTAATTATGCAATGAAATCGCTCACCAAAATGTTTACGTGATTCATCCTTCAGATTACTTTCGTTTATTTTCTGTCCGAAAATTTTTCTCGTAAAATAGTGTTATCGTTTATCAGTGAGTATATCTTTGCTTTCTTACAGCTTCTGCAGTTGAAAAGTTTTGTGGAGTTTCTCGCAATTTCAGGGATGAATGTGAATCGGCTTTGTTGTATTCGCTTCAAAAACGATTTGAAAAGAAGCGAATTTATGTGAGTTTTCTGTATAACAAATAGCAAATATTAATTTTGATTTACTTAGAACTGATAGGATCGTAGTATGTCGTTATGGGAACATCAAAAATGAAGGGTCAGATTGATCAAGCAAACTGCCAATTTATGAAGTGTTTTAAATTATTATAACGTTATTCCAGATGAAAATGAAAGATGTGTATTTTTTGTGAAGGTAGGCGTATTTTCGTATTTTCATGAAGAAATTAAAAAAAAAATAACCGTCAAATGTAATGTGAAAACATATTCAGCTATTAAAAATGTGTTTGCTATGCTTTGGAATTGCTCAATGTTTGAAAAAACTATATTATGAAGTTTGGATGAAAATTTCTCGCAGTAAATTTCATTGGTGCGCTTTGCGCTGGTTTTTCTGCGTCTTAAAAATCATTGAGGATCCTTAATTTCCATAATTTCGATGAGCAAAAATTTCACCAAGATTCGCCCCTTTTCCACTTCTCCAGCATTGACAAGAAATTTTCAGCGAAATAATAAATTGCAGATTCTCGTTCATTTCTAAGCTTGCTTTTCTTTCTCTTCCATATTCATTCTTTTTATTCATATCAAAGAAATTCATATCCATATTCTCTTCCATATTCTTCCATATTCTCTTTTCTTTCTCTCTTGAAACTATTCGGAATTTAAAAAAAAAAAAAGAAGAAAGAACAACTTCATTTTCAGACAAAAGCTGGTGAGGTTCTTCTGGCGCTTAACCCATACGAGCGTCTATCCATATACGACGATTCTGTTATCAAGCTTTACCGCAACCAGCCAACGATTTCAATGCCCGCGTATGTGGTCAAACGTTTTCGAAAGCCAACATGGCTCATATTTCTTTCTCACTCTGCACTGTCAAAATTAGCATTTATGAAATGCACAGCCTTCCACCTCTGGTAGCTTTACATTTTTGTTTTTACCCACATGACCTCAGAGGTAGGGGAAATAAGAGAGATACAACTGTTGCCTCATTCCACCAGCCGAGAATGTTCTTACAGAATTGATAAATTTTTTCGCCATTATAAGATTCTCTCTCGGTCGCTCTGAAATTTAATATGTATGAAAAATTCAAGATTTTCAGCTGAACATTTTCTTACATTCGAAAATTCTCTTCAAGACAACGCTGAGGAAAATCCGGCATCAAAATTTACTCCAAAGGAATTCCGTTAAGTGGATGAACAATGCAACGAAGTAGTTAGCTAAACGTTCTTTGAAATTTATTGCTGCAGGCTAAAATCGGGTAATTGAAATAGTGATGGGCATGAAAGGGTAAGTGCACCTACTACTATTGAAAATTAGCGACGGTGGGCGAAAACTATCGAACGTTCCTTCAATTTTAAAAATCGCGCAATATCTCATTCATTTTTCATTAAACATTCGATGGAAATTGGTTTGATTTATTCACTGTTGAAGCGTCAAATATTTTTTTTTTTTGAAAAAGTATCAAGTGTTTGTTTTGTCCTTATTGGATGCAGTCACTTATTTTTTTAGCAGTAAAAATCATAATCGAATTCATTAAAGTAATTGCAGAAAGTATGAGCTAGTTGATAGATGAGCAATTTTCAGTGCTCATCGTTGCACTAAGTGAAGTTTTTGCAACGATTACTATAAGAAAAATCCCTTGAGACAACATTGCCAAATTGGTCGTCATCATTTTTAGAACAGAAAAAAATTTTCGCAAAAAAGTGAGTGAAAAAAAATGCAGAGGACGTACTGCATCCTCTGCAAAAAAAAAAAAAAAAAAAAAAAAATGGAGCGAATGGAGCGGATGCAGAGAAAATGCAGAGGAAAAATTGAAAAATCTCCATATTTCAGACATATCTTTTCGATCGGAGAGGATGTTTTACGCAATGCGAAGAACAAATCAAGAAGCGAAATGATCTGCTTCAGGTATGCATTACATGTAGGCAAATATTAGTGTCAGCTTACTAGGCACTGCACTAAACGAGGACTCATACCGGTATTCCTGACGACCACAGTTATTTCATGAAGCGCGTAGAAAATTGCCCTCGAACCCTTCTGAAGATGGCTCTCAATGTCACCTGTTCTCCTCAAATATTCCCTAAGCTGCAACTGTGTCCACTTCTATCTTTTATTGAAAGCATATACCGAGTAGCCACCATTTGTAGCTTCACAAAACTTACTGAAATGAACCCAGGACCGAAAGTGTGCTTCCCTTCCCTCCCTAAACAGCAGACACTTTTAATTCCATTGTTATCACTTTTTAAATTTCGCTGCGCGTAGGTGATGGATATGAAGCTAGTTACCTTTCTGGGACGATATTCCAATAGATATTTTCGAACGTATTTGGGCATGAAGTGCAAATAACCTGCCTTTTGCGGATTGTCGGATTGCACGTGTCATAGCTTTTTTGAAGCAAGAAATCGTATCCACAGAAGCTTTAAGATAAGAGCTCAGTATACTTTTCAAATTCGACTTCTCAATAGACGTTTTTTCACAAATTTTGAAGCATTTGTCCGTCTTGCATTCACGTTTACTGTTGACGCGCTCATTTCGTTGATTTTTTTTCCCATGTGGTTTTGAGTTGTGGGCATAGTTAATGAAATTTTTTTTGTTGGCTGCACTCTGTTCTTGATGCGTCAACAGAACGGAATGGTCTTTTTCCGATTCATTAATTGGTACAGAACTTAGTAACCTAATTATACAATTTTCAGTGGTGAATCAGGTTCGGGAAAGACAATGAATTTATTTCAAGCAGCGCGTTATATCGTCAAATCAAGTAAAAGAGAGACCGTGACAGCCGTGCAGGTCATTTTTTCAATTTTTATTGTGTGTATATCTTTCCATCAAATTCCGTTGTAAAAGTGGGTAGCTTTTGTGCAACTGCTTGGAGAGGAAGAGAGAAGTTTAGAGATTCAACCAACCTTTATCGTGGAGTACGCAAAGGCGCTGGAAGGAGACGAAAATCGCCAAGAACGCACATTTCTGCCGACTCGCTTCGTTCACCTCAAAGAATTTTGGTCTCCATATCCTGCCTTAGAAAAATGTTTAGCTCGCTTCGTTTGACTTGAGACGGGAAATTTCCATCCTTAAAATTTCGATTCGTTTCATTTATATATTAGGGAATTTTTCTGCGTTCAAATACGTGAAAAATTTTATTTCGTTTTGTCTGCCCCGAGTCAAAAAATTTTTTCGCCGGTCTATCATGTTTCATTAAAGAATTCTTGGCTTACTTTGCTCACCTCTTCTCACTCCATCCGTTAAGCGCAGCATCTGAAAAATGGTTTGATTTCTGGTTCCACAAGGATGTAAACTAATTATTTGTGTGGTTTCTATCAAAAGCTGTATAGAGCAAAAATTATTTGTTTACTCATTGCAATGTAAGTTTCGGAATTATATAGAGATATTGAATCAATTCCTTATTGTACCAAATTTGAGTGCTGTATTTCCTGGCCAACTTCGATAGGACATCACAATGAATTTACTGACCGGTCGTTACCCACCTCGTTTGCTAGATTACGATCTTCCGAGCTTACTACTCATTGTTCGGTGCGACACAGTGTTCCATCTTTACAAGTTCCACGCTATCGCCTTTTACTCGTTGCGATTAGCCGATGTTGAGGGGCCTATCCAGATTATGTGCCTCTTGCCATGACATACAGCATTCAGTGAAATTTGTTTTCCCCGCCCCAGCGTCGTTCGGTTCTCGACTGGCTCCAAGACAGCCTATGGAAATGGTAATTTGTGTGGTTGGGATGCCCTTGCCCCTATGCCTACTTTCCATGTAGTTATGTTGCAAAAATATCCCAAAAAATATTCGTTGGTTTTGATTGGTATAATGCTCCATCGCTTTGCAGTACTGTCATTTTCGTTGACTACTCCAGCTTTCCTTTCTATATTTCATTTCCTCAGCTATTATTCACGTTGCGTTCTCATCTACGTATATGCAGTGGTACACATGCAAATTCCAGCTTCATTTTTTTCACGATAGTTTAGAGAATGTGCTGCGATGATGACCACAAATGCGTTAAGAAAGCTTTAAGGTGACAGATGCAAGTATGGCCCGATTCAACGAAACGTGGCTTGAGCTCTTCCATAGATGCTTCAAAACTTTGGGCACTTGACGAACTTTTCGCCATAGAGTCATGAAGCTGGGGTAAGGGAGCCTGCATACACACGGGGCATTACATAAACGGACGTGAAAAAAGCGCGCCATTGCCACTTCCTTCACTCTCAGCTATCGCAAGCTGAATTTGCAGAATCACCGGGCTAAAACGCCCATTGACGAAAGCCTTATAGTCCTGGCAGGCATAGTGATCTTGAATCTGCAGGTAGTTCGCGTTGCTTGTCCCTTAAAAAGTGGTAACACTATTTCATTTTTCTAACTTTACTGGCTACGGATATGCGCACGTCCATGCGCCTAATAACTTCTTCAATCCAGTAGGCATGCATAACGAAGGCCAACTTGCAGCTTGTCTCAACAATATGATGAAGATTTTGGTTGTCTGTTGAGCATTTATGATAGTTTTATTGAGGTTTTTAGGTCGATGCTATTCAAACAATCATTGAGGCGTTTGCTGGTGCAAAGACACTTAAAAACAATACTGCTACTCGAGCCGGCTATGTTCTCGAGCTGCTCTACAGAAAGTAAATTCATTTAAAATATTTTCCTCATTCTTAACGTCTACTGCTTAAACTTAAGGTGACTGAACATCGGATTTTTCGGCATTCTATTGATTTTCAATGAAGGCTTTATTCTGTTTTATTTTAAGGATTTAAGCTTGGTTTGTTTTGTTTTTTTTTTTTTGAGGTTTTCGTGCGTTTTCACAAATTTGCATTTTTTATGCATAAATTTTTTTGAAGCAAAAGCTCATAATAGCAACACCGTGTGTTCATGCGTACATATAAAAATAATGTAAATTGCAAGATGGCCTCATATCCCATATTCACTCGAATCCTCGAAATTTGGAAGGTGGTATAAACTTCTAAAAGTGGGGAAAGAATCCATACGCGTTTTGGACTGATCCTTTTTCCGTTTATATCGGTCAGGGTGCAAAACTAAAACAATCATTCGTGGAAGATTTGCACAAGCAGTGAAATTTGCTAAACTGTGAAGACATTATTTTGCATATTTTACAATACGATTGCCTTATTTAGGAAATTTCGAAATTTGTTGCCCAGTTATGAGATCGGTTGGTCAGATGAGCGAATTGCAAAAGCACCTATCGTGCCATCTCCTCTGGTGTGCTTCTCTACTTATTGATTCTTTAACTGATTTCATTCAAGTGTCTTATAAATAAACCTTGAAATTCAAACACGCTATAAACCTATTCATTGTTTCTGTTCATCTAATTGTTTCATCAACGTTTTAATTCACTTGGAGAGCAATATTTGCAGTGAATCGATCGAAGGTGTTGCACTGCGTCATCTGTTGCCGTTGGAGTTAAGTCGGGTCGTCCATCAGAAGCAAGGCGAACGTAACTTCAATGTCTTCTATCAAATGTGTGCTGGCTTGGAGGAATCATTGCGTCAGAAGTTCGGTCTGAAAGATTCTCACAAATATTTCTACCTCAGTCAGGTTCATAAAGTCGATATATTATGATGAAAATTGAAGGGCTGGCGCTTATGTAAACCTCGTAAACTTCTAACAATACTGTATTTCTATATGGCGAACTTCAGGCTCGAGCATCAACATCATCTCGGAAATTCTGCATTACCGTTTCTTGAGTGAATACGGAAAAAAATATTACTATTAGAAAGTTGGCCAGTTTTCTAAGCTGTCAGTTTTCTGATATGTTGAAGAAGCGAATCCAATTTCATGCGGTTTCTCTATTAAGTCCACTTCTTGGTTTCTTTGAGGATAGTATTAAAGGTCGGAAAGTATTAAAAAATCTCCAAGAGGAGATCTCTTTGAATTAGTTGATGAATATTCTCAAACAATTACCTTCTAAAGTTAATATTCCTTTCATTTTCAAAATAATATATCTGTAGTTTTGTTTGGTTCTTGTCACCTTTCATTAATATCTTTTAATCCTCAAAAAACACCTCATTCTGATTCATAGTTTCAGTGGAAGTTTTTTCAGTGATATTTGTTACCTCCTTTTCCAATTTTATGCCCTAAATTACGGATTTGCTGTCACAAAGTGATATTCTCACCGTTATTTGCATAAATCCTATCGATATACATATCCACATATTAGTCTGTCACTATCAAATTTCCCAAAAAATTTGCAACAGTATGCCTGGTCAACATTTGCAACGTGCGAGCATTTTTTGTTCACTGGTTGCTTAGCTGTCGAGGATCACTTTTCTGCACGTAAAAATTGAACTATGATTGGTTCTATTGTCAAGATTAATCGCATTTCAATGATCCACCAAACGATTTAACCAAATTCTTTGACCAAAAAATTCGCTGAACGGAAATTTTTTATTTCGGCAGACTTTCTCAATATTTCTGAAATATTGAATTTTTATCGGCACATGTCCGTAGAACTTTCATTTCTTTCACATATTTGTTGATTTCCTAATCCCTTATCACTTTCAAATATCTCAACATTTGCTACTCAATGCCTTCTTTAGTACCTCCCCTTCTCTCTTTCCCTTCCCTTCCGCTCCTGTCCACCTCCAAAGAGAATAGATGGACAGCAGATTGCCCACACGTGAAACGGATTTCATCTATTATATTTTGTAAGCTTCAACATTTACTCGAAATGTACGCTAAATGGCGTTTATTTTAGGGCAAATGTGTTGATAATGAAACGGAAGATTTGCAAAACTTTGCCGATCTACGAGATGCGTTGAAAGCAGTCGGATTCAGCGATGACCAACAGAGCTTCATATTTCGTGCACTTGCAACCATCCTACATATTGGCAACTTATACTTCAAACAAAGAAAGGTGAGAATTCTTCACAAATTTTTGCCACTAAATTTGCAACTCTCAATGAATTGAGTGAAAAGAATGCGCTGATTGTAGAATTTTGAACTTTCAATTGAAAAAAATAGCAATAAAATAGCAATCACTATTTTACTATCCATCGCATATTTTCCCGCTTTCTCTTATTTTTGAAATCTCAATTTTACCTCCAGATTTTCATCAAGCTCGAACTAGTCTACTTAACTCGAAAATGACCGATAAATATCATTCTCAGAGGACCACGAAGTGATACAGCGACTAATTGTTTGAGAGCTCAGTTCTTCTTATAAATAATTCCAGTATTTAATTCAGTTCTGCTTCGATGTGATTTTTTCACATGTACAAAAGCCACATAATGATCATATGTAGATGTGGTTTGTTCTACACGCATGGGTTTTTTCATCAGCTGCGTAGATGCGTTGTGCTTTGAATGAATGGATACTATAGACAATATTTTCCTCCTTCCTTTATTCTCAAAATCCTAGTTTTAACTCAACTTCTTAAATTTGAACCAAATTTAACCAATTAAACCAACCAAGAAATTTAATCATTTCTTAAACATTGTTGACCAAAGAGGGGAATAGAAGAGAGGGGGTAGAACTTTAGTCAAGTTTCATTCCACTCAACTGATTCCCAAACACTTGACTGGTGCAGTTTTTGTTGGAAAATTTTTGAATACTATTTTTCAAATTTTTTTCTCTAGCAGTTGTCCTGCAGAAATGATTTTAGTTACTTTTTACTACGTTCACGAAATCTAATAAGGGTCATCTTGATATTTCAGTTGACTGGCAGCATTTTATAGAAATATTTCGAAAACTTTAGGAGATTATTTAGCATGCGTGATAGTAGCTTTGAAATTATAAACTATTGTCCTTGAATATTTCAGAAACTTTTTTTTGCCATCAATCTGACGAGTTTTCATTGTATAAATTTCATTATTCGTTATCATAACGGCGGGCAACTGTTTTCTAGCACTACTTTTCGTTTTTGAAACACAACGATGTATAAACAAAAACTTGAAAAAATTCAAAGGAGCCATACTTGACCACACGCGAAGTGTGTTTTTAAATCACCGTACTTCAGTCTCTAATAAACGTGGCACTCGAAGCGGCCTGTAGAAGTAAAAATCACCTCCATGCTTTCAAATCTCCATTTTTAAAATTTTTGAGTGCTCTCAACACATCTGAGGGCCGCAGCTACGACAACCTCCCCCTTCTCCCCCTCTAGTGGCTCGATTTTACAAAAACAATTCTTAGACATCTCCATGTAACCATCCATCCGTGGCGATTTGAGTGGCTTCAAGGCAAATCCTCCGAAATATCAAGGTCAATGCCCCGACTGAGACAAAACCGCTTCTTCCTAGGACCTCGTCTCCCAACTCCTCTGCGGACTCGTCCCATGATTTGGTCTTCCCAGACAGTGTTGCAGTTAATTTTTAGTCTTGACACACTAAGCATTTTTGCAGAAAAATTTGATCCTTGGGGTTTTCGAACTGGAAGCTTCAACTGTGAAAGCGGGCTCCTAAAGCGATGGGCTCAGGAAATGTGGTGCTGCTTCTAGAATCAGGGATCAAAATAAACCTGGGCAAAATGGATATTGAAAGGCCGAAGAATTAAATGTCCGGATGGGCTTGTAGATGAACAGGCATAGTCTCCTAGTATGTCTGTGTCAAGACAAAGACGCGCATCATATCGATGCACCTTATGCGCTTCTATTAATTCCCTTTGTTCTGCATTCACATTTGCGTGCGCAATGTCTCTACATAAATAGGGCTGTGCGCCGGTTCGACAGAATTCTATAACTGTTATCGGGAGTTTTTATATCATTGAAACGAAACGTCGAAAGCACTTTGTTTCTAGATATCGGATAATGAGGAACAAATGGGTGTTGAGATTGGCAATGACTCAGAGGTGAAATGGTCAGCATATTTACTCGAAGTCGATCTCGAGCAATGGAGTGCTATCTTCACATGCAAAACAACGGTACAGAAATAGTAATTTTCATTTTGAGTCTATAATACTGATTTCATTTTAGAGGCTTTTCTCTTGCGAGTTAATTCATCTCATTAAACAATGATGGCGTATATTTCGTTGGAATTGAGGATGAATTTTTTTTTTTAGAATTTTCGAAGTGAACAGATACTCAGTGCTTCAAGAATAACATTTATATGATGTGATGGAAAAAGCGTATAAAAAAATCAGAACAATGAAGTCCTAAAAATAGCGTTACTTTTTATGAAGTTGTTATGTTATGGTGCAACACTGACATAGAAATTTTGTGCTAGCAGTAAAAATCAAATCCGATAGCGCAGATTTTCAACGTATAATGAATGATAACTCATGTTAACTGCTTCCATTAGTGATTGAAAGGAAACTGTGCAAAAATACACGTTAACTGAAGCTGCAAGCTGTTGTAAGAACCGTGAAGTCATCGCTCGAACCACTGTTGAAGCAATGATTGAAAAGAAGGTAAGATTGCTCTAAAGTTGAAAGCTCAGTACGGAGCAAGTTGCTTTAAATTTATGGCCATCTTTCCATAATTCAGTTTTTAAGAGCAGTTATTTCGTTGCTTTTTTTAACGGTTTTCAAATGTTACAGATGAACGGCGAAGAAGCTATATCAACTCCTCTCACTATCAATCAAGCTCTCGATGTCCGGTAAGGCAATGTTATTGTTCGAAAGCTTCTAAATTTACTGTGAAATATTCATGACTGTATAAAAGGGTTTTTAACAAAGTCGCTCTTTATGACTGATCATATCTCCCTGATGCTTTCCTCAGCTAATGATTTCCATATGCAATTTTCAAAGAGATTTTCAGTTTTATGTTGTGAAAAGATCATATGAACTACTAGAGTGGTGTTCATGACTGCTGAGAAAGACATGGATCACATAAGGCTGTCACTTCCCCTTCTCCTCTCCCCACTCATTTCCCAGCGCTTTCACCTCCTTTCGCCAATTTCCAAAACGGCTTATTATTGATAATTTTCGGAGGACTAATTGTTAGAGGTCGGTTTACCCCCAGGGTTCAATTTTTATACTCACAGTGGAAGTGGAAATGAAAAGCATTCCGATAGCTAGGAATGGCTTTATTTTTCAATGGCCCGGAAATGGTGAGTCTTGATGGCTTGCTACTTTGAATGGAGAGCGCTCCAAAACGCCGGTGATTTTGCACTTTCGAATGATCATGTTTGAAAACTTTCGAAGCCTGCAAAATTTTCATTTCATTCCTCCGCTTCTATCTTTCTGCCATTTATCTGCAAGCCGTTTCGGAAAATCAGAGGATGGATACTGTTCCTTTTCGATTGGAAAGTTGAGTGGTGGAGAGAAGAGGGAGAGCGAATTGGAGGGGAAAAACTGGAAGCTGGTGAATTTTCAAAATTTTTATATGTGGTCGTAAGTATGTCAATCTGCTATGGTGCATCATCGTTAAATTCGCCATATGTGGATGCTTCTTATTGCAATTTCACCTGCTATTTTGAAATTTTGCAGAGCTTTACGAAGAATATTTTCTTCAAAAACTCAAGCAATAATAAAACTTACACAATTTTCATGAACGGTGTTATATGCGAATTTTTTGCAATGACGAATTAAATTCATCATCGAAGTCCCAACTCGTACCTTCCATCATCCAGAAGATCACCCATGTCCTCTCATCCAGGAAAAACTGACGTTGAAATATACTGAAAGATTGATGATATCATACAGATCTCTGATCCTTTCCTACTGAGTAAATGAAATGTGTATTTGTGTTAACAGAGATGCATTAGCACAATTGATATATGACGAACTATTCCATTGGATTATGTCACGTATCTCATACGCATATCAGTGTCCCAATCACGGCACTTCAATTGCACTTCTCGACTTCTATGGTTTTGAAGTAAGCAAAGATTTTCTGTAATCCTCTAATTTCATTTTGAGATGAACCTGATTGAGAATTGATGATAAAGTGTGAAATTAATTTCTCATCGCGTCATTTTTGATAGACCTCTGCCTTTGCGACGGCGTTTTTTTGAAATGTTTGACTTATTAGGTGACGAGGATAACAACGGTTCGATAGCGACTGCATACAGTAGTATGAAACTCCTCGCATCTCTACTGTTTTGCCTTTACACAGCAAGCTGTTGAATTGCTGCTATACAGGGAAAAATGATCTCTCACATTTTTGGCACAGTTATTTTTTGAGTACCGCTTGATGCTAGTTCTAGCATTTTCGCTGCAATTTTCTTTATAACTTGCAATATAATACTTTTATTTTCACTAGTGTTCCACTGCATCAAACACAAAAGTCAAGTTACCTGTGAGTACTTTCGTCAAAATGCAGATAAAAATGTGGGAAATTAATTTGCCAACTTGAGATATATAATTTCTATGAACTTTTCAGATCCCATCGAAATCCAATAAAGTTTTAATTTCAATTCCTTTCGCTCGATGAACTGATGAAATCTCAAGTTGGGAGGTCTGTTTTCGGCGTCTGATATGAGTAATCGCTTAATTCTGCATAGCATTTAATCAAGCTTAACCTGAGTATCAGCAACAACTTTAAAGAATCCAATCAGTGAATGGAGTATCGATAAATATTTCAGCGCTACAATAACAACACATTTGAGCAATTCTGCGTTAATCTTGTCAACGAACGTTTCGAGCATTTTTATGTGCAGAAAATATTCAAAGAAGTACAATATGATTACGATAAAGAGGAAATCGAGATTGATTATCAGGTGAGTACAAACTATCAAGCGGAAACCTCGCGCGCCATTTCCTATTTGAGTTGAAAGCGGAGGGAGATAGTAAACGGGAAAAGACAGATGCATTTCAATTTCATTAAAAAGGAAAAGGGTCCACAGATTTGTTTCTTGCAAATTTTTTGATGCTTTTTGAGTTAAACGAGCAAGCAGTCTTAATTTTAAGCACTCTTAAGAGATGTACTGGGAGTGAAGTGCACATGCTTTAAAATTCTTTGGTTACACATTACATTTTGAATGTTGAAGAATTTGCAGCTGTCAAGTCTTATAATTCTGATTTTATGGCGGTTATGCAAAGCGTTCTTTGCTTCGATATTTTTTTGAAAGTGCTACTGAAAAATGTTTTCAGATGCCTTCATCAATAGATAACGAGCGTGTTATCGAACTTTTGTTCAAGCGGCCTGAGGGGCTTGTGCCACTACTTGACGACGAGTGCAAATTTCCTAAGGTCTTTCTTCTTACTGAACCATATAGCTGACCTTTGAATGCATATTAAAGTGATACGTCTGATTAGACAAGTTGAACTTAAAGTTAGGAGAAGAAAACACTTACGTTGTCCAAGTGAAAGTAGCGCCCCCTTAAAGTTGGGCCAGACTTGCTTTTACTTATGAAACGAAGCGACGGAATTGTTACACATGCTTGTGAGAATGCTAAAATAATTTAATTCAAATCTCATGGTTGATTGCTTTTCACTGTCCAGTTATCCAACCTTTGAACTGTGCGCTCTTTTTTCACGCGTTAATTTTTTTATAATCATATCATTCTTACATCCTGGTGTTATTTTTCTTGTAATTATATGTGGTTGATACTATCATTGTTGAGAACCAGCCTATAGGTCAGAGGATGGAGACTGATAAGAGGTAACTGAATCCTTAGAAAGAAATGCCGGAAATGAGAATTTCTCAGACGCTGGAAAAGTTCTACGGCCAGTTAGCAACAAAGGGGAAGCGGAAGCAAAGAAAGGAGAGTGGTGAAGAAGATGTTCAGTGGTTAATTGAATTCCTGGATATTACAGTTAGAGATATCCGATGAGCAAGCTCAACAGCTGAAAATTGAATGAGCCGAATTTCTGTTATCTCAACTCTCACATTGTGATTTATTAATGTGTTGACAAAAATTGAAGGCATCCGATGAGGGCTATCTACAGCGTTGCAATTTGAATCACCTTGATAAAAGCATCTATGGGAAGGCAAGAGCAAAGGATCGTCTCGAATTTGCCGTTAAACATTTCGCTGGTCAAACATTTTACTCAGTTCAACAATTCATCGAAAAAAACCGTCGCCAAATTTCAAAAGCCGCTTTGACAACTCTTTCCGAAAGTCAGAATACAGTAAGTGTTTTTTCTTCAACGAGAATTTAGAATCTTTTGTGCATAACGATCAGCGACCATATGTTCCATCAGACAAATTTCCTACAAAATTGTCCGAATTTTTTTTTTTTTTTTTTTTTGAATTCTGTGGATCATGCCAAGACATCGGGCGAAGTTGTGAAATGTGCAGCCAGTTTTCTGTTTTAGCCGGCAATATCTTCGCGGATTCTGATTATTTTTCATCATTCGAACAAAAACATGCAGAAAGCTTTGTTGAAAAACGCATTTAAGATATTCATTCGAATAGAATTTTTGAGGCTACAGGATTCTCGGAATTTCGAGAGGCATAAACAGAGGGCTTATTATTTTGCATAAATGAGACTGTTTTTCTTGCAAAGGGTTGACAGACTATAGCAACAATACTTAAAATTTCAGACGTACGAAAGTAATCATTCCTTAGAATTTTTTGACGAGGCGACAGGGTTTCTTCGGGGGAGAGGATTGATTTGTGTGATGTTCTTCTTCGAAAGGCTTAAATGATGAGGGAGGCTAATTTGAGGATGTATGTAGATTCTTATGCGATCAGCGCAATATCCTGAAGGTTTCCAACTAGTGATAACAATGCGAAATATGAGGAATCGTTTGTTTCCGGATTAATAGCGAGTGAAATTTTTTTAGCGCTTAGCAAACGAGTGCAGGACTGTAGGAGTGGTCTAGCGAAATGTTATTAATGTTATGTGGCATCTTATTGACAGTTATCTGTTTTTAATATTGTGGCGCTTGTAATGTTGCAATGACATTGAATTTCAAAGCTATTGAATTTGTCGCGCTTCATTGATTTGCTAATAGAAATCTTTACGGTGTTCATTAAGATATCTCGATTCCTGAAATATTGTCTTCAATGTTGAAGATGACAGTTCGATTAATTCACCCTGTATATGTCTAACCTTCTGCAGTTTGCACCGTATATTTCGTCATTTTCCAGCTGAAAGTCCATTCTTTGTTTAGCAGACCTCATCATAGTGTTGAGATTTTGTGAATCAAGTCAAAATTTCTGGTGATTTGTGGGAAAAATATTGGAAAGGCAGAAGTTTTTTTATGAGAAAAGTGTTGCATTTTCGCAGTTTAATACGATGTTACAAATCAGTAAGAAATTTTGTAAGTTTTGGAAAGGAATGCTTTGTTGGACCAATAAATTTCAGTCAGTTGCACAAATCTTTCGGAATCATACATTCAATGGGAAAGTTATTGCTCAAGATGAAATCGTTTACATTGCCCAACAATACAGTCGGTCTTCAAAGGAGATCGTCGACAGAATGAGCAAGTCAGTTCAGTTCTATTCAAATACTAATTTTCTATTCACAGCTTTGTCGATCCTTCAAATAGCGACTTGAAAAGTTATAATGGACGCTAAAGTCTATTTGAACTAAGTGAATGTATGGAAAATATAAAATGTGACGCAAAGATGACTTGAATGAACGCAGCTAATTTAACAGCGAGCTTAAATATAACGCTATTTATGCAAATCACAATAAATTATAAAATAACATGCTGACTATTTTACCATCTAATGAACATAGTGGCAAATATTGTGAAGTCATATCATTTTGCAGATTTAGTACCTTTCTTAGGAAGAACATCTATATATCTTATTGAAAATGAATTTTTATTGATGGTTTAAATTGTTTTTCATGCAACACACACGCTAGAATCATGAATAGTTACTAGGTATGCGTCGCGACAATTGATCAAAGGCCCATCAGGTTTTCACGAAAAGTATTCATTTTCTTGCATAGGTATTCTCATTTTGATCCGAATATCTTTGGCTTTTAATATGAGTCTACCAGGTGAATATATTCCAAGATCCAAGAAACAGAGAATAATTGAACAGATTCCAGGATCCCTATTCCTGAGAACCCCAAGTTTCGACTGTGAAGAATATGCGAAAAATGAAGGATTTCATGTGACCCTATTGAAGGAGTTTCTGTTTTTCAGAGGAAAATAACTAAACCATACTTATTTAAGGAGCACTTGTCATTTTGTGCGATGTATGCGTTCGAATAACGAACGACAACCGGGAAGATTTTGTGAGCAAACGGTTATCCGTCAGATGCATTCATTAGCCGTTCTTGATACGATTAAAATAAGACGACACGGATATCCAATCAAACAAATTTTCGATATTTTCGCATCACGGTTTGTATCTTGTCGACTTGTATTTGTTGTTGTTTGAAGAAATTTGTCATCTTATCGCTCACTCTCTCTCTTTTTCTTCCTTCTCTAATGAGGGATTCAGGTAATGAAAGGTTGTCTAGATTTATGAAAGTAAAGGTAGAAAGAGAATAGCAAAAATCGTATATCACATAAATTCATATGTGTTATTTTTTGTCCACTAGACGAGATATTCTAATCTCGCTAGTTGCAATTCCAATGTTCCAACAAACATCAAGCGACACGTGTGAATTGTGTTCATGTCCTGTGGTGCAAATGATGTGGAGCAGCGCACTTGAATAGTGCCAAATGCGTCGTAGCATGGCTAGAAAAAGTATCGTTGTGTTAATTTCATAACTCACTGCAAACCGAAAGTTTTTTTTTTTGCTCCTGTGACCGTTTGTTCCATACTGAATAAACGTTACGTACGAGGCAGTGATGTATTCCGCTTACAGTAGAATGCGTCATTCAGTTATTCCACGGAGAAGAGGGGGGGGGATGATTGGAGTTCACTTGAATTGCTCGTAAGGAAAAAAAAAAGATAGGATAGAAGGAAAGCCTGGTTTCACGCATTTTGGTCAGGTCAACATTAGGCCATTTCAAACTATAATTCTCTTGGGTTCGGTTCAGCACTACCAGATTTTCTTAATGATTAAATGTTATTTATGGTCATAACGATTGCGTTATAACGGGGCCATGCTTTATATTGTAATGAATTCAGGTATAATATGATATAATGTAGTTCGGGTGAGAAAATCTCTAACATAATATACTATAATTTACGTGCCCTTTGAAAACGCACTTTAAAAAATTTGGAAAAGGTTGAAATTAGGAACTTTTTGCTTTCAAGCTGCATAAAATGGAGTGCAATTTGATGGTAATGCTTCAATCTTTCTTTTTTTATCGCCTGTCGACACTTCAAAGTTGGTATAGCAATGAAAGGCGCTAAACTTGCAGCTACCGATGTTTGCTTCCGGCGGATGTTGCTCGCTGTCAGACAACTATCGAAATTGTGAACGATGTTCTCGAGCAGCAAGGCAACAAATTTCAAGAGTGTTTTCGCATAGGTGTGCAGTTTATTTGTGGGAATGTATTTGCTCAAAATCAAATTAATTTATTAGAATTTACCTGCATAATCGGAATGTGGCATTGACATTTATTTAGCATCATCGCTGGAACGGAGAAATGAATTCCTGGAAAGCGCATACTATTTGTATTGAAATGGATCGGCCGAGGGAAGCGTAAAATGCCGCTCACCTTTATAACTTTGAAAAACTTTCAAGTGAATGTTGAAAAGATTGAAAGGGTAAGCGTGAAATCTGTTTACAAAAAATGAGATTACAGTCTCATTACCGGAACTCAATTCTGCTTAGCGATAATTCTTTGACGTTAAATAAAATATGGTCTGCCTAATGACCTGCATTATTCCGCTTTTCCCTGCATTCCTTATTATGCTATTGAAACGCTGTATTGTGCAACAAAACAGTTTTACTTCCTTTATATAGTTTTTCAAATCACAAATCACTTCACAGCTAAATGCTTCTTCAGGTACACTTTTGACTATCCGAAAGTAAAATTAAATATTTTAGCCACTCATTCAAGAAACGCATTATTTATTTATTAACTCTTTTAAGGTAAAACAGCTGTTTGTCTAAAAGACAAAATACGAGATCACTTGGAGAAAATTCGTGATGCAACAGTTGAAAAAGCTGCCGTCACGATTCAGAAACATATACGAATGATGGTCGCGAGACGCGCATTCCTAAGAAAGAGAAATGCAGCTATTGTGCTGCAATCGGGAGTGAGAGGATGGAAGGCAAGGTATGAGTACGTTTTTTTCATGAGTTGATGAGTCTCTTTACAGAGTGCACTGTATCGCTAACTCTCTATTTTCTTCGTGGAATATTAGCGTGCGAACGTTGCATGAGTTGATGCCATTTGCTCTAACAGTTGTCACCAGAAACCTAAACTTTTTATTTTATGAAGTTTTCGCAAACTTTTTGGAATTTTTTTCAAAGGTGCATTCTCGATGATGCCATATTTGCATATATGCATTCGTATGTGTGCATGTACCCTTAAATAGAAAATCACCTAATATCTAGGTAACAGTTCATATATTAAGCATCTTCCTATGCTCTTTTCGTCTATAATTGAAATTCTCACATTTCTTTGTGACTAGAAACTTGACTCATATCATATGAGAGCAAAAAATTCGGCGGTTCAACAAATCAGCTCTCATACAGCAGTGTAAGAGTCGCAAGCTGCTGAAGCCTAAGGTATAGGAAACTGTGTCTGCGTTATTGGCTACTACTTAGGTTTTAACTTTTCACGGTGATTTGCTTGTTTCTGTGCTCACCACTAGAGTAGGATTTTACTAGGATAAGCTTTCTGAGATATGAATTTCAAGCGGTGAGAAGATACGAAGGCAAACAATTCTCAGAAATGCAAAATCCGAAAGAAAATGCTGGACTTTCAATGACCACGATATCCCTCAGATTCTTAGAGAGTGCTGGCCTTTAAATTCGGAACCACGATCATCTAAAAGCGAAAAAAAAATTTACATGCATTGTCATAGACTTCTGAACTTCCAGTCCCATAGCACCATGTACAATACAACTGTTCTGAAGATATGGTTCAAAGTACTAGATAGCGGTGGCAATATTTTCGGTATTTGCCTAACTAACCTATTGTAGTACGCATATAAGGTGGACTATTTATATTTTTCTGCACTCATGCAACAAATATATATCGAAATCCACTCTATATTGCATTATTCGCATTATTCCACCTGTTTCATGGGTTCTCAACGCCGAGCATTTTGTTTCCTCTCTTGCGCTCACCATACTTGAACAACATCATTTCCACTGCAAATTTGCTTGTTTCTTAGACGTGCCGTGGAACAGAAACGAACCGAAATGCGAAAAGCAATTGATCTCGAGACACGACAAGCACGTCGTATGAATGTTTACGCTGAGGCAGAGGCTGACAAGAACGAAGCGATCAAAAGCCGTATGCAACCTATAGAGGCATCTATTGCTGGAGTACAATATCTTGATCTGCCTGAACAACTCCAAAAGCGATTAGCGCTCGTACCACAAGGCAAACCGGCGGAAATACGTTCCGTTCACTATTATACACCGTTCGTCGCTAAGATCGGCCGACCACAGGTTACGTTGATATCGCTGGAAGAATTCGCCGAACGCAGCTTTAAGGTTTTACTTTGTATTTTCTTCCTTTAAGGTTACGCTCATGCAAATATGTTAGAAGCCGATCAGTTGGTTTCGGTAGTTTTCAGTTGACAACAGCCGTTAGCGGAAGTTATGATCTCAAAATGCGTAGGTTTCATATGATATCGAAAGAAACCTAAACCGCCTTACTTGCAAAGTGCATTTTACCGAAAGCTGAAGAATCTGATCATTTAAAGCAAAATTTTCATAGAACTTTTTCAGAAAATCTATCACCCATGTTATTTCATATACTGAGCATCACACTTAGGGGAAAATGGGGACCGAGGAAGGAGAGAGGAAGTAGATACTCTCAAATAAATGCCACTCTGTTGAGCGGTAATATGAGCATGCTTAAAGGGCCATTTGGTAGAGGTTCGTCGTGAGCCAATCGCAACACCATTCCTGGCAAAGGATACCGAGGAGGAATTCAACGAGGCGCTTTCAATATTTAAACTCATTCTTCGTTATATGAACGACACACAACTCTCAAATGAACAACTTGTGATCCTTGCTAAGTATATCATGCAAAAGGTATGGTCATTCACAACGCTCTTTGAAAGTCCGTTGATGTATTGGTGGTTGTCCAGGATCATTCGTATTTTCAGTGTACGTTTTGCTGGTAGACGCGGCAGGTTGATACAGAGGTCCGCTGATCTCGTCCGCCTAGTACAGTGTCGCGAACACCTATCCTAAGCATAATACACCTAAAGTGGCACGCTCTTGCTCTAGGGGTGGGCCCATGGTTCACTTAAAGCGACCTTATTAAAATGCATATGTAAGTGCCAAGGTGAAAAGTCGTTGCAACCGATCATAGGTTCGTGCTAAAGGCTCGTTAGTACTGAGCTAAGCGCTGAGCTGTCAACTGTTGTTGCCCCTGAAACCTCACCTCAACGAAACAGCTTTCCGTCTGATATGCGACCATCAGAACGCACTTTTAAAAATGTCTAAGAGCTGCCTAGAACCTAAAAATTCAACATGAAAAGAATACAGTTGCTGCAACGGCATCTGCCACGTGCCGTGAGTGAGAACCAATGTATTTTGGCCGCTTTTTGCATCATTTTTCTCTCCATCGGGTCAAACGGTCGGTCTTCTGATGATAAGGTTAGAGAAGTGTTGTAGTAACAATGTTTCCGAGTTCATTTTCCCCGTTAAGCACAAGTTTTCTAAAGCCTGTCTTGATTGTACATTTGACGATACACTGTTTGAAGCAAAGATCGCTCGCTTCATGAAAATTATAAAGCTCAGATTGTTTGCGATATTTGCAATTGAGTAGCTGTGTTACTATTAGATTAGAAAATGCTGATGAATCTTTCAGATTTTATTCTTTCCTTCCACTTCGAAACTGGTGAATGAGCAATTTTTCTGTTTTTTATAGTATAATTTTTATAAGTTTTGCTCAGCTTTTCAAAATTTCTACATGGTTTGGGGGCAAACCTGCATTTCTTTGTTGCTGTCGTATCGTTGCTCCTCCCGGATGTACTATGTAGGTGCTACAGCGTTACCATTAATTTGGTAGTTCTTAGCATTCATGAGTTTCATTAGGGGACGTGTAAGTAGAGACTTGTTGACAAACGAAAACAATATTTTTCTACCATTTTGAAGGAAATAATGTTTATAATAACATGAACATGTAGCATACACACAGGTTGAGAAGGGGAGGGGTTGACAGGGAGTGGGGCGTTCGGGACTTGTACCTCCTAAGCCAAAGCGACGAAGGACCTGGGTATATGGCACGGATGGGAATGTAATATTAAGATTTTTGTTACCTTCATTGTTAACTATGGCGCCTTGATATGCATAGGGCGCGTATATCTCATTCGGTTTTGTTTTGTTGCGTTTTCATCGACTACGCTGCATTTTTCGGCGAGATGCCTTACTGACAATGAAATTGGGCTGATATTACTGATCTAAGAGTAACAAGTGCACTAATTCTCTCTTCCAGAAATTGAAAGGGCGAGCTGAAATGGATACAATTTTCATTCAACGAAACGAAAGGCGAGCGGAAAAAGACGCAACTCTTTGGGCAACATAATTTATTCGAAATTGTTTCAAAGCCAAAAAATCTGCCTCAGTGCAGTCGTAATTCTTGCTGCAAAGATTTATATTCAGGGTATCGATATGCCTGAACAACGAGACGAGATTTACGTTCAAATATGCAATCAAACTTATCGTAATCGAGTGAAGGCAAATGCTGAAAAAGCGTGGATTCTAATGTTGTGTGCGTGCAACAGCTTTCCTCCAAGTATCCATCTATTCCCGATGCTTATGCAGTAAGTTGTGGCGTCGAGCTGATTTTTTCTCGTTTTTTGCCTTGTGAATAAATACGTGTAGACGGAAGTTCTTTACATTTGTAACACCTTTCCATTTGTACATCCTAAAGCGATGCACAGTTTACTCGTTTGAGCAAGGCTTACAGACTCCTTTAGGTGGTATCTGGGCTTCGTTCCTGAAAATCTACTACGTACGTCCGATGTCGCTTTTCAACCTCTCGTTATCTGAGCTCACTTCGACGGCAGGCAGCTTTCCTGTGAAGTGCGCCTAGTATGCCCTGAGGTTTAGTGATACGCGATGGTGCTCTAGGGGATTATGGGGAATATTTTTTGCCCCTCAGCAACAAGTGTAGAAGTGCTGAGATCGAGCCTGCGTTTTACAAATACTTTGCGGTATGTTGTTGGAGTAGGAACCTTTCGTTGGAATTAAAAAAAAATATTCTGCGATGAGCATTCACGTGGAACTCTAATTATAAAAAATAACATGTACAATGAATAAAATGCATCACAGGTGTTACTTTTCATTATATTTGTTTTTAAAATCACTGGAGCATCTTTGTACGTGTTATATAACGTAAGCGGCTGCAAAATTACTGTGGGTTGTATATGAGGCGCACAATATCAAATACAGGTGAAAAAGAAAGCAGAAGCTGGAGAAGAAGAATAGGATTGTTGCCAGCCTATATTTATATCGATAACAAAAGTAAGGAAATCGTAAATGTAACGAGTGGTATCAGTGCAGCATAGCACTCCAGAACTCAGTGTATCGAACATATGCTTCTAAAATATCAACTTCCCCCCTAAAGTTATTTTTTATACAGTTGTGCTGCTAAATCTCCTCTATAATGTCCCATTTTGATTGAACTGATTGGGATGTAAAATTTGTATATAAGGCAAGCTTATTAATAACTATACTTTTCGTACGGTATGCTAGATACCGAAAATTTTGACGCAGAAGATCCAGCGTTTTCTCTATAAAAAAATATTCCATGAGAAAATCTGCTAATAAAACTATGTCCTCTATCCGAGATATATTGTGGACTTTGTGTAAAAAACGAATCTATTTGCATGGGTTATGAAAATGGTCTTATAAAGCAATCTATCGTTGAATCTATGAAGTACTAAGAAAGATGCATAATTCAGTTACTTCCAAACGGTTCCGCAGAATCTATCGTCTTTGCTCATCGACGGTCTATTGAGACGCATACGAAATAAAGAAGCATCACCGAATCGCATGCTCGCGTCAACAATTCTTGAACAGGTAGGTAATTGTTCTCTATTATGTGATGCATTCGGAAAGATCCCTTCATTGAATGGAACTGAATAGTGGGGTTAACCGTTGAAGGGACAAACAATTTTAGGCTGGATTTAAACATCAACAACCAGCCGTTATGCGTGTGCGTTGCCCAGATGACCAAGAAGTGGACTTTGAGGTGGATTCATGGATGACTTCAGAGGAACTTGCGAAGAAGTTCCTAAGGACAAGGTGTGTTTTTCGTGTACCGTCTGTTGCTATTAGAGTGGTCAATTCTGAAGAATAGGCTTGTATAAAAATTTTCGTTGATATTAAAATGATTGAAAAATCTCGGCTGTGACAGAAATTTGCTAAAATGGAGAAAAAAAACTTTCCGTTATTGATGAGAGGTACATGAGTTCGCAGTGGTTTCCATTTCGTTGAAATAAATGCAGTAAAGATGACGTCATCCGTTCGCATAAAACTCATTTGTTCTCTGCGAGCGTTCACTATATTCATTCGTAATTTTTTCTCACTGTTGAATGTTTCCAGCGAAATTAGAATATTCTAGAGCGACAAATAAACGCATCCATTGAAATTGTCTTGTGTTTTAAATTAATGCGTTACTTGTGTCGGCTTATATGAGTCGATAGATTGATAGTAGTGCGACTTCAGAGGCGTTGGTGAGCCAGAAGGATGGTCAATATCCGTTGATGACCCTGAGTGGACCATCCAAAGCGCTGGCAATCATTATATTTTCGATGTGATCGCACAGTTTGAGGAGTCGAAAGAAATGATGAACGATGGTCCATTCGTGGCGTTCATTAATAGTGGAAATTTCAAAGCAACTCAAACAACAAATAGAGGTCGAAGCAACTCGCCAAGAATGGTACCTTTTATGAGTTTATTTATTTTATGCTGCGTGCTCTAACCATCATTCTTTGCTTTGTTTGCGTTATCCTGAAAATCTTTCAAACTTTATTTTTAGGTATTTGTTATGTGTTGGCCTTTTTCATACATTAATTTATTGTCATCACTATCTTATTATAGTGCGTCTTAGTTGAAGAACAAAACGAAAATGTATGAAATCAGTGCTAAGACGACAAGTGCGTCCAGGTATTATCGAATCGATTTCCACTCTTCCAGGATCTCACAAATGGGGAGGGGATCATTCACAATCAAGCTACCGTTTCACACCTTGATTTTTTGCTCTTTCATGTCATGGCTATTCAACGGTTATTAACGTGCAAAGGTTGAAAGGAGAGATACAGAGCCTGCAATCGCAGCTCAACTGGCTGCAGCAGCGGAGTGTAAAAGATTGCATCGAAGACCTTGCTGTCCCCTGTAACTGTCGCATATTTGCATCCTCTTTTACTAATGAAATTGAAATATGCACAAAAAATGTCAAATTCACTGCTAGTTACCGAGAATTCACTCAATACTGATTACTGGTGTTTAATTGTTCTCGTTACATACCATTGTGTAAATTTTACTCTTAGGGCAGTGCCACATCGAACGTGACTCAACGACCTGTTCCGCGCATGCGAAACGGTTCGGTAGAGAGGATAATCGAAAATTCAAATCCTCCGGCGCCACCACTCCATTGCATGCAGTCTGTTCCATTTTCTGAGCGAAGAAGGTAAATATTGTTCATTTTCCCAACGATTCATATCGAACTTGCTGAAAATGAGTTCATAAACGATATCTCCACTAGAAACCTGACATATTGGTATTAATAAAGTTGTATAGTTGTTTCTAACAGAAAGATGCAACCATTTGCTTCTAACAGAAAGATGCAGCCATTTTTTTAAACTGAATTTATGGTGCATAAGTATAGTACGGTCGCAAAGATCTTATTGGTTGAAGATGGAAATTTGTGTAGTGATGCGCATCGAGCGAGCGAGCCGGTATTTTCTCAGTAGGAAGATGGATCAAAGCGACACCTTAAATAAATGAATTTTAAACTCAATGAACGCCTCTCAGAGTAATATAAACCAGTGTTATAGTGGGAATTGAATTCCCATCGTCGGAAAGTTGGTGAGAAATGCCAGAAACAGATTCGACGAAGGTAATCAAGAATTAACATTTCCTCAAGTGACAAAGCTCAAGGAAACAATGATTATTTCAGTGAACCTATCTATGGCAATGAAGATCATCGTCCACCGTTACCGCTGCACCAATCGTTTGTGGCTGAGGGATTGTCGTCGAGTACACTGAATCGTCGATATGCAAATGGTTTGTGCTTAACAATGGCAAAACTTAAAAGACACAAATCTCGTTGTGCTCTTATGAAAATAAATGACGTCAACTCATAAGAGAGAGTTCCGCTTATAGGCACGATGGATCGCAAGGTGAGGTTGCGTGACGACTCAGAAACGCTTCAAAATGGCTCATCTATTTATGGTCGAATCGGAAACAACGAAATATACGAATCAGGAACGCTTGATAGAAGAGAAACACGGATGCGAAGTGAATTTGACGTATGTGTTTTCAGTAATTTCCCAACTGTACTCGTTTGTTGACTGATGAAAATATTCTTCAACAATATCAAATCTATTCACTTGGAAGTTCGTTAACAGGCTGTAGAAAGCATCAACTACATATTCCGTCTTTCAACTCGCCGCCTTTATCCTACAATGTAAGCTCATGAAGAACCGAATCGTCAAACAATTTTCCTTTCCGTATTTTTCCATAATTTCAGGCTGGCGGGCTTCTATCGTTCACCATCGAATTCTCATCAAAGCTCATCAGAAAGTGGAGGGACTGATTTACGTGGGGAAGGCCGGAGGTGCGGGCAGTAAGGGAGTTGTGCGTTTTCCGAGCTCCGATAGGACATCAATTTCAAGGGGAACTGGTTTGAGCAGAACATCGAATTTGAAGGCAGTGGGAAATTATAAAAACTACGGTCGCTTGGGAGGGAAATAAATTTATGCCGGGAGGATTAAATTCTATCGTTCGCTGTATACCACATTTATGCACCCGGAATCAGCAGCGCATCATATGTATATTATATCGTCCACTAAGTTATTGCCAACTGCGTCTAACTTGTTCCAACTTCCCGGCATCGGTGCATGAGCACGGTATCTAACAAACCTTGCTTTTGTTCGCGACAACTTGTCCCATCTTCCGCTCACCAAGGTTTGAATATCTTGGCTAGTTTCAAGACATAACCTGATTCTGTCCCTATATCATTGTAGATAGAGTAGCTCCTTTTCGCGAGTTCGTTAGGAGAGATCAAGACAAATTGTGTTCCAACCATCACTGCTCTTGCTCATATTGAAATTTACAGCTGAAGATGTGTCGCAAATGAGTCTCAGTGTGATCTGTTTTGTTCATACAAGTAAAAGAATGTCACATATCATGAAGATGCGCAGACAATGCACAGGTGTAAGTGCCGTCATTTGGAACATGACACAGGACAAGTTTCTTAACATTACACCACAGGGTTCTGCCAAGAGTTTGGTTGATGATTGCATAGGCCATTTGAAAGATCCCGAAAGGAGCGCTTGAATAATTAAGTGGCTCATTTTTGCTTTCTTTCACATTACTGATGTGATGATGCTCACACCTATTCTGAGAGCGATGGTACCAATGATCTCATTCTTTATTGCCAAATGAGTGGTTTTAGCAGTCAATGCTCCGCCCAGTGGAGCAGCCACAATCACCGCCGGATGGACACACAATGAGAAGATATCGCCGACAGCAACAGCAGTTTTCTGAGATTGAGCGTCGCGATCCGAGGCCTCAGTTTGCTTATGTTCCACAGCAATTTGCCATGGTTTATTTGATTGCTCTTCTTTATTGCACACGTCAACTATCACCTTCTTCGTCTGACACTGGTCGGACATTATGAAATGTATTTGAGAAGGGTTTCAATTAGCTTAGGCCATCCCGAGCTGAACATCTAAGCGCGATATCTTTCATAGGAATCACTGCAAAGAGCGAAGTAACAAATTTACGTTTTTTTTTTCGGTGCTAGTGGTTTGGCACTAAATCCGCCTTTTATATAACTTTGCACATAGCGATGTAAACCTCAAAAAGTGTAATGTAGATAAATACAGGAAACACGGACGGGCACAAAATGCTGGCGAATACCGGGAAGAATGAACGTTAAATATCAGTGGTAATAGATTTCCCACTAAAAGAACGACAATTTTATCAGTGTATTCCATTTGACTCACTTGGAGCGACAATTCCCTCACCAATTTCTTTCAGCCAGTTATGCCAGCTCAAGTGCAATTTATGCCTGTAATGTTACCAACCACTTCCTTCGTACCGCAACGAGCCGTCGAGGCACGAACTCATGAAGAAGCTCGCAATGAAAAATGTAAGTTGCTTTTGCGTTCGTTTTTGCAGATTTTTTCGCAAAAAAAAAAAATAAAAATCGCAGGGTTGCTCGTTGCACCAGTTCATTCGTTGTGAATACTCACCTATTAAGATCTGTATTTACGTACAGTTGTGAAAGCTTATTAGAGTAGGTGGTTAAACTGTATTGTAACTGCGTCTGCATTTCTTTGTCTTCCTGCAGTTTTTCGTTCTGTCGTCTTAACAAATCACAGTGAAGGAAAATAGCCTCTACGCTGAAGTTTAGAAGTGACTCGAACTGTTGCCGTTCATTGTATGGCGACGTCAAAACCAAGAACCTAAGGTTCTGAGAATGAATTTCCCAAACCCGTTTAAGTTTTTTATAGTCTCACACGTCACATATGTATTGGTGCCTTATTAGGTTATTTCTTTTTAGTTTTTATTGCATCGGTCGGTACAATATGGGATAAGCTCACTGCAGCATATGTGTTTAGTGCTACCGTTCGATGCGCTTTTCCTTCTATTCCTTCTTTTGTCATTACTAAGGACTAACAGTTCAAACAGCGGTCATCACTTCAAGTTTTCGCATTTTGCATTTATTATTTTTCATTTTATCTTCTGATATCTCTCATTATCACATATTTTCAGCGACATCAGAGCGAATGAATACGTCCGTAGTGATGAACGAAGAGGATATCTACGGAGATAACGTTCGACCTTCTTCTGATTCATTGCCGAATCCCCTTTTATCTTTTTTTTTTTTCATGAGCAAGAATAGGATTTCAGTGAAGGATTTATGCTTGAAGTGCAAGCTATTTCAAGACATCAGAGTCATAGGCTATTCGCTTTAATTACTAAAAAGTTAATTGCTATGTGAAGTGGTATTAGTAATAACGTTAGATAGCCTAGCCTTGTTTACTAGGAGGTGAGTAGTTTCAAATGGTCGTTGTCTTAAATTTTATGGCACAAAATTTTACTTCCCATGGCGAAATTTTGCATCTTTCAAGCATCATTCTATGGCGCTATTCTCCTAAATTCAGTTGAAAACGACGTATTTCACAAAGTCCGCAGTTGAAATTTGGTCATTTTACGCAAATTTTTCGGCCATAAAACAAGGATTGCGGCAGTGCAGTTTTCATTTTACGGTGAAGAGAGAACACTTTTGATTGAGCTTTCAAGAACCGTTATATATTAGCTTATATCAGGATACTGCTGATGTCTATTAGAATAGATGTTGGCGCGAGGAACATGAGGTAATCATGCTGACCCACAAAGGCTAGTCATGCTGACTCACAACCAGAAACTCATGATCTTGCTGATTATGATTAACGATTAACGTCATCGATATATGCAGGTGTATATAACAAGTGAGATCTTATGATGTGTTTTCATTTGCCGAGTTCTAGTCACTGTGAATGTAAGGAATTTTTGGTATGAAGCTGAGGTAATTTTAGCACCACGAACAACGTACTGAGATGCACAATGAACCGCGGTTCGAAGGTTATTACGGACGGATATCGAGTCGAACTCCAACCAGTCTTCCCAACATACAGGGTTTGTGTATCATCTGCTTCGTTCATAAAAAAAGGCAATGAGCGGACGTCAGCCGAAATTCGCTCAATTCAAAAGCACTCGAGCTTTGTTCTTGGATCGTTTCGAATGTCATCTATCTTCATTAAAGAAATCAGGTAAGCAGTGAAGACATACAGCTCGAGGTGTTAGGCTGATGGGTGACGATTGAAACGAGGCAGTATCAGTGTATTATATCATGCTAATTGCACCAAACATTTCGATTGTCTGTGCACATAAACGCAATGACTTATTTTGATTTAGAAGAGCCACGTCATCTTGCAAGTGACTATTCGACTATGTCTGTCTCATCTCGTATTCGTCGTATGCAAATACCGTCTAAAAATAGCGATGTCGACAAGTTCTTAGACGCCGTATTTGAACAGGTGAGAATTTTTCCCTAACTATTTGAAACATTTTTAAGGTTTTCGCATGCACGGATGAAAAAATATTGCTTTATAGCAACCATTAGAGAAGAAAAGGTTATACACATCGCCAAATATTTTGGACACTCCGCTTCCCAAAAATTGCTTCATAGCGTATAGAAACATCTAAGGAAAGAATGAAAAGGGATATTTCCTTCTTTATTTTATGAACATCCTTGCCAAAGCGGCCTAATTATAATAATAATCGATGAAAAAAATTTGTTTTAAATCTTTAGCGAAGTTGAAAATTTCTTTTTCATGACTTCAGCATGATGAATTAGAATAAAACATTGAAATTTTTGTCCCATTCACCGTTCTGTAGAGAAAAAGTTTGAACGTTTCAAGATAATTACAAATATTGATGCAGTCCCCAAATATTTATGGATATTAAACTTGAGCAAATATTCCAATACCATAAAATTTTAGTATTTCATCAGAAAATAAATTATTAAAAAAAGGAGCCGCAGTATACTATGAAGCCCATTCTGTCCTCTTCCCCCCCCCCCCCCTCCCTTGTACTGTTCTGTTGATTTTTCGCAAACTTCCAACAGTAATCGGATAAGAAATTTTTGATTCTATTTGCAATTGTATCTCTTCTCCATTTTTATATACCTTTTCTGCGTGCTCTTCTGGGATAGATGTCACGTTTCCGGAAAAATAAAAGATTCAAAGAATTATGGATGAATTATGTATTAAATGACATATTGTTGCACTAGTAATCTGACAGCAGAAATATTACTCGTCTATGATCTACACGGAATCTATGATCTTTACCTGATTTTGCGTTCTCAAAGAAGTTACTGCAAAGGTTAACATAAACATACCCTGCTCTTTTTTCATTATCGTCCAATTTGATCTTGATCTGAAGTCACGGTCTTCAAAAACCTTTCAGATTTGAAAACCAAAAAAAAAAAAATCCACTCCCTTATATCGCCGTCGCCGGTGTGTGGGAATTTGCTTTAGATAGGCTAATCCTTCGGGGTCTATCTTCGTGACCTTCACAATTGTATCGATTGATCCAAACTTTTTAGGAAGTTGGAGCGTGCTAGTCTTATCATATCCCTTTTCTCTTAAACACTACTGAAGGATTAATAGCTCCTGTGTGAGAGGAACTGGAAAATGGAAATAGGGAAGAGGGAGAGCTGCAGGAAGACAAGCAAGGATGAACTTGCATTGCATGGGTCGCAGAGAAAGGTACTAGTGCTATAATTCGCAAAACTAGACATTTTTAAGCGGAGAAGGTTTTTATTCTTCCGTTCCAATGTACTTACATTAGTTATAATCTTTAAGTAGTCTCGTCCATAGAAACCGCGTGTTAGAGTAACTTTACTTTCGAATTTGAATTGAGGGTTATTGCATCTATAAAGTTCACCCATAATTTCAGAAGAGAGAAAACTGATGCCAACCAGCGCAATTTACGAAAAAAGTGAGCCAATTAAAAGTATCATCCGGACATCTTGAGAAGCAATTTGGTTTCAATAAGGAACTTGGAGTGCCTTAAATTATGTTTCTTTCTTGACTATTTCATGTCGCTCGCTTAAACGATTCTATGCAGTCGTCTAGGGCATAGAAATTCTTTTATGAGCCGCATTTTGTTTAGGTTCTACCGCCACACGAATTGGATAGAAGCGATGAACGCAGAGGAAACACCTCGATAATTGCGGCAAGCATCAAAGGAGGTGCAAATGGCCCACTGACCGCCTCCGAAGAAGAAATGTGCATCGTCAATGAGGTCGCACAAAACACTCAGCCAATTGCGGTTCGCTTAATTGCATTCGTTACTGTAATCGCCGAGGTAGAGCGTTGCTATGTGTTACTATATGTTTTTCACTGGCTTTGCGACCCTTGGCTATCCTCCTTCAATTCTTTGTCAATTTTTTTGCTGTCTAATACAGGTAAATTTTCAGCAATTTCTTCAGTTTTCTAACGCTAGCAGTTCTCATATTAAACGAGTTCTGGCATTGACATTTTTCTAATTGGACTCATAAGCCAAACTTCTTCCTATATTCTCTCTCAAAATTTTTGGCGATTTCGCGAGATGAAAATGAAATTAAGAAATAAGAGCTTAAATGGAGATCTGCTAGAGTAGTTTTCATCACTTTTGCATTGCAAATTTTTCCTATGCGCAGAAAAGCAATACGGTAAACGAGTCGGTTATGTTTCCCATCCAAGAAGTATCAAGGGTAACTTGATTGAGCTATGCGGGGCATTCACAATGAGGGCTTACCTGTGTTTTTCGCAAATTTCCATTCGCCTTCATGAAGGTTACAGTTAATTACTAATTGCTCAGCAGAGGTTTTCAATTATATAACAGTTATAATCTGCCTTACAACAGATCTTCAATTAGTGTATATAATAGGATAGAGTTGCAAAGTCTTAAGATACGTTGCAGCGAACTATAAGTATATTTTCGTCTGAAAGTTTTCGGCATACTGTATAAATCAGAATTTTTTTTTCTAATTTCAGGAAGCTCGAGCTGGATAGATCCTCATTAGTGGTGTCTTACATAAAATTAATGACATACATTACTCAAATAGTGCTTTCAGGGTCAGTATATGCAACCTGGATTCGTTAACTATGCAGCGCAGCCAGTAATGATGATGATGCCTGTTGATGGTTGGTCTTTGTTTGAAAGTTCTAATAATGTGTTTTCAATAATAAATCTATGATATGTGTTGGATGTTTTTGAGTTATGAGCCAACTGAAGTCCGGCTCAGACTGAGAATGATGATGGGTGTTTTTTAATGACCAATGAAAACTTGTCTGCAGCCGAGGGAAACCCGCGACCTCTCGCTTGCCGGGCGAGTGCTCCACCGCTGAGCTACCGCGGACGTTCCCACAGGTCTAGTGAGAGAACGTCCGCGGTAGATAGGTTGATGACTAGGCAGGACGTCCGCGGTAGCTGAGCGGTACAGCACCCGCGCGGCAAGCGAGAGGTCGCGGGTTCGCTCCCGTCTGCGGACAAGTTTTCATTGGTCATCAGAAAACACCCATTATAAATCTATGATAATTGTTGTTGATTTCTCTCTTTCATTGTTCTGGTCTTCTGGGCTTATATATAAAGACGGAATTGAAGTAGATATTTCGAGATTTCCAATTCTTATCGCATTTGATTGCTTTTTTCCGCGCCGAAAAGTTGGCTATTTATAGGAAGAATGTTTATGCAGCAGCAAGGATTCGCATGCGAAACTACACAAGATGGGCGTTCCGTCTCTCAGATGACTTCCGCTTCTTCGGCGATTCAGCCCGTCCCCATGGTCGTTCCTTCAATAATACCAAGCAATGTTGTAAGTGTTTATTTAAAGTAGCCCCCTGATTTGCTGTTCTATTATCAACTAAGTTATGACTGCTATTTGTGGATTCAAGGTCATTCATTCTAAAGTCATTCTCATAAAGTTAATATTTATGTGTATTGCAGATGATGTGTATCTCACCTACTCCGAGTGCGTTGCCTTGCCTTTCACCTGTGCCATTCAGGTAGGATTTAATTTTTAAAACATACCACTCAGAAGAGATCACATATTCCGCTTAAACTATCGTCCGTTGTCAGCTTACGATGTCCGGTCTTAACCGGGTATCTTTTGATTGAGAACTCAACAAATTGTCTTATGAAATGAGTGCGAAGGAGGTGGGGGAGGGGGGGGGGGTTGGGGGTGAGGCTAGAATCTTGGGTTCTATTCGAAACAAAATTTTAATTGAGAGACTTCGTTGAATTTTTCAGGCGGAAAGTACAAAAACGTCTGATAAGTGAAATTCTTCTCGTGCAATTTTTCCTTTAAATTTTTCTTCACATTTCTCCAAAACAATCTCATCCCTCCTCTCTTGCTTCCCCTCTCCTCCCTCGAAAGGATAATCACATCGACGCGAGGGCATCCTTGCTAATTTTGTTCTATTGGTGATTCGTATATGCTGTAAATTCCCCCACGGATTCATTTTCACTGCAGCAGTAATTAGAGAAAAGTTTCTTTTCTGCTTTGAAACGGCGATTGCTTTGCTTTAAACATCGAAATAAATGAAATGAGAAGCAGATTTCTAATTGTGTGGAGTGGCACACAATGTCACAGCCGTCTATCAAATTTTCTCACTCAGTATTTCTAACCAAAAGTCGTGTACAAAGAATCTCGTCACAAGTCATATTTTAATGTGCACTTGCCAATTCACCCTGCCAAGGCAAATGCATGGTAGGGGTGATATCCTATTTCTGGATGTTTAATCGCATCTTATTGCATAACGTTTCATCTTATCTGGTGATGCCGTGTATGTGCGCGTGTCTATATGAGTGTCTGTCTGTCTGTCTCGTTTTCCCAGCTGGATAGCCTTTTAGTTCAGAGTGACGAAATTTGCTAGGTACAGTGACATTATTCCGATAACTTCGAAGTAGATTAGAGATGTTTAAAGATGTTAAAATATTTTGTACGTCTCAGATAGGCCGGATCTGCGTTTTAGATTGGATTGGCAACAGAAAATTTGCACAGGCAGCCAGACCAATTAAAATACGGAGCCATAATTCCGTACGTGATATATTTGGTGGTGATTTGCTCAACTCGTTGATCACTTGGGTAGAATATAATAGCGTATATTATGCTAGCTCCTTCGAGATGACTCTTTACTTTTGTATTTTTACCTGAGCGATGTAATGCCTGGACCTTGCATATATCTTACTTCATTTTTTTCACTTCATCTTATTTTTATGAATTTGGAGGCTTAACGCTCCCGCTGCAGAATGATAGGGATCGCTCGTTTATGTTTAGAGTTAAAGCTGATTATTGAAAAGTAAATGTCCATGATTTTGTCCTTCGGTATGCCGCTTGGGCTTTCTATGAGTGTTTTCTTTTTTATGCACTTCTGGAAACTTACATTTGCCAAAGGTAGTATGGCAAGGTCATGCGTATGGATGTTTGCTTATGTGTGCATTTGTCTGTCGGCAGAGTAACTTCGAACAAACGAACACTAAAACTTATAACATTATTTAACAGATTTTAAAGTTGGTTTGACTTTGATGAGTTTCAAAAAAATGAAACAATAAAACGACACCTGTACTAACTTTTAAGTCTGTCCATAAACGTTTAGAGGAGTTGTGCAAACTTAAATATGCCAACGAAATTTGCATTCATTTTGGGATCAATCGGGCCACTTTTCAACCAGTCAGATTGCAAAACGAATCTTTCATAAACGATTTGAGCTACCAATCGGTTTAATTAAAATATGGGCTTCTTATTGTTGATGTTTTATAATCTCTTCGCATTTGAGGATGATAGCTAATTTAATGAGCTCGAATGCAAAAACGTATATCTTACCAGTGGCTATGACATATTTCTCCACTTATTATTTTTTAGTTTGTGATGCGATAGTGGCATCACGCGTAAGTTTTCTCGTCGGCCGCTAGCATAGCTCTTTGTTATCAAAGCGACAATTGCATTTCAACTTTCCTCTCATATTCTAATGCTTACGTTTTGTTCGCTTTTCATTTGCCGTCTTCTTGAAGTTCGGCTTTAGCTTTGTTTGAACAAACCTTCTAGCTCTCTCGCTTACTTCTTTGTAAGCATTCACCTCTTAGATGATAACCCGAAAACGTTGGAAAATACTATCAAAATCATATTGTGCATTCCGATGACCAAAACGCTTTTAAAACCTCTTGTCTTTCGCTTGTCTTCAGCAGTTTTTGTAGCGAATCTTATCGAACTACTACTGACTAGAATTTATAACGTGAACTTTTTTATAAGTATACATAAGTCTATGATTAATCACATTGTTGTTTCGCAGGCGCATGATGGATAGACAAAATAGTGTAACAATTTTTAGTTATGACCACATGATACGTCGAGCAGAGATGGAATAATAATTTATGCTGACATTTTGGCTGTTTGAGCCATAATCATAGACACCAAGCTCAAACTTCGGTAATTAAACCACAGTCTATAAGCTACGTCGAGCTCTATCGTAAGTGTCGCATGCATACGCCCGAGAAATGTATTCGTTTCCTATGCGATCACGCTTCCTCCCAAATTCCGACAGATTTTATGCTAATGAGTTGCTAACCAACGCTTTCCAATGCCAGAGACTGAAAATTGGGAGCTTTAAGTGCTTGTTGAAAAGAGATGAATATGAACACCGCAAATTTTCATTGGCTGTAAGGAGTATCCTAGAACAGGGATATTTCAAAAGTGATAGAATTCATATTCATATGGACAGCTTGAAACCTTTTAATCGCAAGAAGCGATATTTTGACACGAGATAAGCAAAAACCTGTATACTAGTAATTATTTTTCGTAAACAACAAACGTTTCCCATTGTATGTTCGCTATCTCTTCTTCCTTTTCATTTTATTACCCCCTTCACCTTCCGCAGTGGGTCTTGTCGAAAATTTAAATACGCTGATCGAACCGTTGGACCCTTTCGATGAATAAAACATATTTTTAATCAAATGTACCACACGCTGTATGAGCAAGTCCACGCAACACCTAATTTGCTTTCATCGTTCTATCAACTGAAGCCGGACGGTTAATTATGTAACCTAGAGCTGAAATGAGATAAATATTTGCAGGTTGGAAGTACTATAATCTCTTAGTTGTAAGACTTTATTTGTGCTCTGTACAGCATAACAGTTACTGAATTGCTTGCTAAGCTTTTACCAATCTTGCGCTACGTTGCACTAATTTTATTTACGATCGGAAGTCTTTGCATAATGCTGCTTAAGTGATGTAACAGAACAAGCCGCAAAAAAAGCCTTACTTCTTGCGCTTATCAATGTGCCACATTTTATTAAGGGCGTTGACAGTCGTTATTATCATAAAATTTTAGCCGTTGCACACATACTCTTACTCTCATATATTTCATGTTGGGTGTTTCATGTATTATGACTCACAATCACAGTTTTATTAAAAAAATCTTATTGCACGAATTGATGGAAAAAATGGTGAGAAAATGAGGGGAAGGAGGTATAGTAAGCGAGCATGAAAAAATACTGCATAGATTACGACAGATCAGATGGCAGTCACTTACTGAAGAAGGCGGACTGTGCAGTAGTGTTGATGACCACTTGAAAGAGATTGGCCAATAAGCACATTGACCAGATTACTAAACCCTAATAAGTGGAATTGCACAAAAAATGGCTGGATGCAGCAAGTGCCAACAATTCATAAGTACGAAAACATTCTAACGTTAAATAGTTGCGCCTTTGTTTCCGTCATGGGACGCTTCCGCCACTACTTTTACTCGTATTTCTTAGTTGATGTCCAGAAAGATGAAGCATTTCTTGCGTACAGAACCAATAGTTGACGTCATCCATTCCCACTGTTGCAGCACTTCTGTCATAAATTATGACAACATTTCTAATATACTCTCTTCATTGATGCATTAAATTGTCACACTATCGGCGTTTAATGAAAATGCACTTTGATGTAGTATTCGTTTATCACTATACACATTCGTTGCAGTTATTTTCTCTTGTGATCGTTTTCCCATCTTATACGTCTGCTCCATTTAAAGGAAATCGCAAAAGCTATTATTAATGTCGTTTCTATATACTGAGAAAAATCTGTTGATTTATTTAGTTATTTCAACATGCCGAAGTTACAAAAAAAAAAATGTGAATTTGAAAAGTAAGAAAGAGTAAAATTCCTGCTAAACAATCGTTTGGGCAGACAATCACTACACTATATTAGACCATTAGTATAGTAGATCGAAACGACTTGTGATATTTCGAGAATTTATTGAACTTACTTCGTTGTGCTTGCAAATGGTAATTACTGTATTTATTGACATCCGTAACACATCAGAAATGTTAACATGATTTATATTAGAAGTGCTACGATAATGGGAATGAATGACGTCGACTATTGGTTCTTAACGCAAGAAATGCTTTGACTTTCTGGATATTTACTAAAAGATTTTCTTAGTCATATTTCATTTCAATAATAATCGTACTTTTCGACGTTTTTTTGCTATTCGGTCGTAGTATTACTCATTTCTACCAATCATTAGGTATCGTTTCCGGCAATAAGTTCCACAGTTGTTGCATAAACATCGCCAAAGCTTTTGACTGGTCCGAAGAGAAAAAAAAGTTTATGCAGCCATTCAAGCAAAATATGCGTAAAATACGATACAGGTAACTTAGTGAAAAAGCATAACATCTGCATTATTTTTCTTCATTTCCCCACCGTGTAATGGCCAGTAGTTTTTGAGACTTGACATATCCGAACTGTTTTGGTGGGAGAATCACTTCACCTATATGCCATTTAGCAAGCTATTTGAGAAAATTTCCAGTTTCAAATTATATTCATTGTTTAAAGTCGGTCAGGCATGACAACTATATGTTCTTCGTGAAGAAAAACCGTCTCTTTAATTTGCATGTGTAGCTTAAAAGATCCATCCATCTTTTCTAATCGTTAGTGGTCTTCAAGCAGCGAAGGTTAGTTTTGCCATCAGAGAGTATTGCAACTGTTCACTTTGCTTTTCAAAAATTTTATTTCTTTATTGGTTGTATTGTTCGCGCCGGTTTGCTCACATGGGTATTCTTATTTTCTCCATATTTCCCTTTGTTTATCGACGGGTATTTTTTCCTTTTTTTTCCACCTCTACTGTATATCGCGTTCAATTTTGTATTTTCCACTATAAAGATGAAATATTTGTTATCATTTACGAGTTACATCTGTTCTTTTTCAACCTAAAGTGATTGCAGAGCTGAGCGTAGCGACGAACTCCCACAGGGCAACGATCGCACTCTTTCGCCAACGCCAATGGTTTATAGTCCTGTACCAGCTCCTCGAAACATCAGAGATGTTAGATTCGCTATTCTTTTTTTCTTGTCAGCCACACATTCGCCATTCCAACAATAGTTTTTCATTGATAGAGTATTGAACAAATCTTATGAATACACAGTTGATCGCTACTTTGATAGCTTTCGCAGTAACATTATTGCCTACTTTATTTTTGTTGTGATGTGTTATTATGTAATCATCGCCTTCCCTACCATTCCTCGTCTTTCAATAAAATTTCGCTCATCGAGTGTTTAGATGAATCGCGTAGATGAGTTCTCATGCTATATCCTAGCTGGTTTTATTTTTCTGTACATAAGCCAATGGACAACAACTGGCTAGAATCACGTATATTGCAATTATGCGTTTTGGCATTACTCCACTTATTTTGCATCTTTTGATTAGTACGCCTGTCATATTGTTTTCTTGTCATTCTATCTTCAAAAGTTGCACTGAAAAGGTGGTCCGCTATAAAAACTTTAGAAACTAGAATTGTGACGATATTCTGCCATTATTTGAAGTTATTTTCAATGATGGGTGGGTTTACCTGCAATATTTAACATTGAAAGGTTACCTTTGGCTAGCCAATTACAAGATGGTGCTACCTTTATCACCCTCTGGCCCCTTTGGAGTAGTTCGTCCTTCAGAGTGGGTCTCTTATCAAAGTTTTTTTCCATTCCTTCCTCGGTAATCTTTGTGTGTTTTTTATAGCAGATTGGTGATTCGTCGAGACCATCAACAACGATGATAATCGTAAGCACTGTTTGCTAATTTGGGATATCTCACCAGCAATCGATGCACCATCATGTCCTACGTACACATATAACTTAAGCACCGCATTCGTCCCATTGTTTCTTCGAGTAGTTTAGAACACTTTCGAAGCGCATTTTACCATTTCTTAAAAAAAAACCTGTTCTCATCATTCAAAGTGCACAGTTCTAACTGATCTTTCTTTTAAACGGCTAAAATTTGCCTGCTCCGGGAACCGATAACATGATTTTTGCCAAATTTCATAGCGCTCAGAAATAGGGGTAATTTCTTCAATTTTTTGGATGATTATCGGCACGAATATTTGAGAACTTTGGCTGTTGTTTGTGCAGTGCTGAGTAGTAATTTCTATAAGTGTTTATCAACGGCTGAAAAAAAAAAAAACGCTCAAGTTTTCATAAAACATGATGATTGCCCATCACTGCAACTGACTGATATTATTTCCATATTGCTCACTAACGGTTTTATTGTTCACAGCAAAAAAAAAAAAAAAGAAAGAAAGAAAAGGTTCATGCGCTTCAAATGATGAGAATGGCTTGGAAAAAGAAAGAATTGGCAATGTGCATTTTGAAAGCGTATAAACTGAAGCACTAAATTTAATCCATACGAGCATTTGTTGGCAATAACCACGACCACTCGTTGAATGAATATTTTAAAGATTTATTTCCATGCTCGAAATTCCCTCATCGTTTCACGCGTGAAGCGAATTTTATTCTAAGACGGAACTGATTCTTTCCTACTGCTGATAGTTCTCGTTGATAAGCGGCGCAACTGTTGAGAGAGCATGAAAATAACGCACGCATATGGATAAAAATGTTCACGTTGCCGAAAGGTTGGGCGTACTATGAAGGTTAAATGTATTTAGCGTTCATCACCACTTCCGGAGTCGGCACAGTCGCCGACGAATCTCGATGAAAACTCACGTGTCGGCCAGCTGAATCCAACATCTATTAAAGCAAGGTGTGCATCTTATTCACGTTTTTTCGTTCAATGATGTGTTTAACGCCCATGCCAAACCGCTGGTGTTTGCAGCGTATTTTCAACCTATACAGCTTGTGATTGACTGACTGCTCATTCGCAAAAGTAGTGATGGCTTCATATGAATGCGTGAGGCGACCACTATTTTTGAAATCGTAGTGTATCGTAGTCAGCCGTCGTTAGACGCCAATTTTTTAATTAGCCATCAATTTTGGCTAGTCTCATTGTTAAAGATTTTCTAGATATGTTGGGCCAACGCATCCAGAAACTAATGAAGGACTACGCAGTCCGGAAGCGCCAAAGAAAATCAGTTCTTCGATAAAGCAGGTAGGTTATCTTTACAAGCTCATTATTATCGAATCATTCAATGTTTTACTTGAGGGTTTGACGAGTTGGACAAATGGCCCAGGTCCTACTGTAAAAAAAAATGGTGCCTATGTGAGATATAGTGCATAAAAGCGTAGATATTGTGTAATGAGTTTGCAGTACCACGCGAGCAGCTCTGACACAAACTCGGGTTGTCTACGATGGAGGAGGGATTATCGATATATTTATACGAGGCATAGAGAGTTCCTATCATCCATTGATATTTTTATAGATTTCCAGACATACTGTTCTTTTATTGTGAGCCAATAGATGGCTATGTTTCTAAACGAATTTCTGAACTTAACCATGACAGACAAGTTCCAAGGCCGCTCCTAGACTTGACAGTAGTCAGACGAGTTCGAGGTGGAAATATTCCTGGAAAATGTATTTTAATGCTATTTGTATAGAAATATCCACAGCACTTGTGCACTTGATTGCGAAATCAACGAGCAAGCGTGATATAATTCTGCGATATTTTTGCAGATCCAACAGGATGCAGCAAGAAAGCGTCACCCGCCAGTGGTATTAAATACTAGAGGTTATCGCAATGAAAATCCCTATTACAGCAGCAGTGCAAATGCTGTTCGTTATGAGTCTCCTTATGGGCAGCGCTCAGGTTCTGAACTTTGAAATTTAAATTGCTAAAATTTTTGCCGTACCTAATTCTAACGTTTGCTTGTTTTATAAGCTTTGCGCTGGTATTTCTTTTTGTTCACTTCTACTCTTTATCGATGGTTTTCTTCACATCTAATTTTATCTCTCTCAATTTATCTTCTTCTCATCATTTCTTAATTTCACCTTATCTCGATCTTCCAAGGAGTATAATGAATGTTGTAGCCCTTGTCGCTTGAAGCCATAGTTTTGCAAGACCACATCTGGACGTAACAATTTCACCGCTATGTCGTCGGACATACTTGTTTCGTCAATGACCGACGCAGACATACTTATGTCGTTCAGTGGTATATCTTCATAGGCTGGACCACTTTCAGCGGGTTGCCAGCGCAGAGGCACACAACCATTTAAATATGGCATTCCATTTAGGCAACAAAACGGTGATGAGACGAAAAAGCCAGTGTATTCATTTGCGCCGCTAGTACTTTCCGACCGATGATGTTTCTCGATTTTCGTTGCGTGTAGAGTGGATATAAAATAACATTCAGAGGAATTTATTAGGCGACTTCCTTTCCACAGCTTGATTTGTCGCAAGGAAAATATTAGCCAATACAAATGGCGAAAATCATTTTAAGTTCAATGTGAAAATTTATGGAGTTTAATAAATTAAAGATCTTCTTGATAGATCCAACCTCTGCGTTACCTGGTCAAGCAGTGGTTAAGCTGCGCGGTTGCACGTTTTTGATTCATGCTTTCGAAAATTTTGATGCTATTTTCGCGTAAAATTTATGTACAGTGCTTGTTCATGCTGCGTTAGCTTACAACTGTATGTATCGCTATTGCTGTGCGGTTGGAATTGTGAAAATGACCGGTTTCATGCAATGATATTCAACGAGAAGGTAGCATTGAGTCGCAAAATTGCGGCGGTAGAGGTATTCGAGCATGGTGATGCTCAAAACTGCGTTTATGAAAAATTGAAAATTCCATGTAAGTGGCGGCCATTTGGAGTACTCAGATTTTCGCTGCTAAATTTCGTCCATAGAGTATCAACTTTGCTGCTTTAAATTGCAACAACTCTGCTTTTTTGGCGATGAATGATTTTTTCATTCGCCTTTCTCATGCACGCTCACGTTATATTTTATCCTTAGGGTAACTCTGCCAACATTTTGAATGTTTCCAACGTGGTATTTTAGTATAAACGCTATCTTCGAAAACTAACTCGCAAATTAAAAACAACCTGGGAAAACTACTCAATCTCTGCATCGCATGTGCGTTGAAGTGGTGAAGTTGAAAGGCATGATTTCGGTCGCAAGCTTTCAAGCAGACATGATGAAAAGATGTTCAGGAAAGAAAGTGGAATCGGAGTGGTTTTGACATAAAATATGGATAAAGTGTCTCGGATGAAGAGATAAACATCCACTTCGCAAAATTTTTTCGGCTGAAAAAAAGAAAAGAATTAGACAAGACAAGAATGTCTCACATTGTGAATACTGTACTTTTCGGCGAATGCATTTAGTTATTTGCAATTGGATATTGACCTATACAGAAATAATAACTGAACATTTTAGCACTTTATGCTATTGCTGGAAGCACTTACGCAACATTGCCTAAATATTTATTTTTTCCTCTATAAAACTATGTTTTCTTTTTTTCAAAAAGCTTATATATATATGTTTTTGTTTCACTTTCATTAAACTTTTAAGCATATATGCATTTTCCTTTTTCCTTTATAAAACCTTATAAAAATTAGGAAACTATGTTATCTACCTTTACATTTGTTTTTTTTTTCTTTTTTTATAAAACTCTGACATCAAATAAAGCCCATCTCTACATATTTTTACCTTCATAAATCTTTTATGCATCTTTTATGCAGATCCGCTTACAGATTTGTTTTTTCCTCTATAAAACCATAGATTTTAATCGAAGTCTGCGTGTACATTTGTTTTTTCCTTTATGAAACTTTAAAACGTTCCAACATCTTAGTGCTGCTGACCTAAAGAGTCTCTGAGTTCATCCACCACAAACTTTGATTCTACAGAGTTTCCACAAGAAAACAACGACACTGATTCAGCAAGCTTTCTAGAGCGCGTATGTCAAGAAATATGCATCAGTGGGACCACGAACCCTTAAATACGTTGTTATTTCCAGAAGGCGCACCTCCACCTCTACCACCTCATCCGCAAGGAATTCAAATGGACGACGCGCAGCAGATGTCGAATGATTACGGCCAATCGTCTCATCGGCCTTCAGAGAATGCCTCCCATTATCAGGAATCTCCCATTGTAAGCTCAATTTTTTTGGAATTTTTCTGTCGGACTTGCTCAGGAATCGGCTTGTTGAGAAAAAACATATGGAAAACTATGTTCGAAGGTTGGCACACTATATGTTTTTGCAGCTCATCTCAGGTTTTGCAAATTACCAAGACAATGTCAAACGTACGCAATAGCTCATTTTCATCCCTTTTTAAACCTTCGAATCCCAGCAAGTCGTGAAATGTCCTTCCAAATTCGAATTTTGTGCAGTTCTATGCGCCTGCAATTTCATTCGAAGTTGATTGCTTGTCTAGGTTGGTAGAGGGATCCAGAGTTGGCTTGTGCTTGTCAAACTTTTTTAAACTCTATCTTCAAGTGCTTCTGAATTGGAGCTTCCGGATGAAAAGGCAAGCAAACACACACATGTGGACACGTGCGTAGAGACCATGCTGCCATAATGCGCTTTGTGAGTACATCTTTGCATAAGATCCTAGGGGAGGGCAGTCAAGGAAAGCTGAGAATGCCTCATTTGAGCTATTTCAAAGTGAAGTTTTATCCGACAGCCAAAAGAAGTTCCTAGCTGGAAAGGCATCGCTAGTAAGTTGCAACTGTTCTTAAACAAAACTGATATGATAGGAATATAAAAATGATAAAACTTGAGTTGATATAACTCTGTAATATTCACTTTCAAGCAACAGTGGTGTTAAAATGTCCAAAGGTTTATTTCTGTCTCTCTTAAACGCATTTTCACACAATTTCATGCACCCGTTGTCGCAAGAACCACGTTGGGTGGTCTTCATAAATTTGAGTGCTCAGGCGGGGCACTAGTTGAGCAAATGGCATGGGCTAGTGGTTTTCATTAATATTGATATTCTTTAATATTGTTTGTTTTTTGCTGGCAGTTTTTCGTTAAATAGAATTTATTAGTTATTTTTGCACCCCTTTTTTCCGGTTTGCCAATGGGTCATCCAAAGGAGAGAGCAATTTCAAAATCGAATCATAAAAAAGTTCGCTTGAAAATTAAACTCAAATTAGAGTTGCTTCTAAAATATATTTTCTTAGTGGTGGGGGATTTCATCTAAGAAATGTTTTTTTTTTTTAAATTTTATATTGGACAATGTCGTCATCTTGCTGACTTGTCATATGAGCCAGTTTATCTAATAACATTGATAGCGAATTTTTTCAGGTGGTTCGTCAGCACAGCGTTCACTACAGCTATCAACCAATATCACCCACCTCAGATGATGCTAAGGTCGTAATATTGAACATATCTTTAACGTGACTAATGCATTCCTAAGATGTTTTTAAAAATTTTTCTAGCACATATATCTTATAGGAGAATATTAGAAATAGTTTTGTTTTGCGGTGATTCTTCAGCCTCAATGGGATATGTTTAGTTGCTATTTTCATAGAAAGTGTATGTTGATGTGTACTGTAGGGGTTTCTATTCAGCACACAACCTACTGTGAACGTTTTCAGACTCTTATGAGGCATACCGAATATAAGATCTCCGCATGAAATATGAGTGATGAAAATTTTATGCATTTATTTTTGAACTTGAAGCGTAAATAGATGCGAAATTTTAAAAAATGATCTATAGAAGAAGTGGGTTTCCAGGGACCGCGTAGAGTGACGACACGTGACGAGCACAAGGACCCAGTGGTGGTGGGTGCAACATTGAATTCGGAGCGTTTCGTTCCTGGTAAACTTCCTATACCAGCGCCACCTCCGCAAACATACGAAATCGAACGGGATGCGATCCGTAAATTAAGAGAAAAAGCACGGGTAAGCTAGTGAAGCAATCTTCTTCGATTGCTTTTGAAGTGGTACTTCTAGTGTGAATTTTTCGATCTTTCCACTGTTCACTTTCGTTATTGGCACTGAACTTGAATGCATTTCAATTGTTGTTGTTCAGTATTTGCAATTGGCTGTCGAAAAGTTCATAGGCTATATGCATCTCTCAAATTCATGTTGAGCTTTGAGCATGATCGCATCGACGAGCTCGTACAAGAAGTATTCGTGTGCTATGCTCTAATTGCTTTATAACAGTTCTCGCAAAGAACGTTAATCTGCTGTCAGCTGTGAATGATGAAGGGCACTACCCTTCACAGTCAAATTTTATTGGTAAACTTGGTTAATATCGGATAGCAGCGTGTACGGCACGTTTTCTTATGACTTATTGTGAATGTCGTAGAGTTTGTTGAACAATTGAAATCCTAGTTTATCTTCGAAGCAATTTAGAGCACTTGCTACATACGGATGTGGAGTGCAGACAATACTGATTATAGGTAGTTCGTTATATGCGTACTACCAACAACTGGACAGCTGTGCACGATTGCATAGAAGCTGTAGGAAAGCACACCTATATCTAGATCTTCTCGCTAACTGGCTATCGCTTTATTACTTTTAAAGGTGCAAATCAAGGTAATCAAAACGAAATATTTGATTTATCAGTTTAATTTTTTGTTTTGAAAGCGTCGTTGCTGCAGCCTTCCTCCCTTGCCCTTTCCATAGTTTTTTTTTTTGCGATTTACCCTCTAATATCGAGCATTTTACGTGTTAAAATTTTCGGCCTTATAGCTGTGGATGTACTTCTTTATTCTTGATGAACATTGAGAGAATAGCAAATCATGTGATCGTAGATGAGTGCATATCTTTTTTTATATAAGCACTCATGGACCTATTACCTATGTGGTTTAATTTCAAACGTACTTATAACCACAATAAAAGAAATAATCGTTTTTTGCACCGTAATTAATGCGAACAAGTACTTGCATGCGAGCTTAATATTGTTCCCGGTTGGAGTTTCTCATGCGGTTTGTTTTTTGCCTCAATCATTTGTTTCTTATTTTCTACTCTATTGCATATTTCCTCCTTCTTGATTTGTCCTCCCCCCGTCCCTTCCTCCCATGCCTTTTTCTTCGCAGTGAAACAATTTTGATGTGAAAGGCGTTTGAATTAAATCAGTTCTAAAACTTAAAAAGGAAAGAAAGGTGATTTTTGCAAAGTGCACAGATAAGAGGTAAACAGGAAAGAGCTATAAGCGACTTATGTTACAATCGAGTCCTAACCAATAGGTTAGAACGCAATGCGATCGTGATTCAAAGGTTGTGTAGATATTGTTCCGGCGTTTCATATAGGGGATGCTGTTCATAGTGATAAGCAATGGTGTCGTGTACGCCAATCTAAGTGATAAGCAATGGTGTCGTGTACGCCAATCTAAAGTTTTGTCAATTCGATTTAGAAAACTGTCGCGCGGTCTGACAATGCACTTTTTTGAGAGAAAACCCTCGTAAGCTGCCTTCTCAATCATGCAGCAATTGCAGCATCTTCCACCGCCGGTTGAGGAGACAAGGTTTGTGAAGCCGGCGCCGAAGAAGGAGGTTGTTGAGATTCAGTACAAGCCAATCGTGAGGAAAAAGGAAATAAAAAGGGAACCAAAAGAGGTCACTGTCAGCGAGATAAAAGAACCATCTTTCCCAGTCGTCCTTCCTCAGCCCACCTACGAGGTTCGATTTCTCTTTTCCTCCAAATTCGGATCAAATTCTCAATAAGTGATTAGATGCACAAGTTAAGAAGATTTAACTTATATGTGTATATGCTGAACCACTCTTCCGAATGTAGCAGTGTATTATTCCAACGCGTTTTTTCGCACCTTGATCATTGTACCTGGCAAGTAATATGCAGGTGTTCCATAATTATTTCTGTGTGCCGTCGAACTGCGGAAAGCGTTATTTTGAGAGCTTGCTGATTTCTCATTTATATTCAGTTGATAACAGTTATTATTCAGTTGCTTACGAGCTTCATTTTAATGTCTCTTCATAAAGAAGCATAATTTTCTTCCTCATCACGAGTTTCTTAATTACAACAGATTATTGTTTTCGCTCTCTTTTTAGCTAAACGATTGCAATTTGAAATGATTTTGTAGTGTTATGTTCCCAAAAATATTTCACAATTGGTTCTTCATACAACAATAATTTCCCGATGATGTGCTATCAGTGATATTCTTTTCAAATAGTTTGAAATGGTTTATGCAATCAAAACTATGACATAAAGCTTTTAAACGTTGATAAAATTTAAAGGCGGAAGAACCGGAGCCGTCACATTTCGGTGAATGGATTTTCGAATCAGACGTTCTCAGAAGTGATAACAAGGAATCAAGGCTTCGCGCCCAGCAACTCCATGAGAATTTATATTCTCGTGGTATACCAGCAGGTATGAAAACATAGGAAAGTTGTTCGAGCATATGTATGGAATTCTCGTGCATTCTATACAAATGAATTGGCCAAAATGAATAGGTTTCTCTATCACCATAAGTATTGAAAAGAGTCATTTGGAGGCGGAAAGGAAAACCTCCTGGATTCGCATTTAGCTCTCCTTGCTGTTCGTCAAACGCGGAGAATCCCTTCGAAAATCGGTCATATCCATTGATGTCGACGGGAAACTGATGCTTATTACACATCTTCAACCTTGATTTAGAGCTAGTATAACGGAAAAGAATGGAAACGAATGAAAATTTTAAAGTAGCGATGTTTCTGTCTCGCTCGCCCCGTTATCTTTCTGTCCCATGGGATGAAAAAAATGTAAAATATTGGAGAGCGTATGGAAAAAAATTGAAACGTTATATCAAAAAGCTTTTATCCTTCGACCCGCGAATTGTATGCGATAATGCCGCCAATAAAGCGCAAGATTGGGGATCATGACAGTTTAGCAGGTAATATGTTTAGCTGATATTGTTGACTGTACAGAGCCATTCGAGCTTTTCCACAATGAAACCGATATCAGTTAGCAGTCACTTTGCTTCGTGTTTGGTGGTGGTTATTCAGAATTTATTGAAAGTACAGAAAATTATTCATTGCGGCCTTGATGAAACAGTGTCATTTCCTTCACATGATGGTTCAACGGTGTTTTTAGCTGTCACACCGGCGCCACCTGAACAACCATCCTCTCCACCGATTGCGAACATTCAGAAGAATATTTACGAGAAAGCAACACCACCAAAACATCGAGAAAAACCTGCTGTGCAATATGTGAAGCAACCTTGGATATTAACGATCAGAAAGGAGGTTTGTTTGCCATCATATCGTGGCATTAGTTTCATTTTGCACATTCTTTCAAATCAATGCATTTTCTGTGCATCTTAAAACTGTACTGCACATTAGCGGACATTTAGGTGGCGTGGATGTTAGTGGTGGAGAATATGGAAATAGCAAATCTTATTACGTTGCAATGTGCTTTGAGTTCTGATGGAAAAGGTCCGTTTGAACCTATTTGTTGGATTGTTTTGCTAACTCACACGCCATCCTGAACAGCATGAATTTCAACGCCAAGGAAAACGTAATTACCTGAGTCTAAGTGATGTGGGATAGGATTTCATTAGAAAACATATCTATGGGCATTCTTACGCTTCTATGAACTTTGCGATTTCTTCACACAATAGGTCTGATCGACGGTGTATTAAGCAAGCTTAAAAGTCGTAGAGCACGATGCTTACCTCTTGCTATACCCGTCAACTGTGGTTTATCGTTCGCTAGGTTCACTTATCTCTGTAGAATCTTTGCTGCCCCTCCCCCCCTCCCCCGAAAAGTCCGATAGTGCTGCTACGTTTGTGATGCGTGTAAATGGGTTTTCGTTTGTGGCCTTCGTTAGCATACTACAATCGGTCTGAACAGTTAGGTATTGAATGGCCTAAGGAAAAATCAACGATTGCTGTATTTGAAGTTTTCATTCCGCTCTCTTTACCAACAGTTTAAATATATTCTTTCATAATTTATTATCTTTGAATCTGCTCTTGGCATCAAGTAAATTTGAATGGAGCTGATAATATTAGGGCTGAATATAACTAATACCAGCTGAATAAATAGAGCAGCTTAATCTATTGAAGGCGTGGAATAGAGCTGATATGAGAGTAAAGGACAAATTTCCGTTCAGCCGTTATAGACTGCATGTTTCTCTGTTGCATATGCGATGATTCAGTTTCGGAATAGCAGTCTACTTGGTTAAACTCTCAAACCATAATTTTATTTTTATTTTTATAACTTATATCAATTATGAGCCGAATATTTAAAGCGTAGGCGTTGGTTGAGGAACGGATATATAACATCCGGCTATTGTTTACTTTACACAACTATCACAAAATTTGACCGTAAACCCACAGGGGTCACGGCATAACGTCGCTCTGAACTGTACGTCCTCCTCAGAATTTTGACATCTCGAGTTTCTACTCGAGTTTTCAAGGTGCAAAACGACGGAAGGAAGGAGAGAAAGGTGAAGAGTTCAACCCTTGTCCATGAGGTGATGCAATGCATGTTAGAGTGCTAATCTCTTCTCTCACCTATACCACTCGTTATCTAATGAAAAGATAGAGTTCGTTGCATTCTTATGGATGAGCGAATAGGCTCGTGTTGAATTGTATGATGATCTCTGATTGCAGCTGTTCTTTCCATATGAACAACTGGACGATATACAGGAAATCGATCTTGTCTTTGCGCAGATTATCGCTGATTGCAGAAAGCAAATACCGTATCGAATCAGAAATTATGAACGTGATGCGATTAGTCAAATACTTCGTAAGGCTTTCAAATAATTCATTTCAGCAATGTGGAAAACTCATGTTCGGATGTTATAAGCATAAGCTAAGACAAGATTGAGCGAAAATCTGAAATGTTTTAAAAATGGATACTGTGTTTTAAATGGCTTTTCGTGATCCTTTTTTAATGATAACCAGGTGCTCATCAGTTTATTAACAATTTTTGTAGTATAAATGTTCGATGAGATCTGCATTGCGCATTCGATTGTCTTTAAGGGTCGTTGGAAGCTAAAAATGTCCAAAATTATTCAGGAAGTAATAATGTTCCACCAGCGGCTTTGGATCATCCAGAAGAGATCGCCGTTGAGGTTAAGATGCATATTATTGAGACGGTGCGGAAATGGCCACTCTACTTTTCTCGGCTATATGCGGTGGTTGAGGAACGCGAAAATGACAGCGTCAACCGATTACTTGGCGTCAGTGAATCTGGTGTTCGGCTTATTTTGCGGAATATTGAAAACACTAAAGAACCACTCAGCATCTCCGATCATTTCGAGTAATTTATCCCTTTTGATTAAAACTTTCATTTTTCTACCCTTTTTTCCAGATCGGCAAGCAAACTAAAATTTCGTCTTTGCTGGGATGAGAGTGCTGATTGTTGAACAGTTTACTGACAGAAATTTGAAACTTGCATAATATTTCTTCATTTTTTGAAAGGATATTATGAATAGTTCGCAAATGAACGAAAAGTTATTTAATAATTCATTTTCAGCGTGACCTTTTCGCGATGTTTTTTGACTTTTTCTGCGCATTTTTTATTTCACTGCGCGACTCTATTTACAACTGTGGCACTACGAGTACATGTAACGATGCGTTCACGCTCGTTACATGTACTAATTTAATTCGAATCAACATTAGCTGTGCACATCAAGTGAACATAGGAATTGATCGATATCAGCCTAGTTGTAGCCGAAAATCACGGAAGAAATAGCAGAAGTTAATGTTCAATGGTATAAAAACGGGAAAGGTTTTGATTGAATCTGGCATGAAATATTCAAAGATGCGTTGCTCTTTTTTGCGTCTTACGTACGGTTCGTAATTTGTGATTTTTTCAAAAGCTCCTTCTCTCCATTTAGATGAAACTCCTTGCGACGGGGCTATCACTAGCAAAACTTGCGCAGGAGTCATTTTAGGAACTTTTGAGATGTTGCAGAACATATCGCACTAAAATGCTTCAGTGTTTTTTTATGCTTTGCTTCCTCCACAGATTCTTTTCTCTTTTCTTTTAGTTTTCGCGACATCGCAGAACTGCACCTCGAGGGATCTCGTCATTTAAAATTGGTCACTCGTAAAGGACTTTCTGTGTTGCTTCGAACCGATCAGGCTGAACAAATTCGCAATGTAGTTGAAAAATACATTACCGGAAGTGGAAAGGTATAATTCTATCATGTTGACAGCTTAACATTAGTCTGCAAAAAATCATAGGTATTTAGAATATGTGAACAGCAGATCTTTTATGCAAATATAATCTATAATTTTTTGGAAGTTGCTTAACAGAATTTTTATTCTGCTGTCTTCAGCAAATAAGTAACACAAACGAATGCATTGTATCACTGAAGCAAATTGTGCTCCGTTAAAATGGTTCAGAGATTTTGCCGACTATCGAAACGTCGGAAAATTGGTGCGTTTAGAGTTTTTCAAAACATTTATTGCTCATTCAAGAAGTTCGACCCCTTTGAGGTTTTCAGGAAATAGCTTCTTTTAAGGAAGAGGCATAGGACACGTGCAACCAGCTGTTTGAAATTTAATAAACAACTTCAGCGGAATAGGGCATTTGAACAAACATAGAAGGCAAGAGAAATGAATGACATTTGGTAAATCGAAGAGAAAAAAACTGCTTGAGATAAGTAAAGAACGCAAACGGATTTGTCTCCTTCAGCTTTTTCCACGGTTAACTTGGAAAATAATTAGATGACGAAGATAATTTCCTCATATTTGGAAAATTGGTGGGATAATTTCATGTATGTGTATTAAACTGTCCCAGCATTACATCTTTCATAAACGCTAATGAAGCTGTTTAACTCGTACTGTTACAGACGAAGCAATAAATACACATTACATATCTAACGAAAAAGTTTTCTATGTGCCTAAAAATGACACCGAACATACTGAAAGACCAAACGTACAAAGACATTCCATTAAAATAAAGAGAGGGCTAATAACATCAATGATTCATTTATTCACCGTTCTTTTCCATTTTTTTAAAAAATCGGCGATCGATTACCCATGTAACGGTTCCTCAGATTTTATCGTTCACATCTAATGAGAAGATTTCTCTTCATAATTTATCAACAAAATGTGTTCAGCATGCAAGAAAAAAACTCATCATAGCCTAAATTAGCCAACATGAAAGCGTGGAAACTGTTTGCGATGAAAAATGGACGTAATGCGTTGTAAATAAAGGATGAACGAAATTTGCCAAATAATTGCCTATTAAGCAAACACCTATAAGTTGGCAAATTTTCATGTCCACAGAGCTATCCTCCTCCTGGGGAAATCTTTTTCGTAGATTCTAATCGTATTTTCGCACATTTTAGCAAATTCGCATTAAAAGCAGTTCTTATCGAACATATAGATTTGCATGTCCGTACTGTATTTTCAACTTGAAAGCCTTCAAGGCCTCGTGAAATTTGCTAATTACAACATAAACTACCGCTATCAAATTTCAGGTTGATTCACATTTCAAGAGAATTTAGAGACAGTTTGAAATACCGAAAAAGCCCGGATAGAAATAATTTTGCGATCAGTTTGGTTGTAAAGTATGCAAAACTGATGACTTTTCCCTAAAAAGATGCTCCAATCGGTGAATTCTCTGATTGTTTTAAACAACCCGATAATGATCACCTGTTTTCCTGTCACACACTGATGATTGAAAATTCCCGTCAGGGAAGCAGAAAGTGGTATTCCGACTGGACTGGTATTCTAATGGTAAGATAGTACTGGATGTCTACTGAAAAAGGATGGTCATCTAGTGGCACAGGATAATCATGCGGCCCGGCCCTTTTGATCGAATAAACTGAAATGTGAAAACGATGCTTGTCAACAGATGCTTTTGCAAACGGATGCATATAAACACCAATTGTCTAAGTTCGCCAACCTTTGCAGGCTAAAACTTTTGTGCGAGCAACTGCGGATTATATAACAAACGAGCCGAATCTTTTAAGTTTTAAGAAGGGCGAAATAATTCAAATAATCAGCCGAAATGATTCGTACGCTCCAGCAAGTGATAATTGGCTGTACGGCAAAATTGGCAATCAGTATGGCAATTTACCAGCGAATTATGTTCAGCCGCTCGACGCACCTCTTGTAAGCGACTCGATCTTTTCATAGCGAATAATTTCAGTCTTACGAACTGCTGCTAGTAATATTGACCTTGGGCTGAAAGTTGGTTTTACAGGCAGCATTTTATTGTGATTTAGATAAGAGGCTAATAAATGCGAGCGGACAGTATTGAGCATTTGTATAGCTGAAAGTGTTGTTCCGATGCGACTTGAACGTGAGGGAAGCTGAAACTTGACAAGACTACCAGGTCTAAATTAGCACATATATGGGGTTGTTTAACGTTTCTTTGTTGCATCCTACGTCACATGTCTTTTGACGTATACTGGTTTGGGTAAGGAAAAGTACCAGCCTTCGAACCGCACGTGGTAAGATATCGCTTCCTACTCCCTCCGCCTCTGTCTTCCGTCATGGAACTATTGTAATGGTAAAAATTTTCAACATTACAATGTTTGTATTTATGCTGTTTATGGGTATGTAGCGACGGCATCGGAGATGGCGATCGGAGATCAGAAATAGGCGACTTGTTGAAACCGTATTGACCTGTTTCCCATTTGTCCACGCATAATTAATGTTGACCACTGTGGAAATTAAACCGGATTATGCGATTCTCATCTCCCTCATATATTATATCATTCATCCAAATCCCAATTCACAGACAGTCTTCTCCATCTTTTTTCCTCCATTTGACATCCGTTTGCAACAAAGTCCGTATGTGGATCTCCATCTGGAAGGTTTATTTTATTTTCCACACTTTACGAATTTGGTACTTTAAAACGTTGTTTAGGAAAAATTGTGTACATTTTTCGCTATGATGCCGAGGTACATAAAAAAGTTTGCCGCTGGAACCTCGTTTCCCGAGGGGGCATTAATTGGGGATTTCGATCTGGAAAAATTTGCAGACTTCCCTTTCCCGAATTTTCCGACGGAGTCTCGTTTCTTAGACCGAAACGTTCCCTAATTTGTCTCACCTGCAAAGCGAAAATCGGTACGCATGCACTACATAAGAATGTTGGAGCAACTGTGATAAGTGTTCTTGTGTTGCTCAAAACGTGTTTGCAGCCAAACGATGCGCTGTCGGAATTGAACTCGTTGTCAGCGACGTTCGATGAAGCTGTAAGTTTATAATTTCTTGACAGTCTTCCTCATAGTTTTCAGTATCTTCTGAATGTTCAATATGGTTAACGATAAACTTATTGATAACAAATTATGAAGTTGTAAGAGTGTTTGAGGAGATGTTAACTTTTTTCACCTCAACAAAGTGAGTAATTAGGGAAACTTCACTCAAACACATGTGAATTACAAAGCAAACACACAAAAGATGCTACGTTAGAAGCGCATTCGAAAGGCTGAATTGTGAAAATTGTTGTTCGTGTTTTTTTTTGTTTTTTTTTTCAAAGAAAATCATCTCCTTTTTCATATCGCCGTGTTTCGATTGTTTCATGTGAGAAAACTTTTCAACTCAATATAAGCAGTGGAAATTGCTCTTATCAAGAATGCTGCTCATACTCTGATCCTCCTAATACATCCAGAATGGTTGGTTGTCAGCAAATATAGCAATATTTGCTTTTTTAGCTGTGGCTGATGCTAAAATATAGAAACTTAATCCAACAATTGTTTTCTTTTCGTATCGGGATATATGTTTGAGGTTCACGCGAATCGTTACAATGCTCTAAGTGAATGAATATAGAACGTCGAGCTTGCGCTTCTACTAGAATTATGTGTGAGGTTGAATATTTTGCCTTAGTGCATCGCTTTGCGATAGAACCCACATATAGCATACAATGATACTGCAATTTTTATTTGAATGTTCTCTTTTTCTCAGTGTTGAACATATTTGAGCAGAAAAAGCCATTGGAAAAATTGAAAAAAAGTGTGCAGCCATGCATTTTAAAGTAGGTTGACTCTACTGAAACACGAATAAACGATATATTTTCGATTACAATGGGAAGCTCCTTAGTTTCTTACAGTGAAAGGTTTACTGACGCTCTGAAAAAACATCACCATTAAAGAATTTTTGGTTGCGCTAAGGGAGAGGAGGAGGGGGCATAGAGATGTCCATTTAGCTTGTTCAGCTGTGGACGATGATAATTTTCGAATAGAGGAAATCTTGTAGCAGACGATTTTTGGGGTGCAGAGTAAGCATTTTTAGCTGAAGAAAGCATTCGTCTTTCACTCGGTTGATAGAGATGAAAAGAATTGAAGATTGCCACAAACAATTTAAGGCCTTGGACTACACCCAAGTCCATATTTTTCGAAGAAGTTGATGAGTTAATATCCTTTTCACTTCCAACGAAATGGAAGCCTCCTCCATCCGGACAGTGTGAATAGAATTTGGAGGATTTTGTGTTGCGTCATAATAAATTGAGGTGTTCTTGCGTAATGGCGCAAGGAAATGGCCTTTAGCGTATCGAATTGAAATGAGTTGCGTCGTTTCGACGTTCGCTAGAAACGTACAATGCTAGCTAAAAGAGTTTGCGATGCGTTTCGAAGTGAAGAATTTTTCATCGTCGTCGAGAGATAATGCGTCGTAGTGTAAAGAAAATTGCGGTGTGCAGAAGGGCGTCTTCACTAGCCCATGTGCAACTAGCAGCAACAACAACACCATCATCACCATCAATATCAGCAGAGACCGGTTCCGGTTCCCACACCACAGAGCCACACACCGATCGCTGTTCGGTGTGCGTGCCGTTGTCCTTCCCAATTTCGTCGAGTTCACATTGACCGACTAATTTCACTGCTCTTCGACAAAATAGTCGTCACTGTCGTTGCGTCTTCTTTCTCCCCTTACGCCTTGGGCGCATTCCACCGCAATGCTACTGTACACGAGTGTTGTGTGCGTTGAAGTTTGCTAAGGCAACTTAACTGCTCAGAAACGTCTTCTACGTTCACATCCATTACCAGGCTTCCTAGCAGAGCTGATTCGGCTGCCTGCCTGTTTCTGGTGACCACGGAGCATCGTTTTCTTTATTACTCGCCTCACAACGACATCAGTTCGCGAATTCGACACGTCACCTGTACAAAGAAACAACGAACTGATCTCATTCGTCTTTTTAACGCTGTTTATTTTGCACGGAGAACATTTGTCGACTTCGCTAAGTGGCGCCTTTCGACTGCATAATGGACCCATATCGGCGTTCGCGATCACAGGGCCGACTGCCCTCACAAGTCAGCCCACCGTACAGAGAATACGATAATTCGGGCTATGATTATTTCTTCGATCGCCCAGTAGAGCGTTCGCACAGGTCGCGCTCTTTGGATAATCGAAGGGATTTCCAAGTGGATGACTACCTGGACGACGTCGACGAACGTGCGTTCCAACGAACTGCTTACCAACACACAATGGCACCTAAGCGGAATTACGAATACCAGCCGTATCTCAACGTGAGCACACAATTCGCAAACGAGCCACGTCCGGTCTATCATGAGGATGTGTACCTCGATCAGCTGTCTCCGGTAGACAGTCGTCAGAAGCAAGCCTACTCATCGCGTGTGGCGGCCGAATACGATTGGGGCGCCCTCGATCGTTCAATACGCAATTATCGAGACGAGTCGGCCACACTTCCAGCGAGGCGCTATCCGCCCTCACATCAGTCCAAATTCCAAGCAATGTCGCCACGTTCGGGTGGTGGCTCATCGAAAAAACACAATTTGATGGGTTTTTTCTCCGACGATCGGCAACGCGCAAAGCGTGCTGCTCCAGCGCCAAAGCAGAATGATATCTATGGGCACAAATCTGAGGGTGGCCGTGTGCAAACGCTCAGCTACGAGGACACACACGGCGACGCTTTCTCTACACCAGCTGGTGGCTATTCCCATCAGCGTAGCTACCATCACGAGTCTCGTTCATATGGTGGCAACGCAGCTGGTACAGCGAGTGGTGGTTATCCCGGTGGACCGATGTCGTTGATGAAAGGTGGTACTTATGGAAACGAGCGGAGTATTTACGCGAATCGCTATGGATCCGATGAGCAAAAATATTATAAAATTCACTGCTGTTGTATGAGTTTTCGTTGGCCACCTTGGCGGTATGAGGAGGTGGAGCCACCACAACCTATGTACCGTCATCAATAAGTGATCCTCACAACAAGAATTGCGTTCATCTATTTGCTGTGTTTCTGTGATTTACGAATGATAGCCGAGTAGTGTTGGCTCGCCGTACTCATGAAACTGCACTGCGATAGAAAAAGCTCATCTGGTTTCTTTTAATTTTTTTTTTCAAAGCACTCAAGAAATGCATTCCGCAAGCGATAAAAATTTCATTTTTGTTGTAATTGTTCACCTGCGAAAGGTGCTGCACACTGATCGAGATATTTACCTGTCCAATTACATTTGCAAATCGTATCATGCAGTTTCACAATGATGAACTTCTGTATATCTCGCAGAACAATTATTAGTTGTTTTCGTATTAGATTCAGTGGTATGCAGTGATTGCTTTATGGGACATTATCTTTCACGATAAGATTCTTTTGTTCGCTGTTTGTATATGTTGCAAACGCATCTATTTATCTGCCCTCATAGAATGCAGCCAATTAAGGCTCTTCTTATACAATTCGAGAGTTCTTTCTATCGTCACGCTAATGCCATGTAATTCTTTGGGCGTGACAGTAATAATTCATCGAATTTGTTTTATGTGCGAATAATTAATTATGTTCATAACGCTCATTCTATGTGCCAATGAAGGGATTCTTTCTTGCTCAATAGGATTGCCATTGCATTCCACACAATTCATGATATTGCAGCTAAACAGTGACGATTTTTTTTTACAGTTTAATAATACTCTTGAAATTTTTTACTAGTTCATCGATTACGACCACAGATAGTGCTTCTGCTCTTGCTTTCATGGATTGTCTCTCTATTGTAGCATCTCTTCTCCATAATAGAAAAATATTAGAAAGCATTTTTGGTTTTATCATACCATTACTCTTAGTTCCTGCTAATATGGATACTGGATAGCATATTGAAACAAACGCACAGTTATACTAATTGAACGTATTGTTAAGAATCGTCGGTAGAAGTGAGCTGGTCGTTTACTGTAAGCGCGTGGCTTGAAATCGAGTTGCACAACGACGACCATAATTGCGCAAATCAAAGAGAGTGAATCAACTTTTAGGATGATTTTACTAAAATAGCATCTTGTCTTTCGCATGTTTCATGAATACCCTTCCTCCAGTCACTTATTGTGTCGCATGGAAATTAGCCAAGGCTCTAAATACGTGAATATACGATTAGTTTTACGATACAAATTTCATCATGAACGATTTAATATCGGCCAGCTGCAACATTAGAGTGCATATCCGCTACATCAAAATAAATTGACGGGCATATCTCTGAATATAGTGAATGGATTGAGCTAGAAGAGCATGCACTGGTATGTCGTTCCGCTGTTTATTTGGCTTTGAAGTTTTGAATATATGAAACTTTTCAGCTCCTCATTTTAATATGCAAATTTGAAGTATGACAGTAGGATTTTAAAATTAGCAGTGAAAATTGAAATGTCATTGTCGTATTAAGTGTACCAGATTTAACTTGAAAGGCGAATGACATCAAACGGTCGAATAGCTCGGGTTTTGCTGGGTCAGCAGAAGGCTGATCGTATATCACTAGATCTGTGGCTGTGGTTTTTTTTTTTTTCACGTGGAGCTCGAGAGAAGAATATTCTCTCATTTAAAAGGAAACTTTGTGAAAGCAACTGAGCTGGATATGATCATGAATTGTCGGGAATGTATCGAATTTGCATTTCGAGAACAACCGCTACCTCAACGAGATTAAGCGGCTAATCGTCATAAAGTCCGACTGACGAATTCTGGGAGCGCAAGAGGCAACTGATCGGATTATATCTATTTTATTCGTTATAATTCGAAAATGTTCTCTCTTACAGGAAAGTTTCTCATTATTTTTTACCAGTTTCATCAGGCTTGAAGAGATGCTTCAGGAATGTTAGTTGTTTTTGTATGCAAGACGCGAAATCGTAAGATTTCAGGAGTATGGGGAGCATTTACCACTTGATATGGATGCAGCGGCGAATGCTGATGGTAGAGGAGATGGAAAGTATACGATGATGCAATTCGCGATGCTCTACTTTCGAAGGCCGAAACATATGATCAATGGAGACTCTTTCACAGCGCAACGAAAAAGTAACGCTTTCTTAATGCCACTTACTCTTTTTCACACATTTCTTTTAGTGAGTTTGAAAAACAACTTGAATCAACAATGCTATGCGAAAGTTATGCAATGCTTCTGCTCTTCAGGAGGATTTCTTAAATTTCTACAATTTTGCAAACGGAAGGATAAAGGAAGATAAATTGTTTTCAAGGCTTGGCACTCATATAAGCAGATTCTTGTTTCTGTGAATTGGCAGCACTTGTGTTACTGCAATGCAAGTCGTTTTATAGTCCACTGATACGAACTCGAAATACAGTGAATTTGATACATTGATGTCGTAAGAAATACGTAAAATTACCGCCATCTTGTTACCTTTGAGGAAATATGCTAATATTTGAAAGTATCTTACAGTGTACTTCATTCGAAACAAAATTTTTCTTCTAGAGAAGGATTGGACTTGGAAGGACATCGCTGACAAAGTCAAATATACAGATCGACCGATATCACATTCACTTCTTCGCCTTGACAGCAGCGAAGCGGACAAGCTTGCTCAAGAATCATTTTTGTGTTCGTTGAATTGTTTTTGATTAGGGCTTCGTGCGAGCGGCCAAAAAAAGAAAACCAGCAAAGCTTATTCCATATTATCCCGTAGCTCTATGAAACGTTTCGTCATCACGTTTGAGTGCAGTAATGACAGACATATTATGTAGGTCTTGAAAATTGTTTATTGCTATTAAAATCTGCGATCCCATGATTAAGTGTCCTATTATTTACTAATTATTCTTATTATTGTGGAACTCATGTGAAGTACCACTGCATTAGTATTATTTGGTCGCAACACGAAATCAATATGTTAACGTTTAGCAAGAGTAGTTTTTTAAGCATTTCATCGAGAGTTTTCATTTTGTCATTTGAAATGATTAAGCATAAATACGATATTTTCAACTGTATTAGGTATAATGCGTTATATGGGCGACGAAAGTTTGAAGAGAGGCCAAACGCTGACCGATTGTGTTTATGAACTTCTTATGATTTGCCATCAATATCAACCAATGCGCGATGAAGTCTATTGTCAGATCATTCGACAAACAACGAACAACAAAAGCCCTCGGTATGTCCCATATTGACCACTGTCGTTGTACCCTGAGTTCAAATATAGCTTTACGAAATATGACGTAAACAAGTGAACAAGCAAGTATTGCATATTCATTGGTGGATCTGCTTTGAAAAAGCAACTTTATCAATCGGTCATTTCCTGCTTCAGCCAGGCTTATCGCTAATGGCCACTCCTCCTTCATTGCCTTAGCCTTGTGGTCGTTTTTTGGGTTGTTGTCGCATCAACTCAGCTGTTTTCTTCAATTCATTCTTATGTGATACTATTTCTCGCGGCAGTATCTACGTCTACGAAAGACTGCAGTAATATGCAACATTCACGCTAGCCTATACTAGGGATTGATGGATTTGAAGCAACGTTCATTGAACAAATTTATCGTAAGCAGGATGAAATTACTCATTTAATATGATTTCTTGTATAAGCGTCAGTTACATTATTTTGCATTTAAGTCGAATACTTGAATAACTTTTTTGAAACATGGAAGCACAATCTCTCAATCCGTTCAGCGAGGCATACTGATGCGAAGAGCATTTTCAGAAGGAAAAACGATGAGGTTTGAAGAGAATTTCTCATTAAGCGGGAAGCATTATGAATAACAACTTATATTTTTGTCACTATAGTGATCAGCCGAATGTAATTGCAACAAAATCTTTTTGAATCTGTTTGTAGCACGGACAGCTCAATAAAAGGATGGCGGCTCTTCTCAATTCTCACCGCATATTTTGATTGCTCTCAAGTGTTGAAGCCATATGTATTCAAATATCTCGCCGATATGGCCAACGATCCACGAAGAGCCTATCATGGTAAGTGGGTAACGTCTTTTTAGGGTTTCTTTGACAGTCCTCATAGATTTTGATGACTGGCATTGACGGCTTAGTCTTCTTTGCTCGACTTTCATCTAACTTTGCAACTAGTCATCATGACTTAGCTGTACAGCTAAGAATTCCAATTTTACTGTATAAATGGATAATGTTGCACTAAAATGTATTTTTGTGGTGTTCGTAACCGACAATTCGTTTCAGGTACTGCTCTTATTTGCCTTCAGAATCTTGCGAAGACGTTCAAATATGGTGGTAGAAAATTCCTTCTCAGTGGTCGTGAAATCGAGGCTACAACGGTGAAACATTTTTTATTGATTGCTTTTCTCTGATTTCCCTTTTTTTCCTTTGACGTTTTTGTCTTTTTATCTCGTCTCTTAATCAATACTGATTCAGATGGGCAAGAATCTGAAGCGTCAACTTTATCATTTGCCTGGAGGACATAAAAAGGTCGTAAACACGAAGTCAGTGACGGTTGCCGAGGAAATCATCCAGGAGTTGTGCATGGAGCTCAATATACGTAGTCCTGCCGAGCAGCAAGAATTTTGCCTTTGCTATATACTCGAATCAGGTTCCTCTTTTTGCCTTTCTTTGCACGGTGCAACTTTTAATTATGCGCATTTTGTTTAAATGGAACGGAAAAGAAAAATGTTAGAAAGTGGAGTTGTCATAATGTAAGCGCAATTGTTTTCCACTTTTAGACTTTTTCAAATATTCTGTCGTTTTCTCTTCATTCTTAGGCACAATTGTTGGGACTTTCTTTGCGGTAAAAATGAACTTAATATTCATTAGCAGTTTAGAAAAAACGCTGTTCTTGAACAGTTCTGCAAAAGGTTAGCGCTGATTTATCTCATTGCAGTGGCCCTTTTCAGAGAGTACAATGAAACTGTTATCGAATGATGAATATATACTCGATGTTTGTACCGAGTTAGAGCATCAGAAGAAGGATTATTTCCTGTTGCTGAAACGTACTGTTTGGATTCATCCACTCCGACTTGATAATAACTTGTATATCGATGTGATGTTCTTCCAGGTAACTCTACTTAATTGTTGCCCCGATAAGAAACTTCACTCTTTCAGTAGGAATATTTTTATATATTGAAATATTCTGATGCGATTATTCTAATAAAAAAAAAAAATGAAAATGCTTTTTTGAAGGTTGTGCCCGATTATATCGAAGGCCTTCTAATTGCTCCGAAGCCGGCATCATTGAGCGCTGCGTCTTTGGTGAGCACTTGTTCATTTCCTTCATTGCAGAGAGTGCTGAAATTTTTACACGAAAATGTGCATCATAATATTGAAAAATAAATGAAGTTTATGAACAGCTTTTGACTGGATTATTCCAAGTGAGGTTTCTGAAAGTAGTGAACATTGATAAAAAATATGCTTAAAGAGTGAAGATGCATAAATGCCGTCAACGAGATATAACTCTACATCATTTTGTAGTGTTTGAAAAATTCAGCGTTGTATTTGCATTAAAGCGCAACGAGTGAAAAGATGCGTGAAAGTGCTAGCACTATGCGCCGCTTTGCACTTCCGCTCACCATACTAATCAGTTGCATGAATTGTTTACAAATAATAAAATGCCCTCCCATAATGCATTCGTTGAATTGCTTGATTGCTTGTCCAACCTTCTACAAATGGCTGACGTTGGTTTTTTCTTGCATTTTGATAGGTGCGAAACGGAAGGTGCAAATTTTTAGACGTATTCGAAGAAATAGTCCTTATTTTAAAATTCATGTATAAATTTGAATATGTTTATGACGAGGAATACCCTATAATGTTCGCCACACATACCAAGTTTTATGCGCCAGCTTCAGTCGTTCTCAAGCTGAAATTAATGATCAGACAGTTAGAGAGATAGATTTTTAGACATGTGCACAGGAATAACATCACCGCAGTGCACTTTACGAATGCAACCTTGGAAAGCCACATAAAAACGGCGATTTAATCGACCAATCAACTTATAATAGAATCCACAAAAACAAATGCACTTTTGCCAGTGGAAAAATGCGACGAAAAAAAGTAAAATAAAAGCTGCAGCTGAGTAAGAAAATTTAAGTCAACATTTTGTTCCTTACTCTCATCTAACGCCAACTATAACAACGAAGATCATCTCATATAACACTGCGATCATGGGAATAAAATTGAAAATTTTGCGCCTATATTGAGATAAAATTTCTTCTTAGTCGAGCTCATATATCGCGTCGACTATGACTGGATATTTTTCTACTTGAGTCATATAATCTCAGGCACTGCTGACTTGTTACGATGAAACTATGGCAGAGTTTAGCCTTGGAATGAGTATAACGGCTTTAATTATTCTCTTGGATGATAACTTGTAATTTTTTTCCGTTATTCCCATCAAGAAATTATGCTTTCATCATTCCACTATCGACTAAACTTGGCTTCAAAATGTACTGAGATAACTGTGCATTTCGATATGATTTAGAAAGCACATTGAAATTGGCGAAGCAAGCTGAGCATTAATTTCCTGCAGTTGATTGGGCAGCAGCGAAGGGAATCAGCCAGCTCAGTGAAATGAAATATTGATCTTTGAACTTATTCCAGGACAACATTGCGCGTCTTGGAGCATATTTGCATCTCTCAGACAAGGATGGACCCTCGGTTGTCTCACCGTAAGTCTCATTGCAAATCTTTTCAATAATTTGTAGAAACCGTTGTTTCATTAATAATAGCTATATATATATATATATATATATATATATATATATATATATATATATATATATATATATATATATATATATATATATATATATATATATATATCATTTGGTGTGTTTTCGTTAGTTGTAATTCTACGGCGTAATGGCAAGTAGTTGCTGTGAAGCACAAGCAAGCTTAGCATACTACAACATAAAATGTTATCTGTTTATTGTATGTTCTGCCTCACCTACTCGTTTCTTGGCTTCGTTCTTTCTCAGTCGAGTTGAAATCCTCAAGCTCGTCTCATGATTACTCATTCAGTCGCTATCGCGTCATGGCACAGAAATTTAAATGCCTTTTCTTCCACTCCAGCCTTTGCTACTAGTCCAAGAAACTTGTAGCTAAAGACTTCCGGGAATACTATACGAAATTAGTCAAGGTCGAGCTCATGCTGCAGGTTTCATGATGAGGTTTATGATATTTAACAAAAAGCACTATTAGTGATAATCGTAATATTTGTTTACTCAACTCGATGGGCACTATTCGAGAACTTTATGAACAGTGAAGTGGGTTATGACAGTTAATTTGGACTCAGTTACTGATATTGGGCAAAATGTAACTTCGCTACCCATAGGAGACCATTCTCAACGAGCTTTTGTGAAATCGCGGATGCTAGAGTTCTTTCCGATCGTTGCGCTATGCACCTGGTTGCACTGCTTGCTTAGGTGCACGCATATAGATTGTACAATGAAATTATTGAAGGCATTGTGTGATGTTTGATTACTGATCTCAGGAACGACATTTTAGTGAAATAAGACGATTTTTTTAATTGGCATTGGGACGCAAGGGAATGATCTTTACGCATGAAGAGGGGTCGCATTCGTTAGTGTGTCTTTAAGTTGAGGGTAAAAAAAAAACATCTGAGCGAAAAAACAAAGAAGGAAACCGTCTATACCTATAAAAAAAGTAAATTGCAGACAGAATGTGCTAGGTCTTCTACCGAAATCAATCATCACGAGACGTCCCGCTGAACAATGGGCTGAGAGAATCAATAGAAAATTGGCAGAAATTGAACCAAATATGTCGCCAGTTGAAGCGAGAGCTGCTTTCTTGGGTGAGAATTGAACTACTTTATTTTCTTATTCTTTAGAATGGACTAAAATCTACATTAAGCGGAAATTATGGCACAGAAAGAAAAGTTTGTCGTATAGCCTGGCAATAGATTTTCATTCCCTTCAACAGTTTTCCATGTGCGAAGCCTATCATGACGGGTGTTGTTGTGTGCGCTCACGTACATACTTTCTCGCTACAGAAACGAAACAGAGGGTTCGCAACTTTTCTGGCCACTTTTTTGTAATCTTTCAGAAGCTTCGGGTCCTGTGCGTTTGCATGCTCCCTTTTAAAGGAGAAGTCATGAAAACTAGCCGTCGATGTTTACACTTTGCATATATGAGGCTGTATATGCGCACTTATGTTCGCGTAGATGGCTGTGCGCGCCTCTGTGAGTTTTGTTTGTGCCCTGCGTCTGTGCTCGTTTATGTTTGCCAGTCCCGTAGTTCCTACTGAGTAACCGCTGAAAGTGTAGTTATGAAGTGTTGCGGATATAAATAGTTCATACGATCCCCTCCCTCAATACATTTCAACTTCCTTATTTCAGCATGAAAGGATTTAATATACTTATAGGCACTTTATATATATTTTTAATCCCTGTCTGCCTTAAAACCAGCGGAATAATTTTTCGCTACTTCGGAAGTTTTGCATGAACAGCCAGCCCGGTAAAAATTTGAATGCATCATCATGAACGCTTGCATATTTTTTGGTAATTTATGAAACCGTTGGTTTGATAGGCGGTTTTGTGAAAGCACAAATCGTGCTAGCTGCTGTGATGCGCTTTTCCACTAGTTTATTCTTATAATGCAGATTGCTCCATTGTCACAGACTGTGCGGAGAAAATTATGGGACTGAATCCTCAAAGTCAAAGAGGCAGTTGGGATTGGTGGAATAAGCATAGCGAGCGAGGGAATTAACCCTCTTCCACCCCGCCCCCCCCCCCTCTCCCCCCATTGAATACGCGGAGTTTACTTCACTAGACTGATCGCAATTTTTGACAGCTTGAAGATAAATATTTTGCTGTTGAAGTCCTAAGGAAGCCATAAGCCACATAAATTCAAAACTGTAGTTTTGCTAGAGCATTCCACGAGTACCTTTTTGCATTTGCAAATTTGCAATTGTAGTAAGCATTTCGGTGATCTCGTCCCTAGGCGTTCATGTTCATTTGTCTGTATGCTTGCATGTGGATATTTGTCTGTATATGCATGTGTATGCGCATATCTGTTCAACAATTTCAACTGGGAACTGCTGATGTCAGGAGGCATGATGGGCACAACACTTACACCGTATCCACTCTGTATCAACGTTCAAGGTATTCTGTCAGTATCGGGTAGGTTAATGGAAGCCTAAAAATATTGCACCCTTATATCTAGGATTGCACTTCATAGTCTATCATGTCTGAAAATATGCAACTAAGCATGTATTTTATGGAAAAATTTCTTCGAATGGTCTATTCAGCAAGAAAATGAGTGCTTTATCGCATATTTTTCATTCTTTCTTGGCAGCTTATGAAATTGCTCGCTTTGTTGTTTGAAATCGCGAAAGCTGCAAGTGTATCAGCTCATTTGGCACTGAATCCTCGAATTAATTCGCTGAAACATATGCGATCAACGTTGGAGTAGTACTTCAACAACGGTTTTCAGAGTTATTAGAGAAATGGCCGCTTTTCGGATCAACATTCTTCTATATGCGTAATATTATCGATGGCGATAAGAACACTGGAGAGTGTTTATTGGCAATCAACAAATATGGACTCAAATTTTTGAGACTTTCCACTCGGGAAACGATTGCTGAATTTAGCCTTTCTCAGGTAAAATCCAACTTTTTTTTATGCACTGTGCATAGAAGTTATGTCTCCTTATCTTTCAAGTTGATGTTATGACAAAAGCAAAAGGAGCTCCGGAGAAGCCGTCTGCTCCACGGAACCTTTTTTTTTTTATGCCGTTGGCTTTGCATGGCTGTCGCTTCTATCTCATTCCGAACCCCAAACAAGTCATTTATCGGCTCATTATTTGCCCTACGTACACTTCTGAAGGGGCCTTCTCATTCTATATACTCCTGATGGTTCGTTGAGTGCATAGCATAATGCGATAAAGTCAGGACGGAAAATGGGCTCTCACAACAATTGTGCGTTTTATTTCGCCTCTCTCTTGCAAGCGTCTTCTGTCACTGCAGAAGAAAACGAGCGGAACGAATTTGTCTCAATGCAAAGGTGTGATGTGAAAGAAGTGTAAAAAAAATTTATTGTGCAGGTGCTTTCAACTAACAAATATTCGACCGCGAATGGAATGTTTCTCGATGTGAAAGTTGGCAATTTGATCGATCAGCGTACAATAACGCTGGACACCGATAAGGTAAACCTGTTCTCAGAATGCTTACGGTGTTTTTCGACGTTTCAGTAGCAACGTGAATATTGCATGGAACTTTAAATCATGTAGAAGGTTTTTTTTAAATCTTCTTTTGATGGAGGTTCTTTTAGACATCGTACTGTTTTGAAATGGGGAAGGGTGCAAAAATGCTGCAAATGAAGGTGTTGTTTTCACAGCTATATTCCACTGTTGAATTTTAATATCCACTGCGATAAGAAATTTTACCAAGGAATGGGTTATTGAGGTTAGAAACTTGCAACATATTAATATTTGCAGCGAAGGTCGAATTTCAGTCTATGCTTTGAATCAAGTTTATGACAATCGTAGAGTAACTGATTTCAAGCATAAGTACATCAACACAAAAGAATTCAGTCATTTCCTAAGAATTCTTACTACTAAAATTTGCCTTAACATTATATTCTCTAATTCTTGCGAATCCGTTTATTGTGCTTTCTATGAAATGTTCAACACTCTCCTAAAAATTTTGATAATGCAAAGTCTTTCCTGAATTCTTGATAATTTGTCTTTTTGCCCGATAGTTTCAACTTTCTGACTGCAGAGGGTTATGACAATGAAACTTGATCGGTATTCTATGTAGACCTTGGAATAATCTGACCGTATCTGTCATTGGCTTTTGAATAACTCGTAAGAATTTATGGCTTAATTTCCCTTTATAACCAGTTGGATGCGACCGAAAAACTTTTTTTTTAAATTGAGGATTTGTTCAAGCAATCGGTTGCTCAGAAATCATTGGCCAGCATTTTTTAATGCTACTGCAAACGTTTATTAAATTGCTAAGGTTACGCGGCTTTGAAATACAGATGTCGTGATAAACCGGTATAATTTCCGATTCTTGACGTTTTCCTCATGCAGTTAGTTGTGCGTATGAAATTGTATGTTGTAGTTGCTTTGCTTCACGTTCTTAATTGTGCAATTTATGATATAATTCACTTCCGGTTTCTGGCTGAATATTGTGATGTAAAGTTTTGTGTCGAAATAATTTTCCGCGAGGATTTGCGCATTTATTATCAACGTGAAACTCGCAACATAAATTGATGCCATAGAAAACGCGCCTATATAAGTGCTAGCAGTAGGTGAAGATAACATCCTTCGAAAAAACAATTCGCTTCCTTTCTCTTGATCAGTGTTGTAGATATCTTTTTGAGCCGGCTTATGATTCATTGAACTGCTTGATAATAAGATGAAAAGTTGAGTTCATTCTTTAATAGTACTGTAGCTACCCGTGGCCTTTCTGAAAGAATCAACTGAATATACGTGAAAAATCTGTAAAACTAATGTGGGGCAAAGATGGATAAGCTACCGTACAACAGAGCTGACGCAGTTGCATGGCGTACCTGTTGTATGAAATCTGTGATGTATCATAAGGGAAGCTGTTGGCTATTTTCCTGTGTCGATGAAATAAATGAAATGAGATATGAAAAAAAAAACTTTCAGGGTGGTGAAATCTCGAGGCTGTTGGGGCAATATATTTATGTTGACAGTGAGAATCGTGGCTTCATCGGTGGCACAGATGCAGAGCCAATCTGAGGTCCCCGAATCGAACGCTATTGAGCCTCTCTGCATTCGTCTTTAAGATTAAATGTCTACATTCAAATATGTTAATTATCGCTGATAATTCATTACTTTTCATCATTAGACTGCTTACGCAAATCGTTTGTCGACATATTTCATTTCCAAATCATTCATAAAAATAATAAATGTTATTCTCATAAGTGCAAATTTGCACCTCCCGCATAATCAATGTTAGCTAACATAAACAGGTATTTCTCTATAGTGGAGACCACAGTGTGGAAACAATCTCTTATTATCACTGTAGTCAAGAATGGCTTTGAATATGAACTGCATCGCTGTCGTGAGCACTCGATTTGTTCTTGCGCCGATTTTTTCCCCAAACAAATAGATTGGCCTTTTTTGTGTGTGTGTGTGTGTGTGTGTGTGTGTGTGTGTGTGTGTGTGTGTGTGTGTGTGTGTGTGTGTGTGTGTGTGTGTGTGTGTGTGTGTGTGTGTGTGTGTGTGTGTGTGTGTGTGTGTGTGTGTGTGTGTGTGTGACATTCGCCAAATACGGTCTGAAGTGAATTACTGTGGATGTCGATACCGTAGGTCTTACAATAAGCAACGAATAAATAGGTTAAAACAGTCAACTTAAGCAATCTTACAGAATGAACTTTACGAAAAAGCCATACTGTTTGTTATTTATTGTCAATCAATCTTCGGTTATATAGGTTCACATGCTCTAAGCAAAACAACAGACGAATGATGCGGCGAGACGAGGTTATTAGTTTTGTGAAAGCGCCGTTATACTTGTTTAGCCGTATTCTTTTGTTTCTGATTTGAAGGTGGAGAAATTTATCTTCTAAGGGATGGTTTTCTTTCACAACTTTGAGAGCAAATTGGCCTTTCGGTTCTATCTTGCACTGGTCCTCTTGGACCTTTTATTTTTTACAAATCCTGCGAGGGCCGACAAAATAGATCAAGTTCTACTGGGGCTGAGCAACGATTCCTCAAACTTGGACAACCGGATCGGGCAGGGATTCAGGACATTTTTGAGGCTTTTTTAGTACTACGACGCAAAGACAAAAAGCAGCAGCAGCAACCGCTGATTAAACAAAGCAAAGAAAGCAAGATGCATCACTTAGCAACGCTACGAAGCGAACAATATAGTTTCTCAACTGCCCGTAAGCGTTGAACTATTTGATGGTGCATCAATGCATGCTAGCGCATTTGTTGATCGCTTCAAGGCCACCTCGCAGGTATCCGATATAGCGTAGCGTGACGCTTGCACTTTTGCTCGCTGTTTTCTTCGGCGATTGGTCGTGATGTTTAGGGCCGTCAAGTTGCCTGGGAGGGGATGATAACAGTTTGATAATTGTACGGTTTTGTTTGAAGGTCACTCATTTCGATCAAGATTACCACTCGGTTGTGTTTATTTTTCTATATCCAGCTGCCGCACTGGCATCCGTATTACTTGCCAGCGACGACGAGTAGCATAGTCATCCGGCTATATTTGACATTCCCAGAGCTACTGTTGCCATTCATTATCTAGCTTGAGGCGAGTTCTCTTACTTCCTGTTAGATGCACTGGGCTCTTTCGTTGACTTTATAAGCTGCCTCATTCATTTCGTTTTCTATCGCTGATAGGACACTGTCTGGTGGTATTTAAGATCTTCACGGCCTATTACTTCAGCCTCCATCCAATAAATAAGCTATCAGGTAGATTCGTTGCTCCGCTAAGTTCTGGCTTGTTCACTCGTTGAAGATCAGGTCTCTTCTCTCCTTCACTTCCACCTTTGTTTCAGAGTGTAGTAGCGGAACGAACTTTGAGGAAGTATTCCTTTTTGGACGACTAATTTTGCAAGATCATTCTGGTCTATCAGAATCTGCGCAACCACTCTAAAATGTAGGTTAGGAATCCATTGAACAAACTCTCTTGTCAGCAGTCATCTCTGTGCAGGTGACTGCTGAGACTGCGTTGACACTGGTCGCATTCCGCCTTACACTTCGACGCCAGCATAGAAATACTCGTGCGCATCGTTCTGTGTTGGTGAATGATATGCGTCATCCAACTACGAGTTCTTTTTGGGATTCCGATCGGACCGAGGGTGTCCTCTGGTTGGAATTCAAGCAGCAGCGCCAATACCCAACGTAAGGCCGCCTTTTAAGCTGAGCGACAAAAACAATTGGACTAGCTTCATTAAGATGGCCTTAACTGTTCGACTTCTTCGTGTCAATATTCGGCGCTATGGTAGATTGTTGCGACGTTGCATTCACATGATGGGACGTCCATAGTCGTTGTCTGCCTCTTCAGAGTTTACCTCCAAAAGTTCCGGTCTGCTAGTTCTACTTCTTGCGTTTCATGTCAAGCTTTCGTAGCTCATCGTCAGTCAACCTTTCTTGCGTGAGATTAGATTGATTAATTTAATATGTACTCATCTATAGGTGAGCTTAAATTTCTCTACTCGAATTGCATGATCTTCGCTTTAAGTCATTGATATTACACAACCAAGCCTTCCATATACGTCTTATTGCCTGCTGTTTTATCAAGGTGATCTCGTTCTCTCGCGAGGCATGGGCGCGATAAAATCGTCATTCAAGTACGTTTTTGGAATGCGCCAAAATACTGGTCGGCGTCTGATCGAAACCTAGTGAGGTGCAAACCGGATCGAGCACATATTTAGCACTTATTCAGCTATAAGTCCTTCCAACGTACCTATTAGTGTTCGTACGGATGCCGTGCAGCAGGTTTTTTCTCGCGTCCGTCGGCGATTTCAGTTAATGCAGTATGGCAGCCATCTTCATTGACTGTTGGCCTTTGTGCGGGTCGCTGAAGAGATTCCTGGACCGTGCATACTGTGATAGATCCCACCTTGGCACGGTGTTTACTCACGGATGAACTTTTAGCTGATCTCCTTCCTGGCTAATTCTTCTGTAATGAGAGTGATGACGTTTTGCAAAGGCAGAAATTTCTTTCCGCTATCTGAGAATGCTGCTTTCAATTAACCTCGTCTAGCAAGAACATACCATTGTTAAATTGTTGCATTTTTTTTGTTGCAGCAGACAAATCCAGTCGGACCATTTCGGGTCTTACACACTATCATGTTGGATATTCTTGTTATGCTTGTTTCAAACGAATCGTGCCAGACGATCACACATCTAAGGCCAGCTGCTTAGCCAAGCTTCGATGAATTCCGGAGTCAAATGTGTGAGAGGGTCCGGTGTTGCCAAAAAAGAGCGATGAGAACGCACGTTCTCCTGAAACCTTAACGGTTGAACGTTGTTTGACTAGCATATGCTAACAAAACTTAAATTATTGATTTTATTTAGCGAGAAGGCACAGTTCCATTAGCGTTTCCAAATTCTTGACTCGAAATCCCTCAACGCTACTAAATTTCGACGCCACAAAGTTTATTAATGGCTTTAAGTTCTTTAATGCAGCTAGCTTATGTCCGTTAATGTATCTATATCCGTTGATGTCTCGAAATTTTTGTCAGTGTTCCGGTTCTAACTGCCATAATGTTCCCAAATTAGTTTCAAATCCACTAATGTAACAAAATATGTCAATGGCTGTTAAAATTATCAGCTGCACGGCTTCAAACCTCTAAGCCTCTATACCAGAGAGTTTCAGAAAATCCGTTTATCCCTGAAAATCTGTTTTTGAAAGAGTAAATATGTCAACGATTCTGAGGCCGTCATTGGCGGAGTGTGGCTGCAACCACTCCAAATCCGTTAATTTGTTAATGCATCTTGCCTCATTGATGATACATACATTTGCATAATCGGGGTAGGGCTGACTGGCTTCTATGCGATTTTGTAAATTTTGCTGAGGGCGCATTACACAACCACCGTTTCTGTTATCGTTTTCTGCGACCATTTTTTCTGGACAACTGGTGTCCAAAGTTATATTCAACTAAAAAATTCTTGCGTGTGCATAATCGACAGAATCATTTGATACCAGGTTGAAAACTTCTAAGTGAGAAGCGAATAACTGGAAAACTGACTCTTGGAGACCCATCGAAACAGACTGCACAACGCGCCAGCCGACTCTACGACTCGTCAATGATTCAAGTAGAAATGAACTGCTGTAAGCGCTTCAATAATGTTGGGAATGTTGTTGCATCAGCTTGTTGTGGCACAAGAAATCGAAGATGTGGGCTACTGAACGATATTCAGGCACCCTCGAAACTGAAGGGTTATCAGACGATTTCAGTGACCCTCAAACCACAGAGGATGGATAGAATCGACAAGTATTTATGAACATGGTTGGCCATACTTCTCATGTACAAGCGTTATCGCAAACACTGGCATCAACACACGGCAACCACAACATCAGTCGACTACATTGCAAACACTGGTACTACAAAATCCTCGCCCGAGAAATTTTCTTCTCTACTAAGAAGATGATACAGGGAATGCCTCCCCTTTCGTTATTTTTAATGTGCCAATTGTGTTCAATTTTAGTGGAATGTTGTTTACTGCCTAACTGCACCCTCGAGGCCATTCATCGTTCGGGAACCCCACTTTCGAAGCCTGCCAAGTTAGGGCATTTGACCAACTTTTGGGTTCTCAGGTTTCCTAGACCTAGGAACTGCTGCCCCGATTGAACGAATTCGTTGGGGGCAGCATCAAGCGTAATGGTTAACTGACTTCAGCTGTTGGCCTCCCGAAACGAGAATGGGCTGCACCGTGTTCGTCTAATCTGAAAAATTGCCCTCTTCCGGATGAAATTTGCATATGACAACATGGTTCCGTTAAGAGTTTTATGTCCTCCTCCTCCCTCCTCCTCATCACCACTAAAAAAAAAACAAGCGTTGACATGTTGTGACTGGTTGCAGGGTAGATTCCACAGAGCACTTTCCGTGCCTATACAATTCCCTTTAATAAGTAGAAGTTACTTTCAGAAAATATTCGTACTGTTTTGATTCGCTCAGTGAACTCAGTAGCACATGCTTCTTGATCTGCTCAAGGTAGCCGTCGGAAGTGCAACACACTACGTTGCACTCTAGCAGAATTTCCGCCTTTTCGCGCACATATGCTCTCTTTCTCTCTCTTGAAAACATGAACACCTCCCCTTTTTCATCAGCTTTCTTCGCTAAGAAACTTCGAAGAGTTTCCATCACCCCGAATTGGAACAGCATAAACGGAATGGAATTGATATATTCGATAAATCGATGACTGATTTTTTATGAAAAAAAAATAGGACGCTGGTATTTTAAATGAGCGTGATCTTTAAGGAGCGTAATCTTTCTATCAGGACGTTTTTATTTTTTAAATAGGCACAACTGACTGGAGATGATAGTCTTGTGTCCTCTTATCATGTTTGTTGATTAGGTGCGCGTCAAATCCAGTGTGTGGTTTGCATCGAGTCTTACTCAACTTGCTGCTCCATGACTTTCAAGTGTTATCTTCCATTACACATTGTTGAATTCTTATACGGTTCATATTTAGTAGATCTGAGGACATTACATAACACTTCTTCCTCACATAAGACGTTGATTATAACAAACATCTTCAACTACATCATAAGTCACCACGTGGGAGTTTTTGTACTCCTTCGCCATCGCAGCATCTTCCTTACAAGTAATCTCTCATTGTATCTGCGATATGTACCCCATACCAATGTTTTCCGATCCATATGCTGAGAAAAACTGAATGCGACCTGAATGTACTTCTCACACACAACGTTATATTTCAGTCTGCTATTTTCTCTTTGTTTCAACCAACATAATTTCACAGTAATTGCACTGCACTCGTCCAATTCTACTACCTGTTTCATCGTTCCATATTTGCCTGAAAAACACCATATAAATTCATTTCCGCCTATCCCCAACGAATGTTTTATGAAATTTTATACGACCGAAATAGTACCAACTTGTGATTGGCATACTTGACGGGAACATACAACTAGGACAATATTGATAAGCAATTCGGAGCAGGTTTGCACGCTATAAAATTTGTGCACATCAAAATTCTCCTGATGATCATTGCAAGTGACATGAATCTTCAAGAAGGACTTGACAATAAAGGAAAACACAAGAAAATGAACAACAAGAGGCGAATTCTTCCTTTCTTTCTAGAGAGACAGAGAGAGAGAGAGAGAGAGAGAGAGAGAGAGAGAGGGAGAGAGAGCTCTCTCGCCACGTGGAGGTCCATCTTGAAAATCATTCTTTCATTTTCTCTGCTTGTCTTTTCCCTCGAGGAAATAAGTCATAATCTCTTTGTCGTCCTGCAAGAAAAACAGTGAAGTAGCACCTCAAAATATACTAAACGTTGCAGTGATATGTTTTTGAGTGAATTTTGTCCGATGTCAACTAAGGGACTGATAGACGACCGTCAGTTGTTCAATGAACATATATAATATACCTTGAATCTGTACAGTCTTTTCAGTACCTCTACAGGACAGTCTTCCAATGGTTAGATGTATGAGAGCTTTCGATTTTTATAATGCTTTAAAAATCAAATTATTCATTCGTGTTAAATACTGATCTGAAAAACTAGATCTCAACTTCGATGAGACAACAAAAGCAAGTGTTCCTAGTGGTACTCAAGAAAGGGGAATTTTCGAAATCCCAACTAAAATCTATATATGAAAGAAAATTTTCTAAGTGACCACTCCATGAAAAGCTTGTGTAGACTGTAATTTTCAAAAAAAAAAAACTTAACTACGATCAAAAAGTCATGGCCGCTTTCTTATAAATGAATTGCCTAATTTTCCAAGACGTTCCTGTCAAATTTTTATAAACTATTTGATGTGATGTGAAAGAATGGAGCAAATTTCCGAAATCTACATCCGAAATTACGCAGTTTATTACAACTTATTTACAGTGAAAGCTCGTCACCACTAATACTACCGCAAAAAACAATTTTTCCACCATTGGCTTCAGTACATTCAGCTTTGGCTTCTTGCCACAAAGGCTCATGGCGATTGAAGGCGCTCCCACCTCTCAGAGAAGTTCATCATGACGTATGTAGATACTGGCTCGGTTTTTAATGGAGGCTCATGGGGTGATAAGTTGCCTAACGTTACTTGGAATGATCACCTCACCTCGAAATGTTCCAGACTCAATCTTAACTTGAAGCTCACTGTTGCACAAGTGGTCTTTTGTTCCGCTGAAAGAAATTAAGGAATTTCATAGGCCCTAATATGTTCTATAACCAGCCCACGCATATGCTGCAGTTCGAAATTTGCCACCTGGTCGTAATATATAAAGAGGGATCCTTTTTAGAAAATTCCTGTCTTGATTTATATTGTTCACGATTAGACATTTCGCAGAATGCCTTCCGACCTTAATACTCCACTTTGGTTACGTTTTAAAAAAAGAAAATTTTTTCACAGTAATCATTAAATAAACCATATCTACACATAAAAAATAATCAGCTTTCTTACATCGATTTTTTGTTTACCGCGTTGCACAGTTTGAAACATTGGATAGAAAGAATGCAGAAGGTTGTACGATTGCTCGCTGATCTGAAAACTGAGCTAATAGAAGTTGACGTTGTGCATCAACATAGCAAGGAATTTGCACATCTTGCGAGACAGTGCTACCAAAACAATTTGCACATTTCCACAACAAATGAATCCCAATAATTATGGTGGACGAATTAATTTGTTGCAATGAATGACTTTTAAGGCAAGTCTTGACTTCATTTCTGTGTTCTTGCACATCACACGTATGTATGTGTGCGCGTGCGCTCGTACGCAAATGTTTGTGCATATATGTATATGCCCGATACGTTTGTGTGTGCATATGTGTGTCGGCCAAAAGATCTATAATAGTGAAGTCTAGTGGGTATTATGTTAAGGGAAGGCGACCTCTAAGCCAAATTTTATAAGCTATTGACACTTGAAGGCAGCTCGTACTTGGGATCAAATGGGAAAAAACAAGCACATTTCGTACCAAAGTTCTTTGCACGCCGGTCCACATGTTTTTTTCGTTATCTTACCAAAATACGTTGCTATTTAGGTCTGCAATCTGTTGTACAAAATACGCAACCTTCTATGAAATTCAAGATTAATTAGGTACATAAGGAGACACAAAAGAAAACATTGTGCAAAATTGAAGGCAAGAATCAAACCAATATGTAATATTATTTGAGATGTCTGCACCTGTGAGAGCAAAAAAAAAGCTGATATTTACAACTTTCTGTCCTATTCCAGACGAACCCATTTTCTAAAGGGGAGATCAGATGTCACAGTGCAGTTGAAGATAGCCTCAGTTCTGGTACGAGTATCCACGGGCCACTGAGGGCAAGTGCATTACTCAGGTCAGACAAAAAAAAAAACCGAAACGCTTAAGACTCGAGATAGATTGACATTGTGAGTAGCAACGTGACTGGAATAATTGTACATCACCTGGATTTTGTTAGCCACACCGCTGCTTTCCATTCGAGAAGCGATGTTAACTGTCTCACCAAACAGGCAATACCTTGGAGCTTCCATGCCCACAACACCAGCGGCGACAGCTCCGCTGTGGAAGCCGATACGAACCATCATTACTTCTTCCGGCCTGTGAGCTAGTTTGAAGTTCGAAACGAACTGAAAAACCGCTCTTTTATTTGTAGCCCCATCATATATATTTTTCGGTTTATAGATGTTTAAGGGATGCCAAACAATCTCTACTTTTGAGCTCATAACTTTTTTGGATTCGGTTTTCGGAGGATTTTGAATGAATTTTCGTCTCGATTACACTGTTAAAGCTCATGATAAAGTTCGGCAAAGAATAACTGCAGAATAGAAATAAGAGTAGCGGAAGATTGTCTTCAGCAAACTGCAATCATTCGCCGACTATTTTTTTTTTAATAAAGCTTAGCCAGATGATAGTGACAGCTCGAAATAAGACAAAAATTCGGAGGAAAAGTGCAATCAGCAACCAACGATTGCATCTTAGCGTACCGATCGCATTTTTAGCGCAACGTCAGCAATATGCTGTACATGAGCGTTTCCGTTCTCGTTTGGTACACCAGACGAGATTATATAGGCATCTCCAATTGTTTCCACCTAAAAATAATACAAGAGAATGTTTACTGCTGAAAATGCCTATAAACTGCTGAAATTGTAACTGCTTTGTAGCTTAACTTTCTGAAGTGAAAATGATGCGTTCAAAGTGAAAGTTGAAAGCAAAAAGGTAAAAAATTCCGTCAAGGCAACATGAACAATAGGATTATCCCAAATGAGGACTGTTGACAATGATTCAACAACAAAAAGCATATATGATTCAATCACTATTTGTTCTTCGCCATTTTCTCACTCAGAATAAATTAAGCGCATTCCAAGCGCAACTAAGCTCATACTGCAAAAAGGCTAACCTTATAAGCGTCATGTTTGGCAATTATGGCATCGAAGCCAGAAAAAAGATCGTTTAAGAATGTGACAATCTGGAACGGAGTTGAAGTCGACGAGATTTTGGTGAAGCCACGTATATCCGAGAACAGTATGGTTGAACTCTGATAAAGCTGGGGTAGTACAGGCTTTCCGACTTTCAAATCTTCGGCTACCGACCTGACAATATGTTGTTGTTATGTAAATTGAAATTTTATCCACGTCATGCATGTCAGTAAAATTCGACATCGAAGACGCATTTGAATAAGGAGAAGGAAAATGCTCAATGAAAGGTTCAGCAAATATGATCAAGGCAACTGGTAACTGTCAGCTAAAAAAACAGATATACCGTATATTAAGTACGATATTTACAAATGAGTAGAGACTGTAACGTTTCTATGTATTTTTTCAGACTGTGGATGAGTAAGACAAGTAAATTGTAGCAGACAATGGGCAATATTATTTCCGCTTACCGCGGAAATTCCTGTGATATAATAGGTGTTGAAACTGCCCAAACAATCACTTTAAGCGAAAGACAAAAGACTGCTCTGAGATGAAAATATAAGAAAAGACGTATTGTTTACGGCTAAAGGAATCAACAAAACAAGATATTCATTATTCGTCAGCGGTATACAATTAAGAGAGTTCTAGACAATCAAGAATATTGAATAAAACATTACTGAAACGCTCTCCCTTCAGAGATTAAAAAAAAAACATGCAAACTGTATCGATATTTTTAGTAAGCTCATTTGCGAACAGTTCTTACGCTCACAAATATCGTCTTCATATTAAGAATTTTTAACGGCTATGAACCGCTGCCAGGTATGGTCGCTTGGAAAAATGCATTGTCTAGGTGGATAAGACAAGCATTAACAATGAAATGCTCAATACTTTCTAATGCCCAACATAATGATCAGCAAACATGCGCAAAAGCGTTTTGTGTAAATGTAACGGAATGACACGAATGTGGAGCGTTGGAATTTAGTATTTATAATCAGTTTTCATTTTTTTGACCAGTGCCATTACTGAGTCGTTATACTTAGTTCTTTTTTTGCGAGTTCAATTTGATTTCGTGGGTAGAGTCATTATTGCACTGTGCATTTAGCAAGGAGCATGTGGTTAACACAGCACAATTTTGACAGCAGTATTTACGGACAACAAAAAAAAAACTGTTTCAGCACATCAAGAACTTTATTTTAAATAAAGTTGCTAAAGCAGCTTTATTTGAGAGCACAGTAAGTCAAGAAATATTGCTGTCGACTGTCGAAATATGCAAACCAATGATGAAAGAAAAATTCGAGGTAGTAAATAAACTCTTTGGTAATTGCGAACATCTGCGAATATATCGAGCCAGTCGAGCTCATCTTTCTCAGTGACGTCTATGTAACCAAAACTCACGGAAAATTTATAAAGCAGAAAAAAAAATGCGCCGTCCCTAATGTCATACATAATGAGTTCATTAGAGTGAACTGCGTAAAATAAACATTCATCTGATAAGATGTTGAAAGTACAGTTTGCGTAGATGAATAGGAAATGCAGATCTTAGACAATGAATTGCATCCATTTACCATAGTAACTTCTTTATGCACACTCAGACCATTTCGTGACCAATCCTTTCAACTTCCGGTCACTTCTGATCCTAGTGCGAATAAGTGTAAGAACAATAACCTTGGAAGCATATTATTTAGAAGGCGATCGGCTTGCATTTGCGCTTCTTCCAGCATTGCAGTACGCTCTTTTACGAGTACCTCCAAATTGGTCGTGTACTAAAAAGTGATCAGTGATATGAGAGTAATGCTGAAAGCTGCTGCAAAATTTAAAAAATTATTGCTAGTAGAAAATAAAGCATTAAATCCTACCTCCTCCATCATCTTCATCATTTGGTCGACTAACGAACCGCTTCCTCTGAAAAATAATATGATTCTTATTTTACACGTAAAAGCAGCAACCAAAAAACTTCATATTTCATTGCATCGTCACATATCTTCCACATTTGCGCAATGGTTTATACTAAACAACTCTCCTACCAAGTGATGATCCCAAAAAAGAGAATAAAATTCGAAGAAAATCAAATATAGATGCAAAATTTTTGATTCGTTTGTATTAATCAACGCCACTAAACGCTTCTGAAAAGGCCTCAGGTGGGAAAAATAATAGCTACAGATTTTCTCTTAAGGAAACCAAGTTCTTTTGACAGTCATCCAACAACTGCACGCAGGCTGCGACTTTTTTCCAATTTTGTCTCTGCCTCTAGCCGCAATAGGATTCACAGCCGAAAACCTGAGACACCAGACTACCACGCGCATTATATTTTGCTCGATCTTGTTCCGTGGCACATTTCGCGACGGTGCCAGTAAAGTGGCCAGTTCACGCTATTGTGTGGAGCAATCTCGTTTATTTGGGTCAGTTCACGCTATCATCTCGTTTGTTTCTATCGTGCAAGTGTTTAGACGGTTTCCGATGGATATTTTTACGAGTATCACTAGATGACACATCTTGAACGATATGCCAAAGATGATACAAGAGTGATGCACCATATCTTTAAAAATAGTAATCATCTTAGATCACTATTGAAAAAATGTGGAAAATTGTTAGTTGGTACGGAGGCGTTTAGAATGGGATAATAGTAAAGGTGTTTATTTTCACATTTCCGGTCTTCCGATCACTCTTTTAGCAAAATGGCCACAAGTTAAGATGACCTGACTCCGGTAAGAATATGCAAATGTTGAACAACGGTGCCGTCAAAGATAATGAATAAGAAAAATTAGTGAATAAAATCAGTAACTTACGTTGTTTTGAGGTTTGAATGCACAATCGATCTAACCTTCTTAATATTCGGTCGCATTTCGGGTATCTCAAGCCAACACGCCTTCAAAACTTGATACTGTGATTGGTCACTTTCATGACCCATAGAAGTTTTCATATAACGTTTGTTCTATTGATTTGAAGCTTTGTATCCGGTTGAGTGACTATTATACGGGTATAGAGATCACACAACGACGGTTTGGTTAAGGCTTTGGGTCGGGTATAGCTGGAAATAAATATGCAGCTATGATTTACAGAGAGGGCACTCATCGACGGAGGATGTGCTCTTTTAATTTAAAAATTGCAATTTCGGCCTCTGCAGCAATAAACAAATACACAAATCAAACGCATAAGTGCCTCAGTTTTTCATTACAAAGAATAAAATCCGACGATCCGACCTCAATTCTATAGAGTGAGATGTAAAAATGAAAAATCTGAGCCGTTTCGCACAGGGCGTTCAATTCAAAGGTAATGTTCGGATATATTTGATGGGTCGAATAATAAGAACTGCCAAAAGCTGAAAGCAGCAATGATTTTCTTTCTGAAAAATTATAAGTCATTTAAGCGACATGATGAGCTCTCAAATCAAATTTCTAAATCCTTGAACGTTGGTGGAAATTTTTTCTAAAATTCAAGAAAGTATAATAGAAAGTCGTCTCTATTCGTTCAAGTAGTTTTCAAATGAAGTCGATATTTAAAATAAAAAAAAAAAAAACTTCCGCCTTTATGATACGACTGCTCTACTCTAAGAAATTCAGCTCACTTATTTATATTCACCTCATGAAGCATAGAAAACTTGAGGCATACAAGTGCTTAAATAAGTTTAACATCAATGATGTAAACCACTCACCTCAAGACCGCTAAGCAGTTGGAGACTATAGCTTTGCTCTTCGTTTGTACTCGGAAATGTCGGTCGAATGCACTGATCATCATCGTTCGCCATCGAGATTAATTCCATTAGCTCTATAGGAAATCTTTTACCTTTTTAGTCTTACTAATCAGTACTAAAAAGTGATCACTCAGTCAAAGATTGACCGACTAGTTTAAATCGATTACTCAGAATCGCTAGCGTCATTATGCAAAATGTTCGCTATTAATGAGAGAAAGATCGAAAAAACTTACTTTTATTCGACTTTGATCGTTCATGAAAAGGTTGAACACGAAAGAGGATTTGATAGAGGACCATTCCAAGGGCATATATATCGGCTGCTTGCGTACCTGCCGGTAGTGCTTTCGTTTGCAGTAACTCTCTTATAACTTCCGGTGCTTGTTGAATGTATTCTGCAATAACGGCAAGTGGATGAGTGCTAACAGAAAAGAGTTCGAAAATTATGGTTCGAAAAAGGGCAATTCTGCAATGAGTACGCTCATGGTGAACGAGATAACACATAGCCAAAAATGTGCAATACTTGTGTGGTGTGAGATAAGGAGGCGGCACACTAATAAATATAGGAATTGCCAGTATATTGATGCACTAGAGATGATTATCACAAGAAACACTATAAGCCTCTTTTTGAGAATATCTGCTAAAAATCTCACCCCCGCTTCAGAAAATTATAATTACTCTCAGTCAAAGGCCCATAATTTGATAATCGCATGTATTTTAGTCTGGAGAAATATTTTCTGCAGTTTTCGCTTATTATATTTCACCATGATATATTGTAGTGCTGGAAAAAGTGAATATAAACAGCTAGCGGTGTCACACGTAAATTAATTTTAAGAAAAATGTGTAATTTGCAAATAGAATGAATTTAGCATAGGAAAGAAGAACAGGGAACTGTATGTACAAGGTAGTAATCTTTCAATAAGCAAAAAAGAAAAACATGGAATTCCTCATCTCCATTGAATTTTAATAAGATATTTTGTTATTTTACTCGACGTTCATGGAAGACTTTCTTATCTGCTCAGATTAGCAAGAACAACATATAGCTGATCGTTCATTATAAAAGTCAAAGTCGCTAATGAATACATGAAGCTTTCCTTCTTCTTTTTAAAAGCATACGGCTTCACTCCCTTTGGACGCAAATGCATCTTTCTCTTTTTCTCTATTTGTTCCAATAGAGTTTACGCTATCCAAACCTTAGGAAGTTTTCAAATTCCTATATTCTCTGATGCTTCTGCTTCCCAAGCATTTTTTATAACCTACTCTTGGTTGCTCATCTACAGCAAAACAGACACGTGATTATAATTGTTATCATCTATCAATTACGTTCCGATATGTAATTTCATCGCTGCCTTCACAAACAACTGTGCCAATAGACCACTCTAGAGCGATAGTGACAACGCTGATAGAGTATTTGAAGGAGATATTAACAACTTCAACAGAACACTTGAGCGAGATATTAACAAGGACGATAGAACATTCATGAGAGATATTGCTGCAAATGTGATAAAATGCACCGACGCTTATCCGCCTGTCCAACACTCCGCGGCCAGCGAAATCGATGCAGCGCTTTCACTAACCTCTAATCGCTTAGGTAACCGTGATGCAATGAAATTATATGTTCGCAAAAACAGTACATCGGCGTCTTTTTATAAAAAACTACTTATGAAAGGTCTCATCGTATGTAATGCATTATTCCTATCTCATTTTCACCACTCCTCCATTTTTGGGAGAGGTAAGAAAGGATGAAAAGAGAATGTTTACGAAAGCTCACTTCTGCTCGACGATGCTGCTTTTGTCTCCTCGTCACCTTCGTCGATGATAAGCTTGATTTCAGCACGTAGCAACCTTTCGGAGATAGCTTGCTCAGTGCAAAAGTTTGTTAATTTAACTGTCCAGTTTGAGTCAACGAGGCAATTTTGAAGGCAGAGGAAACCATGGCAGTGCAACGGTGATGAATGCAAAAACTGTAAACCCTGAAATCGACCTTCATCTTTCACTGAGCTTCTCGCATATTCACAAAGCGAAAGGTAGATGACAAAATGTTGAGTTCCATTTTTGCTGAAGATAGCATAAAAAGAACGAAAAAAAAACGAGCGAACAAGCACAAATCTAACGAATATAAGTGGACGAGCATGACAGGACTTTATACTAGGTAGCTGATCAATATTGGAATGCGCATGCTCTGGCTCTCAGGAATAATTTAACTTAAGAGAGCAGGGGGAATTAATAAAGTTTTTTCGGCCGCATTGTGGAAACGACACATGCTACAGCAAAAACAACCCTGCTTTTAGGCTCCTTAGCGCAAGCTATAACGAAAGATCTTATGCTGGTAAAAACTGTTGAAAAAATTAGAAATATAAGAGCGGGATTAACTCTGAAGCCGCTGACTTCCTTTCAGAGAAGATATGTATTCTAAAGTTTGCACTCCGCTCGACGCTTCAGCCTCTTCAAATTGAAAGAAAATCAACTAATCGAACTGATGTGCTCAATTTTCTTTTTTTTTTTTTGCTTATTGTGTTGTTCCCATCTGGAACTCTTTGCCATATGATGCGGTAATGGCTGGTAATTTATCATGCTTTAGGAGACGTTTGGAGCGTTGTGATCTGTCGGCGATATGCGACTCATATCAGTTTTGACTAATTATCATATATATATATATATATATATATATATATATATATATATATATATATATATATATATATATATATATATATATATATATATATATATATATATATATATATATATATATATATATATATATATGTAACCTTTTCAAATGATCTCCAATATTTGTTTTCACTAACTACCTTTTCGGGTTTTTAAATGCATGGTTCTGTGCAATGCTGATGTTACATATGCTTTCTTTGCCTATATATATATATATATATATATATATATATATATATATATATATATATATATAATACATGTAATTCCATGCTCTCTTTATCACACGAATACAGATTATTATTATTATTAAAATGAGAGCATGGTTTCTAAAGCCCGTCAGTCATCTCGCAGACTCAGAAAAATCACAGTATTTTTAGAATATATTATACATAATTTCACGGTTCCGTAGCACTTAAAGTATGCTAAAAATAGCGACGATACGGCCCAAATAGAAGAGAATATTACACTCATCACATTCACTGAGTTGTTAGAAGAGGCGATAAGCTATTTTAAAACCAAAGCATGGCAATATCAGAATGGAACAGTTGCTGACCGCCAATTATCATCAGCATTGCAACCTCTGGTCATTCCGGTTCGCGACTATTTGGATGAACACAGGATGTTGAATCTGGTTTGAAAAAATGTGAAAAATTTTCGAAGTCGCATAGCAAAAGGCTGCAGTTCTTGAGCTATGCTACGATGCCGCAGCGAGGAGCTGAATAATTTTTTGGGGCAAGGTGGTTTGAACTTTCAGATTGAGCTGAAGTGTCACCAATAAAGCACCAACAAATCGTTGAGAGAATATAAAGAGATACCTTGACGGTGTCCTTCGCAAAAGACACTTGAAAATTGTGGCCCAATTTTAGCTCGTCATTAAAAAGGATGTCCTGAAATGCTAATCATTCAAAAAAGTTTAGAACGTTCCATCTCAAAAAATGCTTTTCTTCACGAGGTTTCACCGTTCTCAGAGTTCATCCACCCCCCTTAAAATTTTTGGAAGGAGCATAGACCCCCTCCTCCTATCTTAAAATTTAGACAAAGTTGTACACATAAGCATTCAATTGCGCTCTCCACCACACCTCGCCAGCATCCTAAAATATTTGCGAGCAAAACGAGATGCTCGCCATGGAGAGGTGTTTCGTAGAACAAGCACCAAATGAATGCTGTCTCAAACACAGCACTGTTATATACTGTATCGTGTTACCTGGAGTAAAAGCAGGGTGGACAAGCACTAAATTTTTCAAAATTTTAGGAGAAGATGTTTGATGAGAATGATTTTGTTGAGGATAGAGTTGCTTTTTCACTAGCCTATTAAAATTCTGTCGAACAAATAACTTCGTCTTCAAAAAACACTCTCCCCTCAAACAGCCGTTCCTAAACTCAACGTGAGCTTGAACCTACTTTGGCTTCAGGTAGTGGATGTAACAAAACTGTATTTCAATCAGCATTCAATTGATGCTTAGTGCAGAAAATAGCTTCACACGACAAAGATGCTGATTGATTGATCAATATAATCCTAAGATTTAGTATCCCAAAATGTAATGTTGACGAAAGATGCGATCGCTCGCCAACGATAAAATTCAATTTTTCGCCTGGAATCATGTTTAGGATTTGGGAGGGACATATATATATATATATATATATATATATATATATATATATATATATATATATATATATATATATATATATATATATATATATATATATATATATATATATATATATATATATGGCTCGTTTTGTAACGGATGCAAATTGCACGGTTCAAAACTTTCTATCAGTCACCTGTAAATAAACAAACACAACTGACCCCTTACCAACATCATCACGGAGAAAAAACCAAACAACATAAACCGAAAAAAAGTAAATCCATACTTCAAGACTACCGCGTGTGCAAAGCAGCCACAAAACAAGGAACTCGTTCTGTTGATTGAAGCATATACCGTAAAATTTGTTGAGGTTTTCATGTTCGACCAGCTTCAGCTGCAAGAAATATATATTAAATTTATACGTGATAGGGATGCTAGCTCAGTTATATATACAATTACTGCCGTAATTAGGGATCTTTTTATCTTGTCAAATATGGGACGAAGTTTCATTAACCGTAAGTAGGATCACAATCAGTATGGGAATTTCGCTGCCATAGATAATGAAATTTTATGATAAAATTCCTCATTTTCAACAAGTAAAAGATGCTCACAATAATCAACAAACTTCGTAGAAAATAAAAAAAAAAGCATTGCACAGAAAAACTAGATGAGAAACGCATCGACTTAATGAGAATTAAGCAAACCTCTTTCAGCATTCGTAGTTCGGCCTTTGAAAAACTAATATTTCTTAATTGTGCATACTTCTTAACGGCTAAGTTCACTCCATTGCAAATAGCTTGTTTTACCGAAATTTTTGCATTAGCTTTCGATCGTATGCTGCTACCTATAATGGACTCACTCCCAAATGACCGTGTTAATGATCGCTCCGATCTCTGAAAAAAAAAAGAGATTTTTAATCTGACGCATAGTATTTCAAGGTTTTTGATGAACTCATAACTAAAGCTTATGAATATGCGAAATTCGTTAGAGACGGCGATTGAGATTAGCCATTTCTGAAAGAAAAGCATTCCGCAAGTTGATTATCTCAGCTCCATATTTTCCTCTTCACTTCTTAAATTTTACACCGTAGAATATTTGAGAGGTAATTTACTGTCTTTTGCAATGGAACTATATCAGAAGAAGCAAAAGAACGCTGAAAGCTCCACTTGAAAAGTTCGAGAGAAAGAAATTTCCCGATCATCAATAAGGCTAATTTATATGACAATATATTCAACAAATATAATGAGAAAGCAACGATTGTAACCGTGCTAAAGTGCAATCTCTAAGAGCCTTTATTTAAGGATGATGCTTAACAACAGATTACGAGGCAGCCTTTCTTCTTTGCTGACGAAAGTGTCACATCTCCTTCCTTTGGAAGAAAATGTGATGCCCATTATATCATAAAATGTATTTATTTATCAAGCAAAGCATCCCAGACGTTCATTTCTTGATGCGTTTTTTTTTGCGCAGATCGATGCGCTCTGAAAATCAAGTGAACAACCAGAAAATTAATTCGACAATAAGTTTTGCTTCATTCAGTGTTTAGTAAATCTACGATGCCACTAGTCCCACTTTGCGGTGGTGAATTCTACTCCTTTACATAATGGATCACGAAAAAATGCATCAAAAATACCATCAGGTTGGTTTCGAGTAGACGGACCGTATCTCTTGGAATACGCCACGTCATGTCATACAACCTTTTCTCTTTCCTGGAACATATACAAGTGAAAATAGTGGTTCTACTTCCTTTCGTATAATCAAAGGCGGCAATTATGACATACTATTTTGACGCAGGTCCTTGGAAACACACTTCACCTGTTTTGGCATTCAATTAACAACTATTCCTTTAGAACGCGTCAGAAATGCGTGAAAAACAAAAAGCTTTGGTAGGAATGAGGTTTTGATTTGCGTACTTTCTGAAGAAAGCCGAGGAAGACCACATGCATATGCGTATGAAAGGTATAAAGAGACGCTATTGGACTATGCTTTTAATCAGCTAAAGCTACTATTTACTTTGCACTTGGAACCAAAAAAACTGGAAAAAAAGAGCGGAAAGCAGAATTGTTTAACCTCGTAAAGCACTAAGCATACGTGGCGTTCACTTACTGTTTTGAATAGAGGAAGTAGCTGAGTGGGCCAACAATCGCCAAAAACACTAGAACGCCGACGATTGTATAAACCGCTGTGTAATCACATAACATGCCATCAAAACCACAATAAGGCATCTCCCTTGGCAGTTGACCATCACTTGACTTCCAATAGTTGGGTATCAATTCACGTGGTACCTATAATCCTCATTTAAGTGCACATTTACAGTATTAGCGCTTTTTCCACTAGACGAACTTTTTGAATTGTGGGGTCACTGGTCATTTGAATGCCGCATCTATTAGGTTTCCGAGATCATTACGACCACGAAAATTTTTCGTTCAAAGAGGTTTTCAAAGGCAACGCGAATAAGATAGCAGTGCAACCAACATCTGATTATGCGCAGTTATGGAAAGGAACACAACGTTTTCCACAGATTTTCTTTAAATACACATAAATGAAGAAAAGCGTTCTAGGACATCAGAATACGTTTCATCTGCCCTCACCCCGCTCCCTCCCCCACCCTCCTCCAAGAGACAAAACTGACCACCCTAGCGGCGCCTTATAGCGAATGTCTTCACCCTCGTATCCTGTCCCTACCTTGACTAAGATACAGGTCGCATGCTTACGTTACTCGAAAATGGTTCAGCATGTCTTCGCTTGAAGCTTTGCAACTGTTCTCGAGCTCCAGCCCTTTTCCACATACCTCCATGCTCCATCACATCGCCTTCTTTCCCTTCATCGTTGCCGGCTAGTCCATTATGCTCTTCGCAAGCTTCGAAATTACTCCATACTTGCTCTTCTTCCTGCATCTCCTTTAATCGAAACAAGCACACTACACCTTGATTTCGCTGTTTATCAAACCTCTGCATATGTTTAATCCATCTTATCGTCCTGCGACTTCCTGCCTTCCTGCACCTCGCTAATATCGATATCCATGTTATTCTGGCTAATTTGCCCATCTGATAGGTCTGTGGAATCCTCATCATCTTCGCCTCTTTCGAGAGTGATTTCATAACGTGAATCATCAACCACTGAGACTACGATCATAATTCACAGGAACATTCGAGGCATCGCTGTCCATTGAGTACTCGAGTAGATCATCCACATTAGAACGGCATTTGCGTGGATTTTACAAAGCAGGGAGATTATGAGCGAGCAACCTGGTGAAAAAAGCGCGTCGAGAAAGGTTATGAACCGATCACGTTCCCACCAAAATGATAGAAAGGAAGAGCTAAGCTAGGGCTCTGTGGGAGAGGATAACAGCTGATCAAACATCAGAATTTGACGAAGGAAATGCGAAATACGGTGTTTACGCAACAATAAAAACCGCCAACGCATACCAAGTTCTGTCATTAAAATTCAATTTCCGCTTTCGATTTCAGGTCTTAGTTGGGCCAATCACCCTCATTTGTTTTAAAAGTACTCCTCAATTCTAAATATATCAAACGCCGAAATTTGACCACATTTTTTTGATGGAAATCGTTATTTAGCCATTCCTTTATAGACGCTGTTCATTTTCAATCACAGAAATCGCCGATTTTATGCACTTAAATATCTTTTCATTACAAAATGGTAGTCATACGCCCAAAAAGCAAAAAAGGAGATGAAGCACAATTTGTCATGGTATCCCACGTAAAGTGAAGCAACCCAGCAATGGCCACATTCCTAGTTTTCAGAATTTATAAAGCGAAGGTTTTATAGTTCTCTCAAAGCTATCCAATATTAAATAAATGAAAAAAAATTGATCAGTGGGTTTGTTCTATTATAGGAAAGGGGAGGCATTCTTTACTTTTAGGGGAAGAGCTGTATTTTTAGCTCTTTTGATAATGAGTGCAATGATCTGTTAGAAACTAGAAATTCTGAATTTCTGTCTCTTTGGCATAAGTCGCTTCTCACCGTTTCGTATGATCATAGGAAGGGTGATGTGTGCTTTATCGCCTTCATCAGCTATGCCACTTATGAGGCAACGAAGTAAACAGTCGTATTTCTTCACACGCGATGAAATAGTCTCAAGAAACTGTAGAAGAGATTACGTGCTCGGAGCAATCTTCCCGCTCCACTCGACATTTACTACTGTCACTGAGAGTTGCCTCCAATTCGACAACAATTGTCATCGCACCGTTGCTTATGTGATAGGTCGCATAGCTGGGGACGCGAATAGCCTTGCTGTTAATGAGCACCTGACCAGTCATTCCTGCAAGTTCCAACAATTGGAATAATTTGATGTTTGATTTGGTGGTTCAATCACCAGTTATCTCATTCACTTTCTTCAAGCGTCATTATAAATTAACCTGGACCTGCGCTTTCTACAACCTTTAAAGTTTGGATGGAACGATTTTTGAAATGTGCGCGAAAGCAATTAGGCCGTTGTGCAAAGGGGAGGCGTTCATTGTAACAGGGCTTCTCGTGCATAAGTGGGATGAAGGACCTTTCGATCAAATCGGGCAATGCAAAGAAACGCGATGAATTCACAATAAACGGTGCCGTTTTTCATCACCAGTCAATGGAAGCATTTCCCAGCTTAACAACCAATGTCAGCAGCAAACTTTTCACTACAAGGTCAGGTGATTGTGTCGCATAGACGCGTCCGATATTGAATGTAAACGGTTGGTTTCCTGCAACCTTTCGGTCAATATTTTAAGCTGCTCGAAATTGCGGTAGTAACTTTACCATATTTGGTCTCCCTCTTAACTCACTGCGAGAGGTTCAAATGTAACTGCTGATATCTCGCGATATGCCGCAAATAGAAGGTTATTTCAGCATGGCTTTTTTTACTATTTAACCGCTATTGAATAGGCAGCTTATAATTATCTGCCTGTTATTTGCTACCTGCTTCTTTCAAGTTACAGGACCCCTCTCTTCTTTTTCTCGGCGAAGGCCGATAAGCCTTCCTCTCGTTTATTTTATTCTGGCTGAGTTAATTCATAAGCGCGTTTGATGCAATGCTCATTGCCACTGCCCTTTTCTGCCTTCCATTTATAGCAGCACCATTGCAAGGCAGAGGTGCCAGTACCCGACAGCAGCATTGAAACAAGAATCCAAATCAATTCAGTATTGCAATACGCACATGGTTAAATTTAAGCGGTTGGTCACCGGATTGCAATATGAGCGTGTCAAAGGAAAAGTGACCGATGTAAGACCATAGGAGAGGAATGCCAAGAAAGATCTGTTAAGATAGTTGAGGGAAGTGAACGGTTGGGAAATGCACACGAATATTACCAGCAGATAAAGCATCGGACAGAACCAAAAATATGGAACCCCTTCAGAGACGGTTTTGAGTATTAAGAACAACAAAAGTAAAGCAGCAGAACAACAAATGAGAATGACTTAATTCACAAGCATATGCGGTGCTTCATATCTAGGTATATGTATTGGCGGAGGGGGAGGAGAGGAGGAGGAGAGGATGCGTTAAGTTTTGTGGCTGTGGCGGCGTTTGCAATAGTCTGCGCCCTTCCAGTTGATCCACATTGCATGGCTACATATGAAACAATCAATGTCGTTAAAATGACTTTAACGATTTAGTCGGGATTGAAGTGGTTGGTGAATCGACTGAAGGGCTCGACGGTGAAAAGCACCGAAATCCTCAGCTGAACTCACAAGGTATTAAAAAATTTGAATATTACAGTCGTACCATTGAACAGTATCATTGCCTATAGCGGCAAGCTTAATTTTCGAGATATAGCTATCTAAGATTTGTGTTTAAGAAGTGACGTCTTCAGGACAAATCGGGAAAATACGCAAATCAATGAATGACAAGTGTCAGAAAGCTAGAGCTCGCGCATTCAAAACTACTTCAGTTGGGAGCAAACTTTCTGTCTATAGCACAATGCAAAGGATATTAAAAGTCAATTTTAGCGCTACTCTGTCAATACGGATGAGGATATCCCCTGACAAAATAGCTGCTTAAGCTAGAGATAACTGAGAATGCTGAGCAAAGAGCTGTGACCTGACCGACGCCTGTAGTTAGGAGCGAGGAAAGTTAATTTATAGCTAGCATATTCAAGAGTGCTTGAGTAAAGAGGAAAAAGTTAGGAGAAACGAATCGTCTATCTGTGGCATATAGTAAAACATTGGTGATCGATTTTAAGCCACAAGCATTGAAGAAAGGGGGAGGCTTACTATAACAAACGTTTGAGTACAGCCGTACGTAGTTAATAGGATAGAGGAAAAAGTTATAAGCGACCAACCATCTATATACAAGAGCTATAGTGATCGCCGTCTGGCTGCACGATCATCAAATGAATCTAGTAAATTCCCCACTGCAATGAAATATCCCATGTTGCGCGACAGGACTGATTGCTTTCTCATACTTTTTAATATGTTCCGATCCGATACGGACTTTAAGAAAAATACGAAACTCCCGATTCGGTCGGATCCTGGCCTCACTGGATGCCCTATACTTGCACTTAGGCAATGCGTTGGTATATCGCGTCCAGATTTGTGCCAAATCCTTCCATCTCAGTTGAAACTCTTCAATTAACTGTTTCATTTTCGTTAGTTGCATTCAACGGAATGCATCTTTCCTCTTTAGTAATAGTCGTAATTTCTAACCAAAGAACTGCCTGTTCGTCATTTGACGCCATATAATTGAACCATTCAAGAAGACATTGTTAGCTTTTGTTTCTTCATATGCCGCCCTTAGTGCAAGTCCATATAAGAAGAGTGCATCGTACAGTGATATGTAGGTGATTGTGGCGTACTGAAATACATATACTCGTATTGATAAAAGTTGCTGATAAAGAATTCATGCATAAAGGTCGTTGATACTACGTCGAACTGTGATAGCTCTTACATGGGTGCTGAGAATGCCCGTTTCTTGCGCAAATCTCAATTGAAACTCTTCAATGAACTTCCGATCGTAGCCATGTGCCGTAATCACGATTGTATTATCGTACGCTTGCTTCACCTCTTGTTTGTCAACGTTGCTCGCTTCCCATGGATGATAGTCGTGTATCTTCAAAATACAATGTTTTAATTGCGTTCAATCCGAGTCGTAGAAAAGCCATCAAAAAGTAAAGGAATATTTAACGACGTATACGAGAAAATAGATCGAAAAATTGTTTCTAACAGGTAGGGTATTACGGGAGCAATGCATCGTTGACTCAGCAAAGTTATGATGGAAAAATTCCACATAATAAGTAGATATCAACTGATGATAGGATGAGAAGTCAATAGATCTTGGCCAAAAAATATGGCTGCATCCTTCAGTTTGTAGTTTATATAAAATCGCTCAAAGGTGAACGCTTACATGTGCCAACCATGGCAAAATATAAACGAAATCCTCGCTTTTCATTTTCATCCGATGAACGGCGACCATGAAATTTGTTGCCGAATGTAGATCCATTCCTAGTTCGACGATTATAACTGAAAAAAAAGCGTCACCTTTTCATCTATCCTTGTATTCGAACCTATTTATGCTTCTCCTTTCCGCCATCATAAGTACCGCAATATTTAAGTACCACGCGAAGTTCTATTTTGGAAACTCATAACAAATGGTACCATTATTATTGGCATGTGGTATCGCTAATCAGCAATTTCGCTGGCTGTTTCACAGAGTTTCAATAAAATTTCTCCAGCAAAATCTTTCAACAAAAAAATCTAATCACTCGCAACTCGTTTGACAACCTTTTTTTGTTTGTAACGCATAAAAAATGCGGTAGAATTTAGCAAATTACGAAGGCAGTTTAAACATTACACGTTTACCTGTTGTTCTTAACGATTAAAAAAACAAAAAAAACAGTAAAAAATTAAGGTCGTGGAGCTTCCTTTCGATCATATAAGCTATAGCAAAGAAAGCAAAGAAAAACGGCTGACTAGTTTACAACAGCGGATGCCGGTATCCTTTTTCTCAATCAGTAAAGAAATATTCCAACTTAAAAATCAACATCAGCAACAAACTTCTCGCTTCGTTGCGGAGAGTTTTTAGCTTGCCGGAAGCTAGAATCTCATCGGCCGATGCGAATTGGTTGAGTTCGATTTGCACGTTCACCGAGATGCCCTTCTCTTTGAGTAGACTGTGCAATGAGTGCACAGACAACCGTTCGTAGTTTTCGGTTGGCCGCACAATTCCCACCTTCAATTACTATATTTCTTACTATCGCCACTCGAAGAACTTCGATGCCCATAATTGTAATCCCTTAGTGACAGCCGTTTGCCTCGAAAACACTCGGCATGAAGGACGAACGATTATTTCGTATACTAAAACAATAACGTTTTAGACGATTGATAGGTAAAACACTGCTTCGAGAAACGGCATTAGAAAACGATCGACAACGTTGAGTGTTTAAATTTAGGCATACAAAACATCTCAAGCTATGTCTACTTGATATCAAATCCCAGTCAGCCAATATTACACCGGCCAATCGCATTACTTTATCCTTTCACTCAATTTCATCATTCTTGGTTTGAAATTCGATCAAAAAGAAACATCACAATTCTTAAGTTATAATCAAGCAAGCGATTCTTGAAATTGCTCTTCCAATCAAGTATTCCACTGCGTAGCCCCGACAGCTGAAGAGATGGGATCAGGATGAGCGGCAAAACAGTGCTCTTGGATAACCGACAAAATTTCGGCTGGTTTTTACAGGTCAAGGTTCAGCCTTCACTTAATCCACTTTTCTAGACTTCAACTAAAGCTCGAGTTGCGCCGAATACTTCCGGTAGTAACTCATCGAGACTTCTGAAAAGCCTTCGGTTTTAGCCGAGTTTCGTTTCAAAGACAATGCCTTTCGCCGGTTATCGATCTGCAGTCATCACTGAATATTCTACAGGATTTCTGGGAAATAACAAGCCTGCTTCCATTCATTTTGTCGTATATATGTGTAAGTTGCACGAGCCATTTCATATGCTGATGTAAGCGCCACCGAGGCAAGAGTAGAAAAAATTTCACGATTTGCAAGCGCATCATCGCCCGACATATGTGCAACAATTGGCACATTCCAACGTGGTGCTAATCGACCAATGACGAGCATCTCTGCAAATGGGTCATACCTCTGGTGGCTGTTAAGTTCAATCAGTGTAATAGTAATTTAGAAAGTTAATGATTCAATTCGTGAGCGAAACAAAGCTCTCTCTCTCTCAATTCATAAGTTGGTCAGTTCGCCTATAGAAACCTATATTTCGGAAAGACAATTGGTTTGCTTTGTTCGGTGCGCGTTTTGTAGATTTGGCCCCCTGCGATAGCATGCAATTTAGTTGCTAGCTTCTACTGGCAAGTAGTAATTTGCTAAAAGTGAAATGATATGCAAGCGATCCAACTTCCACATTCTTGGGCTTAGTGTGGCATGTTTGAATGCTGCTTTCATCAAAAAATAAATCAAATCAAATCAAATCAAATCAAACCAAATCAAGTCAAATCAAATCAAATCAAATCATAACAAATCAAATCAACGGGCGCGGAGACGAACGAAAAACACTGTAGAGGGCAGGGAAGGAGAGAGGAGGACCAAAATAGTGGCAGAGAGGATTTAAATGAGTGAGTTAATGGAACTGCTTTCTGCACAACGAATTTACACGTATACAAATTGATCTGAATTGTGGATCTGAATTGATGAATGGGAATACAACTGCGCTTCAAATTGAAAACTGCTCACCGCGAAACACATTATGACGCAGCTGAGTTAGGACTTCTCATGGGTTCTTTTAAGCGTAGCGTGCAAATATTTGAAATACTTAGTGAATGCAATACTTTCATGGCATCAATTTCTCGACTTATACGAATATTTCAATATTTCATTCAAGTTGTTGCGGAACGTTATGCAGTGAAACACATAAGTAAACACTATCGATCGCAGCTTTGAAAAGATTATCAGCTTGTTTGAATTTTTGGCATTGAAAGCACAACTCTCGGCGTTTTAATTCAACTTAGAATCATTTTGACAAATAACAGTGCATTGGTAATAGACGCTTAACTGCACATGCACGTCTTCTATTATTTTTAGACACCTGAGCGTAGCCTACATGATACAACTTTATTTAATTATGAACAATAATTGAAATCAAGAACCAGTCAGAAAATGTAGTTGAATTTGAAATGAACACCAACCATTGTTGCAGCCGGGTCCAAAATATATAGTTGCATTGTGAATGTAATGTAGGTATGCAGCGTGCTCAACGCCTGAGAAGTCATTACACGATTCCAAAGTGAATATCCTAAATATCATCATTTAAATGCGATCCAGAAATCGTGCGAAAGTGATCATGTCAAATTCACTGATGTCTCTACTAGTCTGGGGGAGTTTTATCTTTAAACATCGTCTATAAAATCTGTCGTCTTGCCTCGAAATTTGGAGTATGCGAGAACAGTGACATCCATACGAAGATTATGAAGAGTGTTAGCTTTCTTGGATGTATTCCTTGCAATTCTTGTGGATTCTTATGGCCGATGCCTATTGTAATGATTGCTGAGATATAACGCAACTTTATGTGTAGGTTTGCAGGGAGCGACGAGCATCAGACACTATGCAACGCAGCAATTATGAGCGCACAGTGCTAATCACCGAATACTGGGCATAAGAGTACTGGAACGAAGCGATAGAACGGTAAATGTTGTATTGGACGGTTCTGAAAAAAAAAAAACCAGAACGCTTGCACCTCGGGATACAGGCTACGACATAATTTCTTATAAGCGTTGAATCGCACTGTCATATCATCAAATTCTTCGTGAATGTGTTCTGACCCTTCGATCCGTTTGCAAAAAGAATAATATTATAGTTAAGCATACTCAAGCGTTAAATTAGCTGGGAGAATGTCCCTCTCCTTCAAATCTTTGGCGCATAATTTCAACACATCCGGCTCGTGAGATATTGTTGGATTGTTGGGCAACAGATGGCCGACACGCACAACGTTCCCTGTCGCCTCCTTCAAGGTGAGTGACGACTTTATTCGTGCAGCGGCAGCTTTGTATATTCCAGCAAACAGAACCAGCGTGATTAACGGTCTAATGAAGTAGTCAATAGCTATTCTTCCTCGTCCGCTCATGGTTTTCATCGCCATGCTGAAAAAGGAACCTTGAAGGGAAAATAGATAACAATCAGAACCTAGAAAAGAAAATATGTGAGGCAACAAGCTTGCTCGTGAAAAGTGAATTGAAGGAACGCCATAACTATTCGGAGGAGAGCCTTTATGAAACAACTCATCAATGTGAGGCAGAACGGAATATGAGCGAAGCTATCGATTAGAAGTCATGTCGAAGACCGGAAACACATTAATGGATGCGATGGTTAACTAACACAACAATATCAATCGGAATTTATTTCGAAGCGCCATAACTAACAGCTTGGTTTGCAGTAACAACACCCAATCAATAAGTGCTACTATCAGCCGTATAATCGAGGCCGCTATCGCACACCGGGAGAGAGGTATGAGGGTGGGTGCACGTAGCTTTAATGAATTTTGGTCTAAGGGCACCGCTTGTCTGGAAAATTTGCTCGAGTGTACAGGTTCTCATCAATTTTTGACTGACCAGTAAAATACATAAGCTGTTGATTAACTCGCCATTTTCAGAACTCGCCACCAAAATACTCAGAATTAGCGTTTATGTTTCCTCGCCGAGAATTAATCCCTTATTGCTCCCACATCTGTATGATGTTCCACTGAAGAAATTTTTGAATCAATGCTTACTGCATCATTCCAGTTTCTGTGCTGCTCATCATGCTTCGCGAACTGGAGTGGAAGTGTTCATTGAAGCCTTCATGCACAAGTGAAGCTGACGTGGAACAATCCTACCACTGCTGGATCATCCCAGCATTGCTGCACGTCAACTGCATCGTTTGAGCAAGTGTTCATCGAAAACTGGATCGAAGACGAACGGTAGAAGGCTATAAGCATAATTAAGCCCGGATAGAAATGCTGTTTGCTAGAATGTGGAGTTAAAGTATGAAATATTTTTGCTGCCGTCATGCTCACAGAATTCCTAAGAATTCTGATGCGATTTGATGAGATGAAAGGCGTTTTCCCATGAAACGTTATGAGATTCTGAGATTTTGCAAAAGAAGAACAGGAACACAAAGCGTTTTACGCTCATAAAAGGAAATGATTATTTGAAGCTTCTCTAACAAAGGCGATCAATACAACAGGGTTCATTCATTTCTGACCGTATATGAGGGGGACAATTTCTTCCACAAGCATTTTCATATAACATTACATTATTGGTCAAGAGCACAATGCAGTTAACGATCCAGTTAAATTTACGTAACATCACGGTTGGATTGTCTAGGAAAACTCATGCTGAAAGAACCATGCAAAAAAAAAAGCGCCATTCGTAGATGAATAACGCATCGACCGAAATTTGAGGGAAATGCTATGAAACGCTCAATCAAAATATGCAAACGAGCAACTGATTATAAAAATTTGTTCGGAAGTTTCATTTTTATTGGAGATCGATTTAAAATACCATTTTAAACAATATTTTGGCCACTTTTTGTTCCACTTTAATAAGCCTGGTGATCATAATACTCAGATCATTGATTAATTAGACAGAAATGTTCATCGAGCGAATGCACTGATCTCTTGTCAAATATTCAAATTAAAATGATCCAAATGTTTGTCGATTTGATTTGCTCGCCCTCAATCAGAATTCTTCGTTTGAAGTTGCATTTTTCGTGGCGACATCGCCAATATCAGTACCGGCATCAAACCGCCACGCCTTCGACGGGGATGCTAAGAAGTCATCTCGTGATGCATCTTCAAGAATAAAATATTTTCGAGCAGTGATCGAGGAATGCATGGGCTTTCAGATTTATTTTCTAGACGATTCGAGCAGTGTGATGTTACTATACTTCAGATCATTGGCGGTTATAACGATTCTTGCAGTGCTTTTGAAAGTTCTAATAGCTAACTGGTATATGCTAATTTTCCATATATTATGCTTGACTATTATCGGGGCTGCAATTTTTTTCTATTTAGTGAAAATCACATTACAAGCCCTACTTGTTCGCCGGTTGGGATGAAACATCTGGAATTCCGCTGTGTCGATTTTATAATAAACTTTATCCTTCCATTCCACTCCAGCTTTGGCTCAAACTCCAAAAAATCCCCGTTAACCTCTCCAGTTCATGCACTTCGAATTACTCGTGCACCTGAAGCTCATCGATTTGAATTCTGTCATCGTTTCAGGGCCGAAAATTCTTTGAAAGAGACTAAATTGAAAATTTTTTAAAATAAAATATTTACTCACTCCGTCGTTCCTCTAACCTATATGTACAACTTCGTAATTGGCTTGCACTCTTAACTTACTGATTTAACATAGGAAGCCTTTATTTTAGACGAAACATTCCCAGCTCTTTATCTCCACTGTGGTATGACGAACATAGGAGGAAATCTTCGTCGAAATATTTTACTCCGCGCAACATATGCGCCTAATTCTACGAGTAATGTCATAATAGATTCCTCAGAGTTGGAACATTTATGAAATTAGAACGTCAATCTTTATATTCTATCGTTTTTTACAGGCACAGGATCCAGCAGCAATATTTCTTATGATTATCATTGATGATATGCAGCAATAGCAATTCGCTGTTGAAATTATATCTTTGAATCGTCTTTTGCAATTCAAACATGACATACGCGTATTTATCGATTGCTATCACACTTAGCTCTGGATATTCAAGAGGAACTCCTCCTCATACTATCACTCGTCACTTGTTGAGTCAATTCCTCAGATTTTTCTACACATTCCCACGTTGCTACCTTCTCATCTATCGCATCAATTATTGTAACATTCAGATTTTTTTTTCTGTAGTCGCTGCCATTTAAACGCAAACATTTTCATAACTAGTTTTATGAATTGGTAGAGTTTATCAGTTATTCATTTAACTGCTGTTTCTCCCACTTGTACATTCTTATTCGCTCACAACGTCGATTTCTGCGCATTGATGCATCTTGATGCCTATTTTCTCCTGCATAGCTTTTGTTAAAGTTTTTATAGGCCACAGCTGCGTATGGGCCTGGTTATTCACAATATAGAAACATCAAGCTTGAATATGTATAGCCGGTCGTAAGGCCAGCATAATAGCGATCAATATCATAACCTTTGAACTTTCAACGTAATGGCGTTGTGTTATAGCACGACCACAGAAAGTGTCAAAACTATGGTAGACTTATTTCACCACGCACTGTTTCGCTAAACTTGCGTTAATAAACTTAATAAACCTGTGATCGCTCGGTAAACCTGTTGAACTTCAAATCATCGCAAACTTGCAGTCATCGCAATTACCACCTCATATAAGAGCTTGTGCTAGCGGTAAGTTTTCTTATGCCTTCATTCTTTGAGAAATACATCGAGGAAATCATCACTCTCTCAACTGATTTTTTGACACTTTGAGAGTTACTGATGAATTCGAACAGCGCCCAACGACGATAATCTGTGTTTCAAGTGATCACAAAATCGATGCTTTCAGCACCATAAGTTCCTTCGTTGCTTGTAATCAGTACGCGGGTACTTCGGATGTCAAGGTCTCAGTTTCGTGAATTTCGCCAAATGGCCCTTTTTTCACTTCTGAAATCTTTCTTAATCTCCGCCTCTTTGAACAGTGCGAATAATCAGCGGTTCAGTAAAACTTATTGTTGAAGCGATGGATGCATGTCAGATAAAGGAAGAGTGATGAGAGTTCGATGTCCAGTTTTTTGAAAAATTTTTGAAAGCAATGTTGATATAATACGCCGGTGAGGAGGTTACTCGTACTTTTAAAGATAAAGAACTGTTATGTTTACTTCTTTTACTCATTTCAAGCGGAAATGACAGTGTGCGAGCGAAGAAATTGTCTCCTTTTTTAATTCGTTGTGGAACTTGTTCTATCGACTATTCAAGGGCACTTAGATAGAAGGACCTTTTTGAGAACGACCACGCTCATTATAAAATTAGGAGAAGGTACAATTATAATTGCACTCTGTGGGCGGAAAACATTATTTTCCCGTCCACTCCTGCAACAACGAAGAACTTCATAATACTTCCTTCAAAAAAGTCACCTTCAAACGAGATCCCACTGTTCAACTCACTGAAAAGAAGGGTTACATGAGGTGCTATAAAAGTATAATAAAAGCCTATTATCGACATAGAATGAAGTACGACTGTAAAGGGAATACGTTCACAGAATGGAGAAGAGACGTATATGGCTCAATGAGAGAAAAACCGCTGCATTGGCTACTTAAAAAATCCAAACTTTTCAGCTCACTATGAGCGCTGCGCATCTCACATCTAGGAACGAGAAGGTTCTGCGAACACCGGAAACAGCTTACTTCTTCTTACAAGTATATGCATGAAATGTGAAGCCCACAGGCGGAAATTTGCGAACATTTCAGGTAGAGCTCATCATGATAGTTTATTTCGAGAAAGCGTAAAATATTGCACAAAGCTGCTGTTAAATTTGCTATATTCAATCTGCTCTCAAATGAATGCATGTCAATAATAACAGCGACTAAATAATGAGTAAATGGAGCGCAGCAAGTGTGGTCACGCAAAGATTGAAGTTACGATAAAACACCAACTGTTGTGATAGACTCAAGTAGTTCTAGGTTTTGGTTGTTAAACATCTACAACACTTCTAGACTAAAGGCCACAAAAATATCCGAAAAGTCTTATTTTAAAATCTCGAAGTGCCGTTTGTTTCCGACGCTCCTAACTGGCCAGAAAGACGGCCAAAGAATTTGAATACCTTTCTGGAAGTAGCACCTTTCTAAGCTACCATTCATGTACAATTGGACATAGAATGGGAAATAATAACTCCCCGGAAATGGAAAATGAAATATCGCACTCGTGCTTGGTTTGAAGTGCCAAATAACTGCTTCATTCAACTATGCACCCGATTTACAGCAATGTAAAACTTCGCAAAACTTGACGTGCATGTGTCATTGTATTGCAAAAAACCTGCATTATTTAAGGACAACTGGTCGCATGCAAAACTCTCTATTTTCTGATAGATAGAGCCTTGATCATGAAAGAAATGTGTGAATTACTTACCTATTTCGCGTTCGAAAAGAGTTTCAAAACTAATACTGAAGTTTTGAACTATATCACTTCCCCCCTTTTGTGATTTCCAACCTAGAGCAAATCACACTTCCTAAAAAACTAATGCACGAAAAACTTTCATACTAGGCAAGCCTAATGTCCCAACCCTCCACATATTTTTCTGTTCATATGCATATAGTCATGAAGGTGGCTTTAGATGCTTTATTACTGCTGGTCTGCAGTACCCGAATATGCCGGTTTTACCTTATGTTTTATATGGAATAGATACTTTTTGTTGTTATGCAGGGGTCAGCCCCTTTGGCTCATCTAGTCGTCCAGGGCTCCTTGAGAATCTGCATCCTCTGTCGAGATTCGGTCGAGTAAACTACAACACGGCACAGGTGTAAGGAGAACAGTTTATCACACTTATAGAAGAAAGTGGCAAACAAGTAGGGACTTGTTCACATGGATGGCTTCGATCATCGGCACTATTACGCAGTCGCACCCGGTGAACTCACCGCTGCCGACGCTCTCCTCGCGCACTCCAACGGTGACACGTAGGCCGACTTAGCCTTACGAACAATCTAGAAGCTAGCATGATTATATGAACACACCCTTTTATATCCTCCAGATCCTGCTTCAGTCTAGTCTCGTGATACATCCTGGGCACTCGTTTAATCTGCAGGTATGCTCATGACGTTCTTTGACCTACTTTGCACTGAGCACTATTCCACGTGTTTGAACGCTGCACCTGCCTCGTTGGAAAAAAACCTCTTATAGCATCCATTTCCCCCGCCCCTTCTCTACACCGCTCGAATTCCAAAAAAAAAAGAAAAATCAATATCATGGTCCAGCTTATTGTGCTTACTTGCTTACTTACTGTTAACTTGCTGTTTATTAGGTATTGTTTCTATGGAATACCGCCTCATACCCTATTCATTCAATGTTGGTTTTAGCAATCTAATTACGAATAGACGCATGAAAATGTAATTGAAATCATGGCGTAAATTTGGACTACGGCAATAGAACACTCCGCAAGGATACCTGTCGTGGTTAATAAGAAGGGCCAAGTCATGCCAAACAACCTCTTGCAAGTAGGGTAAGTTGTTAGTATGGAACCTTCTTGAGAAGCATTTGCAGTAAATGAAGCATCATTCGCGTGTTATTGCCGTAGTGGTAAAAAGGAACGATTTACTTCATTTATTGTGTTGAATCCCGAAATTTGGCATGAAAATTTTTGAACTATGCACATTGGTTGCTTACTGATGCTGACCACCATCCGCTAACATAGTAAGGATACACGACTATAAACAAAGCAAAACAGGTCAACTTTGAGCATGCATAATGAGCGATTTGTTAGACGTTTTCTGAAGCTGGTCCTATTGTTTGTGGACCGTCCATGTAACGATAACGTATGCAAATGGCGAATGATACGACTTACACAAATGCGATGAGCCTTTCTTGTGACCAACATGACTAAATTTTCAACTGAGAACCTCCTAAAACCAGTGTACAAACTTCCACTAATCAGCCAACGAATACAGCAGTGAGACAGATTAATGCAGCCGATTAAATGTAATATGAACGTGTTGCAAGGAATAAAAGGTTGCCTAAAGGGCAACACAATAAGAGTGAGCCAATTGCTGCAAAGGCCAAACTGCGCCTGGATCAACGTAATCGTCTTGTCGCAGTAACCCTTATGGCCAACAACCATTACGGCTAAGACACAATAAATGATAATCGGCTGGAGATAATTCGTGAAATACAAAAGGCAAATAACCGGAGCAGTATAATAAGTGAAATTAAATTGAACGAAATATGAAATATGTGCAAAAAAAGTGGAAAATAAAGTTGGCAAATAGATTCGAGGCATCATTCATTTCATGCTCGATGTTATTTGTTGGTGAGATTGATTTAATAAGTCGGGCCTACTTGATGTTTGGCCTCTGCAAATTTCTTTCCATCACTAATTCACTTACCTGGATGTCGAGGGAGTGTCTCACGTGCTTTTCGCGCGTATATGAAACGCATGGTGTTGAGAAAGTCACGCTATAGCGAACGACCGCCTGATGTTGTTTGATGCGCCGCTCTAATGAGTCAATTATCAATATAAAATCTGAAGCAACTCGTACCGTTTATTTTATGCGATAAAGGTAAGTGAAAAAAGGGGTCCACTATTCGTGCTATCGTTCAGTATCTCGTATCAATTCTTAGAAAATTATTACAGAACAGCTCAGCTATAGTGAAATATATAGAGCTCAAGTGGCAAAGTATAATGGTAGTCTCTGAATGATTCCTTAGGCTATGATAATGCATCGGCATCTTGTATGCTTCGGATTCAGCTCTGACTTTATGAAAGTCTGGTGGAAAAAATCTTTTAGGGGCTAGATGTCTCTTTACATGGACCAGGAATGAAACTCCACTTGTAACTGGATTTTTTATATTTGTTTCGGTATTCATTCCTCATTTTGCATAACATGAGCGCATAAACAAAATTTGCTTATTCATCGCTTTATTTGAAAAATTTGCGTTCGCCAAAAACTTCATGGAATTTCAGCTGTCATACGCTGATAAAACAGCATTCCAATAAATTATTGCGTCGTTCTCAAGCTTAATCTCTTCTCAAAAGAGAATAATCTGCAATAAAGGCAAAGCTTAGCAGAAAAATATTTTCGTATGAGTGAGTTGTTGGTGCACAGACCACCCATGTTTCCCTGCTCAATTTCTGCAATGAGGGAAACCGTATGAAACAAGAGAGACCGATTTCAGCTATTTGAAGTGCATTCTAATTGCCCGACAACAGTCGAATTTCCAAAAAATTTTATCGTGACCAGTAAAGTAAAATTATCGATTCATTTTGTACTGCAAATAGCCCAGCGTCCATGAGGCTAGCTAAGATGGTTACCTTGTAATCTTCCATGAGAGAGGATATGGAATGAAACGAACAATGGCAATCCTTAAAAAGGCACCTCTATAAAATGGAGTCGAAAAAAATAGTATTAAGTGTTGTTCATTGACACCACTAGTTATCTCCTCACACCAACATTGAATGCTGCTGTTTGGCTGTTTCCTGGAACGCCTCGGCATGCTTCTGTGAATCAGCACCAACTTTGTCACGCTCACTAAACGTTTGATTACTGAGCACTGCAATTGCCCAAGATATTCATGGAGTTTCTAAGAGAATCAAGAACTTACTAAGCAGAAGAATCTAATTAATGTGATCATACGAAAATTCTTCTTATGCAATTCTATATATTTGCATTTGCAATTTTTTTTTTGATATCCAAATATTGCAAAGAGGAGTCATTTGCTCACTATATGCAAAATGTTACAGAGAGCTTAAACCTTCGCAACTGCAAATTGGCTTTATAGCAGTGAGATGTTTGTGTGCAAGGTGGAAACATTTAAATTACAAATGAACATTATTTTATCTATTTAATTATTACGTGGTGATTAATGAAATTGTTCGGCTTGTTAAGCAAAATGTAAAAGCGCATATCGTGCCTATTCCTTCGGCAGTGTTCCACATTTACTGTTTCATGTGACAAGCTTAGCCGTCAAATTATAATGCTGACAAATTATTTTGTAAATTTGCTGGAATCAATTCTCTACAAGTTGGATAAACTGAAAATGCCTGCAGGCAACCAACGGTACTATTACTTGAAAGTGACCGCAGCCTTAGTAAGATTAAAGTATGCTTTACTATAAAACGTTTATTATTTGATTAAAAAGTAACGCGGGATACCAGCTAATCACATCGATTACGCAAAGTGAGATTAGTAGGATGAAAAAGGATCGATTTGCACGCGAAGCTCTCTCGATACCTAATTTTGGTATACTAATATAGGGCATATTAAATACTCTGCGATAGGATACCACAGCCTTTAGGTGTCGTTGTGAGAAAATATTTTTTAAAAGTTCATGTCCGAGAAGTTATCAAAAGCTTTTCTAAAACTTCATCGACCGTGTCTATGACAATCGGCGAGAAGTGAAGTATACCTCTGCTTTCTCTCGACTTAGTTGCTTTTATGAACTACCTGAGAAGGTATCAATCCACTATTTCGTTAAGAAAAACAATTTAGATGAGCGGTAAAAGCAGCGCCTCGACATAGGAGAATGACATGAAATCATCCGCTTCGCCGGAAGTGTTTTCCCATCCTGATCTTCACGAAAAAATTGACATTAGATGAGATAAGGTGGAAGCAAAGAGTCAGGGAGCACATATTTCAGCTCATAATAGTATTTGTGCGAACTCTTCATTCAAGTTGTCTTTGTTTGAACGCTCTACTCGTAACAGGTAGAAGAAAAGAGGCATATTCTAAAGGTATCTTAATAAACTAGTTCTACTAAGATTTGAGCTTGAGGAGCCTAGGCGATTTCACATGTGATGATTTTCAAAAGATTAAACTATACGGCTGAATTAAGATCTCGCGATATTTTCTACTCTGCTGCAACACCTAACAGAACACGCTCGCCCCATAATTTTTGTCATTTATAGAAATTCACAGATAATAGCAAACCTCTTACATATTGAGTTATTCTTTGACAGCTAGGATTGGCTGCTGGATATTGCACTCTTCTCCTAACTCCTCCTCCTCTAGCTTGTGGAACTCTACGCTGCTATACCTTTGTCTGCTATAGCTTTGATTCGTTGTGGAACTCTACGACTTATTTGCCTTTCGTACCCTTTACTGCTCTCTTGATGCTTTGATGTTTTTAACGATTTGTGAATTAAAAAAATTTTTTTTGAATATTCTATGAGAATTTCCCAACACATCTATTCCATGTGTTTTTTGAAATAAACTTTGGCCCTTTCCTGCGCGCATCCCAAATATCGATGGTTGCATCGTGCAGAACTGTTCGTGATCCTACTGCTTCCTGATACACGGATCAAATCGAAGCTAATGCGAAGCCCTAAATAAAGCCCTAAATAATATAATGCGAAATGCTTGAAGACGAAGCATTTCGGACGAGCACATTTCAGAAAACGCCAATGACCGAATTTTATGGTCACTGAGTTCTTTGAGGTGATCATCAACGACAAATTTATTACGGCTACTAGATAATCATAGCATATTTTACTGCATATTTGATCAAGTTGTGGTTAGTTTGTGTGAAATTACCCAAACAAAAGGCTTTGAGGTACTCACTTATATCGACTTCTTTGAACAAAAACGGTATAAGAGCAATCGCTGTATGTTAAATTATTAATAGTGTATGTTTGACATGCACCGTAAATTTTGGGCGCTCAAAAGAAGAACATTGAAATGAACACATTTTTGTTTGTATGTGTGAGGCGTTGAGCATCATGAGATCCTCATTCAGGATACTAGGTCCTCTGAAAGGTTCAAAAAGAAGCGTGATACCTGCACATACGTATGATGCCAACATAGACGCATCAGTGACAAAGCGAAAGCGGTTGAATTGGCGAGGGAAATTGCACTACCAATCTCACTACGTTAAAGTGACAAAACTAGGCTCGGGGGAAGGTCCAGAAACACGTAGTCGCAGCTGCAGATGTTGTGTCACCTCATATAACTGCCTATCTGTGCCATGGTATACATGGATAGCGCTGATTGGATATATAAATGATACACTTTCTGATTTGCGGCTATTCTTATAAAAATTTCAAGTGTCTCAGTATTGTACCTTCCAGACCACCTCAAATCAACCTCCTTCTTCCTTTCCCATCTTTTAGATCTCATTGGCTCCCACGGGCAAATCAACATTGGCCTCATAGAAGCTGCTGCAGATTACGTGTGCATCATGATTGCATAGATGAACGCAAATGAGTCCCACTTTATGAATCAGTCCATCGATGCTAGTTTTCACGTATTCGCTCTTTAAACCATTTTTAAAGCATTAAAGAAAACACCGAAAATGATTACTTTAAAGACAAACAAAAGCAAACAGTAAATTCAACACTAATATGTTACGTGAATTATTTGCTATTATAAACGACTTTCGTGGCTACCACAGAGGGAATTCGATGATGACTACACGATTATGCATCATAAATAAAAAATCAACGTGGTGCACGTCTATCGCGGTGATGGACGCCTCACAGATCATACTTTGTGTATCAATCGCCGCCCTCTCATAGTGACTCAGCCGTTTCGCCCAAATGCATGATGTTATTTGCACATCTTCCAGCAAACCACTCTTGATGTGAAACGAGACATAAACTCTACTTAGAATTTGGATCAATTATTATAGATTAAGTTATCATCTAGGAGTGGAGAACCATTCACGTCAATCATCCAGTGAGAAGCAAAAAAAAAACCTATTGGACAATTTCTCAAACAAAAAAAAAAAAAGAATTTTTCCACTGAGCCGCGAGTTTAAAGGTAACGTTAAAAGTTCCTTCCACAATGAAATATTTTAAGATTACTGTTGATAATATAAATAAAACATTCTGAAAAAAGCGAGAAATTTTATATTTCTAAGGTTCAAATGGGATTTCAGGAGGATCTGTTTTCAGGATTAGCGAGATTCAACGAAAACCTCTTGATTCAGAAACAGTCTGGAAAGCACAACTTTTCTCATTTGAATGATATTTGCTGAATGAATATTGAGAGTAAAGGCTTTTTTAAATTTCCTCACTAATTGTTTGGGAGAAATGAAATCTTTAAAGGTATTGAAAAGAAAAAGTACTCAGTCAAGCTAATATAGTTGTAATGATAAACTTTCTACTATTCATATGAAACGAACGTTACAACAAGTCAGAAGTTGCAGCCTTTCAAGCTTTTCCTTCAGAAGCGAAGAGCAGAAAGCATGGCACTGCAAAGTTGCAATTTAAGTATACTCTCTATGGAATAGTAAATCTAATATAAGACTGAAATCCTGCAAAGAAATTATATATATATATATATATATATATATATATATAATTTCAATATTTCAGCAATATTGAGCCTGAAATATTCGTGTAGCCTCGCTACAGCGGTTTAACAGTGAACAGATACATCAGCAGCTATTTTTCTTAAATGCAAGCATTTGCCTTGAAGAATCTCTCTCTTTGGCATCAAAGATGTTTCTCCGTTTATAAGAGCAATTCGAGTGCTAACGATCTCCAATGCTCCGCTTCATTCGAACAGTCCAGTCTACCAGCATTTTTGGGAACAACCAACAACGATTATTGTTGCAGGAACTGTCGTAAGGGTGGAAAATCTAAGCAAATATCAAATTCCACAAATGTTGAAGATGACAAGAAGGAAAAAATAGAGGAGGAAAAGAGAAAAGGGAAAGAACAAATATCCATGGCATTTAGAAGTATATGCGTTCCTAAATGACCATATGATGCTCCCCAGAGACTGCGCACACCGGCACCAAAAATAACTTCTCAAGCGTTACTAGAGAATATTTATGCACAAAAGAAAGGAAAATGCCTGAGTGTAGACAAAAACAAAGACGTTGAATGTTGCTATGATTTGCCCACTTCATTTGGCGAATTCTTTCTTGTACGTTGCATCTAAACGCACGCAATGCTGCTGTTGGCGTTAGCTGTTGCTCATGCGTTACGGCAATTCTGGTGTGCTTATAAAAGCACGGATCAAAGCGATAGCGCATCACTCGAATCGGTGAGCACACAAAATTGTGCGCCCTCGTCTATCGCGTCTTCGGTATCAGAGAGCCAACCGACGAACGTCGTATTTTCGAAGGCAATGTGCGACGACGATATTACAGCACTCGTTGTGGACAATGGATCGGGCATGTGTAAGGCATGTGGCTTCAATTCTTGTAGATCTTTTCCTAACTGCTTAATACCAAATAGGCGTTCGATGCAAATTCGATGTTTCATACTCTTAATGAATGGCTACTATGCTGTTCATTCATATTTGAGTGATAATGTGATGTTCCTATGCTATGAAATATGCAAAATTCTTGATCCTAATTTGGCCATTTCTTGAAGCCAGCTAGAAGCAATAGTGGAAAGATAATTGCAGCTGCTGCAGTCTTTGAAATTAAATGAAAATGAGTTGACATTCTCGTTGGCAGGAATGCCTCTGTGGAGTTTTATAGACGATATACATCGCCCGAATTCATCGCATGTAGTGGTGTCTTTGATGCCTGCTGTCGAATTTGTATCATCTTTAAGAAAAACTGAACTTTCACGCTTTAAATTTTATAGTGGACCACTATCATTGGATCTTCAGAGCAATAACCATGTAAGCAATTTTCGCACCTACGATAACCTCATGCAACAGTTAATTACCTCAAGTACGATTTCGAACTAGTGAGCACTATTTTGATGATATTGGCTGTGCATAAGTCGCCCTCCTCTTGAGTATGATAGGCATTTTTTCATGATCAAATAAAATGTTTCTCATTGAAAAACAATAAAAACTTTTGTATGCACGGACTCTATAGAGGATCAGGAAGGTGGCCTCTAGAGCGCTTTCATATTTCTTTCTTTTTTGTCTGTAAAATTTGCATTCTTACCCATCGCTCACTTAAAAGGTTTACATGACATGTACAGGACTGTTCTTTTTATATATCATCAGCGAACTTCGATTGCAGTTAGAATATAATGCACAATATCTAACGATTTAGTTCGATGCGAAATTTCAGTTTCTACCGGCTTTGATAGCATCCAATTTGCGTCATTTTAGGCCGGATTCGCTGGTGACGATGCACCCCGCGCAGTGTTTCCGTCCATAGTAGGTCGTCCTCGTCATCAGGGTGTCATGGTTGGTATGGGTCAGAAGGATTCATATGTTGGAGACGAAGCACAGTCGAAGAGAGGCTAGTCTTTTGCTTTATTATGCTCAAATATTTTAGCTACGCAACGCAGCAAATTGCAAGTTTGTAACGCTATGTGAAGCGACATGACCACCGATGTTTAACTGTGAAAATTCTTCGGTCATTAACTGTGGTGGTTGTTGTGATGCTAAGAATGAAACAACCACTTTCATCTGCATTTACTGAAGTTCATCACGAGAATGAATTGGCCACTAACTTCAGGCATTTTAACTCTGAAGTATCCGATCGAGCACGGCATAGTGACGAATTGGGACGATATGGAGAAGATCTGGCATCACACATTCTACAACGAGTTGCGAGTAGCGCCCGAAGAACATCCTGTTCTGCTCACTGAGGCTCCTCTTAATCCGAAGGCGAACAGAGAAAAGATGACGCAGATCATGTTCGAAACTTTCAACACACCCGCCATGTACGTCGCTATCCAAGCAGTTCTCTCACTATATGCTTCTGGGCGTACGACAGGGGTGGTGCTGGATTCTGGCGATGGTGTCACACATACAGTACCCATATATGAAGGCTATGCGTTGCCACATGCGATCCTTCGTCTGGATTTGGCCGGTCGTGACCTCACGGATTATCTCATGAAAATCCTTACTGAACGTGGCTATTCGTTCACAACAACGGCTGAACGTGAAATCGTTCGCGACATAAAGGAAAAACTGTGTTATGTGGCGCTCGATTTCGAACAAGAGATGGCCACTGCTGCTTCATCTTCATCACTCGAAAAATCATACGAACTCCCTGATGGACAGGTCATCACGGTTGGGAACGAGCGATTCCGTTGCCCGGAAGCACTCTTCCAGGTTAAATTTTTAGCACTTTTCACTGCAGCAGCATTCTCTATGAAAATGATGCTACTTGCATCTTCTTCAACCGCATCCTATCAGAATCATAAGAAATCTGGAAGGTAGGTGCCTAGACGGTTGCTGGAGGCTGTTGCTGTTCACGGATAAAACATTTTTCCTTTGTTGCGCGTGAAAACCTTTTTTTTTCAATTCCGGATCCTTTTCCTGCTAAAACTTATCGCAACTTTTAACGCACATGAGTAGACATCACACCATTTCGAGTAGGTCTGGACGGGTTACAAAGGTTAAAAAGTTGGTACAATTTCTGTAAGAGTTGAGTAGCACTTTTCTTGGCAAAATTTGCACAGACAACAAAGTGGAAAAAGCAAATTGCTTTCTTCTCACATAAACTACTTTTTTAAATTCAAGAATGAAAGAGGGAGATGCGGTTTTTTTTTTTTTTTTTTTTGAGAAAGAGAGAGAGAAACGGGCGATTAGTTTTTCTTAAAAACTATGAGGAAGACTTTAATTCGAGGCAATGTGGAATACATTTCCTCTAAGTTGCCTTCATCAAAGAATTGTTCCATAGTATTACTTTCATATGGAAGCATTAGCTAACTTTTTTCAGCCTTCATTCTTGGGCATGGAATCAGCAGGAGTGCACGAAACCACTTACAATAGCATTATGAAGTGTGATATCGATATTCGCAAAGATCTCTATGCAAATACTGTTCTCTCGGGAGGCACCACTATGTACCCTGGAATTGCCGATCGCATGCAGAAGGAAATCACAGCTCTTGCTCCAAGGTGAGCAGAGAGCGATAAGCTGAGCAGTAGGATTTGCGCAGTCATGCGCCAATTAACCGATCGTTGCTTCACTTGAAATCACTTTGCTCTTTTTCGCTGAGAAAAAAGGTTTCGAAGCATTGTTTCAAGCGAAGAGAGCATCATTTGAAATGGAGATATGTTCAATTGGTGCTTTATTTAGCACGATGAAAATCAAGATAATAGCGCCTCCAGAACGCAAATATTCCGTATGGATTGGTGGCTCGATTCTGGCGTCGCTATCGACTTTCCAACAAATGTGGATCTCGAAAGAGGCACGCTTTGATTGCTTTACTTTCAAAGCATCTATAAGTCTCTGAAAATTCTTGAAAAATAACTGTCTAGGGACTTTTACTAGCTGGCTCAACATGAGTATTCGATGGGTGTTTGCAAGAAGGTTTGATCGCATTACTTCACTTCACCTTTACTTTTTTTACTTTCAGAAAATCGTTTAATGAAGCAGTTTTTCAGTTGTCTTAACGATGAGTAATCTCATACTTGAAACAAATACTGCATTGCTGTTCCAACAAATAAATTTGTGTAGAAGAGAAGATTATTAGCTTAGCATAAGATTCACAGTCAACAAGCGATAAAATGAGAGCTAAATTGGATTTATTAGCCGTCTATTTCACATTACCTTTCAAAAAAAATTTTTTTCGATAATGCTATTCTCATAGTTCTCTATCATCTTCATTTTGTTGCTATGCGAGCAAATTTTTTTAAAAATTTCCTACACCCTGATATTCATTCCCCTCTCTGTGTCAAATATCTGATGAATGTTTCCCGCAAGAAAAATGTCTGAAAAAAAATTGTATTTGTTCTACGTTTAGTTATGATAAGAAAAAATTATTTGGAGGAAAGTTCCTTAAAAAAGTTGCAGTTTTGGCTACATCCCTCTGCTCCTTTGCCTTTCACCCCCACTCACCCACCCCTCCCCCCATTCGTCACGTCAGTGTGTATGCTTCATATCAGCTTATACCAACTAAACGAACTCTATGAATTTAACAATCAGCAATAAAAACAAAAAAGGGAGTGCACCACGTTGGTGGAATATTACACAGACGAGTAAATATATGAATGAGACTTGTCATAGGCGGAATTATTTGCTTTCGGAGCCAACAAATGGCACCTATTAAGCGTATTTGTTCTTGTTTCAGGAGTACGATGAATCGGGTCCGTCGATTGTTCATCGTAAGTGCTTCTGAGTGTGCCAAAATGCTGCAACGCATTTCACTTTTTACTACTCCGATATTTTTTCTATTCCGATGTTTTTTTTTTCTGTTCCGATACTCTACATTACGCTAACTTGATTTTAGCTCATTTATATGTGATTGGTGCTTTTATATTAAATCATCTCCAATTAATTGTTTCGAAATATGATCAGTGAATATCTTTCGGAGGTTACTAGCATTTACACGGTGCAACCGGCAACTAATGAAATAGTGTGAAGTGCCTTCTTGCCGAATGCTATTAACTTTAAAGTTGTAATCGATAATCGATAAAAAATTACTAATATTAGAAGTGACTTCAAAGCGTGTACATCATTTGGTGCAACAATTCCACGGCAATAAACAAGGTAAACTTTCATCAGAAAAGCCGAAGAAAACATGATCGCGTTGTGCTCCGTCGCAGCGTTCCATTTTCACATAAATTGCCTCCTTGCCAAGCTCTCTATGCGATCTAAGGTTTGTGGGAGAAAGCTTTTGGAGCCACCCCAAAATGCACGGTCATCGGTCATGGTTTAAATCGCTACGGCAGCCATTGTTTCACAGATGTGGATCTTTGTTTGAACCTTCCCTCTTCGACTGAATGAGTGCCGATAGGGGCTTGTTTTGAATTTTTTGAAGTCTAGTGTTCGAATGTTTTAAATATCTGACCCTCAACTAGGGAAAGTGAATCTAAAGAATTAGAAGAATAACCGATATTCACATAAGAACAGAGGATTTGAACTTATCCGCCCTATCTCTGCAAGTTATAACCTCTTTGAGACAGATCAGACCCTTACTAAAGAAGTATATGGGGAGGGTTGTGGTACGAAACTCGGAGTTTCGCAATTTGGTACACAGTTCGAAGTTCGATCTGTGGGGCTTGCGCATTTCGTAAGTTCACTCATTAGCCGATTCGCTCATCAGGGCCACTATCCACTGATGGAATGAACAGGTTTAGTGCCATATAGCAGAGCTTGGAAATCTTGAAATGTGCGATGCGAGCCAATGTTGGAGCCACTGTTCGCGCTAATGAACAACAAGTGATCCCACTGAGGAATGGTCAAGCATTTTGAATACTGAGTATCTCGCCGAGGAACTTTTTTGTTGGCGCAACAGAATACTATATATATATATATATATATATATATATATATATATATATATATATATATATATATACAACTTGTATTCATATGTGGTTGACGAAGTCAGTATACTATCTTACAGCAGCAGCTACAAACAAAACGCTCATTTTCTAATTACTTTTTTGCTTCGCATTCAACAATTACAAATAATCCGTCGCCGACTTCGTCCTAACAGATTCTATTGAATGGTTACGGTTGGAACTGAAAACGATTACGAACTTCTGTCTTAACTGCATAAGACGGTTTGTAGCAAAAAAAAAAAGAGGGTCGTACAAAATCAAAGCTCTGAAAAGTTTTATTTATGAGTTGTTTACGAAGCAACAAAATGCCAGCATTCAATTACGTTCATCTGATCGCATAGACTACGTTCAAACTATACGGCGACCGTGATGGAACACTTGAAAGTGGAAACGGTAGGTATAGAAACAGACAGTCTTTTACATGTGCAACAGAACAGCTCTCCTCTTTTCTTTGTTTCCACTCCCCGACGTGCTGGTTATGCATCGTTCAGTTCTTGACTGAAGAACCTCAGTATCGGCTCGGTAAAAACAAGAGCAACGCAGCAACGCAACAGGAGTAATAAACCAACATATTGCAACACCATAATAATAAACTCCTCTATATCTCTTGCTGTTGAACACACTCTTTTCTGCAAGATGCCCAGCGTGTTAACCCCTTCTCAAATATAAGCCCATTCAAAAATGTTGTCATTTACTCTTAATCTGATGATGTCTCCAAAACGGCTCATCCAAGCCGGCATTTGGTGTAGATACATAAATATTCACCTATGCAACGAAGAAAAGCAGCACTGAATCTTTTCAGATATTTTGGTTGCACGTCTTTTCATGAGAGCTCCTAAATTTATAAAGCATACCTCACAATACGAGCTCCATCCTAGAACATGCATCTGTCCCGTAAGATGAGGAACTTCATTAACCATTATTTGTGCAGGCTCTTCTCAAATATACGTCCTCTTTCAAATCCCCAGACACCGTATATCTAGAGATGTATTAAGCAAAATGACTTCCAGGGAACTTCCTGCATAATTAACTCAAACTTCCACTTTTTCCTTAAGTAGATCTCCTTTTTCACCCAATCCAATGGAATGTGCGCTAAAGATGGGAGCAGTTCTCCGTGGCATCCTGCTTCCACGACTGTACACGGAATTTTTCGCGTCAGCATTCCTCAACAGCTCACTGTGAGTGACTTACAGCTTGCTCTGATCCACGTGAAATGCGCTCTCCCCACTGTTTCGCGACATTACATTAGCTTAGGAGGCATAAAAACTATATTTCTTCCTGTACTACTTTCATACTGCCCTGTTCTCAGGCGAGCATCATCCCAAAACGTGCAATGAGCATACAAGTGAACTTCGAAAAATGTGCGGAACATGAAAAAGAGACGGCAGACTTCGTTTGACCTCTATGGTAGGAAGTTAATTATACATGAGCTCGTAAACGCAATTTGCTGATAGCCACAGCAGCCGCCCGTATCATTTAATATATGCCAAGGCAAAAAGTGCCCGGGTCACTGGAAATTCTGGTGTTAAAGCCGTTTGTGTTCAATTTTTCGCATACTTTTTGACTAATCGCATTAAATGAGATAAATCAGTTGGAACTTACAAGTAACCTCAGTTATCTCAATAACGAATTGCATGGGTTGTTGGTACCAGGGATAACTCCGTGCCACAACAGAAATAACAACCATCTTGCGAAGCATTGGCGAATCCCATCGTACATTCACTTGGAGCGTTTCAACGTTTGTGAACCTTTCGCGCTCCTTTAACTTGCTCGGCCTTTTTTCTTACCAACAGTTTTAAGCGTACAAGTTCGCTGAGCCTTGAACCCGCAAGTTATATATCCTCATTCACCTCAGCCTTCAGATCCCTTCCTTTTCCTTCTGAAAATCTCTGAACTGCAACATGCAGCCTACATCATTTCTGTACCACACAAACACAACATTTCACGTTCATTTTACGAGAGTAGTAACACAGAACGAAAAAGCATCTAAATGACGATGGATTTATTGAGGGGAACGCAACGTGTTGATTTTATTGAGTGACTTGAACGGAGACATTCCCGCTTAAACAATACAAGGCATTATGACGAAGCTTGAGCTGAAATCAGTGACTGTGGAATGCCCTGATAGTAACCCTATTACAAGAGTAAGATTTTTGCAGAACATGTGCTGCAAAGCACTCCAACAAAGGAGAAGTTAAATAGATGCGTTTGAAATGATTAGAGAATCGCAATATTTGAGAATCGTTAATTGAAAACTTGGTGTCACAGTAGTACCGAACGTTGATTGGTGTGGGCTCCCTTCACATCCCGAACACATGCACTAATCACAGTCGCCAACTTTCAATTACTGTGTAACCCAATGAGTTCGAAGTTCCCAACACCTTCCCCATCACTGAACACTATACATTACCAAGTTTCTTTAAGTTTCCCATTAAACTCTTCCACCATCCGCAAAACTTCTCTCACTGTTCAGCATTAATATTTCGCAGTACAGCGTGGTTAAAACATCGACTGCTAAACTCTCTCACCACCTCCTTCCCTCCACTGCTTCATCGGTTTCCAAAACGCTCATGATCAAGCTTCTTCGAGAATTCTTCAAGCGTCTCTTCCTCGCTTTTCATCTTGCCTATATCATCATTTAAATACTGCATCTGCAACAGCTTCACAATGCGCACACATCACGCACTTTGTGCCTAAACGATGTTTTCCTGAGATCCTTTTTGTGAACGAAATTCGGTTGTTTTGTTTAGGTTTTAAAGTAGTGGGTTATAAAACTTGTGCAGCGGAAACAAATTGTGACCGTTTCCTGGTCACGTTGTGTGCGCTTTGTGTTTTCAGACAAAGTTCTGTCGACTGTGTATAAAACTCACGTCAAAAACGCAGAATGTGGAATTCCAATAAAGGGGCGGTGGTTTCGAGGTACTCCTCCTCCGATCTGGTCAGCTCTGGTTCTAAAATCTCTGAGCACTCACAGCATTAGGGTTGGGGATGCCTGTAGACCCGGGGAACACTTAGTTTCAGAGCTTTTCACAAAATTCTCGGAGCATTCCAAGCATCGGTGCTTTTTGAGCCTCATCGCAATGCCACAAACTTTGAAGCCATGGCAGTATTGGGTCTCACTGCGTGCCTTTGCTGGTGACCATCATCGATAAAATGGGATCTGCGAAATTGGAGCTTGCAGCTTTTCGTGCTGTGGGATATAATAAGGAATTTTGAAACGTCGAAATGAGTAAATTTGTGCAATATTTTAGAAACCCTATAAAGATTATTATATTATCAGAGAGGATATGCGGATTGTATCAACGGTTTTGGCAGAATCATAACGACTGTTCATTTTTTATTTTGTGAACTTTTACATTAGTTGCGGAGGCCAGCCAACAGCACAATCATTTGTTCCGCATTTAAGCGGAAAAGGAAATTTCTCACTGGTCAGGTTGTTTCCTTTCAATGGATATTCAAGTTGTTCACCACTAAAGATCTCTACAGCACAGCAAAGTAGATGGCCGAGATATTGCGATGTTTAAAATTAACTGGAGAGAACTCTTTTTGAAAACTGGAATCATTAGGGAAGTAGTATTCGAGAGGTCGAAAGTAAATTAGAGACAAAGGAAATCACCGAACACACGCGTGACATTTGGTGCAGTTGGAAGTGCAACTTTGTTCCAAACAAAATGATGTGAAAAAAGTCAGGTGCAGTGAAGCTTGTAACGATTCAAGTCTCCCAACTATCTTGAATGCATCAACTGCAACAATTGTTTTAGGTGGAACCGTATAGGATCAAGCCTTGTGTTCAAAGCAGTTTCGAAATTCGTCTAAACAAAGGAATGGCAGGTGACTTTTAATAAGCCATCAACTATTACTCATCGTCGCCATCTACAACGGGTGGAAAAGAACTGACTATTTTTTGTATGAGAAGCTCTAAACCAGTGAAGGATTTTCTTCTCATTGCAAGCCTACACAGTCGCATAGTGTTGATGCAAATTGTTGCCGACGTGTTTCAGTATTTTCTGTAGCAATTTTGCCATCATCCCATACAGCGCTAGATGGAGAGCCTTGAACGGTTGCTGTCTTTGCCTTACGAATCACCGTATATTCAGCGGGGGCTTTGAAAGAAAGCGAAATGAACGTTGCGAGTAAGTAGAAATGTGCATAGATTTCAGCAAAACGGATAATCTAATAAATTCGGTAACGGTTGTTTAGCCCAATGCGAATTGCTAAAATGCAAAAAGCACGTTAAAGAACGTTAAAATAACTGTTCACGTTTAGCCCAATCGTCAGAAAATTTAAAAATAAAGTTTGTTGATTGTAACTAACGTTGAAAAAAGCATGCAGTGATAGTGCCAAAAAGCTTTTCATGTGACTAGGTCGATTCATGTACCCAAGTAGACATCACGAAGAGAAGTTAAACAACTGAAATATTTCGGATGTATGCCGAATGAAAACCCCAGCAGCGTTTTAAAAGAGCTTAACGGAATTGATAGATTTTTCAAGCGCCAACTTGAGCTTTGTTAAATCAATAGTGGATTGTTGAAAGATGCAAAGTGTTTAAATGACACCTGTGTCGATGGCGCACAGATCTACAGTTTGTTCAATTTTTGATTTGAAGCCACTCTGTTTATTGTCTATTTATGAGCTTGTTTTATGGCGCATCAAGACTTATTCAGCTCAACGCCACTCCCACTCATCTTTCGAATCCCACTGATGCCTATATATATACATATATATATATATATATATATATATATATATATATATATATATATATATACCAGCGAATAGATGAGTGATCATCGAGATGCATCAGTAAGTGCCTTACGCAAGTCTACTCTGACTGTTTTAATGCGCGGATAATAATGACCCGCAAATTATTGCTTTAATGCTTAAATTTCTGCTGCTCAAGTCACCGTCAGACCAATACATCTCGAGAAGCGGTGATAAAAACCATGTTCTTTACTTATACTAGCAGATCTCTTAAGGTAGCAAGTGATAAAGTCATACTTCATTACTGTAAGGTGGACTAGTAGGTTATAGAACAAAAGGGAATAATGCGCCGTGTAAGTCAAAGAAAGTCAAAAGCATACAGGCAGATCATACGATGCCTAACATGTATCGTGAGGCTAGCCTGAGGCAGCATTGGGAGAGTATAAAAGGGATTGATGTACTCATGTATTCATTCCAGCTTTTAGACTGGTCTTAATGACGAGTGGGTGCGAGGCCGAGTGGGTGGCCGTTGGAGGTGCGGGGTGATCGGCGGCAGCGTGAAGTTGGGAGTACTCTACATAACTAACTGGAAGATAACGCTAGCTAGACTCGATGTAGAGAGTATTTGTTGACAGCTAATTTTCGGTAGTAATAACATCACAACCATCATACACGATCACATTGTATACGGGCGATGCAGTAGACGGGTACACAATGCACTCTGAACTTTTTGTTCACCCAATGAACGAACGTTTCTTTGCAAACGCTGTCGAAGTGCCTAGATCGTACTCAAAATGGCCGCACTGAGCGCACATTGCGTTGATGTGGTGTCGCCGAAGGTTTATTCTCCGATGAAACCAACTAACGCCTCTCCCCCCCATAGCGTCGGTCGTTGTTGACGCGTCGCTACGCGTTGCTTGCTTGTCTTTCCAATAGGCGTTATCCCATTTCCGCGTTTCTGCGCTGCACCCCATATCCGCCGTTCTATTTCACCGTCGTGAATAATTTCTGAAGGCAGCTTTTCCCTTCAATAACACCTCGGTTATTTATCATTTCCACACATTTCCTCTCCTTTCCGTCCCAATTCCTTCTTGTTCATTATTTCTTCCTTCTATGCCCTTGTTATTTTTCATCTTATTGGTTTCAGTGAGTTGACCTTGTTTTCTCTACGCGATTTCAGCCAACTTCCGTTCTTTAAGCACGGTTTGAATCTCATTAGGTGACGATTAGCCACTGCAAGGAATACAAATTGAGCATTTTCAATGACTTTTTTCATTTGAGTTTTTGTTCTCATTGCGATGGATTTCCTCATTACGGTTATGGTGAATACACATTTTCAATAAACACCTGAGAAAATCCAGTTACTTTCCACATGCCAATATAAGATCGATCTTAATAGTTTTGTCCTCCTCACTTTTTTTTTCTTTCTTTTTAGATGTTCTATGGAAGAACTGAAGTAATCCCGCGCATCCATTTTAATATCTTCGACATCTTTTTCAACAATATGTTGTAGACGTTGACTCGTCTTTACAAAAGGCACGTATTGTGTCAGCGCCGTACTTATTGTTTATGCAGTAAATATCGTATTCAGAGATAAGAAGCAGTATTGTCCGTACTCAATGAATATTTTGTTTGATGCGTCCAATTTTTTTTCAAGCGGTAGCGGATGATTTGATAATATCTATTAAAGATTGATTGGGTCGCCCTTCGAGTGCTTCACGCTAAATGTTCTTTGTGTGGGTAAGACTCTATCCATTGACGCAAAAATGTACATCCTCATCAAGCGGTGTGGTTAATGGAACCCCCGAAAAGGGTGAGACCGGCTCCTGTCAAAAATTTTTTAAAATAAATTTCTGAGATTTGCTTCTTCTTAATGTTCGTTCAGTTGCTGCCTTCATGAAAGTAGCTTTAAGTGAGTGCGAGTTTCTTCCTTTGTTTACTGCATCGAAGCGCTTAGGTTTCCCCAAGTGAATACAGGTTTCTTTGCAGCAGTCTCGAAATGCCGCTAAATTGCAATTATTTCTTAAGCCATCGAAAAACTCGCTTTTCTCCGCTACGTTTTTTTGCTGCCCGACTTTCGATCAGCGCCAATAATTTCTCACTCATTTTTAGACCTTTTAAATCATAAGCAATGAATGGTTTACTGTTTTTGAGTTTGAAATTAAACTTTAAAAGCAACTCTGAAGCTTTCAGCATAGAACTAGATGGGCGTCTTATTTATGCGCTTCTATTGTTTTACAAGCTTTTTATGTCATATAGTCTTATATATATATATATATATATATATATATATATATATATATATATATATATATATATATATATATATATATATATATATATATATATATATATATATATATATATATAGTGATTTCATAAAGTCCTAATTTAATAGGGAGATGCCGCGAATGTTCCTCTCTCTCTCTGTCTTCAAAAATGAAAGTTATGCGAATCAGCGACTGCGAGAGCGGCTCAATTTTGCAAACAGCACAACTCTACTTACGAACGTCATCCTTTGCAAGGAGCCGGTTACTTTTGCTCTGAAGTTCGAAAACCATTACAAAGCTCGGAACTGATTAGCTACCTGTACCGTTTGTATACATGCCTCTGCTATTTGATTTATCTCTGCAAGTGTGCGAACTAACTGTAAACGTAAATTAGTCATTGAAAAAATATAAGCTGCGTTGCTGAATACTAGGATATTACTTTAAATCAGTTATGAGAAATCTGCTTCTTCAGCCCTTTATCTAGATGAGTTCTCCTCGCCATTTGGTTCTTCCAAGGAGAAGTTCGCAGAAATGTGTTAATATTTGTTCTGCGTTATGTTCTGAACTCATTCGTTTAAACGTATGGATTTACATCGGCATAGTTTTGATGTATATCCGTATGCCATGTGCAAAGGACGATTCAAGTTGGTGCAGTTCAATTTGACGATCGCTGAAAACTAGTTAACACTGGCATAATTAAAAGGCATTTCGACTGTATGTTTTGAGATGCGTGCCCAAACTTCTTGGATGACTGTCATCGAGCTCGCTGATGCTAGAATACATTCTAATCGCCAAGTGTTCGAACCTTCCCTTCATATGCTTGTGACTGAGAAACTGCCGCTGTAGTGCAAGTTGTCAAGGACGTTTAGATGTTTTGAGAAAGAGCTGAGATTCCAATAAAGCAATTACAACATTGCATTGGCAAAGTGAATATCTCTTCAAGAAGTGGGCAGTTTCAAGGAAGCATAGGAACCACGAAGCGGCATTGCAAATGCAAAAAGAGGCAGAGTTCATTCATAGACCAGAAAATGTGTTTATCATGTCATTAAGCATGATCCCTGAACACAGAAAATTTCTCGTAATGCATTAGGCGGAAGGTCGGTCTGATGTGATCAATAGATAAGATGTCAGGTGCTGGGGAAGGCCTATCAAAGAAGCCACTGAGAGGGAGTGGAAAGGGCATCTGAAAGATAAAAGCAAATGCTGAGCAAGTAGTAGCAGCTAACACTGCTAACTCAGCATCTATTTCCTCCAATTAAAAAAAACCCTGATGATGAGAGTGTGAAAGGTGCGATGGGGAATAGCATGATGGAAAAGAAACTGAAGAGCAAAAGTGGGAATCATCTGTTCAGGAGTTGAAGCTGCGTTTGACAAGGCTGGCATCGCTTCTTGTCAAGTGGCTGTCAGAATCTTGACCTTGATGTTGCATACGTTGATGTCAGCAGAATATAGGTTCATCGCCAATGCAAGCAACGTCGAACCAAGTTCGTTTCAAAGTAGAAATAAATCTCCTAGTGACATCCACCTCGTCGTACACGAGGATGGCATGCTTGTGATGGAGCTTACCAGCAAGCAGCACTTTGATAAGCTGCCAGTCACTGTCAGTGGAGGTGGAATCAGTCAACTAACTTCTAGGTGTACCAAAGATAACTGCTGAAAGTGGTGGGAGTGACGCATCTAAGCGAAGCAACCACCGGATGAATGGGGCTTGCATGATCATGCCCTTTCGTTCCATACGATTGCAACAAAGGCCGATGAGAAAATAAAAGCTTGTGTGTTGCTGAAGCAAAAAGCTATGGCCTAACGCTGTTTTCCTTGCTTGTCGCCATCAAATCTTAGGGCTGCTACTTGGCACTATATATGATAGAAACAATGATGGATTTTCTGCACCTAAGATTGAGCTGTCCAGAGAAACCAAGAAGCAGTGGGATTGATAATAATTTTTGTAGACTGGAGTGGCTGATGTACGTGATGAAACCCTAGGTTTGCTCGGCGCTAGTTTAATAAAAAGGAGCCAAAAGATGACAGTTAAGAATTTTTGAATGTGTGCGTGATATTATTTTTTGAGATATGCGAGCTTCGTGAGTCTAGAGTTATGCATCGTGCTAGGAGGATAGCTGAGATTTCGTACACTCTGAAGGTGTGGATTTTTCGCAGACATTTAAATAACAACAAGAGATGAAAAGCCTATGAGATGTTTCAACTTTGGGTGCCCAGATTGGCCGTAATGGGTGGACCATTGCGTCACCAGACATTTTCGTTCCTTTCGCACTACCGTCGACGTGCACTGCATTGATGTTGGAAGTGGAAATGGATGGACCCGATGACCAAGAACTGTCTTCAATGCACACAGAGCAGTGTTGCAATCTAATGGAGCAGAGAAAAGCACATATCACTGAACTGTGTGCAAAAGAGAAGTCGCTGCGTGGTCGTTTCCTATAACAGTTCCTCTCAATGATTTGCAACTCATGAATAGTTTTCGTGCAGTGCTCGGTCATTTATCAAGCTACAACCACAAGCAAGAAATTCTCATCACACCTGCGATACCTGTCATAAGAACTAATGGTCTTATCTCTCTCTATTCGATGGCGAAGTCTCCTCATCGGCTAAACGGTTGATAGTCAGAGCCATACAGACTGAAGACAACAAACAAGCCACCAAAAGAAAATAACTTAGAGGCCTTCCAGCCAAACACATTTCACCAGTTTTTCACTAGCAACTCGACGAATCTGTTGCCAGTCAGCTTCCTGTCCACCGATGCAAACGACATGAGAATTATGCGATATGTACGGTAGGGCGAAACGTCGTCTGGAATCTTTCAAACTTGTCAGTGATGCAACAGAGAGGGATGCAACATTCACCGAAGATTTTGGGAAAGCACATGCACGCCACCTGGGCACGTTCAATTTCTCTTGCAGATTGCCACTTAACATCGTCAGCTATATTCGTCAATGATGTGGGTCGGATTGCCTTTACTTACCTAATTGGTGTAGACGAGCTTAACCAGCATATTTCCTATACATTTATATCACATTTTATATCAACGTTGCAACTGTCGGTCATTATAGTTATTTGTGAAAGTTAACCACCTACATCATTCCGGTTGAAAACTTTTGGTTTAAACCAATACTATGTCATAAACTACAGTGCCAGTGAGCAATCTCTAAACTTCAAATTTGAAGCATTTTGACAAAACTTAATTTTAATCAAATGGAACAAATTTTGACGTAAAAGATCACATTTTTGCAAAGGATTTCGATGTGTGTATAGTGCCAACCCTAACGAATGCTGTGAATCTTAGTTGACAGTTGATGATTTACAGCGTTCATTAATTTATTTATTCCTTCAACATGTTGTTGGGCTAAGTTCATACCTCCGGGACGGTCTCCAACTGAGCGTTCTTAACTGGAGATATCTTTGCTATTAATAATATCACAATCGCCGACTCCTTACTGGCATGTCGACAAAGAGTTATGCACTATCATAGATCGAAAAACAAATGAAGAGATGTGAGAGGTTCAATCCTTCGCAATGCGACACTCTCAATGTTTGAAAAGAAGTGATTTCTTCAGTGATAAATTTTTTTTTTTGAAGGACGTAAACAGATTTTTCTTCTCTTACTTCAGCCCTTTTGGCTAGATATTAATCACTTACCTACTTCTATTGACGACCAAAATTTTTCGCGAAATCACTCTCCCTTTCAGTTGTTCAGCAAAGCCTGTTTTTTTTTTTATCTCAGACTATTTTATAGACCTTCTTTTACTTTTACGTACATGCTGAAAAGCCGGAACAGATTTCATGAGGTAACAGCAAATAAGAGCATAGAAAAAGGGTCATACGTGTACCGCCTAATGAATAGAAACGCGTAATATATCGTGCAAAAATGTAGTAAGAGGCAAACTCGCATGCGATATGCATAAGACACTTCATTTTACAAACCCTAGATCTATATGAGTATGGCGACCCGTTCTTCAACATTTCATCGAAGGGCTATGTGATAGGGAGCGAATTATAAAACAAAGGCGCTACGAGCAAAGTTTCGAGCAGTAAAAATTGCTAATGTATTGTATTACCTCAAAAGTACACCACCCTCAATATGTTTCAGCCAGTATTACCCAAATTTTGAAGCCTCTTCTAGAATTTGAGTTCCCTTATCTCTCAGAAAACAACCATTTTCTGGGAAATGTTGAAATTTTTCATCTCCTTTCTATTTATCCTCTCCTCAATTATAAGCCCGTTTTCACTTTTGCGGGATCCATAGGCGTCGGAACATACTTACTTTAGGATCATTGAAAGTTTTTTTTGAGAGATGATTGATTGGCAAAATTACCACTAAGGTCTTTTGATTCGGAACAGCCATCTGGCTGTTTACAGTTGTCGATTTGTTTTATCGGTCATTTATGTGTGATGCAGAAATTACTTTTATTGTTCATTACGGTCCCTGTATATCGTTTTTTAATGCTGGTTACTGTCAACTTGAAGATAGAGAAGTCTGGCTAAAGCAAACATTATTTGTCTTACAGCAAACTCTACCATAAACGCGAAATACCTTTCTTCTTTTTAAATTCTAAGCACCGAGAAGTAATATCATTCTCATTCATGAAATAAGGTCGCAGAAATTAAACCTGCGAGCGATTTTTGAGAGGTTTTCTACCCGAACGATTTCCTTAGGTGTCACGCTACAGGAATATATAACTTTCTAAACGAATGAGTTGAGAACACCGCCCTTTGCACTCATTTGCCTCTTCAGCTGTAGCGAATGTAATCCAAAATTAGAGATGCGAACGAAATCCGTGAAAGAACAGTGTCGAATGAGATATCTGGAGAATGAGTCTTTATAATCTTGGTATAGAAGGGATTTATTTATGGTTTTTGAAGCAGTCCAAGATCGGAGAAGTTGAACGTTTGTTTATGTGACAGTTGCAAAGAACTTGGAAATCTCTCACGAAATATTGTTTTATAAACCATTTTTGTACCTCCTTGATAAGCTATATATTTCTGTCCCTAAATGGGAACCACATGCAAATACGACACTCCAGAATCAAGCAATATTACTGTGCAATCGGTCGTCGGTAATGTCTCAAACGCTTGTACTGAATGAAACGTATGGTGCAGATAGCCATTTTTGACGCTTTTTGCAAGACCTACTTGATTATATCTTGCAGATGCATTGCACCAGTCGTTCCGCTCCTCTATCAAAGGCGCATACACGTTGATTTCATTCCAGCAAGTTCAACAGTGTTTATTTGCTTTCTTACGAGAACTACCACTTCACTAAAGTCTTTAAGTTCTCTGATCTCTATGGTCGAAATTCTGGTCAGTTTCATTTCTCTCTCTGTCAAAAAAATAAATAAATAAAAAATCACAATAAGCGATCTGAATACAATTCCCATATCTGTATTGTATGTATATGCGGAATATGCTCTCTAATGACATCATCAGTTCGCCCTCTGTAGCACCTTACATGCGCACCTGGACTCAATTCGATTACGGCCCTGCAGCCGATCCCACGTGCTGAATACCGTGTTGTTTGCTACCTTGTAGGCAAAGTTTTACTTACCTTCTTTTTCATTATTTTCTCTTCATTGTTTCATTGCTTCTCATATAAATATACATATGGACTAACCTCATATGTCAAGCACTGAAGTGGGAAAAAAGGTAAATGGAAACAAATTCGCGACCAGAATATGTGGGAAAATATAGCCACCCAACGGTGTTCCCTTTTATGTGACTCATTTCAGATCCATATGAATGATCATTTACAACGACGAAACTTTTGAAAATGAGTTCAGTCGTCGCCTATTGTCCAAATATCGAAGGTACCCTTTTTTGATCCCGGGGGAAGGGGGGGGGGGCTGAACGTCTGAAACTGTTTCATCCCCTGACACGAGCGGAATTCTGAGCAGAGTTGTAGAATGACATAATGAATATGGCATTTCAAAACTAGCATTTGCCCACCAGTCGAACATTTCCGACCAGTGCATCTAGATTCAGTTCCCAAATTTTTCAAATTTCCTTTACCAATCGAGGATTCCAGGAAAGAGGCGTCGTTTTTTGGACATATAGCTTTTTAGCCGCTTTGTCCACCATATCATATTGAAACAAAAATTTATCTCTGTTTTTTTTTTTTCCGAAATTTGTAAGATGGAACTTTAAGTGTCATATTGTCCAGAGTTTCCAGAAACGCGACTTTCCTGGATTTGCGAGGTTTATAACTCCATTTTGAGGTTTATCACGAATTTATATACAAGCATTAATTCGGGGACAGGCGCTTTTTAAAAAAAAATCGTTTATTATGAATTAGACGCGTTGGCATCGAGTGAGTGGAGTGAAACGGTGCATGATGACGGTGATTGTAAAGGAGGGCTAGGTTTACGAACGCTTATTTGCCTCGAAGACTAATTAATGATGTGCAATGCGGCCATCTGGTATTCTATCAAGCCTCTTTAGCTTGCAATTCATTCACGCCTATCATGACAAGTCATGTGCGCTTCATGCGTTTAAACACTGACAGCTCTTGACGCCATTTCCGTCGTATTTACTCGTGGCACGAATTTCTTGACGCTTCTCCCGTCGTCTTTTCTTTCCGGTCTTCCTGTTCTGTTCGCTTCGGAATCCATCCAATTTACATGTATGCTTTCTTGCTATGCTTATTCCTTCTTGATTCAACCCGACTACACTTCTGCGTTTTCCCCATTTGACGTATTTTTTTCACGCCTTATCCTTGCTTATTCTGGATGTATTATTTGAAAGTTTATTGCACACAAGTAACACGGTATGTAGTTTGTTTGCTTCCGGAAGAGGCTAATATTGATCGTGTTGGAAGTAGCGTGCGGCTAAGAAGTTGGCAGCTGCTGTTGATCCGATCTTCGATATTCAAATGCGACGTGAAAAGTGGATCAGTGTCAAGGCAACATTCGCTGTTTAGGAATCTGAACCGGTCAGAACAAGTTTCACTTTGTGTTACAAATGGTGTACTTATGAAACATCCATCTTTTTAGTCTCCGCACAGACCGGAACGTGCCATTCCACCCTCTACGTGTTCGTTGCATTCCGTGAAGCAGTGTCATGCTTTGATATTTATAAAAGAGGGCTTATGTGACGATCGTTGAGTATGCTTCTCCAATATTTAACTCTTTTGAAGGTTTTTGACTGCAGATTCACACAGCCATAAATCGATAAATCCAAGACGATAAATTTGCTGATCGCTGTATAAAAATCTGGATATGGGGCTTGCATAGAGCCTTGTCTGTTTTTTACTGTAAGAATGGTCATGTGATCACTGTTGGCATATCACATTGTTTCCGCTCGTTTTATATGAAGAAAACCCTTTTCTCGAAATCATATATATATATATATATATATCATATATATATCATATATATATATATATATATATATCATATATATATATATATATATATTTATATATATATATATATTTATATATATATATTTATATATATATATATATATATATATATATATATATATATATATATTTATTTATTTATTTATATTTATATTTATATTTATATTTATATTTATATTTATATTTATATTTATATTTATATTTATATTTCACGGTTTATCTTTTCTCCCACCAATTCAATGTGACGTCTTTTTGTCAGGGTGCAATGGCACCCTGAAAACTATGTCAAACATTCCACCTTATGCATCAATTTATGTGTATAATATAAACAGCGCAAATTCGGCTCTTTTGGAGAATGATTTTGGAACGCTTTATGGTGAGCGTTCGCTCCTTGAGTGCTGTTTTTTGTGTTCAGATTGCAGACATCTTGTCCTCTCTCTCTCCCCTTCTTCCATCAAAATTAGGAAGTTGTTCGATATTGCAACATTGCAAAACAAAATATAAAGCAGCGGCGGCAAAATTTCCGGTACTAGACTTTATAGCTTATTGCAGTTCTCGTATGCTTCCCGTCCGAAACGACCCATATTTAGTCGAATCTTTCATCCCTGCACCTCTTCTTTTTGGATCACTTTGAATTTCACTCAATATGATCATCTCATTAATATTTTGCCTCATATCCTCCAATCACAATTTTCTTGTCAATGATTGCCGTGATGTATGCATAGGGTCACTGAAGTGAACTAGCGGCATTTACTCATACATCATCTCCCATAGGCAAGGAGGAGATTTGTTAGCCAATTTGAAAATTGCAGTGCGTAGTATGCGCGCTATTCTCGATCATGGGACTTCTGCGGAGTTTCATTAGTACGAGCTTCGATGACTTCACTCCACGTGCGTAAGCATTTAAAGAGCAGGGGATTCGCTCACTTTCAGAAGCTCCACAGCCTAAAATATTCAAAAGCCATTTCAGAGTGTAGCACATTATATCAACAAGAATGTGATAGATGATTATGCCTTGAATAGAAGAAGCAGGTTATAAAAGAGTGCTCCAGCTTTACCAGGATTGCTTCTTCAACAAACTCAAGTGCAGAGTCATACGTGAGCCATTCCTGGCCCCGTAAATTGCAGGAAGAAGATTTTTTGGGAGAAGGGGGAGGACCGAGAGTGCAGACAAGAGATTTTCACATTACAACAAGAAAGACGAAGAATGCAACGTTTTTTGTACCGCCTGGCCCTGTGAACATTGTCGTAATTTTTAGAAGGTACGTGCATGCAACTCCTCGATGAAACTATGCACAGAGTGAAACGTTTTTTCCATCACATTTTCAAGCATCATCAGAGGCATTCCATCAAATCTGCGTTTATTCCTTCTCTTATACATCTGTTATCCAAGATGCAGTCTAAAGTGACTTCCCGTCTCTCCCATTTCTCCTCACTTTCTCTCCGTTCGACTTCTTCTCCCTCTCTCTTCGTCTGTAAATCCTGTTTATGGATCAACAATTCCGTTGCAGTGTATGGAAACAGCGTTGGAGATTGTGCTGTGTTTCTAGCACGGTGTGCGTGAGGGGATCATATCAAAGAGCGCAGCGTGTGGTGTACGTAATGTTGCGAATCATAACGAGTTTTGGCTTGCTGTGTCCCAATCTACGACGAGTTGAGCAGAGATTGTGAGCGTGGAGCAAGGTCTGGGAGGGTAGGGGTTGACATATATAAAGATCTAAGGCACATACTAGGGACTACGTTTTTTGCCTCATTAACATCGGGCCAAGAAGTAAAGGAACTTTTTAAACGATACCAATCAAGTCTCGTCCATATTATTTTTCTATATTCATGTATATCGGGCATGTGCGCATCTCGCGGCACCCGTTTTGTCTATTGATTGCCCCAAAAACACTACGTGGACCCCACCGCGAATCCCTCTTTGAGCCAACTCGTAGAAACCGAAGCTCGACGATTCAGTGGGGGAGGGACACTGTGCATTGTGCTGCTTTACTTAATGCATCGTTCATCAAAGTGCATATGTCCACTCCACTCTATTGTTGCACTAATTAATTTACATATAATCATTGCTTTATATTCATTGACTATATATGTCATTTTCAAATGTAATTATGAAATAATAAAATAAAAAAAAGATCTAAATTTTCCCCAAAAATGTAACAATTAAATCGACATTCGAGGAGACGTAAAAGTTCCTCGATCTCTATCCTAAGCTATTGCGCTTTATCTCGTTGATTCTAAAATAACTGCAGCTAACTTTAAAGCACATGAATGCAATAATAGGAAATTACTGCTTACCGATAACAGCCCCTTAAAATTGGTTATTATTTCCTGTCTTCAAATGAGTTGTTTCAGTCGTTGTTTACGGAAATTTCATCGAATATTCGGCGCAAAATTATTAATTTTGCTAATGCGTCGATTTTAGTAGAAACGTATCCAACGTTATTCCATTTGAAGTTTATTTTTACTTATAAGAGAACTGTTATAAGCAATGATTTTTTGGTATTAATGTTTACGCCCGTATAGTTGTTTATAGGATCAAATGCACAGCATTTTGTTCATGTGATATCAGTGAATTATTCGTTCATATGTGGCAATTGTATTTCACGATAATTTGCCTTTCTTATGACGATCTTGATTAATGCGTTCTTGCCTTCTCATGACCCTCTCTTTATTCGAGTCGTATTACTTTCCTGAAGACAAAAATATTGTCTTTCATTTTGCGCCTCCCACTTAGCCTCGAATATCCCTCTGATAGGTGTTGCGTTTGAAGCGCACACCTTAGAAGTACCTCACATCGCAGCCGAATCCCACCGATAGTTTTCTCACTTATTTATTGAATGTTCAGCGGGCTATTTTTTTAAATCGAAAATTTTCGCCCCAGCGATTTCTATTAGGATCGGAGTATTCATTTTCTTCGAGAACAGTTTTTTCCGAACTCGAAACTTTGACTGATAAATTTTGGCGACAACCTGACATAACAAAGGCTAGACACTAACTTCTAAAGCAGTTGGCCTTTCTAATTCTTCCAAGAGAATTACTAATTCCAACTTTGCACACCAACACTCATAAGAAATCTGCTACAACTTATCCAGCTACTTACTCATTATTCGTTGCAGAGTGTTATGGTGATGGCCAATGGAGAGGAAGATGACAAACCCTCAGTGCTGAAACGCTGACGCTAGCACTTGATTCTCTCTGTTTTGGCCGCTTGAGCCGGTCATTTGGGATCCTGCTACTTATCCTCGACGCTTTTGTACATTAAATTTGGGGTTGCTTACTGAAGCGGTGGTGCTATATGCATATATATGCACATATATGCACATACATGCATATGCATATATATATATATATATATATATATATATATATATATATATATATATATATATATATATATGCAAACTGCAGCTGGCCGGCTGTCAGGTTGCAGTGCCGACTTCTGGGCGTGAGTTTGCACAATCTACCACCGCCTGGAAAACGCACTGGTGGAAATTGCTTCATTGTCATTGTCTTTGTTTTTTTAATAGTTGTGCATGCAGTTAGCATAGTGGGGATTTTGGGGGTGTCTTGTGAACGTATACTTGTGATTAAGGACACAGCCAAACAGAGGGAGAGGGGGGAGGCGATGTTCTGATTAAAAAATTTCACTTCCCACTGCTTTAAACTGCGTTCCCAACTGTTGATAAAAGCGAATGCCGAAATGAAGGCTTATAAAAGAGAAGTCTTGGCAGTGCATATTAACCCAGGGAAAGAAGAGTGATTGTCTCAACGAATATCCCACTTCCCTCTTCCTGAATATGTAATATAACTATCTCCTAATCGATCACTTCCGAGTAAGGAAACGATGGAGGGAGGGAGGAGGGAGAAGAGACGGCTAAGTTAAACTCAAAAAAATTTGCTTCCTCGTTATTCTGAGTTCTTCGCTAGCTTCTTCTCGAAGTTGATTCTTCATCAATGAGAAGATGGGTAGCTTGAGAGAGAAGAGAGGTTTCATGAGGCCTACCTGTAGCATAACAAAGGCAATGCAACGTCTGCTATTATCCTCCGTACATATCAATTCATTGTTATACTGTAGGAATTGAAGATGGCTGTTTTAGGAGAATATTGCTAGTTTACCTGTACTACCGTATACTTTTCGTGTGCAGTGGGAAAGGTCGCCTCGCTTTGAGTTTGCTTATGTCTTACCGGTTTCTTAATGCCTACGACATTTTATGGGCAGAATGCCTACCAAACAGCGATGTGGTTATCGCTCGGAGGTTTGCGACAGCATTTCATAGGGGATCGCGAGAAAAGGAGATGAAAGTGGAAAATGATTACTGCAATATCACACAAAAACGGTTCTAAAAAACACAATACCACCCCCTGGTTCATCTCATTAGACAGTTAGTGAGGAAGAGCTTCGTGGAATTTTTTTTTTAAATAGTGAATTATGGCTCATCCATATATGAAAAGTGCTGAGCCTTGTTCTATCTGCACTTTTTTTGGCCTAGATATTACAAGCGAGGCAGTGAGAGAAAACTTTCAGATTTTGCTGCTTTTTCTAGCCTTGAAATAAATCTTTCAGGGGGAATTTCCTCCTGATCCTTACAATAGGAAGCTGTAGCCATGACTACGGCAAGCAAACTTATGCGAGCAACGAAGCAAATACATAAGTGAACTAAGTAAGCTCGACTAAAGAAAATCGGCAGCGGTGCTAGACGACTTAAAGAGAACAAAAAAGCGTTTGAACGAGTGAATAATTTTTATAGACGCTCGTTTTTTCTGCGCAAAAAAAAGAACTGTTTGAAGAGCAATCTTCGAATGAAAGCGATGGCTATCGAAAGTTGGAAACTCCTTTCGAAAGTTTGTATTATGAAGTCAAGTTTTCACTTTTATTTTAATTTATTAAATCAAGTGTCCACCTGTATTTTAATTTTCTTTTAGTGAAATTTTTGCTGCTGATTTGAAAGCGCCTGCAGCGCAAATGTCGTATCACATCCTTCAGTTGAAACATCTTGAGAAATTGGTAACGGATGACTGGCAATCATCTGGCCGAGATATTCGCCGGGGCGCAATTGATTGAAGCAGAAATAACCAAACAAAAGCGGCCGAGACGCAAATGACCGGGCAATAATTCTTGTATATTAATGATGTCATTGGATGCTGTAGTTTTCATATTTGTAATTCATGTATGAAAATCTATTGGGGTATTACGGGAAGAGCAAATAGCTTTCTGTTTAGGAGGTGTTTAAATCGCGGCCATGGTCGGCCGTAAAGAACAGAATGACCGCATTCGAAGAATAAGGAAAACTCGGCCTTCATTAACAGTGCTTTCGGTAGATTTCATATCAGTGCTGTGTTTTGCCTACTCACTTCTATCGAGGATCTCCCTTCAAAATATGGAAGTCCGTTTTTCGATTAGAAAACTCTGCGAAAATGAGACTCATCTTTATTGGAAGATTGAATCATCCTTATAGGCAGATTCTGTTTTCGAAAATTAGAGCAAGTTTACATCCATAAAACCGACACCCAATAGTACCTGTGTGATTTCTGTACTTAATGCAGTTAAAGAAAACCAAACTTTCCCAGAATGCGAGAGTTATCATGCTAACTGTAGAATGAACTTAAACATTGAGGTTTCTGCTTAGCGTTAAGCATGTCGAGCATGAGAATTTGAGCATATTCTATCTGTTATCACCTTATTAAAGAAGTTAAGGAGAGAACAAAGCAGGAAAGATGTAACACTTTTTAAAGAAACCTGCGAAGCCTTTAAAGTGATAGAACGCAGTGAGAATTCTAGATTTAATTACGTTTAGATCAGAGAAGAGCTGACACCAATTCTAGCGTACAAATAACTTTATATTCCGGAAATTTTCAGCACAACGTATAGTTAGAAAAAATTTTCTCAGAAAATAGCCTTCAACCTTACCCATGTCGTTTCTATGTCAAAAACTTAGCTGTTATTTTCCTAGTCTATTTGAGTAGCTAACCCTAGACAGAGGACACTGAATCTTCTCGATCATGATTGTTCTCCTAGACAACTTGCAGAAAGGCATATAACATCTAAAACAGGAACCCACGTTTCCGATTGTCCTTCCTCTCCTCCTTTCGTGCTGTCTGTCTTTCTTTCTCTTCCTCTCTTTCCCTCTCTCTCTCTTAAATTTGTTGCATTCCTACCTACAGTAACTTCTGTGCCCATACTTGCTTTTGGCAGCCACTGTCTTCTATCGTCAGCACTGTTAGATTGTACTTTTCACGTCTGTTTCATTTCTTATTTTTCGGTTTTCTCTTTCCGCAATGCTATACAGTCATTTGCTTCGTTCGGCATTCGTCGGGACTCTTAGTTCAGTTGTCGAACAGTCCATTTTCTGTTACTCATCACCACATGAGGGAATGTCACTTTTTCGCGAGGAGTACGCCATCGTTTGAAATAGTGTTCGTTTCGTAAATAGTTAAACGTCCATGGTGAGCCGGGAAGGGGGAGGGGGTGGGGGTTCGACCAGCGACAGATGTTTCTTAAATTTTCGCTGCTTTCAATGGCAGCCGGGGTTTGATTGTGGCCGTGGAATTGATCCCCACTACTGCTATTACAACAACTACTACTGTAGAGCGCCATCCGCTAATAGCCGATTACATTCAAAATGCATCTAGTTTTCGTAACGCTTCATGCAGTAACTAAAAGGTATGAATTTTCTCTACACGCTGAAGAAAGGTAAGGAGTGTGGAGGAAATGTGACGCATTTGTCGATGTTTGTCGTGAGTTTGGTATGCCACTTTTAATAGTGGAAGAGGTTTTTGACAAAATTTTAGTATATACTAGTCAGTAATTCCTGGACTGGTGCCAGTCTCTTCATAATTTTGCTCCCCAACATATTTGACGAAACAAAAGTTTTGGTAAAAAAGCCAAGCACTACTATGAACGTACCATTTCAAAAAAAAAAAAAAAAAAAAAAAAAACAACTCTACAGTTAAATTTGCTGCTCTCTCAGACAAACGGAGTGAAGGGGGGGGGGAAGGGAAGGGGAAAGGAAAGGGGAGAGGGGGGGCAGAGGTGGATAAATCTGAAGGGCGTATAGGCGTGTTCATATTGTGAGCGTGTTTCTAAGTCGAGAGTGCCGGATCAATAGAAGTTTGTGCGATCGAAATCATTGAAGTGGCGCGAAACGCTCACCTGCATTTGCGTTGCGCTGTTTCTCGGTCGGTTCGTCCAATCCGACACTCCTCGAATCGGCCGTTAGTGTGTTGTCGCCAAAAAAAATTTTTTCCACTCATCTCATTCTACAATGGATGACGCGTGCGCTGCGTCAATTTCTTCGTTTACCAATGCCGTTGCGTTGAGGTGGTGATGATCCTGTTCGAGTCCATCTATTCACCTACACAATGTTCATCCTTAAATCTGTTGAACTCACCAGTAATCCTCCTTTTTGATGAAGAGCTGCATTCGATGTGGCATTGTGTTTTAATCCCATATAGCTCGACTGTTGTTTCGTTTGTGTTTTTTTTTTGTTCTTGCTTTCTCTGATTTGTTAGTTTCTGCGCAAACTTAGATTAATTACACGTCCAGCAGGACGATAGTAACTCAGAAAATAATATTACGGTGATCTTAGACGGGAAACTTATAACAGATTTGATTTCCTGACCGGCATGCAACATCATACCACCTAGTTAACCAACGGCGCAGAGTTTAGGTCGGGGAAACACATGATCGCGGTAAATGTGGTAATAACATAGGGCGGATTGCTTTTAAAGTAATGGGGCGGGGGTGAGAGGAGGGATCCAAGAGATTACTTTGTGGGGGAAGGAATAGAGTTTCGTTTCAGTGAACGTCTTGCCGACTTCGGGCTGCATGTGCTTATCGTCGCGTTTGTTGTTTTGCAAATAACCAACAAATAGCGCTGTTTCTTTCCGTTTGTGCGTCGCATCCGTATTTCTTCGTTAGTGTTTTTTTTTATTCGATAACACCTGTGGTCTTCATTCTTTTTGTAATTATTATCACTATATATGAGCAGTAACGTTTTCAATACCTCCTGTGACATATCTATATTGAGGTTCCCAAGCGGATCATTTGTAGTAAATTGTTGTCGGGCAGCAGCCCCCTAGACTCAACCAAATCATATGGTATGATGAGGGATGGGACACGGTGTGACCCGCGTTGTTGGGTTCGACAATAACTGAGAGCAAACTTGAGTCTGCAGTATCTGATGCTGTCTACATGTCTTCTGATCCCAGCCACACTATCGTTCTTGAAGAATTTACAGTTGCTTGCAAATTAATTTTGTGAATTTGTTGCAAAAGCGTTTTTTAGGAAAACTGACTACCGATTACGCTTTTCTTAGTGACTTTTATGAAGCAACGAACATCTTGCAGTTGTTATCTCTGCTAAGCAACACCTGCAAACATTAGTACCTACAGTTCTAGCTAGAAAAGAGCTGATCTTGTGTTATGTTTCCTACACCTCCCAAATTGGGCCTAAATGAACTGCAACGGTCAAAAATAGAAGCTTTCTAGTGCTTTCTGGCGGAAAGTTTATACTTTTCACGGCATCTTTCACCCTATTTCACTTCCCTTTTAAAAAGACAGGGAAGTACTATGCGAGATTCCGAAGCTTTCTGGTGGGCAGTTAGGAATGTTTTTCTCTATGAGCTCATTAGAAGAGTTATCTATATTCGTGAGGGGCTTTTGGTTTTCATGATGTTCTAGCAGAGAGCTTTCTTACAAGGGGCTATATTCAAACAAACACGGTATGCGTTATATTGCAGTAGTGCTCAGTAATAAGCTTGTCTTTTCACTAAATATTTGAAATATAATCTACCTTTTTGATGAAGACGATTAGAAATATGCGCATTAAGGCGCAGAGAATGCGAAACTCTCATATATTGTCAAATCGCGCAAATGTGAAATGCGTTTTCCGCATAATGCTTACTTGAATGTGAACAAAGACCACTGCTGTAGTCATTTAGTGGCGTGAGGGAGAGGAAAAAGAGATGTGCAGAATCCGTAAGTGGGCTTTCGAATTTCGAACCTTTACCATTTTTCGTTTCCGGCGTCATTGCACTTGCAAGTCCCCACTGATGAAATTAGTCGGCGAGCTAAGACTTCTTGCATGGTTAACAACCTCACAGATGTTGCTCGAACCGTTAGGTCCCTGAAAATACTTTTCCCGGAGTTCCAACGCATGCTTTCATTCCATTTTTCCTACTGCTTCTAAATTTGAAACATCCTCATCTTCTGCTTGCCATAACCTCTCTCCCCTTTTCTCTCCCCCCCCCCTCCACGTTTTCCCCAGACGTTGACTTTGCAAGGCATCAGTCAATACCACGAGGTTCCACATTGAAGAGACTAACTTTCAAAACCCAAGCCACATGCAGCCTACAAAGTATATTCTATAAATTTCGTTACATTTGTTGAAATATGCCCACTAATGGCCAGAAAGAAACATATTCGCAGAAGAAAGAGAGAAACGTGTAAGTTCAGCCGTTTCGAAAACAGTATTGACGGGAACGCATTGTTTTACTTGAGGCCCCTTCTTGATGCGAGGAAAGTCGCGACTACAAGCTGTCTTTCTTGAAAATCCAGGCGGAGGAGGGGGATCATCTGGGTGTTCTTTTTTCACGTAATTTGTACAGAGATCAAGGTTGATTTTCCAATACTCCTAGCCAAAGAAATAAAAGCTGAAATCTTCCTTCCGAACCGACTAGTCAGTTATCGAGATTCCTTTCATTGTCACATGAGCTGTTGAGATTCCTTTCAATGCCACATGTGAAATAAATTGTGCGCTTTTTTCTGCCATGAGCTCGTTTGGTTGAGCTTGCACTGGGAGCAAAAAAAAAAAAAAACAACAACAACAAACAAAAAAAAAAAAAAACACTGTTGTTCGCCGCTTTGATGCGTTGTTGTCAAGGTATGGTCGCTTAAAATTTTAATTAATCCCACCTTCTTCGCCTCAATCGAAATCCTGGTTTGCACACTGCCCTCAACTGCTGAGTGAACCTGTTTTCATTCTGCAGTTCAAGAGAGGCAGGTTGCAACATCGATTCTAGATAACTATACCTGTTGGAAGTTATAGGTGAAATATCGATGAGGTTTCTATTCGCATAATTTTCTCACCTCATGCAAATATTCCATTTGAAAATTGATCTCTCTGATAGTATAAGCGGAAGAGATGAAGATTTACGGGCATTAGCTGATGAGGAGTAGTATCGGTGTGGGAGGCTTTATGCGGATAGCTTGAATGCTCTATGCGTAGGCAGCATTGTTATTTAGCATTTCCTAGGGAACGATACTAATGAGGGATTGATGAGCGCTGCACATCTTTAAGCAAACAATTTCTAGTTGATTCATTCAAGTTTCGCTTAATCAATTACAGGTGATAATGCGTTATTAAGCATTTTATTGTTTATGCAGGTAAGTTCGCTTGATTGCATGCCATTGGATAATTAACACAACAAACTGCTTCTCATAAATAGTGTTGTTGCGCTTATTGTTTAGCAGAAACTTGCACTTCGCAAATATGTGGGGAAATTTACATAAAACTTCCCCCAATTCGATCACAATTTTCTTCACGTTGCATAATTTTCGGTTCTTTTGGTGTTCCACAAATAGAAATTCGTCCACTATTTTTCCTTAAATTTCGGGCTCAAAATTTGTCCTTCTAGAATTTGCCGATTTCTGATCGCCTTCTAATTCCGACTTTCTCAGGACAACAAATTCTCACTTTTTTTCCATGAAATCTCAAAGTTAAGGAATTCAGTGATTCGCGAATTTGCAGTTCAAAGATTCTGAGTATTGCTTATCGCAGATCAAGCCGCGGATTTTTATCCCTGCAAGGCTTCGATGATTTGTTTGATTTATATAGGCCCGATAAAATTTCTGAGGTCATAAAGTACGATGAATGGAATTCCAGCGTTTTTCATTGAAAATTGGTGATGCTCTCTTGTACATATCTTTTTTTTGCTCCATTTTCTTGTGCATTTTTGTAAGTTTGTCACATGAAAGGTATCCATTAAAATCTATGCCCCCATATGTCCATCTCTTCGGTAATTTCAGCTTGGCTACCAACAGAGATGATGTTATCAATTTTCGCGTTTACAGTGTGCAACATTAATGACTCCTACACATTTTTGACGTTGATCAGTGAAGTGCGAAAGAATGATAAACCTATAAAGGTGTTACCAAATTCTCGTTTTTTTTTCATTCTGACCGGTCGGTCACCAGTTTTTTAGGTTTGCAAGAGTGGAAGACCGATTAAAAGGCTCATTTATTAATTTGTTTGTTTTATTATTCGGCAGTAACTGGTGAAATAAGTTGTTATAGTTAGTATAATGCAAAAGCATATATCATTTCCAACTCCTCTAGCACGTTTCTGCATTTGTTTGGTCCGCAGACTGTAACATAAAAATACCTTTAAGTTCGTGTTTTGGTTAATTTGTTAGTGCCTCTTCAAACATTCTATTGCTGTCAAATTTTCTCTTTCGATAGTAACACGATGAATTACTTCTCCAGGATCCCAGTAATCGTGATCACAGGGTTTCTGGGGACGTAATTCATCCTAATCCTCGATCCGAGAGAGGATTGAGATGGGCTTACCTGATCCCGAAAATTTTCCCATTCCCCATACAACATAAAAGCAGGTGAAAGGAGCGCCAAGATGAATGTTTTTGAATAAGAAACAGTTGTGAGTTGATAGATGTGATTTTTGATGTGAAATAGTGATGCGTGTTCATAAGTTTTGCTGGTGAGTGTACACAGTGACTGCCATGATGGGTACACGTACCATTAGTGTGGCTAGTCGGATGCGTGTTGTGAAGTCGGCAAGACGACGTAGCGCATGCGTATCGGCGATTGATTCTACGAAACTCGCTTTCTCGTTGCCGTTTATGAACCACTAACCAACTCACTGAAGACAGTATATAACACAACTTGCACGTGCTTTCGCATTGCTTTGGCATACACACACTCCCCCTTAAATGCACACCCACGTTACTGTTTTGATATGCTCCTTCTCTGGTCATCCGTTCTTCCATTAAATGGCCATCGCAACGAATGCTATCTGCTAGTGTTAGTTGGCGATTGTAAGCTGTTTGTTCGCTAGTGCATCAATACGTCAGATAATTTATGCATGTTTGTGGTCACTCTCATTGAAGCTTCCGTTTTCATTTGTCGTACCTTAGGCCGAAGATTCGACGTTTATAGTCGATGGAACCAGTATTCAGCTTTAATAGTCATTGAATGCAACAACTCTGAGTTCTCCTCGCAATGGTTACTACTGAAACTGAATGAAAGTATTTAAGGTTTATGTTTGAATGCTTTTGAATTACTTCTATCGAGCGATGAAGCTTGAGAATGTATTTTGTCTGTTTTTTTTTTTTTACGTTTTACGTTTTCAATTTTTACTCAGAAATTGAGCACTAATCATTTCGTAGACAGTTTGCACTCAAAAAAAAGCCAAAAAAGAAAGTATAACTGAATGGAGACTCGTATGCTGTACTTGCATTAACATTGAACATTAGCTTTGTTTGTAGTATCGCCTTTTTTGTAATGCTAAATTTGTCGTACTTCTATGGATTTTTTTTTTTTTTTTTTTTTGATAAACAACGGCAATTGCTCATCATTTATTTTCACTTCTCTGATCCTTCGCAGATACTATTCTATTTTTCTCGATTTTTTAATCTCTTCTTCTCTATTATTACTATTTATTTACATTTCTGTTTAATGCAAATTTTGTTTTATTTGATTTGGTTGAAAAAAATAGAAAACATTCGAGAAATATTTTTTTTTATGACCACAATGAGACTTAATTGAGCATAGTCGAGAAGTTAAACTGCATCAATAAAAGGGAATAAATCCGATCAATGAGTGTATAACTCACTCTGAATATGACGTCATCCGTAGAATATATTTTCCTCTTTTATTAGTTTCCCATCAAAATTATGCGCTCTTTTTTTTTTTTTTTTGGAAAATCGCACTTGAATATTTCATTGAATTTCTCAAACTTCATCATCGGAGCATAATCTTCACATCTTATCTATTTCTACAATATCTTTTTCAAATTAATTTTTGTTGTATTTTTTTTACCAATTTCCACATTTCTTTTTCAGTAATCTTTCTTCTAAATCTAACTAATTTTTGAGATTTTTTTCTTCATATTTTTCTCGCAACGTTAATTATCTCAGCGATATCTTTTCTATCTTTTTCTATCTTCTTCATCTGTCTCGCTAATTTATGCAGCATATTTTTTTACAGTATTTACTCTGCTTCTTTGCAGTTTATAGATTTTTTGGAATGTTGCCAAGTAAATAAATTTCTTTGTAGTTGAAAATCTTTAATGATGGAAAATTTGTTCATAATTGTTCAAAAAAAAAAAATGTTCTATTTTATTCCTCGTATTGTTATGCATCGCATTTATCATTGTTTAGAAAATTTCAATATATGCATGTAAATTTGCTAGACAAAACCCACTTTGCGTATGGCATCGAGCATACTTCTATTGAAGCGCTCATGTCAATAAGCACATACTTTTTCATCATCAAACAAACTGAAATGCTTCATTTTAAAATGGATAAAAAACCAGTAAAAATTTCCCTCGTAAAGGAATTTTATTAATATCTTGCAGTATAGCATAGCAGGATGTTGTTTGTAGTCTAGTATGCACTTCTGCTTGCTCGGTATCCTCGTCTATTTAAGAGCTCGATATTTTTCGGTTTGGAGGTCTCACGCTGAGAACAAGAACCTCGGAGAGAATCCCTTCATTTTTAATTCCGTTCATTTTGATTTCTTTAAGGAAAGAAATCCATAAGTTCAATCAAATTCGATGAAATGCGATTTGACTCATTATTGAATTGAATTGACTGGTACACATTGATTGCAGCCATTAGTTTCTACTTAAATCATCCGTTTGTATTCTTCGAGTAGCTTCAGTGGCTGCACCAGTATCTCAACCTTTCCGCTAATCAGAGACGTTACCTCCAAACGTACGACAAGGTTGATTGCCAGCAACCGTTGAGACGATTCGAAGAAAAACAATAGTTGATATTGAATGGGCATTATTTACTCACATATGCCTATTAGGAATATTTTTATTCCTCCCCATAGCTTTGATGTGTATTTCCCTTTTGTATTTTATTTATAATAATTTTATACTATTGTCGAGAAGGAACTTTAATTCAGTAAGCCTTCACTGTTATGTCTGATAGTGCAAGCACTCAAGAAACATTAATTTGTAATTAGTGTACTATCTTATCAGATGTGTTTTCTTGGCGCTTAGGCTCTGTCTCGGCCACTATACTTGATACCTTTGTTGTAATCGCTATTTTTTCTTTGCTTCTACTCATTTCGAGCTTGAACAGTTGGAATTCCCGGCCAGGACTATAAGCTTTATGATAAGCTAAGTATGAAAGCTCGATCAACTATATCATCGGTAGGATGCGTTGTTGTTCGCCAAGAGGGTGCTCTCAGTATTATTTATTTTTCGAAAGTTGCACACAATCAATTAGTGGGATTGTCATTGTATCAAGGTGGCTATTTATTTGTTTACAATCGTTTTGTGGCTAATCCTTGTTGTATTCACAGTGTTCCGTTTTGCTTCCATGGTCATCGATTTGCAATTCATGTACTCATCACTCTTTTATACCACTCTAATGTAGTCATTTTTTTTAACATTGTATATATTATACCTGTATGACGTTCCTGTTCGTCCTCTTTTCTCTTTATGTTTTTCTACTAAATACCAGCCTTCTATTTGGGAACCGTAATGCGCAATTTAGTGGCACTGGCTACTGTGTTCCGATAAGGTTTCAATATAAACCGCTACTTAGGCCGTACGACGCTAGTGTCTTTCTAAATTCCCGTCAGGAGTTTAGTATAAATGGGTACCCGGCAGACGGTATTCACATGCACTCACATTATTCGAATCTCTCGTCCATGTTTTATGGTATTGCACCATGTAAGTTCGTCGAGGATACTCAACAAATAAAGGAACATCGCGTTGCAATCTTCAACTTGGGAAATGTGTATAAAGTGACAGATTATATTAAAGGCGTTGTTTTATGATGCATACTGCACGTTTGATCACATAAAGGACTTTTAGAAAACAACAAAAATGTTCAATTTTACCTGAAGAAACTCGAACTGTCTCTGTTAATGCTGTATGATTTCAGTCTTTTCAATCTATGTAGCCGAGAAAACGGAGGGGTTCACCCTCCCCTTTTCATCCGAATGTCAGAGCTCACCTAGTTTTGACTGATATATGCTAAGAGTAGGATGATTTTTCCCAGCAAAGCCTTCGTAATTTTTTTTTTTTTTTTTTTGGAATTTCATGTTTCCCTTTTCTATGGACTCTAAAAGTTTTGGGAAGGGGAGGAAATAAGCAATTAAAGTGTGCGTACTTTTGAGAGTCATCCAGAACGAGGAGATCGAACCCTCTTTGAAAGTTCGGAAAACATGTTTTCTCTAGCAAAAAGGTTCTTCCCTTCATTAGCCATATCTGGTCTGTGCGGAGCATTCGATCGTGACAGTTGGCCATTATTTGTTTTGTTTGTGTTTGCAGTGCAGGTGTTCACTGTCTCGAAGGGGCCTTCGCCACGTGAAATGGTAAGTCAGGCGCCCGCGAGGACGGGGGAGCTTTTCATCCCCGCAGAGGGACTTGAATTCCGAGAATCCCTCGCGCGGAGCAGGAGTCCCAGAGAGCGGTGCCTCCGTATGGGTAGAAGATTGGGAATGCCCAGTTTAGTCACAAGACTTTTCACATCGTTCATGCTGTTGTGCCGTATCGTTTTCATGGGAAGCTGCAATAGGAACAATTTTTGAAAAGTTGCACTCTTGGCATATCATTGGCAACTCGTTTGAATTAGAAATCATGGCTGAATCGCAAGATGCATAATTTTACCAAACGCAGTTGCATGCTTTGTTGAATGCATATTTATGCAGAATTTTAGGAACTCCTCACAAAGAAGGGGTATTCGCTTCGTGGCTAATGAGAGGGGACTGTGATAATGTTATGTTGTGTTGGAATAAGTAAGTGTATTGAAGACCACTTTCCTGTTGCAAAAGTGACAGAAAATAAGATGAGCAGTGTGCTTATTTGACGTGTGTGTGCTAAGTAGTGAAGTTGTTAGGATTAGTGTGCTTTAGTTCTTGGCAGGTCATTCATTATTATTTGAGCATTCCTTTTTATGATCGCTTATTAATTTGGGAAATTTTGGTCCACGAATGATGGTGATGCCACCATCACCATCAGCAAATGCCCATAACCGTGACGTCATAATATGGAAATGAGTTTGTTTAATCTCTGCTGTGAAACGTTGAGAATGGCAACGAAACCGAATAGACGGGTGGAATAACGAGCTCTCGAAGGTGGCATCACAATTCATCGTGCTATCCGTGCCTTTTGTAATACCTGCATTCTGCGACTTATTGGAGAATTTTTTTTTTTTTTCAGCTTGCAACCGCAGTTTGCGCTTCTAACATCCGTCACAGAGATGACGAAAACCATCGAGGCGCCCGTGGTCTAAAATTTGTGGTTCATCTTGATGCGGTGGGAAGGGGAAGGGGGCGGTGAACTCCGAGCACTAGTTTGCGCTTCGAGTAGCAAGCACGAGCTTCGATATGCCAGGGTATTAGCGTTTAAGTGTAATATCAGTCGTTTGTAGTATATTTATGCAAATTTTGCAGGTAAGTCCGTAAATACTCTATGTATTCATTTTGCTTTGTATAGCCTTTTGCATTCGTTCACTCCAGCTTGGGGTTGCAGTTTTCAAATTCGGCCTGCTCAATTGCTATTCTCTTTAAACATTTTTCATCCTGTTGTCTCAGTGGCTTCTGAAAACCTTTATCTGTTATAGGGCCACCTCCTATAAAATTAAGTACCAATGGATTATTTTTTAGAGTATTTTTGTACGCAGTCGGTTTATTTCAAAAGATTAAATGCATTGTGTAACTCTCATTGCGCAGCCTTATATTCTTTTCTCGTCACTATGCACTTGGGCATTTTTAAAAAGTGTTACATTTATATCTGCTGCCATGACGAGCAATATTTGTCGCAATTCTCATTTTTTGTCTCGCTAGCTCGGAAGAAATGATACCGGACATGCTGAAACTTTGTTTATCACTAGGCCACTCTCCTCCTTTTTATTTTTTACTTGTAACTCATAACTCCATCGGTCGTGGAAAATGCTATTGCAGTGATTTTCGTTTTTACGGAAACTTTATTTGGGATTTTGCCAACAGCATTTCTCTATCAAATTATTTCTATCGAAAACAGTGAAATTTAGACCTGTTGAGTTCTCATGCATTGAAAAAGTCCTGTGTAAAGACGAATGTGTTCTGAAGTAGCAAACTTTATTAAACAATATTATTGGCGCATAGCATTATAGAGATCAATTCGAATGGCGATACGATTATTGTGAATTTTTACACGTGTAACATTTTTAGGCAGGTATTTTTACTGTTCCCGAGTTTGGTAACCACCTGGAATAATTAATTTCTGTTTGAACGAGAGAACCAGGAGCAACCTGCTGGACGTTGCAAATGGATTAGCCTTAGATAGCCGATCATAAAATGCATTCACTGTGGAGATGATTTCTTAGAAAGTACATGTTACCTTGCTATCATAACGGCGCACTAAAACCCCACATTTTTGAATAGCACTTCACAACTTCGAAAAACATCTGACTCTATTCGCTTGCTTCATTTGATGTAAAGAATAAACCAAGGGGTGTCGGCTAATGGTTTAGACCTTTTCAGCATTCCTCTTCCTCCCATCTTCTCGAGTTTTTATCTTAAAATTCAAACAGATAATTCTTGCTGCCATTAGTACTATAAGCGCTTGTGGTGGATGCCTTAGAAAGGTTTGATTATGCCAGAATCAACTGTTCATTCTCTTGGGATTTTTAAAGAATTTATGACTCTAAGACCATCTCATGCCGCACCTATAGAAGCGCTGAACACTATCTCGTCGCTGCTCTTCCAAGAATTTTTTCTAACTGCTGTCTTACCTCGAAAAAAACTTCCTAGGTGTCTGAAACACCAAGATATTGCACTCGGTTGGTGAAGAAGTTTGCCAACGAGGAGGCAATAACGCAGCGTCTCCTTTTTGTTCCGTCTAGGTCAGTGGTCTGGTTGAATGGCAACAGCTCGTTGTCGTTTCTACAAAAACTCGCGTTTGCGTCGTGGGCAGTTAACCCATGTTGCTCCACTGTCGGTCACCTCGGCGCACGTTTTGTGTGTCGCTCGTTGGCTAGTTGTCGCTCCGCTGCGTCCCACCAGTCAATAGATTTCTTCGAACAATTAGTTGCTTATCCTTTCATCCTAGCATCTTTGTGTGCCCAAAGTTTTGCTACCTATTTGATTGTTGCATCTGGCTAATTCAGTGCATGTGATCATATCTTAATGCTGAAACTCGAGTTCCAACTTTATTTTCCAAATGTTGCCTTAGCATGCTGTTGAAGAAGAATGACCATCCTGATCTGAAATAAGTCGTCATATAGAAAATTGGAGCTTCATTCGTCTTTGCGGTTGCACTATTCGGTGAAGAAAAGTTCGTTAAAATAGTATATGTTCGATGGTAGACTTAAGTTGCCTTTAGCGAGAAGTACTAGCATAACCCTTTTCGGAGGTATGATGGTTTCTTTTGTCTAAATCTCAATCTGGATGATTTATAGAAGTCCTCTGAGACATAAGTCGGCATGGTGGAAAAGGGTTGAAGGTTTGTCGATTAAAGGCAGTCGAAGGCGATAAAAGGGATTGGGGATTGCTGGGGAACGTGATGGTAACGAAAGCACGAATGGGGCTGCACCACGGCTTTGATGCTGGAATAAGACTCCACGCCACTTCCTACACTCGACTGTGCTCACACAATGATCTCCCACTTCAATGACGACTCGTCAAGGCGATCAGCAGACCTCCGGCGACTCATGCAACTATAAATGAAACTGAAGCGTCGGAAATAAGCTGCTGTAATTGCCTGTTCTTGGGATCGTCTTGGGATTTTTATAGAGCCTTCTCTTTGGATATGGTAACGAGTCATGTAAGACATTGTTTGAGGCTATGGTGTGATCTTCACGATCATGGTTAACAAGCCTCGGCCACCTGATCTTTGATCATGCCTTCCGCTTTGCTTCGCAAACATTTCTTCCAATCTCCCTCATAAGTAGGTTGTGAAGTAAGACTCCGGAAGTGTTCTTTCGATTCCCAGCAATTTCTCCTGACAATAGTAGACCATGGTGCTGGGCCCTTGTCACATAATGGCGTTTTGCCAAAAGCCTAGCGAGATAATTGGAAAACAGTAGCAAGTTAGGCCATTATTCACTGGTTGTCGTGTTCACCTTGCGGTTACAGTGATTTATAAAAAATAAGGGGAAATACTATATGCTGACATTTTCAATCACGAATGTAATATACGGCGAAAAAGGTCTGGGTAGTACGTCTTGCATGATGATAAAAACTGAAATAACATCTTTTTTCTGCTAAAAATCTGAAAAAAATGTCTAATTTTTCAGGTGCATAGCATTTTGTTTTATGTGCTCACAACACCAGTATGCTCACCTTGGTTACCTGCTTTGATAGTTCATTTCCGCCTTATGAATTAGTTCTGATTGACACTTTAATACTGCTGTTTATTTTTTATTCCTTTTAAGTTTTTATGCATCGTAATAGAGTGGAATAGTAAATGAAAGAGTGGTAGTGGTGTTCCATGAGGATACCTAGGTAGGTACGGATGTTAACGATGAGTTTTCTAATGAATGAATAGCGAATGTTTCGAATGATCAATATTAAGCAACGAGCGAGCCAGTTTGTGCAGCTCCACGACTCGTTAATTCGATGTATGTTTGCGTCTTCGGAGCGCTGTGTGACGTTCGAGCGGTCACCTCGGCATCCCATATGACGTCTTTAATTCGCCTGTCTGCACGTCTCGTTCGATATCAGCACACACACACACATACACACACACACATACACACACACACATACACACACACACACACACACACACACACACACACACACACACACACACACACACACACACACACACACACACACACACACACACACACACACACACACACACACACACACACACACACACACACACACACACACACACACACACACACACACACACACACACACACACACACACACACACACATGCAGCCATGTACACATACACACAGACATACACGCATACGCAAAGCATATGTAATAATTGCTAATTCTGCAAAAGAACCAAACGTTGCGGAAGTCAGGAATGTTTTTCTGTAGAAAAGTACGTCTGTTGCGTAAACGAGCAAAGCGTATCAAACACATCTCGCTTCATCAAACACGTATGTAATCAAATGATAGTCTATTTTCACAAAAGAATCGTAAACCTAATGAGATGTAAACAAGGCGTTGAAGTGTTCGGTCATGAATTAGCAGAAGAATAGAGGACTGAAGTAAGTTGTTGCGTTATTTGTATGTTTTTGGGTCGAAGAATAGAGGGTCGAAATTCATGACATCATCAAGTGTCGTTATGAGGCGGGAAGGTGCATAAGACGTTTGCATGTACAAGTGATGTTGATCTGCACAATCAACCCTCAGTATCCTATTTTCTTGGTTCGCCTGGATTCGGAACGAAAATTGGTGGTATCAAATGGGCAGCATAAACGGATAATGCTAGAAACTATTCACTGATTGCTGTAAAGACACCGATGCTGAATGAGGAATGTTATTAAGAAGTCCCAAAATGACGAGCCGATAGGTTTTTGGTAGAGAATCGCTTTCGATGCGGTAGCCATGTTCATTCTTAATGCAACCTCTCAAAAGCCAATCGGAAATTCGTTGAGTATCCGCTTCCATCTTTGTTGCTGTCTCGTGGTTCCGCTTCTGTTTTTCTTTGTTTCCGTAAGCTTGTGTTTGCCATTTCCACATTTGTTTTAATCTTATTCTCGTTTTTTAAAGTCCATAAGAATACCTGTAATCTATAAATTACAGGTATTAAAGGTGAAGTGTGTAAAATTAGTTGTGGAGCACCCTAGCATCTCTTGTAGCACTCTAGCTCCCGCATGAACGCGCTATATCTTAATTGGCGCATTCTTTTATGCAGATCGGTCGGCCTACATAGTTGAGTTCGGTGCACTGCTCGCATTGTCGATGTGACGTCGCTCTCGATAAGATCTGAATTTCGCCCCTAACGACGACTGCTTAAAAGATCTAATGCAACGCTTGTTGGCGAGCAATTTTCTATTCGAACGACTAGAGTGAAATGAAAGCAATTTAATGGATCATGTGATATGAATTATAAACCATCCCTATCGATAGACATTTTCGTCGTTTCGTTTTGTCAACTTGACGCTTTTCGACGTTCGCGTTGAATGCGCACTACAAAACGTGTGAATAGCGTCAGCTGGGTGCTCAGTTCGCCATTATTGATTGTGGTATCCTTGTTGAGGAATTGCCTTTTGCTTTGAATTGCTAGATTGTAAGTGCGTTTGTTGCTCTCTTTTTTACGATGCTGGACGTGACTAATTGACTAAGGAATAAAAATTGGAGCAAAATATCTTATTATTTATCTAATAAGGTCTCATCTTTTGAGAGTAAAATCAGTGAATTTTTAATGCAATTTATGAGGAACACCTTTTCATAAATGCTTTAAAAGTATGCGGTTGATCGATATTTGAGCATTTCGATGGTTTTATATGCATTGGATTTTTGATAGATCTTTCCTCTGAACGTTGACATATTCAAGAAATTTGCATATTGAGTTGTTTTGTCTCAGGCAAACGGCAAAATATGTTTCCCCACACCGTTGAAGTTGTTCGCTGCTGCATTTTTAGTGATTTTAGCGAATTTCATGTTCTGGTGTTTTCTATCATCGTTTTTTTTTTTTTGACTTGTATGGTCTTGTTCTCCAGGATCTGTTCATGGAGGCATCCACCAGTTGGAAAGTGATATGGAGGAAAACACGATACATGCATTCTTTCAATACAATTTTCAAGTAATATTTAAATTGTGTGACAATGAAACGAATTATTGCAAGTTTTTCGCTTATAGCTCTTTTCTTACTTTACAACACTTAGTACAACAATTCAGTGTTGCAGATTCGAACTTCATATTGGCACATTTCTTAAATGAGTCGAATAACATTAGCGCATTTAAGTCTTGCTGCGAATCTTTCGCGAAAAGTTGTTTTCGGTGAAATGCCAAATACCTTTTTTGCTCGTCTTGAGCAGCTGAAATTTGTACCATCGTATTTAGCGTGTCATTTTTTTGTATCAGTTAGTCCATTTACAAAGCGCAGTTGTTTGGATGCATGTGAGCCATGATATATATATATATATATATATATATATATATATATATATATATATATATATATATATTTATTAATTTATTTGTTTATTTACTCGGCTGTAGATCAAATACTGCCTCGTATAAGGTAAGTCAATGAACGCAGACAGCATACACGCAGATCAGACGACTACCCCGCATGTGTCGTGAAGCTAACCTGAAGCGGGATCGGGCAGATATAAAAGAGGTTGATGTGCTCATGTATTCATTTCAGCTTCTAGATTGGTGTTAAGGGCAAGTGGGCCTAGGGTTAACCGTTGGAGTGCGCGAAGCGGCTGGCGGCAGCGTAGAGTTCGACTGCGGGTTCTCCTCGGCGATTCGAGGTATCGTAGTGTCCCTCCGTTTCTGTCACCTTATTCGCCCCTATACCTGTTGTCTTGCAATATATATATATATATATATATATATATATATATATATATATATATATATATATATATATATACATTATATATATACATATATATATATATATATATATATATATATATATATATATATATATATGGATGTGTATGTGCTTGCCTCAGTCTTTCGCAATTTCAGGTTTGAAAACGCTTCAGCTGGAGTACTACATTCTATGGGTATAATCAACCGCCCATAATAAGTTTCATGTTCACCTATCACTGTCTAAACGACGCAGTCACTTAAATACTGCAGAAAGCTTGCATACGTTTTGCGTCTAGTCAGCTTGTCCTTAACAACTGATTGTGCCATAAAAACCAACTTTCTGAGCATATCTACTCAAGAAATCAAATCTTTAAGATGTTATATGAATCCATTGCCGTGTATATTTTATTATCTGTGAAGGGTATTTTATGCACATAATTAATTCGATGCACATAATTTAGAAATCCTATATCAATTTCTTTATGAAATCCTTGTTTTATTCTTTATGAAATCAATTGTTTTATCGTTTTTACTTATCATTTCATATAACCACCGTGGTAGTTTGCCTTAGGATCTCTATCTATCGAAACTTGCGTAAATATGTCTCTTTTTTTTTCATCTGCGTCAACATCATTTTGTAAAACATCGAACGATGCGCAGTTGCTTCCACGTTTGCCAGTCAATCTCTGATGATTAGATTCGACGAGTTCAAAATGTTCTTTAATCGCTGCCATACCTTCGTATTGCATTTTCTGTCTTTGACGCCCCTCTAGGATGACCACATTGTGTGGTCCACATGATGTCCAAGAGAAGTAAAATTCATGAATCTCTTTCTGCTCTTGTCTGCTTCCATAATGGAGCTATGAACTTTTCCAAAATCTCCTTAGGTCTACGTCTTCCTCCCCTTTCTCATTCTAACTTTAGGCACTTTTAGGGCAACCGCTCCATATTGCAGCTATTGGTCGCATGATAGTTGCCGTTTTATTCATAGCGCAGTGAAATAACCGGATGAAAATAGATGCTCACCTACATAAATCGTGAAGCAGTGCCGATTGAGGGATTGTTTTTGCAATTTTTTTTTTGGGGGGGGGGGGGGGATTTTCGCAATATTTGAATATTGAGGGGTTGTTTTCGCTACATTTTCATTTATTTGAAAAGCATTGAAGTATGAAATATGCGAAAAAAAAGCGAATAATTGAAAAATCGGCGAATAAAATTTTTTGGGCAGCAAACTTAACTATATTCAAGAGACACAATCGGATTTGAATCCGATCCGTTTGCTTTGTTTTCTCACCGATGTGCTGATATGAATATGGGCGTTTGCGTTGTTAGGGAGAGGCTACAAACGGCTCATTTGCTCATTGCTGCTCGTCGCTTCACTCTCTATCGCAGTATATCACTTATCAAAAGATTCTTAAATTGTTTATGCTATTTTTTCCTCATATCTTATGAGCTTGTTCACTTTTTGAATGTGCATCCACAAGCTATTAGATCTTGTGGTGCTCTTCCCATGGATTACTGTTTTCCAGTCTTCGAGTTCTTCACATATGATAGTGAAGCTCGTTTTAAACGGCAGTACTTCGATCAGAGTTTTATTGGAGGATGAGTTCAAAAATAACACCATTTTCTCGAGATTCCCGGTCGAAAAAATAAGCATTCCACAAAATCCTACTAGTACTCCACAAAATCCTTTATCGGTGATTAGCAACTGCCACTGTCCTCTTTTTACACGTTTTTAAACTTACCGAAGAATTATACTGCGAATAGTAATGACGAGATACAGGACATCAGTCGCAGCCGTATGGCTACTGTTGGCAGCTCCCTTCATGAGAGGTGGTGCTGCTTATGAGTGAAAGGAGTTAACATGATGTGCATTACTTCCTCATCGTTTGTTTATCGTTATGAACGCTTGTTTACCTCCATGAGTTCCTCATCTCTTTTCGTGCACTTTGCATCCGAGGTGCTTCGATTAGTCGATTGCATCCTGTCGAATCTGCGTTTGTTTGCTATCGCTCTATCCAGTGTTGCATTAGAAAAGTCTTATATTTAAGCATTTCTATTCATACTTTTCTGCTTCAGGTGATTAACCGAACTTGTTCTGCCTCTCTTTTAACATCCGTTGCACAATATTGCTGAACGAAACAGGATTTCTATGAAACTTTAGAAGTTGCAAACGTCGTAGTTTTATTTTTTCCAAATCTGTTTCTGTGTCATGCCGCGGCACGAATACGAGAACGTGATATAGTGATTATTGCAATCGCTAAATTGTGATACCGATCTCGAAATTGTTTCCTAATAGGTGAGGTGGGGGGTGACGGGGAAGGAGATGGGTTGGGTACAGGTGATATAATGAGTAGATTGGCAACAAGTTGACGATGGTGTAGCGTGTGAAGATGTTTAGGGAGTAGCTTCGGGGGCAAGCAAAAGCAACAAGCGGGTGCGTCGAGGGGCGCGTTTTGGGCTCGTCGAATAAGCGTTATTTTATGTGCGGCCAGCCTGCACTTACACTCAGCGCCCGCCGCGCCACGCTCTCTCCACCGCCGCACCGTCACAGCGCCCTTTATTCTCGCATCGTCTTAGACGCGTCCCACTTCGCCATACCTTTTATATGCGGCCGTTGCTTAACTGTCGCTCGTTTTCAACTTCTTCCACTACATTTAATTTCACTCCATTCTGTAATGCTATTGTCATTATGTGTGCCACTCTGCTAAATTTCCCACCTTTAACGTATACCTTTATTTGAAAGGAAAGCATTACAGGTATATCACCGGGCACTGTTTTGTATATCCGCATAACAAGTTTTCTTTGAATGCTTTCATCGTAAACAGCGGCTCTTCAGTAGATTATGGATCGTCGAATTGCAGTTCATGCCAGTGCTAATTCGAACAGATGTTTTCAGGATTTTTTTTTTTTTGGAAAGATTATGCTTAGGTTATAATCAGCTAGGTGAAGGGTTTCATAGATCAGAAATGTTTACGGGTATTCGATTGTTAGGATAGGCCATTTGCGACCTCTAGGAGGTCGCAAATGGCCTATCCTAACAATTCATCCTCTAGGAGGATGAATTTTTGTATTGTTTGATAGTGTTAAACACTTTTTCATAGTAATTAATAACGTTTTTTTTTCTCCCTTTACTAAACATCTGTGAATTCAGATGGTCTAAAAGCTCCTGAACTTGTTAGCTGAAAAATATCGCCTTATTCTCTTGCCGTTCTTCGCTTTTACTTAGGAAATAAAACTGTCCTGTTTGCACGGAAGATTCTTCATTCTCTACTGCAATCAGTCTAGGCAGAAAAGTCTTGAACATAGCTGAAGGTGTACCTGTGGTTCCCTCGTCTTACTCCTTTCGTTGACGCCACTACCTTTTCTGTATGTTGCTGAAACCTGGTTTATGATATGTGGGAATGACAATGAAAAATTCAAATGACGGTAAAAGAAAATATCGCCTATTTGAGCTCCTGAATGAATTTCTGATCAAACACTCATTATTCTTCAGAAATCCAGAAATTTATTTCATCTTTTTACATTGCCTGCTGTCTGTATTGGTTCCGGGTCAAATCCTCTCCGGCTTGCGATCGTGATAGTGAAAAATTCTAGCCTATGTTCATACAAAAAGCGGCTGAATTTGGCCATAGTCGGTTTGAAGCTCGTCTTGTGAGCGTGATCAAGTCTAATCTACCTTTATATGACCATGATGAAAATCTGACCGCGGCTGCGACCATGATTGGAACCAGGGCTAGGTTTAACTTGAAAGTGTCTTTCGTTTCGTTTGATGTTGCAGTGACGTCGCATTACGTAACAACTTCGCGTTCTTGTTTTCTATTGTATCGTATCTGTGCTAATTTCAGTGAGTTGCAGTTTGTGAAGCACACGACAGCCATCGTCCGAGAATCGAACCGATGTCAATGCTAGTTTAAAAATCTAACGTTGTGAATACCTGAGAGGTGATAGTCGACAGCGGTCGGCTGACGATCGATCCTGCCCCATCAAGCATACACATAGGTCGACGATTCAAATATGGCTACGACGGCAATCCTACACGCAAACGATGTGCACAAAAGCGAGCAGTCCCCAGTAAGTGTTACTAGTTGCTGAGAGAGGTGTTGCTCCGAGTGCACGCATCCAGTCTATACGATAGGCAACAGTGCAGTTGCAGCTCGTGCTAAGCAGTGAATGGCGCGTTAGAACACGGAACGTTGAGAAAAAAAAAAAACGCGCGTAAATTGCAATTTTATAACGTTTATATGATTTTATTTGCTGTCAAAAACTTTTCAAAGAGCATTTTTCGTCTTTACTTATTTTTATTTCGCTCATATTTGTTATACTTCATTTCCTTCATATAAATGCATATATATATATATATATATATATATATATATATATATATATATATATATATATATATATATATATATATATATATATATATATATATATATATACGTAACTAAAAATAAAACGCTGGCGTTAGAATGCTTGCTGCAGTCATCTAAATGTTTTTGAATAGATATTTTTTGATTCGGTTTTTCGGCATCCTATAGGGTCTAAGAAGTTGCATTTTGAGCATGCAGTAACGTTTCTATTAATTTCTATGACGCGAGAAGGAAGTGTCATTAAATGACTATTGGGAGAACATAGGATACCTCATACTTTGAGATATTCGATAAATTGCATTCCTCACTTTAAATTCTGTGTTGCTGGCATATATTCCCATGGCTTTGCAGCGATTACTTCCTTCTCTGTGCTGTTTTTGTTGCGTTGTCGGAGGTTTAAGATGGGTTTACGTTTTCTTGTGCTAATAACGCCGAAAAGATGAACTTTTCAAGGAATTCAAGGTTATAAGCTGCCCAATTTTGATTCATTTAGCATCAGCAAAAAACCTTATGTTCGGCATCCTTTTCTGCTTCCTCAATTCTCCTCAAGTTGCCGCTATAAAGTGCACCTTTCGAATGTCTACATGAAAGGTTTCTTATTTTGAAAAGTGCATCCTGTTCAGCAACGATGCTTTGTGACTATATTCGTTTTGTTTTTGACTGGCACTTGCATTGGACATTCAACGCACTAACAAAAGAAACTGTTTCACTCTTCGCATTGTGCCGATACGATATATGGCGTTTCAGCGTTAAACGCCTATTCGCATCACATCACAGTTGCATTTAAAAAACTCACTGATGATACACAAGCAAAAAACTAGCGTCAAATAGTTTGTAAATTCTTTGCTGAGTGGACTTAATTGACGAACACTCAAAAATATTCTCTTTTATTCAATGCTTTTGAGTAGTATCACAAATACACTTTTATCTTATCTTTGCTGATTGAATGCTGTTAAGCTTTAAATTCACGAATGGATAGATTTTTGCATGGAAAATTAGAATCAAGGAGTAGTAAAGGATCTCTTATTTAAAAGAATTGAAATAAGATGTTTTCAGACGTTTTTGTCGAAAAAAAAGTTCAAGAGAAGTTGCCGGAAATTTTTTTCTTCTTTGTTAAGTCCGAACAACGAGAAATGAGTCTGTTTCCAGGAGTCTTTTGGCCTATTTTTTAAAATAGATTATCGTATAATTGAAAGCAGCAATCAGCAGTGACCTTATAATGTTTCATGTATATCGCTAAAGAATAATTTTTTTCCTAAATGATAGTCATATATTTGTCTATTTATTAATGTCGTAGTCAAAACGTCTTTCTATTAAAATATCACATAAACCATACATATTGTTCCTTACTATTTCTAATATATGCGTTACGTCATAACGAATCTCTTCACTGTGAGTTTATCATTATTAATAACCCTTCAAAGCATTTCACTTCATCTGGCACTCTCTTTTTAGCCAATTGCTGATCTGATTATATGTAAATATTTATATTTATGTAGTCAGGTAAAAGCACATGATATTCTTCACATCAAATCTAGCCAACAAATAGAGCATTATCTGCCTGCTCTAGCAATACTATCGCAATGTTACCTCAAAAGTACATATGCTGATAATTAATTTCAATGATATGGCAGCTGATAGGAAAGGTGTTTAAATTCCATCTGTTTAGACATATTGCTCAGAGATTTCAGTTTTTCTCTCTTCGTCTATGCAGCAATCATTCGTCGTATAGGCGTCCTCTATATAGCTGTGTAAGGTTGCTACAAAAATAAACATCTACATAAGTCGCACGCTGTGGTCACTGATGATTTCACTTCTGTTGTATTACAGTGTTCGATGCTGATTCTATCGGCTGCCCATGGAATCTTACATGCATGAGAACTTAGGATTTTCTGGATCATTTAGGAGGTTTTTCATGCACCTTTGGATGCCGAGGTGGCTTTTAGGTATGGTATATTGGATGCCTACTGCGAGGTAGCCTTCTTAAGCGGGATAGCAAATGCGATACGAAGACGAAAAATTAAAAGCGGAGGAGTGTCGGCTGATTGTACTAGACATTGGCACAGTGCGGAAATTTCTTTCCGTCAGCCAGCGATATCCCTCCATTTGTTGCACCGCCCTTTCCCTAAAAAATTTGTCTACTGGATCACTAGCGATTTAACTGATCTGTCTTGGAGATTCCCTGAAATTTTCTTCGATGGGAAGAGTGAAGCGTTTCTTCGATGGGAAGAGTGAAGCGTTGCCACGCCGTCGGCTTTTTTATCGTTTTCATTCCTCCAATCGTAGGAAAAAGGCCTTAGATTCTAAAGTTCCCTGTGTGCGTGTGATTACCTTTTCTGTTTTCTTGGCAGATCTTGTAAAATAGCGGTTCATTGCACTCCTTTTGGTTCGAAAAAAATGTCTTTTCTATAGGAAGTTTTATGTATTCAATCCTGATGCACGGAGAAAGGTTTGAAGCCCTTCCCGCATGCCTATAATAAACGAAGAAATCTTGCTCTCTTTAGCTTATTGAACGGCAAGATATCAAAGCTCCTTAAAACGTTTTACTCGTATTTCAACTGCCCCCAGCTTCTAAGGTTCCTTAGAAATTACGTTCCTACGATCTACTAGCTGAGTAGATTAAAGAGCAGGTCTTTATGCTTTGTGAACTGTTCGAGATAAAAGCATGTTCCTCAGAACGTTTCCTGAAAATCTCTTTGTACTCGAAGGATATTGTGCCCTCTGGTACGCTCTGCGATTGTGTTCGTTACTTTGTACAAACGTCTTGTAGAGACCGAGTATGTGTGCTCATTTATTTTAGTTCGAGATCCTGTATGCCGACCCAGATGAAATTTAAAGAGTAAACAAAACCAGATGCATTTCAGAGTAGCGATCCGAAGGTCGCTTCCATGCCCTTCACCTTGCCGTTCTATGATCAAAAAAATTTCCCACCTTACTGAAACGCTTGGATTCATATCTCAACAAGGGCGAAAGATTTCAGCACAAAATATGTCAGTGATCAAAGTAGATCTTGTGTCCTGAGAACTCACTTTCATTTTCTTTGCTTCGACCTCGAAACTGTTGATTCCTCCGTTAAAGTGGTTTTTCGTGCGAAACAATGCATTCATTTCCCGGGCACTGGCAAAAATTGCAGAACCTCAGCTTTTGTCTAAGTGCAGTACTGGTGAGCATTGGTCATAAAGTCCATTTCAGATGAGGAAGGGCGACCATTTATTCACGAAGTCATAGGGCAGTTGCAATCTTTTCACTTTACGAGACATCTCTTGTTGAAGTGATATGGCAGTAGGTATGAAACTTGTTCACTAGAGACAAGTTAGCAAGGGGTTTCTTTAACGGAGCCAGGTCACATCCGTATTTCTAGAACTTCGATAAGCATCTTTTGCAACTGGTAAATCTTTTTTGTAACGCACCAGCAATCATGAAACTCTGCCTAGAAGGTAAGCTACGAAGTTTCGGTGCACTGATCAAGAATTTTGAAGCCTCATAATGTTTATTATAATGGAGCAATGGCCAGGCAGCCTGATCGGTGAAGAACTTGCTTTTATAGACCAAACAACATCCTTTTTTCTGTACTGTAAAATAACTCCGAACCCACAATATACAATATAGTGGTGATCGTGAGGTTGATTCAAGAATGTGAAAAGGATGCGTCTTTTGCGAGGTCAAGCAGCACCCTCACTGCTAGAAACTAGGCTTTTATTGAGGTGTAGGCTCTTACTGAAACTAGGCTGTTACTGAGCTGTAGTAGATCGTGAAGCTTGGCCTCAGAGGGGTCAGTTTCGCTTTCGGAATTATAACACCACCATTCGTTGAATATTGCCGAACTTTTTATAATATTTGAAGTGCTACTTTGCGATGATATGCGTAAGGCTAATGATAAGAAAATACTGATCTTTGGGAACGATTCTATTGGTCGCTTCGACGCATTACACCGCCTATTCATTAACCATTAACGTGAATCCACTCTAGCATTGATGTTGAAACTTGATTTTAGGGGGTTATCTTGCAAGGGCTTTCGTTTAGAAAGTCAACACTTTCGGTTTTCAGGACATTGTTGAAGTTTGAAAGTTAGTAATGAAACGGTGATCGTAGAACATAACCCTAGGAAACGGTGTGATGGCTGCCAGAAAGAAGTTGTTCGTTGCGAGAAAGGGATGTTGTGGTGAAACAAGAGCGTATTTTAGATTCGCATCGTTGTTTATCCCCGCGGTTATCCCCACTCACCGTATCATTCTGCAGTTGTAACAATGGACACTGCGCTCGAGTCACTTAAGCAATCCCTAAGTTGGCTTTTTTGCCAACTCGTCTCTTTGAGTTGTCTCGTCGTGAATCGTTTCGTGGATTAAGTTATTACTCTTTAGTCTGCTTCCTTTTTCTTCTGAAGCACTACAATTCTTCAGAATCGCGCTACTGTAAACATCCTAGTATTCGTACCAAATTTGAAATCAACTCCGGATATCCTGTTTTCCGAAAAGTTATTGTATCCTGGGCAACATTCAAGCTTGCCAGCGAAAGTTGGTGGAGGCGGGCAGTAAATTCAAAATCACGAAACTCTAGCTACAACTCGCAGATCCGAAGAAAATTGTTTTGAACTATCTAGTTAAGGTGTTTTGCTCAAAAACTGAAGTGAGACTAAGGCAATCACTTCCGCATTTCTTTTGCTTATGTGATTAATGTAATTCAATTTAACGCTGAGTGTTTTCGTATTGCACAAAATATATTTCCCTCAGTACGATGCACTTATGTTGATTGCTAAATGATATAGAGATGAGCAGAATTCATAACGTAGATGCTTTATTTTATCTTTACTAATCCCTTTTTTCTCTGTTGTACTCGAAAATCCCTAAATTGTAATGCCTCGTTGACGTCCTTCATCTCGCCTTTTCCAAATGCACAGTTGACCATAGCTATTTCTGTTACATTTATTGACATAGTATGAACGCCGTTTGTGCAAGCTAAGAGGATCAGATAGGTGCACAGTAATATATATGATGTTTTATTTGGGTTGCGCTTAAGGAAGTGGTGTGACGTTCTGGATGAGGCATAGCGCATTTTTATCAGGATTTAATTCTTAGAAACGAGGAAATTAAATGTGGTCGAGGTGTTGAATAAACACTAAAATGCTTTGTAAGGGTGGACGAAACACTCGACTTCTTTTTGGATCCTCTCCATTGCTATCATATATGCAGTTCATTGTGTCTGGACACATGTTTTGTCAGCATAGAAGGTTTGTTTTATGGGGCAGTGACGATCTACCTAGAAAGAGCGGTTCATTTATTGCTAAGAAGAGCAATTTATTCTGTGTTCCAGATATTTTATGTTTAGTTGCTCAATGTAGTAGCTTTCAGAAGTTTAGCTGAGGTGAGTTTGTAACCCGCATGGGAACTTAGCTTTAGTTTTGTATTGACTAGCGATCACATTTCCATGGTATTCGTCGACATCACTGTATTATCCTACTACAATACCCCTTGTAATATTTCATAAATCGGTCCCCAACAGTGAGGCGGTATTCAGGTAAACAAAGCAGTATCTTGCTTCCAACTGAAGATTAATGTACAAAGTATATACCCATATATGAGCAACAGAATTCAAGACAATTTCGTATCGGAATCAGCTGCATATCAATTTCTTCCTGACACAGCGCTTTCCATTCACTGCTTGGTACCTAGTTTTTGTGGTGTCTTTTAGGAACGCTTGCAAATTCGCATTTAAAACTGTATTATAGGGGCGAAGTACCGAGCATATGTGAATATATGTGGTGTATGTGTACACATGTCAGTTTCTATCTTTTAAATTTGGTAATAACCGAAACTAGTTTCCAGTTTTTAAGGAGATATCATCCTTCACATCAAGATCCGATATCAATCTTCAAGTTGCTCCTAAGACCTGAAACCTTGGTCGGGCATTTTCTGATTGTTTAGATGCAATAGACGAATATTTTCCAAGAACTTTGCATAAACGGCGGGTTTAAATAAAACATAAATAAATGTTATGCGTTTTCCATTATTCCTTGACTCTCTGTGAAGACGTTTGATATCTGATGAGCGGAATTGCAAAGGCGCATAGGGCACAAAGTGTTCTTATCTCCTTTTTTGTTTTTTTTTTTTTTTTTTTTTTTGATGGGCTAGACTAGAGCTGCTTTTTGACTTATTGAGAATTTTTATTTGAGCGTTCGGTAAGCACTACGAATTCGCCGCTAGTGCATGGTTACTCTCCAAATCAAATGTCAACGTACAACGTTACGGGAGTATCGCCAGCCGAGGCAGCTACGGCATCCACTTGTGGAAGCAGCTACCAGCAGCCAAGTTATCCGTTACAGCCTTCACGCAACGTCTACCAGAACTTGACACCTGAACCACCGTCCAGCGAGTCGGCGTCGCTTATTGAGCTGGGCACACCTGTGCGGATTGGCAACACACCCGTTACATCGAGCGCACCTTCTGCGGACGTTATCTACGTCCGCGATCCTTTCTACGAACCGCCGCGGAAGCGCACACCGAACACACAGCGGCCACCCCAATATCCCAATACTGGTAACCCAGTGTACAGCGGCGGTCAACTTGAGTTGCCGAGGTTAGCAGTGATATTTTTATTGTAAGGTTTCTCATCAGATTTTATCGCATGGTTGGATATTTAATGGAAACAACGTTGGTTGTTTACATAGCTCAAGAGTAATGAGTCGAAGAGCAGTTTTGACCCTCTTTTTTTGTTTTCCCTACTGCGGGGGTTTTCCCACAACCTTGGGTTTTTCTTTGGGAAATGCGAAAAATTCGCTTATTTTAGTTCGAATACTCCTTGTTTACTGGATTTTTTATTGCTTCAAATGTTTTAATCTTCTTTAAAATCAGTCTTCGTTGAGATCTCAGAGTGAGGTATTCTCCCTGGATTTAAAAGTTATTGAGTATGTAATCACAGGTGTTTATGTTATAGCGACTATCTGTGAAGTCTTTTTTCACCAGAGATTCCGCTTGCCAATGACAGGGATACCTCGAATTTTTCATCAAAAGTATTCGGCTTCTAGACAGTTGGAACTAAAACTTCGTATAAAGCTCCTCCCCTACCCTTCCTAAAACAATGCCTGTATTCAGCGGACTTCTGAAAACGAAATTATTCATCTTGGTCGCCACATTCCTCGCTCGTTTTTCCTCTCTTCCTCCACCATAAAACTCGGGAATTGACTTGTTTTTATGCGGCTGATGCTTAAGTATTGTTATCGCACGGCACTAGAACTTTGATAACAGAAATAACCTCCTTTTGAAACCCCTCTTCTTAATAAACTCTCAAAACAGAAATGTTTGTAAAATTGTAGCCGCTGAAGGTCTTATTCGAGGTTGCGCGGCACTCGCGGTGCAGTGGAGACAGAAATTTCTACTACATATCTTTTACGCTGTTGAATAATGTTTCATTTCTACTGAATACTGTGACTGCGATAATTTCCACCAATTTTATTGAGGCCTTTCTTTCTTTCCTTTTTTTGGTTTCTAGCGCAGAGTTGTTTGTTCTATATCTGTGTGGTCATTCGGGGTGTTGACTCCCAAGGAAATGACGAACTGCGCATATTTGAGCTTTGTTTCAACGCTTTTTTTTTTCATTCCAGTTTTATCATGAGTGTGTTGTTGGTATCACTATTCACCTTCTATATGAGTTGAATGGTATGAGCAAAAACTCTACCTGTAAAAGTCTTTAAGCTTAATCAAGCATTTTAACAGTTTTCAATGTTATTTTTGATTCAAATGACTGGAATGAGAATAGCATTTCAGCTTGCCGATGAAATGCTTTTTTTCTGCGCTGAAAAATTTCTTGTTGCCGCTTTTTTTACTCTGTTCCAATCGTTGAATGCCTTCCTCTCCTTTCTGGTTGAATTCTATAAATGCGATTACGCATTTTCAGTTCGGCTGATTAACTTCGCAAAATTCGTTCAGGTAAATAAACGCCTGTATAAAAGTTCTGAAATGATATAAATGTGTGATCGCAATACGTCGTCGAAAAGTGTCTCTACTTGGCACCACTTCTGCTTCGCCTTTATTTGCAGAATAAAATGCGACTGCTTTCGAACAATATGCAGCTGCAGAAGCATTTAAGTGCCATGCATAGATTTGTGTTATAAGAAGAAAAAATTAAAAATGAGTTTTAATTCCCGTCATATTAATTCTCTCCGTTCAGATTTGAGTATATTTTGTAGACCGCCTAGAATGCGCCATGAGAGGCGTGGAGGCATTTTTGGGATGCCCCTGTCACCAAGAAACCTATCGTGTGACCTAAAATCCCAGGCAGTTCTCAACATTCGCATCCTTAATAGTAGCGTTAATAGTAGCAGGATTTGTGGCAAGGCTTTCCTGAATTGACTTTTATCCGTGAAGTGATTGGGTCATAGGAAACCAAATCTAGGTAACAGTGCAGTTTGAGCATCTTCTGCTGTGTCGCAGTATTACAAATCATCATGTGGCATGTGCACATAATGGCTGATGCACTAACTATTAGAGAGCCGCTGAATGAAATTTTTGATCTTCATATATATGCATTTTATGATTACCTCTGAAATGTGTAATGATGAACGAAGAGTGTGGAGCAGATTATTTTCCTATGAACTTCGTTGCCGGCTTGTTATCGAGGGAGATCACTCCATTAGGTACACTACAGAAGAAGTGGCTTGGTATCTCCGAAGAATTTGCAGCAGATAGGAAATACGCTAAAGAATCCAGCCTGTTTACCTTTGTCCTACAGCTGGTCATGCTGTCGGCAGTGCCAGGTATCGCAGATGAAAGACCGTACACGCTGTCATTATTGTGCAGCGACAAATATGTAAACTTATAAATGGCGACAGCAATGTGCGGTTAATGTACACAGCCAAAAGGTAGCCAGAATTGCCACGGAATCAGACGCGTTGCAGCCACAACCGGAAAGCACCTAACCAGAGTTCTCCATGCGTTTGAAAAAGAAGATTGTATTATTTTATTCTACTACTTTAGATCGTGAAGCAGCATACTGTTGCAGCAACTGCAGCCAATCACGCTACCCAGAGCTGTCGTTTTTTGTTCTTTCTTATTGAAAATAAATGCAGAGACTACACAGTGAAATTGTTCGCTTTCCCATATTTTTATCGTTTCTTAAACTGCAGTGCATAAGCATGTATGTTATTCTTCTACAACATTTTGTATTTCATATCACTAAAAACCCATGGAAGGTGAACGTATTTATAAGGAAACCCGACTGTTTAAGGGTTGAGAGTTGCTCAAGCTCACGTTGAGTTAAAATAAATGGCGTCGGTTGAACAAGATGAATGTCATTTAATATTTTTTGTGTCCCACAAAAAGCATCTCTTTCAGGAATGTGCGTGTTCCATATCCTGAATCAGCGTTCGAGGCTGTTGCAGCTGTGAATAAGGCATTCGCAAGTTACACATCCGGTATGTGCATGCAGCCAAGGACGAGGCCAATGCCTTATATGACTCCGCAGATGCGGAGTGCAGCCTATGGGGTGGCCAGTATGCCAAATGGCATGTCACCATCATATGCATCAGCAACACCACCACCGAACGCAATGCCTCCAGCGTATGGTGTGCACGGAATGCGTCAGATGAGCTGCTCGAAAGCGAGTGCCTCGCAGATCTCTCCAGGCCCATACCAATTCTACCCGACTGCGAGCAATCCGATGCCTTCCGTTAAAAAGCAGTCTCCACTCACGTCGACCAAAAAAGCGAAGCAACAGGCGGCCAAGGCTCATTTCGATGGGCGGGTCACGCCAAAGAATGCTCGCAAGAACGACTACACAGGTGCACCTGTCAGCAACATCTATGAACAAATCCCCGACGCAGGCCAGTTAACTTTCTTTTCGTTGCTATTTTCGGACAGTGCTGACTGATATTAAAATTCTTATCTTTCTCTTTTGGCCTTTATTATATTGAAATTTTGAACTAGAATAAATAGTAGTTTCATCAGTGTACATTACGCGTCCTTCCAGTCAGACTTGTTTTGTCTTCGTAGAACATCGTGGCAAGAAAAAGCCATTTTTAAATGAATATGAAATATGAAAATTCCGCTGGAAGAAACAAAGCTTCCGGAAAACTCGCAATGCGTCAGAAATTTTCTTTGCCTTTTAACGTCGTCAGCCTTTTCCTCTTTCCTCTTATTGGAATACCTCTAAAATGTCTTTAATTGGTAGACTTCTTCATGTTTCACTTTATAGTGTTAGTAAAACACTCCTAAGTGATGTTTATGCCTCGATAAAATTGTTGCTTTCCACATGTTTATTGTGGGACCTCTACGAATGTGGTCCCCAATCTTTTATTTCCCACAAGCTTCTTTAATAAATGTTGAGCAATGAGATTCATGTTGAATTTATCAAAAGCATCCCACATATAGGAGCACTTGGAATTTTCATCGAATTGGTTGTTTTCACTCAAAAAATAAAAAATAAATGAATAATATAAAAAATAAAAAATTCAATTATTATGCGGAAACCTATGCACTTAATTTGCATCGTTTACCATCATTCAGGTGTGTATTGCTGCTCTTTTTTACTAAGCTCACGCTCATTGCTTAGTTTACGAGTGACAGTCGCAAATTTCAGTCATGTTTTGACCTTTACTCGAAATTCGATAGAAAAAAAAAAAAGATAAAAAGGAGAGAAATTTTTCACATTGATTTTCTTCTTTTTAGCTGATCCAAATTGAGTGATGCAAAAATGGTAATATATATTGAATCGTATGTATGTCAGAAAAAAATTCTTCGCCTTCACCTCGCGTTGATTAGATGAAAGGGGATGAATTTCGCTTCTGATTATGGTACTCTATTATAAAGACACAAGTAGGAAGATGAAGCTAATCATGTAGAAAAGCATTTATACATTTTTATTTACTACACAAAGCCTTAGAAAAGATATTCTTGAATTTTTAGCGAGACCTTCGACTAGTGCAGCTCCGAGTTACGCTATGATGGCACCGCCGATGTCGGCAAGTACGGGCATGGGCATGATGCGTGCCCCCTCCCCTTCGATGTCTAGCCCGTCCACCTCGCAAATGATGACTCCCAATGTTCGACATCCATATCCTTATGATGCTTCTTCGATGACGCCCACTAACCCCAACATGCAGGTAATGCCTATATGTGCATTTTCTCATTCTGAGTTTTTTTTATTTGTAGATTCAGGCACACTTACTCTACGTTATGTCTGCAGATTGTTTCCGAGAAAGTGGGTTGTATTTATCTCGTAGTTATTTCAAAACCATAGTGATTTTTTTATAGCTGCTCGATTTGCGAAGTTTTTTAATCACCAGTTATTATATAATGCTTCAAAATTTGTTGATTATACTAGTAAGACTAGAGGATATTGTTGTGGCGCTATGTCAAATCTGAGCTTTGATTGTTATGACATCGCAGTATGTCGCGTAAAGAATTACTTCTGTTTTTTTCTCTGTACTGAGGATTGATTTCACAAAGGTAGAAATTGGCTGTAAAATAATGATACTAAAAGGTAGCAAGTTAAGCGAAGAATTTCGTTTGGTTGTATCGTTGAGTCGGGCAATGTTTTTGTGAATACGTTAGCAGTTCGTCTCTGATGTGCACTCACTCCTTTTTTGCGAAAAACGGGTTTTGCTCTATGCAGCTGTCACGCCCGTCGGCCACTTCTTCACCATTCGATGTGTTCTCTTTCTTTTCGAATACGAGCGATTCCATTGCGTCCGTTTCGCTTATCTAATTTCTATGTTGAGGGAAATCTTCACAATGAAATGTCGTTCTCTTCATTTTCGAAATGAGTATTCTCAACATTTCACAAAACTAATAACCAATTTCTCATTCTTTTACAATCAGAAAGAATAAAATTAAACTTGAAACGCATCCAATATAATACCCAATAATTATCGTCTTGAGTGAATTGAATCTATGCAAACAATACTGTGATAAAATCATCACCAACATTGCTATAAGAACGCTTGGAATGCTATAGAATCCAGTCGAAAGAGCATTTTGAAAGGTTTTTTTTTTTGCATTTCCTTGGAAATCTATTCAAATTTCGGTGATGAGAAGCGTATTACGAGAATACAAAAGAGCAATATTTTAAATTGAAACCCAGAGTAAAGATCCAAAAAATCTAATGGTTAAGAAATCCCACTAAGAAATCATGTTGGTGGTGATGATATTGTCGGAGGGCTCTACTTGTGTTTCTGTTTATTCTCAAAACGACTATGCTTAGTGCACAAAATGTACTTAAGAAAAGTAGTAGAGTACAGAGGCAGTAGTGCGATCTGTTGAAGAATTTGTGGTCTGCATTCTGCGTTATTGCGTAATAAATACTTCATAGGGGCAAGATGGTGCTTGTTTGCGATGGAACGGAATGGCACAGTTTTGCTACCTCTCTGATATATGCTGGGGGTTTTCTTTTTTTCGAATAATCGAACACAAGTCTTAAAAAGTTTGCTGCATCATTTCGTTCTGATACGCAATTTTCAATCGCCTACGTAACTGATATTAGCGCACCGTGCACCTGCACGCACTATTTCTAAACCACTTAATAGTGCTTTCTTATTGAAAAGGTGTTGCTAAAAAGCTCTTATAATGGTCTCTCTTTTACTTGTATGACTGTATATCTGCATGTAAAGGCTTTATTTCTGGGAAAGCAGGAGTGCTATATACTTTATTTAATATATAGCTTTTACCATGAGAAGTCTATAATAGTCAACAATATTTCAGAGTGTTTCTAAAAAGTTCTAAACAATAGGAGGTGAAATTTCTTTCCAAAAAAAAGGAAAAAAAAGAAGTTAACGTGTTTTCTATGGATCGCCTCAAAACCGGCCCTGTAATCAGACGCGTTATCTCATAGAGGCAACTTCTTCAGTTAATTTCTCTATGTGCCTGCAATCGCAAAAAAAAAAATTCGGATCATTTTTATGCATCAGACAGGTGTAGTGCTGCATATGTTTTTTCTGTGGTTTTTGAGAATGAAACGGAATTTCTTTTGGTAATACACATCATTTTACATACACTTTGCAAAAATTCGATTGCGGTATCACATTTTGCAGCAATTTGATGCTATGCGTTCGATGGGTAGCCCCAACGTCGAGTTGATGCAGCCACCTCCCTTGCCGATGATGCGTCCCAACGGGCATCTGAACGGTACGAAACCGATAGCTGAAAGTCCCATGATGGCTAAGTCATCGATGATGAGCCCAGGTTTTTCGCAACAAGCGGCCACCATGCATGAGATGCAGCCTGACTTGCACCGCATGTGCGACTCAAGAGCACCACTCAAAAGTCCTCAGTACCAGGTATATGTTCTTTTCTCTTTTATCGATTGCAATATATGCCCGAGTCACTATCGATTGCAATATGTTATCTTCAATAGGAATGCATGGATTGCTGTTTTTACACTTTGCTAATCCAAGCGGGTTCCAGAATTTCCATTGTTTGGGTGTCTTTTCATAAAGATTTATGAGGTACTGGTAAGTACGATATTATTGAGATAGTGCTGGTATCACTGTTAGATAGTGAGAGCGAGTGGGTGAAGTAGATTAGCAATGTATTTTGGAATTAGATCTGCGCATAGAACGTCCATACGAAGGTTTCGTAAGTGCCGCTGGTGGTATCCTTGTGTAGCAATTGCAGACTTTAGTTGCTTCACAGTTGGCATTCGCTTTAACTTACTTCAAGCTTGGCTATTTCAATGAGCGGTAATTAAAAGCCGATGTTTCAGTCGTCGATGATGGCATCGTCGAGCGGTCAGCTGAATGATATGTACGGCTCGATGAACGGTAGCATGGCAAGTAGCCCGAGCTATATGCAGCCAAATGTGATGATTCTTCAACGGTGTGGCTACTGTAAGGAGGAATTTAGGGTAAACTTTTTATTGATAACAGCACAAAGCTATTTGTGTTCTGATCGCTCGCACTGCTGTTATATATATATATATATATATATATATATATATATATATATATATATATAAAGTTTGTAAGATTGTTTCTGTCGGTAATTCACCAATAAGAATGCTGTTATTCACCTAGCCATCTATCCTTAACCATCTCTGAATTCTTCCCCCGAAAACTCTGTGTGGTTATGTTTTTCGTCGTGTTAGCTGTTGCTATTAATCGGCTACGCTATATTGAGAGATGGGGAAGAGGTGAACGGTAACAGTACCAGCTGATCGTATCCTGTAAGACATTTGTTTTACGGGAAGAGAATGTTTCGAGCCCACTAAGATCGTCAGACAATGTTTCAGTCAGTTCATGAATGCTCTTCGCTTGTAGTTTTGTTAATGTTTTTTTAAGGGGAAGAGGGTTGGAAAGAAATTAATAAACAAAATGGAATTTCAATACTTCTTTAAATGCGAGTCTACTAATGCGTCTAAAACCAGACCCATAATTATGAGTGAAGCGAACTGAAGGAGAAGTTAAAAACGTGTACGTTATTATTTTAGCAACGAATTGAGCAAGCAATACATTGTGCCTTTTTTTAGGGTGATCGTATTGGAATCCAGTGCACGGGCAACAATCAAGGATGTCGGCGGTTTTTCCACCAAGTAATCAATTAAAATGATATTTGAGTCGTCGCTTAATGAAAGAGTACTTAGGCATTGACTTGTAATCTATTTACCCAAGCAACAATGATGAGTGAAACGGTGGTTCCACTAGGAGGCTGAGGTTCATTGGATAATCGTGAAAAGGTTCGGTTATGAAAGGTGAATATATAGTTGTTAGGTGGCTTCGATGAATCTACCCACTGACACTTGAGAAATTTTTATTAATTTAAGCTACCAATTCTGAACGGGTTTTTTAATGTTTTTACGTCCTCTTCCACTGCTAAGGTTATTTCGCTTGCATGATTATAGAAGACATTTTGTTATGTCATTCTGTTCATGACTTCTTGGTTTTTTCCTAGATATTTTGTCTTCATTATTTATGGAGACAGTCATCGCTTATGTAAAGATGTGGATTTTATTAAGTGAATGACTCATTACTACCTCACTTGCAACTGTCAGTTCTTTTGAAAGAACACATAACGAAAAGTACTATTTTTAATTACCGACACATACACGATTCTCTGCCCGTTAGAGGAGGATGTTAAGTAATAGTAGTTCCCTTTTTTTGAAGAGTTCATACAATCACGAGAGAGGGCTTACTATTTTCCCAAACATTTCAAGAGGATGCACAATGGGGAAGGGGGCGGGGAAGTAATCGTTTTTCGAAACTTTCGCCTGTTCTGTGAATCTGCAGATTTTTAGTTCTATTTTATTTGGAAAGCCTCTTTGCTTCTTTTTATACTATCAAAAATTTGCTTTCCACTTATCCATAGTTTGCTTGGAATGGTTCATTTTAATAGTTGACCATAGAGAGAGGACCTGAATCAAAGAGGAGACTTATAGTTTTTATTTATTTCGCGGGAGGCCGTGTAGTTGTGTTGAGCAGCAGTTTGCAAATTTCTAGTAACGATGGTAGTAAAGGGATAGATTTTTTTTTTGATGGCGGTGTTGGAATCAAGGTGTACTGTTCATCTGAAGGTATGGAATGAGTAGGTTTGTTTCAGTGCCGTCTGTAAGGATTGGAATTTAGTATACTTGAAGCAAATTGTCAACAAGTTTCCTTTGCGAAATCCCACAGCTTGAGGAATAGCTGATTGCATGTTTTGCGGTCACGATTGCAAAGGCTTTGCTGTGCGTTCATTTGTGGTTTCGTTTCACGACACATCATTTATGTTATGTTGAAATTGTGGCAGTTTTAGAGGCTGTCGAGTGAATTAGTTCTTGGAAGAATCTTTGTGTGGTCCTTGGCATTTCCTGCATTTTCGCCTATGTTCGTCCATTTTAGAGAAATTGCTCATCCACTCGTCTCGTAAAACTTTTTATGATCCTCTCAATCGATGCTACCAATAAATTCCCCATATTAATATTTTGCAGGAATGCAGCCAACTGTTGCCGGAGTCGTTTCATGCGATCCTCAACGAGCCACGTGCCGAGTGGATTTGTAATGAATGCGTTAATAGGCAACAACAAATCGCCTACTCCTGACATTGCTGTGTCGTTCATCATCACCCTCGTCGTTTATATGTGTACTGTGATTTGGCATCGCCATAAGCTGTTTATTATGTTGAACGCTGCTATAGGTGAGCTTACATCTGCAGTTGATTGCGACTTTCACTCACAGACGATGGAAGGGCTGGTGGAGAGCACCAAAAAAAAGTCTCTTTGGTCGGTTTCTTCTTCTGCTTCCCTATTTGTTTTCGTACTACCTTTCCAGCACGGTTGCGACCTAAGTATGCAGTCGGGCGCAACGTGCTACTGCCGCCCCCGGTGGGTGCTAATGGGAAGGCGTAGGCTCATCTGTGAACTCCTCTTCTAGCAGCGGATGCTTTTCTTCAGAGGCACTTTATCTGGAAATTTTATTGTACTTTGTGGTATGGACCAGGTAATCGGTTAAACAGTATGTTTGCACTTCATTTCAGAATGCACACTCGCTCTTGTGATCGAAAACTGAGGGAAGGAAGGAATTGGCGGTGGATCAGGGGATTTAACCATTCGAATATCTCTTTCTTATAACTCAAGAAAGCTGCAAAAAAGCGAATGCCATCCATCAATTTTGGAAAGCTAGTAATTTCATCATTACGAGGCACTATATGGTGGTGCAAAATTGAAATCCAATTGCCTCTGAGCGTAATAAATGACGAATACATTGCTGGCAATGTGCCTTCCTCCAACAACAAAAAGTTGCAATTTTTTTCGATTTACGGAGTGTGGCATAGTGTGTATTCACCGTAGGATATGCAATATTGTCTAGCGAATTTTCTGATTCAAACGAGCCTATCGTAGAAAATTAGCGTGCGCTTGTGCTTAAGCCAGGTGTTATGAATTTTAGATATGTTGAGGCTTTTCAGCAATTTTCCATCAGAAAATCATATGGCTGATACTAATTCCACCAATTGATGGTTTGCGTATTTTGGTGTTGAGCTATCTGTTTCTCCGTTTTTGATAAATTTTTCTCCCAGTAGCGTTATTTAAATTTTTTTTTTTTTTTTTTTTTTTTTTATATATATATATATATTAGAAGGCTGACGTTTTCTTTCTGTAGGATGTACATAAGAGGTGACTCACTTATACTGGCGAAATTCTATCATTCTATTCTATGAAGGTGAGTAATAATTTTCTGCATTTAATATTAAAATATATAGTTTGAGTAAGAGTAAATGAGAGGAGACGCCTCTTAAATAATCCCTATCGTTGCCAAGCGGCGCATCACTTTTTTGTGTGGCTCATTCGATGTATATATTACTCCATTAACTGTTAGCATAGATGGCGCAAGATGGCCTCAAAAAGTTAGGTGTTTTTGTATTTTATCTCCAGTGGTGCAAATTTTAGCTATTTGCTAATGTGGCGATGTGTGTGCGAATGACTGAGAAATTTTTAGAGATGCGACATTGAAACCAACGTTGTTGATTTCCTCTCCAGTATTCTTAGAATCTTACTCCCTGAATGAACCCGTGCAAAGGATTTTCTTCGCGCTAAAATTCTGTCCTTGCCTTCTTGTGAGAGAAAAAGAAATTTCTTTTATGTAAATTTAAAAGTCTCATATCTTGATCTTTGCTCTCCGAAAATAAAATCACGTTCCATTTCACATTATGGTGGGATGGTGATTGATTATGACGAAGCTTAGGTAAACGTTGGTTTGTGACTGGAGAAGGTATAATGCTTGAGTGCACCTGGCGCTTTTAGCTCCTTATACTTGCGTATTTCTCACTGAAATCATTCCCTCATCGTATCATATTCCAACTCATGGCAATTGATCCACAGTTATTGGTGGTAAATTCAATGAGCGGTCAAAGATGAAACATTTCATAGCTTTTGGTTCTGAGGGGGGGGGGGGGAGAGGCGAGGAGGAAAATAATCTGTTCCGTTTCAGGCCTCTTAATCGGAAATATTGTCTAGCGTGATTGAGTTGCTAAGCACTGACTTGCTAATCCATTAAATATGGTGCGAAGAATTTTTATCATGTCTATTGCTTAAGCTCAAGCGCGTCGAAATACGGTATGTGATGGCAGCTCATATCTATGTGCTTTCATCGCTTGCTTTTTATGATAAGAATACGGTCAATGGCAAGCCTGGTTGCTATGCTAAATATAAATTGAGGTGATATTCTCGCCGATGAAGTGATATATGATTTTAATATAATTCATTTTTCAAGTTTTCTAATTGTAGTTTTTATTATTATTCGACTTATTGGGGAAAATATTTTGTGAGATGTGAAGAAGTTTTTGAGTTATGTGTTTGTGTGTGTGTGTGTTCACATAGTATATTAAGTTGCATTTACACTGCTTTAGTTTGGAGTTTTTTGTTTTTAAATATTGATCTACCGAGTGGTAATGTCGGTCTATTGCTATGTATCTACAATATATGTTCGAGTATTTTGAGTGTTTCTTTTCCTTGAAATTCCACACAGCACATTAGAGTGGAGTTGAAATTTACACTTAGCATGCATAAAAAATCCACGCCTTTTTTCCATTGCAACGGTAGTTGTGAATGGGGTTCTTTTCTACGTGAAGTATTGAGGCGCCGAAGTTGGCTATCTTTTGGAGAGATAAATAGCCTAGCCAGATCAAGATGGGTTGGGCAGCGGGGATCCCAAAACAAACTTCCTGTCATTGACTACGATATTGACTCGTTCGTTCTGAAACTTCATACGATTCCTCCTCAGTTGTTGAAACCGTGTTGAATTGTGCCATTTATTGCCTGTTCATCCATACTCAAGTATTCCTAACTTATCCCACTTCGTTTAAACTATGGGTTCTTTCACAGACAAAGGACATTTTCTGTAGTTGAGTTGGAAGTACATTTTATCCTGCACTGGGTAGGTTCCAGATGATTGCGTTTAGCTCAAGCTTTCTTAGCTCCCGTATTTCGTGTTCAACTTGAGGAAGTTCACTACATGATCCACGGTGCCAAATTACCAACAGATGCTACAGAGTGTTTCGTTGACCCCTGCACTACGGTGGATGTTGCGATGTAAGGGTGTGGGGTTCGTTTTTGGACCTCTACTCTTAATTTGTTCCTGAAGGATTCGCAATTTCCTCATCTTTCGAGGCTCGACCAGATTCTTTGTAAACTGGCAACAAGACAAGAGGTGAAGTTTTTTTATTAAACTTTAAAAAATCAACAGCGCCATGGCGGAGAGGATAAAACGACGACAGGACGGACGTCGCTCCGACAGCATTGGCACGAATAGTGCTACCTCAGCGCCAACGAGCATCGTGCATTCCTTACCCCCAGCCACTTCGCGGCCCGATTGCGCACCGCTACGGTCTCAGCCGACACTCGCAAAGACGACACGTCACATGAAAAGCTAGAAGTACACTGATTCTTGCAAGCGCATACGTTCTCCTTTCATACGCATCGACCTTGCATCAAGGCATTGTAGACAGTTTGATTTGTCTTATGGTCGCTGCTTCTCTGCTGCACCCGAAAGCTGTTGATCTAGAACTTATTGATGGCCACTTACAGCGATGCTCTTCTTGACCTACTCCCAAATAATTCGTTTATCTTTATATTCTTTCAAATATGGCGCACTACAAACATTGCTCTTGCAAATGATCCTGCCTTCGAGTCCTCTAGAGTTCGCATCGCTTCCGCCTCTGCAAAAAAACGTATCGCTGAAAATAAAAAAGCAAACTGGTTAGGAAGTGGCGACACAGAGTGTGTATTTTTTGACCGGTACATATAAAAATGACGCCTGGAAACACTCTGATGAGGTGCTCCGGGGATGAGGGCGTTGATTCGCTCCGCAAACAGAAGTTCTTGACGTGGCTTCTGAGGCTTAATTTCGCGATAGTTGTTTGAGGTTTGTGGCAGCTGCTGGCTTGTGACAAAAGTTATGAGAGTTTGCAACTTTTCGCGAATTCCGAGGGGGACTGCTATCTGTTTTGCGAGCGGAGTTTTCTAGCCCATCTCTGAAAGCAGCATTCTGCGCTTACTATTTTGTCATAGCTGAAGTCATAATTCCGAAGACGTTTGGCAAAGTTCCAAGGTGCTCCAGGTAGCGACAGTGCGAGAAGGGCCGACACATACTGGATCGGTCCGTGAAGAGGGTAGGGTCTACAGTGGGAAGCGGGTTTTCGTCTCGCAAATCCATTTCTTGGATTGAATGTTTTCAAGCTTCAGCCATCAGGACGTGAATCTGGAAGTTCGTTTCGGGCGGAAATCTGAAAGATCATGAAACGGCGAGGTAGATTAGAAGAACGGCTTTTGGAATCTGAGCTCAGAATGCCCTGTAAATTTTAGTGAAAACAATATAGCAAATCTCGAGTTTAAATATGTGAAAAGACTGACAGATGTGCTTTTCGGAGCCTGTGATTATCGCTAAACAGAAAACACACATTGCATAGAACGTCAAATCAAGCCTGCTTGCGCTCGCGAAAGTGTCATATGCAGGTTCCCAAGCTGGGGGTCATCTCGTTCATTGTCAGAATCTGGGTCCGGGTGGTTTAGGCTTCACGGCGAGAATGTGGGAATCACCACGTCGTGTGAAGCCATGTGCAAATTCCCAGGATGAGGAGCGGTCAAAAATAACCGATGAAGTGTCTTGAAAGATGGAGCACAACTTGTTTGTTTTTTTACGTAGCAGCCCAACTGCTATTAAAGTTGCTGTGGACCATTCCAGAGTAATTGGAAAATGTGATGCAGTTAATGCTTTCAATGGAACTGCTAGGGTTCGTGACCGTTGCTTCCATCTGGTGATAGGTAAGTGTGGCAAAACCGGGTGACTTCGATTCTGATGAGGACGAAGATCCAGATTTCAAGCCCTAAGTCCTCAGAAAAGTAGTGGACTCCGGCCTCCGATAAAAAAGCTATCAACTCCTTCACTCCAACTCTCCAGAGAGCAGGAATTCGATTCCTGGAAGAGAATGGATTCAAATCTGGAACCGATTGCGAGGCCGCTCTTTCCTAACTTTGCCTCTGAAACTTCATCATAGTAACTGCCACAAATGTTATTCACTCGAAAGCAGTTTTAAAAAATGGTGCGCACCATCTTCGCAATGTGCAACAAATATAGCAGGTTAGTATACCGAATAAAACTCCACTTTCGCTGCAAGAAGCTCACATTTATAGTCCTCCAACCCTCACATTAGGAAGTGTGTTCTTTACAAAATTATGCAAAATTGTTGGTATTTCTTCATTATCTCCTTTTCATGAAGGAATTGCAGCAGAGATCTTACTCAGTCATTATACATAATAAAAGTTATCTCTTATTTCTTCAAATTTTTTAGAATTTCTTTGAAAGCAAAAGAAAAAGCCGAAGAGTAACCAAAGAACTAGATGGTGCGGCCAGAAAGTGTGATCTTGGTCGGAAGGATCAGAATTAGGTACTGTGACAGAATTTAGTAACAATGTGATAATAACAATAACCAGGCCAGAGGTGATCAAGCACTATTGAGTAAAAACAGTGCTTAAGGCCTTCTTAGTTTTCTCTGAAGCTATGCTGCACTCGTGACACGGTCTATGGAACAACTCTCTAGATGCCGTTCGCCGGTTTCGTTTCTTTTCCGAAAGTTGGCTGTGCTGTTTTTGTTGCATTGCCTCACTCTAGTCCGTTCACCGCAAGTTGAAGCAACTCGCGTATTTGACCTGTGTGGCTCGACGTTTTGAAAAGATTCTTGTTTGTAATTCCGTGAAGGGTGTGAGTTACCGCCGTACCATGTTTCTAATGCTTTTTAGAGGGGCAACCTGGGCTGACGATTTAGAGGTTTCATCAGCCAGGTGTGAGCTGCGATGTCGAAGAAGATTCCGTGGGACTTGTCCCTGGACTATTTTACGAAGGTGGTTGTGGTACCGTGGTACCTGCGTGGTCAGTCGTGGGACCGTCCTTACAGCAAATGGTCGCAATGCAGAAGCAGTTGCTCATGATGGGACAGAAACCATTGAGCAAGGTGCTGGAACTTCACAAAGAAATACTGACTTGTACTATACTTATACTTCCTTCAAAGGTGGTAAAATATTGTGACTACACCACCTTTTGAAAACGGAATGCACCGCACTCATATCGTTCTTATGTTTTTAAATTCAGTGCAATACTGTAGCAGGTGCTTTCTGTAGCTTTAATGAACAGGACGACAGAGATCAATTAATTCATTAATCCGTACGATAAAACAAAGGTGTTCGTGGCGTTGGACACGGAAGCACGATCACTGTGGAAACGATAAGATCAAGTCTTAGAAACAAGCTCCGAAGCAAATCTTTTTTCCTGCAATAAAAACACAACGAACGCAAGTTTCAACGGGGTGGAATTGCTAAGATAGATCGTTAAAACGTATTTCGCACCGGTCAAGGCGCCTGTGACCTTCATTTATGTCTTCCAAAAGATTAGCTAGATGACATTTGTTTGATTCATTTGAAAAGAGTTTATTTTAGGGGTCATGCAAAATGAGTGTAGTTGAGATAACAATATATCAAAAATCAATGTCAAAAACATTAAAAGTACCTACTTGAGATGAGACCTGAACGAACACTCTTCAGTAAATCATTATAGCAACATAAAATTAAGCAGTTAGACGATGCATCGCACACTGTGATTCGGAAAGCATCACGTAAACTATTTCTTTTGCAACAGCACATAAACCAACCGCTCAAGCAAAAGCATACATCTACTGCGTTTTTATTTAAAGGAAGGAAGGGAAAGGAGTTGCCTCCAACGTCTTCTGCGCATGCCGTTTTGCGTACATACCTGCTTGTATCCTTATTAATTTTTAAAGGTACTCTATAAGCGATCAGCCGCTGCTGAAGCATTCATATCTTCCTTCAGCTTTTCATGCTTCCGCTTCTTCACTTGAAAAAAGTGACAAGTGGATAATGAAGCTCCTATTTGAAAACCCTAGTGGTTTCCATCTGCTTTCAGATTGTCTGCCATCGCCAGTTGCACTGTAAGACTTATGCAGCTCAGACTTTTCGGAAGTTGCATATCAGATCGCGTTATTCTCCCCATCTCTTCGAAATCATCTATCACATGCTAAAGCAACTTAAAAATAACACCACCTGCTTCAGATCTGCCATTCGTTTCTAAAAGCGCAAACCATATTTGTGCTCGATTCATCGACGCACGATCTGTTCAAATTTCTCAAATAACTCCTTTTAACTATACATGTATCCCGATGTCTACATAATTTCTTTCGAACCCAAGTATATATTTTTGAGATATTCATCTCCAGTGTCATGGATCGTTATCTCAATACCCGAATCCTTTGTACACCTTCCGCTCCAGATGTTGACAATGGATGACGCCCATACCGGTGCTCTCATGTCTGCCATTAATGGTCGTTCGGACAGAGAGCAAAATCCATCTCGAGGGTTTGAAAGAACGAATCGTGGATTCGAAACAGCTGCATACTCGCTAAACTCTTGGCCAATGAAGAAGCTTAGAGAGGCATTCTGGAGCATAATCAGCTTTACAAGAGCCTGAATGCGGTGTTTCTTGTCTGCGCAATCCCGTGCTCTCCAATTTAACTTTCTTCATGACTTTTCAAGAATTCTTGGCAATGCACAGCACTTTACCTGGCGTTTTCGAAAGAATGCTCGGCCAACTTTGCATAATCGTCTCATATCGCGCTTTCAGATGTTTGACAGCAACTGTGAACTTCAGCCTGAATCGTTTTGTGAAACTGCCAAACTGGGGTTGGATAGGCTACAACTTCAACTCTGTTATTGCATAGTTTAAGGTCACTCACATAAATGCCATTTGTCGCACTTCATCAGATGCAATCACTTCCGTTCATTTGTTGTACATCTGCAACTTTAAAAGTCTTAGTTTTCTAGAAGTTTCATGACCAACAAACAGTAGTTCGAAACAGAATTCATTCAATTCATAAAATACAACGACCGAGCGAATATATTACTCTCCATTTAGGTCACGCATTCCTGAGAAATATACACAATGTCTAACGATTTTAACGATGAACATACGAATATTTCAAAAATTTTATTGCCGACTTTCCATATCTAAGCTTCTCTCCACTATGCTGACTCGCATAAAGAAGGACGGAACACAAACGAAAAGATAAAAAAAGGACTGCTTTAAAACAAGGCAATTTTAAATTGTGGAAGTGCAGTAGCATCACACAATTCTGAATTCAGAAAAAGCGAAGTACATTCTGAGTATAATTATGGTCGGAAATTGGCATGATATACTTGTACTTTTCTCAAAAAATTGAAACATTACCATGCTCGTACTACTCTCTAGAAATCAGAATGTGCTCTGCTTATACTGCACTTTAGAATTCAGATTTAGTACATCCTTCTGCTACACTTGGTATAGTTATAAGTGCAGCAATGAAAAGTATTGTACTTTTAATATGAGGACATCACTGCTGACACCTGAGGAAGAGACAATGCAGCAACGATCGATCATGTTTTCCAGCGTCGAGGTTCATATAGGGGTAGTCTACATCATAGCCGGCAATACAACGAATAAAGAAACCTTCGAACAGCTCGACGCTCACTACTAAGGAAGTTTTCGGTATGAGTCTGCTCGAAGAGAAAAAGCGTCATTAAATAAAAGTTATTTTGGGAAGTGTTCATAATGTTACATGAGCTCTGAAGTGTGCTAGACTTTTGAGAGATTCTTCACGTTTTAAGAGTGCTTTCTTATCTGAAGCACCTATCTGACTACTTCTATGAGTCAAGAAAGTCTGGTTCGAAAACTAGCTGTGTCATTAACAAGTAGCCTTTTATTGGACAATCTACACTACCGAAGCATATCTTCTAGGAGATGGCCGATAGAGTCAATCTGAGAGGAAGAGCTTCACAGATCTCTCGCACCAACCACTCATCGGTTCAGATATTGGCGAAGACGCATAGCAGCATGAGTGCGTTCGCCAGTCAAAACAAATATTCGCTGTAATTATGCCTGCTCCAAGATGAACAAGATGGATCCATCCTCGGCCAGAATGTATCTAGACAAGTAACGAATTAACGAACCCTGCATGTATGTAGTGCCGTGCAATAAGCTAGCTTTTTCCAGTTTATGTTTGAATTTACCAAGTACAGTCGCCAAATTTCCAAAACAACACGTATCAACTATTTCTCTGCAATAGTGAAGCTAAGGAAGACATGATGTGACCGTAATCATAAATGAATATGTAAATGCGGTTGAAATTGTTGCTAAGCCCAAATTCTGCTTTCATCTGATATCGTTGCTGCCAAGACCTTCTGTTTCACATCCGCTTACCAAATCACTGGTACTTGCTTTGCTAATTCTGAGGAAATTCTTTAAGTGATTTCTAAGTTACGTATGATAAATCATGCAACCATAATAGCCGATAATCTAAACTTTGTTTTTCTCATAATAAAACTCTGATCATATCATTTCATTAACTTCAAAATTTCTCCCGAAACACTGCTGTTGTTATTAGCCACGTCCAAGATCTTCTCCGTGAAAACAAAACTTTTGAGCTATTTGTTTGATGAACGAAATTCGATTCGTTCTCAATTTTTCTATAGCACAGTACTTTCCAACCAGTAATGAAGCAAACAACCGTTTCAAATTTGAAACTTCCCTTGTGAAATGTAGAAAAAGGAATAAAAGAAGGTTTCGAAATGCAATTACGAAGAAGTTAACACTATAAAACATAAGTGAGATTAATCCGGAATAAATCCGTCCACCACAGAATTTTTCAAAAGGTTTTTTAAAGGAAAAAACAAATGTATATGTGGACTTCAACAAATTTATGATCGCTTTCTAGAATTTGTTGTCGAGGCATATGCATCGAACCAAAGGACGGCCAAGACGGTGCCGTGACCACCATACCTTCAGCGCTTGGCTGCAAAAAAAAACACCTTTCCTAGGCTTGACTGGTATAAGCTAAGTGGGTTGGCGACATACAATTATTTTTCTCAGCACTGCCCAATTCGTTGCACTAAATTTTCTATGTAGTGCGAGAGACGTGTGATGTGTTACAGGAATGCCAAAGATATGATATGTTGTCCCAGCTGAAGGAAATGCATAAGAAGCAACGAAATAATGGATTTCTTTTTTCGAGATCCGCCTCAGTAATGATAGGAAGAAGAAGGTTACGCATTGCAGAATGGTGCGAGGTGGATATGAGGTGCCGTTCACGATCACATAAAAACGTGAAGTTGCGGCATGATGAACCAACTTCGAAGAACGCAGACATGCGGTCTGATATATGTTGATTAATACAGCGATATGGAAAGAGCAAAGAAATGCGCACAGCAAGATTGTTTCTTTATTCGCTTTCGCTCTTTGTGATGTCTCTCATTTAACCATGCTGAAGCAAAATTTCTGTAATTGTTCGTTGTGCACATAAGCGTGACTATTAAGCTCAGCAATAAACGTCGCACGATGTTTTCGTGTTCTCTCTCTTGAATTGCTTTTGTGCAGCACCGTTATACACAACGTCTTCTTGCTTTGTTATATTGCGATAGAGTGTTACTAATCCATTCAGGGAACCTGAGGTCATCGATCCCGCAAATATCGCTAACTAGGTTAACTAGGCTTGATGAATTTCGCTCATCTAGATTATTCGGCCATCTCAGCAATATCGTCAAATCTTTGCCAGCTATGAGACAATCGTTGATATAGACAATGGATATTGCAATGTAGTCAACTTCTTTCTAATGAAGTGTCTAACTGGTTAGATATGGGAACACTAATGGAACATGAGTACGAAAATGTCGCCAAAGATGTTGAATATTCGTGCGTTATGAGCCTGAGCTTTCTTGTTGTTTTTTTTTTTTTTTGAGGCATTGTTTCCCCGCTCATTTCAAACTGCATTTTGGGATGAGTAAGCTTGCTCCTTATTTACTTGTTACTCTTCTAGATCTGTTTGACTGCATCTGTGGCCGTCTGAGATTGCGTATTATTTAATCGGTTCGTTGCTCTGTTACTATACTTTTGTATTAAATAGACTATACACGTGTTGAATATGTTTGTCTGACACTACCTGGTATTTTTCATCACACAGAAATTGATGCACTAAACAACTCATGGCCTCTCCACTCTATATTTCTTTATGACTTTGTTTTCTAAGGTTGCCATCTATCTGTTCCTCCAAGGAAAGTCCTTTTCTTCTTCGACTCTAATCAATACTATTTTCGGCGATGATCGCTATATTGTTGTCGATTTAATTTTAGTTACTTCAGCGCCAGACGTTCTGAACTATTATTCATCCGGTGTTGTCTCTGGAATTACATGGAGTGTGACCGTGCTGATCAAACAAAGTTCTATGCTATTTTTATGGTGAACATTTTTTAATACAATTTTTGGTAGAAACAGGAAGCTTTTCGGTCTTTACCAAAAAAAAAATCGTTGGTCACTTTTTCCGATTGCAACCGAAAATGTGTTTTTACCGAATGCCATCGACCGGTGAGCGGCAGGCATTTCTGAAATGCATTCATTTCAGTCAACTTTCCCTTGCAAGCCGAACACCCTTAGTCAGTTATTGGCCGAATGAAATTTTGGTCGATTAGCATCACTACAATGAAGGTGATCCAACAAATCTTTACAATAGCACAATAAGTTTAAACATTCATGCCATTTTCCATTAATTTTATAAATCATTCGATAAACAACTTCATTTACAAACAAATGAAAACACATAAAATACTCGAGATTGGTAAAATATATTCACTGGATGAAGCAATAAACTTCCTTTAGTCCCGAATTTTGCGCGTATATGAACGTTGTGATTGTCAGAAGTGCGTTTGCATTTACTGATAGGATGAAAATGTTTAGTCACCTTTCTGCATTGCTAGCTCCGAAAGCAGTTAAGGGCCATGTGAACCTTGTAAGCACTTCCGCAATTTCCTCAGGTTGAAATAACATTGCTTATTTCCCATAGCATCTATTTCTAAGTACTTGGGTAATCGAGTTACGTGGGTAATGTTTTTATTAATTTGTAACAAAAGTATTCAACAACAACAAGCTAATGTCAAACCAGGAATCAACCCCCAAATACCGTTCTACTTTGATGCCTCGATAACAAACCCCCACCGCACACCTTGTTACCTGCACGAATTTATGCTCTCTCATCTGTGTCACGCTGAAACATAACTCGTTCTTGGCCTTCTTCCAACGAAAAAAAAAACACCCAATGACCGAACCATTTCGCTGGTCAATGCCAGTTGTCACCTGCAATCCCCACCGCACGATGTTTGAAATCAGCAAGCTTTGAAAGCTATTTTCACCCGTTTGCGCCAAATGGGAGCAACTACGGAAAAATGCAGCGACTAACTGATGGGCGTGTTATGTAGCACATTGAAACAGGGATGCCATAAATCACTAGATGGGGTTTTATCGACATTGGTATGTGTATGTGGCGGAGGGGGGGAGGGCGGGAGGGGGAGGAGGGGAGGGAAATAGAGAACCGGACAGAGGAGAGGGGTTCGTAATTCGCCGGTACCAAGTGAAACGTTATTTTCTGAATTATTTTCAACATGGTCATCTCCAGATCAACATCTTTGATAGAGTGACTCATGCAACCTACTCGTTGCTTCTTGTCCGATGAGTCCAACAAACGTTGGTGCAACATTCAGCTTGCAATTGTGACGGCGATATGAGCAAAGACGCAGAGTGGGTGAACATGTCCATCAACCGTGGCAAATCAATGCGAATGCGCTGCGCTGACCAGGTGGAAACGTGGCATTGCAGCTTTCATTTTATTCGTCAGTTAGCTGTGGTTCTTCAAACTTCGGTGCATTTGCTGCAAAGCTTCGAGTTGTACTGACGAAGCTGATGCATTTTATTAAATAAGTGCATAGGTGAACGGATAGGTGTGCATGGGTGTCTCCATTCGGCGATCTCAGTTACGAGGCTTAAATGTTATCGTTGTATAGATTAAGACCTGGTTGGCGTCTCTCGATAAGTTAGCTGGCAACCTTTTATTCGACTGCTCAAATACGTTCGAGTTCTTTCTTTGAATTCGGTGCGTCGAGCAAAAAACCTACATCGGGCAATGATTTCCCCGATTTTCGATGCGGCTATTGAATTTCTTGAAATCTTGACATTGTAACTGGTAAATTTTTAAAATTCTTCCACAAATACCCTACCACAGCAGCTGGTAATAAAGCTGGAATTCTTTTTTTCTGGAGAGAAGGGGATGGGGGAGGGCAAAAGTCAATCTTTCATGCTTAGTTATTGAACGGAGGAGCAAAAATGCCGTTGTAGAGGGTAGATACTACAGCTCTGATAAAATTTGACCGTATTCTTTCAATGTAGAAACTGGAGAATAAGCCATGAAATCGAAAGAAATCGGAGCCCAGATTGGATCCGGATTTTCACCGGGGATTTAAAATGGCAACATTGGGCGCGCCAAATTCAAATTCAGCGTTGAACTTAATTTCCACCGACGAAATAGCATGAATTGCCAGCTACAGGTATTTGAGAGGAGAGATGAACTTCTCAATCAGCTGAGCTGGATGTCAAAATTCGTACTAGATTAAAGCGTTAGGTGGCAAATGCCATGCCATATTACTCGAGGATAAACATTTTTAATGGAATATTTCAGCTATGGAACCAACCAGTTTTCTAAAAAAAAAATGCATTCAGCTTTGGTGATGTTTGAGCACACGAGTGATGGTACTTATGTATAATTGACCAGTGTAGAGTGCTTTCTACGATGGTTTTTGCTACTGAAGGTTGAATACATTGATCTTTATATTCGAATTTCGTACGTTGGGTGTGTGAATACTTCTCTTATTTCGATGCTGGCCTATAAAATTAGGCAGTGATGCAGCAGATTCATACAATAACGTAGCAGATTGGCGTCGAAAATTTGAGAGATTTGGCTTATTTTGTTTATAACATAAGGGTGACGTAAAACATCACAACGAAATTTTCTCGTAAATAACCGAGAGAAAACCTGATTCGCTTCAATATTGAATAAATGATGGATTTCGGGTGCTTTTTTTGAAAATAAAAGTCACCATGGCTGCAGATAACGAATGACATGAAAAACTGGATAGACACCTTAAGGGAGTAAAACTTTCATCATTACCGTTTACGTAGAAGCTCATGTCATGCCTTATGACAACGTCATATCTATCTGTTTGTGTATTTTCTTTTTTGTGTTTATAACAATTTGCTGCACACTCACGCGCTTGGACGAGAGTACTTCCATGTTATTACATGCTTTTGGGTGCGTGTGAATCTGTCCAATGTATTTATGAGTGGGTATTTACTCACCTAGGGGTATTTACTTTATATATATATATATATATATATATATATATATATATGTATATATATATATGTATATATATATATGGCGACTACGCCTGTTCTACGTTCAGGAATGAGTATGTGTCTGTGCAATATGTTTACGAATTGGCATTTAACCGCCTTCCGATATGTTAATGAGTGGATGTGTACCTGACCGGTAATTTGAAGCTGCAATTTGCACCATAGGATAGCCGCTGGAGGTGTGTGTTGTACGAGGTCTATATCATTAAAAGGTGCTATGAAATTGCCCACTAATCATCGGTCGCAATCAGTAGAAATGAGAAAGCGTCGAGGCATTGCACTTGATGTGAGAAATTGATGTTGAATTGAACGATTCGATAAGATTGCAGCATTAAGAAATGTACATAATTCATTTACGATTAACGCTTGCGACGACTGTGTAGTACTTCTAAAAAAATGCAGACGAGATATTGCAACAGGATCTTCTCTCATTGTCTCCTTCTTGCAATGCTGCTGTGGTCTATTTTGATAAAGAAATAACCATTTCTGAAATTTTCATGTTTTCCAAGATGTGTTCTTGGCGAATGAGAGATCGTCAGTTACTATAGTGATTATTACGTTTCATTTAAATTGCGACCACTTATTAATGGGGAGGGTAAAAATGCGTCCATGGCAACGCGTGTAGTTGCGATCCTAATTTCACCAGACTTGTGAGGAACTATGGCCAAACCAGCCGCAAGTAGGGAAGGAAATAGCTGGATGAGGCCACATTTATCGTCGAAACCATGCTCACCGCATGTTACCTCGTTCAGTCGTTTTTTTCTTATATATGGGCGACGCATCAAAACAGAATTCCTTCGTTTTCATTATCACTTCCAGCCGGTCAATGCGATATCTGGTAGTATTCTACACTGTTGCATACTCCACATCTTTCAGATTCGCGCTATCATAGAGTGCCGTTGACAATATGCGATTAAAGGTTTAGAGGAACGGCAAATTTTGTAGGTTCACACAAGAGCTCCGATCTTTTGCATTCCTGTCAGACTTGTGTGCGGGCGGAGGTTAAAGGTGTTCGACTTCAGTCGCTGAGCGCTTATGGTTTCATTCCGCTTTTTACCATTCCCCATATACCACAAGTCTCATGGAGCTGAATAGGAATCCATGGAACTCTAAGAACCTGGCTTGATTAGGGAAAGTACAGCGCCTTTTGTGAAAATCATGAAAGCTTCTACAGAAAAGTGATTTCAAGAAATTCGTTGAGCAATTGGTTGAAATGCAACAGAGCCTCTTGAACCCCCCCTCCCCCCCCTTCCCCCGCACGCAGAAGAAGCAAACGGTTTGTGTTTACTTCTCCGATCTGCACATCTGATGTTGTGCATCTCTCGTCATTCTTCTCTCACTTTTAAGTGCTGTACTTAGCATGTGGATGTGACCCCTCCGTCCACTAACGGAACAAGTACCTTTAAGCTGACCCAGCAAGGTCTTCCTACTCGTGACGAGATTGGAGATGGGCTATATGCAAGACATCATCCGCCTTTCTTACCTTCGCCGCATACCGGCCGTTTAAAGGTTGTGTAGGCGGGCCTCTCTGAACTATCGGTTCAAACATTCTCCCGTCTTCGGCTTTTTTTCAAAACATAATGCATCCTAGGGTTCGCCAGAGTTCCCGGCTCCGATTATAACCTATTCTTGGGCAGCTATCCTGGAGGCGGCTGTTGCTGCCGTCACAGTAGATGCCGAGGTATGTTGATAAATATTGCAACATATATTTATGCGATGCTTCGACAGGGTCATTGATATACCTTGTTGATTTTGCCAATTTTTAAGCCTTTTTAAAAAGATACCTGGAAAGCGCGCAGCGTCTATTCAGTCGTCCTTTTGCTCATCTGTAGAATGGGGTGATGTTATATGATCGTTATATATATTTCAGATGGTGCGTTTTTACGTGTATTTTTTAATGGTGCTCGTTTACCACACTGATGCGCACTTATTGACGCCAGCCATTCTCAGCACTGATCTCGAACTGAAACCTGATACGGTAGTTGTTTTGATTGATGACAACCTATGTATATCGTTTATATTTTGCGCGAACGAATCTTTTGTCATAAACAGTTAATAAAATTTTTTGTATAGAATAACACAGTATATATTTGCACAGTGGTTGAACACTTGGAAGTAAGCGTACTTCTTCGGTACTTTATGTTTTCCTAATTACTTCGGAACTTGTTGGAAAAACATTTTGAGCATCTTTTTTTTTTTCTGTAATCGAAATCCCGAATGACGGAGTTAAATGATTGAGTGAACAAATGAGCGAACAATCAACGCTACTAAAGCGATGAACTCTTTGAAATTCTTACGTAGTCTTAACTCAAAGTGGTAAGGTTTGACGTCGATCCAGTCACTGTTCTCAACTACACTTGTTTCATTCCTTCCTAAGAACATCTGTAAGTGCTGAGACCTCAGAATCTAGTTACATATCCTGGTGGTCAAGGGGCAGGTTTCATACTGCGCGTGTCAAATGCGGGGAAAAAGACTTGAGCCGCAAACAAACCAAATGTTTTCATCTTTCCTCATTCAAATTTCAGTGCTAGCAGGCACACAGACAGACAAGCACTTAGATACCAACAAACGGAACAACATCAACGTATTTTAGCAGAAAGTCGCATAGAATTAATGCTTTCAGGTGGAATATGTAGGATTTCCACAATCAGCGCTCAACGGAACGGAAGTGGAGATTCGCGTAAATTGTGCAGATAGTTCCGACTTACAATTCGACGTGCAATTTGTCTTGCGAAGCTCACCGTGCGATAAAGAGTTCTTTGATGCGAGTCGTCAAGCACAAGTCAAGGATCTCTTGGTTCGTTATTGCGTTTTGCTCATTTCTCAACGATTGATTGCAAAAATTGCAACTGCAATTCTACGCAATCATTTAAAACATATTTGTGAATTCCTTCTTTAATTCTGTATATTTATTAATTTCTCCCATTTTAGACTACTGCTATGGTCGATGTAGGCTGTGATTAAGCGTAGTTGCTAACTGACGGCAGACTCAAACGTGCCAGGTGCATTTCTATAAGAAAGAAAAAAATGCGATTTGAAAAAAGGGTGCGACAGAGCACTACATGCATCCTTTATAGAATAATAAAACGAATAAAAAACGAGTCATTTCACCTCAACAAGATACGTGAAGGAAATTATTGCGCTATTATTGATTAAAGAGGTGGGCATAGCAGGCGTCCTATGGTCCGAGTCTGTGCGGCACAAGCCCAGATGATGCGCATCTCATGAGGCCTTTTTGATGGGAATATCGAACGACTGCGTTTTGTTGGCACAAGTATATCAAGGCATAGAGTTCCAACGGATGCGTTTCATGGCATAGATATTGGCGATGCGAATTTCTTTTATTTCCCATCATCTGTTTTTCGGGAAATAATATTGTTGCGAGAGTAGGTGCACCAGAAATGGTTTACGGGACCTTAGTCATGATGTATCCAACTTGTGGATGTTGATTTTTAAGGTATAGGCGAGCGGACATAATAGATTGGCTCATTTTGTGCTTTTTATGAACTAGGTGACTTGTAAAAACGAAAGTCATATCAATTTATCGGTTGTTTCATTATAGTTGGCTGTATTCTAACTCGACTTGTAGCACGTTTCATTCGTCGATAGCTGTGGGGTTGCGTTGTTTATCAACTCATTACTTAATTGGATACCAACGGAACTTGTTTTCCGACCATTTTTTTCCCAGTTCCCGGTTTAAAATATAAAACGTATGAATTATTCTTCTAAGTGCAGAAGTTGCTTATGGCACATCGCATAGACCCTATTTTTCATGTTTAAGTCTTCAAATGATTGTATCGATGGTTGCTGCCGTATTCTTTCAGATCGTCTGACCATCTCCGAGCTTGCAATTTCTAAGATCGGATTAATACCAGCGGTGATAGTCGGAAAAAAGTGGAATTACCTGCTTGGAGTGGTTTCGGCACCAACCACCAGCCTAGGCCACCTTAGAGCGGGAAAATCAAAGTACTTTCGTCGGTTGATCCTGCAATTGTGATTAATTTTTTACTGAGTAAATTTCCTCTTGCAGAATTTCTATTTCGAACAGGAATACGAGATTCCACAGGGATACGATTATAAGAAGATTCTTTTCTATAAGTCAAATGTGCAACGTTTCAAGTGCAAAGATGCACAAGGGGCGATGTTATTCAACGAGCAACTTCCACATGCTCCACTCGAAGTACACAACGTCACCACTCATGGAACTAAGGTATTACACTCAACTTAACAGCATTCATATGTGATCCACCGATCTCTATGGATTCTTTTTTTTACGTTGCGTTTATTGCCGAATGAGGCTTGGAGGGAGATAATCACTTTTATATTTATTGCGGTTTATTTATTCAGGTTAGCACTGTGAACTCATTGGAGTTTTTCTAGATCATTGCACCCGTGCAGGACATTTGTTATTTCTTCACTACAGGACTTAGTGGAGTGGGAAAGAATTTTGTTTAAACTAAAATGGAGAGAGATAACTAACGTTATGGAGCTGAGCAATGCGTTAGCACAGTTTGATGGGTGGGATGTCTGTTTAAGCATATCTTCTGTACCCAAAAGTTCTAATAATATTGTCCGTTTACTTAACAACTTCGAATTTGGAAAGATTTTAATATACTGTTAGAGTACAGCTGTCACCGTCGTTGAGGTGATTCTATTAGAAGTGTAAGGCCTCATGATGAGTTGGAACAGAAAGTTGGAGATATGTGTTGTTCGAGGTTGCAGTCATCCGCAAGTGAGTTCCACGCAGTGTATATCCAGTATGTTGATTTTGTGTTTGGTAGCCGGTTCGCCGCACTTGATGTTAAAAATATACCATAGTTTCATTTTTTCACTTTGCTTCTTTTATTCTTTTGTTTTCAGGTCAACCATAGTGAGGCAGTACATAATTTACGTCTCGAAAAACGTGAATTCGCTGGCTTGAACGGTGACTCTTTGGATGGCGGAGCGAAAACAACATTAAGGTGTGCACACCACTCAGTATTTCTTTTTTATGCTTTAACTTTTAATGAAGCTGCGCTGTTTATACTCGTCCTCCCATTAGCATCATATGACGTAGTTGTTTGGGAACATTTACAGGTGGATGTTAATCGACATTTCGTCTTTAAAAAGTTTTTTTATTTGTCCCTAAGCCTTTTGTGAGCGTTGGCAAAGAAGTCTTGAATTATTACCACGTGTTTTTTGTGACGAATTAAGCTTTATCTCTGAAGAATTGAGTTTTTTTGGCACTTAAAGACGTTATGTACGGTCTTCTCCAGTAAAATACTCGATTTTTTTTGAATTTGAAAGCTTGTTCGTGCTTTGCTTGCGAGATTTTTCGCGACCTGTTGTCTTTCTTTTTTTTTGCCTAATCTTCGCTTTATATCTGACCAAATTTTCCGTCACTTTCGAAGTAGCTCTTTCCATCCTCCCTCTCCCATGTTTCCGGACCTCCTTCCCCCTTTTTGTCGGTCTGTGAAGTACTTGTTGTTGGAGTTGCTTGACCCTGTGTCTTAGACTTTAGGAAAGTTTTAATGGAGAGCTTATGAGCAATGAATTCGATTAAATACGTTTAGTAGTTTATAATGTTGCAGATCTATTGTTATAAAGCTGTGCACCCTCCCCTAGTAAAAGCAATTATGCCAGCATATATTCGTGAAATGTTTCGATATCTTCTGTTGCTATTTTTAAGAAAGGTTTACCTTACTACAGCTGATGCGTTCATTGTATCCCCCATATATAGAAGTGAGATTTTGCAGTTCTTGGCACCCAGTGCAGAAGTTGCCGATGGACGGCATTTATTTTCTTGTGCTGAAATTCACCGTGGTGAATTTTCCAAAAGACAGTCAACGCTCGCATAATATAACGATGGATGTACAATGGCGTGGTCCATATGGTTATTTAAGTGCTATCGACTATCCACTCCTTCGATTTTACGCGTTCATGTGTGCATTCTACATGACTTTGGCATTGGTTTGGCTAGCGGTTTGCCTTAAACATTGGAGGGATATTCTTAGAATCCAATTTTGGATCGGTGAGCTTATTTTCTTTTTTCACTTCTTCACATTCGTTTCTTTCTTCTTCGTTTCTTGATGATTGTGGTAAATTGGGGCTGATTAATTTGGTGTGTTAAAGTTTTAGCTAGTTTTTTCTTCCGACCTACTTAGGTATAATATAGACAAAAAGCGATTGCGTTGTATATGCGATTTTTTTTTCTTGCGGGCATGCGACCTACATAATGATTGGACCACGCATGGATATGTCCTACTTCCTTCGCTCGCTTCCATTTAGTTCAGTTTGACAAAAGATGGGGGGGGGGGAGTAGAAGTTAGGCTCCTGAAATGGTCATTTGGAGTGAGTGAAAGCGTAGTTGGAAATTGCGTGATTTGAGTCGTCATTTGAGAGAACGATGTTGTTATCCTGCCAATTTTGAAAGTTTATTGCGAGAGTATGGTGAACGAGGTGACCCACCTCCCTAACGTAATGTCTCGAGAGGAGGAAAAGTTGCTGTTTTAATCTGGAGCTTTAAATAGTAGGCTTGTTTCTTGTCGTCGGGATCATCGCAGAGTCGGGTGAATAAACTCCCAAAAAATTTTTTTGGTTTATTCGAAATCGTGTATTACTTTCGTGCTCGGGCTTGATGCTTGACAGCAGTAACTTGATGTAGAAAGCTTCCTCAGCTGTGACCTCTGCCATCTACCACCTCTCGGTGCTGCACCAGATGCTTTGGCATCTCGACCACTTGCCTTGTCCCCCATTGAAGAGTGTCCCTTGTTGCCATAGTATCGTTGAATGCGTTGAGTCTATCCAAGTTATTTTTTTTTTTATTTGAAGGCGCTGTGATCATTGTTGGCATGGTGGAGAAGGCGATGTTTTATTCGGAGTACGAAACGATGAACGATAATGGAGTATCAGTGGAAGGCTTTATTGAGGTGCGCACTGAAATTTTGGATGGTATAATAAGAGATTAAGAGGCAAATGAGTTGCCAAAGCATGTATGGGACAATGCAAAGGTGTTGATCCCTGTCTTGCCCCTCTAATGTTGATTTGTTATCGAAGAATTCGCAAGTTCCATCTCCTTCGAGACGAATGGTGCCACTTCCGCACCAAACAGCACTAGGAAGTCCTCTCGCCCAAGACACTTTGCGGCGGGACTGCGCACCGCTACGGTTAGAACCGATCTTCGCAAGGATGATATTTCACGTGAAAAGCTAGAAGCACACTGTTTCCTGTGAGCAAATACGTTGTCCTTTTGTAGGGCCCTTGCCTCAAGGAATTTGTAGAGAACTTGCTCTATGGGATGATCATCACTTCTTCACTCCACCCAAAAACAGATTTCTGGATCACCCGTTGCAACAACGGTCCACTGCCTTGAGGTGATGTAGCAGCGCCATCTATGGACATCGCTTGAGATTAAGCGAATACTTCTGTGGCATGATTCAAGTACCTTTTCGGTGGTTTTCATGGATGCTGCCGCCACCTTTACTTGATTTTCTTAATTATATAGATCCTCTCCCAATTTTCCTCTGCTTTGAGGAATTGTGCCTGATATAGGCACGAAGCTTGTGAATGGAGAAGTTGTGCATATATATATATATATATATATATATATATATATATATATATATATATATATATATATATATATATATATATATATATATATATATATATATATATATATATATATATATGGATATATACATATATGTGCCTTCCCATTAATTTCTGTAGTTCACCTCTTCGTCTTTTCCCTGGCAGATGCCTCAGTTCCAAAACATTTGAACAACCTAGGCGACCTCACTCCCTTCATTCGCTCCTTCCTCTCCATTTTCGACCGCTGTATCGCGGAAGAAACTCATCATACATTGAGTTCAAACCGATTTTCGAGCACATTGCAATTGCTATAGGGTGCTTTATGTTGATTCAAAAATTGAAGGCAGTCGCGAAGCTGCAGGACTTCTTTCAGGGAAGATTAGTATTCCAGAAAAAGCGTATGATTTTTATATTTTTCTCCCAGCACTCGCCAGCCAAAAACAATCTTGGGTTTGAATTCTTGTAAAGCGATTGCTTGATTTCTCAGCTTTTAATGTGAGGAAAAGTTGTCGGTAATATATCGCCCTGATAGAAATATTTTCTCTCTGCGTCGATTCCATCGATCCGACCAACAGTGTCATCAAGGGAGGCGCTATTTATAAACCTTTTATATTATGAAGCAGTTGCCAAAATGTTAGGAGCGTTCTGTTGGAAATCGTCGAGCCAAATTTTGCAGAACTGTCGGCATAGAATCCTGAGGGGCGGAAAAAATTTTTGAGGGGGTGTCATACATATATATAGATATATATTCTTTTTGTTGATAATTTGTCATCCACACCATCCGATCAGTAAAGGCGAGTGCATGACTGACATTCAGGCGGCTGAGTTGGTTTCGTGTCTGAAGAGGACGATGTCACGGGTTCTCATTATAATTGTATCGGTCGGTTACGGCGTTGTAAAACCTCGCTTGGGCAGCACTCTGAATCAGGTTGCTGGCGTCGGCTTCGTCTACTTCGTATTCTGTGCTATTGAAGGCCTTGCCAGAGTATCTAAGGTAAATCTACGCCGTTTCCAGTTGCATAATGAATCCTTGATAAATACTCAGGTTATAAGTTTCCCAAATTTCAGTTTGAAATCTACAGAGAATGCCGGGGATGGAACAGCGTTAAAAAGTATTGACTGAGATTTGGCTGAGATCCATATGCCTTAGTGGTGATGTGCTTTCAGTCTTGCATAGACGAAACTATATGGAATTGACATGGAAACTGAAGGAATAGGCTCAATAAGTTAGTTGTAGTTATTCTGATTTAGGGAATACCTTCGAGGATCTCATGGTAGACATAGAAGGAAATAAAACGAGAATAGTGTGACATAAACAGTGACGTCGCTAACAGCTCGTTATTATTACGTTCACATCATGCTATCAGTTTGCATTTATTCTTTTCTTTGGCGTATGGAGCACTAAATACCCGAGTCGGTTTTCTCCCTAGGAGGTCACTGTTTTAACGAATGATATTCGAATATACTCTTTGCTCTGAATAGAATTTGCGGCTTGTTAGAGCCTTCGCTTTCATTTCGTCGTGGATTGATAATAATAGGTTTAATGGGTGGCAGCTTTAAAGAGAGCTATAAAAAGGCAATGAGCGGGTTAATTTTACGATTCCTCATTGCTCGATCTGCTTGACGCTTTGATTCATTAGAGGATCGAAAGGAGAGAAAATGGAGTTCATGGTGTGGCCTGACCTACGTCCCTCCTAGATCCCTTTCTTAGAGCTGCTTAACAGTCGTTACCAGTTATTGGTTATGAAAGGCATCTCATTTGAAAGTTCTCCTTGATCTTGTCTCCACCAGAGTTTGTTATGAGCTCGCCTAATTTCCGTTCCCTGCAAAGTTACAGAATTATGGGTCAGTAGCGCTCCAGTTGATGTATAGATGGGAAGTCGTTCCTTGATTCGCTTGTCATGTGAACTGCGGAGAGGGTGTAGTTATAATATTTCATTATTCACATCCTTCTATAAGATTGTAGTATCAAATTACAGGGTCACGCCGAGGCTGTAAAGCAGAAGCAGTTAGCTGCGTTACCACTTATTATCCTTGAAGTGATCATCTTCTGGTGGATATTCACTTCGTTGATCAGCACAATGCGTGTCTTAAGACTTAGACGCAATCAGGTAATCTGCTTATTATTTCATTTAACCGTTGAGGTTTCTGGTTGTATATGCTGAGGTTTCCGATTCTATATGCTAGCGATTCTCTTCGGTTCACTCATCTAGTGATTGCTTCTCACTTTGCTGTCCTAACTGTGAACGAGATTGGCTGTTTGTTGGTGCAAAACGTTTGCAGTTAGTTCTTGAGAAGTGTGGTAAAATCTTTTCGATTACCTTTCTACTATATGACTATTGCACATTTTAGAATGGTGTAATATGGTTTCAAAAAATTTTACTGAAGTAAAAGAATAGAATTCATAAGCCTAGAGTTATCTGCGGTCAGGATAGCGCAGAATGATCCACCACGTGGCACGGCAAGTATAGTTTCATAGTATAATGCACTTTGAGAAGAAAAAAATTGATTCACAGGTGTTTTGTGTTCTCAGCTATTTTATTATCTGCGGTTGTTCTATGATGATGAACTGTTGTATTTATTGACGTTGTTGGTAGTGTGTCGCGTCCATTGTGTGCCATGTTTTCAAACTCGAGCGTCATCTTTTGCCGCAGTTGGACATTTGCGCCCTTCTCTCCGTAGATGCGTTGTCTTAGGGGAGTCGTGGTGTTGACGGTGGTGATGATATGAATTTTCACGGCAATCAAATCGGATTGCCGATTTATTGGGCAGAGCGGTGCAATTTTAGCATAGGTGTGAAGCTCACCTTGCTGCGCTCATTCTAACTAGCCAATTAATTGCTTCCAATATCTGAATAATTTTTTGTTAATGCGAAATGATTTTCTTTTGCAGTAGGAAAACTGCCTTAATCTTTGCTCGCATTGCACCTTTAAATAGTTATTTCATTCCCATCCTCTGTATTGCCAACCTTTAAGTTGACAATCCAGTGCCACTCACTCAGCCTTAATCGCTGCGAATGAACGACTATAAACCTATGAAGGCATAAGCCAGAGTTGCGTAAATTATAGAGAAGATTGGTATAAATTAGTGCAGATTATTGGGCACATGAGTCGGTCGTTACAATACAGTCTGTTAAAGTTCTAAACTTCGAAAGCAGAACAGAGCGACATAATTTAAAGGATGGTACATGAAAATATAATAGTGCATAATATTTGATGATACATTATGAGAGATATAGAATAAAACAGTTTATTTTAGAGAGATCGGGCAGAGGAACATGGGTGGTAGTGATAGGAATAGCTTTAAGAATGTGGTTTGTTGGGCATAGTGGATAAGCCAAAAGATTTCGTTCAAATGCATTTATTGTGGTGATGAAAAGTTCAGCAATGTCGAAGGGTATCCTGATGAAAGGTGCAGTGATGTTGTGTGTGTTAGGGAACTACTCTATAATCTGCGGTTACCGCATGATTGGTCTCCGCGAATCACACCTGGTTGTTGTTCTCCTCGCGTTCAGTATGAATAGTGGCTATGAAGAATCTGCTGCTTGATCAGATTGGAAGCCGTTTATGTTGCTAATGGAATTAAACTCATTGCAGATTGGAATAGAATATTTTAGTGTAGGATATCTGATAATAAAAGTTTTTTTTTTTTTTTTGCACTGCAGCTGCTTAATGATTTTGCGCCCATTGCAGCAAGAAGTAGTTCTTGACTCAGTTTTTTTTTTTTTTTTTTTTTAGGTGAAGTTATCTGTTTATCGGCACTTTACGAATACTCTATGTTTCGCCGTTATTGCCAGCGGTATTTTTATGGTATGGACACTCTATATGCACAATCTGCAACATTGCCTTGTCGACTGGAAAGAATAGTAAGTTGCTGCGATTCCTGAACATTTAGCGTTACCACACTATGTGAGTACTTCAGGCACCCAGACTGTAAACTGCCGGCCTGACCTGTAGACTGAGGTGCTTTGTTGTCACGTGATCTGTTTGCTGGGTAAATTTATTGGAACTTGTGTTGTTGAAGCTGGATTGTATTTTGCTTCTTTTTCGATCAGAAACCATAGATAAAAATTTTTTGCGAAGCACCTATGTGTTATGCTTACCACCACGTTCCTGTTTATATATGTTTCGGAATAGCAGTTTTACTGTGAGAGAAGGAAGTTTAAAGCCGCAATCGAAAAATCCATCTTGATGAGTGCGTATTTTCAGTTTTTTTTAAATAATTTTCCAGTACAAAACTTTTGGTAGGTTATCGGGGAGCAGAAAATGACTTTCACCGCCTTATTAGTGCGTCTCAGTGTTTTGGTCGAGCAAATTATGCGCGGTAGCCAAAGCACACATTGTTATTCCTTTTCTAGAGTGCTCTTGAAAGTGTTTTTTTGCGATGTTTTACCACGAAAAGGGAGAAAGGGGAATGTTTGTTCAAGATGAGAGCAGAAGAGTTGAGCGAATGCTTCATTTTTCTGTGCTAATAATAGTACCTGTGAAGTTCAATTTGCCGCATCGTAACGTAAATGAGCCACTATGACTATCGGATGTTGCAGCTGGGTGGATACAGCTTTCTGGCATGTTCTCTTCTGTGCCATTCTTGTTGTTATAATGATCCTGTGGCGACCCTCACAAAACAATCAACGCTATGCTTTCACGCCTCTTCTCGATGACTCTGAAGACGAAAACGATGAAGGTAATTCAATCGCTATTTGTTGTTCAATCTGTTTGCAGCTATGAATGCTGGAAAGAGGTGGTTTGAGTGATTCATTGAAGTGCAAGCGTAACGCATTGCAACCATTCAAACGAATAGCTCTGGACTCTTATTTCTTCCGCCTTCATGATCGCGTTTGCTGGTTGAGTGAGATTGTCATTCTCAGCTGATTGACTTGAGCAGAGGAAGGGGGGGGGGGATATTTATGCATGAAAAGAGTTATGTCGACCAAAATGATGAATGAGATTAGGCCTTTCTGTCGGCTAAGGATTGGTTACTGAGGTGTTGATTTGCGATAAGGTGAACGCTTGAAGCGGTCTACGTCTTTGCTTAAGTAAATGGACCAGGTTCCCTCAGTCAGTTGCTTTTCCCGATTCTGCTATGTCTGACATATTTTCTAACACGGTTTCTTCGAACGGTTTTGAATTGCAGAATATGACTGTTTTACTAGTTCACTTAGTCGTATTAAAGATTACTGATATAAGAATGAAATTTCCTGTACTTTCTGTTGTTTGGGAGGGTGTTCGGGACCCTATCCACGTGAAATCTTTATTTGAAAAAAGGGGCTATGTATTGAAAAAAGAGATAGAGAAAAGGTAGAAACATGAAAGACGCGAAGAATTCGACGACCAAACAGTACTGCAATCAAAACTTCACTCAACGTCATAAGAACGAGTCGGCGAGTCGGTGGAACAGTAGAACACAGTCTCATTCACTTTTCTTAGGACAGCAACGGCATTATAATGGATAATATCAGTGGAGCCATTACGAGTGGTGTCCTTGCAGGTTGTTCTCTGATCTTATTAAAATCCGCGCACCTCGACTTATAGGCTTAGAACACTAACTGCGTTAATGTTTGCAGCTAATGTCAGTGTACCTACATTCTTTCATTTGCTTAGTCGAGAGTTATGGTGTCTGAAATTTTTTCCAATAAGCAGATACAAAAATCTGTTTTTCGGACACAATCTTGTCTGCCAGCAGACCTTTGATGTGGTGATCAGTGGCCAGGTTCGCAACGCTCATTGCACTGCTGCATCACGTGTTAAAAAGTTTTTAGATGAACTCTTCAACAGTGGATTCTACGCGACCGAGATGCTAAATCAACGTAGCAGTGCTGAGACAAGAGCAGAGAGTCGAAGGCAAAAGGAAGCCGAGCAGACTGATCAGAAAATCCGAGTGATTTCTTTGTAATTTGCATAGGAAAATCCATTGGTGTTCTGAGTGAAATAGTGGCATTAAAAGGGCAGGGCTAGGAGCTTCATCGCTCGTTAGCATATTATTGTGTGAATTAGCAGACTTTTACTATCTCATATACTTAGCGAAGTTAGCTAAACGGTTTTTTAAGCTTTACCGTCTGCCGAATTCTTCTGGCAGTATCGATCAATCTGCATGAGCAGGTGTCCAGAATTGAGTTGATTGGCGGTCGTCGATTTTTTGCGTAATTGACCGTTTGCATTGGTGGGCTTTGTTCATTGGCCATTCTAGTGCTGTTCTTTAGCTTCTACTTGCTAATTAGTAGTGTTCAGTACTGATTGTTTCACTTAATCGGCTAAATTGGTGTTTGATCGGGCGGACAACAGTTGACATTCCTATTTGCATCGTTCATAGAACAAATGCAGCACGTTTTTATGAAGATATGCTTGCAGCATAATGCATGATAGGCGTCATATTAGAGTATGAAGAAGCGACTGAGATAAGAGGCGTCTAGTTTGATTAAGATGACCTTGCCTTTATAAGGGTTTTTTTGCGAGTCTCCAGCTTTGGAAGATTCACTTCATCTATGAAGCTGTCTTATGTCCCAATTCCTATGAAGAGCGAGTTTTCCCATAATGACATGAAGGTAAAGTGATTATTAAACAAATTTTATCAGCGATTCGATTAGATGTGTTGAATTATTTTGATATTTGTGACAGTAATGGGAGTGGTTTTTTTTTTTGTTATAACGTGAATACATTTCAGGAAGATTTGAAATGGATCGATGACAACATTCCAAGCTCGATCGCCGACAAGTTATTGGTGGATGATGAGGAAGATAAAGAGCAAACTGAATTGGAGAGGTCGAAAATGCTGTAAATATCTCTGCATTCTGATCTTCTCTGATATCGTTTCTTCCGTCTCACTTCATCATCTATGAATTTGAGCGGTTGAAGAAGCGGTTTGTCTTCGTTCAAGACATTCGAAAATTTGAATCAGGTGATATTAACGTAGATGTTTGTCTATTTTGTATGTCAGCTAAAATGAAGGTAATTAAGGCGAACAATATTAAAGGATATCGATTAAGTGTTAAGGGATTGAAGGATATCAATGAAATAAGAATTGGGCGAGCGTTTCAAGAGTGTTTACTTTCTGTGGCAATGGTTTTTCCTTTGTATTCATTGGATTGTTCAGAAAATTGCCAGCGTGTTTGATTTTTTATTTTCCGGTATTTTTTTCAAAATTCTTTGGTAGCTACTAATGAATGTTCTAAAATCAAGAAACTTGATGAGAAGCAATAAAACTTCGAAAATTTGATGGGTTCTGAGTGTGTTATTCTTATTTCATTTTTTTTCTTTCATTTGATTTGAAGCGGTTTCGTTTCTTTTTTCGGCGGCGAGGTATCCTCGAAATCTGACTTAACTAGCGTTTTATTTATAATATTGAATATAACTTTGATTTATATACAAAACACGAATTTGAAATTGTCATGCGAAGAAAAAAAAAAAACACGTCGAGATTATCGCCATAGTTTTTTGTTTTAGCTAGAACGATATTCTTCGATATTTTTTAATTTATTTTTTTATTTATTTTTTTTTTTTTTTCACTGACAATGGATCGGTTTCTGCTCGGTTCAACGTTGTTTCTGTTTTGCTTGTTGTTCGTCGCTGTATCTATATAATGTGGTTAATGGTGCCGTTGGAAACGTTTATCAAAGTTAGTGCGATTTGCGCTTCCTTCACAACGTTGTCCTATGAACAAAATTGTTTTGTTTTTTCTCGTGCATTTCGCATATTCGGACTCTACGATAAAGGTATTGATATCACTGAAAAGTGTCTAGCTCAATTTGTTTAGCTTTGCGGTTGTATTTATTTGTGATGGTTGATGATATCTTTTTGGAGAAAATACGCTGAAGAATATGATTTATTGAAGCTATCCAGTTTATAAAATCGTTTCTATAATATTAATTTTGTCGCAGGTTATTGCAATAAATGTTGATGCTTTTTTATTATTATATTTACATTTCATATTTCCTGTCCTTTTTTTTTCTGTTTTTTAAACGAGTTTGTTCAGTTATTTCCGCCTCATATAGAAATTGCATCATGACACGTCGTATTGGTTGGTTGATGAAGGCAGATACCTTGACGCAATACTGCGCCCATAATGCGATAAGCTGTTTGACAAAAATATAGAAGAATTGTTGTATGATCGATCGTTTATTAAAAACATTATTAAATGATAACTGTATATGCAAATTTCAAATGATCTGCAGCACCGTGGTATTTCGTCTTCGTAGGTTAATTCATAAATGCCCTTTAATACGTCCCAAAAATTAAAATTTCTGGCTATGGTCATGAGGCTACTATTCTTAAAAGAGCTTGCGAAGTGAGTTTTTTGTTGACCGTTTTGTCCAACCCTTTCTCTTCAAAATTCTCCCAGTTTTTCAGTATTGTTCTAGTAACTATAGTTGAAAATGCCGGCCCCGCAGGGCGGAAGAAAGTAATTTTGGGGTTGTTACTGTTACAGTAGTCATGTTCACTCGAAACCTGAAACAGTTGTTTTCAAATTCTGAATGTGTTACCTGGATGAGTCGTTTAGTGGACACCTCTAATGCTTCGACCAAGCGACCACTCACTTCTACTAGTCGTGTGTTACAGGGCGGTGAAACGTTATCCAAATTTCATCGACCCTCGTTTCAAAAAACTTCTGTTTTCGTTATGTGTAGAGCGGTGCTGCTCAGTCCTTCAGTTAGGATCTAAGTGAAAGTTCAATGGGAGCTTCCTGACGTTGGAGTAACGCTGCTTCGATAAAGAGCCTTTCGTACAATGACATTCTCATGCATAGCAACTGAAAGTGGTGAGGGAGAAGAAATAAGGACTATGTGGGAGCGTGCGTATATCATGTATCGTAGGACCTATATCGTGACAAATATCGTATATATGACATATATAGCGTATATCATATATCGTAACTTAAAAGCGACAAATATCGTATCGTGAACAGTGATTCAATGATCGTTGGTTTGCAGCTCATCACCTGATAGCACCATTCCACTATCTGAGTTGGACATTCTCTATCCGTGATCCTCATAAGCTATGGGCTTTGTCAACAGTGGATTCGCTGCCGGAAGTGATGCTGTCGGAATGTTAACGGATCCGCGAGATGTTTCACAAAAAAAAAACGAATTTTGTCGAATGAATGTTTCGATCGCAGAAGTGCAATTCAGAAACATCAAAGAGCTGCCTTATCAGCTCGTTCCTAAAACCTAGTTCCGGACATCATTTTCACATGCGTTGAAGCATCCTGCAAAAGAAACCAACTGTATATTGCAGCGTAAAGCACTTCCACGCTTCTTCTCCAGGGAGTGGATATGCTGCTTTGCTTGATTGATACGCATCATTTAGCATAGCGGAAGCGGGTCGCATTAAATTTTCGATAGTATTCCTCATGCCGATATAATCGTGGGATTCCTCAATCGGATATGATTTCTAAATATGAGATAAAGCGAAGAAAGACCTGGGATGATGCGAACTATTAAAAACAAGGGCAGCAATGCAAGATGGGTAAAACCTTCCCGTACCGTTTGGTGGATGCACGCATAATAGCGCCGGGAAACATGCCTATCGGCGATTTCAATGCGGCGTTGGGTGTAATGGCTCTACCATTAAGGCGCGACAGTGCTCTTGGTTTGTTTCTGAATAAGAACATCCTTCCGTAAGTTAGGCGTCGGTTAAACAATCACAGAAAATCATGATATCTTGGGCAACCATTCCACGGAGCGTTGCCTAACTCGATATTACATAAAGCCGCCTCGCTAGTTGCTTCGCCAGTCCGCACTTTTTTCGGCAATCCGATTCGTCGCGTGCCGACCAAGTATAAGAAAAGGTGCCGGAATTTTTTTCGCTTCGGTTATCGTTTTCATAATGCCGGCACTTGACATAAATAAAGGCTTGACAACGAAATATTAGCTCTCACTATAGAACCCTGGATGCGCAGGATGCAGGCATGTGTTCCATGGTGCATGGTTATGAGGCGATCGAATGCCACGGAACGCTAAATGACGGTCTACGCCCATGAAAATGTTGTTCTCTTTCAGCCGTGAAACTAAGCGGAACTAAACCCAGATGAGCGAAGGAGTCGAAAGGTTTTGTGGTCATCATGTACTTGAAGCATCCTTTGGAAAATTTCCATCGGATGCCGACGTGCGACCCTGCCCATCTGAAATAATTCGAGTTGACTTCTTGTACGGAACAGGAAGTCTTAGTAACCGGATCAAAAAGTACCCTCTTCCTCTCTCCCTCCATCCCGGATCACTCGGTGAAATCCAGATGTGCATCTGTACCTGTCTTGGATGACGCAGCGCTACAATAGATGAATGCTTGTTGGTTCCGCCACGAACGTATTGCATGAGTCGTTCGTACTAGTTCATAGCCGGGCCTCGCTGGTTCTTGGCAGAACTGCCAATATTTGCTTGCAAGATTTTGGCACCGATCGCTTGCGTGTATCGTGTTTACTATGTTCGATATTGTTGATGCATCCATATTCATTGAAGTGTGGAGCCCGTATTCTTTGGTGATTTTGGTGGAATCTACATTCTCGGCCAAAGGGGGGAAGGAGGTGTTGAGCTGGAGAGACCTTGTATTCGTGGTTTTTTCATATCTTACTGATGACTTCGATGGGTATTTAAATGTTATTTTTGCTCGTGACAAGGGATTGGAAACAAAAAATAAACTTTTGCAGTAGTAAATTCATTGTCTATAAAATGCTGAACACTGCCGACTGGATGAAACCTAACAGTAACACAACGATAGATAGTACTGAATTGTAGTGAATTTGATTGTTGAATTTGATTGTACATCAAAAGTGGAATTGATGTAGTGAATTTGACAATTGTAGTGAATTTGATTGTTTGATACATCAAAAGTGGAATTGATGCTTTATGATACAATGTGATATTACCACTTTCTTCAATGCTTTATTTAAAACGCGCTTGCAACAGCGTGATTGCTTTTATTTGGCCATAAAGAAGGTATGCAGTTTGCGGGTGTTGATATTTCAGAGAAACTAAGTAAGTAATAAAGTTCTTACGCAGGAGCGAACAAAGAAATTTGGAAAAGAGCTGTAAGAGAGAAGATGGCGATCACATAAACATATAATAAATTTGCATAGTGGAAGTAACTAAATGTAAATAAAGGCCATGCTTCCGTTAGGTTACAATGCTGAAGACCTCGTTAAAACGTCAGGTTGTCCACGATCGACAAATTCTTCGTTTTTTTTTTTTTTTTTTCAATTTAAAACGATTTCTGCATCGAAGCCAAAGTGCTCATTGAATTTTCTGTGATGCTGACTTTGATTTGTCATTCGGATGAAAGAATGCTGTTTTTTCCACAGTTTTAAGGGCGTTGCGCCTTCATTTTTGTGCTTAAGAGAATTCCACACCCTTTTCTTTTGCGGTGAAAATCGAGCTGCATCTTGTTCTCCCCACAATTTGCCTCACCCCCTTCTTCTCTCCTCCCACCGCATCCTAGTATTTATATAGGGGAGGGGGAGTGGATGCACACAAGCTTATCTTTGCTTATGGTCTTTGCTTTAAAGGTTGCAGTGCAATGACCACGTGTACCCGTAATTATTTATAAGCGTAGAATAATTTCAGATGGCGGAACGGCCGTCACTACTCGGTTTGAACCGACCAAATTTAAAGCTCAACTGTCCCCCTCTTCCTGACCTAGAAACTTCACCACAACTGTAAGTGATTTTCTTCCAATTCTGCTGCGTCGTTCTTGTGCTTTTATAAATTTTTTTTTCTTTTTTTGGATAATCTAGTTTGTTCTGATCACAAAAAGATCGCAGATGTCTATAAACATTTTATGATCTCTTGTAATTGCTTGTCGTTATGTGTATCTTCATTGTTTCATGCTGTTGCCAGAGTGCTTTGAATTCGAATGTGAGACGGGAAATTTTCTGAAAACGCTGCCGTAACTGTCGCGGGTTGTAGGTTCCTTGTTTGGGTTAAAAAGACCGTAGCTTATGAAAGTTCATTTTTTGAGTTCAAGTGGCAGATCAGGAACTCAAGATGCCGTTACAGCATTGCCCACATTCGTTAAGGACATTTGTGGTTCGAAGTAGAGCGTTCTGTGGAACGTACTTTTCGGGTTACTAAGCGTAGGTCGGGAACTTCAGTGGTAGAAAGTTCAGGAGATCTTAAAACGGTTGGATAGGAAAGTAAGGCTGGCTTTTAAAAATGCAAAAATGCTTTGCAATGGAAAAAGCAAACAAAAACAAGGAATGCCTAAGTTTGAGTAATAATTGCAGGTCTCAGTAAAAGCATATCCGTTTTCTCACCATTTATTTGCTACCTGACATTTTCCTTCGTTCATTTTCTATGTAGTTGTCTCTTCTCATTCTGTCATCGTTTCCTCTGTTTTTTGTTCATTTATTCAAAAGAGAAGTTATACTTGCTTTCATATTGAATGTTTTCACAAAACGATGCCAAATGTACCATTTCCTATCACAGTCATTCGAGTGGAGTTAATTGCTAGGCATTTTGACTTGTACGAAAACAACGATGTTTATATAAGCGATATATTTAAAATATTCTCTGAGGGAAACAATCGAGATTTGTGAGCGTTTCGGAATGCAGCAAGTGGTTACGCGAAATAGACCTGTGCAACCACATAACATTCCATTCGAGTCCGATTATTGAATTTATTTACCTGTCTGGAACGTTGTTCTATTGATGTGGTACTAACCAGCTTGGGAAATTTAATGGCATTTATCTCTATTGGCTTAACGGCTAATGCAGTTTGTCGAATTTTCGTTGTTGTGCTTTTTAACCCACTGCATTAAGTTTTTTATGCTTGCCCCTATTCGTAATTTCAGAGCGTATTTGCGGTCACATTCGACTGGCAAGCTGAAATTTACGCCTAATCAGATTTACGACTTTACGTGTGCTGATTTAGTGGATGAGGGCGAAATAGGACGCGGTAATTTTGGTACGGTAAATCGAATGCTTCATCCCAAATCTGGCTGCGTTTTGGCAGTAAAGGTTTCTTTCTGCTCATTTCCTATGAGATTGTAAACACCAACGCTCATGTGAAAATCGGAACCAAGCGCGTTGAGGTGGGGAAGGAAGAGGGAGAGCCACACTTAAAGGGTCTGCCCACCCATCAGCAGTTCATCAAAATGAGCCAAATTAATCGAACCTTGGCTTCGTTCCTTTGTTGATCCTTTTGTTTTTCCTGAAGAATATCCGGTCTGTCTCACTCTGTTTGGCTTGAATTTTACAGAATCCTCACCTCATTGCGCTCACCGTTCCCTCACAAATTTCTGATATCGTTTCGCTTACCTTAATGCGTTCACATTTCGTTTCTCTTTTTCGATTTGTTCGCTTTTTGGGCCTGAAAATTTCCTTCTGTCTTCACTCACCTTTAAAAGAGTTGCGTGTCACTGTTCTCCTTCTATCAAAAGTCTGCCTTCCCTTCGCTCATTCCGCCTCGCCTTTCTCACCTTAAACAATTCCTCCTTTTCCTTTAAATTATTCTTCTCGCATTGCTTGCCTTACATTCAAAACTTTAGCTCACTTCGCTCGCCTTCTCTTCAGAATTCACTAATCATTTCGCTATTTTAGCTTTCGGAGGATTTCATCTATTTTTCCTCGGTCACTTGGAATATTTCCAACTTTTCATTAAGCTCCTTCAAAATTTGTGCTCCATTTGCCCGCCGTACCTTCAACATCTGAGATTGCTTTACTCACTTCATTTGAAAAAGTTTTCGGCTCGTTTCGCGAGGTGAAAGTTGTGTGTTTGATGTGTTCGACGCATCGAAATGCTACAATTACTGTTTGATCAGATTGTGTTAATTTAAAATCTCATATTAACGAACAAATAAAATAATTCAAAAAAATTTTCCCACCGAGAGAAGCATAAATTGGAGGTTTCTCTAATCGTTACGTTCAAGGTAATAATATAGTTTTTTGTTTCTTTTCTCCTAGGCAAAGATGTGTTTTTTGGATGTTTTTTTTTTTGGACTTGCATTCAAATACTCAAATATGTTCTTATTTTTTTCCAAAATTTCTATTTTGTTTTTTTTGCTTTACTCCGTCAGTGAAAAAAATCTCGACTACGGTCATGCTGTAGATAATGGTGACTGCTTTTAGAGTAATAATATAATTTGCGCCATTCTTTTCCATCTTTGGTTATTGCAGTTCTAACTACTGATTGTAATTTAATATCGCATCTTCAGCAGAAATGTTTTCTAGAAATTTTATAAGCAAGATATTCATTAGAGTGGCGGACGGTATTGAACCCCTGACGATTTTATTTGCAGTGTGCAATTACACCTCAACAGTATTACACCCGTAATTACACCGTTGAGGTATGTAATTGCGTAACATTCCTAATCATTAGAGAACTCGTGCTTAAGATTGATTATTCTGTGAGCTTACTCTTGCACTCATTATAACTGCAGTGAAAATTTTTAATGCTAATTTTCCTTTAGTTTACGAAGCGATCTTGAGGCGCAGATGGATGTTTCCTTTCCTAAACATCAAATTGTCCTCTTCTTAAATCGTTTTTTTTTTCTCGTTAGTTGAGATGCTTGAAAAGCTTCTGAAAATATATTAATTAGCGTTCTATTCTTTAGCGGATTCGTTCAAATACGGTCAATCAAACAGAGCAAAAACATTTGTTAATGGAATTGGAGGCGATAATGAACAGTCAATGCGAAAATATCGTCCAATTTTACGGTGCAATTTTCCGTGAGGTTGGCGTTTTTCTCCGTTCGTTAGACTTCCTGAATTGTGTCTTCAAAGGTTTTTCACTTTCCGGAAGCTTTGCTGTTTGTGCTAATAAGACGAATTCATTTGTTGCAGAAAACAATCTTCTTAGCGAAAGAGGGTTTTCCGGACCGATAAAAAAGAGCCAAGACTATCTGTTAAAAGTGGTGCTTCGTTGGAGATCTCAAAAGTGTCCTAGAAATTTTCCAGTAAGGTGGGAGGTTGAAAGCACAGCGTGCCACAAACAGATGACAGTTTGAGAGTGGCTGCGGAAAGGGGAGAGGGAGCGGGAATTACAACCTTTACAAGTTTTCGACGATTATTATGCGTGATTACGTTTGTTTAATATGTTGATCGCCTTGCGGCTTTTGTTTTAAGTGAAGTGCGTAAAGAAGAAGATCATCTGTCGTCTAGTAAATTGGTTTGGCATTGTGTTATTGCAGAAAAAAAGAAAAGCTGTAGGCATTGTGGTATAATAAAAAAAGAGGTTTTTATCACTGATGGAAATTGATATATTCAATTTTGAGGGGGATTGTTGGATATGTATGGAGATGATGGATTTATCTCTCGAGAAATTATATAAAATTGTCTATGAGAAGCAACACAAACAACTACCTGAAGAAATTATTGGGTATATCGCCGTTTCGGTGAGTCATGTTATTTCTACTGTTTTTGCTTCTTTGTGGTTCTCATTTCTTTCTTATTGGAAGTGAAATTTCGAGAGCTTTTTTTTGCGCTGAAATTTGCTCATAAATGGTCGATGCTTTCTTGCAAAAAAAAAAAAGAATGTTAGCGACTTTATTCCACTTTGTTGGTTTTGGTTTATAGAACAGGCGAATGCTATTCATTTTTACCAGAAGAAGAGCTCAATATTTTTCTTTTTGCTTGTTTTTTTCCCCACTTTTTTTTTCATACCTCTGTGCATCTATAGCATATTTTCTCATAAACCTTAGTAGAGAGTATGTATCGTTGTTGGGTAGGCTTTTAACGAAGGGAAACAATTATTACAGTGAAATTGAGGAATTTTTTTAAAAGGTTGTTGCAAGTTCATGTCAACCGAATATCTGGATGCTTCATCCTTTTATTAGTTACACTATTTTTGCAATTTTCAGTCAATTTTTGCAGTTGCACTTTGTAATTTTCACGCTTATAGTTTCATCGTTCAAGCTTCAGATAAGAGGTTTCGTAGTTTATGGCAACGTTTTTTTTCTCTTTTCAGACGGTTAACGCACTCAGTTATTTAAAGGAGCATCTGAAAATTATTCACAGAGGTACGTTTCACTGTCGTTGCACATATTTCTCTAGCTGCAGTGTTTTGCCTCTAGTTCATTGTCACACTTGGCATAGAAAGTAGAATGTGTAATCTAATATTGAACCCTCGCTAAATGTAATAGGCCTGGCTGAAATATCTGTTAAACGAGATGTGAAAAAGCGCTAATTTCGCTTCCTAATTCATGAAAGCTTTCTATCGAGTTGACAAATTTTTGTTTTTATATGCACGTTCATTTGTCTTATTGGCATTTGTAATTTGCATTTACGAAATTATTCTATGCGGAATATTTGCAACGCTTCATTGAATATCGTTATGGCGTTGTTAATTGAGCTTGCGACTATTTTTTTAAAGATATAAAGCCGTCGAATATTCTGTTGGATCATCGAGGTTATATTAAATTATGCGATTTCGGCATCGCGGGGCATCTCATCGATTCGATAGCAAAAACTCAGGATGCTGGATGTCGTCCTTATATGGCGGTTGGCATTTTTTGAATTCCATCACACTTAATTTTATTTTACGCTAAAATTCGTGTGTGAGTGTGGTTGGGTGTTTACGATGTATATTTGTGGGAGGAACGATTCGACAAATTCATTGCACATGTTATCATATTTATTTATTTTATTCGTTTGCATAGAAGTGTTGATTATAATAGTGAATTGTGTGCATTGTTGAGTACATCGTACAGATGTCGTTGATGAGAGAGTGCACGTAGGGTGATACAGGTGAAGCTGATGTGTTGCTCACGTACCTGTTATGCTAAACGAAGATGTTAGGTGATCAGGGGCCAAGGCTAATTAGTTCATCTTTCTTCGGCCATCATCCTACACTCGTTTGTGACGAATCCGAATCGGTCACAAATCTTTTCTATTGTTGTTTTTCTCTTGATAATGAACGCTAACTGAGGTATCAATTCCTACGATTGTTAAGTGCGATACGATCCATTCTTAATCGAAAGTATGTGACTCCATCACCCATTTTATCCACTAGCGACCCATGCTGAAGCAGTTGTATAAACAAAACCGGCACTGAACAATTCATAAAACGTGTTTCTTCGCCATTTGGACAGATGAAAGAACGAGACGCTTGAGAAATGTTATCGAAGAAACGATATAGTCGCCTCTGTAATAGACCTTAAAAATGACCGTTTGACTTGTCAGCTTAAGCAGCAGGTATGTGCTGCACCAGGATGGACTTAATGAAAAAAGTGGCTGAAGAATTTGATGTCAAAGAGGCAGCCGATCATAACGCAGTTTTTGCGAAAAGGGTGAGGCTAGAAGACACAAGAGGGTTAAGAGATGCGAAAGAAACAAGATATCATTCTAAATTCTGCCGTTCTTTGATTTTTTAAAGGTCCATTTTTAACTGGAAGTTTCATGCAGTATTTAAGTGAAATATATTTGAATGGCTCTTGATGCGATCGGAGTGGGTCGTTGAAAGTGTGGTTCTTCATTTCATGATGGTGGCTTCATCCTTCGTTGGGATCTTCTTTGTGCAGAAAGAAAAATCTGAATTTTTCACTGGCTCGGATGCTTAGTAAATCCATTTTTTTCAACATGTTTTGATGGATTGTGATCTGTCACTTTTTTTTCCGATTTAAACAAAACTATCGACAATTTTAGACCAATGTGCAGATTTCTGAAAAAAAAAGCTAGGTGAGGCGTTAAATCATTTCATTCGCAGATTGCATTCGCGCTGAAGATACGAAAAAAGCCACTAAAAATATGGAGACCATCGACCAAGCTTGTTCTGATTTGCACCAAAAAGCAGCGTCACAAAGTGACATGAAGTATGATTGATTGTGGAAAAGGCGGGGAAACCACGGAAAAAATTTTGGCAATGGGTTGTTAGAAAGGGTTCCGCTACGTTATTTCGCTAATTGTTTAAAATTTATGTGACCATGGATAGCGGTTTATCCTGCATGAGCGTCATTCGTTTTTATAGGCGCGCACAAAAGTAATCTGTTTTTGCTGAAGTCGGTAAAAAATATTTGATACTCACATTTCGCAAGATTAAACTTGGCCCACGTCTCAGGTTAATGGGTTATGCAGTGATCCCTTAGTCCATTACCGGTTTGCGCCAACTCATGGATAATCGATAGACTCACTAATTTACGTCTGGGTCTTTTTATGGAGCAGGGGTTAGGGAGGAGAGGGGTGATGGAAGCCCCCAATTACCAAACAGCCATTTAGCGAGCGATCTTCTTCAGCCACTCCGTCCCTCTCTGCCTTACACCTGCTTTGCGTTCAGTGAATGAGGGCTGAGGGGGTAATGTGTGTATGTGAAGTGGGACAGATATTGGTAGCTTTGGAATGCGTCCCAATGCGATCACTTTAGATGCCCATCGCAGTGGCTGTTATAAGCTAGTCAACTACGAACTATTCAGTGTCTGATATTAGTGATGGTTGGTTTCAGTAGTGTAGAAATGTGGTAATTTGAATTGAATTCATTACTGCTGCCAAGAACAGGCTAACAGCGGAAAGATGGAGTTTTCTCCATTGTGCACCGCACTACTAGGTATTCGGGAATATGCTTACTCCCTTTCGCAATCATCCCTTGTTTCCCCTTCAAAACTTCCGAATAACGCAAATCTTTTCCGTCGTCTTTATTCTTTCGACAACTTTTTGCGAAATTTTGAGCGGTATGCGATGTGAAATCCGGAAGCTTATAATCGCTGATGTACGTATATTTCCTTGTGTGGGATACATGTTCATCTACAGGTTGCTGTGGCACTAGATACTCATTCTAGCGGTTCGTAGATGCAACTGGAATTGCAACCTGCAGTGATTTGAGCATTGTCGATGCTTTGAAACCGTAAATTGTGATCTGGTGTTGGCTTTTTATACAAATATCACGCCTTCTTTTACTATCTCATAATAGCTAGCTTCTTCTCTGGCAGTGCTGCTGAAAAATGTCATGTTTTTATTGGGACAGGGGGAGGGGGAGGGGGAAAGATATGTATGTGCACAAAGGCTGATGCTGTGCTGTTGATGACGCTTTTTAAAACTTCTGCGTAGTTGATATACGCAACGTCGAGAGCTTAATAATTCGCTTTTCGGTTTGAATTTGCTTCACTATTGCATGTCATGATTGTAAAGTAACTTCGCTTTAAGCCGGAACGGCTGCAGTCGAACGACCCCTATGATGTGCGATCTGATGTATGGTCACTTGGCATAACGTTGGTGAGCTTCCGATTTATTATTATTATTATCATTATTATTGTTATTATTATTATTATTATTATTATTATTATTATTATTATTATTATTATTATTATTATTATTATTATTATTATTATTATTATTATTATTATTTTCTTTCTTTCCTTTTTCTTTTTTTTTTGATGACGTTAAGTGTCTGCCGAATAGACGAGACGAGACGAATTGACGAGCACGAGTTCACGAGGTATTCGTGCATCAAAAACCATTAAAATAACCGGCACAACGCACATAATAGCAAATGAATTTGAAACACGCAGTCGGACAGTCAGAGAAACAGCGCAGTATAATAGGGCAAAGAAGAACTGAGGTCGATGAAGGGAAATGAAGTCGTAGCGCGATCGTTCACAACAGATGACAATATAGAGTGTTTAATTTACAGGGAAAACGCAAATTTTCGTCCATATTACCTCTTTTTTTTTGTCTCTTGCTCATTCTAATATTTTTATGAGCGATTAAACGATTTTCCACGTCAGTACTTCAAAAAATGCAACAAGGGGAAAGGTGTTTTCCTTGATCAACGGTTGCGACAGTGATCTGGGCGTGAACTACTGCGAGGAATGAGTATGATGTAAATAAGTTGGTGCTGAAGATTTGAATAGAGGGAGGTGTTGGTGAAAGGAACAGTTAGGAATAGAAGAGGATGAGAAGAAAGCAAAGCTGTTATCGAATTGTGGAAGACGTTTTTCGACTTCATGGGCACCTTTATGGTGCGTCGAATGTTTCGTTTTCAAAAATCCTTTTGCTAGCAGAGAATTCACTGTTGTAAGAGCAATTTTCATGCATAGTTGAGTTTTTTGCGTTAAAAAAAATGGCATGACAATTTTTTTTTTTTTTTTTTGCTCTTTGGTCCTGTTACCTTTTCATGATTTCTATGCCCATACCTTATGCCTTTTTGCATCTTTATACCTTAACACTAGTCAAGTGTTATCATATTCTCGTCTCGAGCAAACGGATGGTATGGTTTAACATTTCTTTAAAATCAAACGTCCTATATTAAATGATTGCTGTCTTACCATACGGTGCCGTCCTGACAATTCCTAGGCGGTCTTTGAAAGCTTTTTGACGTTGTTTCGATGCGTATCGTTACGGTGAATGCGGCGACAAGTTAATTTTAGAATGACTAAATGGTTTATTGTTTTGTGCTACTTAAATCTTCTTATAACTACGAATTTTTCGTTTCGGTGCGATAAAAAATCTTTTAAAAAAGTTGCTATAAGAGTTTGTGAGTTTGTATTATTCAGTTCGAAATTTCGACTGGTCGATTTCCATTTTCGGCCTGGGATTCTCCGTTTCAACAGTTGCAAGAAGTTGTGAACGGAGAGCCGCCCGTTATGCAGCCAGGCAGCTATTCAGCACATTTAGTTACCTTCGTTAATCACTGGTATGCTTGTTATGCTTATATCAGGTATTTGTATCCGATACAAGGCTTTGTACAGCCGTTGTACCCTCATCCACGCTCATTTTGAACTAGTTTAGTGGATATCCCTAGGAATTCCTCTATCATCACATATTGTGGCTGCATTACGATGACAGCCATGAGATTCTGAAACCTCTGACACCGTTCCAGAAGCCGAGGCACCGAGTGATTCTGTAAATGAATGAAGTTCCTTTCTGAATTTCCTGATAATATGAAGCTTCGTGATCACTGGTTTGGAAATTTTCTCAGAAGGAATTCAGGGAATGGAGCACATTAGCTGACGCCGTGAAGGAAAGATTCCCTAAGTCACGTCTCATCATCAGATTTCCCAAGAGCACTGGGTTGTTGCAAAAGTTGTGAGATGTTGACCTTCCTGGCAGCGCTTCATATATTCGAAAGATCGTTCCAATTTTGGTCAATTGAGTTGAATGTTGCAGTAAATCTCCATCTTGGCAGCTCACGCAATTAAGCTGCTTGTTCTTAAGTTTAGACGGTAGGTGACGAGTGCACATTTCATGCAGGTTAAGGCTGTTTAAGGTGTAGAATAAAGATTACTGTCTGCCTCGCAAAAAATTTGCATAGTTAGCAGAATTTTCCTCGGTGAAAAACACTGATTGAGTTATGAAATGGCTGGTTTGCTAAAAGGCGATCTTTAAGCCCCAAACCTGGATTAAATCTAGGTATTTTCACCGTAAGTTTCCCTGATAAGGTGGCGTTTCCTTTGGAGAGGTTGAGAAGTGTTAATACGCAAAAATTTGAACCTCAGAATCCTGCGACAGAATGTCTGATGTTAAGGGACAGTAGTATGGATAGTGATAGTGCAGTCGATCTTTCGAACTCACAGTATCCTTGTTCAGCTAGTGAGATCTTTAGTCACAAAAGAACAGAGGAAACTGCAATATGGCAGTGGGAAAACTAATGCAGAAATGAATGCGTACGTACGTCAGCAGTATCAATCAAAGTGGAAGTGTTAAAACACACTCATAGGAAGTGACCAGATCGAGAATGAACACTGCTGAATAAAATTAGGTGCGAGCAGAAGGTAAATCAAAGGATACAAGACGCTTCATGAATGCAGACAACTCTTTTGGCTCGGACGACTTTTTCCGGTTACTCATTCCGACTTGGGACAGCACGGAATTGAAACCTGTTGAGCACATTGTTCAGAGTGCAAGTCTTGCCTGTCAAGTGGAGAAAAGGAATAGGAAAGACGAGGGACACCTTTGGTGGTCGACTGATTAGATCGGAAAGAGCTCTCGAATCGAATGAATTAACGCGACTCTCAATTAGCGAACATTTTTAGCCTGCGTCTGCTTGCTCAAAGTGATGGTGGTTTGCCGAAAAATTAATTTGGATGAACCCACTTTCGTATTTCTTTTTTCCTTTTTTTAAACTCTGCTACGCATTCTTTTGTTATGCAGTCATGCTTCTCTCTTAGTTTAAAAAGTTATTTACCATAAGTTATGCGTTGCGAGTTGATTTTGGGCGAATTCCAAAGCAAAGAAATCTAAGTTGAGCTTCCGGAATTGTCAGCTTGTAGGCGTTTTTTCAATCTTATATTCTGTGATGTTTTCCATGAAGGCTATAAATTGCTGTTGAATATATCCTCTTTAGTGCTTAAAACTATCTTTTAGCCTCATCAAAGGGAAAGAAGAGCGACCAAAGTATAAGGACTTGATGTCGATGGAATTCTATAAAACATATAACGTTGTTGGAGAGGAAGTGGCTCGCGCTAGGTCGGTTGTTGGAGATTTTGTGTCGAATGCTCTCATCACTGATAGTCAAGAGGGATCTCCTGTGGATGGGTCAGGCGATGAAATGATGAACTGCGATGAAGCTTGCACCATCCAAACGCCCCGAAGTAATTGGGTACAATTTTCGTAGGAGGTGCTTCTGCAGCCGGGATCCATTTCTTTCTCCCAACAGCCATAATAAGATTCACTCTTACACAACATCTTTCTTATATTTCCGCCAGTCTGAGGCTTTGGCTGCTTACCTACTGACCATATTAGGGGTTGGGAGTCGAGCAGATTATGCCTCCCCTCCCCTTCCAATCCTTGCTTACTCTACGTCCCGCAGTTACGCGGCCGCAAGTCGGAAAAAATTATCGAGTGTTGTTTTTTGAAGTTGAAGTTGTATTTAGTTTTATCAAGTTGACTCCGATAGGCTGTGATCATATTCGGTGCGGCTAGACGAGGACTTTACTTGCTTATTTACTAGTTTACCTCCAATAATTTGCCTCCGAATATTCGGCAATATTCAAGTCTTGGTATTCCATGTACGATGCACTGTGTGCGCGAAGTGGCCTATTGCATGAATCGGTCGAATTCTTTCTAATACGCTTTCCGGATTCGTGATCTTTGAAAAATTGTTGGCAAGACATTAGTTAGAATTGCATAGGACGCGAGCCTTCTTTGTGCCAGGAAAGTGCCGCAAAAGTAACGACCTGACCCTGACTCCCCCATTCCTCCCCCTCCCCCCCTCTCCTCCCTTACTTCGAAAGAAGTGTGAGGGTGAACAGTTCATACCCTCATGTTGTTGCGGGGGGAAATTGATGTTGGGTTGGTTCAAGCTGACATGGCGCTCAGCCGTTGACTGAGAGGGGAAGGAAGGCAGTACTGTTTTGATGTGATCTTTGTGCAAGTCTTGCTTGCGTCGTTTTCCTAGCTCTTTTTTTTTTTTTTTTATTTACACATATTGATCGCTCTTTAATTGCTCCATTTACACACTCAAATATTGTGATTTTGATATTTTTGAACTGAACTTGTCGATTTTACACTCTTCATTAGGTGCAATTGTACATGTGTTTATCTAGCTTAATTTATAACCAAATCATCATATGTGAGGGGCAAATCTCATCTACTTATGCAATGGTGATGCGCTTTTGGAATTCTTCATCATCTGCTGCATTTTGAATGTGAAGAAAAACAACACTGCAATTAAAAAATTATTCCGAACTGGCCATAGGGATATTATAGCGCCAAGAGGGTGTGTACTTTCTATTTGAGGAATGCGCCAGTTCGTTGTCTGCTTGAAACTGTGATTTCGGATGAGTTGTGCGATGAATTGTTTTGTCCAATGTGCTTAACGTTTAAAACGTTTTTTTTTTTTTAATGTTATAGCAGATGCATAATAATTTCTTTGGCAATTCTTGTGGACTATATGTTCGGTTGCGGGAAACGAAGTGTTGCAGTTAACTTTTCGGTTTCGTATTCGATATCGTTAGACTTGTTCAAAGTGAAATGCTTCCAGCTATTCGTTGCTTCCAGCCGTCGGATGTGATGTACCGGCTAGAAGCGGCTTATCTAAACTGCAACTGCAATCAGATTTGTCGGGGTTTTTTGAGAAAGTTATACTAATGATTTTCTTTATGACATCCTCTAAAATGTGGTTGTGAATGGAGAGCTTTGAATTGTTAGCATAAGCTGAATATATTATTGCCCTAAGGGAGATGTTGCAATTGCTTTGCTACATCTCATATGCCCGCAATAAGTCTTTTTGTGAGCTCTGATTTATGCGTTTTATGTGTGCTGTTTTAGCTTCTTTGAGCAATTGCTTGCTGCATGCAGAACTATAATTCGCGATAATATAAAATTTGAAAGTTTTTTTTTTTAATTATAGGTATTGTGCAAAGTTCAGTTGTATATCTTTGTTGGGCACTTTTCATTTAAACATCACAAACGACTTGCGGTGCATCGACGGGCAACTTGCACTTGTTAACAATAATGCAAATGGAATCAGTTTGTTTTGTATGTCTGAATACGTTTCTAAATCCATCGTCTGTTACATCGTTCAACTTAAAACTATATGTTTTAAAAGACAAATAAGTGCAAATTGTGGGTAATGCTGATTGCAATATCATGCTTCGAAGAAGAAGTGCAAATTTTTCTCTAGTATGAGAAACTAATGCGATTCATCAGCTGATCGTCGTGTTAATGGCCAGATACGGAAATCTCTTGTGTAATTTATGTAATTTGTTGATTTAATTGAATGTAAATAAAGATTACAAGCACGCATATTTTTGGTATAAAGTATTGCAAATAGAGGACTATTAGCGAAGACATCCCTACCTTACGGTCTTCTCAAACAACCACCGAGCCTCTTGTAGCAGTCGTTTATTTGTGAAAGTCAACAGTGAATGGGGAACGCTAGTTTTCCTTGTAAAAACTGCTCCGTATAAGCGTAGTGCGTGTCGCCCACAAGGTTATCACCGCTTAAGTCATGCAACTCCCCACTCTTCGCAAGGGCAGTCACAGCTTTAACTTTAACACTTTCTTTTTTGTTGGTCTTTTGTTCAAAGAAAGTGTCCAGTTTTCCCAATGTCTTGCTAGAGGACCCCTGAACCTGAATGACGTGAGCTTGAGTTTGAGCTAGCCAAAGAAACGTATGTCATGAACAACGTTTTGAATAGCTTTCTTTACCATGTTGTACGCATGTGGAATATCCTCCTTAAAAATATTGTACAGGCAGATTGTGCTGAAAATGTTTCGAGACACCTCAACCATTTTGATCTCTATTTTCGCGCAAATGTCCCGTTTTAAATGCTGTCTAAGCTAGTTTTCTTGCGGTGGTTGTTTTTTGTACTCTCTTTTATGCTTTATATTTCTAGTGCGTTACATTAAAGTGGCCAACTTTACCATGAGCTATGGCTTGGATAACTCGATTGTCCTGAAGCGAAATTGCTTTTGGAGACCGTGGCGGTTCATTTACGCAACAAACAATCAACTAGGAAAACTGTATGGTTATGCTTGTGAAGAAGTGCTAACATAAGAGAGGCTTATTCACCAGTGAGTGCAAGCAGGCTGTCTTAGTTTGTCTGTGTTCGAAGCCAACCTTCTATAAATGAGCGAGCTCATTCCTTCTTGGTTTCCATAGCTCGTTTGTGTTTGCCTTTCAACGAAGATTTTTAATAATGCAAATCATCGGCCATCACCAGGGCGGGGGGGAGGGGTAAGGGGAGGGAACATGAGTTACTAGCTTACGGGCTGAAGTACGTGAAAAACTGAAAACGAAGAGGTCACTGAAGTAGGAAGCTACTAAACGAGTATCAGAACAAAGACATGGCTAGCAACGGAAACCAATTCATGGAGAAAACTACCTGTGTGAAAAAAGTTTAGATCTTTAGCTTTGATGCTTTTTTTTTTGCTTTTCATTGGTGGCAGTCTTCAGTAGGAAGCTATTAAACGAGTATGACCACCATGAGGAAGGAAGAAGGTGAGCGAAATTAGTGAAACTTACAAAAATAGAGTTTAACGTATTCTCATAGATAAATCATCATTACACTTGAAAAATTCTGCATAAGCAACGCGTGCAGTCGAATCTGAAATATAAGGTAAAGAAAGAGTGAGCTCAAGAGCAGTAAGGATGTTTAGTGAATGGAAGTAAATATAGTTGCTCATCCAAAACTCTTCCATCTTTTTCCTCTCCTGTTGGCGATGGCCCTATCCAAATTGGGAAAGAGGACTTGGGAAGAACGAGAAAGTCATGTAAATTTCCGCGAGAATAGAGTAGGTAAAAAGCACCAGGAAGTTATCCTTCCGACAAAAGCCTTAGCTGCAAATCGAAATTCCGGTTGATTTGCAACGACTGGCGCTCTACTTCCGGTCTTTTTCTGCTACAGTTGAAATCTGTCTTCGACCCGTCTTCAGTCGGTAGCCGACCGATCTTGAAAAACGTTGGAATTTAGCGGAATGGGTTCGGCAGATCGAAAATTTTCAAGTACACTCTGCTCTACCCGCACTTCGGTCACAAGCCAGTCGGGAAACTCCGAACGATTTTCGAGGGCTGCAAAATTAATGGTCATTCGAGGTCCCCGAACAAAGCCCTCTGAATTTTGGCAGCTTCCGATGTTGAAAAAAATCTTTTCGGGGACCAACACTAACCAGCGCCACTTGATGACGGGACCATATAACTAGCATTGCATTAAAACAGCTTGTATCAGAGCAGCTCTTTATTTACTTCCTTACTTTATTCGTGCTTGTAGTCTTAACTAGCACCAGTAATGCGCAAAAAATATCCTCAGCGATATTTCCACAATATTTCATGCAACATGATAATTTCAAATTTGTCAGATGTTTTAGTCTAGTCTATTAGATTGAGAACGTTCCACTGCTTTTATTCATACTCAAAAAAATCTATTCATATGATGGATTCAATTGCTCTTATACGTCTTTGCAAATTTGCTTGGCAAAGCACACCACGGTGACGCCCTGTCTGTGCATATGAGTATGGATGCACCTTCTTTCCGGTAGTCAGTGAAATCAGAGTTACCGAATTTGAAGATATAACGTACAACATACGATAGCTTCCCTCACAACTTTACGTCGACTTTCAAGTTAATTATATACATCTAAATGTGCCTGAAATTTGGATAAACTTTACAACCCTGGAGGGAGCATATTGGCAATTAACGAAATTGTCTAGTCTCATGATTAGAATGCTATTGCATCTGTAGTGCTGGCACCCATATCAACATTTTCCACTTTTGATGCGGTTTGCAGATTTTTATTTTCTGGGCGTATAGAGGCAGTGACGTGTCTCTGTACACGTACATGTGTACCTGTATGTGCGCATGCCTGTCTGTCCGGTAACCTCGAGCTCAGGAACCAACAAAACCGGAGTTAGGAAATTCGACGAGTGTTATGCTACCATAGAATGGACCTCCCTATGCCATCTGTCATGATAACCTATCATCTTCGAAAAGAGTTGCGGAATTTCAAATAGCTACCAAGAAATCTTTCTGCGTTTCACGACGGTCGGTTCACAAAAGGAAAAGAATATGTCATTCATTGAATTATACGAACGATAGGGTCGATTAAAAAATGACAGCATTATTCCATGTTATGAATTGTTGCAGATTTAGTGAAGTGGTTTCCCAATTACGCTCATCGTTCACGCTTCTTCACTCGCTCCATTATTAAATAGGTTTCATTTCTGTCCTTGTTTATTCGGGATCGAACTCCCAACTCCATACACATCTGCCATTATAATATATGAGCTCTTAAAGCAACAGGCAATAAAGACAGAAACTTTTATAGTGCACAATTCGACATTGAAACGTAACAATGCACAAAAAATTACCCGTCTGACTTAGTGCATGTTTAGGTATAGTAAAGGCTATAGGAAGCATGAACATAATTAACCCACACTTTCGATTATGCGTTAGCAAACAGATCGTCAAAACGAAGCTAATATTTGTAGTCGTATTCATATCTCCTTGCCGGTAGCGTACTCAGTGAATTTTTCCTCTTCAACCGATCGTCCATGTAATAAATACCTGCAACATAGATAGATAAATGGATAGATAAATGACTCAATTTGGGATTAAAATTTGGCATAAGTGATACACAGATAAAAAGGTGCTGAACAAGTACACTGGGACGCAGGTGAATGTTGAAGAGATCTCTTCAGAGGAAGTACAAAGAGATGCGTATTGGCCATAACAGCTGAAAGATTAATGTTGTGGTAATCCCGTTCTTTCATCAGTGCTGGTCAGGATCGGTTAAGTAAGCTGTACTTGAAAGGATAATAAGTGAATACGGTTCAAACTGGACACAACTTTTGTATCGATTTACAGAACAATTGCAATATTTCATTGTGAGTGTCATCATTTTTCTTAACTTACCACAAATTATTTTAAATACATGCAAATATGCAAACTAATGTTAAGAATAACACAAAGAACTATTCCAGCTAGTCAACAATCCATCGACTGACGCAGCTGATACGGAGTATCTTGTAACATTATAAGCCTCAACTGAAGTTATGAGGCATTTGGAAGAGGTAAACTATCGGTGAAGTTGTATAATGTTCTGCTTAAATGTGATTTTCTCTATATTTAGTATTTCGTCGCCTCAATAACAACGTATAAAATGTTCAACTTTTTTTTTTCACTTTTTCTTCTTAGGAAGTGAAAAATAACCACTTTATTGGCTAAGCGATGCTAGCCGCTTTGTGTGGAATTTAATGTGTCGTGATCGTAGTATGCAAACAACAGTGGTAAAAGCATTGTACAATATGAGTGCCAAGGAGTAGATTTACTTTTTGTAATCGCCATCCTCTTTATCGGGATTCAGGATTCGACGGCCATGAAAAGACGCTGAGTTGTCCTCCCTTTCATCCAGCACCTTCCAGAATATTATCTGAATATAATCATATCAAATGCATCCTCTAAATTTCATATTATGCATTCATTTGTAGCACTTATCTACAATCATCTTCTTTAGAATAGCTCAGCGCACTTTTTCGCTCAGTAGCTCCTTTCAACTTCAAAATATACGTTTGAGAAAAATATGTACGTATTTCAGCTTCTTTCAAAAGTGAAAACGTAAGTATAGATAAATGAGTAAGCAAAAATTCATAAATAAATGTTAATATCATTATAAGTCTATATATATATATATATATATATATATATATATATATATATATATATATATATATATATATATATATATATATATACATTTATATTTATATTTATATTTGTATTTATATTTATATTTATATTTATATTTATATTTATATTTATATTTATATTTATATTTATACTTAGGTATTCATGTTTACATTCTTATTTATATGTACACGCATCTGTATAAACTTTTTGGAATGGTGTAGTAGAATATCGTACTGAATCTAAAAATATCGAAAGTTATTATGCGTTCGATTTCCAAATGCAAATTTTCTATGAAATAGCATATTAACCGTTCTCTTGTCCTCGTAAATTCTTTTCAATCATAAAAGTTTATTAGCAAATAATCGCTGGCATAAACGGTACCGATAAATTGGTAAGCGTTAAAATGCAAAACCTTTTTGGGAAGCATCTGCCGGACAACTTCTCTGAACTGCTGTGACATTCCGCAATAAATAGCGAACCGGAAAGGGTATGTGATCACGATTAGAACATTTCTGAAGAGATGATATACAGTGAATATTCTTGCAACAACATTTGATGCTAAAATAATGTTCGACAATGCTCACTACAATTGCAAAGTAAATAACTACGAGGCTAACATACTATACTTTTCGCATATCAACTTTCTATGCGCATAGACATACGACTATGCCTATATGCGTTTGCATAGACGATATAGCCCGACCACATTTTGTTGTAGAAGGAAGAGGAAGAGGGGTTATTCACTCTAGGAAGTAAGGACAACGCTATACTTGTACTCGCCTCCGAAGACTGCGGCTGCACCACAATTATGTCGTACTTAGTTTTCCTAGGATTGGCGTAGTAGCATAGCTGAGCCGTTACTTAAAACCTATTTGAGGTTAAACGTATCCGTTAGGCAAGTTCTCAAAGAGATATTGTATTACTCGATAGCCATTATTCAAGCAAATAACTTTACCCCACAAGTTTGAAGAACTCCAAAAACTGTTATGCTTATGCGCCGCATATTTCCTTCCACTACACGCAAAATTGCCAGAAGGGCATAGGTTACTGATGTAGATGATTCAACGGAGAGTTGGGTGAGAAAATTTTGGAATTCCAAGAAGAATTAGAGATCTTCGAGAGCCGACTTTAAATATCTAATAATCACTAGTCTCAAGCAATTTCTTGTTGCAAAAACAGAGATTCCCGATAGAAAAATTAAAGCTTTCTCTTCGCCAGATTTAGTTGAAGAGGGCGAAGATTTACAATTCTCAATTTTCTAACTGTCGCTGTACTTGAACCACACTCGAAGCATTTTGTTACAAAAGATATTAAGAAGAGGGCTGGTTATGTGTTGGCTGTTACTCAAACAGGTGAATCTGTCGCAGGTGGGCATGTCGTCTCCAATCGGGAGGGGGAAGAAACTAGAAGTCTAGCGAGGGCCAACAGACACGGAAAATGCAGAAAATTCAGAGGAAATACGAATTAGTAGGGATGGAGTATAATTCACTGTCATATAACGATCGCGCATCATGAAAGTATTCCAAGCTTGTTTTGCCCTTCTATCTCAGATTGCTTAGGTACGACATAAGCATCATGCGTCATGTAGATGGAAAAGCATCATTGTTTTCTCCTCATGCGGTGATCCTCATTAGCCCTTCCCACTAACCCTTTGCTTGTACTTCTCAAACAACTACGCAAACATGAGCGTGGATGTTAGAATCTTGCAAAGCTTTGTGATCGTTTGCCGATCACATTGATTTGTAGCAAGTCTGAATTTTTACCTCTGTAGATTTACTAAATCTATCGAATGACTTGCGGATTGGAGAAACACACAGAACCTGTCAGTTTTCTATCAGAACAACTAAAGTTGAAGTATCCGTCTCCCTGAGAAAAGTTGGTGAAAGGCCTGTGTGCTGCAATAATACCATAGGAAATGTTCTTTCACACAGAGAACTGTAGCCCTAAAAGCTTGATAAAAAACTTATTAGGGATATCCCGAAAAAATTTGAGAACACCTTTGAAACTCGCTTTCGAATTTTGATGCCTGCGCGATCGTATGTCAACACTTCAAAAAAGTGGAGCCAAACTGTTTAGACGGCTTAGTGCCTTCAAGCTGTATAAAGGGCTTCTTATCAAATCTATGAGGAAATTGCCATTCTTTAATGGTTTCGAAGCGAAAACACAAAATAAAGGACCTTTGAGCGAGTAACATCCATTTAATAATTTCGTGCTAGCTGAACTCATGAATACTATTTATGCAGCAAGTGACAGAAGTGTTAACCGCAAACTCTTCAAATCATTTCAAAGCAACGATGTTGAAGTAAGGTCGCGAAAAGTTTGCGGACTAAATTTTCTAAACAGAATACAACTGCACTCAGATAACTAAAAGCATTCACCAAGCCTTAAAGGTCTATGGTTATTTTTTTCGACTCGCTCCATTTGAAAACTCATTTGGGATGAGCGTAACGTCCGTTTAAAATTAATTCACTTACCGAACAATAAGCAACTTGTTTATGAGACCGTAATATTTGAGAACAGCGTTGATGCGGAGGCCAACAGTACCAACATGCGTCGCGAAGATAAAGGCAGCCGGTATTTCAGTGACGAGAAAAAGAAGGATAACAACAATTAGCATGCGAGTATTCTGAAATATTCTTGCCGTTTATTGGGTGGAAGTCGTTTTTCTAGCCTTGCGAAATGATTTCACATCTGTGCATTTAAACAGTGATTTTGCTATTGAAATTTCACGTTTGTTATTTCAACAGCAGGGATGAAATTCGTTAAACCTGGCGAAATAATTTGTCCGGATAGTCCTTAGATTATTGCATAAGCAGTGATAGATATGCGAAAGAGGAACATATAGGCCAAAGAGAAACAAAAACTCTCTGCGCAGTGATTTCTAAAAGCTCAAATTTGTGGGTAGCGATGGATTGGACTGATTTCATATCTATACAGCATACAAGTAGGGAATCTGCGAAACAACGTAATAGCCTGCACCTCATCACTCCTATCAGAAGGATTATTTCACACGAATTGCCGATATCTGCAGGTAAAAGTTATTTCCCTTCTCTTTACGACATTCTCCATAATCTTCTAAGACGAGTGGCATTCGGATTTTAATCGCTCGCAATGGCTCCTATTTCCTTCCTCATAAATGAAAATTTTTTTCACATCTCTATTATGAAATCGCTTTTCGCCCACAATTTGCCTATTTGTTGATAATTTATCTCTTATTTTCCTCCCGCTAAAAGTCTTTAAGAAATTTACATAGGAAATTACAAGGAAGTCTCGTGCAAAGGAACTCCTCAAAATTTCCTCTCCTATGGGATCATGATAATGCTCAAAATGTCAAACAAAAAAATAAAACTTTACAAATACAGACAAAAAACACTTTAAGTGATTATTCATTCAAATATGTAGCATGACCTGACAGAAGAATGAAACGTTTGGGCTGAACGCTAATGGTGATAGGAAGAGTAATATTTTTGATAGTTAAAGACTGCGCAGTGATAACGACATCTCAACTCGATAATCACTGATAGTATCAATCGTTCTCACCTGTTTTAGACCTTGAATTCGCTTCGATTCCGATGCACTACTACGAAGGCGATAAATGCGAGGCTCACGTCTTGTATTATTGTCTTCGCTGAGTTTGAGATCTGAATTCATTTCGGAATACTTCCGCCTTCTAGATGACCTACAAAAACATTGCTTTAGTTCACTGAGTAATAAAAATAAGGAATGGAAACTTCATAATCAAGAACCTAAACGTGACAAGCTTCGCATCGCGAGCTGGAGCAGGAAGCGCTTCTTGAATTCACCTTTGATTAAATGGCTAATCACCAGTAAAGGTCGTACCGTACTGTACCGTACCGTACTGATAACGACATCTCAACTCGATAATCACTGATAGTATCAATCGTTCTCACTGTTTTAGACCTTGAATTCATGATAATTCCGCCATCTAGATGACCTACAAAAACGTTGGCGAGGAGCTTGGAAATCTGGAGGCAGGTACAGCACATATGGTACGGTGGCAAATCTTGCAAGGTATGGTATATGCGGGAAAAATCTGGCGGATTCCCAATCAGTACAGTATGAGAGTCGTTCTCTAATTTTTTCTAAGGGCCTATAAATGAACAAGTTTGCTATCCTTTCAGTAACATTTTCGAGGGAAGTATATCATGTTGCACCTTCATTTCTTCCGGAGTACTGCAGTCCGGAGTACGGATATTTTCAGTCGTTGAAAAAACGCTGGGAGGACTTCGTGAGTAAAAATCAGACAGTGATTATCAAAGGCCTCCAATTCGGTCAGTATTCCCTCTTAGTGAAGCAATTTGACGTCTGTTTAATTCGCCGTGTAACAGCAATTTTTGAAGAACCATCCAATGCTTCTAAACTATTCGCTTACGGTCTAAAAACCTACAGGATACTTGTAGATCCTGCGATCGACTTTAAAGTGCTACCCATAGATATTGGTATCTTTAATGTGTTCTCTGAAACGCTGACAGTTAGATGCTTTGCTGGACAAATGTCATGCGATACACAATGCTTTTCGTCTTGGTGGCCTTTTGCTTGGACAATCAACTTTTGTCCTCAATGAGAGTGGGATTCTTTGTCGTGACTGAAAATCTGTCTCGATCTTCACTGGGGTCCACTTCCGTTGAAAGAATTGAAATTTTCAAAAAAAGAATACCTGAAAAGAACAGAAAAGCGATGCAAATTTCGAACGGTATATATTAGAATGCATGAAGAAATGATATCGCAAAAAAGGATGCTCACATCGAAAGAAGATTAGCGTGTCGTTTATCAGCGATGCGAATCGCACGAACAAGACTCCAAGTAAAAGTAACCAGCAAAATGCACGGTAATAAGTGCACTAGAGTAGTGTGCAACCCATAAACCGTAAAATAGTAAACATCATCGCCAACTACGTTTATAAATGAGGTGCGCACACGTACACAAAGTTGTATCGATTCTGAAATACAATTAGATATTGAATGCAAACTATGAAGTCAATTCAATGTGTTCGAATGGATGTATTTTATAGCGCAAATCGCATCAATGCTGAAAAATCCGACGACTCAGGTTCATGCAGGACATGGAGGACTCCAAATTTTGAGGTTTTCAACGTCAAGTAAACATCAAATTGCATATTCCCGTGATGTTAATCAGTCTCTGGACTGAGTTTGTGCTATGAGGACCTCATAGGACCTCGTTTGGAGGTTTTTTTAGTATCGCATTCCGCAGGACTCCATAGAGGCGTCCAGTGGAATGCAATACTGGTGAACAGCATCAAACTGCATACCAGTACAAATGTATATATATATATATATATATATATATATATATATATATATATATAAAGATTTCTTTCCACAGGTTCTTCTCCTCGAATATGAGTTGCGCTTTGATCTGCATCACCACGTCGAATTCGAGGAAATTGCAAGCGAATCTGGGGTGCAAGAACATGTTGACTGAGTGAAAGCGAAATTACCTGGCTACTTGCTTCCTATTAAATTTCCTGCAACATGCGCTCGCACCTATTTCCTCTCGAATATGCACTCGTCGAGGAATTTGCGAACGTCACAAGCCTTCTTTTGAACACAGTCCATTTTGTAAGCTACGAGTGCTATTATCCCCCAGAGCTTTCCTCCACGAGGTGAAATCCTCGTGAATAAATGGATGAAGAAACAAATATACGCGCATGCACACATATTACATATGCTCGTATGCAACTTAAGCTTATGCAAGAGCAGGTTCACCTCGTAGGATTTTCTGCAAAAGACAAACGTACACGACTTTCTCCCTTCGGGTCCCTTGTATTACCATTGTATTACCTAGTGGTTACAAATTTTATACATGAACGAATAGCGACAATTCAGCGTTGTCTTCATTAGCTTCTGCTTTTTCAACAAAAGAAGTGCAGGATCGCCGGTTAAATTATGAAAGCACGACTAACGATCCTGTAACTGACCAAAGCGTTTGATCATTGGCGTGTATCGAAGATATGGCGACAGCAATCGCCGACGGCAAGAGTTTAATATTGTGCACTACCACTGATCAAGAATGTCCTCAACTGTCACAAAACGTGCAAAGTACACCTTCCATTTACAGTGGATCACGCCACATAAGGGCTTAAGTTCATGCAGTAAGCCCAAAGTATAATGCCCGTCAAATAGGAATTTATGTGATCAAAAAGCACTAGACGCAGGTGAAATTTTCTGAATGACGTATCCTCCACCTCCGATAAGACGTGACATTTAAAGATTTTAATTCAAGCTCGAGCAGTACGTCATGAATTTAAGGTACTGTTAAGAATACGTAAATTGTTACAAATATTAACTCTACCTCCAACGGGTCACGAGATTCAGGGAATAGCTTTTGTTGTGGAGGAAACCATAAATCATACTGAGCATTCCACCTTGATCCTACAAAAATTTCATAAAAGAAATAGTACTTCCTCTATCCGAAACGACTTCAGCGCACATGTTTTTGCCTCATTGAGCAAAAAAATAAACCCAGAGCTGTCGCCACAAGTATACACACACGCATTCTCATCACACTCGCAAGGACAAATAGACACGCTCACACACAGACCGTGCTAAATAGACACGCTTAAATACGGACTCATGTACGCATACATGCACCAACATAAACGCAGACAATTGGAAAATCAACATATGTTTTGCTACGGTCTGCTAAGAAGCTGGTGATCTATTGTGGCATTTTTTTACTCGGCACACTATCATTGAAGTAGCAATCTTATTTCTAGGCGTATAAATATGCAGAAAATGTGTACTGTTAAACTGGTGATCGAATACTGAAAAGGATTTGTTATAGGTGGCAAAAGTATCGGGTGCGTAAATCCATACGGCAGTGAAACATATCATTAGTATCACCTGCAAAATACCACAGTTGTACCTTATAGAAGTAAAAGCGAAAAGAACAAAGCAAACTAGCAATGAGCATCACTCCGCGACATATATCAACATCAAGGTGAAGATAGAAATTGATGGGATGGGAAGTTAGCGTTTGAAATTCATTTCTCTCTCAATGGATATGATTCATATGCATTTGAATAGCAATTTTGAGCGTTGCAAGTTATTTCCACGAGTATGTACAAATTATCTTCTGAGTTAATATTACTGCACTCAACTGGATTAGATAATACTTTTGCGGCTAAATGAATTGCCATTCAACAAACCTGTTTACTTCGTCTCATGGTGCAATAACCACGTACAAGTTTTGGTACACATATATAGATATAGCGTTGCACTGCAAGATATACTGTCAACCAGATAGCGGCCGTATGAAACACAGATGGCAGTATAAAAGCCATATAAGGGAACATCCTGCACCAAAATGGTGGCAACCCATTTTGGCGGTCCGTTTGAAAGCCTGAAGCAGAAGAATGGTTACGATATGAACGTTTTTGCAAATGACGAAGAACTTGAATATGAGGGATCAGGACAAAGTTCAAACCGTTCAAGTGTCTTGCATGCACATAAGAGAAAAGAAAGAAACAAATACCAGCCGTGACATGTTCATAAACGTGTGGCAAACTAAGAATAGAAACGACGCATACATCAATGCAGTTGTAGTACATTCCCAGTTTTCCTGTGGGTTTTCAGCTCTTTGCCAGAAACGCAATTTGAAAGCTTGCACACCCACCCATGACGAAGAAACCTTGAAAGTATTTCATAACCTCATCACTTCAGAAGACTATCAGAGACCTAGGCAGTAAGTGAACTAGTATGTGCAACCGGCAGTCCTTTATTCATTGGCGACCGCAGGGGCTTTCAGACACCAATTTTGGCGTTCCCACTGGAAAATATCTTTACCGCATCATCCCCTTATAGCCTCTCATATTACGCGTTTCCAATAAAAAATACGAGATTGGAATTTCACTTTAAAGGCGCACCAACAGACATCTCGTTCAAAAGCGAAAAAAACAGCAAGAAAGACTTACCGTGAAAAGTGTAATAGTAAAGAAGCCAAGGAACACATGACAGACCAGTGAGCAATTCGGAAAGAGCCATAGCTAAGAGGACATAGTTAGTAGGTGTGCGTAAATCCTTGTGCGAGAGTACGACAACGATAAATGAGTTGGTGGCAACAGTGATGGCGACGATAACAGGCATAACGTAACCATAAAGCGGTAATGCCCACGACAACGGCACCTACGAAGCATTTTCGTCGGCCATCAACAACTCAATATCCGGTAAGTTTGATGAGCGAAATCGAGACCTCAATAATGGCATTTCGACAAGAACATTCTAGCGCTGACAATGAAACATTTTTTAAGGCCAGCACTAGTTTAAAAGCGATCAGGCGGCCAAGAAAGATTTAGCGGTTATGATGTGCTGAACTTCTGGTTGACACCAATGATTTTGCATCACAGCCTGGCCAACGTTAAGCCCAGACATTTGGAGGTCATGCACTAACCCACAGAATATTGTTGTACTCATCATATTCTCTGCTGTCTGTTACTCTTTGATTATGCTGAAACAATTTTACATATACGTGCTCAATAACACTAAAATCTGCACGTATATATATATATATATATATATATATATATATATATATATATATATATATATATATATATATATATATATATATATATATATATATATATATGCAAATCAATGCACATGCACGGAACCTCCATGAGTCGTGCATTAATTGTGCCCTTTTTTAGAGGGCAGGGGAGAAGGAGGGAGGGAGATGAGGAATTTTTGCAAGAACCTTTTCATGGAAGCACCACTGCAATGCAGTTGTATGCGCTCCCTTGTCACATTCCGAGAATCACAAGAGTTACGGTGATAAAATTCGATCATTTTTAGCAAGCGAAATTACCGTGAAAACTGTAGGTCAGTTTTGTTCCATACTGCAACGAAAGAGGTGAATGCCAAAAGCTAATATTCTTTTGAGGCACATCACAAGCTACCGGTCCAGCAAGGAAAAGCACACGAGGCCAGCCTACTTTGTCTGTGCATTTGAATACAGAAAAATTCGGTTAGTTTTCAAAGTTACGCCGCAGGAAAGTACATCTCACGGTAGCAGTGGCGGACGCTAAGGTGGTGGCCGGGTTTCGCAACATTTTCTGACAATTTGCACAGTCTCTTCTCTTCCCTTCACCTTAGACGGTACCTGAGATGGTGGAGGTTCCCATACTCTCCTTTTCCCAGCCACTGTATTTACCACTGTATGCCAATCCTTCTAGCAGATATTTCCGCTTTTATATTACCATATTTCCTGAGCAGGCAACTTCGAAATGCACAGCATTATTAGACGAGGTACCAAAGCTTTACTAAATTAACGCATCTTCAACAAATCAAAAGTGATCGAGTATGAAATTCAGTTAAATTAAGAGTGAATATGAACTGCACTTGGTAGATGAAACATGGAACTTTTGCTTTTCACAAAATGCTAGACTTGGTTTCCGGTGAAGAATAGTATTCATAACGGAATGATCTGTTAGGGTAAATTTTAAACCAAGCGCTTATTTTGTAGAAAACTATACCTCTGGCGAAGAAGATCTTGTATGAATGCTGCACTCCCTCGATCGCGCCTTAGCGGCATGTACTTCAGCAGTGTTTTGAACAAAAATTTTGCGAGCAGGTGAGGGAAGGCCTCGAGAAGAAAAGTCGCCATTTAAGAGAATGAGTTACGTTTATAAAATCACAAGAGGAAAGTTTTTATTTGTGATTTCGGAATAGAACAAGCTTGCACCTACCTGCGCACTGATCGAAATGACACGGCATTGCGATTTGTTCATACACATTGCCAGCTGCCCCGATTCGTCCATCACTGCAATCGAAACTCAGTACTTATATAAAATGGGCTCGGACAACGCTCAAAGAGAAATTCAAGCATTCGAACGGAATAGTACAATCAAAACAGAAGCTACCACTCACTGCAAAAAAAGATACTCCTAATAAGTAGATGACTATTATTTGCATAACAGTTCTTTAGAAGAGTAGAAAAAGCCTCATATGAAAAAAAGTTCCAGAAAAAGCCTGCTAGGATTTCAGTGAAGAAATTTGGAATAAATTGAGAGCTGATTGAAACGAATTCTTCTATACCATATCTTTCACTTGCCCATCGCCTGGCTCGATCACATTAATTTTTTACTGCGGAATTTCATTTGTGCAGTTTATGTGGTTACATGACGATCTATGCGCAAGAAAATCTAAACGAGCAAAAGAATGATGATCATTGCTACAGTGTAGCCTCTTCTGGTGATTATTGATGCTATGACGAATCCGTTATAGAATAAACGCTTCGAAATGCAAAGACAAATTGATGTGGTTTATCATCGGCACCAACAAATGGACTATGCGACGTATTTATGGTGACGATCGAGAGGGAAAAAAATAAAGGTCTCTAATACATTACACCGGTTCTAGCTTAATTGACTGCACTCTTGAGCGGTAATCCGGTAAGTTGTTCTCCTCAAACTTGTTCAGCGATTACTACATGCGATAATATAAGATCACATACCAAAAAAACCCACCAAGCATTCACCAACAACAACTAGACACTGCAGAAGTACGTCACCCGACAAAAATATCCTCAAAAAAGCGCAGAGTGTCAAGTACTCTTTGGATTTCTCTACCATTTATATTACTGCTAAATGCTTTTTAGGTGCGATCTCATTCATTACGAAGCGATGATGTAAAAAATTGGATTCATGTTAAAGCCCGTATGAGTGCTCACCATATTGTTAAGAAACTACGAGCGGAAATTTTTGGCACACTCGCCTAAGATCCTAACATGGCGGGCGATTGAGTAATGAGGAAAAAAGCTTATACTGGACCTCTCCCGTGAGCTTTGGTTTCTTCGTGAACGTCCATAAAAGTCATATAATTGAAAAAGTTTATGGTCATTGTTTGAATAACCTCGGATTGGAAAGAAATATTACATAGAATGACAAATGCATTGCCCCCAACAGACTGCTGCAGGATGACGAGGAAGAAAGACAAAATGAAATTCAAACTTCCGCTCTGAAATTTCTTGAGAGTTTCCATCGTGAGTCTGATTCATGAGCACATCTCTAATTTTCACTTTGATATATTTCGAAGTATCCAAATTTTAACTACAGAAATAAATAATAGAAAAATGAGAATCTTTGATAACAACACTTTAGATCACTCAATGAGCCTAAACATATCATTATTCAATGAAAACATTCATATGAAACCGGAAAGAATTCTGACATTAAAAGAGATTTTTTGCCTAAAAAGCGGATAAGTGCTTCTTGTAAATATATCCTAGCACAGTTCCGAGGAAATCTTCAAAGAGTGACAAGCAGCAATTTGGGGTCCAATAGAAACAGCAGAAAGCCGCACATGGCGGCGTTTTGCAAAACTACAGACGCCATAGGACATGGAAGAAAAGTGGTATCGCCGAAAGTAAACAATGAGAGCAAAAACTTTAAAGGTCAGCATAGCGATGAAAAAGAATGTTAAGAATCAAGAAGCATTCGCTTGTATTTCTTAAACAAGTATTCGAGATTCTGAAGCTACAACGAGATTGAAACGCTATTCAGAAGCACGTCACGAGGAGAAAAGAAATCAGCGAAACGCATATGATATGATTCACAGTCGCAGGAAAGCATAGTTGATTGCAGTAGCAACACTGAATAAATAATAAATAAAAAACAAACACTTACAGCTGGGATTCAGAGCTCATTAAATCATGACAAGAATAAAGAATACAAATTCCTCGGAAAGCAAGACACTGCAAAGCAGCTCTGTATTTTGTATTTTAAAGAGTTTCAAAACAGTATTTATTAAGACATCCATCCTCACTGCAACGAAAACCTTCAAAGAGGAACGTCCGCAAGCTAGAGAATATTTTGTGATGGTGAGGCATCGTTGCTACTCCTCTCTTACGATGATCTAGCAGGTTCTAGGCATTTAAAGAAGATCTTTCCTGTCAAAATACCTATTGTTTCTTACATACAATATACCTACAAAATACCTACAAAAGGCAAACCTTTTGAATGCAAATTATTTGAATTCTTGCATTCATTCGGTGCTGGTGGCGTCTTACAAAATAAGCAATACTGAGAGAACAGTTTGGCTGTTTAGAGAGGAAATCTCTAAGACAGACCTATAGATGCTGCTTTTAATTTCTATAGAAGTTTTCCCGGCTCATGATGCAAAACTACCGATGAGACAGACAAAGACAACATGTGGAGACTCTCACCGATATTGTCGTCACATAATTCTATTTGCAAATTTAATGCTGAGATATGTGCGCTAGGTTTCTCACCTCAGTACTGCTCAGTTCACCACAACAATAATTATACAGGCTAAACGAACATGAAACGATGCAAGGGAAATGATGTTCTGGGGTAAAAGACATTGAGTTGAACTCAACATAAACATGTTGATAACGACATTGTAGATATGACTGGGATAACAGAACTAATGATAAGATAGTGATTTAAAATTCTGATTACCAGATCTGATCAAATTACAGGAAGATAAATGCAATTCGGCGACCGACATATATAAGTAGCACTTTAAATCTCCCTACTGTATGCCCAAGGCCTTTTGAGATCGTTTCCCAGTGAAAAATCACTCTGAGGTGTGAAACTATTCTGCCAAAAGGTGTCTATGAGAAAAATATTCAAAGACCTCATTAAGTGAATCCATTGAAATGGTTTAATTGACCTGAAACAGTATGTATTTAGCACATGCTTCAATCGGTTATAACTTTTTGAAAAATAAACATATCGCGTGATAAAAATTTGTTAGACCGCCCAGTAGATATGATTCGGTCAAAACAAGATTCATTTTTGTAGCTAAAATGATTCACTTCACGATCCCGCAAATCTCATGGAAATTAGTTGTTGAAAACGATAGGTGCAAAAAGAAAGAACGATGCAACAGCGTTCATAGTAAATCAATGATCACTAAATACTTGCATAAATTTGTGTAATGCAGCCCCCATACTAAGGAACACCTGGTGAGCAAAGTGGTTGATTTGAAAAACTCGACGTTGCAACACACTGGGTGGATCCTTTGACCGTCACTTCAAGGTGGAAGAATACAGAGGTAATTAGCGAAGCATTGTTCTGTGGAGTTTGTATCTTCATGGGAAGTTCTGATAACTTGCAACTTTTGAGTGACTGACAACTTCATCTTTTGAGAAAAATTGTCGATATGCAAGGTGGAATTGTAGTCATCTATTACAAGCATGAAATCCCTCAGGTATTTCATTCGTATCCTCGCAGAAGTAGATAAAGATTGATAAGAAACATTAAATTATATAGCTTACAAATTAAGACACAGCAACCACATTTGGAAGCAGATTTCGCATGCCAAAAGTTACGGTTGCCGTTCCAGCCTTTTAGACTAAAGTCGGACTTGAGGCCTTCACTTGAACACTGACGATTTCAGATGAGCGTGAAGCGGTCACCTTAATGCTGTAGGATCAGTTTTTTCGATTCGAGGGCTTAAACTACTCTAGCGTCTACCGCGAAAATTCCACGTGAGTCAAAATATACCAGCAAGTATACCAAACCATGAAGTGACGAATGAGGGAGCAGATGCGCTTTCAGCAATATTTTTACAAAAAAAAAACAAAGAAAAAAGAAAGGAATAAGTTATAAATAGGGTTGACTGGAATTCATAATCCCAATTCTCTTCTTCTCTTCTCAACAGTTGGAAGTATGACAAACCATATAAACAGGCCACTTCTCAACAGATTAAACACCCATAAGGCAGAAAAACGTTATGTCTAGTAAGTTTCCACATGTAACTAGCAATTATGATAGGACGAACGAGTTGTGAAGTATATAAAGCCGATTACTGCCTAGTATGATTTCACGCATAGCTCCTGACAAGGGACATTTTTGCATTTGTTCAAACTCGTTGTATACCGTTGATGAGGGCAGTCTTGTGAAATATTTGCTTAGAAATGGCAGATGTTTCGGCAACTCGCCAGCATGAAGAGGTGGGAAACAATTACATAATGTGTATGAGTGGGGAAATATTGTAAATGAGCAAACGACGGATAGTAGGCAAAAACAAGGAGGAGGTATTGAGCCTGGTGTAGTCTTCTGCTGACGAATAAGCTTTCACCTACGGACGAAGGTTAAAGATTCATAATAGGCTTAGCAAATAAAATCGCCAATGAAAATATGTGTGGGAGGCAAGCGATCATTGCTTCCATTCTCACGCTTCAACTTGAGCTTGTAAGAAAATATCAGCCAGCCTTCTTGTCCTCAGTGATTCTTTAATGGTGGCAATTTCTCAACTGATGAGGCGTAGTAGCAAATTAGCAATTAACATAACTGCAGTGCCTCCGGAATCACTAACGGAGGTAATCAATCGTCTCCTCAAGAATACATAAGATGTGTCATAACATGGAGTGTGATTTACGCATACGAGGCACCAGAAAAATGCAGAAAAACAGGATGTGTCTATAAAACAACCAGCAAGTGGGGGAATAAAACGCTAGAGAAACAGGGCGCTTATTCGACGCAAGAGTCAGAGACCGTGTGATAGGATGAGAAACTCTTGTCGACCGTTATACCTAAATCCTCCAGTGATAAAAATAGAGTAGAAAAAGTGCTATAGAAATTAACTCACATAAATTCAAAATTAAGCATGAGACGGAAACAGTTGACATGGTGAGATGGAGGGTGTAAATAAGACGATCAGTCAGTCATTCCAGCTCATTCACATCGCTTCGCTAATCGCATCTAGCTTATCAGCGCTCCTCTTCGTCCACTATACTTTGTTTTCAACACCTCTGTCCTTTTCCTAGTGCATCCCATTTATCGTTCTCGGCTTGCTTCCTCCATCCTTTCGATTCTTTCCTACTATGGGAACTTCGCTTATCTAATATCTTTTAACTTCGGCAAAATGCAGCAATTTTTCCGCTAATAATGCTATCGAAACCGGGCAACATATGGCAGTTCTAAATAAGCATCGCGTCAAATTGTTGCCATCAGCAAACTACAACGTGTCGAGCTTAAGGCAAAAGAAAGCTTAGCGATGTTAGCGTGACAGCAGTTCCATATGAGAACGACTATACGCCTTTCTGCTGTTTGGTCGTCTTTAGTCAATTCGTTCCGAGAAGGAAGTACATACTTCCGCTTATAGGGCACGCATGTTATTTCAGTGCAATTGTCAGCTGGAGGGCTAATGGAAAGCGCAATGAACAAGCGAAATGAGCTATTTACCAAAGCATTCCGTCATATTTTTTTCGCACAAAATCCTTTGCATGCGAATAAATATGATTCCTTCAAATGAGCAATGTCGGTACTATAACAACTATTTCTCAGGCATCTCAGGTGCGCAAATCTCTTTCGATGACGTTCGAAATACAAAATACAAGATCGTTGACCAAAAATCCATGATTTTTTTCTAAACCACGGAGAACGTCATTGAATACCATTCAGCAAATGCGAGATTTAAGCGCTATGGCCATTATGTAACACAAATGACGACAATGCAACGCCGAAATTATATAGATAAACATGGAATCGATTCGGCGAAGCGTAAACGTGCAATGAAAAGGCGATGAAAGTAATTGGCAATCGGGCGAAAAATAGCCTTGAACGCTGCAGTGGTGGTTAACGCTTCGCCATATTGTGGAACAAAGTTATTTATTCCTATATCTGTATGGATCGCTGCATTCGAGGCGAACCTCAATTAAGACTGATTGGCATGACGAATTTTACTCGCATATGCTATTTGTGGGATTGGCATGTAACTTCATGCGCTGCATTGCATGATTATTGACAATTGATTTCCTTCAGCAATTTCGCTACCTGTAAGAATCATCACGATAAAACATGCTGAACCTTGATGTATACACCTGAGATGCCAAACAAAAGTTTTTCATTCCTTTTACCGCAGTCTCTGAAACCTGGAGCATCGCGATCGGCTCAGATAAACAACGCTATCAGAAGTGTCCATTGCAAACTTCCGCATATTTCAAAAGCCCGAAAAATCTTCGAAAATAGGTTGCAAGTGCAACATCAACATTTAAAACTTTTCCTGGACACGGAAATTGTCGTAAATGCAGCAACCGAAACCGCCAACCCTTCTCGGGAAGAGGAGAAGCGAGGAAGAGACGCTTGAAGGATTCTCGAAGAAGCTTGATCATGAGCGTTTTGGAAACCGATGAAGCAGTGGAGGGAAGGAGGTGGTGAGAGGGTTTAGCAGTCGATGTTTTAACCACGCTGTACTGCGAAATATTAATGCTGAACAGTGAGAGAAGTTTTGCGGATGGTGGAAGAGTTTAATGGGAAACTTAAAGAAACTTGGTAATGTATAGTGTTCAGTGATGGGGAAGGTGTTGGGAACTTCGAACTCATTGGGTTACACAGTAATTGAAAGTTGGCGACTGTGATTAGTGCATGTGTTCGGGATGTGAAGGGAGCCCACACCAATCAACGTTCGGTACTACTGTGACACCAAGTTTTCAATTAACGATTCTCAAATATTGCGATTCTCTAATCATTTCAAACGCATCTATTTAACTTCTCCTTTGTTGGAGTGCTTTGCAGCACATGTTCTGCAAAAATCTTACTCTTGTAATAGGGTTACTATCAGGGCATTCCACAGTCACTGATTTCAGCTCAAGCTTCGTCATAATGCCTTGTATTGTTTAAGCGGGAATGTTTCCGTTCAAGTCACTCAATAAAATCAACACGTTGCGTTCTCCTCAATAAATCCATCGTCATTTAGATGCTTTTTCGTTCTGTGTTACTACTCTCGTAAAATGAACGTGAAATGTTGTGTTGGTGTGGTACAGAAATGATGTAGGCTGCATGTTGCAGTTCAAAGATTTTCATAAGGAAAAGGAAGGGATCTGAAGGCTGAGGTGAATGACAATGTATAACTTGCGGGTTCAATGCATAGGGAACGTTGGACATTTGGAGCAGTTGGTGAACAGAAATGCTGCGTTAGTTCTGCGTTCTTTCTGCAGCAGCAAGAAGCTTTTCCATCGAATGCACGCCTACTGAAGCGGGAATAGGTCGAACTGACCTTGGACCAGAAACATCCGAGAGAGGCCGACATGCTGTCAGTGAAGATAAGATAGGAGCGGCCATAGGAGGTTGGCCATCTTTGTCGTGGCGTAGATTTCTCACTGGCACAAACAAATTTCTATTCCTGAGGGGATTAAGGCTATCAGCCAGTTGCAGTTCGATTTACCTCATTTAGTGGCGTTACTCAGAGAGTGCATGAGATTGAATACACCTTGCTGCAGTTTCTAGTTGCTGATGTACTTTTGCCTTAATGTACATTCTGTTGCTGGCTACTATACCTTCCAGCAAATTGCGCCTACTAGCTGAAATACTGATAAACTCCCTGCCAGCAAGGCCATCTTACCAAATTTTTAGGCACAACACTGTACTTCAATTTCTTCCCCAAAATAGACCAGTGCTGTAGTTTTACCCTTTTTTTCTTCGAAAACCCTGTGTTGTACTTCTGTTGTACTGTAGTACTCACGGTTCTACATTTCGTAAAGTGAAAAACGTTTTGGCTTAAAATGTGCAATACTCATACTCATACTGTACATTTGCGCCCTAGGTTTTTTAATATGCATGAACAAAATGACGTAGATTAATTTATGAATCTAACAATCTTCCTTGGAGGAAACCTCTACGTTTCCATTCATTTCTAGTCTTCGGTAACGTTTCTAATGAGAAGTCCTTCAGCAACATTGTCTTTAAAGCAAGAGGGGAGTAACAGAGAATTCCAAGAACTACCACAGGGCACAACTGAATTCATGCCAGACTTCAGACTTAACGACTTCCTTCGTTCAACGATTTTGTTCCTTAACCTCCATAGGAACATTACCAACACGTGAACTCCCGTGCGGTATGCGCCACCTTCATAGGAACGTCCGCCAGTATCAGTTGCACTCTATGCTCTCTTTTCGGAAATTGCGAGCCAAGCCTTATTGTTTTCTCCGTGTCAGCAAAATCATCTGTTACCTGCTCACTCGACTCCGTAATTTTGGCATCTGAGCCAGCAGATTTGCCATCATCTTCGTGATCTAAACTGATTGTAATTGTTTTTTCTTTACAGTCCGTGTTCTTTTGCAAGGGCACAGCACCTCGGGTCCTTTTTAAAAAGCGCATACCATGTTTGCACATGAGTTAGCCACCATATGGATGATTTTTCGGTGCCCGCGCTGTTCGAAATTTTCAGATCAATTCTTTGATATATCTACATGTCGTGATATCTAGATAGTTTCTTCAAACCTACGGATGTATTTTTGAAAGATCGATCTCCAACGTATAATCGACAATAGACGAATTCTTAGTACAACTTCCGCTGCAAATGTCAGCATTTTCCAAGGTCCTTAATGATGCTTTCACGTTTGCCACAATCTTCTTTTTTTGGCTGTTTGGAAAAACAGGGGATGCCTGATTCAGGATTCGGCAGAACAGATCCCAGATTCAAAATCGCTGAATACTCGCGAAGCTCGTGGCCGAGAAGGAAACTTAGAAACAATTTAGCAGCGCTAGCAGTTTCCGGAGAGCATTGGTGCAGCATTTCTTTTCTAAGCAGTCATAAGCTCCTTTCACCGACTTTCCCTACGACCCTTCAAGCGTTGTTGATTGTGCACGTCGCCTATCGGGCGTTCCCTACAACAGAGTGCTTTAGCCAGCTCCGCATATTTCAGATATCTGACAGCATTTCGACTTCTCGCTTCCTTAAATTACATCACAAAACTACTACACCGGGTTTGCCTTCTACCGCATTGCCGTGGTCATAGGATCACTGATTTCGAAAAGATCAGACAACATCGACTCTAAGAAGTGAAAATAATAAAATACACTAGTTATGTGAACACTAGACGTAAATGCCATTTGCCGCACTTCGTCAAATACAATCACTTCCGTTTGTTTTTCATGCATCAGTAATTTTGAAAGGTCTGAGTTTGTAGAAGATCCTGATTAAAAAGCAGTCGTTTGAAGCACAATTCATCTGAACCATAAAACGGAACAGCCAAACAAATGTATTTCTTTTCATCTGAAGACCCGCGTCAATAGGCAACATATGTGATGCGTGGATGTTGTATCTGAACACCAATTTGTTGTGTCAGGCAGCGACGACGTGCAGTGGGAGGCCGAGGTGGAACGTACAGCACGCAAAGATAGTAGAAACGCTTTATTGGGGAGTATAACGGCCCCAAGACAAACATGACAACGAGAGCGAACTGGGACAAGGCGAAGACGATTGGGGAAAACTGATGTGTAAGAGCCTACGACCAGAGGAAGACAAGTGAAGAAGAAGAACTGAATCTGACGGGCTGAGCGCCGCCTTATATAGGCCCCAGAACCGCCAACAGCACAATAGTAGATCAATGGCATTATGCCAAGAACACTCAAAGGGAATCGACTACGCTGGCAAACGTGATCACTGCAATGATACATCACAAGCAGATATCTTGGGTTGGGGCTATTGGCGCCATACCCAACGTCTTCCGCTGAAGCCGATCCGTTTGTCCGTGTCTATGATCTGTCCGCCTGCATGCACGATCCGTCCGGCCATGGTACGTTCTGCGTTGACCTTCCGGGCTGAAACGTTGTGGGGCGTGTCGATCGCAAGTTGAGCGGAGCCTGAGCTGGCTGTTGACCGTCGACGTTCTGTTGTGGCTGTGCCCATTGCTGCACGATTGGCGAGTCCACTGGTGTAACTTGGATGGTTGGCGGGATTGATCGAGCGTCGAAGTCGTCCAGTAGCGAGGTGAGCACATCTGTCTGTCGCAGAGTCATCCTGCTTGGTGCTCGCTCCGTCGGCGAAGTTGGTTGACGTAACGCGTCCAAACTTCTGATCCGACCAGAACGTCGTAGGTGACACGACCATGTCTGCGTAGCACCACTCCGTTCGTCCATCTCGCCTTCTGAAAAGGATAGTTTCTGACGAGCACGAGATCACCTCGTGCAAAGGAACGTTCGCGAGCTCCATGTCGTCGACTGAAGTCTGCCTTCATCTTGTCGTTCTTCCGTACCGCCGCGGGCGGTTTCGGCCTAACCAAGTCCATTGAGGTACGGAGTTGACGTCCAAAGAGAACTTCTGCTGGTGAACGATTTCGGAGCGTCGCGTTTGGAGCTGTCCGGTAGCTAAGCAGAAATGTTTGTAGAACTCCCACTACCGTCTCCTTCGCTCTGAGTTTGCGAAGCGTTCGTTTGAAATTGTCCACGAAACGTTCTGCTTGTCCATTTGTCTGAGGGCGATACAGTGGTGAGAAGACGTGCTTGATGCCGTTTCTTGCGCAGAAGTAGGCGAAATCCGCGAAAGTGAACTGAGTACCATTGTCTGAGACAATCACTTCCGGCAAATTGCGGGAAGAGTTGTCGCAAGAACCTGAGGGTTGCGAAGGACGTTGCGCGGTCCGTCACGAAGACTTCTGGCAACTTTGAGTGCGAGTCCACGACGACTAGAAAGCAGTGTTCTTCAAATAGTCCCGCATAGTCTACATGGATGCGGGTCCACGGCTCGTCTGTTATCAACCATGAAGCAAGCGGAGCTTTGACCGAGGATTTCGAGACGTCTGCACACGTTTGGCACTGTTTGACTGTCGTCTCGATGTCCTTGTTGATGTCTGGCCAGTATACGTAGGTTCGAGCGAGCGCCTTCATTCACGTGATTCCTGGGTTTCCTTTGTGAAGTTGATGAAGAAGCTTCGATTGAAGGGTGTTGGGAATGATGATGCGGCCTCCATCGAAGAGACATCCGTCTATAGTACTGATAGTGTCGCGGCGATTAAAGGGCTGTTGGAGACGTCAGTTCTGAACTGACTGCGGTCATTTGTTGTGCGTATAGTGAATAGCCGTTTGAAGCAGGTCGTCTTGTCGAGTTGCGTCCACGATGTTCTACGCTGTCACTAGAAGTGCGTTGGTTGCATCGGAAAGTGTCCAATGTGCGTCGGCTTCCACTGTGATAGCGGCGATCATCATGCCCTCGTCGTTAGGAACGTGATCTGCGGTAAGACGTGATAAAGCGTCGGCTTGTCCGAACGTAGTCGTCGATCGAAACTGAAACTCGAAGCCGTATCCAAGAAGAGTTGTGACCAAGCGCTGCAGTCGATTTGCAGTGTGGATGGGAATACCACGTTTAGATCCGAATATCTCGAGAAGTGGCTTGTGATCCGCAAGGAGCGCAAAATGTCGTCCATGGATCATCCGGTGAAACTTAGTGGCGAAGATCAATCCGAGAGCCTCCTTCTCGAACTGACCGTGGTTTCGTTCTGCTGCTGTAAAGGAACGGGATGCGTGAGGATTGCCTTCTCCGACCCATTGTCGAAGCGGTGACTAATGATTGTTCCGAGCCCGTTGTTGGAAGCGTCGGCGGCTACCACGATTGGGCGAGTTGGGTCGTAGTGAGTGAGTAGAAGGTCCGAGCTCAGGATCGCTTTGGATTTTCAAAGGCGTTTTGACAGTTCTTTGACCACTCCCAAGTCGCATTTTTCTTGAGTAGATTGTCCAAGGGAGCTCTGAGGTCCCTCATTTCCTTGACGAATGCTCCATAGTAGTTGATGAGTCCGAGGAACGATTGGAGTGTTGTGGCATCCGTTGGAGCTGGCATCTGTCGAATAGTTTCGATTTTCTGGGGGTCCGGTCGTCGACCATTCGCGTCAATGATGAAGCCGAGATATTTGACGGAGGGAGGGAAGAAGCGGCACTTCTCGGGATTGATGTGGAATCCATATTCTTTGATGCGTTGGAATATGGCATCGAGATTGGCGTTGTGTTCTTTCGGTGTTCGGCCGACGATGATGACGACATCCAGGTAACGGCTTCTTTGATTCCGGCGAGCATCGTGTCCATGATTTGCTGGAAAATGCCTGGTGGCTGACTTTACGCCGAAGGGGAGACGATTGCACGGATAGAGTCCTCTGTGCGTGTTGATTGTGAGCAACCCCTTGATGCGTCGTCCACCTCCACTTGTAGATAAGCATCGGCGAAGCCGATTTGAGAAAAGCAACGTCCACCATTGAGCGTCGCGAATATGTCCTCTGGCAGTGGCAATGGGTACTTGTGAAGCTCCAGAGCGTCGTTAAGTCCAGAGGAGAAGTCTGCGCAAACACGAAGATTGCCGGATGCCTTCTTCACGACGACGATTGGAGCTGCCCATCGCGAGTAGTACACCTTCGAGATGGCGCCTTGGTCTTCGAGCCGGCTGAGTTCCTGTTTCACTGCCTCGAGAGCTATGTAGGGCACTGGTCGCTTGGGTCGAAAAACTGGCTTGGTGTGGTTGCGTAGATAGAGGATTGCTTGGCCTTCGTGCATCGTCTTAGCGACTTGTCGCAAACCTCCGGATAGCGTTCCCGCGGGTTGAAAACGGTAGCTGGTTCGGGGCGGTTCTTGACGGGCTGGTCGGTGGGAGCAATCCGACGTTGCCGCATAGCGTGGCCAAGTTCCATAGGCCCAACTTGTCGATGAAGTCGAGGCCCAATAAGTTGCGCGCGTTGGTGCCATAGCCCACGAAAATGAGTCCTGCTGCAGTTCGTCCATTTATCTCGAGCTTTCTGGTTGTCTCTCCGGAGAAACGGATTGGATTGCTCGATGCGTCGAGGACTTCCTCCGTTACTGGCTCTAGACGAGGGGACCCGATTCGCTTCCATGACGCCTTTGATATGACGGTGATGTCCGATCCTGTGTCCACTTGGAATCGAACTGAGTGTCCGTCGATGAGCGCGGTGACGAACTTCCGCCGTTGTTGCGCGTTCGTCATCGTCTTGGTGCTTTGAATACTGTCTGATTGATAGCTCCGGCGTCGTTCGTTGGTCCTCTGCTTGTACTGTCTCCGATTGCACGCGCAGTAGCCTTCCTTGTGTCCTCTGTTTCCGCACTGAGCGCACTTGTGGTAGGAGAATCGGCATTCCTTGACGAAGTGCATGCCGCCGCATTGCCAGCACGGTGTCCTTGGTGTAGCTGCTCTGTCGTTTCCCGTCGAATGCTTAGACCGCTCCTTCGACGAGGTGTTCCTGGTGTCGCTCCCCTGTCGTATTGTGTCTGATGCTTGGATCGCTCCTTTGGCGCGTTCCGTTTGAAGCGTTTCGGGTTGCTTGGAACTATCGCAACGTTGACCGTCTGGATCGCGCTCGAATCCTCGACCATCCTCTTGTCGTGCTTGAGACTGTTGAGCCGCCTATATTCTTTGATGAGGTTCTTTCATGAGCGTTGTATTGGCATCCGTATCGATCCTGTTGAGCAAATGAACTCGGTAATCGGCACCTGCTGGGATTGGAGTCCGCATACGAAGATGAGGCACTTGAACTATTCTGCGTTGAGTTCGCCTAGACGAAACTCCTCGCATTCCCGGTTGACGATGCTGCCATATGTCGTGATTTCGTCTCGCGGGTTTCTGACAAGCTTCAGATAGTAATAACGCTGGTTGAATAGCAATATCTTGGATCCGAAGATGTCCTTAAGGATGTTGATTGTTTCGTCGAATTTGAGGTCGCGTGGCTGCCTCGGGAGAATGGAGTTCGCGTACTTCTCGTAGGTCGTTGCGTCAAGTTTCCGCAACAGGAAGCGCACACGTCCTGCGTCGTCAAGCTCCCAAGCGTCGATGTTAAAGTTGTCCTCGTAGCGTTTGAACCGCGTTTCGAACGTGACGTTTTCGTCCGGAACGTAAGTGAAAATTGCAATCGCATTGTCGAGGGTCGGATCCACAGTTGAGGTTGCTGTCGTCTGTGTCGTACCGACTGAGAGAGCCATCAACTGCTGCTGCATAGCGGCCATCATCTGTTGCATCAGCGCTTGCTTTCCTGCTGACGTTGGAATAGCAGAACCAGGGAGCCGAGTAGGCCTTCCGTCTGTCGCGAATCCGAAATCTGATCGCCGCTTTGTTGTATCTGAACACCAATTTGTTGTGTCGGCTAGCGACGACGCGCAAAGGAAGGCCGAGGTGGAACGTCCAGCATGCGGAGATAGTAGGAACGCTTTGTTGGGGAGTGTAACGGCTCCCAAGACGAAGACAACAATGAGAGCGAACTGGCACAAGGCGAAGACGATTGGGGAAAATGACGTGTAAGAGCCGACGACCAGAGGAAGACAAGTGAAGAAGAAGAACTGAATCTGACGAGCTGAGCGCCGCCTTATATAGGCCTCAGAACCGCCAACAGCACAATAGTAGATCAATGGCATTATGCCAAGAAACTCAAACAGAATCGACTACGCGGGCAAACGAGATCACTCCAATGATACATCACAAGCAGATATCTCGGGTTAGCTCTTCGGCGCCATACCCAACAGTAGACATCGCTGCGTGGCGCTTAACGACCTGAACCGGAAAAAAACATCAACACTTCAGAAACTTTCAAGGGCTTTGCATATCTGAGCTATTTCCACCATAGGAGAGCGGAATTTAAATGGAAAAGCGAAAAATGAAAACAAACGCTTAAAAGCACAGAAATCACAAAAACAAGTCGATGAGCACAAACTATTCAGACATACCAGTAAATGTTTTTGATGATGTAGAACGCAAAATCTATCTCCGCATTCTCACATAAATACTTTCTCTATCTCAAAGGTCGCTGGTGAAACGCGTCAGGACTCGGTCCGCAAATGTAAGACTGGAGGGGCGCAGTGATGCACTGATTCTGAATTCAAAAAAGGAGAATTCACACTTTCGGTTCAAGTGTAGTTTAAAAACTGTACGAGGTATTTGTGCTTTTTCCTTTGAAAAATGGCGCAGTACTGTACTTGTGTTATCTTTCAAGAACGGCCGTACTATAACTATTCTGTACTTGCGGTTTCAGATCTGGCACAACGCCATAGCGTGCTCAGCTGTACTTTTAGTACAGTACAAAAGGTATAATAGCTTGCTGTACTATCGCGTCACCGCTTTCTACCTCAGGAATCACAAGTAGCCATTTTTTCTTCAATTTTGCTTAGGTTTTTGAGTTTCACTTGTACATTCGTTCATTATACGCTTCCGGTTGGCATGTCTGCGAAATTCAAACGATACAACTTGAGCGAGGAAGTATAGCTTTCTCGCCTCTGAAGGTATCTTTATGTGAATAACCAGAAGGTGAGTGTCGCGAATTATCGCGATGTAGCGATGATTCATGGCGGCATAAAGGATCAACGAAGGCGCTACTAGACAAAGGCGCCACTGGAAGTGTGGAGAGTCAACGCGAAACAATGACGATTCTTAGCAACTCTCATACCTCCAAAAATGATGTACTGTCTCACTTCCTAACAAAGAATGTGTTATCCAAATGAATGAACCGAGTAAGCCAACAAAGGGGGAGAGCTCGACTCAGGGAAAGCATGCAACAGATTATGAGAGGAGTTGTTGGTGAGTTGCGCATCGAGTTACGATAGCGAGTTGCGGTTAGAGTAGCTGCTACCGACAGTTAGACCTCATTCGTCTCTCTGTCTTTTTTCGATTTCGATATTTATTCGTCTGCTTCGATATTAGCTCTCCTCTAATTCGACATTTATTCACTGACTTCGATATTTTTCCGACGATCGACTTCAAAACTTATTCACTAAGTTTCGATATTTGTTCGCCGATCGACTTCGATACTCACTGATTGGCTATCTCGATATTCTTTCGCTGAGCAATTCAATTTGGATCTAGCTGATCGATCCAAATTTCGTCTTCGACAGTAATTTCGATCTCGTTCGAACATCAATACGATTTCGCCTTACGGTCAGTTGTGCATTCGTTTTAACATCAATTATACATTTCCGCTTTGTTTGCCGCTTGCGTTCCGCGCTCGCTACATGGTGCATTTGATACCCACGAATTGAACCCCATCGATTGCTAAACAAACGCGACCCTACGAACAAACATGTCCAAAGCACTTAGCAAAACCATTTCGATCAGAAGCGCTCTCTCCTTGCGCTTATCCAAGAAGCAAGCAAATTTACAGTTAACCAACCGGATGCCCAACTCCCCTTCGATGATCAAATAGAAGCCCTTGATCAACAAAGGCGCCGGCTCCTTAACCACCGCACCCGAATCGACCAACGCATCACCGCCATCAAACAGAATCATGACAGATGGCTGGCCCTTCTCGAAACAACCTCAAATCCGGCAGACGAAATGGCATTTTACGAACAAGTAACCAATGATCCCGACAATTTTCTAGAAGTCCTCATGAGCGCGTCAGATACTACCGCGGACCTAACTTCACATATCGACCACATCACCGATTTGATTGCCGCTGCAACTGCACACCATACTACTACCCCACCTTACATTCAACCGGAACAGGCACTCTCTCCCGAACCCACTAATCGAACGCTACACGACATACGCTTGCCCAAATTACAGCTGAAGCCCTTTCATGGTGATTTAGCACAATGGCCACAATTCAAAGCCACCTTTCAAGCAGCCATCGGCAATAATCCAAATATCTCGCCGATCCAAAAGCTCAACTATCTCCTCAACTCACTGGAAGGCGCAGCCGCACGGGCCGTCACAGGTTATGCGCTTTTACCCGAAAATTACGACATCGTCTGGGACGCCCTTGAACAACAATTCGGCTCGCACGATGCAATCGTTAATTCTCTCTACACCCAACTTGAAAATCTTCCAAAGGCAGATCGCGACATAAAATCAACAGTGGACGAACTCGAGTGCATCCTACGCCAACTCGAGACTCAAGGCGAAGATCTCGAAACACGACTCATTCATCGTACAATCGAGAAGAAATTACTACACTGGGTTATATTACACATTCTCGACGAAAAAGAAAAATCTCCAAGCTGGTCAGTAGAAACACTGCGTAGAATTTCTCCTCTGTGTACCTCTCTTTGATGAGTGCAGACAGTAGGCTCTTAGGTTGCTTTTTGCAATCCTGTCATGCAACAGCGTAAAGTCCCAATTTCAAAGCTGACGTGTAAAAAGACCTTGATGGTATAAATCAAACTGCGCAGGAATTGTCGTTAAACGTTGATGAATTGCAGTGAGACGTCTTGATTGCAAAGGAAGAAAGATGGGGAAGTAATCGGAAATTTTAGGAATTCATAAAGAATAATTCTTTCGTGTATTTGTCGATTTCAGCAAGTAAACAACGAATGTTTCAAATAAAATGCTGAAGTTGGTAAAACGCTATGTGAGCGGTCCCCAAGCCAGCGTTTTGCAGCCCCAACTTCTCCTGTACGATGGCCTTGCAGGGAGAGTTTTAAGCGTCAGTATTCGCATATATCATCGCAATCGTTTAAAAATGCACAGGAGACCTCACTGAGGAGAAATTCCTTTGCACCTACAGAAATTACATGTTCTGGATCAGCGCAAACCCCGACTACAGAAAATTCATAGAATGAGAAATTTGCTACAACTCTGTTCATGGAAAGGTTCTGCGAAACTAATATTTATAAAAAACAAAGCTCACAAAACACCACTTAGAAAGTATTCATTGATGAGTATGCCGTTGCATCTTATGCTTGACAATACAACTCACTGTTTTCACCTACACTTAACGCCACAACCCGAGTGTTCTACATATGAACCTAGCCCATAACCTCTTGTTTGTGCTGGTACTGAGTTCATACTCAGCACCAGCACAAACTGTTTGCCACCTTCGTGTATTTTATGCAAGATATCGTGCTCTGGCACTTTACCAACCAAAATATGTGACAAGTTCCTTCGCTATTTCCTCGGAAACAAAGTGGTAATTTTGGAACAAGGAGTTGCCTTCATCGGAAGAAAAGATATTTTGTGAATGAGGTGCGTATCATCGGTCGAAGTCGTCACAAGTTAAGAAATAGGTTGCCTCATGTGGGGAAACGATTACAGAGTGAGTCGATGAGCACAGCCGAATAAATCAACAACGTCCAATGAGAAAGTCGTTCAACTACTTCGGCTAAAGTAATGCAAATATGATTTGCACTGAACCATACATTTCTATCAATGGACAGTTTTTTTTACTTCGAATAGACTGAAGCTTTTGGACGCAAAATTGATCTCTTCTTACTTAATTTAATTGCTGCATCGCAAATACACTTTGCAGAATGTTTTGTCACGAGTCAAAATTAGAGGAAATTTTGTTGATGGACAAGTACGGATGTTTTCTTGGGGGAGCTCATGTAAATCAGATTAGTAATTTGAACGGTATGCTGTGACTGTGGGATCCGATCGCGCATTTGCAATGTAGCTAGAATTGAAGCACGACTATGAAGCGGCAATATGAGCAGAAATGAGGCAGCAATGAATGTACCGTGTTCGCATATGCATCGCCCATCTTACATACCCTTGATCCCTTGAGAGTTGTTAGATGAACGATGACGGCTGGATGCGAAACGCTGCATGAACAAGGCTAGCGATTATTGGGGCTCTAAAGTTGTTGAGGTTCGATCGCTTTATGTCAAACGGCATCGTCTCTGTTTGCATCGTACTCCACTTGCAAAATATAATTCGACAATTCGGAAGCACTGATATTGTCTACTAAGAAAACATTTTTGCAAGGTGAAATTAGCGTGTCTGGTTCAATGAAAATCTTCAATTCTTGGAAAAGAGCTGCATTCTCTTGAGACCCGTTTTTTGATGGGAAAACTTTTTCGAGTAATTAAAGCACTTCCTCTTAAATGGTAATGAACGTTATACATGGCGCCACTGAGTTATTCGATGAAATGCTCCACTTCATTTATTTACTTCATTTATCCATTTATCATTTGATGAAAATATTCATTTACTCAAATAAAGGTCGTTACACTCTCTTAGTGGAATATGAAGAATCCCCTAAAGCAATCATTAAAACCTACAAATTGTCTCATCAATAACGCTCTATGCAGGCAAGATTCTAAGCTCATCAATCAACCCCATCAACAAGTTTATACGAGCTGTCTGAATCCAATGAGCTTTCAATCAACCCCATCAACAAGTTTATACGAGCTGTCTGAATCCAATGAGCTTTCAGTCAACCCCATCAACAAGTTTATACGAGCTGTCTGAATCCAATGAGCTTTCTAAGTTTTTTTTTTGGAACGATCTCATTTGTGACCGGTATTATTTGCTAACGGAATTCAAAGTGTCGCTATAATGTAGCATGATAAAATCTCCAATATTATGCCGCTATCCTATGGGATGGATTCACGAAATTACATGTTAGACGTAAACATGAAGGAAGTTATTCTCATGATCAAATAGCAATTATCAGTGAAAAATGCTGAAAACAAAAACCCTTGCAAATAAGCCTCCCTTTTTAGTTCGATCGAAAAAGAGAAATTTAAGGCACAATTGCGCATATTAAGGCTAGCACAGCTGTTGACGCTACTGGCCTAAGCTGCGCCGCCCTCTTTGGCATTTATGAATTCATCTCTTCGCTTTTATGCCCTTAGTGCTTCATAGCGTAATGAATTCATGAAGATCGTTTCATTGATGTAAAACCTCAGCTGCATTAACGAACGATTGAGTTTAAGAAGAGGAAAGAGGGTGGTGGGGATTGAGATAATGAACAAAAAGTAGGCTGTCACAAGTTTGTAGGTTTTGCAGACAAATGATGCATGCATAAATTCTTCAAAGGCACTATGAAAGATATGCATCGTTAGCCGAATTTAGCAGAAAGAACACGCAAAAACTATTACGCATCGTTAGCCGAATTATTAGAGATCATGCATTAAGATCCTCACTTAAATACCTTGCTAAACGTTATATTCCATTTGTTGAATTTTGTTGAGAGTTTATTTTAAATTGCTCACTTAAAACAGCGATTTGTTCTAATAGGAAAGTCAAGAGGGTTTCCTTTGCAGTCACTGCTATTGTCATTTTTCGTTAATGCAATTGCATTAATGATTCGTTCAAGAATATTTAATGTGAAATATTGAATAAGCAAATAGTCTGAATAAACATTCTAAAGAATAGACATATTTGATGCATCGAAATCAAAAATTATTTCCTAAAAATGTGACATTCAAAAGGCAATTTCTGGAAAAATGACTGAAAAATCCCAGTTTCATGGACAACGCTCAGAAAAATAAGGCCTTCCGTGATAGAGAGCTACAAAAAGTGACGTTTTTGAAATTCGCTTATTGAATACTAGTTTATACAAACACAATGCCAGTTAATGTGTTTCTATAATGTCGTGCTGATTCGTTTAAAAAAACATTCACTAAGAAAAAAGCGTACAAATTAGAAATCAACGCCGGAAACTCGTTCAACTCTGTCATCACGTCACCACTTTTCGTTTCATCACACTGCTTGCTATTCATTGATTTATTATCACGCTTATTTAATGCGTGATCACTGAGCACATGAATGTTATTGAATCACATTTTGGTTTCCAATAGAGAAATTCTTTAACTAAAGGTACTTTCTAAATTTTCGATCAGTTCACTAATTAGTACTACCAAAATTTCTGCTCTACTCAATATATCGATGCTGTGTTCCTTCTGATTTGTACGTGGTGAATGAATAAATGAGGTGAAAGATTTGCTGAACTTTGTCGTGTAAGGTGACGAAATTACTGGTTCACTTACGGTTTCTTGGCAACCTTTCTGCTCAAATAACATGATTGGCAACGATTGTGAACTTGAGCTGCATATCACGCCACTATTTGTGAACCACTGTATTTCGTATGATTAAAGCCTTCAATCTACCAAAAATATGAATTTTTTGGCATTTTTAAGGACTTCCAAGAAGGGTTTTCAGGTTTTAACCAAAAACAAAACTGAATTTATCACTTGAAAAGTGATTTTAGTCTCAGTTATAAATGGAACACCTAGGTGGCAGACACGCATTGAAAAAGATAAATGGTTGAGGCAGTGGAAATGTTCCTTGAAACGGATATATACACGTTTCAATTCACTGCTCGCTTCCGATGGTATAAACAGCCTAATGCGGTGATACTGCGCTCCGTTTCGACGAAAGCAGTTGAAAGAGCAGTGCGGAACGATGTTGAATTGCTAAGAGTCAACTATCACAAATAGCACTCCACTGTAAGCTTTAATTCAATCAAATATGCAAAAAGGCGCCCTTTCAAACTTGCAGTGCGCAGTTTTACTTCCCACATAACCATAGCTCTATAGACACATTGGTGCTCGCATCAGCAAACCTCGCTAACCAAACTGGACGGTGTAGCATAAGGTTTTTTGTAGAGAGTGCACAAATGCACGATCACCTGAAATCTGTTAAACGAAATTTCAGTTTATGTGAACGAATATGAAGCCATTTAATTAACCTGGTTGACCATTGGTGACGGATCTTGACATAGAACCAATGCTATCCATAAGACATCGACTATTGGTCAATGAAAGCAGTTAAGTTCCATTATTAATATCGAATTCACTTTTGCCAGCACCAAAACTGCTTAATGTACACCTGAATAAATGACCACTGCAGTCGAAGTGCTGCCTACGACTCTTTCCAAGAAGTTGTACAATTGCTATTAAAACACCTCCTAAAGCAAAGAGAAAGGCGTAATAAACTCCTAGGAATACATTTTGCTGTAAAATGGGCCGTCAGAAAAGTTCTCACGATAGCTAAGCAAACATGATAAGCAACTCTATATTTGAAACCCCACTGTGAAGAGTGGTGACAATCTGATGTCTCTGAGTGGGAATTAAGTGCTGAGTAGCGCAAGTATCGAGTATCTGCCTCATACATATGCAAAATGTCACTTTGTGTTCAAAGATTATGTAAACGAAGCATTACGCCTTTGTGTTCGCTACTCGGTCTGTGCTGAGCGAGGTGGCAAATTTGAGCTCGAAAGAGTAACTTCGAGTGAAAAATTTCACTAGCGAACGTTGAAGCCGCTTTCGAACGAAAAAAAAAATCAATCAATAATCTCGAACCCATCGAAATTTTTCTAAATACTTGAAGAAGCGCCAATCGGAAGCAATCAATATATAACAGTCATATGCCCTGAAATCTCTATCATGAATTTAACTGTATCTACAGAATTTATCTTTAATTTGGACCAGTTTTTCTAAGCTAGTCGGTCAAAACTAGAAAGCAAACCAAGCTTCCAACAGAAAATGAAAAAATTAGCAGTGACAAAGCTATGACTCAAAAATTTATTGTCAAAGAATGCTTATCTTAACTTCCGATTTAAATTGCGGCTGTTTACGAATTATAAGTGCCGAGAAGGTAGGAAAGAGGAATTTTGACTGCGTCACAGCTAAAAAGTTTGAAAATGGGAACTGCTTTTAAAGTTGACTTACCCAGTTCTGGATCGACTTTGATTCCAGGGCAATCCCAGCCGGACTGAGTAATCCGGCTCGGAATGCCCAGTTGTTTCCAAGAACACTTCACTTTTTTAGTTCGTTACTGAACCCGAGCGTTTTACATGACTTTTGAGTCCCTGAGAAAAAAAGCTGTACGCGCAATGGTGTCATTAAAAGGAGTAAAAGTTATGAGTTAGCTCTGCTATGCTATCTCTTCCTGGCTTCCTAGAAAATCATTGCTAAACTGCTCCTTTGATTTCGAATAATTTTACCGCACAAATTTAACTTTTATGATTCTTTGGATAAAAATAAAAACGTAACAAAGAAAACGAGCATTTCTCTTTCAAGAATGCAAAAAAAGAGCGATAAAATTAATATTCAATCAACGTATAAAACGCATCAGTAAAGTAATCAAGAAAATTTGCAAATAAATTACACAAGGTGATATACATATAGCATCAATAGAGCTCTTTCAGCATTGCAAATATTAGCTGTCTCCATTTTTGCCTGGAAATGTTTATAGTGAATATTGATGCGAACGAGACAATAACGATGAGCAATAGATGGATGTCACTTTAAATGGGAGATTGATCAGAGAAAATAATAATAGGTCATTTGCGTCATTTATATGAAGTAAGCAACTGCACAAGATAGCTGTCCAAAATTAATATTACGTTGCAATTAGCAGTGATATTTACTTGCGGTTCACTAGCATGCATCTCTTTCCAAATTCCTAATGCTACGCTGCTCTCGGGAGCATTTTTCGATTCCTCATGATGTCAGTTCTTTGTGCATCTGTGTGCTATTGCTTTCAGAGTTGCCCATACACACATTCCAGTTGCTTCAAGCAACGTTCCATCAAAGTAGCGTATATGAAATCTGATGTATACAATTATAAGATGAATTCTTTCTTTATAATCGACCACCGGTTTGTCTTATTTATGGATACTTGATGATGATATAAAAGTTGTAAACCAAACTTGTTCCGCTAACATCAGAATTTGAAAAATTGGTCGGTTTAGCAGAACAGCGTAACTTTAGGTGCTCGGAAAAGGGTGCCGATTCAAGCGCACAACGTCATCAACAGTGTACCCACTTTCGCCAGTGTTGTACGTCATGTCAATTTTAACTTTCTTATCCCTTTGTGGTGATGGGATCGTTCTGACATGGCTCAATTGTCGACATAAAAAACTCAACGTTTAGTTTGTAAACGTCTTTTTATGCATCCATTTTGGCTGATTTCACTTCCTATGCTAGCAATAGTTATATTGTATCATTCACGCCTCACATCTCTTCATCGCCTTTGTATTTCAGTAAACTATTATCTTTCTTCCTCATTCGTTTGTTCTGGATTCTGGATGGTGCAGCGTCTTTCTTTGTCATATTAATTCTTGATTAACTCTATCTTTATTTGTGATGTTCACGCTGTGAATCTTCAGCGAACTTTGTGCTCTATTATCGGAAAGCATTGCTGTTTGATTGAGGTCTAACATAGATTACGATTGAGTTTCAATATTTTTAGTGGACTAAAGTGAATAACCTGCACGGAAAACAATGTGGCCGCTAGCGTAATTGTCTAATGCTCGTATATTTTTCGAATAATTGGTACTCTCACCATTGTTTTTCAGCACTCTAGTCTGATGAACACCCCAAGTGCTAAGTGGTAACGATACCATGGCTCATTCGAGCTACAAAACAAGGTACAAACGCGAGCTAAGCAAGCGTGCTACTCGCCTTCGACAGTTTCGACAGCGGACTGTAATTCCACTGACACGTGTAACGTTTATTTCTCCAGTACAATGGAACGTAATTTTATCTGCATACTTACTCGAATGTATTCCTTACTGCTACAAGCCGAACATATTTAGAGCTTAGCCGCACAACACCGATCTTTTCCGGGTGTCAGGCGTTTTTTTACAAACACTATATATAGTCTCCAATCATACTAGGGTGTCATTGCGTTCAGTAGTGATGATAATAAACAATCGATAAAGTAACTAATAAACAGCCCGAAAACAAAAGGCGTCTGAAGCAGTCTTTAAAATCACGATGAATGGCTTCAGTTAGTAAGCGCAAATGAAACAGGGACACCTCGGAATGCTTCGCTATCGGCTTACACGGCTGTAGCCTTGCAAGAAATAAATGTTTTCCCACTCTGGGACGTTGAATTAAATTACTCAACTAATTTAGAAAATAGCACTCTCCAACAACGCACATTTCGTGCTCAGCAAGACTGAAAGCTCAAAAAATTGAGCATCTTATACAACACCCTCGTCTATAACGCGTCGAAATTTTTTTCAAAATTTATGCGCACACTGGGAGCGCAAATAGCCGAAATGCGTATCAAGAGGCTAGCACAATATAAGCGTTTTTGCAATCCTACCCACTGCGCCAACAGCTTGCAATGACATTCAAAACACGAATAAAGCGTCCCATAGTTTTGCTTATGCGACCAATCGGCTTTAAAATCCTCATTTGAAGATTCCTTTTTTGTGACCAATGCGACAGGCTACGAAACATAATTGATGTGTATATTTTTTGGCACTCTTCAGTTCCTAATGAATCATATATAAAGGTGAGCACTGAGAATTGAATGCAGTTTAAGATCCGGTCTGACGCTGAGACCATTATAGCGAATTAGCATAACAACAGACACATACACAGACGTTTACATATAAACGTATAAATATGTCGCGCAGTTAAGTGCTTTTCACAGAAAAAAAAGAAAGCAAGAAACACCTCACGGAATATTCCTCCCTCATAAAACGATGCATTTTCTTAATGCATGAATTCATCGATACGTTTCATTTTCTTTTCCGTTAATGTTTGTTCACTGCACTCTTTCTTCCATAAACAAAATTTTTGGTCTCTCAAGAAGTCTGTCTTCATATCAACAACACCTTGCTATATTATGCACGGCAAATAAAGCAAACATTTTTCTTAAGTTTCTAACTTACTGGCAATTAATAAAAGTGATATAAGTTCACGGCGAACGCTTGACATTTCCTCCCTTCAATAAAGTGAGCGAGGCTTTGAGAGTTAGCAATTTGTAATCTTCATATGCAGTTTCATATGTTAAGTAAAGATGATAAAAAGCGGATTCAATGATAGCTGAACTAAAGAATCAACATCTTGCCACGATACAAGCGCACATATAAGGAAGTCGAATATCGTGGTATCTGTCACTGTGAAAATGTTGGCTATTCAGAAATATATTTTATATGACCTATTTATTTCTTGGGTGGCACCGAAAGAACTATGAGAAATATTCGATGGATTTTCTCGCATAAATTCTGAATAGCGAGCGTAAGTGACGGTAGTCGTGTGTCACGAGCGTATAAGAAAATAGCTCTATAAAGTTCAATAAAAACACCCCTCAAAACATATGATGACTTATGATTGCCAAAGCTGTTGCTGCTAGTGATGAAAAAGCCAAAACAAGATTTTTATGAAGTCGTGCCCTGTTTAGCACAATACAGGAACGATGTATTTGCAGAGATTTCGATTTGGAAGTGAATGGCTGTGATTGCCGTGAAAATTGTAGTAATTAGAATGCTTCGCTTATAGCTTAGGAGGAGTACAAACGTTGAAACTGAGTGAAGCATTTAGTTGGGAAAACATATTGGAACAACGGGGAATTAACTATCCGTTCACTTAATTGCAGAGCCACTTTCTTCTGAATTTCATTGCACTAATCACCTCTTTTCATGTTATATCTTAATTGGTGGAATAAAAATCAAAAAAAAAAAAAACCTAAGCAACCAGGAAATTAGAAGAACAATCCCGAAGAATTCAATTAATGACGTCTAATGTAAAGACGGAACGCAAAATTCGTATTAACATGTGCGTGCAGAAATAATTGCAATCGAGTTACAATTTTTTTGTATTATGAAATTTCGAAATGGAGCAACTAGAGCAAAATTTAGAGATGTTGCTTTTTCTTTTCACGGTGATGCCACAAGACGGCAAAATGTGATACTACAAAACTCTATTATTTTATCACCGTTGCGAATTTGAAGTTTATTTAGTTTTATTTGGAGGTCTAGCGGTGGGATATGTTTTATTGATTGCCGCACATTATGTGTTTATTGAGGATTCGTCACAATTACGTTCATCGTGACGCGAACACTCGGCTGAGTAAAAAAGTGATTCATAGACCACCATGTTTGCCGGTATAGAATTGACACCACTCTATTTGATTGAAAAAATTGAGTTGAGATACATCAAAGCGCATTGCATGGCACCAATTACTGCATTATAAATTCTTTTGGCATTTTTTTAGAATCATTACACAATCTGTACTGCGCGACAAAAAAATGCGATCAACGCAATTGATGCACTTTTGATAATATTTAAAAAATGGAGAATGATTTTTAAAGAAGAGACTTCACAAATACACATTTGGGACCAAAGCTGCGAATATCATCACATTCGACTCAATTCAACTTAATTGCAGCGAGACTTGGATAGGCTCTCGACAAATTTTGGACCATACTCATGAAAAGCTTATTACTTTCACACACTGCTCAAGAAATATTTCAGAAGAAAAAATTTGAATTTTGTTGAGATGTAGTGCTGACCAAGCTAAAACAAAGAAAATTCTTTGAAATTTAAGCAGTTCTAATCGAATTTGCATATAAAATTGTACTCCTCTAATCAATTTATAATGTCTAATTGAATGCAACGGCTCTCAATTGTGATTTTCATTTTCGGTATCATTGTTTTGATCTCATATCGGTATAGCAAAGTAAGGAACGGTTATCAATTACGAGTACAAACTGCACAGCAGGTGAGGAGTTTTTAGACAAATTGCAGATTGGCATTAGACGTATTGCACGCGATTTTCATAAGAATTGAAAGCAAGCGTTCACATATTCTACACCTCCAGTGGTGGTTGATATTACCAATTTGAAAATTTCCAGGGCTCGAAATTTTAGTGATAGAAGGGAAGAATTCAACTTAAAAATGTAGTCGTTCCAAATGTAACAACCTTCAGGTGCCTCCATAGTATGGATTACTGTATTCATTTCCTGTCTATAGTGCGCAGACTGCTGTCAGAAAAAATGATTCACCTACGCAAAAGATACTAGAGTCTATTGCAAACTCACAAGAACAATATTCGTATGTAAATTATTGCACGACCTAAGCATGTCGCTCAATGTGTGTGGTCTGCAGTCTGCTGCTTCTGTAGTGAGCCGTTGCATCTTTAAGGATAGCTATGCTTTTGTCTTTGAGGACACTTTCGTTCTTTTCGGTGGATGCTTTGAAAAGTTAGTGCAGGAAAAGAACGTTCCATTTCTCAAGCTTCTGCGCAGCTTCAACTTGTCGGTGGATGCGTTCATAAGGCGGTGAGAACGAAAATCGGAGCTCTCACTGAGGAGCTGAGGTTGAACGAAACTTACAAACTAACCACCTTTCTCTACTTCTGGACGCATCGCGCTATTGTTGCATCAGCTATTGAAGACTGCAGAAAAGTTTTTGCTTAATATCTTCACAATTCCCAACAAGGGGGGCTGCCTGTTAACTTCCCAGAGTATTCTGCTACCACCTCATTAACCACATTTTACACATTCGCATGGAAAATTACGATCTCAATAAGTCCTCCTCGTGTGTTTCAGGATTTTCTTTTTAATGCAACAGGATTCTAAAAATGAAATCTCTATTTCACTCGTATTTCAGGCTCAACTCTGTCCCTTAAGAGCTGAAAGTGGAGAAGAATAGAAATTTTCGATTGCATTGCTTAATACCTCAATGGATCTCTATGCGATTACTTACGCTGTGACCGGTTAGTGGCATGTTTACTTGTAACTTCCTCATTTCCTATCAGATGCAGTACGACGAGCTGTCATCGAGCTAATGGTTGTTGACTAGATTAATGTGGTCATCGTAAACAAGGTACTGCTTTGTACTTTGATGATTAGCCTCATTTGATACGCACGGCCAGTTGTGCATTATTGCCGCTCGACCACCCACTATTCGAGCACAAATTGAAAAGGTGATGTTGGTGACTATGGCACTTGTAATCATCGATTGCTTAGTGGATGAAGAAGTGACACGTAATGGGCCTTGCGTATCAAACGAGACTAATTTTGAGTGCTTACTTCAATCGTTGCAGAAAAAATCGCCTTAACGCAAAGTAGCGTAAAGCTGCGTCGTAAATGTAGTAGTCAAATTAATCTGGTCAACAGCTATCAGCTCTATGACAGATCATCACTGAATGTGTGGTAGAAAAAATAGGACTAGTAAGCAGTATTCAAGAATTTGCAGTTTAACAATACGCTAATTATGCACAGCATAGGTGATGTTATAGGGATTCGTTGTGACATTCACTTACTTTCATCAGAACGTTTTATGAAAGTGTCCAAATCCCACAGCAGCCTCACTGAAGTGCTAAAGTATTTTTCAAAAAACGAGGAACTTCACCGAAAAATTAATCTCCACTTTCAGCTCTTGAGAGGTTAATTGACCCACAAACATGAGCGGCACAGAGAATGCATTTTTATGATCTTGTTGCGTCAAAAAAACAGTAAAAAATTCGTTCAGAAACATATGAGGGAAACTTTATGTGGTTGCAGTGTCTGTGCGATAATGCGTAGTGTTGGTGATAACGAAGATTGACGAAATCATGCTGGAGCTCAGCAGTCAGCCCTGCATGCTGATAATCGTGAATACATTGAGCAACAAATTTTTTGCCTTCTTCAGTAGTTAGGAGAACAATAGTGCACCAGAAAATTTTCACAAAAGTGCAGCCGCTCGCCTTATCCTCAGTCAAAGATCATTAACTATCGAAGATCCCACAACTGAAGCACAAAATTGTTCCAGCGTTTCGAACACAATTTCGTAGACTCGCATCACTCATTTGTAATTTAGCTGTTCATTTCTATCCCGTTATTAAGCTACGAAAAACATGATCCGCAATGGTCAATATATGTCCTTCCTCAAAGCGGACGAGTGTTGATTGAAATGTATACAGCCTCAGCAAAATAGACGAAATTCGCAGCCGGATGATTTGCCAATGTATATCCCGACAGTCTGAAAATTGAAAAGCACATGAGTTGACTTTTGATAATGGTCTAGCTGATGCAAAATTCCAACTGTTTTTTATTTTTTTGCTTCAAATTCAAGAATCACCACTTCTTCTGGATGCTCACCTCGATTAGCAAGGATTATTCGGATTCGTTTGTGGTTGCTAACGACATGAAATTCTATTTTCGATTATGTTCTCTTTCAAGTCAATCTAATTGGCTGAATTCTTCTGCGTCTTATTAGTGAATATACTCATGACATAGGTAAACATGATCTAGTAACACGAAATGGTGAAGGTTTTAGAGGCATTTTGCAGTCTATTTTCTAAACAAGACCATCGGTCGCTTATTTATGATCAACGGAATACGGCATCATATAGCTGAAGAAGTATTGACATCACTTTCAGTAAAGTGCTACGATAAAGAACATAGCCCTGAAATCTTGTCCACAAATTAGCGTAAAAATCGTAATGATCCTCGCATAGTGTTATAACTTGAAATGATATTCTTAGCTGTGCTTCTAGAGAGGTTTTTGCTTTCATCGAAATGTTTCCCTTACTTCGCAGCTTTTAGAAGGGATTTTGTAATGTTCCTTGCTGTCTCTTTATGCACATCATTATGGTGAAGATAGCGACAATAACATTAAAATTGAAGAATGATAAAAGGCTTGATTGTAATCTGATCTTATTCACTGCTTCTTGGAATTCCGACCATAAACGTTTCCAATTTGATTCTTACAATAACTTCTGAAAAACTCCTTCAGTGTACTTCTATCAGAAGGTAAGAGTCGTGCAAAAGCGATGTTAAACCCTGTCGACTATTAAATGAAGAGCTAAATAACATGGCTAGTGTCGCGAAAGCGATGGAGAAAGCTATTTAGCTAAAAAGGATGACTCACCGCGGACGGCTAAAGAGCAACGTAACGATGAAAGGGCATTGACTCAAGCCTTCAAGTGAATGGACGGGTCAATGGCTACGACCGATGAATGGGACCTCGAGTGAAAAGATACCGAAATTTGAAAAGCTTGTATTTTCAATTCCTATTGAGTTGATGTTCGAATGTGAGCAGCCTTCATTTGCATTGAATGTTAAAGTGTTGCACCTGTTTCAATATCGTTATGTAATTCGCTATATAAGAGTTGTATTCGTGCAGTGTATGTTCAGTTCAGTCCAGTTCAGTGTATCGTCAATACATTACGTCATATTTGTGTCGGTGGATCGCGGCATCTCATTCCCCCTATTACTCTCTTATTCGCCATGGCGGGCATGGTGAATAAAGCTAGTTTGAAAGGTAGCCCACATGTCACGCAAGTGCCTTCTTTTTGGTTGTGTGGATTAAAAGATCCCTGATCAGCACACATAATTCAGAAATCAGCATCGGAAGGGAACGATCCAGATTCATCACTCGTTGCATAGATTTGTTTGTCTCGGATTTAAGTGCTCGTTGTATGCATTTTTCGCGCGCACATAGATGAGCTTGACCTCTGTCGACGGGCTGACTTCGTTGCTGCCTCATAGATGAGTTTGTCCTTTATCGCTGATTTTTCTTTCTTCCACTTTCCCCTCATGCTGCAATTTCTCTACCTAGACGCGACCTCACCCGAAGTTACATTTCGAATCCACGACTGCTACTGGTAGCAAGGTCAGATTTATGTGAAAGAATGATAGGAGAAGGAAACCTCATCCATTCAAGTAGCCATTTTTGTAGCCAAATCAAGAACTGATCAAGCTCCAACATCGTATTGGTTGGATTTATTCACTTCACTGATTATTTCGATTAGATTCCCATCAAACTGAGGAAATGGTAGAATTTCAAAAGCCGGATCACCAGTGTATGAAACCAGAATGATTCTGCAATTTCTTTCACTAATTACGTATTACATACAGCGTGCACTCTTTATTTCACCTCGTAAGAATTTACACTCCATAAAAATAAGCAGCCGATTAAAAACGTAAGTTACAGAAAACTCGAAGAAGTTTTTTTTTATTTCAGACAAATAAACTGGACTAAAGAGCGATACCTAAAGCTCGGCATCATACGATCCTTTTCTTTACTATATAATGTAAATTTAAGTGATATTAAATCATATACCAGCGCAAGTATTATTTACTGTGGTCAAGTGAATGTTCGACAGTTTTTTGATGCATTAACAATGTTGCCAACTTCAAAGCGTAAACGTAGTCAAAATTTCAAATGGTTATTTGTATTGTGGGATAAAACAGTGAGTTCCTAGCCGATTAAATCTTAGCAGAACAACGAATCAATCGAGTAAAATGAGGATATTTTCAGGCTTTTGTGAAAGTCGACTCGGCAAAAAACTTTGAATCTTAGCAGAACAATGAATCGATCGAGTTATGATGACCATCAGCTGAAAAATTCCATTTTTCAAACATATGAGAAATGAAGCTTATTTCACCTCCCTTCTTCCTACCCCCTCCCTAAAATTATGGAGATATGGCTTTTCTTCTCTAAAACACCTAGAGCATAAAAAGCTTGCAAAAAACCTACTGCAGACGTTTTCGGCGTTTTGTGAACATCGGCTTTTCTGGGGTGCTTCAGAATGCAACGTATTCGATGGCAGCAGAAGCTTAAATATTGAATGAATTGCATATCGTGAATGCAACGCTGGAAAAGTATGCGATTCTCTTACGTCGAGCACAATGGCACTGATGGTCAATTTAAGATAGGTGCAAGTTTCTCCGAAATTAAAATCATCGGCCATCAAGTTGTCAACACGATGAAATATTGTTTCGAATGCTTTTTCCCGGAATCGCGGGCTGTAGTCTCTTGCTCAGCCTTTAAAGCTCTTGCCGAACAAATGAAATAGGCAAGTAAATATGGCCGGCTCATTCTTTTTCTTGCCCAGTTGTCCCGAGGCATCCTTGAGAACTTTTTTGGCTATTCATTTTGAAAAGAATTAGTTTTACGTGCACTGCGGCAATAGCTTAAACAATTCATAATGGCTTGCACTTAATGGCTTGCGTTCAACATTGAATTAAAAGTGCACATAAATGTCTCTCTATTTTTTCAGTGGAAGTGCTGTTAATATGTGGAAGTGCACATGCTTCACGAACTGTGAATAGCGTTTTGAACAATAAGACCTGTGATAAAATCTGCAGTGAAGATTATGGCTTATTGAGTAAAGTGGTCAAAAGCTTTCATCGAACGAACTATAAAAAGGGTTGAAGTCGGTCAGCAGTAGGTTGTCTACCGCGCTCGTTGTTCAGCAAATGAAAAAAGACGTCTAGGCAAAATTTGATGACATTGCCGAATAACATAAAGCACATAAATTGAAAAGTTGAGCAAAGCGCCAAAATTTTGCACCATCTCAGAAGTACTAGCCTCATTGAAGGAGCGCTCAAATAGCCTCTCGAAGTGTTCACTTGGTTTGTGGCGTCCACAGGTGTTTATAGGATGATGAAAGGAGAAGAGGGTGATTGGTAGCGGAGAACTAATTCAAGGAAAAACTCACCGCTTCGTTGAGCAGGAGAGGAGTGGAAGCGATAATGCAAGAAAAAAGTGACGTTAAAAGGAGTGAAAAAAATTTTTATTGATAGAAATAAATAGTTCTCAGACTTGTGAAATGTAAAGATTTCGTAAAGTCCCTCCTGGTCTAACAAGAGATGTGATGCTATGAAATTCGATAAGCTAAGATGCCACTGCCTTATTGATTGCTCTCAGAACCGTCACAAATGCAATTGTAATCTTAGCATGCATCTTACCTTCATTTTTTTTCTAATGAATATAAAATTTTGAAGTGGGACAATTCGAAAAAGATTTTTCAATCGAAATTTCTTCTCCGTTTCCCGTTGTCTCAAAGGTCAGAGAAAAATAATTTGAAGCGTTTCGAAGAAGGCGGACGATATGTTAATAATTGCGCTTAAGTTTAGAAAAATAGTGAATCAAGCGGAATATAGCGAAGAAATGCTGCAGTGGAAAAGTTAAATTTCACAATTTCTCTCCACCAATCACTAACAAAACATAAGTTGATAGTAAAAGAGTTGAGGCTGAAGAAGTATTCGTTCTTAGTGAAGACGACAGTTGTTAATATTCAAAAAATTTTAACATCTTATGAAATGGCTGCTCATAATTAACGGCCTAGCACTGAATGACAAATTAGACATGAGAATAAAGGTGGAAAAATGTGTGCATGAAAATTACGCAGTCGAGAGAATAAGCTCTGCAGTAGCACATTTACGGCTTAATGTCCTATCTTTTGTATGGAAATGGCTCAAATCACAAAGACATTCAAACGCACTATTTAGAAACTCACAGATTTCATTATTTTCCATTTATTGTAGCGTCGAACCTTCCAATAAGTGGCATTTGAGGAGATATCGGAAATTACTCCATGTTCGAAATTCATCTGAGTCCTTTCTAGTCTAGTCAAAAGTGGAATGCAAAAGAAGAATATATCAACAACTCATGGAAATGCATCCTCCAACATGTCTAAATTCTGCTTTTGCTGATTACCGTATCTCCCAAGATTGCGTATAAAATAGCAGCATATGCTGATATGGTGGATATAATGAAAAGAGCTCTATGAACGCTCTACTTTAATCTTTACCACATAATGATGACCTAAAAGAAGTACGAAGATTGACGGAGTATTCGAAACTAACTAGAAGAGAGTGATTCGCGCTTGATCCAGCTTATACGAACCGAAAACTGAACTCTCGCGATAGATAATGCATATAAAATGAGCGAATATTGTGTTCATCTGAGTGACGAGCGGAAAATGTTGTTGAGCCAACGCCGCTGATGCGGTGAGTTCGATATTCTTGAAAATAATTCATCAAATGAGCCTTTGAATTACGCGCAACATCAACTCTTTAAAGATGATTTGCTAAGTAATATAAGCATATACTGCCAATTTAGAAGTATGCATTCATTGAGGTCATCCACGCAAGTCATTAACCAAACTTCTGGGAAATGCTACCTAATTTCTTGGGAAATTTTATGGCTAACAGCTTCCGGCGGAAACGTATGGTTCACAATTCATGATCAAAATTAGCCGCTCACTAATTAGTAGGTTGCTAAAGACGTGCTGATTTAAAAAATTTACCGCTTACTAATTCTCTACGTTAAGGTTTAAGTTTGAGTAGTCATACTGCTAGAGGCCCTATTTTCATAAAAAAACAAATAATGAGTCTTGATAATTCATGGAATTTGCTGAAAAACGCCATAAGCACTTAAAATTCCACACTCTCTGGAAAAGTTTTCCACAACTTCTGAAATTTTCAAGCGTTTCAATGCCTATTCGCACAATTTCCAGTCCTGCCCACCACAGTGAGAGGTCGTCCGTTGAAGCCAAGAAATCTTTGGCTGACCACCTTCTCCTCACTACCGAAGGTACCAGAGAAGGACCATGTGTGAGTTAAACTCAGCTAATCGGAAGCGTGGCAGTGATTGTTTATAAAAGCAGTCACAGAATTTAATGTGCATATTTGGTCGCCTAAAACTACTCCAAGTATAATGTCACATGAACGGAAAAGAGATGGATTTCAAAAACGTTAGAGCTCGTTCATTCTGAATTAAACAGTGAGTATTGTGAGAAGGTCGTATAACTTCTCGCAATTACGGCATCAATTATGAGAAAATTATACTGCCCGCATAAAGAAACCATTAAAGAGCGAACCTTTTTTATACAGATGCGAATAAAAGTGGAAATGAGAGAAACACCTGCAAGACAAAACTGGAGAAACACCTGCAGGTAGCGCGTAGTGAAATTTTCGATAGGAAATCTTAGCTCAAAACCCCGATTATAACTCTCTGACGATTAGACACCCCTTTAAAAAAATCAGAAGCAATCTAAGTCGAATTTTGATCAGGCGTCATGATAACAATGTCAGCTAAATACATATATTCTTTGCCTTTGACTTTAAGCTTTCCCTCATAAGTCATAAAAGTGAAGTAGCCTATTTAAAGGAGACCTCGAATGAACAAAAGTACAACAGATGTTTTAGCTTTACTAGCATAACGCAGAAGGTCCATTCAATTAATGTGCTGGTTTTGCCTTAAGTTTTGTCCAAGGATTTGTGAAAGTTCCTAGAAAGGAAGATCTAACTTATGTTCCACATCCATTACGTCGAGAAGCCACTAGGCCTCACACCTTTACTAACGTTTCATGGCACATTGCATAATCCTTAATGATGTTGCACTCAAATGCAGCAAATGCTACCTGTTTCGTCAAAGACTCAGTTGAAAATCGGCTAGTTTTTGGTAACGAAACGCCTCAATAAAATTGCTCTTTAAAATGAGAAGCATTAAATAGAGAGTGTTTCTCATCTACCTAAGCAGGACGGAACGTCTGCTGAACCTATAGGGATTAGCAACGTAAAGGAAGTGAAAAGCAAACAAAATGAGCAAAGAAATACAGCTCTTCTAGAGAACGAATTAGGATTTTTGTATTTTTCTATATCTTGTCAACTGCTCAGTCGAATACCGCAGTCTTTAAGTAACACGTTGGTGCGATGATTCCCTACTAGCAAGGCAGACTAGCTTTATCGGTGCGCTTACTATTTCATTCGTTTCCTGAGAGGATATTTCTTCCGTTACAACGCTCACTTTCAGCCCATTATGAACTGTCAATAAACGACTCATATTTATTCTGCTTGAAAGGAACTTCTCATAAAATAGCTATTCTAATAAACAGTGGGACAACTGAAAGAGTTTGTGAATGTGTTGCAAAATATTCTCAAGTTTTACAGTAATTAGGTGGATATGTGCTACGAGTGAATTTTTTTTTTTTGAAATTTTATTCAAACACTCAAAGATCGATCTCTAAAAGAAGGCTTCAGGGTGTGACTCTGTCAATGAAATGTTTTCGAGCTTGAAACATCCCAGCATTGACATGCCTCCCCTGGTTGCAACCATTCTTTCATGTAATGGCAAACAATTCAATAAATAATGTGACGAATCGATTTAGTCATTTCACTATTTCGACTGCTTAGTTCTTCCTGAAAGTGAGCAAAATCTTAACACTTTTATTCATAAGAGAAAAGTTGAAGCTGATCTTTTGAGACACGTAGGAACGAGCAGTGAAGCCCACCGGAAGAACACTGTTAATTATTCATGCTGTGCATAGAGCCAGAGTTAACGATATTCACTTACCATGTTATTGAGCTACTTAGAGAAGTGCACAAGACAGAGTGGCAACAAACCCTATATATATATATATATATATATATATATATATATATATATATATATATATATATATATATATATATATATATATATATATATATATATATATATATATATATATATATATATATATATATATATATATATATATATATATATATATATATATATATATATATATATATATATAATATATATATGTAAACTGCACCATTTCTGCAAAAGGCATCTCACCTTTTGTTATCAACAACCCAGTTTCGAAAATCTTAAGAATGGAAGCCAATGATTTACATATTTTTTATCTAATAATAGTCTTTCGAGGCGTTCGATATGGTTACTTGCAATGCGTCGAAAGATCACTTAAAGATAATATGGGCGAGCAAAAAACACTGTTCAAAAATGATAACTGACACATCTTTTCCAAATCGCAGCTTCACTATTTGTGGAAAATGGATGGCGTATCCTAATCACAATGGCTAGAATAGTCTGATCAAAAGTCATACAGTGGATGCACTTAAGCTTCTGACATCTGCATTTGAATAAATTTTTAAAACAGTTGCTGATAGCACCTGAGCTCATAAAGTCTGTAGTAACGTGCATAACTTCCGACTTTTGTCTTACATTGCAACTATTTGGATTATTTCGATTGTTTTCATATGGAGGTCGACCAAGAACAAATGTGATTTCATTTATTTGCATCGGTTCGCAAAACAGCGAACGATGTAGAGATCAGTTTCGGGAAAAGCTGAATGAAATTTGAAAAGAGAAATTGAAATGCTGATATTTGCATATATGAAATGAAACCTTTCAAATTTATCAAGTGGGTAGCTAAAACGCTCATCTTGAAAAAGTGCCTAGCAAATCAAAACATGCTACCATTTTCGTTTTTTCAACCCCTCAAAACCACCATTTTCACATTTAACATACGATTGTTTTTCAATGTCGACCTCCTCCATGAAGTTCCTGGTTCATATGTAGAAATGAGAGTGAGAAAAAGATATAAATTTATATAAATGATTTTAATGATGACTGACTTGGCTTTCAGTAGTTCTCGTCTATCTAGATTCTGAGCTATGCACGGCTGTCAGTGAACTAAATGAACACTGTGCTATTCGCAGCTACATGAAATTTTACTTGATGAGATATCGGATTAGAAGACAGCTTATCGTCTTGACAGATGTTCTGGAGTAGTGATTGGCAACCGATCAAAAAATTCTTTTCAGTCAGCAACTCATCGAAGACGTTGGCTCGCAATCGAAATTCGGTTAAAAGCCAACGAATTTCGAAGGTGTAGGTTGGTTACCGATCAAAGCCAATCGGCAAAAATCGATTGCTATTGAAAAATCGATAGAAATTTCGGTTTCTAATTGAGGCGCTGTTAAGAGGTGTTAGTTACAAGCATATCGTGGAAATTTATTGATCAGCACAGTTACAATTCATGCAACTTTGTTGCGTCAATAACAGGAAATGGCTAATGAATTGACAACAGTCCTCACGGATGCAAGCTAAATGTAATAAGTAATAGCGTCACTACTGTAGCCAAGTAGGCTATTTGCAAGCACACAATTGAATAGCATATAGGGATCTTCCTCAAAAATACGGCAAAAAACAAAGTCAGCAGATAACGTGGAATGGAGAAGCTGTGGATCGTTTTTGTTTAGCAATTTTCCTAGGATGATCCAACGTAATCGCAGAACTAGATCAAAATATCGGCCACATAAAAGAGAACTTCTGGGAGCTGTCAATGTGATTTAGCATTTCTACAACGACGCTTAGTAGGCATGAATAAACATGCAACTGAAATGTCCGTCTCGAGAGAAAATTTGAAGCCCATGATGAAAATCAAGAGGAACAAAGTTAAGAAACTTGAGCTTCGTAATGGGTGAGCATTTAATGTTTCAGCAACAGTTTCGCATTGTCTCGGGATTCCGTCCCACTACTTCCTACTATACCTTAACAATACGACACCTGATCAGAGAAGGAGAGCAAAAGTACTAATTACTGCCCTGTTTCCCATCGTTACTGACTGAGTCTCCATACGCTTCATGGATCAATTCCGTATTTTGCTCCTCCTTCGTGCTTCCATTTCAATCGGAACGAACTCAGCAAATCTCTCGGTTATGGCCTTCATCCAATTTCAGCATATGTTGCAGTCTGCTTATTACGCTCATTTCCCTCACTGACATAGCAACGAAACAGTTTTCACCAGAGAAAAAAACTTCGAGATTCTTCTTATTGGTCACTTTCTCACAGTTAAACCATATAACTGATATTGTCAAGCATGGCGGGTGAAGTGAACTGAACTTAACAACAGCTAATTGTGCGAAATTAGCAAAATCGATAGCAACAGTTAAATCGAGTCAGTCCCTCGATGAGCTGCTAACATTACCGCAGTATGACTGGATAAGAAGACTGTCGTTAATATAACTGGACAAGAAGGCGGTCGTACGTAACAGGGCTGCACAAAACAAATTCGAAACAGAGCACATCGAATATTATATAACGTGTCTTCTAAATTCGAAAATCACATATATCCGTAAAAGAAAGAACAGTACAATTTTTGCTTGAGACTGAATATAAGGAAGAATAAGCAAACGATTAAAACAAAGCAAAATGAATATTTGTCTATTTCTTTGTTCCTTTCGTTGAAATCTTCGTTTTCCGCGTGAGTTGTTTGAAGGTGGTTCATCAATCATCCTGTTGGTTGAAGCTTTATATGAGCTCCTCAACACCAAAACCTTTTTACGTGCTGCCATGCTGCAGTGCACCGCCTTCTCTTCCCCCATCGTAACTGGCTGAGCCTCTAAACGCATCATAAGTAGAGTTCTATTTTTGTCGTCCTCCATTCATTTCCTTCAATCGGAATAAGATATTCCAATCTTTCGGCTTTTCCTTTATCCAATTTTCAGCGCTTACTGCAGTCTGTCTTATCGTTCTGCAAGCCCTTTCTCGTCGAGCATCGCCATCACACTGGCACAGCAACGAAACGACTCTGGCCGAGTTGTACCTCTGATATAGTTGTAGAAAGAATCCTCAACATTTAGGCTTCGTCGAAAACGATTTCGTGGTAGTAACTGGAGTTTGATGTATCCGCATGCACCTTCCATGCTTTGTTGCCTGTCGAATAGATTGAAGGCATCACCTAGTTCTTGCATCGACCTTTCTCGCACACTTGGCACTTTCGATTCCTATCCATGAGCCTCTCCATTAGTCCGCATAATGTTCCAATCGTGCTTGAATTACTGATCTATCATCCACTTCTCATATTCCCTTAACATGCGCGCGGAAATTTCTGCCATTTTTTTGAGATTTTCTTCCCGGTCGTTTTTTGAGGATGAGCGATTTCATTTCTCGCCTTATTTCCATGGGCGTAAATTTTTTGCGTTTTTTTTCTGACAGCAGCTGGAATCATTATAAAAACTTTTATGACCTCTTACAGAATTTAGCACCCGCTTCGTTCACACTGATTGGCTAAATCTTGAGGAAAAATTTGTCCCACTTTATTTTAACCAGTTCAGTTCTAAAGTTTTCGAATATGATTTATTTGCCATTCGTTAAAATGTGATTGAAATATGATCTTTGTCAACTGAAAAATTTTATTCCAATTTCATGCAAATTGGAACGCGAGCATTACAGCATAACCAATAGCTTGACATTGCTATTAAATAGCTCAATTTTCTGTAGGATTAGAAACATCAATCGCCCGCGAGAGCCTTACTAACATTTTCTGATAAATTATTAACACTTGGCATTCAAAGCTTTATTCCAATTTGTTTTAATACAGCAATTTCGATGGTTGTTGACTCATACAGTGCCACCATTGTTATGGATTCTGTTTTGAAAAAGAATTGCTGACATTGAATCCAGTATTTTTTTAAAATTTTCTCCAACTATAATGTTTTCTCTTCACTTCTTTGAAAGCCAAATGGTGATTCCTCGCCATAATCTACTTCGCTACAGCCCAAAAGCTCGCCACATCTTTTATTCGAGTAGATGGAGAAGGCGAATCAGTGCTGAACCCACATTTCAGAAACTCTATAAAGATCTGAGCCGTTTTCTACCATAAAGCGTTTCCTCTTGTAAAAGTTTTTGCTGCTTTAAGATCGTCTAGTTCCTACCGCCGCACAATTCACTCGCTGAGGAAGAATTTTCCATCGGCTCGGATGTTTTTATTTTATCTTCATTCACCTTGCTAATCACAAGGTGATTATTCACCCAATTTATCCTTGTCGTTCCTACTCGTTTTTTAGTGAGTACTGCCGTCGCAACTCGTATTCTCTTTCGACTTCTCATGGTCTATAACTCTTACGAATTCTTGAGCGTAGAGAAGTGGAAGAAGGGGGGCAATGCGAAACATGGTGAAAGCTTGCTTTTATTCACCTTCAAGATTGTCCTACATGGAAGTTGTGTGCCTTTTAGAGCATCAATTGATAGATTGGGTTTTCCAGTGCCGCTGGGTTCATGACGAAACACTTTGTCAGATATTCTTTTCGAGATGCCAACTGTTCTGCACAGTTCTGCTGCTATAGAGATATCCTCATCCGTCGTTGCATCCTTCACAATTTTTCAGTGGTGTGAAGTTTAGCAAGGATCTTGTTCTTAAGCTCGATTCCTTCAAGTTCGTCCAACAGCTCTTCATTGTAAGGCGTTTGTGCGCCAATCCTGACGTTGACTTGACTTTTGTCATATTGAGGGAAGTGCTGAGTTATTTTCAGCTGTCTTTGAAAGACTACTGGGCGACTATTTCAGGGAGCAGTAGCTTTTTCGAAATGAGCAAATTGGGCATGAGGGCATATAAATGGTTTCGTCCATTCTGCTAAGATTTTGGGTCGACTTTCGCAACTGCAAGATGTCTTCTCGGTTAATCGAAAAAAAGACAGCTGCTGGCAAAGCAAAAAGCGAACATGAACCCCTTGCTAACAGGAACAACAGACGTTTGGTAACGTAACATTGACCGTATCTTATGCGCCAAACAATACGGCACGTTGTCTGCTGCGGAGTGTGCGCCGCTCCGGTTAAATTTAATTCCTCAAGAAAGGCAAAACACTATTCCTAAAGGTATCAGCTACTTTTTTTTTGTGAATGAGAATGGGAAATGGAGCGCATTCATGATTTTCACTCCAAATTGCTTAAATTCACATTCCTTAAATTCCTTAAATTTTAAATTCCTTAAACACTATTCCTTAAATTTACTTTTCTTCCTCCACCGTTGCTAAAGAAAAGTCTTCAACGACATGCGGCAATTAGAGCAGCCTGAATAAACTTTGAACAACAACTTTCATGCCAAAACAAAACTAAACAACATTTTAAAAAACACATAGAATATGTAAAGACAGGTGGAGCTTTCTAGTGATCAACGATAAATGCAAATAAAAGAGACGAAATTTAAATCCTACTAGATTATCCAAGTAATACAAAATTCAAAATTCCACACATCACTATATACAGCAAAAAAATCAGCTGTTTCCTAACGGGTAAAGAAAATGAAAAAGTAATATATTCATGTATGAAAAAAAATTTCCGGTTTATACAAAAGTTCAAAGCACTTACTTCCATCAATAGCTCATCAAAAAATGAATTTGTGCTGCAAAACAATTTGAAGCATGCCATTGCGATGTGAAAACCAATAGCACGTTAGCTCATTCGCGCATATTGTAAACGGCTTCGTATGGCAATATTTACCCTCAATAGATGCAAACAATTTCAAATGTGCCAAGCAGTGAATGAAGCGAAGGAGATATACATTTCGAGCGGAAGATTTTTTTTTCAACTCATGTTACATAGAGTAAAAGAAAGTGATTATGCAAATCTGATCCTCGCAAAATGAATTGTGCGTTATACAACGTTTGTCGCTTATTGGATGAAGGTGTTATTTGCTCTGGATAAGAGACCTTTTGCATTTCATGGGAACTGCATCAGAAAGCTATCTCATCAACATGCTTACATCTTTGTTTCATAGCACATCACGTTTAGCATAAAACTACTGGGTAGTCCGATGGCTAATGCATATAGAAGATCAACAAAATTCAACTTCAACCAGATTCGATGAAATATTCTCCAGCAACTACAGCCCCACCTCTTAAGTAGCTCTTTAAGTGAACAACTCAAAAGAAAATACTCTCTTCTAACAGAGGACTCGTTGCCACGTTTTCATGGGGGTCAAGAACTCGACGAGAAGGAAATAATTGCGATGAATCTGTATCACCCTTTCGTTTCCGACGTATTTGCGCTTTTCCCACGCAATACCCTTGAATAGACAGAGGCAAATTTGTGAAATATGAGTTCGGCAGTGATCGGTGGTGGATGAGTCGAAGTGAAGTATGGCCCCTATTGGGTATAAAATGGTACTGGAGGTCATGGTGCATATTTTCTAAGCGAAAGTCGATCAATGCAGGTGAGCGAGTGTCCCAGGAGGGCTGCCACAATATGCTCAGCAGCGAACAAAATAAAACATTTGTGGTAATAATAATGTTTCCCTACTTTAAATGATCCGATTACCCGTTTGAAACATCCACAAAATTTATATCATTTCTTACGGCGCAACCGGCTCAATTGAAAATTCCATTGGCGTAAGATTTGGGTGGCATTTGGCAACTTTAATTATTCATAGCGTGATAAATCGACGTGAAATATGGTATATATGCGGTATAAAGAGTTTATCGGAGGTCGAGGCGTACACTGTACTCATCCTTCACATAGCTTCAGATTAAGTGATTCATCACATGAAGTGATCAAACAGACCGACAGACACAGATTTTCATAAGCACAGAAGCGACGTCACAGCGATGCACTTTTGCAAAAGAAAATTTGCAGATGCACGTAAAAATGAGAGCTTTGCACTAAAAGAGTTCAGATTAATCAAAATATACAGAAATTTTTTAGCACATTGATTATTTTTTGATAAATTATGAATCTGGATGCTTGGGTAAGAGTAATAAAAAAATCAAATATCACTCTTTTTGACGGGTTTCTTCGCTTATTCAGTGCATTTTCAATAGGTATCGAAAGAATTATATAGAGAAACGTAAAAGAACTCTTCACTTCCTGCGTTACGCATATGGCCGAATACTACTGTCGTAGGCAGTCATAACGAACTCAGTTTAGTCGCTTGGCTCCCATCTTAGGCTAGAATGAATAACCCTAGAAACTTGGTACGCATAATTTTTAAGATCAGGTCTATTTTATTCGAAATTTCAACCTCGCCACCGCTTATCAGGTAACCACTGGAATGATCAGAAATGACAACTTGAAGATAAGAAATCTAATATTAATGGTCACCGGGCACAGTATCATTTGATAAGTCAAGAATTGCACCCCACGCCGTAAACTACAACTTAAAGGTGTGCAATTTATTACTTGCGATCTATAGACATTGAACAACTACTTATTTTTGTCGGCTCCCATTACAATATCACTTGCTGAATTAATACTTGTGACCTATAGGTGTGAGATTTGGTAATCAAGACCTGAGTATATATGAAAATTCTTACAAAAAAAGAAAAACAGGGCGGCCATTTACCAAGCGTGAACGAGCTTCGTCTCCTGAAACAATGAGTGGGAAAATTTGTTTAAATTAGCGAAAGTTTTCAACTTGTCAATGGTTGATTTGAAGGAAGTATTATAGGTGTATGGCCAGCACATATATTTGAATTGTTTTTAATTCATTGATGTCAACGACTAGGCAGTGGTGATTGCACAAACCTGTTTGATGTCATTTTTACCCTTTATATTTCAACAGTGGTTTATCAACAAGCTAACGCGTGAACAAATAAAGCTCCATAGATGACAGTTGAAGAATCATGAACTCAGTTGAGTTCGCGAAAAGAATTAGCAACTGCCATCGATAAATCTTCTTGATCCTTTGCAAGAAAACCACTGTTTAAAGTTAAACATTTGTTGAGTATATAATAATGAAGTTGCATCAGTGGAAAAGTAATAAAACAGAATACAGCTTTAACACTACGATTTTAAGCAAGCAGCTCATCGTATAGTGATGCATAACTGTGAGTAATAGTGTCGGAAATTTGGCCGGATCGGTTCATGTATACCAGTATATTTTACAGGCGTTGGCGCTGTAAACGTTAAATGGATTGGTTCACTCCGAGATTTCCAGAATTTCTAAGTCTAACTTTTGACGTCTGGCGCTACTCCTGAATCATTCTTTAATAAATCTATCACATTGCCGCGCCACACAAAGGTCATTAGTAAATCTGTATTGAGCTTTTTTTCATTTTTCATTCGCTGCAAACATGCATGCGGGTGATAAACTTAAAGCATTTTCTCAGTAAGTCTGTGTCAGTCTATTGAAGCACAAAATGAACATGCGTCACGTTTCAAGACTTCGGGCCGGCAACTTTTGTAGCACCGATGGCTACAAGAAACGCCAGTTTGCGCTAAATTGCCCTAGGATATTTCAGCGCTGTTACTGTTACTCATCGTGCTCGTTCCAAGCTTGTTGTTTGAGATCACAGCAAGAACTCGCGTTTGCAACTATTCTTTTTAACATTATTCCGTTAATATGCATTCCTGACAATGCCCATTTTAGGACGGACTTGGATAAACTCCGATTAAGATAAAGATAAATTTAAGTCGAAAAAGGGAAAGAAACATCACGAATCATTGCGGTGAAATTTTTGTTCAATAATTTTGAAGGGCCCAACTCGTATCGCTCAGCCATTGTAAAGAGATAGCATCCTATTCGAACCGGGAACATTGCCACGTAAAGAGGAGAAAATTTTACAAATAAGAAGAAAGCTGAGTTGGCCAAATTTTCCATCATCTGCAAAATATAATCAGTAGAATTTTTCTTCGTCTGCAAAATTGACCATTTAAGCTGGCTGCGCATTCAACATGACTGTTTATAATTGCGATAATAATGCTGGCAATTGGATTTTCTTGGGGCGTATTTAACAATCAAATGTTGCTTTTCATTACTTAAATACATATAAAATTCAAGGCATTTCGTATGGCACTTTATCCTATTAGCACTAGCAGGAAGCAAATTTGGAAGTTTTTGCTGCATTTGTGGAGGCAATGAGCAGCAAGAAAGTCGCCCTGGAAAAAATCATCTAACGTTTGAGGAAACTAAAAAGTTTCTGTGCAAAAGCTGCTTGATTTCTTTCTCACTGGTGGTCACTCACATGCTTTAACGGTCAAGGTGGAGAAAAAGTTCATTCATGAGGCGGTTATGCAACCGAAAGTTTGGACTATCGAAACTGATGCCATCGATAGTTACGTCACGAGCGGTAACTTCAGGGAACAATTTTGTCCTGAAGGCTAATGACCAAGAAAAAATATTACCGTACCATAAGTTTTAAGGGGATGCTGCACATGTACTGCTTCCATACTACTTATGCTCCCCAAGAGTAGCACAAGGACGTACTGCTTCCATACTCTACTTGCTGTCCTGCATTTGGCGCAACACTGTGCCAAGTATTTGGCGGGAAAAGCGCAAAACTTATACTGCACGTTCTGTACTCCCGGTTTGCTTGATTGGTATGAACAAGACGACAGAGATGAATTCGTCAATCTAGGAGGTTATCAGGAGGAAAAAGCTATTTGTACCCTTTTTTTCGGATTTTCAAAAAAAAGTGCTCCAGCAACGTCAGCCCTCCGTGGCATTGCAAAGACGGTTTCAAAGCGCATAACCAAGCATTCGTAAATTCATACCAGATTCTGTATAACGACTTCCTGCGCCCAGCTCCCATTTTCCTGAATTTCCATAGGAACCTCACCAAACCACCAAGTTCTGTACGGCATCCAACTTCAAACCGTTCGCCAGTGCCAGTCGCACTCTATGCTCTCTTTTCGGAAATTGCGAGTCAAGCACCATTATTTTATCCCTCTCATCAAAATCATCTATTATCTGCTCATCGTACTTCCTAATTTTGGCATCTGAGATAGCATATTTGCCATTATCTTCGTAACCTAAACTGGCGGTAATCGTTTCTCTTTACAATCCGTGTTCTTTTGCAAGGGCGCAGCACCTCGGGTGCTTTTCAAAAAGCGCATACCATGTTCGCGCATTGTTCAGCTATCACTTTGCATATGGATGATTTGTCATGATCTCCAGATAGTTTCTTCAAACCTATGGATGCAATTTTGAAAGATCTATCTCCAGTATAAATGATCGGCAATAAACGAATCCTCGATAAAACTTCCGCTTCAAACGTCAGCGTTTACCAACGTCCATAATAATGCTTTCATTTCTGCAACAATCCTCTCCTTGATCTTTTTCTGGGATCACTTCTTTTAAATTAATAGAAAAGTTTGTGATGTCTCATATAGAAACAGATGAACTATTTACCAATTTCAAAAATGTATTCAGCATTTTTTTTATTTTGAAAATGTAAATATATCTACCATATTATGTCGCTCTCAAATTATTTTATTCGGTTTGTTCCGTGTGGTGAATTAGCATAAAACGATATCCACACCTCAGCGTCTGTGGGCCCAACGCTGGATATCTTGGCTTACACAGCTTTCGTATCGTTTCCTAACTGGCACCAGAAGTATTATCATCTTCTTATAACAGCCCTAGATGGTACGCAATGTTTACGCTGCGCTCGTTTTAATGTGCCACCTTTCTACGCCTCACTTCTTTGTTTTCACTTCATTGATATATTCTTGCCTTTCTTATCATTCATTTTTCATTGAGGTTCTGCGCAATAAAATGTTTTCCGCTATTTCTTGTTTTCTCATTTCTTACCGCCATACTTATGCCCCTATCACACTGCGTAATGATAAGCTATAGATGGGGCATTTCTTACCAGTTCAGTGAACGTTGTTGGCAGTATTTTCAACGTTTTAGTTGCCAAATCGATGCTATCTTCGTTTCTTTATTGTCGTGCTATTGCTATCTCTAATCACAATGACTAACTATTGCTTTCATCTCCATGATTTGCATCTCAATAAACCTTCTGCTAAATTTTACCTGTATGCGATGAGAAAAATCTTGCATAAACTCAGGTGGCTGTTCTCTAGATTTAGCTTCCGACCAGTCGAGTTTTCTTCCATTCGTGAAATGTCCGCGATTCAATCTTTTTTCATGCATTAAGAAACTAGCAGTTGTGCTGCTCTAATCGATCGTACATTATATGATGACAGCGAAGTGAGATGAAGCGCTGGCTGTTTACCTCTCTCGAACCCTACAGACGTCATTAATGAGCGCATCCCGATAGGTAAGGTATGCTTTGGGCACTCATCCAGCACTCAGTCATCATTTAATAGGCATCAGTCCAGCAAGTGTTTTTTTTTTTATTTCACGCATGTTGCTAAGCTATGAAAATATCATGCAAAATGATGAACATTATTCAGCACTCTTGAAATACTCTTCCATTCTCACCTTTACCGCTTTAGTATCGTCGTACTAGAAGCGTTGGCGAGAAGGAAGTCAATTGTCTGTTCATTCTGGGCGTTGTTCAACGGGTATTCAGCAAAAATTGAATTAAGTGGATTGAATGCGACAAGATTGTATCCAACATACACCCTTCCAATATGCTCACGATAAACGTAAATGCGGCATGATGTGTTAAAAGCGAAAAGTGTTCCAACTACCAGGAAAACTTTTTCCAACTTAAAGTTGAAAATTTCTAAAGCGATGGCGACATTAAAGCGAACTCAAATGAGATATGCGTCCCTAGAGTGGCTAATCTTATGTGCAAGATGAGAATTTTTTCTTTCTGAGATGGTTTTTTTTTCTTGCGAAATAGTTTTCCAACGTTTAAGCATTTCTTTTTCCAATTTCATTCAACTAGTCCACTGCTACATTCCATAAAAGGCACAACGCAATAAAGACATTTTTCAATATTCAGTTGAATTATGTTGAATTGAGAGAGTGAACACATTCAATAGGTAGAAATTTCCGTTTCTCTTGCTGATTCATACTTAATTTTCTGATGGACGAAATCCTTAACGAAAGCTGCAAATAGTGATGAAGCATCTTCTACCTTTTCCTCTATCGTCCCATGACGGGGAAAGCTTATTTTCCTCTTATCCTATCGAAGCCCTATCTCTCTTCATTAAGAACCTCTCCTTACAGCGCTCCGGCTTCTTCTTCTGCTCCTCTCTGTTACTCGTTTTCTCCCGCCCATTCTTTATTCTCTTTCTGTCTGTCTCTCCTTCCTTCTCCTGTTCTTAATTCCTCTCTCTCGCCTCATCACCTCTTGCAACAGACGAAAGTATTCTGCCATGCAACCCTCATTAATACCTGAAAAGCATGAAAACGTGAGTTTTAACACATGATGAAAGAGACAAGAAGTGCGATGCAGAAAAGAAGCGTTTTGCCGGGACCACCTCGCGCAAGAAGTCCATTTTCTGCGCAGTACAAATTTGAATTCTAAACTTCGCATCTTTCCGCTTACGAGGAACGAGCGGACGCCCCTAGCTCTTCTCTTGAAGCTATAAAGAGGGAAGGCCAGGGATCAACTCTCATCGTCACGGTATCCTCGCTCTCTAATCTCCTCTATGTTTCCTCTGCTGCAATTACCCAAGTGCCACACGAAATTCAATTACTTTTGCAAAAGTAATAACCAATTAAAGCCCACTGTAGTCTCAATTCTCAAAAACAATTTCAAACGGAATAAAGCATTTATTGCGAACGAGTTGGAGTTTTAAAAAGGAAAACAAGAAGAAAACAATTGCTACTTTTTTAAGATACTGAACCTCGCTCTATATTTCAAATTGTACCTTAGGTGTTTGTTGAATGCAGCTTCAAGCGGAAATAACGATACACATATGTAGCAAATTTGATAATAACAATCATAAAATAGGTCGCAAAAATTATAAAAATTAGCAAGTGAAATGTTGCTTAACGGTTGCAGAAAAAATGATATTTCAAGGAATGAACAGTGGTTTGATTTTCAGATTGCATAGCCAAAGAATTTCTGAAGAAATCATGAAATATTAGAAATGAAAGGGTGAACTCCGCCGCCCAGGCAAAGACAATCGTCTCTCATAGACGAGTGCGCTTTGTATTTTCAGTGAGGTTTCGACATTAATGGTCAAACATGGAATATCACAGCATTAGATGTGTGCGCATTACACGATGTGCAGTCAATTTATTCAACACATTAGGCGATAAGGTCGTCAACGATACTCGGATCGTTATTATTGCTAGACTGCAATTCACTCAATCTCGATGCAGTGCATCCTTTCAATACTGCCCTATAAATGCAAATTTTTTTTTTTGCATTCATTTGAAATCAAGCATCTAATTAATGCATCAAATAAGCGTATCTTTAAGTATCACTCTTCACTGATCTCACACATATCTTTTGAACAAATAGAAATGAAATGAACATTCCTTAATATGTGGTTCATTTGCACTTCAATACACTGCATCAAAATTGAGTGACGCGAGCAAATTTGATCGCAATTCGCTATTCATCTCGTTCTTCCTTTTTTCCTCTCTCTCTCGCAGAACTACTTGCAGCCACTCATATCAAGTGCGTGTTAATTATCTCTCGAAACAATTTATATGAAAAGAGAAACAAATTTCACTCTTAAAATAAGGCATCTGGATAGTCAAAGGAACCGCATAGGTAGGACTTCCGAATGACAGCAAATATTCTATTTTGAAATGATTTTATGAGAGAAGCCAAAACCTGCAAGAAATGAATAAAATAAACTTATGCATAGTAGAACAGTATAAAGGAAATGAGTTACTTGCTGCTTAAAATTCATTGAAATTTCTTTTGTGATCACATCTTTCAACGAGTTAAAACCATTCAGTAGAAAAATTCCCACCTTCCATTCTTTCGATTTTAGAGCAGCATAGATTCCACAGAACTCTGTCTAATGAGTCTAAACTAAAGCACTGCTGCATACGAACAACAAGTTAAAGAATGCGCATCATGACATCAAAGCGAACGTTGCATCGTGCTTCATGGATGTTTAAATGGCGAGTAGGCAGGCGGCGAAGTCATCAACTAACACAAGCGAACTATGCTGGAGGAGCTAGCTAGCAATGATAGCTGCTTTGCATCTTGCTCACCTGCCCAACTAGTCTCACAATTTTCGGACGCAAAATAAAGTATGCAGAATGACAGCTTCATATTCTAAGTGATTTGACTGTACGTCGAAATCTTCCACAAAAGTCTTTTTTTGCTATTCGATCACTATCAAATGCAAAATCTGGTTGATGGGAAAGGAGTACAATTTTTCTTTCTTCAAATATCTAAGATTCCTCTCAAGGGCAATAAGTAAATGTGAAATTTGCTGTAGCAACTGATCCTATAGTGTGCATAGAGGCCATCAAATTTCACAGTTCTAACTTTTCCTACTTGCTGGTTGAAAGGAGTTACAGACATCATATACACGGATGCACATGCACAAAGACCTGCGAATGCACGTCATGCACCCTCATGAATCAAATCTGCAAAAATGTGTAAATAACCGTCTCGACTTTGCAGTATGTCTATAATAAGAAGCTTGGGACTAGAAACAACAATTGTTGACATCACTTCTGAATAAAGCCTCATGTTCCGCAATTTTATTCAAAGGCGCTACATACCTTTTATTGATTCTATTGACTTATCTAAGAGAAACTCTTTCGCACACTGTGAACATTTGCTATGCAAGTGTCTATACTGTACGATGCTCAATTCTTGAATTTTCTCTAGTTATGATTATTTAAAATTTTTCAATAGAAAGTAGAGAGTCAAATCACGTCAACTTACATAGAGCAAGCAATTCGAACGAGAAACTGAAATATGAAAGCAAAAGTGCTTCTAAAAAAGTACAATTCATAATGTGCGCTGGCAGCAAAAAATTTGCCCTTTCGCCGTTCCCGTCGCGCTTTGCGAACTGAGCAATACCGCCTTCGTATGAATCAATTAGAAGGGCATCATAGCGTTTAAACGCCGATGGATTCTAATAACGCTGTGAATACATTCAGATGTCGAAGTTATGAGAATTTAAAGCGTTCAGAGAGTTTATGCAATCGATGGACTCTATGAACACATTCCATTTTTGTTGTACCAAAAAGGAAATGCGATTTAGACGTCTTTTCGCTTGAGAATATTAGATTATCAAGAATTTGAGTGAATATCGTTCTACTTAATCGAACTTATTCTTGAACTTACGAAAGCATACTAGACAATCTTTGTGGTTCAGTTCACACGAGTTCTACATCCTAAAACGGAGATCGCACTTCCTAAAAGAAATTTCTGCATACTGAACGTTCAGTCATAACATCAAGTGGCTGAGTGGAACCTCTCGAACTGTGCTTCAAGTTAAATTCGCACATGAATGTGTTGTCAAGTAAATGTATCAGAGGCCTATGTATTAATGAACCTCTGCTAATAATAATGTAGCTCTACTTTCATACGAACAAGTTGAAACGAATCCTGGCATCAAACAATCAAAAATACCTTGAGTCCTTTGTTTTGAAGAAAGTATCACCACAGATAAAATGCTACAAGTGTTGGTGCTGAATTAGGAAAACAAAAATAAGCCACCACTAGTGAATGCTTCCGTCGTATAATCAACGTTTTGTCATTTAACAAACAGGCAAAAAAGCCTAAACTATCTTCTGCAACCCTCTTGACAGGCTTTTCGATTGGATGAGATGCCGAAACTTTTGTAATTGGATGAAAGAGTAATTGGATGAGATGCAGAAAAACTGCAGCTTTTGTAAGTTCCTGTTGTGGAAAAGAGGTGGAAAGACCTGGAAAATGCTCACGCATAGAGAACATACAGCCAATATGCAATAAAATCATATCTTAGATCTCATGCAAGGAACTAAGATAGTTTAGACGCAGAAAGCTTTGGAGAGACAAAATATTAGCACTAGCCTTCTCAAATAACCATCTGAGTTATCCATGGCAGGAAACAGTTCGTTGTGCCGATGTGGTACTGCTAAAAGACAGACAGAGAAAGCGTTGACGAGATTTGATAAAATGTATAACAAGTTAGGATGTGTCCTCTGTGGAGGGCATAAATTCCGCTTTTCCTTGCAAAGTGGCTTGTTCCATGCGCATAACAAGTGAGGCTTTGGATCGCCTTTGATAGAAGGTGATTCTGGGTGAGCGAATCCCAGAAAGGGAATAATTTCCAGGCTACAGTCGCAATCTTGCATGCGAAAACTTTTCTTTGTTTAAGTCTAAGATCAGTTTTCACTGCAGCTATTGCAATTACAGTTCCAATTTATGATGCTATATTTTTATGGCAGTCCTTAAAGATGTTGCTCGAGTACCTGAAAGAAAAAAATATACCAACCTGTTTTGAAGACCCGCTTTCATGAACGGCACAAAAAAAAACAACAAAAATGTGAGTTGTGAAACTGGTTGCAACATTCCAAAGATAAGCGTACTGCCCGATCACTTGGGCGAAAGCGCTTCTTGAATGATTCCTCAGGTTAACGTTCGAAATCAAAAATATGTCATCAAGAAAAGCAATGAAATTGATGCAGCGGATCTCGAGACTGAAATATGTGGACCGATCGAATGACAGAAGTCCCCTATTTAACAAACTCAGCACGGAAGCATATATGAAATTTAGGAAAAATTGTTAGCGGAGGAGTTTCGGAATTAAACTCAATGTATCCCGAGTTTTCAATCTGAACTGTACAGACCAAATCAGTAATCTTAAGCATCTCGAGCAAAACGTGGTTTTTTAAAATAAATAGGTTTGCTTCGGAAGCTCAGGGTCACATCCGTGGTGGCCTGATTTGCATATACATTGCCTCTTCACATCGGTTTCTTTTGCTGCAGGCGATGATGGCTCGCAACGTTTAAAAAAATAAAAGCCTTCTGGAATGATGAACAACGATTCTATCAAATATGCAAACTTTCTTAGCTATTGAAGCCGAATGAGATTTTCCAGAAGAGGAAGGCAATCAAGCAGCCTCAACGAGGGGTGGTGCATTTCAATGAAGATGGCAAGCAAGTAGCAGAAGAGGATAGAAAGGGATTTGAAATTTATTGCAGAAACGGATGTTTTCAGCCGACCGTCTAAAAATGTAAACGCCCACTGGCGTTACTGCATACAAAAGAAACTTGCGGTTGATTTGCTAGATACGAAGCGATATAAGCGGTAACAGACTAGCGCATACTCAATACAGAGGTAAGATGAGATTTGGCACTGTCTCTGAGGAGCTGTGTGATACGATTCAATGAAATGTTTAGACAGCAACAAGCAACAACAACAACAACAACAACAACAGCAGATTCCAAGCTTGTAGAAAGCACAGCCAGGAAATTGATATGAGAGGAACCGCTAATTCGGGAATAAGGCATGGTAAGAAAACCCTCGCAGCCAGGGACATCTAGCTGAGGCTATCTCGAATAGAACACAAAGGTAGTGAAAATTATCCCCTTTAATGAAACGCAAATGCCTCAGCTTTTATTGAAAAACTTTATAAATGTAATGTCGTCAGCACAGAAATCGCCATGTGTATACTGCAGCACTTATTGAAGATCATTAGTTAAAATTTTTATGAAATCATGCAAGAGGGAAATTCTCTTGAGGCTCTCGATGCACCCACATAAGTAACAAACGATTACGATCTTCTCGTATTCCTCACGCCTCTGAAATTTTATTCAGCACAATTTACATAAATATTTTGGTGATAAGAGGGCAAAATATAGCTAAACTGGTTCTTATTTAGAACTTCTTACTGAACATTCTAAGCTACTTAACGGCGGAGTAGTAACTTTGTGATAATATGCTCTCGCCGTTGAGCACGGTTAAGCAACAACAGCCGATATCTTGTAAATATGGATGACTGTTTTTGCATAACTTTACGCTGTCTATAAACGCATCACACCTGAGATAGTACCTGTCATTTTTACTGTTCGTTAATCCTTTCGGCTAGTCTCCACCGCAAACGCAGCAGTTCAAAAGTACAACTGCAATATCTGCATTTTTACCCCTCGGTTAGCAAAGAGTAGTGCGTAGTGCGGTATTTTTTTCGCTATCGGCTTCTCGGATGCTTCTCGGATGCATTTATCAACCGATTCAACACTGCCTGTCCATCTGAATCGAAAACATTTTAGCAATACTGGCTGCAAATGCGCACAACGCATAATCCATCCCAAGCATGCGAACATGCCCTGTGACAACCTATCTCTTTTATCGCTGAGAAAGAAAGCAACATAACTGTACTTCTAGTCATCTTTTTTTTAATCAAAAACTCTTGCATCTTCAACATGTCACCTCATCTCTGCACGAGTTTATTGCTTTAGATTTCATTCGATGCATTATCCTTTTTTGCTCGCGTTTGTACTAAGCCCTAGCTCAGTATTTCACGTGAGAAAAACAAATCACTATTTCGAGCATAAAGCATTCATGCGCATAATGCACTTTGTCGCCCACTGTTCGCCTTGCACATCATTCGCCGACATTTCACACAGTGAGTATTGTAGAGATTTAAATTATTGTTTTGCTACTGTTCGCTGTCAAGGGCTTTCTTTGCCCACGAGTGGTCACTGTTGCCTCAAGAGGGCAGAAAGAAGAGACGTAATGCTTTAGTGAGGAGCATTATCCTCATTCGAAAACGCGGATATAACTTAGTATGCATAGAATTTCATGGTTAACAGGAAAACCTATTTACATTCATGGCAAAAAAAAAACAAGAGGAAGCTTAATAACTTCAAGACATTTTTACAAATTAACCAACAACCCTTCCTCTGCAACATATCTCAATAACTCTGCGATTACCTGTTAACCTTACGCAGTGAGTGACGAAAAAGACACACTATTACAAAATCATTATTCCATGTGAAATTAGCTTAGAACAGTGAGTACTAAGTTACCATGGAACCAACCTTCTTTATACAATAGCTACTGAGTTAGGCATGCTTACAATTTAGCATATGTGAACCCCGAGATAGCAACGGTTACATACCAAAGATATGCAATAAGCGAACAGCATTACAAAGTTGCTACCTATGGAGGTTTTAGAATATATTAGAATACATAGCAGAAAATTTAGAAGGAAGCAACGGTCTGTATATAACAGCTGCCGAGCTATAGACGCTTACTTTTCAACTTTAAGGAATTACTAATGAATAAAGGTGATACTACGAAGCTAGCACGTTCAAGAGCACATGCATTAGGAGCAAACAATTATGAGCAACCAACCTAACATCTGAGCATAGCAGAAAGTACTAACGAATACTTACCAGCCTCATGCAGTAATTAACGAAGGGGACATTTAATTACAGAGTTAGCATCCCTCGGGAAGTGGCTTGGAATACTCAGCAAAAGGTGCACGGAACCAACATCTGCATGCATGTGCTGCCGTGTTTCATCTTCAGCTACACAGTCTAATCCTCACTGCAGCAAAACTGCTTTGCGCAAAACTCGCAGGTCTGACCAGAAATTTGAAGATCTGTGGAAAGTGTCTGAGAGGAGCTTCAAAGATGCATAGTAAGCCCGGTCTTCTCCGGTCAGAGCTTTACTAGATACCAGAGGTCTTGCCGCGTATGATGGTATCAACCTTATGCAGAGTCTCAGATAATGTATGTGAAAAGCATCCCACTGGATCTGAGCTAGACAGCTGTATTTCACAGCATCGATTGCAGCACACGCTTGTAGCATAAACGAATGCGGTTAAAGTGAACACTTAAAAACCAGTTGTAGATATAAGTAATTTGCGATGCATTTTCAATAGCATATTTGTCTCGCTTGAAGTGAAAGAAGGGAACCAAAGTCAGTGCGAAATTCCAATGAAAGCCGATATTTTCGGTACTCTGCATTGTAGCAAATTCGTGAACAATGATGGATTAGATTTTATTCAAAGATATGCAATATGCCATATGATTGGTCGCGTCTTCGGATGCCGTCCACATCAAAGTATTTCTTCACTGTCACGGCAACTATCATCGCGTTTGACTGGACAACAGTGGACGTCGACATGAGGATAGTTGAAAATGTGCAAGATAAATGAAGAAGCGCTGTAATCAATCAAAATAGTGTCTGCTGAAAACCACTTATGCACTGACGCACCCATTAAATGCATCGGGTTGCTCAAATAAGTATAGGTCTGAACTAGAAGAATTTGCAGCACCTTTATAAAATGGTACTAAATGAAAGATGAGATTCGTTTTGCATCTTTCTATGAATTTTTTTTTACTTACAGCTGCAGTCGTATGCTTCCATTTGAATTTCCTTCTACTTGTTTATCGTGATGATTTTATTGCCAACTTGCTGCCCCTGATAGAAAACTATTCGCTTCAATTGCTGCATGTCCGAAATCGATAAAAAAGCTGTAAATGTGGAAAGCAGACAGCATGCTTTGAATGCACATAAAAGTAGTTTTCAGCAGCATCGTTCGTATGCAAGCGAATAAAGATTAAAGGAAAAAAAAGACATCAACCAGACGATGCAGACATAATGAATTAATGACGCATTGAAAATGCTCTCTGAGACGAATAACTTCATTGCCTATCATGAGTAAGTTATGACAACTGCATAGTGCACTGAGAATTTCCTTCGCAGGGCATTATCTTCATTGCACAAATATCCTAGACAGCACCATGGGATATCACCCATTTAGCAATCACAAACTAAAAACTAAGGAAGCAATTTTTGAAAGAGATTTTGCAAACATAGCATCACGTAGAATATGGCATTTGCCATCAAGCATCAAACGTCGAATTCGATTTTGGTCAAGCGATAAACTGTAGATAAATTCGTGTCACGTTCACTCCTCCGTAACACTCAAAACCGCAACCAGAAGGTCGCCAAAATTTCAAAATATCTGGTGGGACAACAACTGAGAAGTTTCAGTGAACAACTGAAACTATTGGTCAACCCAGTGTCATAAGCCGAATTCTGGAATCCGAATCTCCCGACTTCAGTTCCCAGTATCTCGCATCCACCATTCTGCGATTTCGCGATTTAGCATTAGTCGCTTCGGGGGTCCAACCCAGGTCCCACCCGCCCACGGGAACTTGGAGCTGAAAGATTTCAAAGAGACGCGAAACCATCGGGCAGAAAGATCAGAGGACACTTTCTCCGTCGATCAGGAAAAACTATCTTCGATCACCTGGGGATTCCATAAAACCTGAAGGGAGGAAGTACCACTGATGATATGGGCTTTAAATGGATCGGCTATGAGAATCAAATGCGTCCGTGGTGAGTCCGGGTCAACAGAAATATCATTTGCAAACCAATCCATTAATGCATGTTGGAAAAAATATGAGAAAGGTCGAAACATATGCAACACAGATGTGTTAAGGCTCCCCTAATTAATAGTGGCATCCTACACAGTCTTCGTTGCCTAAAAGATTCGCTCCCATTCAGTCATCATTCCCTCCTATACAACCCCATCTCTCGTTCCCTGACTTTGCCTGCTCGCCCAGCAACAATCCCCCGCTCGAATTTCCTGTTGAATCTCCGTTCCGTCAAGTCGTTTCTACAATGATCCCTTCTCTCGTCGGAAATCGCTTCTTCGCAGCACACTATTTGCCATGGCTAATTATGGACAAGACAAAATGGCTTTTTCTCATAGGTAAACAGTCGGATGATTGCAGTGTGTGATAGAGCTTCCTAAAACAAGACTGCAAGACTCACTACATTGAAGTGGCAAAGAAATATTTGTAGCTCGTGCCGACTGTATGAGTCAAACAATGAATTACTAACATTTTAAACCGTGAAAGCGCAGCAAGAAGTAGAAACAATACCATTGAGACATTTATCGTTGCTTCTGTTGGAGAAAAAAACGCCCTTCCTTTGACATTCAGACTAAATGGACATCAATAATCGTTAGAATAAATCACTCGAAGAGTTAAGCATCTCTTGCTGAAGGAAAATAATCACCGACTTTTTAACGTTGGCATCTCGAGAAGACGAACGTGAACCATTATTAGTGGGCAAATTGAAGCCCATTCATTTACTGATACTCCAAACATCTTCAATAATCACTATAAAGGAGGCCTAGATTGTAGAACCCCTAATCGCTAAGAAAACATAACACAATTGCAGCTTTCATTATTCTATTTGTTAAGTAAATGCTGCATTTCTGCGATGACTCTAAAGATCGCGAATTGATATGATAAATTCTCCGCAAAAATTTCAAGACTACTTTTGGCAAAAGAGAAGAAAAAATGCCTCCATATCGCTGTTCAATTAATTATATAAACACCCTTTTTAATAATTAATCGCAACCATTTTTACAATGCAGTAACTCTATCAAAACGTTTGATATTTGTAGTCTTTGACCCGAATAATTTATTTCTTTTTGAAACTTAGACAAAGTATTTTTCCTAATATTTTGGCAATTTAATGCATTTTTAACGGTAGTATTACATATTTTTGGGCATAAATATCTAGTTCATATAGTAATAGAATTACGAAAGTTTCGCAATTTTCTCATTTGATGAGCGTCAAATTCTCTCCAACGTTTGACTCGTTTTTAAACAAATATTCTAACTAGTCATCATTCCAACTGCACAATCTTTCGCGACATTTTTCATCGTGAGCGCTAATGTCTAATCACTCGTGTGAATATGAATGGTTCCAATAATGACGATTAGATATGACACATCTTTATAGAATTTAGCTATTTTCACAGTGGATTTTTTCTTTTCAATCGGATCTTATCATATTACAACACTTCTTAAATTGATACCAAAATTGTAATCTGCAAAGAACTTAATTAGTTTTTCAAGAAAAAAGAGAACGCGTTACTATTTTGACAAGACAGTACATTCCCGATTAATACTAATAAGAAAATTCTCAAATGAACATAAGTGTGCTAGAGAGATTGACATATGCCGCCCACCATATTAACCACTTTCACGAATTATAAAATATGAAGAATGCATTGCAAAGCTTATCTTTAAAAATACAGAATAGGAAATAAGACGTTTCCATTATGTTGATCACATTTTTTGCACTTTCACTGCATCTTCCTACATGTAAGTGAAAGATCTGTTTGTTGAAATAGATGTATGCTGGCCGAATATTGCATCAATCCCCTGAGGTAGTCCAAACATTCGGTGACAATGCCAGTGCCCAATGCTCACACATTGCAAGTAAGCAAAGTCTTATAATCAGTCCCTCATCCTACCTTCCCTCCCACATTCTTCTGATTTCATACGTAGATAGCGGGAAGCTGCTGTTCTGTTGCAAGCTGGCTGTGCCAAAAACATCACCCACTGTTCAAATATCCACGGTAGGCGCTGCAATTCAGATTCGATTTCTGCAAGGATAGGCTGAATCACTGAACGGTTTTAAGTGCCTTTGCAAATTTTTGAGGGAAACATACTATAAGGATTTAGAAGCATAAAAACTACAAGCGCTGATACCGCAGAAATATGCAACTGGCCCAACTTTTGGAGCACTGTCCTGTGCGGCAGGACACTGTCATAGAGAACGATATTGTTGGGAGCTTCCGAGTTGATTTTTGCTGGCCTTCATCAGAGATCGTTCGTACCGGTGACGATAGAGTCTTTGGTCGTTGTGGTACCCTAATCCCTAGTCTTGAAGCACACAAGAATACGACAATAAACCCCAAGCGAGATCATAGCCTCTTGCAATTCGGTTCTTTCTTTGCACTCTGCTATGGAGCAAAGTTGCACTCAACCGAGATATTACGGAGCTTCCTAACTATGCTGCACTTTCGAACTGTATTAAAATAATTTAAATTCTCATTCTGAGAGATGAAAAACAATGGTGCCTCCTATGACAGCAAGAGAAGGTTCTGAATATATGCGGCAGCACTCTACTTTTTATGGTATCTGTGGCATCCTATCTCATAGCAGAGAGACAAAGAGGGTGGGCGTTATTAGCGTGCGATGTTGCCTTACTTGTTCAGCAATAAAAGCGCCGTTGTAGACTTAATAATATATAGAAGCGAAACAAGGATTGAAAAATGAGAATATGTTCTCTTAGTACCAGTCATTCGATGAAATCAAAATGAAAACTTTTCACGATATCGAATTCTTCTGTACAACTCACTACGGCATTTCGATTTTGCTTTTATGCGTTTTTTGAATTTAAAAAAACCCAGTGCTAGATCTTGCGCTCTGGAAAGATCTGCGTCGTACATTGAAGAAATTCAGGAACCTTTAACCACGATACATTATGTTGCCCCTGGTTTGAATCGCTCAACTCACTGTTTTCATACACGCTACATTTGTGATGCCACCACTTATAATTAGTGGTGGTATCACAAATGACTTATAACTGGTAATATTACTTTGCAACCAGTTCTCTTCCTTCCGTCAATAATTGCACAACTTTTTTTACCCTGTATGAAATGCAGAGCTATTCAATTCTTTTCTCATAAAGTTTGGCTTTTGATACGTCTTCATAACTCAGCACTCCACTTTCTAGGTAGTATTCTTTCGTCAACTATATTATATCATCATTAGATACGCTAAAGGAAAGAAATACGATGACTTCTCATTTTGCATGCATTGTGTTGCAAATCGCTCCGCCACATTCCAACACCGCAGACAAAACAGGGCGCTTTCTTACAATATATTACAGTAGTCTGTAGAGGACGGTTGATTCCAATGATGGTACCTGAGGGAGTACAATAATACAGTCTGCATGAAAGGTTATGGCATTGCATGATAGAGAGGTGAAACGCATGTTTTGCAAAGTTCTTGTGAAAGTTTCAAGTGGAAACCTGGTCCGCAGGAGGCATAATTCAGCTTGGATGAAGTGAAGTGGCTACGCTTTCTATGCCTATTAAAAAATTGCAAATTTCAGTCATTAGAGGGAAAATTTTCATATTTTAAAGAACTTATTGGGACAAACCATAACGTCATCCGATCCCCATCAATAATAAATAGGCAACCACTGACGTTAGAATGCGACTCTATTTAGAAAAGCAAAAGAAGTAGCCCATGCCTTTATCACTCTCTTGGGGCGTACACTTTTTGTTCCAACGTTGTCCATACTCTCTCAATGTTATAATCTTCTATTGCACTGCTTCCAGGGAGCCAGAGAAAAAGTATTTCTGCTCCTTAACGTGCTGCATTCGCTGACAAAATTACCTGTAAGTACCTCTGAGTATGTCACTATTTTTTGGATGGAGGCGCTCCATGATGCAACGAATCTGGATGGTTGGTCGTAATTATTCGAAGGATGACAGTGTTCAGCGCGCAGAAGTCGGTAAATAGCCCCCATTGGTAATCGAATTGCAACGTCTGCCTTTCAAGCAGTATCTTAAGCGTGAGAGGGTGGATGAGGATAAGGGATGCCAGAAAAAGAAAGATGCTTCACTGTTCCTACGACGATGATAAGATGCAGTGAATTTATTACAGTTAAGCGCAAAATGACGCTGAATTCGCCAATTGCATCCATGAAGCCGTTCGGTCGAGCACGGCGCGCGGTATCGAAAAGCAGTGTGTCTTGATGCAGGGTATTTCACAGCATTCTTTTAGGCGAGCTTCCTGCACCTTAGTTTTTTAACGATAACCCTCTCTTTTCCCTTTTAAAACTGATTTCCTCGTGCTCGACAATCCTCAATCGAGCAGCCTCATGCGGCCGTTTGACAAACCTTTTTGATCGGTCGAGCTCAACTACCTTCCATGGCTTGCTTAAACATAAGTTCGCTCTTTAGCGAACCAGTCTGGAATTCCCAATTTTAAATGCGCTTCGAGTGCGGAAAATTTGAGGAATAGTACGTATAAGAATACATAGAAGCTGCGCCCTTATACTGACATAGCGTTTATCTGAAATAAAAGAATGTGAGAAATTTTTTTCGGTGGAAGCCACATCTGAGGAGTTGTTGATCTACTGAGAAGTCAGTGGGAACCTTCAGAATTACGGACGAAAATGCCGTGATTTGTGCTCTTTTCAATTGAATCGCATATCTTACACAGGCATTTTTTAAATGATTTTCAATATTATTTATTCTCCAGACCATAAGCTGCACAACTGTTATATTACTACTCTCGATCTAGTGGATAAAGCGTGTCACACCTCCCTATTGGTGCAAGAGTTTACAGCGTGTAAACTGAAGAACTGGAGCACTTTTTAACGAAAAAACAAAGGAATTTGTGTGCATGAGTTGAAAGCCGATACGAAATGCTCTATTTGGAATTAATTGATAGTGAATAAGGTTGATCGGTGCAGAAATAATGGTATAGAAAAATGACGGAGTGTTAAGAATACTATAACGATGGAATGCTATCAGAAAATACCGGAATAATGGTGCCGTAATACTGAAATAGTGGGATGTATCTCCAACAAACAATAATATTCACTAATTAACTAGTCATCGATGGCCGAGAACCAAACTCGTTGTTAATTTGCTCCAATTACTTCATCTCAGTCAATAGCTGGTCACATTCGGCGATACTTGGCTTCACATAATCCGCATTGCTAAAGCACCACGTAGCAGTACTTCTGCGAGATTAAAATTTTATTAAACTTTACATTTTCCATACTCAATTTTCCCTATAGGTGTGAAGAAGACTCTTACAAAAAAGTATAGAATTATTTTCCACAACATATCTTAAGATCAAGGGAGAAAAAAAACATACATGAGAACGCAAAAAGCCAAAATAAAGCAAAAATTGTGAGATTCCTATTAAAAGACTCGTTAAAAACTTCACAGATTTGGAACTGGGCATATCTTCTGCAACCTACTACTCCCAGGAAGTTTATCCAATAGTGGTGCAGTTTTTGATAGCCAAAGGTCAGGTGTTTTGCATGCTTCATAATTCTTCCAAATTCCAAATTCTTAGTTCCTTGACAAACGATAGCTAATATGTTGCAAAAGCATTTCCGAATTTCTATATTCGTCTTATCAAATTTTCGATATCGAATTCTTTCAAAAACCTAATCTTTTTTCACAGTGAAGTATATAATGCATGCTCTACTTTCGGAGGGCATATCTGCCGCATCTTCCATCATATAGGTGAACTTCATACAATGCTTAGAACGTTTGCATGCGCCATAAAGTGTGACAAAGGACACAACATAAATGAAAGATAATGAGTTAGGAAGGAGATAGGCGTAGGCAGACGGAGCTCTTCTCCCCCTTTCCTTCTGGCTACATCCAGTAAACATGCTCGCTAAAACCCATCAATACAGCCTTATCGTGCAAATCGTGCAGTTGATGTTGTTTTTTGCGTCGTGCACAAGAATATATTTATTCGATTGATTATTCGATAGGTGCTGGATAAACTATGGAACAATAGCGATCAACTATCCAAGTTCGCTCTGAAAAGGAGCGCTCGCATCCAAAACCATAGTAGTCATTTGTGAGTACGCTTGCAGATAATTTTTTCGGTAAAGACAACATTATGCGAGGGCGCAAGGACATTTTTCAGTGCTTTTAGAAGTACATGCTGGAACAAAGAAGGGAAATACACCTTGAGAATGATAAACGCATAGACTACTTTTTTCGCATTTGAGGAGGGAGTTCAATCTTAGCTTCATTTTTTCCCTAAATAGCGGAAATTTGTGCTGTCTGTATAAATATTCGAAAGGGCGCTTGTTTTTCTTATGAGAGCTTTATTATGGTCTCTGCAGATGGGCTTCTCATGGTTATTGCTGATTTTCCTTTTTCTGCCCTTCTGAATGGAAAACCACAACCTTTCGATACATTGTTCGATCGCATTCCTTCGACTGCGACCGTTCGAATCTTCCTTCTTAAACTGCTCACACGCCGATATTGATTCTTTTCCTGGCTAGTGAGGCACTTTCAAAAGTTTCTTCACAGCGATATTCGTAATATACAGGTTGTAAATGAGCGGATCGAATCGAACAAATAGCCAAGGAAGGCCCAGATGAGATGGCTGAGTGAATTTGCAACGGATATGGAGAAGCCATGTAGGCTGATGATAACTTTCATGTAGGAAGCCATATAGGGCATTTGCTAACGTAGGTGGGTCATTTTTTGACACTCATTTCCCACTATATGCAGTCATGAATGGAAATACAGCATCATAGCAAATAAGAAGTGACTTTTTGTGTGAGAAGCAGATGCAAGTGTTTCCTACAACAGTAACATTAGCGCCTTCCAGTTTTGCCCACATTTTTTTTGCGACAGTGAGAGTTGTTCGTAGAAGAAAACCCTTTCGGTATTAGAAACAGTATTTATGTTACGGCTCTAGTAGGTACGTCTGTGTCAACAGTATGCACGTATAACAGCTTGCGTCAACGCGTTCGCTATTGGACATTCTCTCTATAAATGCTTTCGAGAGGATCAATGGTGATAGGCCTTATAATGCAATAGTCCTCCTATTTTGGATGGCTGTATGGCAACTGTAGCTCTCCAGATTTCCTCGTTATGCATTCATTAGTGGCAGCTGACTGGCATTTATGTTGGAATTTTTGCTTTCGAAGTTGCATTCCAGCCAAAGGGATGTTCTTTTATGCTGCATGGATTGCCAGTTTGGAGAATGTCACGGCAAAGTGGACCTGTTGTAGGATTACAGGAAAGTAAGAGTGCGTTTACGCCAGGTGAAGCACTCTTCCAACCACTAGCTGTTCCAGCTGATAATGCGATGTCGTTGAGAGCATTACTACTTCTGTTCAATTACAGGCATTCAGAAGGCAGCTGCGCTAAGCTTAGACATATGAGTATATGGTAGGCCATATACAATTTTCTTCTTCTCGATGAAAGACAGACGGATGTGCCCTCTTTTCACCAATCACTCAATCTTATATCCTGCAGATTTAGTTGTTTAGAGCGTGACTAATTAAGTTCTTGTAAGGGTGAAAAATATGAATAATATCGTTTACAATTATTTAAAAAGAGGATAATGGTGAAAAAATTTCAGTTCTGGGACCTTTGTAAATTTGCGCCGGATTTTTATGTGTGCCATCAGTTTCCCTTATTTATGAAGCAATATTCAGTAGAAATTCAAAGGCATAAACGAAGGAGAAGGATGACCTTCGAGTTGGGCAAGAGTGGTCATTTCAAAATGCGTTCGTCGAAGGAACGTTACAGATGCGATTTCTCTGTTCGCTTATAGTATTTCACTTTTCGAATCTGCCAATGATTTCTATGTATTATTGTTCTTCATCAGTCGGGCTAGAGCCTTTGATATTGATTTTACAATTTTTTGTTTATGTCTCAAGGCTTTGTTAAAGCGAAAAATTACACGTTGATTTTGGTTTGGAAGCTTGGTAGTTTAAACATCTTGTCGCCTACAAGTGGTTTGATAATTTGTATGCCTTAGGCCAGCTATATGCTCTTTTCGCTACTTTTTTCATGGTCTCATCTGCCGCTTAGAATTAACAGCGAGATCGCTTCTATTTCAATTTTCATAACAAGAGCAGTTGACGGTTTCAACCAACCAAACTTGACGGATCTTGCTGACTTTAATAAACCAGATTTGGCAAATTTGTTGTTACCTAGTGGAATATGAGAGTTCATGCATACTTACCGGGAATTCCTGACCTTCCAGGCCTCTTTCTTATTTCGTAGCTCCGATGCTTATGAATAAATCGTATTCTTATGCGATCATCTTGTAGATGAATGCACTTGTATCGTTCGTCGTCCCTGACTGGCATGTCTCTTCGATTCTCCAATTTCAGTTGTTGATTTTGTAATCCTTTCATGATCTTCCTTCTTCTACGCTGTTGCAGCAAAATTTTGAACCGAATCAATTGTGTTCTTCATTGACGACATTTAAGCGGCATATTCAATACTCTGATAGTGATATTTCCATGCGATGTTGAACGATTGAAAGGTTCATTTCATTACAACTCGCTACTCGATGTCTTCAAGTCAGAGTGCGTAAAACAACGCAAATAACTTCGTTACGGAAAGAAAACGCATTATTTAAAAACGACCATGTATATAAGCCCTTGGGATGCGTGAGTAGAAATTTCTCAACTAGAGTCATTTTTTAAAGAATTCTAATCGATCCGTTTTGATACAATATTCGCACCCGGCTTATCAGTCTGTGTGCTTGTTGACTATCTATTCGTAAGCTAAATTAACAGTCACTCGATTGAGCTGACGTTGATTACTTTTGAAAGCAGTTGTGCATATTTGAAGAGCTTTATTCAGTATATGCTGACATAATCTCTCAAACAATAGACATACTTGAATTTCCAGAGAGATGTTAACTGAGAAGTGGCTTATTTACTTGCTGGCCATTGTTGATTGGCTCTTTCCATTTTACTTTATAGAAAGAAAAATTTTCAAAAGTCATTCAGTTCTCGTTTAGGAAAGCGTCGCTATTCTTTTTTTCGTAGCGATCGCTGTATTGAATAAGTCTTATGGAACAATCCACATCATCTCATTAACTAGCAAAAGAACTTGGCGATATCAGCAATGAAATTTTCACTGTGCTGCTAAGTAGCAGAGAAATCCGGGATGTTATAGATGCATACTGCATAACTGCGTTTAATATACTTCTTCACTCGACTGCAAAATAAAGGGTATATGCCAAAGCACCCTGTAAACGCTTCTTGAAACTAGGCGTTTGGCACTTGTTATAACGTTTTCTAGCCATGACATAAACAAATTTTGTTGATTCAAGCTGCATATTTAAATACAAGGGAAAATTCACATGAAGGACGATAAACAACTTGACAATTGCTTTTAACTTTCTATCTGGATGTGCCAAAAACCAAAGCATAAAAAACAATTCTCAAACTTTGCTTGTAAGATAAACAAACTTCGATGCAAAGAATTCAAGCATCTGATTGTGCTTTCATACTGCATCTTGCCCTTTTACATGAAAATTTGAGAAGATATTGTTGCCTTCATTCCTTATGGGTGAAAAAATTGCATCATTATCTCTGGCTATCGCGCATACAAAACTCACACTAGCTTTTTTTACCTTTTCAGGCACGAAATGCAAGAGATAGCAGCAGACTACTGCCTACCTTGTTTTATGACAAATGGGAAAAGCATAGCGCTGCTCGGCAACTAGCTGCTACTAGCCAACAGTTAGGAATTGTGCAAGCCGTCGTATTGGCGCTAAAGCTACGGCTAATCGCAGCCAATCGAATCGCACATTCATCAACGTTGAACAGGTTTGGAGAAGACGATGCGTAGAGAAAAAAATATCTCTCACCATAAGCAAAATGTAACGAGTAAATCGTTTCGAACTCTGTGACTGTACAATTGCTTTTTGTGCTTGAAGTCAACCACAACAATTTTGGAAAATTATGCAGCGAATGCAGTTTGTGTGAATAGAATATAAGGGAAAGTGGCACAGTTACTGAATGAATAAATCCTCTCTTGCCCCAGTTTCTTACTTGACAGAATGTACGTCTTTGAGCAAGCGCATGCACCACACATGAGGAACTGCTTGAGCAATGAAAAGGAACTACAGCATAATGCAACAATTTGAACAAAGGTGATGAGATATTTATGTATAATAATGGAGGTCGCGAAGAAAACAAACTGTTTCGGATAGACATAGACATTGAAGAAAGAAATCTATATGAAGCGCGAACTTGGTTTCAGTAAGCGTACGGAAGGTTTTCTGAAATTTTTGAAACCTCAGAAGATATAAAATACGAAATTCCTAGAGCTATAATAGCGTATGAGGAATCAGAAATCGTTTCCATGTATATAATCGGAATAAAACGCACAGTACGAGAGCGAAGCTAAATTTAACTCATTCACTCTCGTTTTACATCTCCATGATAAATATAGCTAAGCGAATTGCACATATTCCAGGAAAATTCTTTCATCTTCTCTCTCAAGTTTTGTAAGGCACCCATGAAACTCTTTATTTTCTTTTTAAACTTCCAGCGTTCTGCCCCCTGTCCCTTATGAGATTAAAAACATCTACCCAAACCATCGCTGAATTTGCAGCTGGAAAGAGGAGAAAAGCCGTGATAATTCATTGGCAGGAATATAAAGGTTGAGGAATTACTGACTGTTTAAACAAAACTATCCGTAACTTTTACATACGAGCAATCCAATGTAATGTTTTTCTAAAGAATAATTTCTGGAATTCTCAAGACTCGCTTCAAACTGCGCGGACTATAGGGATCGTCCACACCATGGGGATCCCGAAGAGCAGAACCCATTGCCAAGCCACAATATCTTTGAACAATCCAAACGCAGTCGGCCTGGCGACGTTCGTGCTGGGTGAATTCTGTTAACTTTCTGAGCCCTCTGACTGAGATTGATCGCTGGTCAACGGTTACCGAAACGGACGCAGAAGCAAATGGTTCATTAAAAAGCGCAAATATCACCGCCTATATCGATGGCGCAGATAACTGTGGAGTGAAATTTGCCGAAGGAAAGATTAATCGATATGTTAAAAAGTAATTTTTTAGCTAGATCCCTCAGCGTTTGTCATTAGACATCCCGTGAGGCATAAGTCGATTGATTCATTCAATAGTTCAACAATTATAAAAAACGACTAGATCGACTAATTTCGGCAAAGCAGCTAAACCGCATATGTTAGCGCATCGATGAGAACATTGGCTAGAGATCCCTAAGCAAGATTTTTTGTCGCGACGCAAATTTGGTTTCCGATGGCAACGTACTAAATATGGCCAAAATGAGCAAAAAAAGCTCCACACAATCGTCCATCAATTTTTGAGCAAAAAATCTCTCTGGAGTGAAGATTCGTTCTTAGGCGATTCGACAGTCGACAAAATGAGTAGACAACCATGAAGAAGCTTCCAGCATCATTACATATGAAAAACATTTCTCCGATCTAGAAAATGTTTCTTCTCTTTTCTTTCACTGCTAGCTCGTAAGGGGGAAGTTCGACATGCCTTATGTATGATATTTAAAGCGGCCAGCAAAATCGCTGCAGTTTTTTCTATTTCGTTTTTGGTTTGCTTTGCTGATAACATCTGAAGGATACTTTGAGCATAAAATTGCCAGCAAAAGTAGATATGAATTTGGCTTTTTCAAGAAAATATGCTCTGGTCGTTTGCCAGGTGCTTTTAGGCAACTTAGCCCATGCTAGAGTTGCAGTAATAAGCGCATCATGGAGCCAGAGAAGTTTACTGAGACTAATTGTCCATTGAGAAGTGCAGTGCTGCGATGCTCTCCAGTAGTGAGAATCATCTCAGAGCACGTTTGCACCTATATATTTACATGTCTTACTGCACATAACTATCCTACTGACGCAAGAACGCGGTTTTTATGGGCACCAACATTGCAGCATTACATCATCGCTGCTTGCCTAAACAAGTAGAGGGCCATGTGGCCGGAACCGAGTGCAATCTAGGAGAATTGCTTCCTTCATGTTTACTTTAAAGCTGAGGTTGAAAAGTGTATATGGCGATGATTCCACTTATAACTCCATAGTGGTAATTCAGCAACGAATATGAATCACCCCTAGTTTCATTGCACCTTCATATTACAGCAAACATCCTTGACCTTCGCTAATTTTAATTTTCATTAGTGGGTCTATATGAATAGTGTACTGGGCAACGTTTCATTTTGCATAAATTAGTTGTTGAAAGGTGTGTCGAAAGTCCGTTTCCGCTTGCATAATCTACTAAAAAGCATCATATTTTTCTTTTTTGTAAGGCAACACAATATCATATTCATGAGCTAGTTAGATCTTTTTACATTCATGTTCCAATTATGAATGTTTTCATTGCCTATTACTGAGGATGAGCATACTTCTTTATTCTGATATGTGCTAAACATATATGAGCACGTTTATTCGCTATTATTGTCGAAAGACGCATGATATCTCCGAGAGTACTAACAAAAATGCGACCAATAGAAACGAATCGCAACTGAAAAAAAGCCGCTTTGTCAGGTGGAAAATATTTTGGGGAACGCATCATTCGTGACAACCAATCGCTGGCTGTCGATACACGCTGCGACGATACGACTAGTACAAGTATAAACGCTCTTCATCAGTACCCTTTCTTGTTGAGCACGAGCATATCGAGAAATGCTGCTAACGATCAAGCATGCCATGCTAGCCTTATCAAATGCGCACTATTTATTCATCGATAACCACACGTTGGCGCACATTTCGCCAAATGCGTTTTACCATTTAAAATAGGTGGATACATTTTGTAATGGAGTTTTCATGATGCAGATAAAGGTGTGCTTTTTAGGGTTTCTTCACACATATGTGGCATTGGCGAAAGTAGCGTAAAGAAAGACATTTACGTATGTTTCAGTCTAGTCTATAGACCAATTTTCCCGCAAGGAACAAATTGCCCCATCCTACGGAGATATCATAACCTCTGGATGTTGCGAAACCTCGCGGCTAGGGAATATCGTACATATCGTGCTGCAGATCGGCATCTTATAGCACTTCCTGGATTTTTGTTGCGCCGTTACAATATTGATAAATGCTCTCTTGATATTTGTGCAGAATCAATCGTCAACGTTCCAATAGAGCAGCTATGGTTAGATGCTCAAAAATCTGAGCCAAGATTTGAGTTCATAAGCATTTCCGCGCGTAATGATTCATTCTCGATCCAAATCATGTTTTAAGATCTGCTTTGCAAATTTCACAAAATAAAATTATATTCCCAAACGAAGGTGACTTATATTTCTAGAAAACGCATCTCCAAAATACGCCTCCATGTTACTGCAATTACTAGCCGATTCAAATGAGAGTAAGTTACTGCATTTGATGAAGAGGGATTCAAACACCACCTTGCAGGACTTTGGTTGATTAAGTTTGTTGCGCGTAAATAGTGCCTAAACTTGTGTTAACCTTTTTAAGCAACGTCAGGCAATTCTACATCACTTAGCTTCTATTATCAAATGCAAGCGTTTCTCTAACTTAGCATTGGTAAGCTTGGACCACTTTATCCGCATCACTGCAACCACTTTAGCAGTGGCACCTCTAAACAGCAATGGAGAAGGTCGTCATTCTTCAACGTCTCCAAACCGAATTTTGGCAAACCCGCAGCGTAAGTTTTTGTGAAATTCAATTGCTATTCAAGTTTCAGTGCGAATTTATACCAATAAAATTTCATTGCATTTGTCGAATTAACGTTTCGATCAAACGAAAATTTAAAAGCATTCAAACATTTCGGTCAAAATGGCCAGTTTCAGATGATGCCATGGAAGAATATAAGCTCAAAGCTGTTTATCCACAGTTCTATTAATTTTACTTGAACTCTAATAAACTTTTTTATCATACTCTAAATAAGTTAACAAATGTGACGAGAAAACAAGTGAGGGATTTTTAGTGGGAACGCTATGCAGATGGTGACTATTTATCAGATTTAAGCAGCGTTATCAAAGCGAATGCGTTGCTCTCATGGGCATATGACAGATGGAGAACTTTGGACGCAGCAGACGCCCAAAAATGGCTCTACGAAATAATCAAGGTTTTCCATGGTTAAGCTCTCCATAATTGTTAAATTAACTGCAAATGTTTTTTGTTTCGTAAGATTCTATTCTAATGTTCTACGTTCTTTCCTTTAATCGTTTTTACAGTAAGTGTAAGCAATTTAGATTAGGTACTACAGTAACACGGTAAGTATTACAGTATACAGTAAGTATTGCAGTAATACAGTAAGTAATATAGTAAGCTGTTGGTTTACTTAAAATTACAATCGAAATCCGATCACTCAAATATTCCCGACGGATTTTCGAACGTGAAACCGTATTGCAATAGCCAACAAGTATATCCAATGCACTAATAAACGAATGCACAAGCCTTTAAGCATGCTTCGTTGGCATTTCAATTTTTCTTTTCGAGTGACCTTTCTTCGGCTGTTGAATCGATGCAGCAGTATTTCCGAAACGAACTGAATATGAAGACAAAAATGGAATCATTTAACAGTGAGCAGTTTGTTCATATGCAATTGCAGGAAAACAGTGGACGCGGATTTAGTTGGGTGTTACTGCAGTTGAGTTTCCTTTATCACCAGTGAGCGGCTGCTAAAGCAATGGTGAAAAGTGAGAGGGGAGAGGAGAGGAGGGACGATAAGGAGGTGCTTGGAGTGAGCTTAAAACTCTTTTGTCATGACATCGACTGTCTGCTCTATCTCGCCTCTTAAAGCGTGCCACCTGACGAAGCTTCTTGAAGATGCTTAAATAAGACTTCACCAGCTGGCGCTCAGATTTCCACCGCATTGGCACCACTTAATGTGCATGAGGATGTCATTAGAATAATGAAATTTTGCAAGATTTTGATACATTTCAACGTTGAATTCATAGTCATCATATTGTTCACATGCGTACATCTAGTGTCTCTCTGTTTCCTTCCAGCTGTACGCACAATCCGTATATTAGGATGACGGCTTAAATAGGACGGAAACAGGATTCAATAAATACGATGGGCATAAGCTTTACTGGAAATTAAATGCATCATAAAATTTACTAATAAATTATATCCTACAGCTCATGGAATGTAACGCTAAAACTATATGTATAAAGGAGAAAATTGCACATTTTATTGGAAGCATACGGAAAAGAGTACTATTTCTCTGTTCATCTGAACATTGCGCAACGGGCTAGTTGATTGACGCGGTTGAAAAATCAATATGTCGTACTAGCTTTAAGGAAAGCATTCTCACTTGTTGTTACATGAAGCGCTCGTATGCTGAACCTTACACTAAGTTCTTTCTAGATTCGGAAATGCATAATCTTCTCGACTCAGAAAGAACCTCATTTCTTCTGCAGGCTGCATGAGGTTGCACGGGACACAATATTGAACCACTGGTTGTCTAAATTTCGTTGCACTTATTGCATCAAAGGTGCTTATGATTGAGAATGCATTCGACTGTTTTTCGCAAGGCGCATTGCTCTAAGCGGTAATAAGCATTCAAGCGATGGAGCCTGAACTCAAATCTAGTCGGGAAAAACATGTTCAATAATCATTCCTCCAAATGTTGAAAATTTGAGCAGCTGTTTACTTTTCATTGCTATAACGCAGGCTAGATTCCTTGTTCTAACACGCACACAATCTCGGCCAATAGTGCGATGAGGCAATGTGTAACATATGATCGGTATGACGATTGTATTTTCTTCCAACCATTTGATTCATCCAGTAGATCATGGATAGCAAATGGTTTAAAATTGCACCGATGGACGACACAGTGCAGGACCAGAGCCGAAACCTTGGTTAATGGCTAAAAATGAAAAACACTGCGTAGGTCGTATGGATCTTGTTTTGCGGAATGTCTACGGGTGGGGTTTTACTGAAAGAGGCTGCACATCATGCAATTATCAACCTACACAAAAATATTTCAAAATTGCAGCTGTGAAGAAGCTGAATCAAAACGTTTTAGGCGCATTCAAGGAACTTTAGTTCAGGAGTGATGACAATATCGCATGAAATTTTAAGGGTGGCTGATTATTCAAGTTCCGCTAGCTCTTAGGTAACGACAGTCGGCAAACAAAATTCTGAATGCGAGATGAATATTTTTCAAGCCTTCCATACACAGCTGACCAACACTGCTGCTTTTTCCTCAGTAAATTGCTGCACTGTGAAAAGTGAGGAGGGAGAGAGAGGGAGAATGGGGCTATAGAACGGTCGATGTAGCCTTGGAGTCTTAGGCAGAAACTGAAAACGCAGACATAAGGCTACAGTGCCTTCGCCCGAACACTGAATATGACAGCATGGGACTGTAGCAACTTCGACGGAGCCTCGAAACGAAAATACGCGCCGTAATCCGCGATGGCCATAAAAAACTGCATGTCACCTTTGGTAGTACCACAGAGACAAAGATACAAGAATTACAGTATACAACCGTATAATGCTCTAGCAACTTCATCATGAGCTCAAACATAAAGATATGAAGTTAAAATCTTCCCATTGCAGCTTTGATGAAATCGGTAAAAAGTGGGTGTAAGGGTTCAAAATTGTACCTTACAAATTGCTGCGAATGCCGGTTGCGTTTTAAGCCAAGCACTGAAATAACTATCACCTGGAATTTACAGATGCTACAAATGCTAGGTAGAGCTTTCAGTGAAGCTAAGTGATGATTCCACAGTCCAACTGGCGAAGTGAAGCACTCATTTGAACGTTTCACGACGTACAAGTGGTTGCATAGCCCAAATCCTTCCTCCTCCTCTACTCTCCCATTTCTTCTTTCGGCCAACCCTCTTCAAACACTGGAATATACTCTTCAGATAACATAGCATACAAGCTGTGCATTATACCGCATATTAAATCACCATAATTTTAACAACAATCGAAATCAAAAAGAGAGGAGGATGTCCTTTTTTTTTGCGGAATTTACTGGAAAAATGGCATGGGCAATAAGTTTTCTTGTAGATACTTTCAGTTTCATTCGACATCATCGACTTTTTCTCCAGCTTAAGAATATGACTAACATTGGTTTCTTTTATTATGCTGTATTTGTTTATTATTCATTTACTTATTTCGCTATCTATGCTTTGATTCTAAAAGCGTTTTAATTGAATTATTTTGCATATAGTGGATGGACAAGATCGATGAAGAACGATGCGATATCGTCGAAGAATGTGAACAGGATCATTTCATGCAGGTATTGTTGTCGCTATTCAGCTTCTCACTTATCAGTTATTCCTTCAGCAAAACGTGTGCACATTTGAACCCACCAGTGAGATGCATTTTTTAATAGAAAACACTTAGTAGAAGTGACCAAGTTCTATGGTCGCGAATGTTCATCGCAGTGGTTCTTGATTAATATTTTTACTGCAAACCTCGACCTTAGAATGCAAATCTTCGTTTCATTTTCACTGCAAGCATAGATGCAAATTTCCTTTAATTGAAGCAGCGTTCTTTAAGGTAAATGGTATACTCGAAGAGGCTAAGAAAATTTTCCTAAACGCATGGGTGCAAACCGCTATCAAATATATATTACAAAGCGAAAAACTGCGAGAAGTTGTTCACCATGGTGAAAATATTTCACTATTTTATTATCAGCAATCAGCCGAGAAATGGTTAGTTCATTGAAATATTTGCATTTTTCAAATGCATACGATATTGTTTCTTATAATATTTGCTGTCGCTAGAATTCTCTGAGGAATTAATGCAACGAAATCATGCAAAGCCGACTGCCTAGACAAACTCGATGAAGCATAACGCAGTAAGTATTTTTTTATTAAATGAGGAAGTAATTGCAAGAACAAGCGAAGGGAGTCATTCCATATGCACTCACTCTCAATTAAGTAATTGTGGCTAGTGATCCTAATGCGTATTTGCATTTTCACTCACAATTACTTAGGCATCTTGTTGATGCTAATTTTTTGGCTTGAATAATCAAATGCAGTGGAGCTTTCATTTTGATGATGCTGTTGGGCCCACATGTTCTCATAAGGATTTAAGAAAGACCTGAACCATCGGTTTATATAATAACTTGGTATGTAACTCGGGACCAACATGTTGTTATCACGATCGGTGGCTGCCAACTTAATTAAAGCCTGCAGCACAACAAAACTGGAAGAGAATGAGCTACAGCACCTAACGTAGCTATAATCACTGCTTGCAAAATAGATTATAAATCCTGACAAATGTCTCAAACGCAACATGTTTGTAATACCCTCAAAATTATCTCACTCTCCTTTACTAGTACTCAAAGTCCTTTTGTGCAGATGCAAAATAACATGCTAGCATTTCAAGCCAACAAGCGTGCTGATACTAATCTTGAATAACCGTACTGGATTTCGGCTCAGAGTTGACCTTCTGGGTGACCGTAGCAAAGCAAAACAAGAACTTCCAAGTTCCCATGCAAGGTTGATATACTGGGAACTCTTGCGCAACAAAGGAAAGTCATGTCCATGTAAGGACGGTTTCAGCCGTTCGCACAACTGTGCATGCAGAGTTTTTTCGCTTTCCAGCTCACAAATATACAAGCTTATAAAGGGACGTAAAAAGATGGAAAAGTTACAAATGATCAAGGAAATAAGTAAATTATTTTGCATGTAAATATGCGAGTATGTTAGGTTGCGCACTTAAAATGCCCACACGAGGCAAACATTACTGAAGTAAGCAACGCGCTCTTTTGCATCATTCAGTCAGCCTTGATATGTGATTTGTCTAACTATAATTGTGTGGATATTGTATATCAACAGTGTTCATATTCGTTACTGCGTTGGCATTCCGCTAAGCAGAAGGATCTTTTGCTGGCAAATATTTCAGCGCTAAGATAATGCTCTTTTCGGGATTGCAAGTTGAAATGGCATCTTTCTTGCAAGATATTTGCATCACGACTGAGGAGCAGATCGATCTATCGCGAGTAAGAGATGTTTTGCACAAATATCCACCTGGTAAGGAATTGACAACTCAATCCCATCATAGGTGAATGCATTCTTTACTTAAAGTTAACAAAGAAAACGCTGAAACCATAATTATTACAAAAATTTTTTTTCTGTAAAAGTATATTTAAAAACATAGATAGATATAATTAGATGAAAGTTTATAGTTGCAACCAACTAATTATGTCCAGTAGAGGTGGAAAATATGATTTCATCTCAACACGATGCATTACTTGGTAACAGCCAGGAACCTTTGCATAATCATGTGCAAAAGTATTTAAATTATTGTAGACTACAAACTACTGATAATTCATTGGCTTGATGAAAACAAAACAAGGTTTTCAAAGCTGCCATCTGTTTAGAAGATTTCAGCCTGAGAGTCTTGCCATCACAGCTTAACCTGTTTAAATCTTTGCCTAAGAAAACGAAGCGGCCAGCCATCGCATTCGCCTCCCAAAATAGCAGGCATAGCAGTACCAGACGAGAAAAATTAAAAATTAAAAAACGAAAGAAGTGCACATTCTTATTATTCACTGTTTTATTCAGCATCCCTCACAAGAAGCACATGCATGTAGGTATATCGGAGAAGTACAAAATAGGCAGCAAACCCAGCAAAACATAGGAATGTATGCAACAATCAATGACAACAATAAGAGTTGACCGTTGAAAAAATTTACATTGTAATGCAATAATATTAGAAGAAGAAAAATCTTTTCTTTTTTCGGAGTCTCGTCCCTCTAGTATGTTTGTGCACTCATCATGTAGCATTCTTTTGACTGCTATTCACAACGTTATGGACGCTATATCTGCATTTTTCTGAACCGTTAAACACATTTTTTTTCTCATTGACCTGGAAATCCATTCTCCGCTTCCGCAATATTTTCATTCGGAAATAAAGTCACAAGAGGCTAAAGTAGCGCGATGAGCACACTCTCCTCAACTATGAAGACAACCATACTTCAACGACTAGCGAACGCGCACACTATATAGGATGACAGCATCTTTCACTATAGAAATCAGATGCACATATGTTTAATGCATCAATTTTGAATATGAGAGAATTTTTGAAGGAAAAATCATCACAATATGTGCATGATTTTGAAACATTTCTATACAGTTATGCGCTTGGAGGAGCTTGAATATAATTTATAAACTGTGTGTGATCAGGGACTAATTAGTTTCTATTATATATATATATATATATATATATATATATATATATATATATGCATATACATATATATATATATATATATATATATATATATATATATATATATATATATATATATATATATATATATATATATATATATATATATATATAAGATGTTCTTGAAACTGATTCTTTAAAGCATGGAAAAAATTTGCTGTCGGAATATATATGGATAGTTTAAACGAATAATGAACAATCATCATTTCTTTTCTATGCTCGAAAAAACGCCGTAAAAAATGATGTCATAAAAACGTTCTGTAGTCTTTTTATACACATGAAAATCAAACTTCCTGCAATATTTTAATGTGGACTAGTGTTATGCAGCCCAACAACAGGGGTTCAAAAATGTAGCAATAATAAAAGATTGCGCAACGAACAATCGAGCAGTGGAGAAGTCTGAGATGTGTTCAAAAAGACCTAAGATCTAAAACACAATCGGTTAGTCGTCTTGAGCAGTTCTTATCACAAAAACATATTCATAAAGAATTCCTTGAGAGCTTTCGCAAAAACTTAACCTGAAGGCTTTCAATGGTTAGCTCCGTCTTGACAACATTCTGAGTATCTTTGACATTTAGGCTCTGTATTCGAAAGCTCATTCAAAAAACAGGACAAGCTACTCGATACTGTCAACTTGGAATCTCTGACGCTGAGTGATGTTCTTCTGGCCAAGAAGACGACAAAAAAATTTGGAGCAAAAACAAAACGCCGAGCCAAGCACCCTAAGCGGTCTCCAGCAGTAAAAACGTTAAGTGCATTCTATCTTTCATCAACGCAATAGAGCAATGTTCTAGAAACATAAGTTAGTTACTTCACCTACCAGGCGTAATGTGTGCATTCTACGTCAGTTTCCCCTCCTTAAACTGCAATAGTATATAGTTCAATTCCGTTGTCTTATTTCTACGATATCTTCCATTTTGAAGGATGCCACCTTACTATACTATATTATACCTTTAAAAATATTCCACGTTTTTGTCAATCAATTAGTTTAGGAGACTCAGCACTTTGACCTGAGAACAATTATATTCATAATAACCAAAAGCGCTGCGGACAGCAACTGATAGCTGTTTTGCTTGCGCAGACTGTGCGATTCATGTGAGCAAATCGCACTCCATGTGAACGTGTGGTCTCGACCAACATGAGACAAAACATGCCACTCTTGGGCAACAGGGGTGGATACTAGTGAAGCAAACCTGTTATGTTTTCTCCCTCCCTGCAGTAACGCTCGTATCGTGCCCGCAAAGCAAATAAAATTCCGAACAACGAAAACACTTTGCAAGTATGGAAATGATCACTTTGCAAGTTTATATGAAAACAACGTGCGAAAGTGATCATAAGCCGAAAGAAAAAGCTCAAGCCGAAAGAAAAAGCTCATCAATTGCTTCAATATGCAAAAACATTGCCACAATAATATCGTTTGAACGCTCTATGCTTTACGAGATTAATGAAAACGCCTTCCTAATAGAGCATCATCGCCGAGTACAAAATCCTCTTCATATAAGAATATCTGCCAGAAATACCGAAAGAAAACGTTGAAATTCTTAAAGGATTCTTCCTTCTCAAAAGAAGTGGAACAGGGAGCCAGGAAGGATGGTACATTGTTCGCTTTCGACTTGAGTTTCACAAGCCAAATGAATCTACAAATACGATAACAATTTTGGCAGGTTGTTATATTATGTAAATTATCATCAATTGCTATGATTAACCTATGCAGCTTATTTATGGGAATTATCGAAACGCGTTCAAAAAATTGACGCAATTATGGGCTAGGCCGATAAAAAGTAACAAATAGCGAGTGGTTAAAACTTCGCAAAAATGTTGGAATTCCACAATGTCATAAGAAAGCGGTTAATGATTACTGAAAAATCGCTTATGCTGAGAAAAACTTAATAGCGATGGAATAATTGCAGCAATAGAGTTTGTTGTAAGTTGTAATTGTTTATTTTGCTGTTGTAAGTTTTTTAAGTTGTAGGTTGGAAGTTTGTTGTAAAGTTGTAAGAGCTAAAGTTTATTGAAGAGCAACTACGAGTTTTATCATTTTGCACCAATGAATCCCAGCTTATTATGATATTTGAGAAGTTTGTGGAGAAGGGGAGAAAGAGGTGCACATGGCGGAGGTAATCTTTTAGGAGGCATATATTATGGATTGCGATTTCTCTATCAGAGTTTTGACAAATATTTACATGCATATTACCATTACGTAATCTGCTGTGGTAGAAGTTGCAAAGAGGTTTGGCCGGTAAATTCGAAAATTAAATTCGTTTCTTTATTACGGTATCAGTTTTTCTGGAATTTTTGCTTAAATATTCCGTTGAATTTTCATACCCATTCACAGTGAACAAAGCATTATTTTTTTGCTTGGAGATTGCATGCTCAGGAGATGCTTCCCCATGAGGAATTAGGTGGAAAAGCTTGCCAGCAGAAAAACTTCTTCAGATCCACAAATTTCTCCGAGTATTTTGGAATTTTGCGGTTATTTGTTAATTCATCAAATCAATGAGCGCATCAAGCGCGAGGTGCAGTCGATGTGCATCATCTTCAAGCGTTAAATGGGTATCTTTGATTCCCTTTACTCTAGCATGTTTTTTCCTTGAAATTTTTGTAAAAATGCTTCAAAAATTCATTTCTCATTACCTCAGGCGTGAAGTTCAAGTACAATTTTTGTGCACCATTCGATTTTATTAAAAAAAGGTTTTAAAGAAATCTCTTCGACAAAAAAGTCCAGCAAAATGATTGCTCACCCATAAAGGTTCCCCACATTATGCTGTCTCACGCGAAAGGTGAATTTCCAACATCCCTCAAAAAGTTAGCCAATGCAGAAAGTTTTCATAATTGGCAATCCTCTTGTTGGACTCTGCATAGAAATGTTCCTTTCTCTCTAAATATTCAACAAATTTGAAATATTCCAACTAAAAAAATTATCGCATCTTATCCATATCTGTATCAAATGTGAACTCTTATTAGACTCCATCATAACTAAGGGAAAATTAGAATAACTAAAATAAAGTGGATGCAAAACTCGTAACCTATATCGATAACTAGAAAAGCCACAGCTCATCCTCTAATTCCCACTATATTTTCGATATTCGGGGGAAAGTTTTCAGATTCATAAAATATATTCTGGTTGTGTATCATTCCACTGGGTTTCGTGTGGTACCATTCATTTGACATCCGTCCAATTTTCAGTAAAACCCGCTAATTCAAAAAATGCGGTCGAAACTCTTCATTATGAATAAATCCGACAAATATTTGTCAAAATATTTCTTTAAACGATTTGAGAAAGTCCTAACGTTATAAAGAAAGACACATCGCATTTTTGCAATTACAGTCGAAAGCTGCTCTAGAAAGTAGTGCGTCATTTTCGATGAGAAAAAGCGTTAGCACTTGTATTTTCAAAAGCCGCTGATTTCCATATCACCTCAATCTAAACTCGCTAACACTTCATGCGGCTATTTTAACATACCGACAAAGAAGTAGATGAAAGTATGAAATTTCTTAAACATATTTACTGAAAACATGTTGCCTAATGGCATTTTTATGCCGCCAGTGTTTATTTGAACAATCCGTTAGGGTGTAATATACGTCAATAAAACCGACAGACTATTGCAGTGAAGCCGTGAACGTTGTTATTCGGCGACGAACCCACTCGACCAAAGCCTCCAATTGGACGAGCAGACCACTTCCGAAAGTGGTAGAGAAAGTCACGGTATATCGGCTAATATTTCATTGCTTCGCTTTAATTATCCGCTGATTTTCCATTTTCCGATCGCTTCGAAAAAGTTTTTCAGTTGGAGATTCACTTATGAGCGCAGGTTTCATACCTCTGGAAGTTTGAATGTTGCTAAACAAGCCAAATAAATGTGTTGGTGGGGATGAGAGTGTGTGTGGTATGATTCATAGGCTTGCTTCTACTTTTGTGCATTGAACCGTCGAATATTTGAGAGCTAGGAATATGAGCGAAGGGCTGGAGTGAAGAGTGGGAGGGGGATGCGTTGACGGTAATTCAGCTATCGTAAAGAAAGATTTCTAGCTTTCATTGGTGCATTTGATTGCTTACTTACGGAACGATTGGTGCCTCGAGTTATTTCGCAAACATATACGAACGATACAGATACTTGAGCCGACTTTATTCCAAGCTGATTGCATCCAACAGGCAGACATACCCCAACGAATAAACACGGGCACAAAGTCACTCTGTGTTTTTTAGACGATTACTATGAAGAGCATAAATTAAGGTAAACATATTCGTACATTGTTTGTTAAAATTTCTTATGCTTATTGAATGCGTCATTTCATTATTGCATATTTTTAGAAGAAAAAGGAAGCGGAAGAAGAGAAAGTGAAAGCGTCATTGTTGAGTGAAGTTGCTGCTCTATGGCAACCACCTTCCGAAAGTCAGTGGGAATCATTTTAACATTGCATGCATTGTGTTCTAGTTCGAGACCACTCTCTTGTCGCTCTTATTTGATCTTGTTACCAATCGATCTTTCTGTGACAGTGGATTCTTTTAACCGATAGTGGTAACCACTAAGTGACCGTTTCAGAGGTTGACGAACGACATGTTGTGAAGAGTGAGGTGGATTTCGATCAGGAAGGATTCTTGGGCAAAACTTTCCACTTAAAAAATTATCGAGTTTCGACGAAAACGCAGGTAAATGGCATCTGGGCGCAGCATATAGGTGCGTCATTCACTTGTCCTGCAAATTTTTTTTTTTTTAAATTCACGAACAGAGTTATTTTTGAGCGTTACGGAGTGAATTACGAATGCATTCACCGAGAAAGCTTTGTGGAGGTGTTCTGATCGCTTCAGAGGAATACTGTTATGGATACAGCGACGTTTAACTTGCCGATATTTTTTGCAGATAGCGAGCCTGAAGAAGTTGAGCCTGACTGTCAGTTTTCGCTAAACATTGGCTTGAAGGTTAGTTTAAAACAATCTATTTCACTGTCACTTATATGATAATTCGGGAAATTTTCTCGATTGACTGTTAAACATTTTTTACTACTATATCATCTATCACTATGACTAGAAAGATGAGAAAGGTATCCAGGGACTGATCGCATTTGCGGTTTTCTTCTAACTGTGGAATATCTAGGCCTTGTCCTCTTTCGTTCCACCAACCACGGCTTCTAAGGTGGGCTAAAAACTGCTCATGAAAATGGTATCAATTATTTTTGCAAATGAAGTTTCCTTTTAGCAAGGAAAACTTAAAGGCTATTGTGATATGTGTTTTTATACTTCTAGATCATTCCTGCTATTCCTCAGAACTGCGCCTCTACATATTCGCTTTTTAAAGCTTATCGATTGCATTGAGCGAACTACTTCGTGCAAATTGCGCATTTGAAGTTTCTTTCAAAGTTTTTAGCATTTCACTCCTTTACAGTAGCAATTTTCTGCTTTAAAATTCGTCATCAGCTCTTTTTTTTTTGCTTTACAAACGAACGAACTATTATTTGGAATGGTTTTTACAGTTGTTTCGATACGTTGTCCATTTTGTTTTAAACTTAAATTTGCCTATAGGTGCCGGTAGAGGAATCATTCGTTGGCACAGGTGAACCGGCTGTTGCATTCTTCGACGAGCAGACGAAAGTTTGGCTCAAAGATGTCTACACCACGAACTCTCACTACGATATGAGTGCGTCATCTGAAAATCACTACTACTACTCTGTAGTGAATACAAGTATTGATGTGTTGACTTCAGTGATGCACAGCTGAGGCTAGCACAGCTAGAGACTTGTGCATGTTGTTTTAATGTGTTACTTAGAGCCAATTGTAGTGATAATGAACAACACCTCAGAAATGCCCTACAGGTGAGCATGTCTTAAATAACTTTTAGGCAGCCGACTCACTCCACCACAGAGACTACATAACACCTGCCGCTTTGCGGCTCTGAATTAAGTGAGCGTTTTAAAGAGGAACTATGAAATGGCTATCACAGCAACTGTTGGAATGGGCGGGTGGGGGGAGGGGGGGAGGGGGAGTTAAAGATAGACAATTTTGGAACGGGTAGTGTGTCTTGCTATTTCCAGGGAAATTGAAATAGCCAAATGATTCTCTGAATGCAGTCGCTGAAGGCAGCTAAAAGATGTTCTCTGTCTTTAACAAGGCATAGAAATAAAACATAAGAAACTTCACACATCACTAACAAGGCTGCGATAGATAAACCCGTCTGCAAAATGAAATTATAAAACTTCTGAATCTCTCTTATGTGATCAAAGGCTTAGTAAGGCATGATGTCATTGTAACACATTTTTTGTCAGATCTAACTCTCCCGTACTAATTCAGCTCACATTCTCATTGCAGATACTTCCGTTGTGCACGTGCAGATTTCTAAGTTTGGTAGGATTGCTCTCTTCCAACGAACAAATTTTCATTTCCCATATCGGAAATGGACACTCGATTTCTCGTCGAATAGCGTATCGCTTATGATAAGCACGAATTTCGTTGAACTCACCTTCCTATTTGATGTGAGTTCCGTTTTTGTTAAATGCGTTTTGTGAGGTTTTGCTTTCAAATTTTAGAGTTGCCTTCTCGATGGTCACCGGTCTTTCAACTGTGAAGGCGATTCAGTGCAAATATTCAGAAAATGAACTACAAGACTGACGCCTAATTTTCCGCTATATTCGACTGAGACGACGATATTAAAGAAGCATATACCAATCCTAAATTGAAGAAGCTCACATTGATTGCAGTAGTCAACAAGATCCATGTGAAAGCATGGACATAGTGTGGTCACCAAGCAGCATATCCTCGGATATTAGTTTTCCTTGATCACTGGTTATGCGTATAGGAAATCGAAAATCGTCAATCGGAAAAGCGGAAGTCATGGAACCTTGAAGCAGTTGAGCATAAAAAGTGAATTTCAGTCGAAGCATTACATTTCGTAAATAACTTTGATGAGTTTTTAATTATAAATTTCAGTTTCCTCGGCTTTTTTCGAAGAACATAGGTGAGCTATCTGAGGTGCAGTTCTAACCCCATAGTCAACTTTCAGTACAGCTAACGCTTTATTAGATTCGCAGTGCGAAGCACTTTTCCTATACTTGCAAAATTATAATTTTTTTTTTGTTATTTCGCAACGCGCTCAGTAAATCTTGTACGTGATTGGAAGCTATTTCCCATTATATGATATAAGCCTTGTGAAATGTGCATTGATGAAATACATATGCAAAGTTCTCTGAATGCAAAAAGGTAAGGTAATAGGTAAGATAGATAGTTTTGGGGCAGAAATAAGTATAGAGCAGAAATTATATAGTTCCATGAAAGGCAGTCTTCATCTTGTAGTATCTTGTACCTCGTGCAAGTTATATGGGTCATTGTACTATGGGATTATCAGTGTTACCTTTTTCATCAAGATGAAAAACGTTTCAAAGCATTAAGATTAATGATGATATTTGTGCTTCATTAATCATTTCTGTTTTTCGTTGCACATCGCTATAAGGGAGAAGACGGAAAGTGCACACGTAGGAAAAACCAATGTTGAGCAGTTCATGATATGATCATTCAAAAAATATTGCTGTGACTGTTTTCTGACAATATATTTGTGCACTCAACTTGCTGATTGTTCGTTGATATGAAAAATACCTTCATTAACAAAGACAGAGTGTTGTTAATTGGACAGCACTTCTTAACATAGCATGCAAGAACATCTTCATCGAGTCAACTTCTATATTATTCTTGGCATGTTATTCAGCCCCTGCGGTTTCTTCTTGACTGCATATGAAATGGCTCGCATTATGATACAGTGAACACTCTTCAGCAGCAGACAATATCAGTGGACGTTGGTTCGAATATAGAGTTCAGTAAGTTGAGACTCATCAATCGGAGAAGATTTTCGCTCCCTGAAATGGCCAGGGTTAGTTATATTTATGCGACAAGTCAAAGGATGCGCCTGGGATGAATAATGTGGATTAATTTCATCTAGTGCTTATAGAAAAAATTAGCTGAAAGAATTTCAAGCTGAAATTTTTCAACTTCAGAATGAACATTTCGCCAGTACGCATTTATTTATCTATATTGACCTGACCTTCTCAAAGCTAAATTTAGTTGAATCTTTTACTTTTGTATAGCACCTCCGTTATACTGATGTCTTGAAATAGCCGCGAGGGATGGGGTTTTACCATTGTCAGAGCTTGCAACTTATAAAGCATATGGAAGATGTGATGTTTTTCAAGTACCTCTCTAAATTGACTCTTTAATATATATCAAGAATAATATGCGACCTGATATAACATATTGAAAATATATAACATAGTACGGCAAATATTCAACCCGAACAAATCGGATGCAACACCATAGTGTGCAGTGGACTTTTGGAAAATGTGCAATATATTGCACTATATTTGTCACTTTTTGTCGTATAGCACACAGCGTTACATTCGCCTCAAAGCAATGCTTTGGAAGACATCGTATGAATATCGAATATTTTTCCACGATTGCAGAGCATCCAACTTTGGAAAAACGCTATGTTTGGCAGTTTAGTAGCTAAATAAGCAATGCTACAGAAATGTCGTTCATAGTGTTGAAATGGCTAGTTTGGGTGGGATGTCCTCATAATAGCGATACCTCTAAACGGGAATCACTGCTCTATTTATTGTACGATTGTGTTTTCAGAAGCTTCTTTGGCATGGCATCTATATCTTTCCAAGCCAAAAGATTCTTCACAAACAATTTGGCAGCCAAACAAAAGTAAGCGTTTTCATAGATAAAACTTCATATTCATAATGGAGCAAAATTGGTGGTCGCAATAGAAACCCATTTGCTGCGCATATACTCCATATTAGAATTAGCATCAATAACTTTGTGTTTCGTGTTTGAAGATGTGATTCTTTTTAGAAATATCGAAAAGAATATCGTTTGTGAGGAAATTTTAAATTTCATTGCCCTAAGAACTTTTTCGTTACATAGAAACAAATAGAGAAACACGCCAGAGGAGCAAAAGCGATATACGCTTTTGCATTGTGCACATTTTATCAGTTAGTTGCTAAAGTTAAACTTATGATAAAGTATGCTCAATAATGCGTCCGTAATTTCATTCGACACATCAATCTCTTAAATCTTTTAAAAGTGAACCGTTATTTTCAGCCCACCCCTACGCTGAAAAGGAAAACTGACCGATGGCAAACGCATGCAACCTTCCTGATATCTTTTCCTATCTATAATTTCCTTCAAGGTTGATAAATCGATGTGAAAGATGGTACATTAATTCAATTCCTGACAAGCGCTATATCGACGAATTTTACGGCTCAAACATCATTGATCCCTCATTCAAAATCACTAGACAACAGGGTAAACGCATAGATGCACGCGCACGCACACAGGTACGTCCACACACATAAGTATGCGCGCATATATGCAAAAGATGCCGGATCATAGTTTGTGAATAAAATCCAAAAGTGCATATAAAGCAAGCAGTTTGTCGACTTTCGACTAGTGATTGTGGTAAGTGATATGGAAGTAATCAGTGATTAATTAATATCTGAAAGATTGGCAGAAAATCATAGAAGAGCCATATTTTTCCTCTCGCTTTGATGGAAGTCAGTCGAACATGAATAGGACGAGCACACTTGAAAGTTCTGTTGCAACATACGCGATCTCAAATTTTTTTCCCGGCAGGAATCTCGTTACCATTCAAAATATTCCCATACAACATTCTTTGCTTCAGGATGAAAATTTGGAAGAATATGTGTGCCGATATATCTGTACAAATGGGATTTCTTGTTGCAGCAATCGATTGAGTAGCACTGTACCTCGCGACACGATTGTTATCGGTGTGGGAGAGACTAGTGTATGCTTTTCAAATGTATTTTTATATCTTTATATAAAATAACGGGTCTTTATTTCCCAATTGGCATGGGAAGTTCTAAATTTTTTTTAATATATGCGAAAAGGCGTTGATTAGATGGAATGGAGCGAGCTATAAAAATGAATGAAAAAATTTTCATTTAGTTTACTTGCGGTTTAATTTTCTGTTCTGCGTTCCCTGAAGAAGACATTCTTCTGAGAACGGGAAAAATCAGGTACTATCTTACTAATTGATTCTTAACAATGCTAACCTTCGATTTCGTGCAGTAATGAAAATTTTTTGTCAAAGATCACAAATTTTTTTATGAACTTAGAGAAAGTTTGATTCGTTTCGGCATATACTTGCACGAAAACTAATGAGTATTCGCTTTCGAGGGTAATTTAAATTATTGTTTATTATTTCAACTACCCTAATATAGGACGCCATAAGAGCAAAGTTCTATAATAGGAAGTTTATTTGTTACATTTGAGTTGCAAAACAAGCAGTATGATAATTCCATTTCGCAGAGCCTCTCTTCAGGTAGAATTCGTACGATGGCCGAACGGCTCGTGTGGCGTAAGCGGAAGTGATTCGATGGTAAAGAGGAAAGTGTGTGATATGCAAATAAGCTCTCTATTCCGTTGGCTAATGCTAACACGGGTGATTTCATTAACGAAATGAGCGGTGAATATGGAACCCAATTGTAGACATCAACAACATACATCAACATTTGTCGTCACGCACTGCTCTGTTTATCAAGGTCGCACCTATGACAGCGTCGGCACGTTTTATTTCGATATCAATGTGCTCGTTGTTCACTGATTATCCTTTTGTTGCTCCACTTACGTTATGCGAAACATAACGCCGACGACTCCTCCCGAAAATCCTCTAGAATTATCGCCATTAGCGTCAAATTCTGTGGAAAATGTACGAGTTCACGTAGCTGTTTTACTTTGTGTGTGGTGATGAACAGCTTTAGCTAAAGGCTCTAGCAATTGCACTAAAAAGTTGCAGCACTGTATCGAGATATGGAATTTAGAGCTATCTTCGGTTGAGAGCAACCCCGATACATGGGTGGTCGTTGTCGAGTTACTGAGAATCATGAGGGTGGCTGCTAATAGCCTATGAATGTAAAGATCGAAAAATACAATACCACCGGTGCAAAATACCTGTGTTCCTTCCAGTTGAACTAGTGAACGTGGGCAAACTGACGAGACTGAGGACTCTTAGATGCATCTGAGTTAGTCGAGAAAAACAGGTCATTGAATGGAGAAGGTATGGTTTGTTGGATGATGAATGCGTTCATGAGAAGCGACTGAATCGGATATTTATGTGGAAAAAAAAAATGCAGCCGACAAGCACCGAGCAGTCTGTTCAGTCTTTCAAGTCGGGCAACGTTGCAGATTTCTGAGTACGTATGGAAGGCGAATGTAACGTTGAGTTGAAGCTTTTTTCTACAGCAATAAACAAAGTGCGAAGCGATTGTTCGGGTACCGGCCGGCTCGACTTTGAATTCATTTCGACCGCTTTTGAGTGGTGTTATAGTTTGAGTGGGCAAGTGGTCGCTAAAGTGCGACGTGACCCAATTCCATTGTCCAGTCGCATACTTCTTTAGATTGTTCACTCTCACTTGTTACTCTTTCACTTTGCACGGAACGCATCTACCGGCCCGTTAAGCATTCAACTCCAAGATAACACGTCGTCAGTTTAAGGTATAAAGCAGTGGGACTATAGCTAAGAGTAGCACTTTTTCAGGTTCATCGATGAAGTCATGTAATAGGGTGGAATCTTTTTTCTTTCAGAATAGAATTCCGCCTACAGAATATGCTTTTAGGGTATTCATAATTGAATAATGCAATCTTTACCACATCTTCTTTGCTAAGTTCTCACAAAATTATTACTCTAAATGACATTATATATTTTCTTCTGCCCATTAAAAAAACCTATTTTCCACTCTCATCGAGTTTCGCATCTAAACTGATAAAATGAGATGCACTGTTGCCAATAAAATATCGCTTTCACATAAAAGTACAAAACAAACTCGAATACTCGAAATCCTTGCGTTCTCTGCTTCAACAGACATTTTTCACTGAATCACTTAAAAACAAGTAATTATGCAGTACAAAATTATTGCACTCCAAAATTCAACTTCAAAGGTGATATCCAACAAACAAATCTCAGAGGTATTTTTTAGTAAATATTTGAAAAATTTATAGTTTTTAAGGCGATTTCTATCAACAGTAATATTACATACAATTGCAACTATTGTTACACTTATGTAAAGATTTTATGAAAGTTACGTGGAAATAGATGAGAATTTAGAGAAATGGATCATTTGAGATGAGTGCAAATTTCAGCGTTTTCAACTGAAATTATTTGTTCTTTTTTTGTTAGGCATTGATGAGGCGCGTTTTAGTGATTTCATCGACCTGGAATGTTTGAAATGTGTTTAACGCACACAAATCGACTATTGAAATTAGAGGTGCGGCGATCCATTGACGTGGATAATGCCTTTTATTGTAATAATACATTAAAACTTTAGTGTTCCTTTCTGCAATGCTTTTTCGAAACTACATTTGCAAAGCGCTACATTGTATCTGCGCGAATACATATTCGTCTATGGTTTTTGTTGGTATGTGCATACACATCCATCTGCGTACGTCTGTTTGCCCAGTATTCTAACTTGCAAATCACTGAATCTGAACTTACGAGCTCTAATGCGTAGAATCTGTATTATATTTGCGATAGGTCAAGTCGTTTTATATATATCGAGCCGTAAAACATGTGCAAAACAAATTTCCGTAGCAAAATTGTACAAACGGTCGGTTCAGCTGAAATTGAACGCAGTTTGTCCATCATTGTATTATTAGTTGGCAATTTATGCCAGTTGGTTGGTCCAACGATGGAAGTTGCAAAAGGACATATTATGGACATATTATGCCAGCTCCTTCGACGTATATATATATATATATATATATATATATATATATATATATATATATATATATATATACCTTATTGAAGTCTATCAATCACTGACATTGACAAGTCCAAAAATATCTGCTGTTTTTTAAGGAATACGCAATCAGGCAGAAGAGGCGGGTGGAATTACAAATTGAAAATTTTGGAACCTTCCTTTATTTCATAGGTCTTCGATCCACTCATAGGATTTTTCATCTTGTTGCTTTCGAAGGTTCTATAATGCTTTTATGACGAAATTGAGCCTCTTTGCACCATCGATTTCAGACAATGCTTGTCTCAGCATATAAGTCGACGTTGCATTGGGGACATTCACTTCTTTTGCAGCAATAACTTTTTTATTAATCGTAAATTTATTTGCAATATACAATATGAAACATGTACAAACATACATTTCACCATTAAAAAGACGCAATCTGCAATTAGGTAATGAACCTGTAGTGAGCCGAAATATCCTAGACGAGGCAGATTACTGCTGGGGAGATTGATAGAGGACTTCAATAAGGTGAAGAAAAGTTGAAAAGTGGCACGCGGACATAAAGAAAGGGAGAACAAAATTACTGCTAGATGAGAAAGGTTGGAAAAGATTAAATAGAAATGAGTATGCGACTGCTAGCAAACTTACAAATAACCTGTAAGGAGATTGTTGTTATATAATGTTTGCCACTTAAGCTCATATTTCTTCTTTTCTTTCACACATGTGTAAAAAATTTCCTGAAATATGCAAATCCTCGTGGCACTCGTACTACTTGTCACCAATAGAATGTCCGTTTCCAAGTCCAGAAACTGACATTTCCTTGGAAATTTTTTTCGTGGAATCGAGGATGCAAAGAATGAAGAGCCTTAATCAATATGATTAAACGATAATATTTCAGCAATGCAGTTTCGTTCCACGCCATCATATTTGAAAATGAACGCATAACGGACAGAGTGTCAAATTTTTCTCATTTCAAAGTTTTTGCTACATATCTCCGTTATTTCAACAAATTATATGTTTAAAAAAAAAACATGGCGATCATGCTGCACAAAAGAAAATAACTGTGCAAAGAAGCAGAACTATTGCACCACCTCCATTGATAGCACAACATATTCATATCTAGTTACGCGGAAAAAATGCGATATTTGAGGCAAACTCAACGCAATATAATGAATTGGATAATAAAGCACTAAAGAAAAAAGGAATGATAACACGTATTTTATCTCAATTCTCTATCGCACCTTTCAAGTGTGCGTGTGTGTGTGTGTGTGTGTGTGTAAAATTTCGATTTACGCTCCCATTGAAATGAGGAATAATGAAGAGGCGAATCAACGTGTTACTCGCTTATATCATTCAAATTTCCACACAGTCGATTTTATCGCGATGCCAAAATTTTTAAAATGATGCAACTTCGACAAACGTTTCACCTTTTTTTGACAATTCTCTCATCAGTCTTTAGAGACATTTTGATCGTTTCGTCCGTTCAGCAATATGTGAATTACATATATAATACGAAGAGTTCTATAAAATATATATTCACCCTTATCCCCTTCCCTCATCCTCCCGTCCCTTCACTAAATATATACGTACAGATGAATTATGACAGCCACATTGCAAGTGCGATTAATTGAAAGAGAGATGAGCAACGAGACGATTATGAATTTGCAAAAAAAAGAAGAAAAAATACTTCGGACTGACACTACAACAGTATCTTTTACCTTAGAAAATAAAGAAAGAGAATTTTCTTTTAGAAAATAACAACGAGTGCCGATTGATGATGAGCAGCAATCGAAGAAATAATGGAAAAAAAATTCAAAAATTTCGACAATCACTTTCCATGAACAACCAATAACATGTAAGATGCTGTTACGTATTTCTACAACTGCGTCACACTTCTAACGAAAATTCGTCAAATATTTCACGAAAATTCAGCTCTTTTCATTGCACCCTCGAATCCAATAGAAAGAGGGGAGGGGATTTCCAGAAACGATGATAAGTTCATTGTTCTCTCGCAATTGAATTCTCCACGGAGAAATTCATACTGATGTGACTCGTTTCGTTCAAACCCAATATTATTTCAGGAAAACATTCGGACTGCTTAAGTGTTCAGAAAAGCTGAAAATTAAAGTAAACGTTTACTTTTCCATTAATTCACACCATCTGATTTCATTTCTGAACGTTCGAAAATATTTTTCAGTGGCGAACTTTGTTTTATGAAATGCAAAAATTTGTAAATTTAAACGTTTTACGATTTATTTCAACTAAACTGTAGATCAGCCGTAGTATTTTGTTACCATATGTGCTACTCTTTTATTGAACTGTCAGTTCCTATACTATGGGGCATTTCACTTTGCACTCGATTTGCCCACCGAAGAGATTCTGTGACAAAAAACGTGTCCATGGTCCACAGGAAATGCGCGGCTTTGATATTCTGCCAACATCACGAAGTCTTGGAAATTGAAAAAGGTTTTTCGCCGCATGCAAACTCTTTGCGTTCAGTGAACTTTGTCCATTGTGTGAGCTGGAGGATGTGCTTCACCTGTAAAGTTTGGATAGGCGGAATGAAATATGGCAACACCGGAAAGTATCGAAACGCTTGTTTGGTAATATCGCTGGTGTAGTTCGTCAATATCAGCAGATCAGATCAAGGGATCAATCACGGCGACAAAACGTTGCACTGTTGACCTCCTAAAGTGTTCATCATAGTCGGCAGCAGAATCGCTTATCGACGAGTCGCATTGCATTCGATGATCCTCACACTTTAACATCCGATGATCGCAACACTTGCAAAAGTCGGAGAAGTGGATGATGCGGAAGAAGGGCGGAGTCGTAGTCGTTTTTACCCTGGAGACCTCATTCATCGGTAATGCCAATAAAAAGGGTCGTCCACGGTAAGACCGATGAAGAGAGATGAACGTTCGTGTTGTAGGCTATCTGCTGGCATGCGCCGTGCTCGCGTTTGCTTCTGATGATTTCATTGAAGGCTCCGGTGAGGGATCCGGTGAGGAGCCACTCACTATCTTTGTTTCCACTGAACCCCCAACTATTCAGCAGTTTTCAGCCAACGGATCATTCAAAACATTCAACTCAAAGAAAGGTTATCATTTGACTGTTAGCCTCCATATTGCTATACCAACCCCTATTCCTCGTATTTCTGTTACTTTATCGCACATGAATGCTACAAAAAGCCAGATTCTTACACCCGATAGCCTTGTGATAATTATAGCCTCCCAGTTTATCAAGTGATCGTTTCACTGATCGATGTAAACTGCAAATGCTATCGATCATTGAGCCAGGATGCCTTATACATGCATACTTTAACTGACGTATATGTACTGCAGTGACTTTTGTATTTTCTATCCTTGCTGCTATAGTTTTCACGCGTTGTGAAATTTTTACAAAAATTGTTCAGTTGACGCTGTTCTTTTTCAATTATTCACTCTTTAGTTCCCCTAATCCATTTTCTTGCGTTCGTTTTGTTCATGTGACCGTTCATGTTTCTTCCATAAATTCCTGGTTCACTGTTCCGTTCAATTCATATTGTTTGAAAAAGTAAATAGTTCACGAAACCAGTCAATCACCTGTCCAATTAGAAATCCATGAACGTTCACAGATATTGAATAAATATGATCGTTACTTACATCACATAAAGTGAATATTTTTGAAGCACAAATGACGCTTTTTTTTACTCGAATCTCCCGGTAGTAAGAAATAGTTGTGTTGATTAGACGAATGCAGACTTTGCCAAGACGACTGAATCGTTTTGTGAAATTCGTTCATCATTGTGTTGATTTTGCAAACTGCAGTAAACATATGCGACATAGTTTGGTGCATTATGCAGAAAACTTGCTAACCGTCAATTCATCTGATCATCGTTTAGAGAAAGAAGCGCAAAAATATTCACCGTTACATGTGCCTTATAAGCTCATATAAACGATGGAGAGAGAATAAATGCGTATATATGGAGCCTGTCTTTTGTTAGTTTTAATAATACCCAGGTGAATCAAAATCAAGTGACAAGAAAACTACTAGTTCTGGCTAAATTTCGAATGCGAAAAGACTTTTTTTTGGAAATTTTTATGGTGAATTTTCTTCAGACACAAGAATTATAGCACAACCATAGCTTGATGCACATAGCCTCGAGAAAAGCTGATAGTCAGTAGCAATTCTGCGTGCTTGGCCATTCACCTTATTTATGTCACGAAATTCGAGTTTTTTTTTTAAGCGCAACTCTCTAACGCTGAAATCTTCTCGAAAGTTATATTTGGCAACAAATCCTATGTCGGATTATCAAATCATTTAAACGTTTCAATGAAAAGTAATTTAAATGATCGAACGGTTGACGGTATATTCGGAAAAGATTGTCCAGTCCACGCTCCCAACTAAAAAAAAGTGCCGCTTTCGGCAATATTCATCGAACGAAACACCCATGGCTTACCATAAGCGATGGTCATTTGCAGCTATCTTGGATGAGAAGGAATGTACGCCAAAGATGGATGTGATATTTTTGCTCGATACTTCTGGAAGTATTGAGCAAATTTATCAAGAGCACATCAAGTGGACAATCTCTTTGGTGGATGCGTTGCCTGTCAATCGGAATGGAGTACGTATCGCAGCAATTCAATATGCTGGTTTCCCATTGACCGAATTCGCACTTGGAACTTACCTAAACGCTGATGACATACGTCAACATCTCTCGCAGATTAAATTCCAATCTGGTGTTACACGCACCGGTTATGCGCTCAGGAAAGCTGATTCGGAATTATTTCGACAAGAACGTGGAGCAAGGTAATCGACATTTTAACCGCTTCTGTAAAGTATTCTCATTGCTGCACTATAGCATGATTTCAAAACACTAGAAATTAGCACGAGTGAAACCATTTTTGAGTGTTAAATTTGCTGAAGCATTTTACCATTGTGGGCAACTCGTTGGATTCCCATAGCACTACGACATAAGACCCTTAATTACTTCAAGAACTCAATATCACCCATAGTAATTCTAATCAAGAGCGACGTAATATTGATTTCTAAGGCAACAGAAGTGAATAACGCGAACTGATGTCTTTGTTGTTTTGTTTTTGTTTTTTTTTTTTTTTTTTCAACGCAATTTATGCATAAAATATTATTCTCGTGCATCATTACCTCGATGTTTAATGGAAATCTAATATCTAAAATGAATACCTCATGCAATTAAGTGACTGTCTATGAATTTCATTTATTAGTGGTTTTTTTTGGATAAATATCAACAGAAAAATCGAGAAATCTTATATTCATCGCTTAACAAGAAATCAACTTTCAGGTTGGATGCTACAAAAATTATCGTCCTTTTCACTGATGGCTTATCGATAGACGATCCATTGAAACCGGCTCATGAGCTTCGTGATATAAAACGAGTGAAAATCTATGTGGTTAGCGTTGGCTCTGATGGATTTGAGCCTGAGATGAATCGTATTGCTGGCGATAAACGTAATGTTTTCGGGTTAGTTTTTAAACTCACCAATGGCATTTAGCTGAATTTATGCATGCAAATAATTTACATTCCAATTTTTTTATTCCACTTTTGATGTTTTATTTTACATTTATAATTTTCCACTTTTCTAATCAGTTCATCTTCGATGATTTCTAGTTGAAATGAAATATTAAGCATTAAAAGCTTGCTGCAGCATTTGCGAGAGACTTTCAACACTTCGTGATCTTTTTCAGCTGTTTAGCGTTGATACACAGTGATACTATTTAGTGCGATCGATAACTGACTGACAAAGATTTTATAGTATTTTCTATTGTAAGAAAATTCTCTCCACGAATTTGAAAGACAGATTTTCAATTTGCATTTGCACACAATAAATATTACGATTCAGCTACATCAGCTCATGGATTAATGGGAGTTTATTTGCAGACCGAACGAGTTGTCACGACTTCGTGATACACTTTTAAATGACGCTGAACGAGCCAGCGGCTGTATTCATAGCAATCAAATAAACAACAAAGCTAAACAAGGTTCTGATAAAAAATCAGGAGTAACAAACGAGCGAGGCATTGGCAAAAATCGATCGCAGCGAATATCCCCTCAGCAACGACAGGCAAGTAATGAAATGCATCATAAAAATATCCACTCATTCAGCTTGCATCATCTAATATTATATTACATATGAATACAAAAAATAAATTATGGTGATGAAGACTGGTGAAGAATTTTGTATAAATATTCAGCATTCTTTGAGATATTCAATAAGACGAGTACGACTTAATAATCTTAAGGGTGGACGGAAGTGAGAGCCTTTTGATATTCTTTACTGTCTTATTGAACGATATACTCACTCATCGACGAACTTATGAGGCAAAGTAAACAAAAGCAATAGCTAGGCACACACTGAAACAGCACAACTTTTTCACCTGTCATAAGTTTTTTTTTAAGAGAGATAACGGTAGAGAAGGCCGACAAGAAAATATTCGCAATGAAAACGCTCAAAACATCGAAGCCGATGAAGTTGCTCTCGAATTGCCCAAGGTATATCAGCAATCTGAGAAAGTTTTAGACTGCGGTAAGCGTATTTATTTTCGAAAAGAAACCATTGGAATAACATTTCGGGTATATTCGTAGTCATTGTACCCATGGCTAATTGCATTTTTGATGATGAGCAATTAGATATGACACTTATTCAAAATGTCTTACCTATCGATTGACTCAATCGCTCGATCGTGGATCATGGACGGTCCAAAATTATAACACAGCACTGGGTAAGTGCTAAGCGTGAGCGCAGACGAATTCGTTGTCATTCCACTGAAAGGATCAAGAGCACCACAGTAATCTAATACGATTGAGGCTGTTTGGAGACATTCAAAATTGTTAATCGCAGTTATTCCACGATTGCACTTTTGCACTTTACCTCTGGCGTGTCTAGAGGCAAGTGAGATGAGACGATTTTGAAATCGACGTAGTTTACAGCTTAAACTGGTAACTGACAGTGACGATATGACGATATGAATGAAAAAGACGAATTTTCAGGTACCAGAAGGCGGGTTGATAGATGAGACAGAAGATCAGATTCTGACAACAGCAGAAAGATATCTTTTGAAGACAACGGATGGCGCAAGCACTGCATCATCAATTGAGAATCTAGACACAGAAGAAGGATCGTCAACAGCATCCACGATTACACAGCAACAACAAAGTCGAGGAACATTCGGTGAGGTGTCATCGATATCTGCAGAGAAAACAAATGACCAGCTGATATCAGAAGGCGAGCCTACAGATTTACAAGAATTTGCCGACATCGAAACGACAAGTCGAAATGATAAACCGCAGCCAGTTAGCACACCTACACGAGACGATGAGCAAGAGACTTCAGAGAGTGATGAAAACGATGAAAATCAAAACCCCTTGAAAAATATCTCAGGTTCGATAAACGTTCAACAAAATGAATCACTATCGTCTGAGGTGAAGAATGAATCAACAGATAGAAATGGTGAGAAAACTTTGGATGAATCGTCTATAGAATTCACTGAACGAGGGTCTCACTTTGCAAGTGCACAGGACGCATTGCAGTCAGCAGCGGACAGCATCACCGAACTGACGGAAAAGCTGATTGAAGAGAAAGAACTCACAAAAACACGGCGGGGATCTAATCAAAGACCGAATAAAGCACCACAAGGTGAGGGGGTTTCCTCAGAAAGAAGCTTAAACAATCCACTAAAAGCCGATCGTAAGGGTCAACCAAATGTGGTGAAACTTCCTCAGATCCCTCTGAAACAAAGAACGGTCGAAAGTGAAAGGGAAAAATCTGGACGAAAATTTGCAAGTATTGAGGAGATAGTAGGGAACAGGGAGTCGAACCCTGCTAAGTTGTCGAAACAAGCATCATCTGGAAAAACCCGAGGAAAGAGCGGTTCAACTGCACAAAGCAATCGAAAATCAGCTGAAAAAGCCATTGAGAAAGGATCGAAGGTGCTAAAACTACCAGTAGAAGAAGTGGTGGATGCTAGAGAAGTAACGACAACTGACTTGTTGACATTCCCTCGAAGAGTTCGGCCAACTGACGAACTAATAAGTAAAGGTCAAATCCTCTCTGAAGAGGAATTAGACGCTGAAATCAAATCGATAGACAGAAAAACCACAGCAATCGGTTCATCAGAATCGTCAACTGAAGGTCGATCGTCAAAAACAACGAAACAACCCGACAAGAAGCATTCAAAGCGACCATTCACTATTGCCACATCACGCCCAGCCATTGGCACCTCCACTTCTATACCATCACTCTCAGTAGCAGTTCAAAAACCATCAACCACTAGAAGAAGCTTGCCACCAAGAGCGAATACAAGGTGAGCTATCGTTACATACATTATCATTGTAGAATTTCTTTTCTCTGCAATGCTTCTTCGCTTCTGAGCAGTTCCAAGTGAATGTTTTAATGTCTGCTTAAAGTGTTTCATGTAAGAAAGATCGTTTCAAAGAGAAAAACACTAAAATTTAAATTCTCGCTGAAAACTTCGTGAGGAAATGAGTGCATTTAAGGTGTTTTATTTACTACTGATATATCAAAATGCGTTTCGATCGAGTGGTATGGACATGAAATTTTTAAAGTCTTTCATTTATACATTCATTACCGCTCACCTGGAATGCAGACGTCGATCACGCTGAGTGAGAATAAAACGCGCGTCAATCCATCAACGCGCATTCGTGTTTCTACGTTTGACCTAAACAAGTGGGTCAAACAGCAGTGTTTTCTTCACGACCTTTCATATCTCCCAAATATTGAAATACAACGCCCATTAGTCGTATAAACAATGAAGGCACGCTATACGTATTGCTTGCCACAACATGGAGTCAGGCAATCTGTTTCCTCAGGTAATTGGTACCAACTTCCTCCATATCTCGTCATGAAGCACTCATTAGAGGTTGCATCTTGGCTAGAGTCATATGTGAAATTGGTAAACGTAAAAAAGCAAAGATTATTTGTACCGTCCTTGCCTCTAGTCAAGCATCTCTGAAAACGCAAGAGCAAGCGCTGAACAACCCACTAAATCCAATCAAAATTAGCAGCACCCTTTTGAAAGCCGATTTCCACCCAGCCTCAGAGCTAATATTTATCAATGGTCACAAATGACAATAGCCTTTCAATGATAAATGCACATAAGGAGCTAATGCTGTGCAGCGATTACATCTTCAAAACGCCAAATTTGAAACGGGCACTGAAACCTAATTATGCATACGGAAGTTTGGTGCATTAACATCTCTCGAATGCCTATGACCGACCACATTGCTTAATGAGATGCAAGTCTGGCGTTTGCATCACCTCTCAAAGCCACCCCCAAACACAGTACCCTCCACGCTATTGCCTCTCTTCAACAAGAAGTTAGGCGACGTGATTCATTGCGCATTAACAACACGTGACATCGAATCCTTTCTCTGCATTATTATACAAGAATTCTTCTGGGTCTGAAGTTTGCACTGGTTTTGCGAGCGAGGCGTTTAAATATCCGCTCCAAAACCTCTCGATATCCACAGAAGAGACGTTAATCCATAGAAGACTTTTTTTTTAATGTAAAACACTTTTCGTTCTGTTCGGCAATACACCTTCCTTTAAAAAAAAGTTCATAAATGCGAAATTGCAGTCGACTGCAATCGCAGATCACGGCCGCATCGACTCAAAGAACGATAGCGAAAGGACCTGTCACCAGATCGCCCACCTCGTCGAACCACCGGGGTAACGAAAGTAAGATTTGCCCTGTTGACAATTTTACGCCATATCTATGTATGTTACAGTTATGACTATGCTAGCAGATAACAACCTATCAACAATCAATAATTTAACGTTACAGATGCATGTCCATTGGATATTCTATTCATTGTCGATAGCTCAGGATCGGTACAGTCTATTTACGAGAAGCAAAAGGAATATCTCATTTCAATACTTGGCGAAGTGCAGGTAAAGACCAATCGATAATTCATTTCATTAATTTCTGCCCCATTATCGTCACATAATTGCAAAGCAAAACACCTTTCACTACGAATAACTGAGTGAATTTTGTATCTTTATGAGTCAAACTTTTCAATGCTTCATAAGAAAGATTCACTCGTTTAGATGGGAGAGCAACGAGTAGCATTATTGCAATTTGCCGGTGGTTCACATCAGAAAACCGAATGGGCATTCGATACATTTGCCGATAGCGATGATGTGATGCGTGCATTCACACAAGTCCGCCATTTTACGGGTAATTTTTTCATATAATTTAGTCATTAAAATTTATATGATGATAGACGAAAAGAAATATTTTAGAAGAGGAACTTTTCAGCAGTAGAAATTGCATCAGTTAAAATTTATGATAAGATCACCCTGGAAAGTTTAGCTTGTCAGATTATAGCGATGTTTGCAACAAATTCAGCACTACACGAACAAGACTCAAACTTCCAAGTCTGCAAAAATTTAGTGCTCAAATTTGACAGCAAATTGCTTCGAATTTAGCACTTCGAAGAGATCACCAAGCCATTGATTCAACACCACTAAGCAATAAATTTTACACTCTTTGTTGATCCTAGCAATACGCCATCATAGTGGACCAATATCTAAGCATCATTGTTGTGGCTCAATTGAAATCCTATATTTGGCCATCGGAAATCCGGTAACGTTCCTGATTGATCTGTAAATGATATCAATATTTTTGAACCTATAAATTTTGCACCACATTGGACAATTTCAACGGTAAACGTTGTCACAACTTATGTCAGCACGGTTTTCCATAAGCAAATAGCTCAAATATGCATTCTGCAACGCTTTAAAGCAATAAACAAAAGAAGAAACCTGACAGAAAAGCCTACATCAAATTCAAATTCTTTGAAATTTTTCATAATGGAGGATTGAAATGAACAACTGGTTAGTGTAGTTTTCACAAGAAATTGCTCATAAATAAAGATGTTTTATTGGTACACCGAAAATAAATATAACAATAAACAATGTTAAGAAGTAGGAATATATAGGCGTATAATTCGAAATAAAAGCGCAACATCTGTTATAGGTACAACATTTATCGGACGTGCATTAGAGGCATCGTTGAGCTTGTTGCAATTACGCAGGAAAGCTGTTCCAACCGTTGTTATCCTCATCAGCGATGGGTTCGTGATTGAGCATCAGAATAGTTCAAAATTCGACTATCGAAACCTCTAGACAATATGGGATGAAACTTTTTTTGTTTATTTAAAAAAAAAAAAAAAAAAAAACGGAATTGAGCGAGATTTTGCTTCACAAATTTGTTTTTTTTTTTTTTTTTTTTAATGCTGAAGACGTTAACATTCTAGAAAAACAGAAGCTTCTTGAGCTAAAGCCTATCCTAACTGCAGACTAAAATTCTTTCAAACACTTATTCTCATCTTTTTGGTAGCCCTATCTTTTGTGGTATTTGTGTTGTGTTTAGTGTGAAGCATTTCTCTATTCAAAAAAAAAAAAAAAAAAAAACTTTGAATAAATCAACTGAATTATTATTTTCTACTATTTTGAATTATATTTGAGCAATAAACTTTCATTTCTGAAAATCAACATAGAATAGCAAAATGAGAAACATATCGATGATTAATGGTGTTCAGGTTTTCACAAGACGATGCAACAAAACCAGCTGAAGAAATACGAAGGTTATCTAACCTTGAATTCTACACAGTCAGCATTTCAGAGCTGAACAATTCGTAAGTTTGTGCTTTTAACACGTTATAGTTCACCTAAAGATTTCATAAAAATTATATAGAATGAAATTTTCTCCCAAAAGATTTGAAATTTTTGAATTTAGAAGCGCTGAAAAAAATATTCATCCAGTGTTCCGATAATTTATGGTACCATCAGTAACGGATCCAGGATAAAACTTATACGCATGTGTATGTGTAGAAAAGGGGAGGGAAGGCGCAGAGGGGGGGGGGGGGGGGATGGGGGGGTAGGGAGATGAATATTGCTTCATCCAACTGATCCACTTATTCTCTCTAACCCGCTCATGGGTACTCCATTTCTATTTCAGCGACTATATGGCGCAACTAACCGATGATCCATCGAAGGTCTATGTCGGTCCACGAAGTGAAGAACTCAAAGAGCTAATGCTTAAAAAGTTACACTGCCAAGAATAATTCATTGTCACTCTCGTTATGTAAATAATAACATCCGTTTAACTGTTAACTCGTTGCGTCACTAATATTCAGAATAAAATAAATTAAACCGATGTCTGTAAATATGGTCAGCGAAAACGTAAACTTGCCAAGCTATTCAGTGATATTTTTAATGAATGCTATGTTCGTTACATATGTGAGACCTAAGAGGAGAACGAGCTATTGTAAGAAATTCCTTTGTTAGCTTGAGCTTGTTCTTGAGCTTGTTAGCTTGATAAGAATGCTGCACAGCAACAAAAAATCAAGCAGCAACCTCAAAGGCGGATACGGCGAAACCGCGAAAACCGATCCGAACCAGCATGATAAGATGATTAGGTGCAAGTGACACAAAAGAGGTGATGAAGGATCGCAAGAAGTGCAGTATGGTCAGACTGAGGATATCAAGGATATGTTCAGATTACTTCGTTACTCATCAAAACGATTCAAAGAGTATTGCATTGCTTGCTGAAGAAAGATAAGACAGCCGGAACCTTTGAACTCATACGATGCTTCACCTTTCGCACGAAATGTGCAGTTTTTTCACCATTTCGTTTTCTAGTATCCTCTTCAATAATTCGCTATTTTTTGATTATTTTCATTTATTTTTATCCTAGGAAGTGAAAAAACACAATGGAAACAACAACTATATGGGGAACGCAAGATGTACGCAAGGCTTCTGGACGGATAAATATATGATGATTGTACTTCCGAACGTACAAACACCTGAGGTTCCTGCACTTGCCAAGCTATTCAGTGATATTTTTAATGAATGAGGTAACAGCAAAAAGAGGTAACAGCAGTGTGGACATCAAAATAACAGCAGTATGAACATCAAAACAATTCAACCGCTATTCGAACGATGAAGTGGGTGCGTTAACATCAACCTAAAGCAGCATTAGTGAAAGTGGAAATTCGAGGTTTGTAGAGCGGGAAGCTGTGCAGAATACTACTGTACATGGTGCAATACTTTCTGGCGAACTGGAAGCAATGCCCCTGTCGACTACCGCAAGGAGCATACCTAAAAATTTCCGATTGAGGGATATGCGGAAGCCGTTACATAATTTCGTAACAAAGAATCAAAGCAAACTCAAGGCTGCGATAAATCAATGATTTCAGGCTAAAGATCTTTAGCCCAGTGAGGTGATTTGGCTGGTACGGTCTACGGTGGACTCTGTGAAAAGCAATACTGATGAAGCGTTTCTGGACTTCTAAAAATCTGATCTCAGTAGCCTAATAAAGAGACCATACGAGAGTACGGTATGCCGAAATGGGTTGGCGGTGGACAGTTAAAGCCTTTAAAAAAGCTCAATACATGTTAGCAGCAAACAAAGGGGAATAAAGTCTGCAACTTTCGACGAGTTTTCAGCAACAGTGGAACACTGCAACCTCCAATGAAATTCGCTGCAGATTATAACACCAAAGTCATCAAGATCATTCATAGTAGAAAGAATCTCACCTCTTAGCTTGAGAAGAGATTCACATTGGAAGTTGACATGAATCATTTGACATTTTCATGGAAAAGTTCAACCGGCAAAATTTCAGTCAACTAGTAAATGCATCAAGGTGCTTCCGTAGAATGTGGAAGGCGTATGCAAGATCTTGCAACGGACAATAAGTTTTGCAATCATCATCAAGCGGCCTGGTACTAATCATAGTATTGTCGGAAACATTATAGTACATGCGAGGAACAGAACAAGACTCAAGGAACATTTCTATGAACGGGATATGGGACGCAGTAACTATCCCCAATCCTTACTTGAGAGCTTTGCCCACATAAAAGTGTTCTAACCCACATTAGCAAGACTCCGACGACGCCGCATATTTCACTTCGACACTACCCTTTGAAGCGGATCAAATAAAAGACCTCTGCAGAATCAATATCCATAGTTTTTGATTTCAACTTTCATTATTCAACATAGACACTCAGTCCCCAAAATGTTGAGACATCACAGACCGACAATGGGCAAAGCCGAACTGCGTGAGGGTTCGGGAGCGACATCGTAGACCGACAATGGACAAAGCCGAACTGTGTGAGGGTTCGGGAGATCGTTTCGCGTAAATGGATCTAGTGCTTTACCTCTAACGGTTACCTCAGAAATTTTATGGTTCGAGGAGGTCAGGTCCGACCCATCAGATGGTAGCTTTTTCTGAAGTGATAGGCGATTTTTTTAGAAAAGGTGAGATGAACACACAAATCGAAGAAAAGGGCAGAGATGAACAAGCGAAGCAAAGAATAAAAATTGCATTAAGTGGCTATGAAATTGCTTTTGAGGTTACTAGAGAAGGAGGAAATGAATATCTGTAAGCAAAGCCTTCAATGAGTTTATGAGAAGCCTTGAAAACTGTGACAGCGCTAACATCAATTAAAATGAAGTACTTGTTACAGTGTACAAGAAATTCATTCAACGCATCCGGAAGACCTTTAAGAAGTATTCTGCTAGTAAGCTGCATTTTAGTTGTTCATTCTTAATAGAAGAGTCAACGTCATTGCATTTCAGCACACCTACCGCATAGTGCCTCTTCAAATGAGCACTGACATATTCATTAAATGCTTTCGCATTTCTGTCATATATCACACGTCTCTCACGTTTCTTTTTCGGTGCGCTTGGATGTAGTCGATCACACTTCGGTTACTTGAATCTGATAAGCAATATTGACAGGAAATTTACAAGAGAAGACAAGACACTAAAGTTGTTTCATTATTAAACGGAAAGAGCGAGGAAGGTGTTTGACGTATTTGTTTAAAACGCTCAAGAAAGCTGTTATGCACGACTCAACTCGAATGGTGAAAATGCTCAGAGAAATGTAGCACTTTTTTTTTTCTAACTGCAGTCTTTTCAGCCACTTCGTAAATACACCCTTGGGGGAAAGAGCCATGCTTATTGCCGTATTCATTTTTAAGGGCCTTTGCAAAACTGCATTAACAAAGCGGATTATGGCAACGTCCTGTATGTGCGCATGTGCGCGTGTCCCTCTCTCCCCCTTTTTCTAAGTCTGCGTGGTAGTAACTTCAACCGAAACTTACGAAAGGTAGTGTTACGAAATTTGGGAAATAAACCGTAAGCCCTCGGGATAACGTGCACCACGGGATGTTCTCATGCGTCATATTTCATTTACATCTATCAACTTCACTGTTTTGTTCTTTTCTTTTATCTTGAACACTACTGCAACCGATTAGTTTAATGGGCAAAGTTACGACGAGCACATAGTCAATTCCCTGTCAGGCACTTCCATTTGTACTCTTTTTCCTTCGGGAGGGGTCTCGAAAGCACCCACTGACTGAAGAATGCAAAAAAGAGGCTGCATTACTTTCCAGCAACGACATACAGAAACGCTCTTTCCCGTTTTTCTCCTGCCAACTTTTTTCTGCAGAAATTTTTCATCCAGCAGCATCCACCACTGGATCGCACTTCCGAATGTATAATCCGACACGAATCCAGGAATTAGCAAAATCTGGCGATGAGACTGCTTGTATGTTCAATGCCGCGAGGTATCTTATATGCGCGAGCGTCAAGCGATCGGTTCGTGTAACGCAACAACCGAATGCGTTCACCAGTAGTCAGACTATTGATCGCAGTTTGCACGGCGGGCAGCCGCTCCCCGTACGAGCGTTGTTTGAGTCATTCGACGCACGCATCGAAACTACACTACTTTGTTGTATTGCGAAAGCTACCTCATACTCTCAACAGTTTACCTTTGTGTGTTGGTGTATAAACGATCAATGATATCACTCATCTAATTAGCGGCTGTTTCCGAAAACAGCACATCAACAAGCATGGTGGTCTCTTTCTTTTTCTAAAGATGTTTTGATTTGTTGCTTTGCAACAACGAAAACACCCATTGATGCTTCATCGCTATCTTGATGTAACTCTTTATCTTTAGAAAAATACTTTCCAGTAGGTGTTCAGTAAGTTATGTAAGGGAACTGTTATGCGGCCAGTTAAAGTCGCCTCAGTCTACTCGAGTGTTACTTCGACTGCAGGTTGTCTTTAGGTTCGTAATTTGTTGCATCTCGTAAGCCTATGACCACTGCAGTGATTACGTTTCCGACTCACCAGTTGATTTATTCGGTGAACCATATAAATTCACGGCTGAGGTGAAAGCTTACGCCATCCCTGATGGTTACTTCAATGATAAAGTATGTTTCGGTATTTCTTCAGTTCGTTGTAATTTCCCGATGACAGCGGTTTTGCGAGACGTTTTACTCATGTTTGGCCAGTGTTTCGCCTCTTCATTAGCATCAGGGGCTAGCATTATAATTGCCCATATAGGGAAAAAACTAATGAGCAGAAGCTGTGCGACCGACCCACTTGATTTGCGCAAGAACTGGCGTATACTGCGATTATTCTGCGTATTGCACAGCGCTGATCAATTTTTAATCGTCATCAGCTTGCTTTTATTTTGCAGCATACTGTGTAATGTGCTGTAACGTATGAAAGGTTTATGCATCATTGCAGCCTGTTTACCTGAAAAATACCAACGTTTACGCCGTTCCTTTTCTTGCATCACCTGGTGCTCGTGCTCTGTATTTTATTCCTTCACATGAAATTAGGAAAGCGAACAGCTTCCACGATTGTTTAGAATGCATAGGATATAAGCGCTTGAAGCAGTTGTTTTCCGGCGCTTGATGCTGGCGAAAACCGGAAATATCAAACAAATCTGAATAAACGCCGCTCGAAGCTATTGCCATCAGCAAAATGCGATGTGTTTTCATGTTAGTCTAACAATTTCTAATGGAATTATAGACACTTGGGTAGGGGAGGGGATTGCATCTCGCATCAGTCGGTTTCACGTCTTACAACGCTTCAAGTTGTGGGTGGGACCTTCTATGATTTGTACTATCGGCTGGTTGGATTAAAGTAGGAGCGCATCGTTGCGCACATTTTGTCGTTTTTCAGCAGTTGACCGGATGACTGGTTACAAAAGGTCACATTTTTCAACGCCCTCCTGCCCTGCACCTTGCCTGGGCGCGTTTTCCTACTCATTTCAAATGGTTTATTTGCTGGAAAAATCTGTTTACTGTGATTTATCATCAAAGCATGACGAAAGTGCTGGGAAGCCAGAACTTCTTATTCTCCGTCCGAGTTTTCGCTTAGGTTCGCTTGTCATATATTTTCTTTATAGATTCACTCAGATGTTTTATTTATTACAAATGGTTATCTCAGTACTTTGAGCGCACTTGCCTTTTCATTTTGCAGTCAGTTAGCTGTCAGTTATTCCGCTTTTTTTTTCCAGTTCCCTTTCTATTTTCATAATGAACTTATATAATTTCATTTCATAATTCCGCGACCATTCATTTCAGTTATGTTTATATAAATGTGCATAATCACCTGCTGTTTTCCTCTGCTCTGTTTACTCTTTGTGGCGTTACAAATGAAAACCTTTCTCTGTTAGTCCCGATGTTATCAGATGACGTCATTTACATGCATCCGTGATAACAACAGTTGTCAATGTTCGCCTGCATAGATCTGTCAAATATATACGTCTGTTAAGGTGTGAACCAGCTGCTACTTCGTGGATTGTAAAACCAGTCCTGATGAATTCTACAGCATTTGCAATAAGGATTGAATATACTAGTAATTGCGAAGCTTCTTTCTTGCTTTTTTTTGTGAGGGCTTTGAAGATTTCAGATAGGGAGTAATCGCCTCAGACATTACTGGGCTTGAAAATTAAGCCCTTTTGCAGGAACTTTAGCTATCACATCATTGGAAAAGAAGGTGTGTTTCTGAAGAGGAGTTTGTAAACTTGAACGCGTTCGAAAAAAGTGGATTTTCGGGCAGAGGCCTCGTTTTGAGGATTGTGAGATTATTTTCAAACCTTTGCTGTAATGAGCGTTGGGTGCCACGCAATGGCATATCTAAGCAGTGGCAAGTATGGCACGTGCCGGTGTGCGGTACTTGAAAGGAGGGCATCAATGAGCATTTCCTATTAACCCAGTGTAATTTGCTGTGGTTTTTTCATTGCATGTAGTTTTAAAAGCCTCTAAAGAGTAGTCATTAATACTTAAAAAGGAACTTTAAGTAACAAGTCGTAACTTGATCTGTGCCAGATAGAGGGATATTCTTCCGCAAGCTTACCAAAAAATGTCTGTCAAATATATTGACAAGGATACAGTTGGAGTGCTCACCAAAGTGGTGAAACAACTTTTTCTTGAGATGAAATCTTGGAAGCGGTACATACCTATAAAAAACAGAAAGGAAAGAACTCATGTATTGCGTTATCAACGGTAGAGAATAGGTTGTGATGTTCATTTGATAGCCTAACGCGGCGTGCACTATGAATCGTTAAAGCGTCGACGCAGCTTCTTTCTCTCTCTTTTTTTTTGTTTTCCACTACGAATCTTTTCTTTCTTCGAATTAGTAATATCTGTTGCCTTGATTCATGCCAGCCAAAAGTGTTATGCATCTGAACTCGCAATAACTTTCAGAGGTGATGAAGCTGTATGATAAAGGCAGTGGCATGCGTGTATTGCATAGGATGATTGAAAATCGCATTAACGCATTGTTGGGTGCACTTGCACTCATGAATGCTTGTAGGTAGTGCCGATATATATATATATATATATATATATATATATATATATATATATATATATATATATATATATATATATATATATATATATATATAATATAATGTTGCTGTCATTTTGTTCGATCGGATGAACGAAGTGGGAATACTGAAAGAGGGTTTTGAGAAAAGTAGGCTGCGAGGGTTTAATGAATAGGTTTATCGAGTTGTCAAGAAAATGAGCGCAGCATCTTTCTTGCATCAGCATTACCCCGTGATGAGGAATCGAGGATAAGGCAAATGGTCGTTTCCGAATTCATTGTTTCTCAGTGACTATCGGCTAATCGACAACCGTCAATGAGCATTCAAACACGTTCTTTAGGTAGACATTCATGGGAGCATTATCTGCTACGACGGCATAAATGAGTCCATATCAATTGCTTTTCCTTCCTTAAATGATAAATCGAACGTATATTTGATTTCATTGGTAACGTGACTTACACAAACTTCTTTGTTGCTGAAAGTCGTTCTGCCAAATAAAACTTACCCATCAGAAGAAGCTCGCCACTCAAATCAGCCACTCTTCTCAGATCTCGGAAAGTCTTCTGCATTTTGAACGTTAGGTACGACGCATTTTAGAAGTCTTTGTAATATTTATCTTGGTTCTTCTTTATACTAATCTAACTATCATAGATGTCCCTTTTCGTGCGATTGTGCTCAGCTGGTTCAGTAGTTGCTAATCCCGTCATCGCTGCAGATTTTTACTTTCTATGTTTGACAGTTGCGACTGTGTTTAATAAGGAAACCCATACTTCAAGATAGCGCAGTTTGCGGTCTTTAGTAATGTATGAGGGTGTTGGGCCCTGTTTTGCCCCTCTACCCTTGATTTGTCCGCGTAGGATTCGCAATTTCCTTCTGTTTCGGGGCTTGACCAGATGTTGCGTAGTCTGGCAACAAAACGGGTGGTTAAGGTTTTTCATTAATGGTCAATAAAACCGGCGATAGTAAGGCAGAGGGGATAACAGGACAGTAGGGGAAAAGTGGCTCTGACAGCACCCTGGCACTAGCAGTGCCACCTCCGTAACAACGAGCACCAGGAACTCCTCACGCCTGAGACACTTCGCTGCCGGACTGCGCACCGCTACGTTCGAACCGACGCTAGCAAGGACGACACCTCACGTGAAAAGCTAGAAGCACACTAATGTCCTGTAGTCAAACATGCTGTCTTTTTAGACGCACCGATCGTCTCACCTCAAGACGTCTATATGGGTTTTTTTCTATTCCATAATCACGTCTCCTATGCTGTGACCAAAAGTAGTTTATCTGCTATTTATTCATCACCCTTTACAGTTGTCATAAATGATTGAACAAACGATTGCCTCTGTTTAATTTATAGAAATTGATTTTTACGACGTTTTATTCGCAGTTGACTAGAGTTTAAGCATGTAGAAGAAAAAATTATGAGGGCAAAAGATTCTTTCTTGCTTTAGTGTGAGCGATGACGTTGACTTTATGCGGGTTATTGTTTCTTCTTCGAAAATTTTTCTGTAATTTTCAAATTTGTGACAACACATCACCCTCTTATTTGAAATCTAGGAGGTATGACCGTTCATATCTTCGATCTGCCTTGAAAAATCAAATCAGCCTATTTATTGGCATTGCGTCGTGTGTTACATAAGCGTTTGCAGTGATCGTCGGAAGATTACTAATGAAAGAACCAGTAACAGTAGATGCCGAACTTAAGGTAAACGAGGAGAACGAGGAGCATGCAAGAACAAGTGAATAGCGCTATGGAGTCGGCGAGGGAGGCAGCGGCTTCGGTCGGTGAGCGTGTTACCGATTTTTTCCAAGGCAACCCCTTCACAACGCCTTGTGGACGGAAGATCGGTATGCGCACCTCGTTTTCATCATTACTGTGAAAGGGTACATCCTAATTGGGGTCGTCGCTTATTATGGCCTGCAGAAATTTTTGCAAAAGCGAATCGTGATGACGTCATTTCATCACCGGAATGCAAATTTTGCTAACCATGTAATCACAAGAGGCTTATTTTCAGAACACTCGATTATATCGTGTTCGTATTCTTTTTCGTTAGGATTTTTTGTTATATATGTTACATATCTTGTGCCGTATTATATAAGTTTTATATCTTCTGCTATATATATATATATATATATATATATATATATATATATATATATATATATATATATATATAAAATCTTGTAATGTATAGATATCTAAATGTCAGAGTTCCCGAATGTGGTGTTCAGATAGGTGCTTCGCTAGTCACTCGATCTCACCATTTGCTTTGGCATGTTGCAAAATTCAGCCTTCTAGGATTTCTTAGCCAGCGTTGTATTTTTCCGGCTAATTCTGCACCGACAAAGCAATGAATTTTTCTCCTGAAATTTACTAATGCTTTGATGGTCCAGGCATTGCTGAGAATGTAGCCGAATTTCGGTCAACGTCTTGTATCAAAATAACTGTTTAATCTTTTCGGGAGTGGCTTCAAGGCAAGACGTTAACCATTCTTGCGCCAGTACACCACGCTATCCCAAGTAATATGTCTTTTAGTGTGGTTGTTGATGCTATATGGTCATCAGTGGAATGCGTCTACGGTAGCTCAGTATTACAAAATTTATTCGGCTGGCGTACGCCGTAGGTTCGCATGGACGTACGGACGTATCTTTTACTGACTGTCAAACAGCAGGACTTTGCACTTTAGATTACCTGCTTCTTTTTCCTACAGTATTACCAGTTAAAATTCACTGTATACAACATTGTTTCCTGTAAAATATCAACTTCATACTTCAGAACGTATGTCATGCACGCATGCATGTCAGAATCGCTTATACATTTTCAAGCACGGGGTAAAACGCTATTCCAGAAACCTCTGTCTTGGGGCACGCGATTTTTACTTTGTTCCACGTTTTGCTGTTCTCTCATCCTTCTTGTGTGCCTGTATGGCACAGGTCTTTTACTCGTTTATTATTCCAGTAGTAAGCAAAAGAGCGATTGTCAGGCAGGCGCATACAGTCGTCCCGTGCGAAGTTAGGATTTGATCGCCTTTCTGAACATCATGTTCGAGGGTGTTCCACTTCAGCCTCATTATGTCGCATTTTATTTTCGACATAGTTGAAGGATTAAAGCTTCACTGGTGAAAGCTGGCCATTAAAAAGCGCGTCGTATCATATAAATAGTGTTCATGAACAGTCACTGTTGTTAGATCTCATGTCATAAAAGCATCAAATCTATTACTCGACCTGGCACGTTCCATTGAGAGTGATCATGGATTAAAAAATTTTGCGCAAACGTTCTTCACTCGTACATCCTCAAGCAACACACATTGAACTACTGCTTAAAATTGTCGGTGCAAAGGTGATGGAAGTGTGGGGTCGCAACCACCAGAGCGTGCGCACTTAATCGATAGATGGCCACAAGCCTAAAAAGGAGATAGTGTCTGGTACGCATGCCTACTATGACGAGAGCGGAAATTGGATTTTTGGAGACCTTGAGATTCAAGTTCAACATCCATTAAGAGTACCACGTTGCTGGCATCAAGTAGAAAGTGACATTTTCAAAGCGTCAGTTTTTAACGAAGCATTATAGACATAGCAATGGGTTTCTGCAAGTGCATATTTCTTTCGTGGTGATTTTCTTTTAACAACTATAATGCGACATCGCATGCATTTTCTAAGCGTATATATCATTCGGCAATTAAACATTATCATAAATAAATTAAGCAGTTTTTTCCAAAGGTACCTACGTCGTGCTGGTCAAGGAGGAGCATTTTCAGAGATGGCAACTGATGCGCCAAATCTCGCTACCGAAAACTGGGGCCTCAATATGGAGATATGCGATTTTATTAACAACACAGCTGAGGGGTTCGTCTTTTTTCGCTATTCTGCTTCCTTCTTTTCACATGTTATAGACATCCATCGATACTGTTCATCAGTGATTCCTTTGTTCCATGTCTTTTTGAGATTGTTGAAAGACAGTGCATTCAGAGGTCGAGATGCGATTCGTGCAATTCGTAAACGCCTGCATACGCAAATATCGAAGAATAACGCGATTGTGAGTTACACGTTGACGGTTTTGGAAACATGCGTAAAGAATTGCGATATACGATTCCATGAGCTTGTCTGCCAAAAGGATTTCATCAACGAGCTGGTCAAACTTATTGGGCCCAAATTCGACGCACCACAGATAATCCAGGAAAGGGTACTGAGTTTAATTCAGGTATGTTTGCTGTAAATAGGCGGCGTTCAGTTCGATAAGCGCGCGACATTTCAACGAGTTCATTGTGGAGCATGTAATTTTGCTGCACTGCCAATAAGCAGTCCGCGCGCGCTTTCCCGGAAACAATCTTTGCGGTGTCTTAGAACATCTCTTGTTTTACTGCGTAAGTTGAAACAGCGTTAAGTTGAAAGCGTAAGTTGAAACAGTCTTTGCATGCAAATTGATGCTCCTACGGCAGTCAGGTTAGCTGCATTGGGTTGATCGAAAGCTGAAATAAAGTTGCTTTCAGTCTAGAAGTCTTGAAATGAGAGGTAGCACAATTTTTGGTCCACTCCATAAAGCCGATTTGCATTACTATATAATCGTACACGATGGCGATCGGTGAAGTTGGCTGATAATCACCGGAACATTTGTTTTCCAAGCTTCATCCCTTACAAAACTACGGAGAACTTTGCATTTCTTATGCGACAGAATTGTAGCTAATATGAAAATAGCTGTACTCAGCTTAGTTAGGCAGTAGTGTTTCATCTTCCAACGTTTTGCTGACATCACATGTGAGTTACAGTCGTGGAGCGACGCCTTCCGAGGTGATCCACGTTTGCAAGGTGTTTGCCAGGTCTACGATGAACTGAAAGCGAAAGGTGTGGAGTTTCCAATGACTGATTTCGATACGATGGCTCCTATTATAACTCCAAAAAGGGTGAGTTGCTTGTTTCATCGGTCATATAAACTTAGTGGATTGTGATGCAGCCATGGGTTGTGATAGAGTAGCTGATACGTGCTGCTTAGCAATGAAGTGTGCGAAGCGAATGGGTCGCGTGTGACTACGGTGCTATTAAGGACATTCATGCTTGTTTGCGAAGAATCATGCATCATTTGACCTACATAATACTTATATCTTCGGAGATCTACTAGCAGGGAGTGTTCATGAGATCTGTGATAGTCGTCGTGTTGTGTTCGCTTCCTATATTTGTCCGTTTTTTTCCATCTAATTTGGCCTGCTTTTGAGTAACACTGTTATGCAGTTATTGACTTCTTTGATGCTTCGAGAGGGTGCATTTGCAAATGGCATGAGAAAGTATTCTTATTTTGAGTTTTCATGGACGCACGTGAATTACTTTGCTATTGCGGTTTCGAACTTTTTGTCCATTTAGGTGACTCATCATAGTATTTTGAGCTTGATAAGTGTTAAGCTTCTTTAGGCGCATGACTGCACGTGTCCCACTCATCTTTCTTCTTCTCCCGTCCAGCAATCAGATGGTGCGCTCTTTTAGTTCTCAAATGAATATGAAATTGGCTTATTTTTTCTTTTCTTATTCTTCCAAGCAACTGTTACTATTCGCACATTTTGTGGTTTTCTGTTGTTTTTATCGATTGGTGTTCGGTGTTGTTAGTGACGTGTTGTTTTGTATTCAGACAGTATTCCCACCGCCTGAACAAGCAAGTCACAATTATTCGGCTGCAGGACCACCTCCACCGCAAGTTGGCATGCCGGTAATGTCGTTGTGTTTATAGCTTCATACAGCTGGATGCAATGCATCGAGCCGTTTCATTTTCATTGTTAGAGCGTATCGATGTCGTTCCAGTATTATTGTAGAAAAACTGCCGAGGGCTAGTTTTTTAGCGTTCTCATCTTTATTTGTCTTTATTGGACAAAGCACATGAGCGTTGCCAAAATGAGTATATTAATCATAACCGTCTCGGAAATAAGTGCATTGGTTCGTCTTTTCAAAATTAAGGGACTGTTACATTTGACTCGTATGTAGCGAATAGAAAATATCTTGACGGCTGTCAATTCTTCCGTGCCCGTCTGAATTTTTTTTTTAATTTCAAGAGAGGGCTCAGGCGTGAGTGAAGCATTATGCATATATATATATATATATATATATATATATATATATATATATATATATATATATATATATATATATATATATATATATGCGGTAGCTCGATGGTAGCTTTTGCAATTAGATGGCGAAAAAAAGTATCTGGAAGGTGCTTTTCTTCAAACTTGCACCTCCCCATAACATTTGTTCACTGTATCGTTTTTCAGTCGAAGTGAAAAGCATTAAATCATTGTCCAACTTTTCCTTTTTTGTTTATTTTTAAGTTAAGTAGAGTACTTTTCTTGGAAAGCGTTTATTTGGATGTTTGAGGTTCAAATCAGCGATCAGTGGAGACGAGTGAACAGCTAATAATGTTTCGGTTTTTTCTCTAAACTGTATCGCCTTGCAGAACCCAGGCACTTATCAATTCGTCGATCCATCACATCCAGTTCAACCGACTCCCGAGCAGCTGGAAAAGTTGCGCAAGGAGTTGGATATCGTTAATAACAATCTTAAGGTACTTAGTCTGCAGTTATTTTCAGCTGGCCGCTTCTCTTTTTTTCATATTTTTGGCAGTAACAGGATTGCTGACAAGTTCTTGCTGCATCTGCGAGCAATTTATTATTTCGCTTATCCTGTCATTTGCATTCGGTCACAATAACTGTTAAACCAACGCAGTGAATTTGGATGGATGGGAAATGAGGGGGGAATATTATTAACACTGCCCGAATCCAAAAAAAAAAAAGAAACTGCATGGTCATTGTTAAACTTGCAATATGTTTTCCAGTGTATTTTTGTTGCAGTATTTGCACAAAACGCTTGGAAGCTGAGCGAAGATGCTTCCATGCTTTTCATTCTGAGAGGAATTTAGTTTAATCGAGGTTGTGTGACCAGTTCCAGTAAGAGCGTTTCTGTGCAAAAACCAGTAGGTCTGTCTCCTTCGTGTACCTCGAGTCGCTCAGTTAACACCTCTGTTGATTGACACGACACCATTTGGAACCGATTTCCTTCATTTTGCACAGTGTTTCTGAAAGCAGGGTTCTGCATTAGGTGATGTTGTTCGTAATACTGACTGAAATAAATATTCAGTAAGTGCTTCGATTGCAACCCGTGGAGGACGTCTAGTAAAACATTGATTTCTGTAGAGCGTTTGTGCAGAGCGGATGCTGAGCAAACTTTGAGGTTCTGCGGGAAATGTTGTCGGAATTGGCGCCCGGCAAGGAGAATCCCGACGATATACAGCTGCTCACTGAGCTGCACGATACGTGTGTGCAGATGCAGGCACGTATCCGTGATCTTATACGTGCCATCGCTTCCGAGCAAGTCACTAGTAAGCAGCTTTTTAGTATTTGTAAGCTTTAAACACGACGAATAGCTCATAATGAGATTTCTCTGGGGATTTATGTCAGACTTTAAAAAGGAGTTTTTTCGGATCGTACTGCCACCACTATTAATTATCCGAGCGGCTTATTTGAGATGTCATTACCTTCACTTTGCCGTTGCCGCAGCTTTGTATTTTCTAAATAATTGCCATCTCGCCCGCACATTTTACTCTGTCAAAATGTAGAGCCAGAAATAAGTATCAGGTCTCCTTGCTTTCGCTGTTTTATGATTTCATCCAGTTTTTCCCCGTTATTCGAAATGCCAAGCTGGAGTTCCATCGGAGACGAATTTTTTTAAGGGGGCATTCGACGCACCAAGCTTGAAAATTCACAGGTATGGTACCTTTGGAGGGGAAGGGGGACCATGCATGCGGAGATAATTTTTTTTTCCGTCTCTCAGCACGGAGACGGGACTAAAATCTCGGAGCGAAAGTATTTTTTCACGCACCAGGTGGTTGGGCTCATCAAAGCATGAATCGCGGTCAGATTTCACAAGAGGTGAATTTTGAGCACAGGGGTTTTGTGTCCTTCATTGGTTGTGTTCTTATTCGAAGATATTGAACAACTTTAAAAAGAAAAAAATACATTTTATGCTGCTGTGTATGACACTTTCCAGTTTGTTTTTCAGCGAAATTGTTGCAGGAACATACAGAATAGAGATAAACGAAAGATACAGCTAAAAGTGGAGGCACAGTGTCTGTGTTGGTATCGTTTGTGGTGTTTTTCAACGATAGCCATGCACATCCCTCAAAAAGCAAATTGTGTTTAGCTTCCCTTAGAATATTTTTGGTCCATATAATTTCTTTTCTCGCTATATTCATTTCTGTGATAATAAAGGTGCCACTAATATCTAATATATTCATCGATCCAGGCAAATTTTTCAACGAAATTTTTGATTGGAATATTGTCGAGGATGTTCATTGATTAATCAATATGTCGCAGTTTCTCGATAATTGTGGAAATGTTTAGATGAATTACTGGTGCTGAACGATGAGTTCAACAACGTCTTCGAGAAATACGATCGCTATATGGCAAATCGAACGTCTGAGCAAGCTGCAGCAAGAGGCGAAAGCACGGCGAGTCTGATTGAAATTGAGGATCGATCGTTGAGTCAACAACTGAGCGCACTACAAACTCATGATGCTGTTTCGAGTCATGACAACAAAAAGTCAGTCAGCTATTGAATCACATTACTGGGCAGTGCCGTCCTAATTAGTAAACTGCAGTATAGTCTTGAATGCACTTCGTCTCCTAAATAGAGGCCTTGCCAGCAACTTCGAAAGGGAACTACCTTCCCTCCTCTCTTCTCTTTCCTCTTCCTTCGTGCCTATCCTTGTAAAGCTCAGTTGAATGGTATAGGATAGTGTGTTATTGCTCATATTACCAAAGTGCAGTGATATGATGCTTTCGCTATAAAATTTTCTTAGACTTAATTTTGAGGGGAATAACGGAGTTTTTAAAGCCTCTTCTTAGCTAAAAATGGAAAAATGGTGGTATTGTTAAAAGCTGGTTTCCACGCAAATGAGTAAGCTTGCGATATGAATGCATCCTAATGCGAACCTCCTAGGGTTTATCTTTGATATCATTTGTTGGCAGATTTGTCCATGAGTCTTTGTTTTGCAAAAGCATCACTTATCATGGAAAGCGCTGTTACCGTTATTTACTACTTACCTTTGATATCATTTGTTGTCCATTCTGGCGTGCTTAATTCGCTTGCGCATTATGATGAGAACAACATAGTGCACTATTGAAATTAACAGTTTTATCTTTGAAACGAGCAACTCAACGCGGTCTGATCAGAAATTTCATTTGGCAGGTAAGAAGTGTTCCTACGTGCCTATACGTTTTGGGATTCCCTGCGAAACGTTCCTCAACTTTGCAGGCAGCATTCTGAAAAGTTCACAAAAAAGTTGACTGTTTGCGATGAGTAGATTTCAGATTCTTATATGGGGATTTTGCAAAGGTTTTTTTTTGTAGAGAAGAAAAGCGGATTGCATTTTTGTGTTCAGCACTATAAACAAACCTAGATATCTTGTAGTTCATTCCCAGTGAGAAGAGATTGCACTTCTATCGACCAGTATTATTATCGTACCCAGAGAGAGGTCCATGAACAAACTCAATAATGGCAGTGTTTCATCGTTGTGTACTTTTGGTTCAGAATTTGGAATGGTTTCTTTCAAATTTTAGATAGCTGCCAACCGCCATCTCGGAATGGGTCCTTTCAGCGAACATAGATAGTCATTAATATAATCATAATCAACAAATTATCCTCTTAACTTCCTCACACCAGGTTTTTCTCTGATCTTGCAAAAAAGGTACCCGGCAAAAACATGCATTTTGAGTCAAAAGATTCGCTAAAAATAGAACCAACGGTGGTGCAGTGCCGAGATTTTTTGGTATGGATGATTCCTCAGTTGAAATCATTGGTATTCCATCAGAATGTTGGAACGTTGTCCAGAAACCTGTGCAGTTTTGGTGATGAATGCGACTGCTTCTATACGAAAAAAGACCTGTGACGTTGTGACGCTTCGCTATAGCACCCAAATCAGCTGTTTCCTCACAACTCCTTATCTGCTTTCGACGGCAGCGGTTAATGCTTGTTCTATAAATTCACTACGAGGGGTGCTTTGGATGTGCCAAATTATACTTCTTGAAATTCGCAGTTTGATTTGATGTTGTAGTGCTCTCGATGTAAAAAAAGTATACAGCAGAAAGCGTTTTGAAGGGTGGAAGCCACGTACGCCGATAACTCGACACGTTTGGACCAAACGGAAGCGGGTCTTGCAAAGGCTGCTTTCAATAAGACTGCACCCATCAGCGAGAGAGAAGCTGCTGAAATGGCGCAATGGCTTGAGGCACAAGAGTCGAAAACAACCACAGTATCTGGTGGAGCTGCAAATCCTTCCGGTTTGTGGTTCCCTTTAAACGGAATAAAAGATATGGCTCTTCTACATCTAGAAGAGTTTTTAGCCAAGTGAAGGGGGGAGTTCAAAAACTTTCCTGTTATAGTTAACAGCAGCTATTTAAGGACCTTTATTCCGCAATCACAATATTAAATTTATATTGAGATGCGTTGCTGGCGTTTAACACTCATCGACAATCCGGGTAATGTTTGTGACGTGTGTTTACCGGCGAATTAGAGCTTGATTCATTTAGCGGAACCACGAGGGAATTCAGACTTTTCTGTCTCTATTTGCTAGCAGAACGAAGTATTACTGCCTTCTTTGCAAACGGCAGGGAATACCTGTTGAAATGGGTTTAAGAAAGAGGCATTTCCTTTTCCTATCGCAAAGATGTTTTTCTCTTAAGTGACCGTAGAATATTTGTAATGGGATAGACGAAAGAGAGCGTTAAAACATTCGAATCAGCAAGAGGATTACCTCTCCGAACATTCTTCCTACCTGTGGAGAGAGTACGAAATCCAGAACGCGAATTTGAAAGATACAGGGAAACATACACAATAATTAGTTTTTAACGGAGCAAGCAGGGTAAATCTGGTGGTCGTCCGCCTGTATCTGTCGAAAAGAGCGTAGTAGTGGATGCCAGGTATGAAATGCAGGATCACTTTTTCTCGGTAGTTGTTCGGTGCACTCAGCACATTACTCCTTCTGGGTTCCATTGATATTATGCCAGTGATTCTGCAGCCCCCAAACCTCGCCTGTCGTCATCTCCGAAATGTGTCTGCTGCACCACTTGTAGCACTAAGCTTCATTGTAACCTGATAAAGACTCAATGAAGGTCACGATTCGCGTGACCCTTCGTGATTCCTGACATCATGGTGCAAATAAGAACAGGGAAAGATAGACAAAATACGGCGTACTGCGAGAAGGAAGATTTCTTAGGTGGATTTTGTACGAGGGCCGAAAGGGCCTGTTATCAGTCATCGTAAGTGGGAAGGGGAGGGGAGGACTAGTTTATTTCAAGTCTACAATCGATCGCGGGGTTGAGTTATCTCAAAAGAGATCACTGACGTTTCGGAAACTGATACTGATATTCTGCTCAAGAAACAACGAAGGAATGAAGAACCTTCAACAAAATGGTGCCAAAGTTCATTCGTTCAGTTTTGAAGGCTGCTTGAGTTTCAGGTAAAGAAGGATTGACGGAGAATAAGACCGACCCGAAAGCGGCACTATAAAAGGCTGCTGCGAGCCACATGTTCGGCTGGCATTCCGTGCAAAGCGTTCCGTGCTATACTTGGCTCTGTGTTGTGCTAACTTGTGCTCCTGGTTGCTACATTTCTTTTATTTATTTTTTCAAGTTCTATACGCTAATATTGCTTTCAGATATTGTATATAATAAAATCTATTTGCATCTCTTAGCTCAGTTGAATTGCAGTCATTTTTTTTTTGCTGCCTCTCATAGACAAATTTTCCAGCAAAATGCTCACCATCCCAAGGCCAAAGAATTTGGCGGAAGCTGGGCACCGCCCAATCATTAGTGTAACTGCTGCTAAAGCTGCAGAAACCATAATAAGGCCGACGAAAAAAAGCCTCAAAGGATTCACTGAGCAAAAGCAAGGTGCGTCTTCTCTTTAAGCGTGCAAAACGTTAGTTGCAATGGTTAGCAATGCATCCAAATGGCATGTTGGCATGCTTCAGGACAGTACCATACGCAGAAGAGTCCTGGGGGACCGAGTACGGCTTTAAGGAAGGAGGGATAATTTTCGAAACGCAGTCGCCCATCTGATTCAGGCACACTGTTCTTAGGATGTGGGACCACTTTGTTAGCGTCGTTCAGATCATATCTCATCAAATTTAAGTGAGGTGCCCTAGCCGGTTTTTATTTTCCTTTCACAACATCTCAACCCTGTGATATCGCTGCATCAATGCAACCCGCTTTCCCATCAGGAAATCCTCAGAATGGTTCCGTTTCTAGAAGAGTGGAATAACTTGATGATGCTCTAGATAACGGTGGTGATTAAATAGGCGCCAAGCCGATCACTTCTGTCAACATCATAAGCAATATAAATTTACATCGGCGTTGCTGCTGTCAAGCATCGCACTTGAAATTGCCAAATGCCATCAAAGAAAGATGTTGTGTGTTTATTACGTGTTAATATAAATGTGACTCTTCGATCGATTTGCTTAGATCCTCCTTAATGAATACAATCGAAATAAAGCGATATCGCATTGCAGCAATTCACAGGTAAATTTACATTTGGGTAAAAAAATATCACAGCCGACTGGCGGGACGTCCCTTCTAATAGATGGATTAGAGACGATTTGTGATTGTCACTTCAGCTGGAAACTTCGAATTTAGAACCAATATCAGTTAGCGGGCCATAATTTATCGACATGAATGAGCACGAGATAGGCGCATCGTTTTGAACGCAACAGCGCCTTATTGCGAAATAACTCAGCATTCACTCACGCAGCACATATTAACGCTTCTGCGCGACAACCGCCTCACAAGCAAGAAACGCGCAGGGAAAATTCCATATTCACATTTTAGTGGTCATCTTGCTTACTACCGGACTCATACAAACTTCAATTGGCTTCCGACAAACAAATCGTGCCGTCATATTTTAAAGAGGTTCAAAACACTTTCTGATTAACGCAATCGTACTCTGATTGCTGCTTAACACACGACATCTCTATCCCCTTTCACCAACCTTCAGTCACTCCATTAACGTTGGCAGATTTCGCTAGCGGTTAGAGACATATCACAGCACTATCCACCCATGCACAATGGGTGAAACCATACGAGGCTAAACAACTAGGCAGTGGTGTTCATTTCTGGGCATGAGTGGCTGCAGTTGGTACAGCTACGATGCACGAGCGTATTCGAGTGTGGGTAAACAGCCACCTCCTCGTTGCCAACCGGATTACCGCATGCGGCACATCGTGTGTGGTCGTCTATATTGATCTTCGTGTTGGCACCTTCCCTCAATTCGAACGTCAGATGGCGTAGAGCGACCGACAGAGCCTTGAAAGAGGTCATTTAAGTCATCCTGAGTGGGTCATTATCAGCGACAAAATAATTTGTCAGAGTTACCAGTAAGATTAGAACTGACTGAATTCTCTTTTGCTGCAGTGAAAACATGTCACACACTTGCGTCGAAGCGTTGGGCCTTGCCACATGCTTATGCAGTTCACCAATAATAGTCGAGGGGATCCCATTGCAGTTACTCGAATTCCACTACCTTTTAATAATAAGCCCAACTTCTTTAGCAGTAACTGGGTGCCTTTAGTAAGTTGAGTAAACCTGTGTAATCAGTGCAAAGATTACCGCAGTTTTGAGTTTGTCACAATGAAGTCGATAATCGTAAGTGGAAAGGGCCTTTGAGGCGAATGAAGACAACGTCTGTAGCGGCCAGTCGTCGGGGAATTCGGCGATGATTTCCAGCTCGTCACCCGGTTCATTCATCGACTGAAGCATATTTACAATACGCGATTTGAACTCCGGCTGCGTCCTGAAAGCAAAATAACTTTAATCCATCGAACGATACGGTGCACACTAGAGGTTTTCGAAATTGTTAGGCTACTCACTACCTTAGATAGTGGTAGAGAACCCTTACTACCGATTTTCAAAGTTTTAAGACGACTCCCTTCTCATGTTGTAATAAACTCACAAATCAGCTTCCCGTCTCTTTTCTCTTTACAGCAACCCAACAAACCATTTATTCAAAGGCGACCTTAGCCCATCTAAGCAAACCTGACGTGGCGTTATTTCTTAAACCTCAATGAAACATAGGTACTAAATCGCTGATGCGATCATCGGCCGATTGTGCACTCCCAACCTTATCAGGCCCAAAAGATGATCAACAAGTGATAATCTTCAATTAATATATGAACAATTTGATCGGACCTCAATTCCCACTAAACGCGAATCCTCTCAGCTGAAACACTCTAAAAAATTCCATCATACATAGCGTTTGAATGAATAAAAAAGTGCTCAGCCACTACGGAGCAGCAATCCTCACTGCTATTAGAAAAATCCGACAACAAATATTGCTAAATTCTGAAAATAACCGATCCGCACTCATCCGCATGTCCTTCACCAATAACCTGATTCAGCCATTCGTCACTAATTTGACACAGAAGCACTTAAACCTATGGCAAGAAGTCTCAGTGTCTTGCAGCGCCTACAGCTTACGAAAAACCAAGAAAGATTACCGGAACGTTTTTGAATGTAGCGTCTAAACTGAAGAAAGGTTCTAAACCAAATGTCTTTCGAATGATACAATTAAACAACTCACGTTACGATTTTGAGGTATGACTTCAAAAGAATACAAAACAGACGTTTGTTTTGCGCATTCATATAAAAACAGTAAAGCTCTGCAGCATCGAAGTCACGATAATCATTTAGCAGTGTTTCTAAACATTCTTCGGATGCGCGATCCTGAAAATAATGTGGTGAGAAATCCTCCTCTCAAATAGTTTTTTTTTTTGCGAACAAAATATGAATAATAAAGCATGCAAGGCTTAAGCCGACAATTTCAACGAAAGATGCCTTAAAATATTCCCCAATCTAAACAGCGAAAAACTGTTCATGTCTTTGAGAAAATTCCCAAAAGAGCACATAATCATAACAATATGGTGATAAGATTCTTACCGTGGCAAGTTTTGAGCAAATTTATGGGAAAAAATTACCGTAATAAAGCGCAGAATGCCACTTTTTGAGATAATTTTCCACAAATTCCCTACTGAAATTTGTGTTTCAATAATACCAAGCGCTCAAAACACGCAGCACCTTCCCCTTCAGTAGAATAGTGCTCAAAACACGCACCTTCCCCTTCAGTAGAATAGTTTCTACAATGAAAGCGGGCGAAGCCTTCATCTTCTCAGCCACTTTCTCCTTGTCCATGTAATGCGATTCAAAGAAGATATGCCGCAGACAAGTTCGATACTGCTTAACTTTTTGCAGATTATCATCCTCTTTATTCGGTAATAAGCGAGATACCTCTTCGATGTACAACATCGCCAACTTCGTGTCCAGTTCGGCTATCTAAATGTAGACATCTAAGACATGCCGATGACTTCGTCCTCTGACGCACAGGACGGATGAAAACGCTGGACTGTTGCGGGACTAAGATCATCTGAAGCAACTATTCGTTGTTCTTTTACTTCGCGTTGAACTTACAGGTTTCAGTTTGCTCGCTTATTTTCAACGCAGTTTTTTCTTGCTGTTTCATAACAAACTTTCATTGAGCTCTCACGTGAAATTCAATTTCTTACTGCCTGCTGACTGCTTCGCATATCGCGACGATACAAACGTTTCCCAAAAAGCAGACAGACATCTATGGGCGTCGTGATAGAGTGTGCCATGTACGCAAATATATAAGTGGATAAATATAAGCAAACACATATAAGCACACACCTGTAGCGGCCTCATCCGTTGCAAGTAAAAGATAAGCTCGTCTCGATGAGGCTCAAGATATCTGACGATCTCACAAGGATCCACCTGGATGGGAAGACTTTCCAGAGAACGTACGGTTGACGTTGCGTCAAAGCGGAGAAGAAATTCCAATGAACCCAGAAGAATTTTAACGTCCATTATTCTGAAGCGATGTACATGAGGAATGGCCAACTGCTACGCACCTCCTTTTTAGGGCTCGAGATGGGCCCAATAAGGCTCTACAATGGAAAGAAACAACTTTTAAACCACCCTGGCTTCCTGTTAATTCGTGCAATCTTCTACTCGCGTTCTGTTCTTCCTTCTCTCAGTCCTCCCGGTATACATAGTCAACTCTTTTCTATCCTGTGGTATATGAGCTAAAGTGCATAATCCGATTAATCATCTAATCCTACGAACCTGGAATGCCACACGAATCCCTTAACTTACCTGGTGAAGTTCCTAAGACAGAGTTGGTGAAGATCTGCGTCGAAGCGTCCGACGTCTGACAATTCGCGACATGTTTCGAACGCGTCCTGTGTATTGTCGCATTCGAATGCCACGCTGACGTAAAATCTGAGGCAATTACGGGCGCGCATCCATTCCTTGCAGTCATGCAGCGAACAAGAAAGATCTGATAAAGACTTCTCCTCTAGGAAACAACCATGACGAGATAGTAAACAGACCAAAGCCGTGTCTAAGTCCTGGAACGGGTCGGGTGATTAAAAAAAATTAAGCGGTCGGCATCATCTGCAATTGCTCGGTGCAGATCCCACCACTGGCTGCAGTCTCTCTTCCCATTACCCCTCCCCCATTCAGTTGGAAGTCGCCTGTTCACAGCACTTCACGAAGACACTTTCACAGCTGAACCCAACTGAATACGGAAAACAACTATCCTCCCTAGACAGCGAAGACAACGAGAATCGAAGAATTTTGGCACATACGGACTATTTTCCCGTCATCATAGAACTCCCTTAGCTTGACCATCTTAACATAGAATCCACTGAATAGAAATAATCAGGATAGCTAGCTATTGTGGCTTTATAAAAGAGATGAGTTAAATGTAAAAATTTTCTTAAGGTCAACCTACAAATCCCCAATGGAAAAGCGGTTCTTAATGCTCCCACTTTTCATAAACTTTCATTCGATACTAATAGCTCTATTCGTTTTCAGTTGCACTCCGCAAAGATGCGCTTGGAAGCGCATTGCAATATCATCACATGTCACCGAGTGCTCGTCTGTGTGCCTTAATTCATCAAGACAAAACTCACTGGGTATAATACCTGGCCTACACGAATGTTTTATAAAGCATTTCAAAGTCGATTGTAAAGCTATTCTTCACGGCCGTTTCACGTTTCAATCTCCAAGTGATTCTCTCTCGGCCTCTGGTTGCTTGTGTATAGCATATAAGCTTCTCTCATACCATTTAAATACCGCTCTGCTTAATTGTAGCTTTGCAAAATAATACAGCAGTAAACCATACATGGGCAAAGAGGCAGGATATACCAGTCCCTACCACCTCCCCCCTCTTACCCCTCTCACAAATTGACGGCTATGATAAGGAAAACAGCAAGAAACAAACAGCTTTCTCCCACATCAATGAATGCATCGTGAAAAGTCAGTATCACGACTGCGTTTTAGCAAGCATCCATGGATTCGAATCTCTACCCCCCTCTCTTCGCCACCAAAAGTGCCATCTTTTATACCGAGACAGTAACAATGCTGATCTTAGTGAGGGTTTGTGAATAGTTGCATGCTCCTTTATCAACAGGACGTGGAATTCTATCGACCTAACCAATCGCCGCAAAAGCCTGAATTGAATATACGCGTGATTCTACTAACAAATACTAGTCGTTTCAGGCGATCACTCACAAATGCGCTTCTTCGAGAGTGTGGACGCCCTCCGAAATGCTCCATAAAACCGGTCACTGGCTAACTATGTAGTTCATCGGGATAATACGTATTTGTAATAATCGTATGAACACATGAACCAATGCTTTAAACACCATTAGTCAGTGAACAAAATAGTGAATAAACTGGAGGAAAATATGAGTCCTAGATGAGAGTAGACGATTTGTTATGCTTATCAATATGTTCCTCCGCCCGTTTATTACTGGACTACATCACACCCCCACAATTTAGGAAGCTGAGTAATGAAAGGAAGAAGTACAATTGTACAGACATTCAAATAAGCACCTCAGGTTCTCACTACGCAAAGAAATTTACATGTGTCCTCTGAAAACAGTGCAGCAAAGAATGATACTGCAGGTAGCTCACCCGTTTATATGTCTTCGTCCAGTGGAGATTTCTAACTCGTAGAAGATGCTTCTGAAGGAAATCGAGATGCCTCTCCGATGTCGTATCCACTTCCCCAACGGTTGCCATATTGAAGTCGGCCAATTGAAAGGAGACTAGAGGAAATTCCAAATGACCATAATGGAATATCAGCTGCAAAAATAAGCTATTTTACAATCGATTTATTTTCTTATCTTATTGTGGTGGTGATGAGAGAGATCGAATTTAACTACCCCTCAGTAAAACCCATTCAAGACATGGCATTAGATCAATTAATTTAAAGTGAAAAAGAAACTGCAAGAAAAAACATTGAGTGCCGAGGCTGACAGCTTGCTCATAAAAACAGTGACGAAGTAAAGCAACGAAAAGTAGACGAGCAAAAAGTGAGCCGCAAATAAACGTTGAACAAATATCACTCAACAACTCTAATCGCATGGAAATTGTCATCTTGTCAATTAATTTAAAACATTCAGTTTTGGATTCAAAACTGCCCGAATTTTAGAATTCTGAGTTCAGAATTTGGGAACGAACAAAAAATCAGCTTCAACCAAAAAATTGGAATATAGAACACATTCGAACTTCAATTACGACTGCCAGGCGAAACAATGAAAATATTGTGTTTCATATTTACAAAAAAGTGCTTTTTAACGCAACTATTTGCGACCCAATAAATGAGATCATTCTGAAACAGCAATAACAGAAACGATATAAAATTATTCGACTATCGAAAATAACTACAAAAAAGGAGATTTTATAAGAAACATTAGAAAAGCTAAGCGTTTGCGCTACCAACAAACAGTTGAACACAATTGAGACGGAGCTGGCAAAGCCAGCATTCAGCACGAAAACGAACAAACTTCTCTAGGATCCATTTCAGCGGAAGTTGCCATATCGGAGCACTTTTCGAACTGCTCATTGCGAAAATAGATCATAGCCGCCTCCTGCTTCAATCTATTTAATCTCTGAAAGAAACCTTTTTCTGCATATTAACATAATAAAATTGAAATGTCACGTGCCAAAACGTCGCAAAGAAATATACTATGCATGTCCCAGCAGAAATCGCCTTGAAAAAGATTCTATACGAAGTTGCACCGCCTTTAGAAATTCGCTCGCTGCAAACCGAATAAACATGTCGTTTGGTCCAGTCAGCAAAACCAGTAACATCCTTCGAAGAAAAACAAGTAATCAAATGCATTGCATGCAACAAAAGCACCAATAACAGCTTTTTCAATCCCCAACATTTTCCTTTAAAAAAGACTAATTTCATTACCTTCGTTAGAAATCGTTATTCTCCGACCCGTTTTCAAACTGAATGAAGTTCTTACAAAGGCAAAAGAATGCCTGCTCACTCCCCCCAGTAGCAAAGTTCACGAATGAAGTCAACACGTCCACATATAACTATAGGCGTCGAGCACGCGAAAAAGACGAAACAAAATTCCAGCGAGACAAAAGGGAAGACTTCGCTGGAGATATTGAGGGAAAGGAAACATGGAATTGCCACAGTGTTGTGGGAAGATTCTATGTCTCCTTCCATTGTTTTGATTCTTTCGTGATGTATTTAAACACTTTGAGCCGTATCTTTGGTAGTTTTGCAGATAGGACTAACCTATCGCATAGCTCCGTGCTGCAAGCTTCCTTCCCCACCGCCCTTACCTAATCCCAAATTTGTCATCGAGCTATCGTGACAATAAGCATAACTCTTTTCAAGGAACCGTTGATATGTCATTTGTGCTCGGAAGTCCGAATACGCTGATAAAAACAGTTCACTAAGTATGTGCATTGTTCATTCGAATGTCTAAAGTGTTGACGGTAATCATAAAACTATAAGAACCAATTCTAAACAAATTTGCAAATAAATCTTCCACCATATTATTACGTACAAAAACCTTATGAACGAACACTACGATTTGTTTGGAGTTGACGTAAAATGGCAGTCCTTCCAACTACTACGGGATGCGAAATATCTGCAAGTAGACGCATGCGTTCTTGTGCAAACCTCGTGCAGGCGCAAATTTATCATTACAATTACCTGCGAATGGCCGTAAGTGCAAACAGACAAGAAAACTAAAACAGAACGGAAACGAACCAAAATCTCGGCTTCATCGTAAGAAGCGTTTAGCACACTCTCTTCAGCTAATTTCAACGCATCGTCAATGGAGCTCTGTGTGAGCAACGCTTTGGCCTAAAGAAATACAAGCTTTAAGAAAAACAAGCTTTCAAAGAAGTATACACTGGCGTCAAGATGAAAAGAAATTCACAGTACATGCGAACACATGCGACGGTATTTGACAAGAAATATGAAGCAGTTGTATCGTTCAAGGAGATATAAAGTGGGTATAATCTCTATGGGAAAGTCATACCATGTCCGCAATTCCGAATACTTAATAAGGTTTCAAAAGCCCATTTTATTTAATTTATGCAGGAAAGCAAGAAAATGGGGTATCGCGTATCACTAGCCCAGAATATTTAGGCACGCAAGGCGCATCTGATGTTCTGGTTAAAAACATCCTGAATAACCTATCCCTTACCTACTGCAGACTGTGGTCAGAGAAGCTTATCATTTAAGCTTGGGCAGTAGGTAAGAATACAAAGCATAACCGACTGCATTCAAGGTGCTAATGAGCAAAACCTACTCTCTATCTCCAATCGATCAAGAGAAAGTTCGATCCAGTTTTATACAAGCAGAGAGGACACATCGTTCCAATTTGGTTCTAAATATCTTTTGCTCCAATTACCTGCGAACGGCTGTGAGTGCAAACAGACAAGAACCAAAGGAGATGTTATTACAAAGGAGACATTAGGAACAGCACTTTACGGCATTAACTCATCTGGGCCAAAGAATCAACGCACTCCAGCTCATCTAATGGGCCAAGAAATAAAGTAAGGGCCGCGGTTCTCACTTAAACATACGCACACTCACACAGTCGTAAGTGCACACATGCACAAACACACACGTATATACATATACACATACATGCATGCATACATACATACACGCAAGACAGGTCAGCAGATTCACCGCGGATGATATACGGTTGATAACATTAAACTGTAAGTCAACTGCTTGCAGCTAAGCCAGTGAGACCGACTAAGGCTCTCTCGCGGTAAAAAAATAGGCCCAGTGAGTGACCTCAGCCAGAATTAGAAGGCTGCAGGAAAGAATTTACGCGCTCATGGATTCATTCCAGACTGCACGCCACGGATCGCACACCATAAGCCAAAGACCGCATACCACGCACCAGGTTCCAAACACAGTGCATCATGTGCCGCAGGTCACACGCAGCATACATCACACACCGTCCAAGCGACACCCTGGTCCAAAGAGACTACAAAGGACATCGCGTACTACACGGTAGACACGATGCACCGTGGTCCGTACACTCCATATCATACACCACACACTACACATCATCTACACCACATCTCACACACCATCATACATCGGTGATCGGATGCGGTTTGTAGCACATCGCTCTCGCTGGATCTCATACAGTACACTTCATACACCGCACACCGTCAAAAACACCAAACACACCACAGCATATTGTACCACGTCAGAGATGGACCACACCAAGCCTTACGCACATGCGCACAGATGTCGTAAAATACGCGTCATACACCGGGCATACGCCAGAGTTCAGAGGACCTACCACGCAGGCGCAGCAGACGCGCATACAAGTATACACAGAACATGTAAGAGTTGGAAGAACGAAATGAATGCATTTCATGTGAAAAGCAATAACATCACCTGTTCATTGACCAATAACACTTCCGTCTCCCCGGTCCCCAATACGTCCAGCAAATAACCACTGCATCATAACTTTCTTTAATGTTATTCAAAGACATTGAACACTTTTGCCCAAACCTCTCTTCAACAGTAGTTGGACCTCACGTTCAACAAAGGGAAGGTGATGAACTTAGATGGAACATTGTCGCGGTCGGCCATAAATTGAATACATCACACAGTTAGGAGTTACGTGTAACCATCGTCCAGCACATTCGTCGAGTGGATAAATACTACGTACGATCTCGACCTTCACTAAATGAAAACGACTGAATTCCTAATTGACTCGGCTTGCCCACTCAGAGGAAAGATAAATAAGAGCCACTTACCCTATCAAACCAGGAAATTTCTTCGATGAGAAAAATCTGATTCTTGATGCATAGAACGACGCGACCGGTTACATTACTCACGATGGATCCTTCGATAACGCTCATTCGATGCACTTCTGCCGCCTCATTACACCTAAGAGCAATATCATCAGAACTATAGGTCATATTATAGGCTGCTACCGCAATGGCTGCACAGAAAACATCAAGTCACCACTTCAACTTCTACACAGCATTAGCTTTCTTGACCTGAGCTATTCGCGGATCGCTGGAACTTTTTCCTGCACGCTTTCCATTTGTAGAAAAAAGGTGCAGTTTTCAAAGTCTCATTTGTTGGCGCGCGTTTTAAAATACGAACAGCAAACGAAGCGGAGTTTCATTACAGTAGGCTAGCTAAGCTCTTGCCAGACTGAACATCTTCAATTGGCTAATGCCAAAACTCAGCATCTTTCCTTTCTGTGATTGTTCTGCGTCGTTTTTCTCAAACAAGGGTACCTCAACCTTTGCATCTCTCCCATTTTCAGCAATAAAAAGGTGCTTTTGAAGCGTTTTTATAACTAATATAAATCAAAAGTAGGAACGGGTATATTTTCCGTGCGAAGCAACATTTTTGAGCAATCATCCTTCTTGCAATCGGCTCATTACAATTAGAAGGGAGGGAAGAAAAATTATGGAATAGTTTCTGCAAAAAGACATACTTGAAAACAATGAGTGATGTAGAATTGAGTGCGAAAATATATGGCGAGTGATAGACGGTAGAGACGATCCTATCACTTCCCCAGAACAATGGTGGTCGCGATGAAACGCCGGCAGAAGTTGCAAAAATAGCCAATCCTTGCATACCGCTCACCAAAAACTCCTCCTGAAAACGGCTAATGAGGTTGAAATATCAACCGAAGATAACTCTTAACGGTGATATACTGATAGGCACTTATGGATGTGTTTCACAATCACTGAAAAGTTTGTGGTGATATCAACCTCATCTTCACTTCTTACAAACCCATCGGCTCGGCGTATTTTTTTTTAATATTAAGCTTCACTTCAGGAAACAGTTCTCATTAGCGCATTTAATCGTGATCTCTCGTTGGTCTCTATCATCAGATTCAAATTAAAAATGATATGTGCAATTGGCAGATGAGAAAAGCGCTTTGCAGAAAATAAATAAACATAACTCATACCGTGTCAATGTTGACAATAAGCGGTGTTGTACTAGCGATATCGTACGGGAACAACGAAAGCGTTACGTTGCCGTTTATATTGTAGACGAAATATTCACTTTGAGTCGCATAACAAATGCAATTTCTGCTGTAGCAAATCGCTATCACATTATCGTCGGTGGTTATTCGTTGTCGCACAAATGAATTACGTTCACTTTTCTCGCAAACCAATATTATTCGATTGGAAATGGCAACAGCGATATGCAATGCAAATGGATCTTCTGTTACTGGATTCGTGTTGAGTGCTATGCAAATAACATTGCAAGTCATACCAGCACTTAAAACCTATAAAACAATATTTCAGTGCTGAATGATTGTGCTAGATTCTTCTTGGTACAACAAATGAGGCACTATGCTCTTGCTCTGATGCTGAACATTTGAAAGTTGGAGTGTGTGCTCATTAGACTCAACAACAATCCTATTATATACTTGGCAAGGTTCTAAATTAAAATTTGTAAAACAAGTGTTGCTACAAGGCCGCTCACAGCCTCAAATACAGCGCACTACTGCCTGCGTATTAAACAAGCTGTTAAACCGGTTGTATTACGCGCCCTGTACAACCGGTTATATTAAACAACCTATAAAATCGTTTGCAAAATTGAACCATCTGCTGCTTTTTTGAAGCGTGTAATGACATGCGAAGGATTTCTAGCAGCTAGCGTCGCCTCATATAACTGCAGAAAATTTTTTATTTTTCCCAATAGCCGCCAAATACCTGAAGGAAATACTGGTAATTTAAGTACAACTTCCCCTCCCCCAGCGTCCTCGAAAAATTGGTGATCGTCGATAAATAATACAGGCTGCTGGCAATTTCTGACGAATCGCACAGCCAGCGCTATGGGTTAGAATTTAATATGCTGAGAGGAAAAATTTGAAACCGACACTTATGGCTCTTTTCGCAACGGCTAATCGACTAGCCTCCAGGACAACATGAGATGGGAAAAAAGGATAGGTGGGTCGATAAGCACACCTAAAAATGAACGCAAAAAAAAAAACGAAAGGCAACCTGTAGTGAGTTAATATCGACATAGAAAATCTTTGACGCAGACACCACGATCAGGCATTCCACAGCTGATGCAGCAAGCAACTGCGTAATGGCCGACTTCTGAAGGAAAAATTATAGCAAGTAATGCGACCATCGAATGCAAATGCACAACAAAAAAACGAAAACCTTGCGCAAACAAGAACGAGGAACTTCTTATACTTGAGGCTCAGCCCTACCTCGGGCTCATCTGGTTAAACTATACTGCGAAAACTTTTTATTAGCATGATAACAAACGCTATGCAATCTCACATTGAGAGCTCTGCTGAATGCAGCTATGCAGCAGATACGTACAATTTGAGTAGAGGGAACATTCCTTTTCACAGCTGTCTAAACGCCGTCTGATGATTAGTAAAAGGTTCATCCGCCGACAACAATGAACCCCTCATGTCTTGTTTGTCCGGCGAGTGCTATATAGCTGGGCTACCGCAGTTTGGCTCGATGGATCCCGGTTAGACTCATTCTTATCCAGTTCTCGAATGACTAGTAAATTACAGCTGCTCACAACACACTTGGCCATTACAAGAGCACATCGCCGACTGCAGCTGTACAAGCTCGACAAAGAGCGGCTATATCCACTTCACTATTTATTACCTAACTGTACATTCACTCAAGCCACAAATGCGAAAAGTAAAACAGCAAAGGTTGTCTTCCCAGCTGATCACAAAATGAGGAATTTGCATGTATAGTGAGCCTTACTGTAATAATGATTATTTCCACCGAATTTAGTTAACCAGTTTCATCAAAAACATAATTTACCGCTTTGTCCGACAACCGGAAAGCCGTACCCTTTTGCCTAGGTAGCTAAATATAACATCGCCGCCCTTTGAATATGCAAAAAACTGTTACTTGCAGAGCACTGAGGCTCTGCATCGTCACATATGGAATCTAGACACTTTCATAACACCCAACCTCTTTTGGAGAGGTTATATGCTGTTTCAAATCTGCGAATCTAGCAATAAAAAAGAAGGTACTGTGGATAAGCTCAAATGCAAGTAGAATAAATACAATGATGATAAATTAAAGGTTCATTTTGATGAAATCTTTTATCGACTCCTAACGAAAACGTGAACAGGAAAAACTGCAAAAGTTTCCAGTGGGAAGAAACAATCATATAAGAGTTGGGTAATGGTGCGAAAGGGATGTAAGACAGGGAAGAAGAAAGATAAGAATTACTGCCACTGGTATTGACATCATTATTACTGTTATTAATATTATCACTGCTATCAATACTTTTGTTGCCATTACTAGTCCTACGGCTTGCTAGTGCTATTACTGTTGTTACTGCTACCACTACTAATATTGTTATCAATATTATTATCCCTATTTATAACATCACTGCTGCAGCCTGATAGGCGTCATAGGAGCGTTCAGGGATACCGTCGAGATCTGAGACTTACCGTCGGAAGCTGCATGACATCACGCACTTCGGTGTCCTCATGTTCTTGAAGTTCGAGGCGAACGATATTCCCATGTGTGGTGCCAAAATATAAAAAGTTCGAGCAACCATCCACACATACAACCTGGAAACTGCAACTGCATCATTTCAAGTCATGGCTTCACAAAGATCGTCGAAGATAAACTATGTTGTTGAATCCTAAATTTATTAGAGTTTGAAATCCAAAGACAAATCAAACAACGGCAGTACATCGCAAATGAAGGTGAACAAAAAAACACTGCCGATAAAACACTAAGAACACAGATCTTACAAAGATGTTTAGGTGATCACCTCTTCCTTTATACCTCTGCCATTTTCATCCCCCTTGGTGCCATTGTATAATTCATTGAGGCCATAGTCGACTGCAAAATGCAGAAGGAACAAAGCAATTCAAGCTAATTAGTCGAGCAAATGAAATGTTTAGAAAAATATGCATTGGTACCTGCTCATTGGATGCCATACATTGCGCTGCAACAAACTTCACTCCCTTTAGTCGGAAAGGATCGGTGGCCATCTTTCGGCACAGCCGATTCCGAGACACGACAAGGTCTGTCACTGAAATCACGGAAGCCAACAGATGCGGCACACACAGCTGCACTCATTCATCTGAGCGATTTCTTACAAAGGCATTATTGCCTTCAATAAAAGCCGATATGATTATTTATGCAAATTCAAGACCGCTAAAATGTTCTTACAATCCATCATTGTATTGCAGGGAAGGCCATTTTAACTGCTCAATCGATCGAACATGCTCCATTTCTGTAACTGAATTTACAGCAACAGAATGACTTTAAATCCTTGCTTTTTTATGCACATCTGCACTTGCAAAGCGTATTGAGGCATCGTCACGTCTTTGGTATGTCTAACATTGTCAACTTAGAGACCATTAAACTGGCGTCTTATGTCTGTCTATTACCACCGACTTAGAAACCACTAAAGGTGTGCTTTTCGTTTTTTATTATTTTTTTTTTTTTGCGATCTGATAGATGCAAAATGAAAAAAGTGGGATCGGGTGCACATATTTTTCATCTTCAAATATCCATAACTTCATTCGAAGAAGACGGATCAATGCGAAATATGGTATAGAAGTTCAACCTATAGCGTACATCACAAAAACCATAACTTCGAAGGTTCTCCAACTGAGATCATCAGACAGACAGACAAACAGAGACTGGCGCACACGTCACCGCCACAACGCGCTTTGGCTGAGCAAATTTGCAGAACGAATCTTTTTCGGCGTACTTTCCGACATGTTTTTCATGGTAATTCATACGTTGCGGTCACGTTCACGCTAGGCACGGAAAATTGCAGGCTTTTAGCATTTTCTTTATAACCCGAATATCCAAGTCATTACATCACATAAAAAGGATTATACAGCAGGTGCGTTATTACAGCAGACTTGGCGAACATTGTGACGACGTTTGATCGAAATCATCGCATTACTTCTTCACTTGACCATCTTTGCGTCCCTATACTTCCACACTATATGGACATAAAATGACGCTTTCTCTAGCCTCATCGATCACCAATCCTTTCAGCAATACACAAGGCCAAGAAACCCATTTTATGAGAAGAGTAACACCCACGCGGAAACATAGCAAGAGAGGAGATGCGTCTCCAACAGTTCTAGGACAAGCTGGATCCAAATTAAACTATAGCGCCTGTAAAAATTTCAGATTAATTTTGATCTCGGACATTTTGAAGTAAACCGGAATGGGACATTGGATAAATTCATTTAATCGCCATCTCCAGGTCATCATCTAGGCGAGTATGAGGTTAATTTAAAAAAAAAAAAAAAAAAAGAAGAACCGTTCTCTTAAGCAAAGATGCAAAAATTAACATCAATGTAGAAAAAGGAAACGTAAGTCAATCAACTCGTTCAAAGCAATTCTTTCTAAAGGAAGGAAATAAAGGTACAATCCTCGTTAAGTGCAATGGATATGAAACATCCGATGAAAGAGGGATTTGCTCGGCTACGATTGCGTGATTTGCTGACGCCATCGGAAACAATTGCGTAGAAGCATAACCAAAATCATACCAACCGCTTTACTTTTAAAATATGACAGAAGTTTTTCATACAACCGTATCGTTTCATAAGTCGAATGTGTGCAACTATTTATTGAATGAAATCTGGCATTCAGAGAAGAGATATAAGTTTAAACAAACATAATTCATAGAAGCAAACATAGCGAAACTAGAATCGCCTGCGATTATTCAGTTGGAAATTTTAACCAGATGCATTAGCCCTATTCCCCTTCAACTTCCTCCTCTCCCCCCTCACCCCATTATTTACACAAATAGTCCCTATATGTACCATCTAAATCTCGAATCTATACTAAATGTAAAACCAGCATAGGTCAACGCTTCACAACGTATTTCTGTGCGAGCGGATGGGGGGATCCGTAAAATCTAGTCTTGATCGTCGAGCCAGATTTCACCCAGACTCATAAGTGGTTGAAGAAAAAAGAAGGGAAAGCCAGAGCAACAATAAAAACAAGTTAAGAATAAATTAATACTATAACAACAGCTGAAGCAGACCAGAAACAACAGAAACGAGACCCATTGAAAGAAAGATTCATGGAATGTGTTTGATAAAAATATGCTGACTTGGAGGAATTGAAAACAAAGCAATCGAGACAATTCAAAGAATATATGCTGCAAAGAAAATATTCAATGATAGATGAAAAAAAAAAACATTCATTCTAATCTAATGAAGTGCATCAGATAATAAACAAAGAATCTAACCAGTAACTATCACCAGTGAATGAACTGACTAGCATTCAAATAATTTTTAGAAATAGAATAGAGCAAAACAAACCACCGAAGAATGTAGAGCAATAGATGTGTTACCATTAAAACATTAGAGCCATTTTTTCACGTTTACACCGAATTGACCCCAAGATCATTAGGAGATTTGCTCTCTTTTATTCACCCCGACTGATGACCACCTCTCCTTTCTGAATGCCGCTTTATACAACGCTAAAATCAGACCGACCCATTACAGTCAATATTTTAAATTGTTTCACTTTTTGTGACCAAAATTGTCTGAAATCTCGGGACCAGCCTTCCTTTACCTCTTTTTGCTTCATCTATTACCGCGAAAGATGGCTCCGACGGAAATCACACTTAGCACATAACATGATATAAAATACAGATAAGTCGGTCCAGGAAACAGCTTTCTGAAAGACCTGAAAGAAACTAAGATTCTAGAAGGGCATAAATACGAAAAAAAAAAGAGGCGCACGTTCAGTCCCGTGTCAATGAGTGAGGATAGACGTTGCAACACACAGCAAAAATATATCTTCTACTAATGAACTAAACTGCACGAAACAACTGTTTCCTCTTCATAATAACATCGTTGTCCACTTAACTTTAAAACACTTTTTTTTCTAAAATTTCTGGTAAATAAGTTCAAATCTGAACAGTGCCAGCCAGTTATGTATGCCCATAACTTGGTGGACAAGTCTGTTGGCAAAATTCTCTCACCTATTCCCATCTCAGCACATAAGATAAACCCCTTTTATTTTTTCAAACCATTCTCTCCACCGAAATAAGCTGAAAAGAGGCAAACTTCGACTAGGATCATCACCGAAATTCGGAAGAAATAAAATTGTGCTCGAAATACGATCAACCGAGACGGCGTTAAGCGTTGCCAGATAGACGGCCAGCATGTGGAGAAAAAATTGGATATAAAAATATAAGTAACATGGTCAAGGATGCTTTCAAATACGTAGTGAGCCTAATTTCTAAGAACGATGCAAAACGTTTCTGCATTTGCTGATATCATGTCCGCAAACTGCCTTTTTAAAATATTCAAAATTTGACTAATTGATATGAAGCATCTGTCAACAAATTTGCTGATGCCTATATATGCCTACATAACGATACCCACGCTACAAATAAATCAACCTCCTGTCGGTAGTCTAAATGTCGTCATATGGCACAACGGTGGTGACGTGGCGAATTCCGCTTCCAAGGATACAGATATCGAGAGTGAAGCAGACTCTAGACGTTAACTCGAGCTTGATATCTATGAAAGGAACTCAAACGGCCCATTCATTGGAATAGAAGCGCACAACCAAAGAAATAATGTCAGATAAAGGTGAAGGTCTCAAAGCAATCTATCTCATCCACAGTCACGGCTTTCAATTCTATTGCAGCATTCACTTGCTATCGAAGACGTCAACCAGAGCAGCTCGTCTGGGCCGTACAGACTAGCTGTTGCTGGCGTGTTTGGCAATACCTCTCAAAATAATAATCAAGACTAAAAACGACGGTCAATGCAGATGAAAAACGGATTATCGTTTTGCAGGGAGCAATTGGGCATAACGCTTAGGTCTGTTGCAAGACAAAACTTCAGAACATGCAGCCTACGTAGCATACCCTTTCGAAGTAATATGCGGCGTTGCAGTAAGATGCAAGTAGAAGTGAACTACAAGATGAGGAAGATATGCTACTCTGGCTAGTTCTCATTCGCCAGTGGCACTCGACTGAGAAGCATCAAAGCTTTCAGAAATGATTTCTGCTAGCGATGCGCCATGCCTCACCTGGAAGCTTTTGCTAATGGCGTTCTCAACTAGTGTTTTTTGTTGGCGCCTTCACGGCCATCCTTGCACCAAAAAGATCGTGCTAAGCTGTCCCTGTTAGCAAAACATCGACGCAAAGCGTCTTAAAGCCAAAACATCCTGACTCGCTTGCCAAGACAGTTGTGCTAAAATGATCGAAATAAAAACAACAAAACCAAGCAGAAGAGAGGATAGAGGAACAGGGAGTACCTAACAACAATGCTATTACCATGAGACAGCGAGATGCCTTGGATAATTTCTTGCAAGAAGCAATAACGATAAATTTTGTCGTCTGCCTAAATAATGAAAATAAATGAAAGCCAACATGCCATTTATTTTCATCATCTTCATAAACTTACTTTCGTCCACATTCATTGAGTGGACGAAAGTGAAGTAAAAGAATGGGAGGCAGAATTTAGCCTCTGTTGTTGTTGCATGAAAGACCACGAATGCAAAATGGACTCATGCAACATTTCCTTCAAGCCAATTCAGAAATCACAGCCGAGTTCACATGTACACCACTTACACATCTTTATAAAAGGAAACCATCTTCGTATGTGATGTGAACAAAATGCCACAACGAATATGAATCCCTGTGAGACCACCTAAAGATTGCTTACAAGTAGATTATTCCATATGCAGGCTGCCTGGCATCGTCAAACGATACAAAAACGAAGAATTGTGACGCTCTGAAAACCTAGCATTCAGACATTCGTGCAAAAAAAAATGCCCAAGATTTGAAGACAAACAGCGAACTCACTCAGTCAATTGGTCTGAATTGTCAAACATGAGATACGCGTAATTCACCTGAACCGAAATATTGCAACGTACAGATCTGGAGATATAAGCCACGACGATGTGGATGAATAAACCACATGGTTGGCATGTTACGTTTAATACCCGAGACGAAAACATGCGGGAAAGATCAACAGCTGAAAGGAAGACCACAATGAAAAAAAAAGTAGAGATGAACCCAATAAGAGGCTCCAGTCAAAAGGCGTCCTTCATTTGGTGAAAAGGCCGCACCGCAAGGTCGACTGGAAGCTCCAAATGATACTTGTGGAGGCGCTCAAGAAGCTCGTAACAATCTTCGCAGCCTGCAATCATCCACGGTTTTCAAAAAGAATGGACACATATCAAGCTCGACAGTCTTTGTTAAATGCTTCTCAGTTTAGGTTTCGTTGAGGTAAACCTTAGAGTTTGATGCAATCGGAATGGATTCTATCAGCTCAGTAACTCGCCTACCTCAAATCATATAAAAAGAAACTGACTTTTTGGGGGAAACAGACGCTATGTCCTAGACAACGATTTTTTAGAGAGAGAAAAAAGCTGTACTTTTTACGTCTATGATGATGGTATTGATGCAGATTGCAAATTTCAAAAGCAAATTTTTGAAAGACTCGCAATTGGCCTTCCAAAAAATAAAAGGTTTTTTTCTACTCTCGACGATATTCTTTCGTTGCTTGATTCAGTTAAGCGTGCCCCCAATTCGATATCCGAGAATAAATTAAAAATGAATCACACAACGTGACGTTCATATGAAGAATGCAACAAGTAGAGTATAAAACATATTCAAAAATCAGCTCGATGTTTCAACGAAATCACTGAATCTCTCCGATAGACGATAAAAGTGCTTTGACAACTATATTATTTAGTCATCTCAGCAAAAACCAAAAAGAAACAATCGCTGCATAGCACTTCTTTTAGAAACATCGCTGCCCAAATGACATAAGTGTAACCATATTTAATATGTCCGTATTGTGTCAATGATATGCTATACTTTAGAAACGATACGTGACGCGTAAGTTGTATATAAAATCACGTGCACTAAGATAAGTTTACTACAAATCAGTGCTCATTTCTTATACACACCAATCAAGCGTTAATGGCATGGACCAGAGATAATTTCGAAGGTGACTTTAAAACAACAGTCTGATTGATGGGATGCTGGGAGAGGATTTTCGATCAGAGGGAGAGGGGGAAGCTATATGGGTCCCGTCAAAGACCGGAGACTCCGTAACAAACTAAATCTGACGACATTGCGCCCAATCTGTGCCTGAAACAACTGTCAAGCGATGACGCCATCATGCTGCAGAGAAGGCATGAAACTTTATGACGAGTGAGGCGGGAGACCTACCTGTCCTAGCTACATAAGCCCATGGTTGAAAACAACTTTCGACGATCTGTCGCGTTCGGAAGATGATTCTTATCCATGCAGGCAGTTTCTTTTCGTTAAGTGCTGCCGATACGAAAGCTTTCCACATCGCATCCGGGGATCTCTTCAAGCGGCTATGTGTTGCGATGACGTTTTCGATCGTTGATAAAAGGATCTGCAATTATAAAACCACTGTTCTTAAGCAATTATGATAACGATCCGATTTCGTGAGAAGTCAAATGGAAATCCATCCCACATTTAATTTCATACTGAGTACAATACTAGCACTCAGAGGTTGAAGTAGGTGCAAGCCGATATGCCCGAGCCTAAATGTAAGTGCCTATCAAAGCCAACGCCAACAGTTGCAACAAAGCGTAATCAACCATCAGCAATATTTCTGCGGTGCCACATTGCAACTTACAATAGTAAATATAAAAGGTTCTATCGTGTTGTGAAGGTACTGCACTACTAATACTAAGTCACCTCCCAAACTTTCTAATACTCCCTCCCTTCTCGCCACCCCAAAGCCGCTCCTACAAAGATCGATCGACGGTCCTTTCTCAGTTTGCTCTCACCATGGAAAAAGACGGCGCTGCATCGAATTATTTGCCCTCACTAACCTTCTGTCTCGCGATCTTTGAATTCATTTATTTCTTCTCTCATCTTCTCTGACTCAAAAGCAGCAGTTTTCGTAGTTCTATGAAATGCGGCTAAGTGTGTTTACGTAAGGATTTTTTGCTTGGTGTGCTATGACTATGACTCAAAGAGCTGCAAGGATTATCCAGAAAACATCACGTGAAAGAAATAAAGAAGCAAGAGGCCCGAAATCTGCTTTCATTATGTTTCGTTTCCTTAATATACAACAAAGGAGCTGGTCATGCGGTGATCTAGCAACCTGCTTGGATGTAACTGATCGTCCAGCGACCGAATTCAGCTGAAAACTCTGCGATAATTTCCGCACTGGTGCATCACTGAACTCTCTTCCATTCTTCGAGTCGAAATAGTAAACGATCACGTCCCAAACGTGTTCCAACTTGTAAACCGACGATGAAGCTACAAATCTTCATTCCCATAATGCAATGTTATCGAAAAATTTATGGAATTGTTTGCTACCGAGATATAAGACAACCGCAAAAATCCCCAAAACTCCGGCGCTACCGACTCCGCATAGCTTTCGCCTGCTAATCCATCCCACGTAATAATCGCAGCATTGTTTAGCACATAGAATGAATTACACATGCACGGTTTATTACGAAATTGAGGCACACCCAGGAGACTCGGCGGGAAATCAGTAAACAGTCATAAATGAAATCATTCATTCATAAACACATGCCGATAAGCAAGCAACCGTGTTTAATGTACAAGGATCTCCGCTCCTCTTCACTTGAGACTCAGAAAAAAAAAAGAGATTCTGTTCGCTTAATCTCTCTAGCTCATATCGCTCCTATGATTCCACTACCGCTCATGAACTGTGTCTACTCTTCACGAAAGACAGAACTCACAACGTAACGCGTATCGTTGGTGTGAACGTGCTGAAAAGCATCCGAACGGAGTGAATGGAGCGTAAGTTTGGACGACAGTTGTGTTCATGCCGTGCTCGAGCAGATGCCGCAGTGCAGGGCATAATTCTTTACGTACCACCCATACCACCTCTTCCTCGCTCCTTTCAAATACGTCCTTGAAAGAAAACGAAATATGATTGCATTTCCAGTGGTTAGAAGACAAATAAGCAAGTGATTTCAGCATCCGGAAGTTACAGGCTCCAGCATAAAAGCATTTATATGTTATTAGCACAGACAACAAAATGACTGCGCGATACAACAGCTATCATAAACAAAACGAAACAACAATTTGGAGCAATTGGCAAATAATTCACCTGCAACGTTTACCATTCAACAAAAAATATTCTTAAATGCTTCGAATTTCGGCTTTTTTTGAATCGATGATCCACTCGCCCACTCAAAAAATGTAGACTAAGGGAACGCCCAGAGTGGCCGCTTCATGGCAGAAACGGTGAAGGGCAATCACACATGCCATTCCAGGAAAATAAAGTCACATCAAAACTCCAGTGAAAAGTCCCTCCAACGCTGTTGTGGCCGGTCGTCCTCTATACATGCCTCCGTAGATTAAGGCTAAACGCACTCAAGCGAGTTTGCAGCTTCATCTCACCGAATATTAAAACCAATAAATAATGAAGAAACCTCATCAATTGAAGATGATCCCATCGACTGCATACGAGAACGTGGAGACTCGCTGTCGACTGCTAACAGCAAATATTTTTCGCAAACGTTCACTGTCGTGTCCACCGCCAATTCGAGTCTTGCACGGACGTCTCTAAAATATAACAGCATCAACATGCCAAAATTATTGGCGGTGGAGCTGCAACAGTGGCACTACGGGCTGAAAATAAGCGAAAACAGGGAAGATTCCATGCTCAACGAAGTTCAGCAGACAAATAACCGTGCACCAGAAGATCGTCCAGTAGACAGCCAGATGTAAACAGCGAACAATTATTGCATTCATTCATTTCGCTTCGGCGACCAAAAGACCCGACAGGAACATCTTTTGACAGCTACTCAGGGAAAATGGCTTCATCGCAAAACAACCTCATTGCTGACAGGAAAAGAAATGATAGAACAAGAGAGTGAGTTGAGAAGCGTCTCTCAAATAAAAAAGAAGTCAGAGCGGAAGTCAGGCAAAAAACAATGTTGGAATCGTTTCATGCGCACAACAGTTGAAAGATCTGACCGCGATGTGTTCTTGTGTTCTTCACTGCAGAAACTGATCTATCGAAAGAACAAACAAAATTCTGAAGGTTTCGAACATGTTAACTTCCTTCTCTCAATAGTACGGTCTACAAACCGTCCCAATCAAGCTCAGGTATGTCGTTACGACTTAAACACCGACATCTACAGCTCCACTGACCATCGATGGGTAACTTATTGAAGATACGAGTCTTTTTTTTTGTCATTCTGATTCTCGGGTTCCCAGAGATGGTGTATATGCGGAAAAGGCTGACCGCTCAGAGAGCTGTCTCTGATTTAAACCCTAACAAATCGCCCGGAAATGTTTGAAGAAATGCAACCATAAAATTAGTAACGAAGACCTTGTAAGGAAAACCAATACAACAATTTTGAAAGGGTGGAGCGGTCTGCGGACAGCACCCATTATAGGCACAGCACCCTGTACAGATATTTCAGCTTCTTCTTTCATTGCCCCAATAAGCAAGTGACCATTTGTGCAATTTCAACGTCATCTTTAAAACTAGAAGAAGCCTGCCCGTCATCCACGAGAACATCTCAGCAAGAATAAAGTCAAATAGTGAACTTGGAAGAGTCACCTAGCACCATCATTAAGGCATCAAGCAATCAGAAAATTATGCAGCTCAAATAAGCAGCCGTGGAAAATGTGAACGAGCGCCAAGAAAAGACCACATAAGTTAAATACGACTGATGTTATTGTACAATATTGTATCTATGCGATAAATAAATAGATAAACTCGCTACACTACAAAAAAACATCAAAATTCACTTAGAAAACGTAGATTCGAGTGAACCTTTTTAAAGGATTCATCACTCGTTCGACATGGTAGCAACTAACCCATAGTGGTTGCCGCGAAGAGTGTTTTTAAGTTCATTGCGCTCGAATCTGCGACTTCCGCAACCGACCAAGCTCAGCACTGTGTTCCGTTTGGGTCGTGCCACCGGCATGGACGCTATCGACGTGGGCGGTCGCTCAGGTGTTTCAACTTGCAGAAAGCTAACGAAACGCTCCAAATCAACTATCTGAGTTTGCAGCTGTTCCACCAATTGCTCTTTTGCTCTCATCGGATCAACCAACTGCAACTCAAATCGGTGTTTACCAACGTTGCCAATTAAACGATCAAATTATACCATGGGGGCAGCTTACATTAACCCTTAGAATTGCAACAATTCTTGTGCAACGATGGAAAAAGCAATTTGCCGACGTGAAATGTTTCGAACAACGTACCAGCAGCATCCGTTTTTCAGAAAAAAGATTAAACCTGAGAAATTGTTTTTTTATTTATTACCACTCCTCTTTGAAGGAAAATCTACACTCACAAATCCGATGCGTAAAAACATTGAACAGTTATCCCTCTAGAACAACTGTGCTTTTCTTGGTCTGCGATAGATTTAACCTTTTTTTTTTTAAAGAAATGTTCCCGGTTAGCAAATCGACAGAGATATTCAAATTTCCGGAGCCTTCCACTTATTTTCCTTCTACTTTTTGTCTGCAAAGCTACTTCCTTTGGAATTGAAAATTACCTCTAAAACAGGCTCTGCGATATCTCACCTATCGAAGCTTCAGAGACAATATCAAAAAGCATCTTCTCGAAAGTCTTGCTGCTACCAGTGGATTTCTTTAAGGTTGTGACGTTCAAATCTTTTACAAATACTGGCACCCAGCCTATCCAACAGATCACATACTTTGTATATTATTGTTCTACAAAACGATGACGGTCAACTGCACTTGGAAAAACATTCCCTTCTTAGACTTAGTGAAAACAATCCTATAAACGCAACGGATCTTGTTCGCATGCAATTGAACCAAAGGTTCTGATTAATGAAAGAACTGAGTGTTGTAATGTCGAAAGATCTACAACTTAATGGACATATCGAGTTAGTCGCTTTTCCACAACTTAATAGCTATTGTCGTTGGAACTATCGAGAAATATATTAACGCGTATAAACCTCTTCAACTACTCTTTTATTATGCTGGAGCATAGAATGTTTTTCGATAAGGCGGTGCAAGCTCATTTCTTCTAATGGTCGTTTGAAAAGCGTTCTTCCAAATAAATTCAAATTTCGTTCATCGATATCGGATTCATACACTTTGCAAAATTCCATACATTATTTTATGTAACGTGCTGTTTACTTTGAACAAAATGCATCAATAATTTTTTTTCCCTCCATAGGGCGCATTTATTGTCAACCGTTTACTCACCACAATCGAGTTATTTGGCTTTATCTTCTTTACTATTTTAACGACCTATGAACTCCACACTTAACTAGCAGTAGGCCCATTTGTTTTGGGTCAACCATCGTCCCTCTCTATCACAAATCCCCTCCGTGAAGTAGATGTTTCAAGCATTAAAAGAGAAAGAGAAAAAACAAACCTGCTTTAAAGCTTCATCGACTTGTTTCTGCAAATCGCTGTGTGACATTTTATCCAACTCGAGATTCAACTGCATTCGCTCGTGAAGCTTATCCAAAACTGCTTTCTAAAACTGTCTTTATTGATGAAGAAACTTTCACAGAAGAAAAATTAAGTGCCTTTGGACACTCGATAAGATGCAAAAAAATCCGTGTTTCCGATCTTCGAAAGAATTTTCATTATAGGATCGACATAGAATATGAAGTTTCAGCGAAACAACGAGGAAAGTGCAAAATGAACAACGACGCAATTACTATTCAAATAGATAAGTGTGCCAATATATTCTCTCAAGGAGAGATATAGATGATTTCTCCACTTAAAATTATAAGTTTACCTGAGCTAAACAATCGGAAAAATTCTATTCAAAGTAATCGAAATCCACTTCTATCTCGATTCACTACAACGCATTTGATATGTCAACAAGAAACCATTCAAAAATCATTTCTTCCAAGAAGAAAGTTAAGATTTCAAAAAGTTAAGATCACTGATGCTGACGTTACTTAAACTCATGAAGTGAAATACAGCGTTGATCGCAGTCTCCTGAGCGGAATGGCTCTTTGATTCTGATATACAAACTGAGTTACAAATAACAGGTGGTAGATAAGGCGAATAATAGAACTTACTCCACTACTCGAAAATGTAGAAGTTCACATCAAATAAGATTAAAAAATATACGACCTCAACTAAGATCTCCAATCAGGAGAGACAAGTTTAAAGAATGCAGAAAACATGAAAGCTTGTCATTGAATCACATACCGACCAATCGGCGAAGTGGGGACACATGTGATTCTGTTATCTTCACTTTTCTACTATGTGACATGAACGCGACAGCTATACAACACCAAACCACTATAAGTCATCGTTGCATCCACACCATAATCATAGAGCTAATAAATGAAGAAAAAAGGAAAGGAAACCCAAATACTATCAAGACAACACAGACTCAAATAGTTACGAGTTGCTAAGGAGCTAAGAAACCTGAATTTTACTTTCTTCAGGTCGCTGTAAGCTGTAAAGTAATAAGTGGGACATGTCATTGCCGACAGGTTTTTATCATATTGTTTCAGCTCACCGCAACATCAACGCGTAGTGATTCGGGTTTAATGCGAAAGATTGCGGCAAAGACGCCAACTATAAGTTGCTCCTCACAAATCAATAAAGCCTTAAGAATAACCTGCTTAGCAATGAGTTCGTTACTGGGAATGCCACCTTGTCCAGTCTCATAGGCGAACTTTTCCAAATCAGTCAACTGCTCTCTGAGCTGATCAATTAGCTGCATCTGACGCTTCTGATTGTTTAGTATCTCTTCTGATTCGCCATCGGCACTCTCGCGAGCTTTTCGCTGTCGTTTTATCTCGTCCAAATCAGCGCATCCCTTGAACGCGAATTCTTGCAATTCTTTTAGTAGTTTCTGAAATAAAATAGTATTTTAATCAAAAGCGCTAATATCACAATATTTCACCAATGAGACTTCAAGGAACCTTTATAGCAATGGTCGGGATTGGGATCAAAAACCATTATGAAATTAGTGACGCTGTCAACTTCACTGGAAATAAAACAGAAGGGACGTATCCCAAAACAGTGGGTAGAGAACAGCCGGAAACAGTCTCGCCCTACATTGCTAGGGGAACACCCCCATTGCTTTTCTGTTTATCGCTCTACCCACTTCTCTTTTGATGAGATATTTCTTCATTTCACTTGCTTCAGTTTATTTAGAAAAGAACAAATTTCTAAACAAAAAAAAAATAAGCCTGCGGACGGATGCATAGGTACTTCAAGCTGGACAGCAAAAGATATAAATATTGCAATCTGATATAGGACAATGTTGTGAAATTCTATTAGAGAACCTTGAAATGAAACAATGCAAACATGTTAACACAAATAAAAAGAGGCACAACCTAAGTTGCTTCGGTTTCAGGGAAAAATTTGGCAAAGAGCATTCCTGAAGTCTGGATATTTGCGGGCACAATGCGAATATACTGAAGCATGCCACTCCACTTCCAGTATGGGCAGGTCAATAAATTAATCCTTTTTCTCTTAGTGACAATCTGAACAGGAATACACGAGCTAAAGGAAGTAGGATCTTTGCTACGCGTAACATTTGTGATCGTAATGCAAAATTTTCGCATCACCGTGCCCAAATGGCGAAGGCTAATGACCAGGATTCGAATTTCAAGGTAAGCCAAAAATGCTTCTGAAAACAGTTTCATGAAAGCAATAAACAATAAAGGTGAATGATGTGCAATTTCTCAGCAAAAAAAAAAAAGAAAAAAAACTTAAAGAACAGTTTTGGTAGAAGTGCCAAAGTTTTCTATTCTGTTAACCCAGAGAAAGGCCAAGCTCCGATCCTATAAACTCCCTCATCTCTGAATACGCGCTATTACACCGGACGCCTACTCGAATTGCGCAAGTTACTGACACGTTATTACTCATCAAGTTTTCATTGACAGATTTTGCGATGGGTGCTGCTTACTTTCAAGGACCGGTTTTCAAAAACAAAGACTTCAAGAAGGAAACGGGTGTCAACAACAGAAATTGACTTATAAAACGGCAATTTGTTTCATCCTTCAAGGAGTTCTGCTTGTAATGAAATCAATGCGTTGATAATAATATCAACAATACAATTCTATATAAAGAAATTAGTGAGAAGAAAGAAAATAAATGAAAGAAGAACCGACATCTCGATCGCGATCGTCGGCTTGGGCAACCTGCTTCAGGCGAAATTGCACTTGAGCGAAATGAGTGGTCAACGAGAGAAGGGAATTATTCAACCGCTGCTGCTCTTCTTCCAGTTCACGCAAACGACTCATCTCACTGTAAACTCAACATCGATGCATTTCGCACAACAATTCACTCGTCTTCCAACAAAAGCAATGTACCCAATGACATGGCATTTAACATCAAAAAAGCCCCATTGCAGGTCAGATTGTCCGCTGCAAGAAAGAAGTAGGAGGAGGGGACAGGAGAGGATGGGAGGAGGAGCAAATGGCTTCTTCCATATATGGACAAACCTATCCCTTCCCTCTCTTTTATTTATTTTCGGCTTTTAATTCCCGAAGCCGAAAACAGGAAAGTTTTCTAACTGGCGAACGGAAACTCGCAAAGCATGAAAACAGAAGTATATCTGAGCACTTCAACGCATGCAATGAGCTCATTCTCAAAGCAAAGATTTTCTTCTAATTTCTTTTCTCTCGTTCAAAAACATTAAATGCATATTCATAGTAGTTTCGTTGCAAGGAGATCTTATAAGAAAATCTTGAGGCACATAGCATGATCGCATCCTTGGTGACAGAACAGAATACAGAGTAGTCGACCTGTGATGCGAGCCAAGCACCATCATATATACGGCAAGCGGGAAGTAAGATGGCTCATTGGAACCCAAATGAAACGAGATGGATCAATGGAACCGAGGAAGGCAGCTCACTTAACTGTTTCTTCAGGAATCAGGAGAAAGAACATCACTTTGAACATTGTAAATGGTGTACACTGACACTTTGCAGTCATCAAAAACGCGACGAGGTAAATGTAAGGGATGTAGTTTTAAGGGAACTTCTTTTAACTGTTGTGGTTAAGAGGTCAAAGGTTATGCTTATCGTTTTCGAGTATCCCCTCATGGCCGTAACCACTGAAAATTTGCTTCCCATAAGAAGTCACTAGAAAAAATAACCCCTCGTTTGCATAAACTTTTAGTGATCAGCATGAAACTATGTGCTCGAAAGGAAACAAAACAGATAAATAAACGAAATCAAAAGGCACTTGATGAGATGGCGATGACAGAAATCTCCATATTTCGCTTCTCAAAAAAAAACTTCATAGAACGTCATAATAACTTACTCAACAGAATAAGGCTGCTCATCGGATGACTCTCCAATCGGAGCCAATCGTTCATTTTCCACTGATTCATCTGAAACGACTCCACTTAAAAATAAGCCTAAATTATGGATTAGCCCAGCATAATCTTTAAATTAGAAAGATATCAGGACTGCTGCAGAGATACATAACAACTAATCCTTTCAGCAGACTGATATTGTCTCACTCGCTTTTACTAAGTCAATTACACGGCGAACGACTAATCACTGCTTGAATTACGGCAACTAAATTTGAACAAAAAGGTTTCTATACTACTCATAAAAGACAATATACCTATTCGTGACCTAGCTACTTCATACAATCACCGATTTTCGATCTTCCTAGCCCTCCCCCCCCCCCCCTCTGCCATCCCACTCTCCTTTTGCCACGAATAAGAGGAAATTATCGACCCTCCCCTCTTCCCTTTCGTATCGATGGAAGTGCACACTTTTCGAACATCTTTTGGCCAACGAAACCCTGCAAACGGTCTATTTTCTTCATACGACAACAGCTGAGAAGCTAACGCAGCCTCTCATTTAAAAAAAAGGTCTGGTCTCGTGGTAAACCGTGCGCCCATCTGCCATTTGAATGCCTCTCACGCTGTTGTATTACAGCATCCCCCCCCCCCCGTTTCCCTACTTATCATCTCATTGAGAAGTGTTGCAGATCCCCCGCTTAGCGGTATCAAAGTATAGAAAACACTGGCCTTCGTGTTATAATCGTTCCTTCAAGTGGCACTTGGAACAACCACTCGATTCAAAAAAAAGAAACTTTATTTTGAAAACTTTTTTCACGTCAAAATATTTCAGCTTTCCGACGGAATCTATGAGCTGATTGCTTCGAAAGATGAAAATAAAATAGGAAGAAACAAACCGTCTGAGGCAGCAGAAACCGCTCTCCGTTTAGTATTCAAATGTGTCACATCGAAAACAACACTTTCATCCTCCTCTTTCATCATTTTGCCAGTTAAACTTGATTCTGCAAGAACACATCCAACTTTCCCATAATAAATTTCAATAATCAAAATCGTTTTCCATTTTTGCATTTAGAAACGAATAAGCATTTCCTTGACAGCAATACACCTGCCATTTTAGTGTTTCTACTTAGAGGTGAAAATTGGGGTGAAAGTACTCGACTAGAGAAAAAGCACTCTCTCAATCAAGAACGGTGAGAAAGCAAACGAAGAAAAAAGAACGCCACCCCCCGAAAATTCAATACTGACACATAATCGGTGACCGATCACCCCAAAAACGCCTCAAGCAATAATTGTGCAAACACCACTCAGCATTCACTCATAATGGAGTTGTGCCAATAAGTGTGCATCATTACGTTAATGCTTCGATGCACTTTTGCACTGAATCATGAAACAAGGAAGCATCATTCATCTATCCACCGTCGAGAACACAATCAGAGTCATCTTAATTAAACATATTAAATGTATATGCAATTAAATATACGAAAACATGGGAAGTTGGGAAGTTATTCAATAAACTACGGGGCGCTATTTGTATGCGTTTCATATTTTAGCGTACTTTATCTTGAAATTGAATGATTCGCGTTCGCAATGTTAATGTATTGCAGCCGAAACGTCTTATTTTCGAATCAGGATGCCTCTGCAAGTTGCATTAATTCTCGAAAACGGCGCAAGTAAAGGAACGTAGTCTGGGAGGAGGAGGTTTTTCATGTTTGGGCTCAAATTTAGAGTGATTTAGAATTATTTGGCTCTTTCCTTTTTACCATACTTACTTGCCAATGTGATTTAAAAGCAGTTAAGTGTCGTTATCATGGAGCACCTCGCCGGCTAATTGAGATCATTTGAAGGTGTTAAAACTTCCTATTGAGCAACGAAACATCCTGCGTCTTTGATGTAGTTGGATAATGCAGTATGAAAGCAACACCGTAGCAAAAGATCTCTTTTTAACAATCTCTTTCTACTGCTAGAATTATCAGTCCGACATATTGATGCACTGAGAATGCATTCCCCAGCTTATCCACCTCCCCCTACTCCATCCTCTCATTCTACGTAGAGCGACCACAACGCTAGACTAAAGTTTGAATAGCACTAGACTCAGAAGACATCCACGTTAAGGGTTAGACACTGAAAACAAACTATGCTATACGTCTTTGATAGGAAATTTCTTCTTAGTACTTGGAGGACCTGGTTTCTTTTCGGTACTTGGAGGACCTGGTTTCTTTTCGGTACTTGGAGGACCTGGTTTCTTTTCGGTACTTGGAGGACCTGGTTTCTTTTCGGTACTTGGAGGACCTCCTCATCTGCCTACGGTGACAAACCTTACCTAATCGAAAATTGCACGAGAGAGTACGAAAAAGAGAGGGTCAAGTAAAAGTTTTCAGATTTCTTTCTTTAGCCTTAAAGTTGAGATTCTCGAGCTAAAATATTCACTCGCATAAGTTGAGAAGTTGAGCTGTTGCTTATGCGATAAAAAGAGAACTCTTCACATTTCCATCATTTACTCAACCATGCTCTTATCAATTTGCCATTGGCCATCAGTGCGTTCACATCGGCGGGGTTTGGAATCTAGATCGGCACTCGACTCAAGCTCATGCACTGCAACGATGCCGAATCACTCAACAAACTGAGGACAGCCAAAAGCTATATCGAGTAGTTGTATGCTTCAGCTGTATTCATCTGTTGCAGGTAATCCATATAGAAGTAGTTTTACTGTTTTATAGATGGAGGCCTAGCTCGAAATTTGCAGCATGTCGATCTAGATTCACTAATTTCTTTGCAGACTCAGTTGATTCTAGATAGTAGAGAGTTAGTGACTTTATCACATATATATCTAACAAAGTTTAAGTAACGAATTTTTATTTTTGTTTTATTTCTTCGAGGAGGATATGTGCTTTGCATAAATAAAATCCCATCAACATTTCAGTGATCCTTGTTTACGCTGTCAAGCTTACGATCCCTCAAGGAATGTGAAAACTTCATGCTGCAAGTGAACTCAAAGAATTCTTTTCATAAATAAATAAACCTCATCGTTGTAAAAACAGATAAACATCCAAATATCTAAAAAGAAATTTAAATTACAATTTTCTTTCTTTCATCATCGTAGTCATTTACAATTAGAAACGTTGAGAAGTGAGAATAATTGAATAATTATAGGTAAGAAGAAAGGTGAAGTTGAGAACTTAGTGTGCTAATATATGATGCGTAAGGTTATCATAAACTTTGAAGCCAAATATCGTTATATAATATGTTTAATTGTTCATATTTATTGTATGGGATATGTAATAGTTTTCAATGTATCAATGAATAATGCAGATATTCTTTTATTATGGAATCAAGCGAATAGAACGTATCTCAAAGGTGAAACAATTGTAATCAACGATTGTTAAAGTTTTCCATTCGTGGATTCGATGATGATGTTGAAATGCCGATGCAGCGATTGCTTTTTTTTTAATATTCACTCGGTGAAACGCTAAGAAAATTGCACTAATCAATAAATACTTCGCATCATTGTTAAGGAACGTTTTCTCTCATATTAAACGAATCGATATTCCACGACTATTCATGGTGGAACTTGATTCATTCGAACTGGCCTAACATGAGAAATATAGTTATTTATACTTTTCAAGACCAAATTTGGTTATTTCCTTTTCCGATGCGGAATTTCACTTTCGATCTTTTTCACTGAGTTAACCGAACAACTTTTAAACATCACAATAATTGAGTGCTCCCTTTTCTTTGAATCTTCTGATCCAAACCTTAACGAAAGATATTGAATTGCATTTAGTGCAATTCTTTCAGTTTCAACGGTAGCAAATTTAGCTTCGAATTCCACATGGGTGTTCGCAAATGGCTCACTACGGTAACGAGCACAATGAATTTCGCCGGTCGTGTGTTGCGCAAATATTATTGGATCCGGGCAAAGGTGAAGAGCTTGGGAAAATACGGTGAATCTGCGGTGAAGGATGCGGAAATGTTTGTTGATTGTTGTGATTATGATATTCACTACTCTGCTATACTTGTAGAATAAATTATGTTTAATTACACAATTAAATGTCCACTGTATCGTCTTTCATAGTCTGACCTCAGTGACACCTATTCCGTTGTGAATTCCGTGCATTTCGTACACTGTCAATCGTCATGACGACTGTTTCCAATGCGGGAATAAAAACACTTAAGAAGGGAGATGGGAAAATGCGGCAAGGAGGCAGCGAAAACCAAAAGAAAAGAAAAAAAAAGGAGAAAGAAAGTTGCTAAGGGATCTCGTAATCGATCGTTGTGGATTGACGGAGCGTAAAAAGAGGAATCTTAACCGTATGCGGAATTGATGAAATGCCATTTGGATCATCGGGACGTTTGTCATGTATACATCTGGTCATCACACTTGGATATGTCTTGGACATCCTTTCCCCTTCCTCTCCCTCTCTCTTCCCCTCTCTCCTTGTCTTTCGCGGCGTCGAGAAATTCCAGCCGAAAGTAGGGATAGAAGTTTAATGGGCACTTTTCGTGTCTCACAACAGAAGAATCAGAAACCATGCCAAACACTAACGAACTACATCCAGCTTATTCAGGCAAGGAAGGATTTATTATGGATTGATCGTCATAGCTGGATGCTCAAGAAACGTTCTTAAAATGAGTTGGTGATTTACGAATTAAGTGAGAAAACTTCATAAGGAAACAAGAGAGATGTGTGATTTGTTCTGAGGATGCTTCTTTTTATGAGTACTTGACGGGAAATTAAGTGCGATAAAATTTCAGTATGTCGAAAGACAGTGAATTGGACGTAGCGGTCAACGGTTCAGCGAAATGTAATATGCTCATCAGGTTTTTCTTCACTCTTTTCAAGGAGGATGGCGGCCTTCTGTCCGGTTTTCTTTCTAGAACAGCGCATCGACTAAGCCCGATAGAGTCAACATCAGGTGTCCTGTAAGATCATTATCGCACTAAGTAATAAAACCTCACTAAATCCGGATTTTATCCGTTCTTATTTCATCGAGTACAAGGAAACGGCGATTTTTGTTCCTCTGAGTACGATCTTTCAAAGAAGCATTTCTTGTTGTTCACTTGCTTCAAATTTGGAGAGTCACCATTATCACCCCCTCACTGAAAAGCTCTTCATTTACTTTAGTGGAAAATTATCGTTGGATAAGCCTGATATCATCAGTAGGCAAGCTTATGAAAGTTACTATGAAAGAATTAATGCTGCTCACTCATTATAACGATGCACGATGTGGTTTATTACCTGGTGGGTCTGTATCGCTGTTGCTGATTTCATATGTAATTACTGAGTAATTTTATGAAACCAGAAAATCCAGACTGACCTAGTGAATATTGACTGTGTGAAGGGATTCGGTGTTGTAGGTCATCAAGAATTCTTGCACAGACTCTAAACTTATGCAATATCCGGGAGCATATTGAGGTGGCAATTAAGAATATCTCATAAAAAGTGTCGTATATCATGTTATTTTTAAATACGAGTTTCTCTGAAGGTTAGGAGATTCGGTTTTATTACCTGCTGATGAAGGGAACCGTGGTATTGGTGTGAATGTCCATCCAAATTTGTACTTAAATTGCATTCCTGAAAGAAAGAAAAGATTCGAGTAAACTTTAAAAAAATTGCTTCAAAGGCTTTCAAGGTTGCAAAAGACATTTTGCAAGTCTTCAGCTAACATCTTCAGCACTACCGTAAAACGTACATAGTTTCCTATTGACCTAATTTAGACTACTGAACACAGGTGTGGTCCTTTCATCTTGGTGCGGACGTGAAGATTGTTGAAAAGATTCAAGAAAACTTCATTCAGACGGCGTTTCGTAAGTTATTTTTTGGATCCTTATCACTCGACTCTCAGATCCGATCAAAGGTTTTCGATCTAGAGACTTCAAGATACTGCGAGGTGAAATTCGATTTGATTCTGAGTCATAAAACTGTGAGACAGTTTTCAGACAAACCTTCTGGAGGCACTTTTCGTTTGCTGAATAACCTACGTCTAGAACTCATAGTTTACAGCTGAAACGTAAAACGTGCTCCACAAACAGCGTCTTAAACAACTTTCAGTTCAGAGTTATTCATATTTGGAACAGGCTTCCTCGAAACACAGTTGAAAGAGTTTCGCTAGTGGAGAGTCGCGTTAATTCATTCGATTCGAGAGCTCTTTCCGATCTAATCAGTCGACCACCAAAGGTGTCCCTCGTCTTCCCTATTCCTTTTCTCCACTTGACAGGCAAGACTTGCACTCTGAACAATGTGCTCAACAGGTTTCAATTCCGTGCTGTCCCAAGTCGGAATGAGTAACCGGAAAAAGTCGTCCGAGCCAAAAGAGTTGTCTGCATTCATGAAGCGTCTTGTATCCTTTGATTTACCTTCTGCTCGCACCTAATTTTATTCAGCAGTGTTCATTCTCGATCTGGTCACTTCCTATGAGTGCGTTTTAACACTTCCACTTTGATTGATACTGCTGACGTATGTACGCATTCATTTCTACATTAGTTTTCCCACTGCCATATTGCAGTTTCTTTTACTTCTTTGTGAATGAGGAGTGATCCATATTATAGGACGACCCACTGTACCAATCATCAGGATGGTTCACTGCCTTATAAAGGTATTACAGTGATTATATTGACTGCTTTGATGGGCAGGATTGCAAAGGCACATGTCCTACCAAACCATCTGGCGCGTTCTTTTATTTATTGGAAGTTAATATCTCCCAAAAAATTGGACTTTTTATTATGTAATATAAGAGTTGAAATAAGGTCTTTTTTGCTCGGCAGATATGCAAATATGCTTGCTTCTACTCCTGCCTTCATCATGTCTGGTTGCGCCGTTCAGTGATGCTATTAGCTTCGCCGTGTGATCTGCGATAAATTAGGGAACTGCATCATGCGAATACATGTTGAGAACATAGTAATTATTCGCTTCTAAAAGTGTTCAGCACGAATGGATCAGCAACAAGAAGGAATATGCAAATATAGAACGCATGGTGGCATACTTAGTGGCGACGTGGTGTTTTTGAAAAATGGTGTTTTTGCGAGGATTGCTGCATTACTATATTACATTCGATGAAACACGGTTCTAATCGTTATTAGGAACGCTTTAATAACAATATCATTTTGACTGTTGATCCCGTTCTATGCAGCCCTTGTATCCTTAGTGCTTGCTTACTGTGGTATGACCGGGAATTGGGGGGTTGGGGGTGGGGGGAACGAATGGATGCGCTTAAATGTACGCGACGACTATCTTTCAACTTATCGTGTGGTGCATCTGTCATACGCATTCGTTTCGTATTGCACATGAAACACCGGAAAGAAAAAATTGCAGAAGTTGGCTGTATTTCAGTGAGTATTTGTAATGTTTTGCGCATTTCACGTTGTTTTGTATAAACGTTTTCAACGACTTTTATCCGTTGTGTTTAACGTGTATGCAGAAAATAGAAAAAGAGCACTGCCGTATGGCGAGTTCTGGTGCTCCGGCGCCGAATGCGGCATGCACGACCGGAAATGTGACGAAGCAGTTTCTACGGACAAGAACCTATTACCAGCCGCCTTCCACGAATATTCCAGTGCCTTCATCAAACACAAAGCAGTTCTCGCGACTTTGTCTTGGTGGTGAAATCGTTCAAGTGCCATCGGCCATCGTCCAGCAGGTCAGTTGAACTTTATCTTCTACTTTTCATTTGCCTGCTTGTGGAATGTAGAGGGGGAATGGTGGAATCATTGAACGTCGGTGGCTACAAAAGCATTGCGGCTAGAAACTGAAATTTTTGAGAGCAATGGGTTGTTGTCTTTTCTCATGATCCATACGAATTGAATACATTTATTGCATTTCCCAAAAAAAAAAAGGAACGAGGTAGTATGCTACTATTCTTTCCTATTCGCTGGTTGCATTGTCTGGCATTTTCCTGTCATAGGCCTTTTAATTTCAAAGATTAATGTTTTCCAGTATTTTTATGCAAATTTCGAAGGGAAAAGATTAGAAGACTCAAGATGCCTGAAGCTTTAAACAGCAAAGATGAGCTTGTAATGTGACAATTTTGCTCAATCCTCTTCCTCGCCAATATGCCTTAAAAGAGTGCAATCCTTATCTTGCCCAGTGAGAGGAGTACCACAACTCAGACTATAGTACCCGCCAACTTCCGCGACCGAATTCGAAAGGGAACACAATTCATATCCCAATTTTAAGTTCAGAATGCAGCAACTTTTAGAAAACATTGTGAAGAGAAAAGGGATAGAAAAGAAAGGTAGAACAAGAGGGAATCTTGAGATTGCATACTGAAATTTTAAGGATATCAAATTTTCTCTTGCTCTTGCCTTACCTCAGCTTGGAATCGACGTATGCATTTCTCTGCTAGTTCATACATCAGTCAACATTTCAACAAGGGACGAGTTAAGTGTTTTTGCGAAACGACTCTCATTCACGAGAAAGGGATCAGCAAATATTGTGGAAAGTAGATGGTTGCTAAGAAATGAAATCTCGGAGCAATATTTGTTAAAATTGATACTAATTTACTTCTCTTGAGTGTTTTCAGAGTGGCAATTGAGATGAGTATGAAAAAACAAAGAGTAAAACGATGCAAATTGTTAGCGTTAGTTTCTTGTAGAACTATAAACGTTACATATAACAAACTCATTGAAACGGCTGCTATCATGAGAGCTTCACTACTGTCTTGTAAACACACTTCTCTTATAGTTATCGTATATATATATATATATATATATATATATATATATATATATATATATATATATATATATATATATATATATATTTTTTTTAGGTGCAGTTTCATTCTTTTAATTTAAAAATTATTGTGTTATTGCTCTTTATAGGCGTCATTATGGATGCTTCGTATAATGTATCACACTCAAAAATTTCACTTGTGTCCTTGAAATGCGTTTCTATGAGAAATGATGGAAATAGCAAGTTCTGCATCTCTTCTCCCTTCCCCTCTCCTCCCTTGCCTCCCCCTCTCTTCTCTTCCCCTCTCTCCCGCTCCACCGCCGAAAATAGACTTCAGCAAATGCTGTATGCCGCAGAATTTGTTTTGGAGATTATATGATGTCCATTTTCTTCACTATCTAGGAAACTGTTACTGTGTGGTTGCTTCCATTGAGCAATCGATATGTGTGTTAATTGATTCTAACGTCCTTTTCCAGGAAGGATTGTTCCGGGCGGTCGTTACAAAAGAAGCCTACAGGTCATTGAGTGTTGAAGCACAAACTTATTTGAAGGTACATCGTTAAGTATTATTCCTATTTTTATTGACAGTTCGCATAATCCTCTCAGATTTTCATTGATTTTATTGTTGTCTAACACTAAAAAATTCTGCTCATGCTCTTTTCTTTTTCGTTGAAATTTTATAGGTAATTAAAAAAAATGATTTTACCAGGTGAATTGTACAACAGGTATTGATCTCGGCTGGCGACTTGTGGGGAGAGGGAAAGGGATTTGACCTTATAATTCGAACAAGATTGTTAACAGCTCTCCTCCAGCATATTTAATATTTCTTTCACTTCATAAATCTTTGTTGCTAACATCGTTTTCAATTCGTTTTTAAGCGATTCCTGCCGAAATATGAAGGAGCGGAAAAGGAAGAAGAACGAATCCTGGATGCTGTATTCACTGCTGACCCGAATTTTTACTTCGGTAATCCGTTGGGTAAAGTTCACTCAAAAATTCGATGTACGACATCATTTCCTTCATTTTATTTCATCTTCTTGTAGTATTTAAGAATGGGACGATTTTTTTTTAAAGATCTCTCTAAACATGTTCTTGTTTGTGACAGGTTTATAATTTAACAACAGGGATCATCAAAAAAGTAGTAATGGGAAAAGGGGAGGGTTGTGAGGGGAACGATATAAAAGAATAAAAGACCGAAGCGATAAAGAAAGCCTATGAACGAAGCTTTCGAATCCTTTCTATAGTTGAGTTTATTCGACTGTATTCAGTAGTTTAAAAAAAAAAAAATATTATTGCCTATAGTGTTGTTCGATGACTTATTCCACCACAAAGTTTCTGTCCGTGTTATAAGGTGGAATTGTTTAGATCTTGAGCTAATTAAGGATCGATGTTTTTTTTTAGATCAGTAATGTCTTCATCCGGCTTCCACATTGCAGTTGACTTGTCCTAGTTCATATAGGACTTTGAAGAGTAGCATTTATTAAAGCGACCTTTAACTATCATCTTTGTTATGCACTATTATCATTGCTTCCAATTGTTATTGTTTCAGCTTCTAATAAGCAGTTTTCTTATCAGCACTATTTAATTATCGTTGTAGTTATTTATTACTGACTACTATTGTTTGTTCCAACCTATTGTCTTCCCTCCCATCCCCCTCTTTTGTCATCAGAGTATTTACTGCTAACACACAAAAATGTTTCAGGCGCCTTTTTTGCAGATACTATCAGGTAAAAGTTAATCCTCGACGGATCCTGTTAGCAAAATATAGAAAGAAAATTTGAGCACAGCTTTATTAATTGGTTGTCGCAATGGTCGCTTCAGAAGGGGACCATTGTATCAATCGTATCTTATGGTTTAAACCGTTACTGAGGGACTCATTTTTTAGGTGGGTGGTTCAATCCAGAGCGACCATCGGATCAAGTACAACTGCGAGATAATCGCAGAGTATTGTATGACCATTATATCCGATACTATCACATATCGTTACTCAAGAAATTGCTCGTCTCACGTCGAGTAAGTGAATTAAATCTTCTCTTCCTTTTTCACTTCATTTTCCTCCTTTTCCTTTCTTTCTCTTCCTCCTTTCTTCACTTTCCATTGTAGGTTTCTCTTCTTTTTCTTTCCACTAAAATACTCTATAACGTGGTTCATCAGTAAAAGTTAGAGTAATAACCTATCATGACGGTTATCAGGCAATAGAAATCTCTTTTGAAGAGGAATGCCGTAAATGCAAATCGAACACAATAGTGACCGTTACTATGATTTTGATAGTGGCGTAAGAAGTTGGAACGCGTAGTAAGAGAGTTTACATTTTGCTATTCTTTGTGATCGTTTGAAGCAATCATTTCTTTCATCTGAAAGCAATAAAAGTGTTTCCGAGGAAAACTAACTAATCTTGAATACCGAATGCGAAATTCTTATTAAAAGCTTTCTGTTGTGCTGAATTCTCTCCTTTGAACAAAGTTTATTCTGAAAAATTCCACTGTCACTCCTAAGAAAAGCGTTGTAATTGTTCGATGGATTGGTTGAGTTTGATGAAAGATGATTATCCAAAGAAGACATCTTTGTGAATTCTGCTAGATTAAATGCAGTTCAGTGCGTAATGTTATGAAGGATGTCTGCCATCTTCTAAGCAATTCAATATCATTGTTCCCGAATGGTTCTATGTGTTACGTTACGTCGATGTACTAATATGATATACCGTTTGAAGTGCCTAGTGGAACAAGTAACGAACGAGTGATACATTCTGATCGACCAATGAACCAGTAAACCAATGAACCAATAAACCAATAGACCGACTAACCAATTAACCAGTTAAACAATGAACCCATTAACCAGCAAACCAATGATCCAATTAAGCAATGAACCAATGGACCAATAAACCAACGAACCAGTAAACCAATAAATCGATTAACCAATTAATCAATTAACCAGTTAACCATTGAACTAATTAACCAATGAACCAACAACCAATGAACCAAAAACCAATGAACCGGTTAACCACAGTGGTATTTACTTTGCAACAACAGGCTTTCCAATACGGCCTTCTTTCGAAAAAATAAACTGAATTAAATGTGAGTAATTAAAAAATGCGTCTGCAAGGTAACGATTTCACGTCGCCTGAACGCAACGCTGCAGACTTCGAGATTGCGCGCTTCTCTTGGTGTTTTGTGCAGCTGTAATGGTATATCATAGTCTGAAAAAAATATGGGATGGGTTTGAAAGCAGCAGTGCTGGGTTGTTTATAGATTGACTGATCGATGTCTAAGGATGTGGTTCAGAGATTATTTAGGCAATTGATTTTTATTGCTAGATTTTTCAAAGTGATTCTTTCAACCCCTCTTATTTGCAGCAAGAATTTCCCTTACTTCTGGTTATCCCATCAAAGCATTCAGCAGATTTTCTAAATACCCACATATTACCGAATTCCTGCTTTACACAAAAAGTTATGTTTTCTTTAGAAATGAAACAGTAAATTCTTCAAGAACTTTTCGAATAAGCCCAATCCCATCGTTCATGATTTTCCCATTGGACACCTCATACTTCCCGAAGTGGTTGCCATTGATTTTCGTAACGAAAAAAATATTAAGAATTAGCTGATGATTGTGATACACACGTTATTCTATAGGAAGTTATTAGTTCATTTTGATTGTTCTCTTATTTCCACTCGTGAAAAAAAAGTTGAATGTTTATCGTTGTTTCTGGTATTTTTCCGGATATAATTTTTCCGGATATAGTTGAAGTGATTACTGTCGGAGATGATGATAGAGCAAATAATTCATGAAGACCACTGGCCACTCCAACACTTACTATCACTTCTGAGCACTCCGTTGAATTTTTAAGCGATAAGTGAATTTTGTTGCCAAATTTGCATATTCTGCGAACGATTATGAGCAAATGAATATCGATCGTTGAGCATGAATTCCTTATTGTGCAATTCATTGCTTAATTTATTCACGGTCTGTGAATAATATGAGTTTAATGTTTACTTGCTGCAAACATAATTACTTGTTGCTGTTGTTCCAATAGATAAGTTGCATTGCGAAATATCTTAAAAAATATTTCTTCAAAATTACATCTGATATTCTACCCACTTTACGCACAAAAGCTGATGTAAATAGAGCGTATGAAAATTTCGTTGAGATTTGAAATGAGGAGGTGAGTAGTGATCTTCATTTGATGACAACATAATTGAGGTGAAGAGATCAGATTAACTGCAGGTGGTACCACACTTACTCCTAAACTTTAAAACATCATTTATTCTCGTGACACTATTGTTTAGAGTGAACGCAATCAAGTAACACTTTTTTAATTTATATCAGTGCAGTCGTGAATTATAGTTCTAAGCTTCAGTCATACCGCTGAGAATTTACCTTATTTCTAGTGTTTACAGTTTTGTCTGCCCAAGTCTGTCACCGCCGATTGGCAAGGTTCAGTCAAATTCGAGCTGTCCAGAGAGTCTTTCAGACAAATCCATGAAGTCTTCTAGTGAATCGCTTCTGGACACACTCCAGTGTGAGTTCTTTGGGACCTTGGGAGATTAAAAAATGTCATAATGGAGGACTGTAGGACAAAAGTCATATACGTGCAAAGTAAGGAATCAATACAAACAGTTTTGAAACATTAACCTACTCGTTTTCAAACTGCTTCGCTAGAGCGAACATTGAACTCTAGGCGACTGTTGACCATAATTCCTAGATACTGAACTAATTTAATGTTTTATAAGGGAACACCTTTGATAGTTAGCGAATAATCATCAGCTAAATTACCACATAGTATCTGATATTTAGTCATCGAAGTATTTAATCGTATCAATCACATATGAGATCAAGGTCGAGCTGTAAACAAGCTGTCACTAAGAGTCTCGGACTTTTAAAATTTTTAGCTAAAGCTTTTAGTGAGGCATATACAAATGTTTATTCGCAATATATGTTACTTGCAATATTTGTTCATAATCATGTCCGCTCAAATACATCAGTTTGTATACGGTTTGTTTGGCACAACGCTAATTTTTTAGAATATGTATGTTGCAAAATAGACGTTTTGTTGCGTATGCACAACGCATAAATAGATGAACGTGTATGTTCTATACACTTACACGTTTATTCATATTTTTTAGCGTTATAAAAGTTTGAGTTCTCGCTATTAGAATTTAGAAATACGTCACATTCTCCGAACGATGTCGATGATTCCCGACTAACGTCAAATATAGACTTTGAGAGTTCCACACCAAAATATATGAATTACGTAAGTGTACATATATATATTCGCGTCTACATGCGTATTCACAGAAAAGAGTGCGCATACCTGTGCTCTTGCAAGTACATTTACCTTCAAATTATTATCTTTCCTTAGGTGTACATCCAAATGGACGTTCTTGCCAGTGCTATAAGTATTCTGGGAGATCGATTTCCGGAGTCGCTCGAGCTACCTTGGATGTCTGGAATGTCTGAGAACCTTTCTTTCACAGCGGCTTTTGTTGTTGGGATGAAGCAGAAATTACAAGGTGGCTAAATCTCGTTAATAGGGTAGGTGATCCATTTTCGCAGTTGATTTTGTGGCTAGAAAGTCGGAAGCACTGAGCTAATGATGTCTCGCTGCATTGTCGTAATGGATGTTCATAGTACAGTTTAACTACTCTCTTTCGCATACAATTTCATGAGCAACTGAGCATCTCCAGTGAATGTTGTTGATTCACCGTTTTTGCATGTTCAATGAATTTTTGATTAATTATTTTCATATAATCGAAAAAACAAACAAAACAACAGTGGGATGGTTTTGGATTGCGAGCGTAATTGTTTCTGCCTTGATGATTTCAATATTTTTGAGTAGATGCTTCGCCGTCTTATCTATGTTTTATATTGGAAGTACCATGTTTCTTCGTCGCTAATCACACGCTTAACTCGTGTTCACTTACCGAGAAGCTAAGAAAACTGACTCGAAAAGACGAAAGTTTCTGCGCGTTTCTCAAATCCGACGTAAGGAACTGCAAACTATTTCGGCGGTAGAGCATTGGATTTGTAGCAGTATCTATATGAATGTATAGCTCCGGAAGCGGTTTACTTCTGAGATGCAGCTGCTAATAGGCAAATACCTACAAAACAAATGTTTGCGTTGGTTTTTTATTTATTAATAATTGCAGAAACTATTGGAACATTTTGCGAATTTGGGTGGCAACGAAGAGCCGACATGCAGTGCTCCCGATCCGGCACTTGTTAGGAAGAGAAATACGACCGCTCGTCTCAAAGCGAGAGCCGAATATCGCACCAGATTGTGTGTCATGTTGCTTCCGTTTTTTTTTTTTTTCGTTTCTTGAAAAATGTTAGGTTATTCGATTCGGTAAACGATGAATGAATCATTCGATGTGGAAGATTGTTATACGGGATCTAAATGGTTCTGAACTCGAAACTAAGCTGAATAGGCGGCTGACGATTCGACGCACTTCTTTGAATAAGCTGCGAAATTTGCAGAAGATTTAAGTAATATTCGAAATGCTGTAGAAGAGATTAAAGTTTCATTCATTTAATAGCGACGATTCATAATAGTTCCTTTCATTTAAGAAATCATATGTTAGTGAGGTTTTTTATGAAGATGCTCTTTTAGAATGTTGATGAATGCGTCTACACTTTTTTCACATAGCTTGATTCACATTCCTCTGCTTTTTCTATGCCTGCCCCCCTCCTACCCCCTCTTTAGCACTGAACTGATGTCACTTTTTTCGTTGAAACTTCATTTAGATGATTTGACGTCGCATCTATTTAAAGTCAACGCCATCTTAAAGAAAGTCTAATAAATGCGATCGTGGTCGATTGTAATCATTCGAGTGCACGTTTTATATGCATTTTGGTTCATTGCCTCCCATTTTTATTACTGCGCAGGTAGTTTAATCCTCAATTTGATAGATATAACGATAGATGCTATGAACTAAATTATCAATTGCATTATATTTTTGTAATGATAGGCTTCTGCGGTTTAAAGGCATTTTGCGATTTGAAGTTCCGATTTTTTTTCGACATTTTTTGTACGATGGCTTACCAAGGAAACTACCAATGGCACGCATTCACCTAGGTTATAGCGGGTTGTTTGAATTTTTTAAAGAGAAATTCGCTATATTAAATCGAATTTTGAACCTATATTCTAATAAATGCAATTCGTTGTGATTGCAGAATGATTGAGGATGTGAAGAAAAAGGTCGACGAAACAGGTTTCTCATCCGACGAAGAAGGTATTCGTGTGTGGCGTGTTTATTTTTACTTTCGGCTGTTACCATCGAGCGCCATTGAAATTTTTGAATTCATTCTTCTCTCTTTTTTCTCGCATCGTTTTTTTTTTTTTAAACGCAAATCTAAAAGGAGACTTCTTTATTTGCGGTTTTTATTCAAATATTTGCATCTCTCCCGTCGTCATTCACGATTAGGTTGTACGCTTAAAAGTCTTCCTATGCAATGCTCATCAGTGCGATATATTGAATTGTTGGTTTTCCGCTTATTATATGATTCCTTCAAATTTGTCCATTTATTTTGAAATCCCATCATCTAAACCGATCATATTTTATAATATCTATCTCTAATTGCATGTGCTGTGGTATACACAAATTTATAAAAGATCAGTGAGAAATATCGATTTCTGTTGATTCTCGCGGGCTAAAAATAGAGATAATGCAAAATTCCTATTCATAGATCGCAATGTCAACTTGTTTCTACGCAGCAATGCTTTTTATGAGCTCTCTACTCTTTCTAATAACTACTAGCTGCAAAGAAAAAAAAATTAAAATCTAATTTTTCTCTTTGATTCTGGAAGAATTTCTGCTTAGAGTTCCCATATACGTAGTTTCACACTGTTTTTAATTGAATCATATATTTGAGCAACGATTCGATAGGTTTATCGCGCTAGCTTCAACTATAGGAGATGGTATTTTCTGAAGAGATCGTTTTTGGTTCAAAGGACACCCACATTGACAAACTAAATAAAGGGCGATTGATGAACGAAACTATGTTTTTGAGGTGGAAAATGAGTGTTGCGGCGTCGATTGTAACGCTTATCTAAAAGTGTGATCGCATTTTTCATCATTGTTCATTGGTTTCGTTTCCCTTTTGGTTTTGTTTATGCTCACTAGTAGCGTCATTGTTTCGTCACGTCTATCTGATTTTCAAATGCACTCTAATGCCAATTTAAATGTTTCAACAATTTTCTTCTCGCATCTGAAATCATCATCTTCTCACTTTTTAATCATCAAAACTTTCAACTATTGATCAAATTTTGCTGTGTCTACTAAGCGATAATATTTCGCAAATCGTATTGAATACTCTAAAAACTTCGTACTTTCTGGACCGTTGCATTGACTGAGGCGGTTGTTTTTCGATGATGCTATCGACTTTATAGTCAAAACATTGACCACTAATCTAACACACTCTAGAGTATCATTTGCATAATAAATATAGAGCGTGTTTTTTTTTGGGGGGGGGGGGGGCGAAATGAATATGAAACTATAATGATAAGGATTCGCTAATGATTTTATTTGCATAAACAATCATATTTCTTTGAAGGTTTTAATTTGCGAGTCCATCGTGGTTGTTGTTGGTGTTTTTCTTGAGATGCTATTAACGTTGTTGAATGCTTACTTAGTGCTTAAATGCGGCGCGTTATGCATGCATTGAGATAATACATCGAAAATGTATCGAGTCATCATTTTTGAGTGACACTCAGTGTCTCTTTTCTTTCACTTTTCATCTCTTCGTTGCTCTTCCATTAATTTCAGTGTGTTAACGTTGCTTATTATACTCCGAAATGCATTAACCACTCTTCGCTATCGTCATTTTCTTTTTTTTTTTTTCTTTTTTTTAATACTGTTATGGTTATGCATAGAGCATCTTCCAACCTTTTCATTTGAGGAACCTGATATGAAACAGGTAAGCGGTTGAGAGAGAAAGAGAGAGAGGGAGGGAAAGAAAGGAAGAGAGCGTTCATTACAATGAAATCTAAGATGTAATATTGTTTAATGTTTATGTATCCTCCCAAAACTATTCAAACGAGGGTAAAGCAAAAGACTTTAAGTGATCATCACTATGAACCGTTTCAAGGTTCGTTCATAATTCTCAAGAACGATCTAACAGGTTCAAAGTTCAAGAAATATGACAAGAGTCATAATTCTTTAGGAGACAGATGCTTTTATCAAGAGTGGGCAGTCGTTTTTTCAAACTTTCATCTAGAAGTTTACCTTTTCTACTTTTCCTATCAATTATTGCAACAGAAGAAAAAAAATGTTGTGGTCAAACCATGCTTCTCTCTCGATTCCTGCGGTACTTCACACATTCAACTCGGAGCAACGTTGAGATTTATTAATTGATGCGAGATTAGCATATTGTTTTTTTTTTTTTGTTGCATTTACTGCTTCCAATTCTTTCAATGCTGATGACTGATGGAGATTCATTTCCCAAACTTCGGTTACACTTTAAAATCCGAGAATCCGTGAATGGCTTCCGTAATATTTGAGTTGTTAAATCGTATATGGTGTGAAGATTTCTTGAAAAACATTGAAGAGGTTCCAGGTTGCGTAGGCTTGTGCAGGTGGAAGGTAGAAAAAGATTATGAGCTAAATCTGCGTCGATAGAAACGGATGGAATACATGTTACGATGGGAACATCATTGAGAGCTCGTGTTTTTTTTTCTTTTTTTTTGCAACTGTCAAGTTCTAATTGTTCTTCGTTCACGAATAACATGATTGTTCGTGAAATGTAGACATTCTTTTGAGAAATATTACAAATTTATCGCTAAAATAGAACTAATTGATCAATATTGTTGAAAGTACTCGAAGCATATGAATTGAATTCTCTAAAAAATTTTCAAGTCGAGCTCTTAGAATGAGAATTTTAGCGCAATTAATGTAGCAGCCATTTATGAGTTTTTTTTTTTTGTTCTTTTATTTGGGTGAATTAAGCGTTCTTTTGGAAAAGTTCTATGTTTCGTAGTATTGCTGCTGAATTCAAATAGCGTTCATCGTTCACATCTTATACTTCATTGTCCTTCGTCGTTTATCTTTCTCAGCGATCTGTCTCCGAAGGTTTTTCATGAATGAAGTAGGCAATCTGTCGGCGGATTCTTCCTACCTACGATGTCGATAGGCGCTGATTGCCACAAGTGCATAGTGGCGACATTTTGCCCCCCCCCCCCCACCAAAAAAAAAAAACCAATTGATTTTCGTCCATTCCGCATTTATTTGTGCTCTTTAGTGCAGCAATCTACGCCCTATACGGCTTCGTTTTGTGCTAAAAGAGAATCTCATAGCGATGCTTAATGTTGCCAAGCTGAACGAGTCGACGACAGGAGGAGGCGACTACAAAGCATTCACAGACGAACAAACTAAACTAATGTTGCTGCGGCGTGCATCTTTCACTCGGTGACTTTGTTCATGTTGCACTGACCACTAACGAACTTTAAATATACGATGAAGCTCATTGTGATGTTGGATTTTTCATCTTCCTAAGGAAGATGTGTTCGTGTGGAATCTTTTCTTGAAGAGAACCGAATAATCTGCGCAAGTTTTCATAGGAAGCGTCTCATTGAGTTGGAACGTATTTTGCCGCATTTGTACGAATAAGTTGATGAACTTCATGATAAAGGTTGCATGTCTATCGACCTTCTCATAGGTTATCAATATTCATTTCATTGATTCAAAGTTAATTTTTTTGGAGATGATTTCATCTTGTTTATATCATAAAAGTGATATGTATTTTTCCCGACTTCATTCGAAGAAAAATATATATAAATTGCAACGATTGCCAACTTTTTTGTACATCGCCTTTAGTTGGCAGAGTTTATACTCATGATTTCACTTAGTTACATAATGTTTCTTCTTTAGAATTGTCATTTTTTGCTATTTTTTTGTGATTTCTCAGACTCTCCGAATGTTGTCGATTGTATTTTCCTTATTCAAAAATTCTCACTTTAACATCATAATCTAAGAAGTGCTATATGCTTTCGCCGAATTATCCCAATCAAAATTTATTGCTACCACTAGTCATTTGTTACCAGCATAGACATAAATCTATGATATGTGATATTCATATTGTTTCAGTAGTAGATGAACCTTCACCGTCAAAGATCCCTCTCACAGCGGCCGGAAGAAGTACTTTGTATTCACCGAATTTCGTCGGTTCGTTCAGCTTATTCTAATTTAACGGCTTTAAAAAGTATATGAGCGCTAATTTTTTTAGAAATATATGCATATTTCATCGATAGAAATTATGCTTTGAAATTCTACTGAACTGTTTGTATATGAGTCGAAGGTAAAGGGAGGATATTTAGCAGCGTTTATCGAAGTAAGTTTTTTACAGATTGCAGGAATTTTGTGACAGAGGATGAGTATTTCCAATGAGGAATCTAAGGAAATCGTTGCAGAAGTGAGAAAATTTCCCAATTCCAAGAAAAAAAATCCCGATAACGGTTAGAAAAATGCATCTTTTGAAAGTTGTTAAGAGTGTATTTCTAATGATTTCAGCAAGAAAGAAACACAAATCACTTCTGTTGGGAATGCTCTGTAGTTTTTCTGCGAAATTTTGAGCTTAAAAAAACAGAAAATAACAGAGTTCCTGATGGTCGGTCATTTCAGTGGGGACTTCCTGACTTCCATATGGAATAATTCTAAAGTGAGCAAGGTTTTCCGATATTTCGTTGGCCAGCGTATAGTGCGACTATCCAGGATTGCGTATAAAATTCCTAAATCCGGAAAGCCTTACCAGAAACCAATCATATCATCGAATCCTTTTCAGAAGCCTGCTCTAGATGCTTAATTTTTCATTAAATCTAGGCAGCCCAAACAAAGATTATGACTTTTTGCTTGCTCATATCTTAGGGACTGAGTTCATTACTTCTTAAAAAGTTTTTAATTTATGTTAGAGCGGGAGGAATATAAATTTTTCCATGTACTTCAGCTTTGATGAGATGACCAAGCTATTCCTTCCATAAATAAATAAATAAATGAACAAATAAATAAATAAAAATATAAACATAAATATATACATTTATATATTTATATATTTATTTATTCCCTCTGTATCCTCGTATGAACGGATACATTTATATATCCATGCGCAGTTGCATTCCCGCCAACTAGTTAACCAGTTGAAAAAGTTACCAAAAATTGTTGAACGAAAAACCTTCGTATTTTGATTGATCCTACCGTTCTTATAGCACTTCTTCAAAAGATTTATCTTTTACAAGTTAACTGATCTAGAATAAAAATCTGGTCGATGTAGCATGCACACAAATTTTTTGCGATCTTCAAATTCGTCTAACTTCTTCTGAGATTGACGGATCGCTGTAAAAGATGGTGTAGGCGATTAGCGTGCAATTGGGCTATGCCGGTCAAATTTTACAACTGCAGGATGGTTACCGAGTTGGAGCTGTCAGATAGACACATAGAAACACGCACGGACAATGCGAGTTGATGCTATGATGCATTTTGCAAATGCAAATTAGCAAAAGAGTATGAAAGCGCGAATTGTCATCATTCATAGAGAGTTTTTGCTGCCCGAAAGGTTTTCCAGAAATTCGATCATCTCTTGGAGATTTCTTCAGAAGCATCTCTTGCACCTTCGATTTTTGATAAATATGGAATTCTACGGAAGAATTGTGAATTTTAATAGTGAATGAAATTCTTCTTTTTTTAATCTTTTCTCAAAGGTTCAAAGAAAGCCTCATATATTAGGGATAGGGTACAATACACTTTTAAAAATCGTTATTGATAAAATTATGTAAAAAATTGCGCTTCATTTGTGGCGTGAAAAAACAATTGCATTTTTCTTGATTGTACAATGAACAAGAGAGTACATAGTGTAGGGATAAAGACATTAATCAAATCAAATCAGTCATAACAACACAACGACAATTCCTAAAAGAAATTCCAATCAAGTTTTATGTGCTCTTTCCTATATCGTCCCAGCCGAAGTTTTTTATCACAAATTTTATGACTTGATTTTCTTTTACATTCGAAAATAAAACTCAAAAATGGATCTTTTTTTCCTCCCTTTCACGTTGAGCAGCGCCATCTTGCTAGGTAACATTGCAAATGAAAACGCATCGATAGCAATTTTAGTGGATGTTTTTGCTATTGCTGATTGATTCTCCTCAATTATTTACTTTCACAAATTTTCGCTTTCAATTCTCATTATGCAACACACTGTCGGCGTGTATGTGTCTGCGCATGCTTTCCATGCGTGTCTGTCTGTGTCTATCCATCTGTTCGGCAGTTTCAACTCGGGAACACCAAAACTGGAATTACAAAATTTGGTGACTATAAAATGCATTAATCAAAAAATTTGAATGCATTATTCACCACTCAGGTCACTTAGAAACGAAACCGTTATTGAAAAGTTGTGTGAGCGTCGATCAAACTATGAAGGAATATTTTATTATCTCCTATATAATACAAAATTGCTTAGTCACGTGAATGGAGTGGAAAAGCGCATATCGTGCCAACCTCTCTAGTATGTTTCTCAGTTTGGTTATTTATGCAAATGTTGAAATTTCGATAGACGGCCGTCTTTGTATTTGTGATTGTGTTTAAAAAAATGTGTGCATCGTTGAAGCGATTTTAATTTTTCCTTTCGAATTTCAATTCAGAAAATTTTCGCATTTATTCAAATTAAACGAGATATGACACGAAGACTCATAGTTGAAGTTGTGATTAATTCTTTTATAAGTGAGTTAATTTGTAGATTTGGATTTACATCAACCGATCTATATGAGTGATGTGAAGGATATGCTTAAAGAGTATCAACGATTGAAGGAACTTGAGCCGGTAAGCTTATAAATTCCTTCTTTCACTTATGATAGCCGTAGATTTATATCGAGAAAAAAATGTTGTTGAATGCATTTGTAATATTACACTCATCATTGGCCATGATTATATTTGAATAACGATCGTTTAACGTGAGACTGCTTCATTGAAGTGCAAATTCAAATTTTTTAATCGATTTCTTTGCTATTGAAAATCTTCGTTCGTTTCAAATTAAGCATTGAAATTATTCAACAGCGCTATATATTGCTCTTTAAAATTTGCGGATGCTGAAATATTGCAAATATTGATGCTTCTTGAAATGATAGCTTTAATTGGGAATATTTATGATATTCTGTAGGGGGGGGGGGGGGATGATAGGGGAGTTTCGGTAAATCCGGCTGTACACACCATTTTCCACCCTATTTTTCTGCTGCCTATCCTCTTCATCTCTTTGATTCTCTTAAATGAGCATCACTGAATAGCACGTCTTCCACGATATTGTCATATTGATATGGTCACATCTTGCAGGCGACATGAAGTTACACTAACAATAGAGTGAGAGGTGGGTGACTGGGGGAGGGGGAGGGGGAGGAGTTGGGAGACAAATTGGGGTATCGCACTTCCTACATCGGCTACAATAGGTGGCAAAGTGACATCCAATGCGTGGTTTTAGTCTGGGATTCATGTCACAGTTTCTATTGATTGCGATTGATTTCGCATTCGATACTTCGAATTTCAGTGGGATAACAACTTGAGCATAACAATTGTGAAACTGTTCTTTTGTGGATCTAACATCTTTTTTTTTTTCGTCAATATTTTATCAGCATTGTGTTTCATATCGTTTATTTCTCATTTTTATCGATGTAATTTGCTGTATCGTCGCAAAATCTTCGTATATTTGAGAGATTGGGCGCTTGTAGACTTGTAACTTTAGTAGAAACTTAAAAACGATCCTAACTTAATAGATGCTAGATATATTAGGAGGCTAAACATTAGCAACAAATAGAATCGAAAACACAGCAATGAGATGATCCCATAGCCACATGTTTATTTATAGAAAGATTATATGCATTACATAAACGCGGCAAAATCTGAAATTATGAAAGCATAAAACGTGCTGAAAGACATTGGCGAGTTGGAAGCAATTGTTGCGAATATACTTGTTTGTTTGCTTCACAAACAAAGAACCTATTGCAGAATTATAATTTCGTTAATGGTGCTACAAAAATACTTGAACTAATTCGGCGCATTTCTTTTTATTTATGAGTTTATCTCTTTGCGCCTAAGGGGATTGTTTCCTATGTGCTACAACGAATGTATTTGCAAGTTTGCGGGTGATTAGTAACGACGAATGGAATCGTCGCGGATTTGCATTTTCATTGATACATTCGAAGTTCTGCATAAGTGAAGTGATCTTCAGGGATTCATTATCTCATAAAGTGAAGAATCCATAAATGTGAAGAGATGAATCCATAAATTCCTTGCAGAAGTGCGCGGATGAACTAATGCGGCTGTGCTTGTGGCATTGTTTGCAATAGTGTTTGGAGTTATTCGCCAAACTTTCCAATAAGGATACGACCCAATAGGCGTGTTTTTAACAACTTTTTTGTATTTTCTTGTCAACCCAACTTTGTTTTTAACTTTCTTCAGATGATTACGGCTTTAAGCAGTGATATTCTTTTAGAGTGCATCCAAGAGGACGTTACGTACTACAGATGTTAGCATTTTCTCATATGCAGCTGCGTTTATTACTTCCTTAAGAACCTTTTAATGCAGATGTCGAGTCAATGAATAAAACAACCATCTGAACCTTTTACTCTCTCTCTCTCTCTCTGCCTCTGTCTCTCTCTCTTTGTGTATATGCATATATATATATATATATATATATATATATATATATATATATATATATATATATATATATATATATATATATATATGGATTGCTGTGCCAAAATTCATTTCAGCTTATATCGCCTTCTGTCGATTCTAAAGGACTTCCTGTCATTAAGGTTTATCCGTAAGATGTTATGTTATTTGATCGTGAAGAGAGTGAATAGATATTTGTTAGTTGTAGCAACCTTTTAGGCTACGATTGCTACCAATCCACAAAAAACATTCGTCAGTGGAAACCGTAGAAAAAACCTCGGCAACGAATTCGTCTGCCCCGTAATCACTATACAAACACTAAAAAAATACACTCTGCGCGATCGAAGCATTTGAATTGTGTTCAAATTTGTATACCGTAGTGCCCTTATTAGGCGGACAATTTGTGACAAACTTATCGCAGCTGTGACAGGTTTCAAATGTCGGCACGCTGTTTCTTTGTGCCTTGTGTGGTAGGTGTTGCGCCCATACTTGCCACGTCTGTAACATCTTTGTCCTGTCACGCTTAAACTTTGGGCTATCCGCCTTCTCTGCTATCGATCGCCCAAAGTACATATTCCACGTCCTGTCCCCACTTTTCCTTCTAACCTCCAGTGACGGCAGGTGCATGGTCACTGCAACTTTATTATCTATGGTCATTGAGGGGCATTGAACATTTACTCGTCATACGTTGTTTTCTAATTACGAAATGCCTTGGCGAAGGGTGCTTCTTAGATTTTCGATGCATCATGCTTATAAATGGCGCTAATGTTCCTGTCGGACTTGACTACTGATGCCGTGATTAGCGGAACTGACTTTAAAGAATGATAAGAGGAGAAGGCTGCACTTCCAAGTGAGATGCAGCGCCCGATATCTATTCCACTTTGGCATCATTACTGACATCGGTATAAATATGGGAAGCTGAAATGCATATCAGCTCACAGTTATGTGAGCAGTTTTGCAAAATAAATCCCATAACATGGCTTTCTGAACGTAATAGAATATGAGATTACATTGGCTATATGTTCTAAGATTTAAGTCTCAAATTCTAATGGTCAAAGGCATGATGCAACAGCGGCAGATGCCATATGAAGTGAGATTATAGACAGCTCCGGTTGCAATAGGTATGGAGTGATGCAATCAACTGAACACATTTATGGCGCGATTTGTGCTCACGAAGGCAATAGTTCAGTGCGGAAACGATGCTCCGGAGACCACTATCATGGATGTTAAATCGGATGAATATAGAAAATGATGTACTTTCAAAGTGCTATTACCAAGTCTCACTTCATGGGCTGTTCCATCGGGGTATATGAAAAAAGTGAGCAAGAATCGGTAAACTCTGCCCGCAACTGTGGATCTCATAGTGGTTTAATACTTTTTTTAGCAACTGTAAAAACTTGCGCTCTCTTGAAATTCGTCAACTGAGATCAGTTTTATGGACACAAAAAAGTTAATAATTTTCATGAATCTTAATTAGCATCAAAAACATTTACAAAGCAGTAATCTTCGCTGAAAATCCATTAGCGGCATCGAATTAGCTTATTTCGCTATTGAAACATATAATTATAACCCCAAAAAATGTCATCGCACATCATTACTTAATTCAGAGCGCTGGCTTTGAATTTTTCCAGAAAAGTTATCCATAAACGATAAAAAAAGTGAACAGTTTTCGAACAGGTGAGCAAATATACTAGAGGAGATACGATATACGTTTTTATAGTCCCATCCATCAAACGAATCAGTCGACAAATTTCCAGCGAACAATAAAGCCCGCAGGATTCGTCATTTATATAATCGAAATCGAACAGCTGTGAAATTTGCCATCTGTTCAAACACTTTTGAGCGAAATTAAAGGACACGGTTTAAAAAAAAAAAAAACGTCCCGTATAATTTAGTACAACGTGAACATAATTATATGCAGCAAGACTACCCTGAAAGACCTTAAACATCAAGTTTGGTGCCGGCATGAAGATTTCAGCGTGGGACTGTGTGGCCAAATCAAGAAACCTTTTGGCCATAGTTTGATTTCGTGGAAACCATATTCGTCATCACCATGCTTGAAAACCTGCTTCAATGAGGTTTGATGGCGATATGAACATCCGTGAGTTCGAGATGGTGGGAGCTTTGCATCCCTATCTTATACACTTATACAGAATGTTGCTTTGCTGTCAACGTTATCTAAGGATAGCACATAAGAAGCTTGGCACCCGTCATTTTGTTGTTACATCCGCTTGGAGTGAAATGACGTAGCTGTTTCCAAGCGAAAAAGCGCAGCAGGGTGAAAGAGAGGCATAGGGTAACAGGCAGATGCTAAGTGCCGCATTGACAAAATCAATCAATAACGCCGAACGGATCACTAATTTTTGGTTTACCGAGTGAGAAAGGGTTATTGTCTAAGAATGTATCGTTGTCTAAGAAGTGTTATCCTTGAGGACACAGTGGGATGCTGCAAGATTGATTGAAATAGTTCATCATTAACCTAAATACATGGTCAAATTTTTTTCCATTTGGACCTTTTTTTTAAATCTTTTTTTTTTCAAATTAAAATTTCCAAATCAGGCTTTAAGGATGTCTTTAATGGACGCTTCCAACTAGGAGGCCTTGTTAGATGAAGTGAAAATATAAAGAAAAGCTGTAAGCATGGAAACTTCTCGACTTTATTTCACTACTCGGAATTATACATTCCTCTCGATTTGCGGAAAGCGGAGCATTCCACACTTCATAGAAGCGCAAGCAAAGCGTGCCAAAAATTACATCTCAGAATGTAGTCGAAAAAAGTGGCAAGCAATTCGAAGTTGATTTTCGCAATTTAATTTTGTTCTATTTCTGAACCGGTCTTGTTGATTTCCAATTCATTCGACTGCAGATGTGACGCAGAATTTTTCGCGCACTCAAAACCTCTCGTAAATATGTAAAATTCACATAGCCAGGGCATCAAGGAATGTTTATGGGCTCGGTATTGTCATGTTTGACCCCTATAAAGTGCCAACTTTAGCAATTCTGAGCTAAAAGCACGCGTTTGTTGATATGTGAATGTATGCGATAGTTTCGCCTAGTTGCGATATCGTTGATGATGTTTGCGTTATTTCTTCTTTCTTCGTTGATGTTATCTTCTTTTATCAGTTGCGGATCGGTTTATTGTGCAATAGATTTTGCACTGCGGAAGAATTGTTGTATTGGCGGCTCACTGAGGTTATCTTCGCGAATCGCTTGTTTAGTCTATGCGATGCGCTTTCCTTTGCTTACCTATCATATCGAATGATTTTTACTTCAGCGATATGGCGTAGATAATTTTTGAAATACGTTTGATCTGAAGAATATTCATGTTTGAAAGCAGTGAATTGCTTTCAAGGATTCTCCATCGCTTGATATAACGGAGATAGCGGTAGAAGACGTTTACGAGAGGGCAGGATTGGCTTGTATCGCCGAAAAGAACCTTCCTGCTGAGATATCCGAAGCAATGAAACAACCACTAAAGCCCACTAAGTGATCGATTCGCATCGACAGTTTTCTCACCTCTCGCCACCAGTGCTCTTCGAGGTATGTGGTTCTTTTGAACGTTTCAAAAGAATCTTTGTTCTCTATTCTAATTTTACCCTTCGATCTTTTAAAAGTGTGTTCAAGTTTTCTGTTGTTTGCCTCAAGAAAGTTTTATCACTTTGAAATTTACACCACAGCGCATGCACGGTTTTTTTTTGTATAATTTGACATATGTAAATGATGTTCGGATCTGCTGAAATTCTATTCTTATGTCACTTTGAGGTCACCGTTCATTCTAGTTATTTTCGAAACGATGTTTTTGAAGCGTGATACTTGATTATTTTAAAGAGTGTTCAGTAATTCTTGGAAGCTCTCCCGTGATTGCACGGTTTCTGATTAATCTCTTTATTGTCAAAAAAAAGTTTATCGATTATTACATGTGTTTCTTGGCAATGAAATTTCAACATCAAAGTGGTCTGATTGCAATTTTACACGTTTTGTTTTTTGTGCAGTAGTGGGTGGGGGGGGGGGGGAGGCGGAAGGGTTAGTTGATTGTAAAACTGGACGAGAACAGTGAATATTAGCTAATATAACACTGACGAAAAGCACGCATCAGTGATCTTCATCGTTGGACACGATCTTGGTTGAATTTATTACTGAATTTATTATTCCTTATGTTTCATTCAATATTATTTCCATTTTCAGATCGTTTTTACGAAAATCCCGTAAAATGTTATATTTACATGGCCGAAGAACTCTTGTAACGCGACGCTTCATTTCAGCAACATTCAAATAACGCTAAATATATGAGCGACCACAACCGAATAGCTTTGTTATGTGCTCTAATTCTGGGTATTACAATACGGGTCTCTTTTTTTTCCTTCATAACAACACTAAGCATCTTAATGAAAATAACCAACTTTACTAATCGTGAATAGGCCTTTGATGCTGGATGCACAAAACTGCCAAAAAATTCTATACAGAAGTTTGTTTCACAGATCTTTTTTAAGATCCAGTAACTCACATTCTAAAGGAGTGTCAGAATTTTTTTTACAGATTGTCAGATTCTGATGAAATTTCGGCTTCAGGAAGAACGGCTTATACAGAATGTGACAAGATGAATATTTATCGTTAAAAGTTTTTCCGAATCCGCAATCTTGTTGAAAACGTTGAAAAATTGTCATTATTGCTGATCAGTGGAAATGTCCATCTAATTGATGGTGTCATCATCGTTGTTTGTTTTGGTTTTTTTCGAACAAGTTTCGCCTCTATCGAATCTCTCACGATATATCGGTTTGTCAACATAAAACACGAAGTGAAATTTGTTCCAAGAATTTCTGTTCGATTCAGAAGACAATATTGACAATTAACAACAGTGAGATTTACGGCATGGTATTTAGTTGAGCATTAAATAGTCATTTCAGTAAAACACATTTAATAATAAATTGTATTTGATCTAAACGACGTCAACGATTTTCACAATGCGTTCTTTAATCGGAAGCTTTCTACTATCACATAGATATAGCGGAACCTACAAGATACGCAAAAATTCTTCGATGATTGTCGATGTTTTGGATTATTTATAGATTGTAGAGGCATAACGACCCACTTCTGGAATCGTTTCCATTGATGAAGAAGAAAATTGGTTTATTGATGATTCGAATGGAATTGCCACATTCGGAAGAATTTTTGTGATGGTCATTCCTCAGATTCGCGTTAGAGACTTTCTTCAAACCGCAAATTTTCAACGAAATTTCGTGATCTTTGAAAATATTATAATTATTTTCATGAATATGGATAAGTGCTCTTCCCTCTAAAATTTTTTTTCATTTCAGGAGAATTCGACCTCAATTAAAATTTCAATTTCTGTTCGCGATTTTATATCAAATTATTGTATTTTTATTCGCGTTGCCTCACAAACTAACCATCTTTGATTACTATTGTCGATATTTAACGCTTATTTATTCGTTTTATTTGTTTCATAACGATTTACAAATCGATCATTTACGAGATCCACCTCTGAAATTCTCCTCAAAAGTATCGATATTGAAATAAAAGGAAATCTGGGCACATCCTTATAAAAAAAAAAAAAAAAAAGAAGCCTTACAAGTCTTATTTTTCAAGTGACATTTATCAAGAATACAATCCCAAGCATAATTATGCGTCATTTTTATAAGTCATATTGTCTAACATAACTGTTATTTTATTTTATTTTTTTATATTTAAATAATGCGTCGTTAACAGTGAATCGCCTAACTTAATTATTATCATTATGTTTGCCGATGTTTCTTTTTTCCCCTCTAATTTTCGTCAATTATGTTTATGTGGTGAAATAATTGTTCTTCTTTTTTTAGCTGTCTGCGAAATCGCCGTTTTATTTATCACTTATAACTTTTCATAATTCAATTATGACTTATAATTGATTTTATTGTCTTACTTAATTGACCTTTGTCGATATTCTCAGCTAAAGTTAGCTTGAATTATATTCGCTCTGCCTAATAATTCATTGTGAATTTTACTTCTTTATATTTGCTATCTATTTATCGGTAACAATACTATGTGGATTGCATTTCTCTATTATATTATTGTGGATTATATCGTTCATTGAAATGTTTTTGCTCGTTATTCTAGTTGATTTTATTGATAAGAAAAATTATTGTCGTTTATTTATGCGTTGATATTCTTTCTAATTATTTTTTCCTCGAATTGAGGAATTGTGACTGGATGACGACATTGTTTTTTTTTTAACTTTAAATATTTTTTGGATATGTATATGTCGAATGATTCAATATATTTTTATCGAAAGTAAACTTCATCTTTGTGCATTAACTAAGCGAATATGATTCTATTTGATCGGTCGATTGCTTGAATCGGCATTTCTTATGTTCGAAGATCGGCATTTATTAATGGAATAGTTGACGATTCTTGGAATCTTTTGCAATTCCGATATACTACTGGATGGGTTTATTGCTTATGAATGCGTTTAATAGATGAGGACGAAACGACGATAGTTTGTGCTATCGCATATGTGAGCATGAATGCTTCATTGAGAAAAGAGGGCGGGATAGCGGCGTTTTGTTTCGTTTGAGAGACAATATAAAGCGACTAGCGAGCGACCTGCGCACTCTAGGAATGTTCGATGTTATAGTGCATGATAGCAGTTGTGCTTTAACCGATGTTCATGTTATGATAATTTTTTTACTGTGATCTCAAATCACAATCTGTAATTTCAAGTGACACTTTTCGTGGGGTGTTCAGTGGTTTCAACATGTAGCTATCGTTAGTTGGGTTCATGCTTCAACTAAGTGCATAATTGCACAAATTGCATTCTGTCTCTGTTTTCACTGCTTCACTTGTGCTGCCTCTCGCTTATTATGAGTACATATTTCGCTTTAATTTTATTCTCATTAAGGTTTGTTATAAAGGCAATAAAAAGTATCATTGATATCTAATAGAAGTGTACTTCAATACAGCTCGTTCACTCGAGTTTCGCTATCGAATCATTTGTTGTGGCGTATAGCCTTCCTAAACGTCCCATCTATTCTATCTTTTATTCGTTGTTCGCCTCGCTGGCTGAAAGAAAAAAAAAACTTGTAACAGTTCATCTTGATGTGATGGTAATTCTGAGTGTGATAAAGGTGGGCATTCTATGTAAGCACTGAAGAGATGTGTCACAGTGGGAGACTATTGTGCTTATAACTTTAGTATATATGTGCAGCGAAGAAAAAATAAGAACTGCTGATGCGCTTTTCACTTATATAGCGTGGAACGGAGAATCTTGTTTTCCATTTTCCAAGTCATATGGTACTTGATCTTAGCTCTCAGCTGCTTTGCTTCTGGTTGTTAATATTTAAACAAAACTTAGTTCTTCTTTTTCCACTGGCAATTTTGATCGGTGATTGAAAACGCTCGGCAAAGCTTATTTTATTTTTGTTGGTTGGCTTCGTCTCGACAACACCTCTATGTAGGCTTCGTTCCATTTCTTTGACGGTTGATGACTGTTGCTTTGAATACGCTCATGCTAGAATGAAATATTTCAGCAAATAATTCAGATGGACAAAAATTTTCACCATCGGCTGAGTCAGATTGGTTCTTTTTTTAAATCACGGTTGTTGAAATCTTTATATCAGTATTGCCGCATGATTCAATCGCCATAAAATATTTTAGAGCTTTCAACTTTCTAATATCTATGGAAACTTTTTGAGGAATTTTTATTTGCGAATATTTGTTTGCTGCATTAATATGTTTACTCAGTTTGGCATCACGTTGGCGAACGTGCCTTTTTACAAAAGTTTTTAGCAATCAGCAATAGTGTGTGAATGGCGTTTCTCTTTTATCGTGCGATAAAAATCGGAAATTGATGCCTTCGCTGACGCATGTTAGCTAAATGTTATTACAAGTTTTAGATTGCCTTTTTTATCCACCTCCACACTCGAAAGAAGCATTCCTTAAAATCGGTGTGGACCACTGCTTTCAATTTTGAAGCATACCTTTCCACTCACTCGCTCGCTTTTTTCGTGGATACGGCTCATGATTTTGAAATAAGGGAAGTGGAGGGTGGGCAAGGTTATCTTTAATTTTGAGCCAAAAACGGACTGATGCGAAAAATTGAAATTTTGAGGAAAAGCCAGGGATTTACCAATGAAAGGAATTTCTCCATTTTTTTTTTTACTTCCATAAAGCAGAAGGTCTTGGAAAACGCAGTTAAAACTTTAGAAGCGTTCTTTATAAGGAGGTTCAGTAAGAGGAGTTTGTTGTATTGTTGTCTTGTCCTATTGCCTATTACAGTGCCTTCAGAGTTCTAAGTCATTGTTGAGCTTCATAAGGACACATTTAAAAACTTGGTGGTTCCAAAAATGTTGTTTTGAAAATTCGAATGATTTTATTCTTTTCACCGCCTATCTTCGAGGTGAAGGGCTCTCAATATGGAACGCAGTTTACGCTTTATGACCTGGAAACTCCTAGAAAGGTGTCTGGTCTTCTACTTCTTATGAGGCGAGGATATTAAATTTTTTAGGAAGTTTAGTTGCTCGACTCATTGTTAACTTTGGTGAGCCGTTTATGTGGTGGATACCGACGACATTGCTGTGATTAGGAGTAGCGAGATGGAGAGTCAAAACTTATGATTTTTTTCAACAGGGGTTTTTGAAATCAGAAAGTCTCAAAAGCGCGTTTCCTCTTTCCTCAATAAGTTGGGTCACTGTCTAATAGCTTCCATAGCTGAGCGGCGTATCTGCAGTGCAACTAAACTTGGCCCACGCCGGTGCCCCTCATTAGCTTCAGTCATAAATTTTGGACCGCGGGGGATTCCCTGCAGCCAATCCCACAGGGGCTGGAGACCTTTCGGCCGCCCCGGCAGTTTTCGCCATCTCTGTGAGGGATGTTAGAAGCGCCAATTTTGCGGTGCAACTTCAAAAATTTTCCATAAAGTGACAAAACACGAGGAAGCTGCGTGATGCAGTATGTTGGAATGAGAAACGCTGAAAGACGACGTGGCGCATATGTGTCATTACAAAAGCCACTGTTTATCGTGAAAGGTGATATCAAGATTATATGGACATAGTCAAAAAACATAACGGAAACCCTTGATGTGAAATGGAAGCATGTCTCGAATGAACGCGACATAGCATTTATGCAGACCTGTGTAATCCACACGGTGGTCACAGAAAACCCATTGCTGCCGGGATTCCGCATTTTCTGTCCCTTCCCATGCTCTGATACTTCCCATCTGTGTTTCTAGTATCGAGGAAATCTCGTCTGCCGGAGAAGTGGTCGGATCAATAATTGCAAATTGTTTTCTCCGCGCCTTAGAGCACAGATGTACTGAGCATTACCGAAGTGCCTTCATAGCCTTTTGCCGACCTGTTTTGGAATACTGCACTCCTGTGTGGCCTGCTTATTTGGTTTCTGATATCAGGTTGCTATAGAATGTCCAAAAACGCTTCACCCGCATTGCTTTCTGCAAAATTTATCATGGTCCATACCAGCCTGATTACACTGCTAGGCTAAAAATCTTCAATCACCGAAATATCGCAGGCTAGATTTTGACTTGATTCTTTCTTATGAAGTTGTGTTCGGCTTTTCCGATATCCCGCTGTCGGAAATATTTCAGTTTGCTCGTCCCCGTAGTCGATGTACGCAACAGTTTTATCTTGCTAAAAGATTTTGCAGTACAAGCAATATTTTGCATGGTTTCCAATTTCGCGATATATGAGTCTGGAATCTGCTTCCTGTCGAAATCGTTAATGCACCCACTCATCCAACTTTTAAGCTACGGCTGAGTTGTTTCCATTTGTGCACTATTGCTACTCTTACGTATTAAATGCCTGTTCGCCGAAATTCCAGCTTTTTGTATGTTTTTCCACATCGGGACGTTAAGATAAATAAATAAGTAAAAGACATGCAGCATAATAACAATTTCGAGAGTTAGGAACAAAAAGAAACAACTTTGATTGTCACAAGAAAAAGTGATCTGTAAGTCCTCCAAAATCTCGAAAGCCAGATCATATTGCGCGATCCATATTCAGGTGAATGAAAATGCATAGCGCAGCGCAGAGGTTGAAATTTGATTGCCGGTCAGGGAACGCATGTATTACAGAAGGTACGCAGAATACAATGAATTTCGATGTAATATATTGAGCTGCCACCTTTAAAAACCCGGTATGCAGCCCGCGTACTTGGTTTCGTTGCCATTCTCAACGTTTCACAGCAGAGATTAAACAAACTCATTTCCATATTATGACGTCACGGTTATGGGCATTTGCTGATGGTGATGGTGGCATCACCATCATTCGTGGACCAAAATTTCCCAAATTAATATGCGATCATAAAAAGGAATGCTCAAATAATAATGAATGACCTGCCAAGAACTAAAGCACACTAATCCTAACAACTTCACTACTTAGCACACACACGTCAAATAAGCACACTGCTCATCTTATTTTCTGTCACTTTTGCAAGAGGAAAGTGGTCTTCAATACACTTACTTATTCCAACACAACATAACATTATCACAGTCCCCTCATTACCCCTTCTTTGTGAGGAGTTCCTAAAATTCTGCATAAATATGCATTCAACAAAGCATGCAACTGCGTTTGGTAAAATTATGCATCTTGCGATTCAGCCATGATTTCTAATTCAAACGAGTTGCCAATGATATGCCAAGAGTGCAACTTTTCAAAAATTGTTCCTATTGCAGCTTCCCATGAAAACGATACGGCACAACAGCATGAACGATGTGAAAAGTCTCGAAGCAGAACCGGGCGTTTACAAACTTTCTGCCGCCGTGGGGCCCCGCTCTCCGGAATTCCCCGCCCCACGCCAGGGATTCTAAGAACCACAATGCCCCTTGGGGGGACACTCGCAGAGGTGTGGTTCATCATTTCACATGACAGAGGTCACCGTACACGGTGACCCCCTCCCATACACTAGTTTGCAGTAGATGCCTCCTCCAAACTTTCGTCAAGGCCCGTGTCCCTGAATAGATTTGCAAAATATGTTTTTCTAGACAAGAAGGTTCACTCCTACCTATGAATTTGGCGATGACTTGACACTTTGGAGTGAACATTTTGTCATTGGTATTCGTCGGAAGATGTTATGCTATAATCGTCTGTTGGGTAATCGTCATCGCTTCTTTACCCGGTAGAAGTGTTGCGACCCTTGGAGAAATCGCATACTCTGTTTACGATGCTTATAATTACTTTGTTTTAGTGCATTTGGAGGCCGCCAAAGGTCGAAGTTCGGCTAAGTTCTAAAGCCAGTGTCAAAAAAATGTATTTGCCTCTATCGTCCTTGTTGTCATCCTGTTGTTCTCGTTCGTTTCAATAAGTTATTAGGTTGACGTGAAGGTAATCCCGTCTTTAAATAACTCAGCTGGAAAAGTCATAGCTCGACGAAGTATCAACTTTATTCTTTCAAATAAGCACTGCTGGTATCAATACAGTGTTGTAAACGTTTGAAAAACGGACTTCTTCCATTCTTCTAAAATTCCGGATCACGACGGTAGACAAATTCGATAAGGACATTTTCGATCTGATGATACACACTGAGGCCAAAGAAAAACTTATAAATGGCTGTGGGGAGGTTGGAAGAGTAAGGCAGGTGCAGGGAGACCCCCGAAACTCAGTTGCCGCAGTTCTGCCAGTTGGCGATCACAGTGCATAGTTGTATGTCATCGTGAAGCAGGAGGAGCACCCTTTTATTCGCTGCTGCCGAATACAATGTTTACATCTCCAAGCGGGATCTTCTTTCGAGGTAACGAGGGCTCAGAGAAGGTTTTTGCGGTGTTACCTTTATCCACCCACATGCGAACACGCTGCAGTTATCCTCTAAGGTCCCATTTTCGTTGTCAGAGAGGGGTCCTGCATTAATCTTCAGCTTTGGAACTACTATTCATGCATCAGCTGCTACGATACTGGCTAAGAAAAACTTTTGGCTATCCCCGTGTGCAAGAAGTGTCCCTCCTCTGCACAATAAGATACCCCACATACCGGTGCAAGCTCGTAGGCTGAAGTTCCGGCCCTTCGGTTACGGTTGTTTTTAAAGTGTTGTCGATGTCAAGTGACCTGTGTTCGCTGCTCGGTTCATTTTCTTGATTGATATTACCGATCCGAAAATTGGCAACCCATTATTGCATAATCCTAAATTTTGCTGCGTGATTGTCCTGTGCAGGACTGATATTTACACCTACTTCGGTCTATTAACGATTAAGTATGAAGTCATGTAAAACTATGCATTGCAGAATGCGTCTGTCCATAACTGGAGAATGACGTGAGAAGTTGTAAAGAATGAAGGCCGTAAAAGAGTTTCAGGATGCACCAATAGCGCAGACAAGGGGCGGTCACCAATGGTCCGTAACGCTCCATAATTCCGCAAAAGTCAAAAACCAAAGCAATCGATAAAATCGGAGCATAAAAAAACACAATTTTTATCGTCACAAGTAGTCTTCTACTTTTGCTTCTCGAAGCATCCCAAAACCTCAAAGGACATTCCACATATTAGCCAGACCTGAAAATTGCCCCAGTCGAATGTTAAACGTGGCCCAGCAGTGTTATAATTTCCCACGCCAAGGTAAGAATTATGGTTCTTAGCGGAAACTAGATGTTAAATTCGCTCTACTCTACTGCTGTGGTTGGGGACAGCGACAACAGTCCATAGGATTCCTCACTGGATTTCACTGCCGCCTTCGGAATCAGAAAATTCCATCTTTCCGGAAATCGGAGACGTAGATGTCCTTGCTTTTTTTCAGCTGCCCTTTCCGGATAATGTCGCTTTCGTGTGTCCGCCAGCGAAAAACCTCATCTATATGGACGTCCGCGGTGCTTAGCCAACGGTTTTTTGAATCTGCTTTCGACTATAAAAGCGGCTTGCACTTTTTAGAGGTTTTGTAATGAAGAGCGTCATGAGCCGATCAGAATGTAAATAACAGCCTAAGTTTAGTGGTAGCGCTGACTCAGCCAGTAAGTTTTGAATGAAGCTTCAGACATCATTGGTTGCGATGGAAAAACAGAAAATTTTGAGCATTTCTGCTCGGCATGCTAAGTTCAGGCGCAAATATCGAACAATGAAGGTTGTCACCAATCTGGAGTCCTTCTTACTCGTCGGCGGAAGCAAAGAAAAAGGTAGCGACTGATACTTAGATTGCCCACCATAAAAAAGGGGGAGGGCTTAAAGCTTTGAACAGTGTTTTCTGAGTAATAATGGAGGGGTGGTGCGATCTTTTGAAATATTGCAGTGGAGGTGACTTTTTGTTGTATTTTTTTAAAGCATATTTCGCCAGAGGGAGAGAGCACGAAAATGATGGATAGGACGCAGAGCGGCACTCGTTAACTTCCATCTATCTGTCTGTCTGCATATCTCAGTTTCTGACCAACTATGCCGGTGATACATGCCTCCACCCCTTCTCTTCTAGATTTTTCAAAAATTTTATCATTCGCTACTGAGACCTGAATGTGTGATCCACTATTTAAGACAAAACTTGCGATGAACGAAGCAAGCCGCTAGTGACTTTTTTGCGTTATGAAATTGAAATTTGAGCAGCGGATTTGCAAGAAGCGGTTTTTAAAGGATTTGCAAATGATATTATTTCGGTCTGACGTTTGATTGGAAAATTCGTCGGAACTTTACCTTCTTGAATGAATTTCCCTTATAATTGCCGGAATTACCAGTTCTGTGCTGTGATTGTTTGTTGTTTGATGCTGATTCTTTCCGCGAAAATCTCCGAATTCGTGCTAGTAATCATCCTTTACCAAGCCTGTCTGCTGCATGCATTCCTTCTCTACTACCTTCTGCGTTGATTTGAGATTCTTAGCAGAAAGTGGAACCAAGGACCCTTACTCTCGTGAAGGAGAAAGACTGTCATCCCAGTCCTCCTCCTTCCCCTCCCCCACCCGAACATATGTTATCTAGGATTGCCCGAATCCGGCATACACGTTGGCACAGCTGACTATCAGCACACTGTGCAGCATTATATTGCTAAGGCTAAGCAGACTGTTGTAACTTATTTCTAGAAGAAACATTCAGCAACCCTTCCCCTACTCCTTGCCTTGATATTTTTGTGTCAACGTTTTGATGTTCTTTTCATGTAGGACTTCTTTCTACAAATATTTTCGGCGTGGTGCGACTTTAAATGCACATTTCGGGCTTTTTTGTTTTTCACAGAGCAAACTCCCATATTTAGAAAGGACACGTTCTTGACACACATCCACCTTACTATATTACGCTGGCTGAAATGATGGAAAACTAGAATTTGTCATTGAAAAGAAAAGTGTTTCGAAGCATATTTGTTAGGTAACGATAGTTTGATGTGTTATTCACGGCCAACTGGATGAATGAAAAGTCGAAATTCAAACGTTAAAGTTCTAAATACTCTCGGCGTGGCGCATGAATAATTTAAAATCACTGAACAAAAAGATAATGCGGAAAGCGATTATGCAAAAGTTTTCATTTGCCAATCTGTCATATGTGGGAGTATTCGCTGAGGTATTAAATAAAATGCTCTGCAATATTTCATTTTAGTGTCTATCCTGTGTTCATATCTTCGTCATAAATTAGGTGAGCGATGATGTTATCATTGGCGTTTACAAGGGAATTAACCGTATTAGGTACTTCTGCTTCCTAGTCTATTATATTGAAATTTAAATCCGTTTTTAGTTGTTCATTTTAATCGCTATTTTCGCTGAGTATAAAAGATCTAGAGAGGAAATGTTATAATTTAATATATATTAGAATAAGCACTCATCGATCAAGGAAATTATAAGCTTCTAGAGTGTTTGGTAATCGGCTTTTGATTATCATTTCTATTTCAGCAATCCGTTTATGCGGTCTTTATTTTCTTCACCTCATTCGTACTATTCTTCCCTTTCTTTCAGATAAGCGCGATGTCGTAGGCTTAGATGATTCGTCGGAAATTTTTGCGTTTATTAAACGCAATCATCGCTTTCTCATTTGTAAGTTTCCTTTTTTATGAGAGTATTAAAGAAAAGGTTGCAATTCCTTTTTTGTAATTGTGCGAGAAGTGTGAATTGAATAGAGAAATGTCTTAAGAAAAATTTGAAAAATCTTTGGAAGAAATATCCTCGAAACGGATAGAAAAGTGCCCCGAGAACGATGATATGATGTTCGCTTCAGCCGTTTAATTCCGATAGACCAGTTGAATGAGAGTTAATAAAACAATGACCGAAGATCTTATAGCACATCCTTCATTCAAAAAGCAATTGACTGTACGAACGGCGAACCTAAATATTTGTTGTTAGGTGGCACCAACCCAAAGATGAAGTAATATTCCATCGTAAACCTTTCAAGTATCAAAAAACGTAGTGTGGAGAAATGTATGAAACGGACCATGGGATCTCACTTCTGGCGTTAATTGTGCGATAAAAATTTCATCACCCTCGCTTTCGCTATTTTTGAGCTGAAACTATAACGGAAATGTGCAAAAAGCCCCATGGGGATAGAACTAGAGACTCTTTCCGCCACCCCGCTTTCTTTCGGGAAATAAAGTAAGAGAAAAAGTCGGACGGAGTATGGTGTTGTGAACTGGTTACAGCCAGAAACCTTGAAGGATAGTCGATTGCCTGGAGAAAATCTGTTTCCTTATTCACGGCAAATATTAAACTTACGCTATTGATGAAATCGTTGCAGTCAAAAGTTGTGAGAGATGGCACAGTGAATCTGAAAGATTCGATGCTTTCAGCACTTCTCAGCTTTTAAAACGATTACAATTAACGCTGGCGTTGTGGTGGAAGTTTTTCACATGCGGAAATTATGTTTCAGAGTATTTTGGAGTAGTTTAATTGCAATAGCTTATAGCTGACTACTTTTAACTCTTGAGAGTAGTAGAAAGTATAGAGCATTATATAAATCCTGCCTCTTGCAGCAATTTTGCTGCTTTAACCTCGACCATCGAACTTTACCAAGCAACTCTTATTTAAATTAAACTCATGAGTAGAAAACACTGAATTAGCTGCATTAACTTTGATTTCAATCGCTTATCATTCAGTTCTTTCATAGCTTTCTTGCTCTTCAACTTTTATTCCCGTCCGTGATTGGTTAAGCTCTGGTTAGTTTGCTGCACACATACATACAGACACAGACAGACACTTGCACGAGAACAACGTCATCACAACTCAGTTTAAGTGGGCAAATTATTCTTGTCTCGCAGGTGTGGAATATTTGTTCACGTGCAGAAACAACTAGTTGGGTAGCATTTCTATCAAATGCAGTAGCTTTAATGACACAACACGATAATCTCTTTGAAGGCAGCGTGTGTCATGCAGATGCACTAATACTGACCCACTGTATCGATAATCCTCGCCCATTGGGGAACAGTTTAGTGCAACGTGCTTTTGCTTTGATTAGCAATTTTGTTAATTGCTTAACGCATCATAAACGCACTTGCAAACGCGAGTGTAAACCGGCGTCACAATTAGGGCAAAATAAAGAGTTGCTCTATTTCTCGTGAAATTTTCAGCCTATCTGTTAGATATCATCGAGGATGGGTATATCCCGAATATAGTTTGCAATCGCAGTATATTATACTATATCCGTCTTCTGTTACGACATCTCTTTGTTCTGCTGTTAAGCCTCTATGATATTTTATAGATAAGCACTTTAAAACACACTTAAGATAGATATAATTTCCTTTCCAAAACACCATACCTTAGCATGATATAACTATACCGTACTGTAGAGTATAGTTGAACAGCTATGGGAAATATCATTGGTTGCAACGGAACGATTCGAGAGCGCTTCTCGCGTCATGTCTTAGCCAATACTTCCTTGTGCAGACGTTGAAGGAAATAATTGGTCCTGTAATTGTGTGTGGAGATAGTCAGCGTTACCCATGCCGCTAGTGTTTTTTTTTCATCAAGCGGGTCTTGTGGAGTATATTTAGGCACAAAAAACCTAATTATTCTAGGTGGCATTTGAGAGCGTTCACAATCGCTTGTGAACTTTACCTTCGTCCATGTTTTGCGCATTATAAGTTTTAGCTGAGCCTAGACTATTTCTATTTTGTGTTGTTACCCATAAGCGAAATATTTCTTGACAACAAGATTCAATTCGCAATCTGCATAGGCTATTTCATCAGTAAAACAAAAGGATCAGTTAAGGCTAGAAGAGCAAGATAATGCTTCATTTTTTTACTCCCCTAAATTAAATCACAAACGAATATGGCGACTGTGGCTTGAGAACTTGATTTCGTTGTTCAAGGTAAACATGTGTTAGAGTGGCTGTTGACTTTTATATAATCTGATTGGGATGTATGACGAAAGGTGTGTTTCAGTTGGGTTTACTGGTAGTTTATATGCAAAGTTCATATCCACCGCTAGAAGAGCGCACCGAAACAATTGCTTTCGACTCATTCGACGGCCGAGCATTGCACGCTGTTGGTTTTCGCCCGGAAGTAAGTTCAACACTTGATTGTTTACTCATTGATATTGCGATGATATTTATTCGTGATTAGCAGAGATATATTTCACTGGGCAGGGCTTCTGTCATTTCTGAAAGCAATCGCTTACAAGCTGATGCCACCAGTTGCGTTAGTGCTCATTCTTATAGGCAGAAGAAACATTTTTGAAAATAACGAATATTTGATGGCGCCGATACACCTGTCATTATTCATGAGCCAACCAACCTGTCTAACATTGCCTTCTGAAACCTAGATAGAATTTGAAATTTTTTTGTTGTTTCGATAATTTAGACGATTCTTAATTCGTTGTGCCATTATGATTTGTTGCATTTGTTGTGCATGGTCGCAAATAGCAACCTTACCGTTGATTCAATCCATCTTCATAAATATGATTTTTAATTTTTATGTATTCATAATGTTAAGCTGATAGACGCTAGCTATTCTTCAATCATCGGCTTAACATAAACTGTGTCGAATGGAATTTTCGTTTTTTGTTCATTTGCTGATAAAATTAAATGTTTTTTCGAGTTCAGTCAGCAATCAAATCCACTGATAATATGCGATGCTAGAATAGTTGTTATCAAAATATCCGTGCTAACGTACAATGCTTACTTCATTATCTTTTTAATGGACCATCGCATTAGCTTTGCATCTAAAACGTTCACGCAATAGATATCAGATGTTGAAGTGGGTTGCTTTAGCCAGTTGAAGTCATTCATCTCAAGTGGAATCTATGAAAATGACTTTCATCTCTTATTGTTTGCTTTCTAGTTAGTTCGATGTTTTTGCTAGTCAGCAGATTTTTATATTAGTTGTTAAGTGAAGTAGCTGTAAGGATATAAAGTAGTGGTAGCATACAATGTTGCAGGGTGATGGCGATAAAGGACGAATGTTTGGTAGTGCTAGCTCGCCACTCAGTCAAGAGGAGATTGTCGCGTCGATAGAGTTTTTGAATGCGAACTACGAAGTACTTAATGTGAACGAATTCGGTCCAGTACAAGATGCTAAATTTGTGATTGTTGTACAGGTTGCTAATCCCTATTTATACCTTCCTTGTCCTCATCCGTTTACTTGTTTTCGATGAAAGCAACGTGAAAGGGAGCATGTTGTTTCGTTAATTTAGTGCTTTAGGGCTTTAAGGAGCACGGTGAATGAATGCTCCTAAATTTTCCCTTGTTTATTTTGTCTTTATTTTTGGCTCTTGCTCGGTTTCTACTATGTTTTTGTCGATTTTTGTCGTAGCTGATCGATGTGCACATGATTTTTTAAAGCTAAATTCAATCAACCTTCTTCAGATTCGTTTCCTATTAGGGAAATTCACTTAAAGCGGTAACAATAGCGATAAATCAGAAGAGTTTTTGATTAATTAATTAAATAAAATGAATTTATTTATTATTTTCAGGTCCATAATCGTATCGAATATTTGAAATATCTTATACAATCACTCGAAAAGGCGAGATTCATCGATGAAGTATTGCTCATTTTCAGTCACGATTTCTCGTCGGCATCAATTAATCAACTTGTAAAACAAATTCGTTTTTGTCGGGTAAATCCTTTTGATTATTTCCTTACATATTTTTCTCCGATATTGAGGGTATGCAAAAGTTGATGAGATTGTTAGGCAGAGATATGATGTGAGTATAAACGACCATTGCAGATTTTTCTATTTTTTTTCTTAGCAGGCATTGGCAACATTCATTTTCCTTTTTTTTGCAGGTTATGCAAATCTTTTATCCCTATAATATTCAATTGTTTCCAAATATCTATCCTGGGCAACACCCGCAAGATTGCCCTGAAGGAGCCACAAAGGAACAGTAAGTGTTATTTTGTCCTGAAGAATCACAATTATCCTGAAGAAATATCCTTATCATTTCTATTTTATTCACATATCTTTGCTTCCGTTTTTTACTCAACTTTTCTTAGCGCTTTCTATCCCCGCTGCTTTCTTGTCACTGGTACGCCTTTGTTTTGAGGGAAAATTTCTTTTTAGGTGTCTTTTCTTGCCTAACTTTGCGCTGTAAAAGTATGAAATTGTTGCTCTTTTTCAAACTTGTCGCTTGTCAATTCAGAATCCCATTGCAGTAACCTTTTCGCTTTTCGCTGTCAAATAGAGCGCTAAACGCTAAACCGCAATGTTATTTATGCTTTCAGATGATAGCTTTGTTTCATTTAATTGTTGTTTGTTTTTATTTATTCAAAAAAAAAAATTTTTTTTCCACTCAGAGTTATTCCTGCTCCCGTTTTTTTCCTCCCGAAAAATGCAAAAAAATTTGATTGTTATCTTTGCCTCCATTATTTCTACGATATGCTTGATCGATGAAATTTTGCTGACTTTCAGAGCTAAGAAAATGCGTTGTAATAATTGGGCACATCCGGATAAATATGGGCACTATCGTGTTGCGAAAATAACACAAATAAAGCACCATTGGTGGTGGAAGGTAACGTTTTGAGATTACTTAGCTAAGTGGTAGATTTTACTTTCGGCGCATCATCTTCTGATCTACTCGAAGTTTTTTCCACGTTTAATTACTGCAGAATTTCTTGTGAGGAGGAGTTTGACGCATCTTTTGGTGAATATATGGAGCATGCAGTATTTACTCAATTTGCTTCATTGAACGTACTATGCAACATTCAACATGCTAGTCGGTGAACCCATTCACTGTCGGAGCGTTAATTTGCGATATACGAACGGCTGCATGTGGAGGAACAGTCCCCTGAACTGAGGGAAAGGTTGTAGCCTATGCATGAGATCACCAGCTAGCAGAGAAACTATTTTAGATTAACTATGTTTTCGACGGGATTATGGCGCGATACGGATTGGGCGATGCGTGGGTGGTTCTGCTTGAAGAGGACCATTATGTCGCTCCAGATTTCCTTCACGTGCTAAAATTGGTCATCGAGAACAAAAAGAAGTACGCTTTCGTACATATTCATGTTTATATGAATTCAGTGCTGTTTTATAGCCTTTCAGTTTTTTTTTTCTTCGAGGAACTCCACATTATCCTGTTGTTCTCCCGGAAATGAGATCTAATGTTTCTCCAATGCTTTAACATTTTAGTCTCCGATGGCTTTCTAGGAGCAAATGAAAGTTATGTGAAAAGCTCTTCCGTTTACTGTCATTTCTCACCGCTTGTAACGTACTCCTCTTGAAATATTCAAAACAATTTGTACTGAAGAGTTTGGCGTTCCTGAAAGTTTCTGCGCCTAGCAAAGTAAGCAACCCAGAACTTCAGACAACTTGTCCGTGGTTACTTCTGGGTACAGCAGCTTCTTCCAGTAGTTACATTTTAGACCACTATAGTGTTTCTTTAGCAGATGAAACTAAAACACTTCCGCCTTGTCATGGTGTCATGCATCTCATATTGTTGAATGCTATACGTTTGTTGATTGTTCTAATTGTGATTCAGGTTTTGCGAAGCGTGTCAAGTGATCAGTCTAGGTTTCTACCTCAAGCAATACCGTTCCTATCAGGATGACATCACGTTGCTCGGTGTGCATCCCTGGTTTAGCAGTAAGCATAATATGGGCATGGCGTTCGACGCGAGCACATGGCAGCTTATCAAAAACTGCTCTAGGGTATGTAATTTGATGTCATTGTCTCGTTGTAATTAACAAAAATGATGCAAATGAATGCATACCTTGTATGTATTTTCAGTCACCTAACCAGCAGAGTTTTGCCATCCTTCATTTTAAAGTTCATATTTTCAATACCACAATGTCATTTGCTTCATTCAATTTTATCGATGTGGATCAGAAATTAGGCTTATTTTTGTGTCTTTGCATGCCAATAAGAATGATTTGAGGAGTTTTGTACGTACGACGATTACAATTGGGATTGGTCGTTGATGCACATAAGCATGAAGTGTCTTCCTTCAAAGCTGAGAGTCATCGCTCTAAAGGCTCCACGCGTGTTACATGTTGGCGATTGTGGAGTGCATACACACCGTTGCAATGTACAAAATGCTCCTAAAAAGGTGATTTATTAATTTAACGTTTCAATCTCACTATACGAGGAAGTCCTTTCTAGTTTACTAGATTTAGTTCTTATATGTCCACATTAGAGCTGGCACTATTCCAGTTTTTCACGAGTCTGATATCGTTGTTGCTGTCTATTTTCTATTCAGCATCCGCAGACCAACATAGGAGAGAAAAGTATAACACCTATATAGCCTCTTGCTTACTACAGTTGATGAGTTTTTATTGACTAGTTGTTAGTGGACACGTAGTGAGCGTATTGGCTTTAATGAGCGAACTAGGAAGTGTTTCTTTCTTTTTTTTTTTACTGACATCGATGAGCTTATGATACTTTTCGACGCATCCCGTGCTGTATTTCGAGTTAGCGAAAGGAACCTCAATCTTGCTTTGCAAAACACTTTGATGCCGCCTATTGTGGTGGGTTTTGTTTTCTTAAGTGCAAACAGGAGACTTTATAGGCACAAGATCTTTTCTTACGGGTTGCGGAACGTTTGTTTCCGAGCAGTCTACGAGTGGTGGAAAATTCACGTCGTATGTTGAAGCCGTCGAAGGAAAATGGTGGTTGGGGTGATTTACGCGATCATGAACTATGCTTGAACAATTCGCGTACGGCTTCTTTGCCGCTTCCTTTGGACTTTCGAAATGGTTTTGCATTTGAGGCGAATGCGACGAACATTTCTCACCCCGCTGTTTTCCCTTTATGATGTTTACCGCTCGTTTTGTATCGAAGTCACTCCCATTGCCACGACAGCTACTACGTTAACACAGGTGCCATTAATTCCAAAATTTTCAGCATTTTTGCTGGCGTAAATGAATTGGTTTCAACCATCAGTGTGCTGCCTGGGAAGATTAGGACATTGAGGAGGGGTGATTCGCCCAAGTACCTTTAAGACCTTTCAGTTTCCATAAGTCCCTACATGTGTTTACGTATTGTAAACAAAGCCCCAAAAACATCCCTTGACAACAGTTTGAAGCAGTCAGCAGGGGCTGGCTGCTTACAGCTTTACAACTCAGCGATCGAAATGGAACAGTAAAAAGGACGATATTAAATATCAGTGATGTAGCTCCACTTGCTGCACCATCGTGAGGATAGGCTAATGCTTTAGGTTAATTGTGATGCCAGACGCCGACGGTCGGGGAGGGTTAAATGCTGATTGAGAAAGAGTACATTATATAGCAACATCGACATTGTTCAGTAATTTTTGGCAAGATAAGAGCGATGGGTTTTATGAGAGGAATTGGGCCATCAGAGAAAGCAATTTAAAAAAATTGCCGCTCGAAGTGTTGACTATTCGATAGGACGGCCGTTGGCAGTGGCCGTCTTTTGTGCTGTACGCTGCCGTTTCAATCCACTTTATTGTTAATGTGAATGCTTACTGATGATTGATGTCTTTCATCTCACTAAATGCGATCCTGCATGAAAGTGAATGATGTGTTATGCATGCATAATATGCAGTCAGCCTTGTATCTCATCGCTCCCTTCTTTAGGCTTGCCGTCTGCAAAGATGGGGCAAGGAGTGGGCAGCCTTCTTCCACCAATATACCTCGCGGTAAGCGCTTCGGCTAGTTGTTGTTAGCATTCAGCGTTTACTCTAGTAGAGTCGGTCGTGTTGTCAGTGTTCAGCACCACTTTGCGCTAGAAAGTTCCAAAATCCGACTGTCGGCTGGGCTAAAACTTTGATGTGTATATTTTCCAAGGTATTATTGCAGACGTTTCACAACGTGATTTCATTTTCCGCATTTGGCTAAACTGGAGAGGGGGAAGGTCGTGAAACTGCGGAAGGCGAGATGGTGCTGTCACTCCCCGTCGCCACCTCCGTACTCCGGGGTGATTATATTGGACAGGGTCAAGTCCTAGAGACGTGTGATAATATATGGAAAAATAAAACAGCTGGAAAATATTGTGAATTTCACGTAGTTAAGGAAAACTACAATATACGTGCGTTGTGTCGACTGGGCGGTGAATGACATGATTTCTGGCCACCCTCAATCTATTTTCAGAGCAACATGTCCACTAGATCCCCCAAGTCAGCTTCATCATCCCCCTCCTCACCTTTCAGACATCATCAACTTCTGTGGACTGAATATCGGTCACCGACTGTACGATGTGTATTTCTTCGTCGTAAAGGCTTAAGTGACGAAACGTGACCTAAAGAAATTCAAGAACTGGCACTAAAGAAGACGGAATGTCATAGGGTGACATCTGACGTTGTGGTTGGAAGATGGCTGTGTCATTTTAAACAACGTTCCTTTTCATTGTACACCTCACTGTATAAATACTGAGGACATCATTTCAGGGTGTTTCATTAATGCTAGTTTTTTCTTTTGTTGGCGTCTGCGTGTGTGGTATTCTTTTGTTCCCCACCACTGTTAGCGCGATATGTTTTCATATCAGTCAGTTTCATTTTCGTTCCACAACAACTGTACTTTTGAGATATTATCCCGGCTATCTGTATCAAAGAAATTAATGCGAGCATAAATTCGTTCAGTCATTGTTCACACGCACAGGTGTGATACCGGTAACAAGGGAACCATGGGAAACAGTTTGTTGGCTGTGGACCGATCCCTAGTGGTATATTTAAGACCACCTGGCGCATTATTTCTGCGCAATGAAATCAACAGTTCATGCATGAGTCTTCGATGAAATCGGAAATATTTCGAAACGCAGCAATATGGCCAGGATTCTGAGTCAAGTCTCATCAAGAACTTGTTTCATGGTAGCGCAGTCAGAAGGAAGCATGGATCTGATCCTTCGACTACCATCTCCAAATAAATTTTCGAAGCATGTTCTGCAGTTGATCGGTAGGGATGGCATATTCAAATATTTAAACTACTTTCACTAGCTCCATCCACCTTCGAAAAAAAGAGAACACTGAAACTCCATTCGCATTTCGATGCAACAATAGTGCAGTGTTATGAAACAAAATGGAAGAGCTACCAAAGAATATATCAAATGTTATAAATGCTGTTCAAAAAACCTGTCGCAGAAGCACCTGTAAATGCTGTCACGGGGGAATGCCATCAAAGCCGCTAATCGAAGCAAATAAGCAACGACATAAGCATCATAATAAACGCTACAAGGGCCACCATCGTAACGGGTACCATTAGCTGTAAAACGCTACGAACGCTAATTATGCATGTTATCGCAAAGTGTGCAATAAATGCAACTATAAAACTTCCATAGAGGCTATAATGGCAACAAAAAATGAACTGCTCTCAAGGATCCACCTGGAATAACTATCACAAGAGACTGCTAAAGGTAGGTTGTGGTGTGGAAGAGATCGGAGGAAAGTGGCACGTAATTGCGATGACGGTTCAGAAAAACACCTTCATAGACGAAACTTGCATAGAAAGATTACTCAGGCATTGAATTGAATATTTATTCGATCTTATAATCAATTATTTTTTAATAAGGTAATCTCACTGATCGCCGAAGAAAAGTACAAAGCATCGTAGCGGGCAGTGAAACGAATCCAATCATAGCTCATATCCTATCGAATATGATGATAGCTCACGGAAATCACATACCGTATATCATCACTCTGTACGACATAAGTGAATCGAAAAACAACAGCACGAAGTAACAACTATCACGTTCACCTTTACTTATTCCGACATAGTAATGCTCCTTGGAAACCCCGTCACCCCTTTCTCCCCCCTTTCCGCCTATTTGGGATTCAGGAAAGAAAATCGAAAAAGGGCATCAGAGCAAGAAATCAGAGGTGGAAATTCCGTAATGCATTTCAAAAGCATTTTAGATTTTGTTGGTGCGACGAATATCTTACGGTGGAATAATTTATGAAGTAGTATAAACAAGCTAAATTCTGTTCTACTTGATGAATCAAAATAGTCTCCGTCGGTGCTTCTCCTGTTTCAAAGTATCCCTTTGTTATAAAAGTAATTTACAATAACGGCTGAAGTGTAAATTAAAAAATCCTTTGGCTGAAGCAGCCACAAAAATGCTCGAAGCTGTGGACTGTGAAATTCGACGAAAACGGAAACTTCCGTACTACCTCTAATGGTTCTTGGAGCATCAAATACATTCAGGATGAAATTCAGGTATAAGGCCAAACATTGCTGCTATAATATAATCAACGAATTCCAGCCATAACGAATGAGTGAATTGTGAGAGTGATTGGATAAGAGAACGATCAGAAATACAAAATGGAATGAAACTCAATAAGCGCTCATATGTGCAAAAAGGAAGGTCGTCGTTCGTTCATGTCGTGCATTTCGCTATGAGATGGTAAGTGAACAGGTTTCAAGCTGAGATAAACGTCACGCCACGTATCGAAATGTGACACACTGGCGATCCATAAAAGAACATTCGACAGTAGAAAGAAATAATAAGCGCTTCCAATCGAACACTGCAATTTATTCGCATAAAATTTTACATCTTATCGATAACGGTTTCAAAGTGATCTCGAAAGGGACTTGTTGGTGGTCCTTAAGTGACAGACGACTTATACCTTATTTACCTTCCTTGTTTTATGAACGCACTCGCTTTTTGCTGTACACTGCTGCACTCATCATGGTTGACGTTCATTTATCATGCGTGAAATCACCTGAGGTAAGATGTAATGTGAGAGTGCTGCGGCATACGATTTACTTAAACCATAACACATAATGGTATTGATGTAAAGTGGTATATCACTGCGGTGGATAGAAGGCGCCATTTTAGTGCATCTGAGAAACAACTGGGACAATGCAGGAATTGAACTAACCTGAAAAGTATTACTCTTAGTCATTATATAAATACGGCGCTAACAGTTACAAATCATTGCTATTCTTCTGCCTTAAACAAGTACAGCACGGATTCACGTTTTGCCTAGCTCCTGAAGGATTTTTTATCCAGGACGATTTGGCGCCGCGTACATTTGCAATGATCGACAATTGGTGCCTGTAAGTTCTCCCAGAGCTGCCAAGGCCTCATACGTATCGTGATTAATCACGTGAAATCATCTACGTGCCAAAATGATTAAGAAAGGTCTCTCTACAGGCGCTATTTTTTGTCTGCTTACTCGAAGCATGCAAATGGGTCCGCAATTGTTGGGCTAGGTAGCCGTCCATATACCTTCTACCATGAGGACGCTCACTGAGACTGTGAAAGGCAAACAAAGGGCCTTCGAACTGACCATCACTCATTACTAATGTATGTTAGAGATATTGGGAGCGTTGAGCTACCCCTTCCGCTGCCTTTCGATGGAGCAAAGACAGAGGTTGAAGCTGATGAAAGCCTCTTGTGCGGCAGAAACGAAAAATCCCAGATGGGTGCTTGAAGGCGACGCTCATCCAGGTTGGAGAATTGTCGAAAAGGGATCCGAAGAACGTGTTAAAAGGCCTTGGTATTCGGAACTGTAGCAGCGGCAACACAGGGGACTAGACATTTTCACCTCTTGCATCGTAGCGTGGCCACTTACTGCTTTACTGCCTATTATTCAATGACAAGTACCGCAGAGGTGAATGATAACTTCCAATAGAAGAAGTTGTATAGATGTATTACAGCAACAGCGGAAATAAACTTCCACAAATTTATGTTGAATCGTTCGGAAAATCAAGCGAATTACAACCGAAGGGCTTACTAGAACGACGAAGCGTCGGAGCTTAGCTCTACGGCCCGGAATTTTGAACCACATGAAAAGCCACTACTTATGGAGATCTAAACCCATTACTTCTTCCCGAACTTTCCACATATCAGTTATGGATATTTATTACTGAAAAAAATATGCCGTTAATGATTCAATCGTTCATCTCTGTGCATTTGCATCTACAATAATACTGTTGTTCTTTTCGTTTACATTGATAACACTTGTCAAACACTTCTTTTACAATTAGAAGCCTCAGGTGTTTTTATTCATTTCTGAAACAATCAGTCTACATATCTACTATAATGAAAAGTAATGGTATTGCTATATGTACTATTCGTTGTATTTATTTGTTCACTGGTGGAGACCAAATCTTTGCATTTCACTTTCTGTTGTGTTGTAGTGCTTTGCGAACGAACAGAAGATCACTGAAGAACTGCCAAGTTATCAGAAGGACAACAATGCTCTAGAGACAAGAGGAGAAGAGGAACGCACACAGCAACTCCTAACAGAAGCCTCACTATTTTTTGACAAAAGGAGTCCGTTGGTTCCTTTACCACAATTATACAAGAAAGCATTCTACGAAAAGGAACAAGGCCTATAGGTCCCGCTCTCTCTTGCCAGCCACAAAACTACGTCACCCTCCACGTAGGGCGATTTCTAAAACGTTCGACTTTCCATCCTCTCCTCTAATACGGGAAGCTAGGAGGAGGAACGAAGAAGGGCTACGATGCTCCTAAAATTACCCCTTGAAGTGCCTCATTTACAATTATTTAGAAGTAACTGCATTTCAAATTTCTTGTAGCATCGCTATCCTATTCAATGGAACTCATTTGGAAGGACACAAAAACAATCATTTCAGCTCAACTCAGATCTCGAATATGCTTTCCTCAACCTCGAACGAGATAACAGTCATTCCCTTTTAATTTTTCCTTCACAGGCATAGAATAAATCAATATGAAAAATTGACCTACCTTCCCCTTGTTCCTTATGAATGGGAAGAAACTGGCCACAATAATAAGAAAAATAACGATAAAGTTGAGCAAAACTGAAAGAAAAAATTTTTTGACGATTATTGCCATTCGAACATTGAATATTATGGACTTCATTATTATTTGCTGAATAAAGCTTCACTGAAGGACGTTTGAATGGCGCAGCAGAATGCAGAAAGAGGAAAATACAACCCGTCTAAAAATCTGAGGACCCTAGGATGCTGTTCTCACTCTTCTTGAAACTAATATGTCTTGTACAGCTGTAGAACGTCAAATTTCTATCCACTTTTTATACTGCCCTGAAATCCCTTAAAAGTGCAAATATTTAGTGCAAATATGCTCGCATGGTAACGCCTCCGTCTATTTCTTACAAAGAATAGCGATTCTCTCATTTGTTTTGTGACTCTACAAGTTTATGGGGTTCATTGAGTTCAAATAACATTTCAACTAAGAATCCATCCCACCAAAACTACTTAGAGCATTCCCTTTGTTGTCTTCATGAACAAAACTTTTGAAATATTTCCTCCAGCCAGACCAGTTTTTATTGAAACACACTTAGTCCCACTCAAATTGATTAACACCATTTTTTTCATGATAGAACATAAGCAGATGATAATGACTTTCAAATGTGATCAAAACAAGGAATGAAAACCATTGGCACGCATAGTTACGCAAAAACGAATTATCAAATACCTCGTAACTATTCCAAATACAAAGTTCACCTAGAAAATGCAGAACTCAATAGAATTCGTGCGTGCCATAAGAATTAACAGACAGTTGAAAAACTGCTGAAAATCAACAATATTTCATAAACTTCGCTACAGATTTCCTTTATGGAATGGAATGAATCATGGAAGAGGTGAAAAGTTCTTTTGCAATGTTCTATAAATGAAAATGAAAAAGAACATGGAAAAAAGAAGAAAAACTAAGCACTATGGAAGCTGATGGTATTCCCATCCGCTTAGGTGAAGTGCTATTTCTGAACTACCCTCACCCCTCCCCCTTCCCGCATGTTCCCCTTCCTTCTTTTTATCGCACCAAATTTTACTCCCTACTGTCAAGAAGATCGCCCTCCCCTTCTTATTGTTTCTTTTACCATCCTTCCTATTACTATACTAAATGAGTGAGAATGCGATCAACTAAAAAAAGTTCACCATTAAAACATCACTGCGGTGCTCCTTCGATTACTTTACAGGCTCAAAACTTATAGCGAATGTTTAATTCTTAGCCTACACAAAGCAAATGCAAAACTTGCTCCATAAAATAGAAATCTTCACTTCGCATTTGATCGAGGGAAAAGAACTACAGGAAGGAAGGGCCTGTTGCCCCTAAACGATAGCAAGATGTGGAAGAGGGGTGGAAGAGGATATCTTCTCATAACGACCACCTTGATCGCCCTCTCCTCTCCCGTTGCTAAGCAATAAATATTACGTTTGTTTCAAATTTTGAGGAGAGTGCAGGAACAGGGAGGATATAAAATTAATAAATTGTGCAATCGTCAGTGTTTAATTTAAAAGAATATTGAAAAACATTAACAGAACTTACTCAACAATAGAGATACTGCACACAGCACTCTTTGCACATTGAGATCCTTTTTCTTTATACAGACGACAAAAAGAGCGAAAATAACGATCAGGTAGAGAAATACATTAATTATCATCAATAATCGTGCAAGCTTTAAACCTGCAAAATATCATCTCTTATCGCAAATATCATCGGTTTAAAGCCAACCTCGCTGACGTTGCGATGATGAGACACTGCCTCCAACTTCGTTTAAAATAGTCAACCGAAAGGCAAAAAGACATTTAAATACTAAGAGTTCATACTATAATAGATGACTGACAAACTGTATAATACCTCGAAGTTGTTGCAGCAAATATGTATCCTCATAAAAGCGAAGAGAAAGAAAGAGGAACGCTCACAATGTATTCCTTCTTATTCTCTATTCTGCCGTCTACATCGCTCAAATCTTGTGATGATGTAACTCACAGAAATGCGTACTACCCAACGGAATGACAAGAAATGTACATATGGGCAAAGCAGCAGAAAGGGAAGGGGTGGGGAGGGCACAGGAAAGTATTCACACTCTTACCCACTCAACAGTGTACTTGAGATTATTTTTAAACGGCAGTCTGCTTGCAAAACAACCTTGTTTAACCGATGCTTTGCACTCTCTCATTTTTTCTTATCATCTAGTGACAATTCCCATACAAAACTCTTCTAATATCATTCTGATACCATCACCTTACTTTACTGCATTACTTTCAGGTGAACAGAAAAATGCTAAACGATTATTGAAGAGCTCCTGTGTCGGAAAAATCGGAAAATGCTGAAATATCGGAAATATTGGATATATTCCAGTTGTTAAATTTTTTTTCCCGATATAAACGTCGGGAGAAAACATTGAAGAAATGCTAAAAAATGAGCGCAAATTTTTTAACGCAAAAATTGTCAACTTAAACGTGAACGAGAAAACCACTGAGAGTTGGTGCTGTTCTATTATGTCAACATTTATGAATGTCATTCAGCTATTCGGCAAAAAATAAACGCAATTTCACACCTCACACAATTCGATAATTGAATAACTTTGGAAGAAAAAACACATCGAAAGCATCGACTTAAATTTTCCAAATTCAATTTCTTTTACGCGAGTGAGAGCTGAAAAAGATAAAAAGTAATCAAATGAAATGAAAAAAATCCGATGTTCTGAAAATCTGAAGTGAATAAAAAAACATGCAGTTGAAAGTCGAAGGTCAATATTGCCTCCGAGTCATCTAACGAGAAAAAACCGTGATTAACAAACGTATATGATAATTACGGAGATGAAAGAATTGTGATGTGATGAAAAAGATTTTTGAAATTTCTTTAAAAGATGCCCATATATAAACACCGCACGTGGTCAAAATACACAAGAGATGAAAAAGCCATGGCGAAATGCATTACTGGTGATGCCTCTGGCTGTGACGTTTTGCGTAATGATTTTAGCACTGGCGATTTGTTCGCGCTTACGTTTTCTCGCACTTTGAAGTGCTACATAGCAGCGACATGAAAGTCGGCAAAGGAAATATAAAACAGTGGAGCAAGAGCACGCTCAGCGGAATGGTAAGGAAGGATAACCACCAACCCTTTCCTATACCCCTCCCTCCCCCACAATTTGAGTAGCATCAGAAATCAAAAGCCTTAGGGAGTTGTGGAAAGGAAAGGAAAAAATTCATTAAAAAACTGAAGTAATGCGCCCAACACGCTCCTATACCCTCTCTTCCACCCGGAAAAAATTACTAGCCGCGCGAATTATGGCTGAAATTCTCTCATGCAATCCATTCTCTCGTAATATGAACAATCTGCAACGCTTTTTTCATCGCCAGAGGTGAGCATTTCCTTTCATTAGATGTGAATTTGAAAGGAGACAGCATTTTCGAAAAAAAAAATGCTTGGTGAACACCCATGACTTTACTCTGATGGCATTTTGATTTTCAGTCCATTACAAGTGTTTTATGAAGGAGAAAGACTCAAGTTGTGTAAGTGAAAGATGGAAAAAAAATCGAGATTACCTGCTGAAGGATCGGCAACATCCTCACGGCTAACACCCTTGCCATTCAGAATAAAAGTGCTGGGTGCACCCCATTCGCTGCATCTGATACCCTCATCGCCAAAGTCCTCAGATTTTACACAATCATCGCCCAAACCACGCTAAAAAAACGATTTACTAACGCACTGAGAATGAATTATCGATGCATATAGCATAAAAAATTACCGATCGAGGTAGGATTAAAGAGGTCATATCCTGCTTCAAAGGCATGGGAATCAGAAGCGCTAACCTTCGCACCATACGCGACATACCACAGCTTTCGGTTGCGCTCATGAGAGGACCTACTCATCGAACTACTTTCCCGTCACCAGTGACGAGGGATATGATGACCATTGGAACAAAATATTAGAAAAAATATTATACTAATTAAAAATGAGCATACCTGTAGAGAAATAGGTATTTTTGAGGTTTGCTGATGCTAGAGTTGAAGGATTAAACGTTGGCTAATAACAGGACAGCAGTGCATTCCAAAGAATTCATGTGCAGCTTGTTTTCACAGAACTCATTTTCCACCGCAGCAACTCCTACATTTAGCACTACTTTTACATTTACATTTAGCACTAGTTGACCGTCTTTAATTACGAAGCAGAAAACAACCCTCAGACGTCTTGTTTCCCCAACTGCAATAACAACTAAATGACAGCAGTGAACCAGCGAGAAGACGATCAAAACCCAGTTTACACACCAGCCTATGTTGGTGGATGGACGCGGTTGCTTGGCCAAGGTGATTAAAGATCGATGACCACAACGGAGAGCATAGAAAGCGATTGGAATCCACACTGCAAAGCGACGCTTCATTGGAAAAAATGGGACGTTAAAAAGAATTGAGAGAAAATGATGCAGACGCAAAAAAGTGACAAAAACCCCTAAATTTCAAAACTCTTTCAAGGATACAAGCTTATGCTGGGATGAATTTGTTCTAGAGAGTGACCTGAGTAACTACGCTGTGCGCATGAACGAAATTGCAAAGTGCATATGCACTTAAGGGTTGCAGTGGAAAGTCTGTAAAATCAGAACCGGAACTCCCGCTAACAACGTAACGAAAGTTGCATTAGTTTGATCGATTCCGACTCATCTAGCTTCAGACCGAAAAATCCTGCAAATGAGATTTTAGAAATATCGGAATTCGAGAAATGGAGTCCTGACGCAGTTCTTACAGGTAAAAAGTATTCTAGAACTCTTGAGGAGTCAGACTGATGAAAAAGAATTCCAAGATGCCGTTTCAAACCTGATATTCAATGGAATCATCGCTTTGCGTAAGCCACGCATTGTTGAAAAAGTGAAAAGTTTGAAAGACAGCAGCGCAAACGATGATCGTAAATGCGACGATGAGTTCCCAGAAAAAACGATTCTCGCCAGCCGTTGGCCGCGCCATGCGTCACCTTCTCAAAACAACGAAGTCGGTACACTTCGCTAGAGTCTATGTACCACCCAACTGGTACAGAGACCCATCAGTGGAGATCACAAATGACTTGCGCTCAACGTTTAGCCTAAAAGACAGTGCAATTACTTCAAAAATGGGCATATTTTTTGCAAAAACATGTAAAAGGCGAAAAAAGCAAGGAAGCGCGTTAACAGTAAAAAATGATATGTGCTAAGACATGCATTTCTTTTATTAAATGAAAAAACAAGAAATGGTAAACACATTAGTCAACGCCTTCCAAGGTTCGGCCCGCTTCCATTTTCAACCTACAGCATCCCTCCTCCTCCTCCCGAAATCCGCTCTCCTCGATTCCTCCACCTGCCCAAAAATCCGGTCCTCTTGATAAGATTTGCATCCAGACTTCACAAGAAACGGAATTATTTACTAAAGGCAAGAGTCATCTTTTTCTGTTGCATTAGCTGGTTAGAGTGTTTTCTTTGAGTAACTAATCTTGCATTTCAGAATGATACGAAGAGCAAGGAAAAGAATGCTCTAGTCAATTCTAGTACTATCGATTGTTTCGTGCGCGATTCAGCAAACAAAATGAGACACCCCAACCCGACGGAAGCAAATATCAGCAACAACCAATCGCCTATATGAGCATGCGGGACACGAATAAATTGATATATGCTCCAACGCAGACCTCTGGTGTTTATGTAGCTCCTAAGTTGTGACGCATCTGTATAAACCTCACCTGGGAGTTGAATAAAGTAGTGCTTTCCTAACCTCCTAATGTACGGAAGCAGAAAGATCTAAATACATGCTTAAAACTACAGTATACTAGGCTGGAACTGTGGTATATTAGGCTGACAACGAGTAAAATAAGCTAAAATAAAACGTATCCTAAAAATACTGCTAACTGATGGCGTTCAATTTCAATCGGTAGCAGACGGTGTTGAAGAGTGTTCATAAACATCGTTTTATTCGCATAAAACCACTTCTGCTCGTATATTCATTTCTATTTCCACTCAAGAAGTGGGGATTATACAAAGTTGAAACTTTTAATTCTATACGTTGCAGCATCTGGTGCTCTCAGAACATTTGTTATAGGGGAAAAATTTGCATTTAGTACATAAACCTGAATAAGTAAATTTGTGGAAATGAATAATAACTGAAAGTGAACAATACCTATCATATAGTCAGCTCGTACAAATGCTCGAACAAAGCGGAAGAGAGAGGTGTATGCGCGATTACGAAAGGCGAAAGTTAATGAGGGTTGTATTGTGCGTGCGATGAAGAGTGTGCCCGCTGCACACAGAAACCGGTCGAGAGAGAAGAGCCGTCACTATTAAGAAACTCTCCTCTCTCCCTCACCTCTATCGAGGCTATTGACCTTTACTTTTGAGGCATCATTGCACTATCACCCCCTCCTAATAGGTAATTATCATATGCATAGATAGGAAAAAATTTAACGGCGGGGCCCATATCAACAAAATTCTCGCAAATGTTAGTTTTCTAAGCGCACAAAATCAACCAAGAACAGAACAGAATAGGCTCTTCACGAAATTTATTGTGAGTTTTCATAGAATTTACAGCAGTAAACTTTTCGGTCATAATTCTAGTGCAGACCCACCTCTTCGTGATACGTCGCCAACATATTAAATTCAATTCCGTAATCGGCTACTTGTATCCACCTATGACAATAACTGCTGTTCCCGAATGTAGGCTGAATTATTTAATCTTGTGATTTTTAAGTATTACAATCACCAGACAGCGTGTCATTGATACCCATCACCACAATGAAGGAACAGCGGGTGTGGGGTTTCGAGAGGAGAGGAGGAGGGAGGATTGCGAGTCCAAGAATGCAATGAACTCATAGATAAATCCTTCGAAAGTGCGAAAAGATCTTCGACGTCGAACTTACCAACGAATATCATGCTGCGAAAAACATGAAGGGTCGCAGTTAGAGATTTTTTAGAGGAGGAAGAAGGCTCATCATGGATCATAGTCCCACCTAATTTTTGCCAGTTTTGTTTTTTGTGCCTTCGATGTTTGCGCGTTCTCCACCTCACTGAATGCCCCAGAGATGGCGTTCCGCTTCCTCCTCCCTCCCACCCCCCCCCCCCCGCGTGTTCCGTGCTTATGCCTTTGCTGCATAACCAAATTTAGAAGCCGACAAGCTACTGTTCCCACTCCGAAGCATTGGGACCAAAATCTGGTTTTCCAAGTTCATCGATATCATTTACTAAAGATGAAAAGTTAAGGAGAGAAAATTATATTAAGGGAATAAAGAGGGAATAGAAACGAACGCTGGCGGATGTTCGAAATTGATAGCACTCTTTTTTAATTATTTTATTTTCTTTTTGGCAAGTGGCTGTTATCGTTTCTTCCCATACAATTACCATAACTGGAAAAGAACTGGACCTCAGAATCAAAATTTCGAAGCCTAAGTGAAGAAAATAAACAGATTCGACTCATTAAATCGGACTCCTCAATGACTGGTTACCTAAGCATGAATTATTTGAGAACTCTGGCAAAAAAGAAGTTACGGCATCTAGCGCTCTCTGCAAAAACATAAAAACTCTTGCTTCCAAATTGAAACTGAAAATCTGCAAGAAATTACAGGTAGGAATACCTATACCAACAAACTGAAGAGGTTGCAATTAAGATGTTAAACAACACTGGATTTCCATGAAGACTTTCAATCACAACAATTTTCCTGGCGCCCTCCCGCCTCTCTAATCGCTCAGCAAATTCTGCGACTGAAACTTACACAAATGTTGCAGAATATGTAAATGATGAAAACAACACGTTTGCTCTTTCCAGAGAATGCATAATTTTACACTTAAAATCGAATATTCAAAGGAAGCATTCACAAAGCGTAGACAATTTCAACACCTCGACCATGTCGGTTCTTCATAGGTTTTTATTTGGAACTCAAATAGAACCATCTCGAAAATATTCTCTATCAACGAAAATATGCCGAAAGAATAAAATGAGCAAAGGATGACGAATCCTAGCAGTGGCCAAGAAAGACGAGGAAACAATCGATAAAGAACTGAGTTTGCTGTTTCACACGCGTTGCAAATAGCCAGCCACCTCATAAAGCAACGCAAATCGTCATGTTGTTATGGAGACACAATGAAATAGATGAACGATCATAAAGCAACGATGGCCATCCTCTAGATTCCGTGTCAGATGGGTTTTATGCTCATAGGTCTTCGTTTCTCCTCTCAATTTATTCATTTCGAGTGTATTTTTTAGTCCAATGTAAACCTGGAATAACGAAGAAGCTTCTGGATAAGATTAACGGAATAGCCGATAGTTGAAGCAACGACGACAAACCTATTCTACACAATAAATTTTGCAGAAAATATTGCGCAGCAGCTGTGTATGAATAGGGTGACTGCCAACAGAGACCAAGGCCATAAGCCGGCTGTAGTGCTAATCAATCGCGGCTTAGGCGTGCCCCGCCAGCGCGCGCAACCAACATAGACGTCGGCTACTTAAGAGTGTGGATCGGTTAGCTCAGCATCTTTTAGCTACTCTTATAGGGATTGCAGTGTTTTTTCTTGCTTTTATAACAGGACCGTCCAAAATTACCCTCTGGGAAGAAGGGGGAAATGGGAGGACGCGAGTAAGGTGAAGGGATAAGATATTTGAGTCCTCCTAGCCCAGATGTTTCCGTCATTTGCTTCGAACAGAGCAGCTGCTGTTGCTAAAGGCACTAAAGCAGGTAAACGCATTTCTTTAATCAGAAGTTTTGTCTCTGCACTCTCTTAAGGAAGTCAATTACTGTACACGTGATCCATAGTGCTTCGAAGAAGAGTAGGGATTCATGAGGCCGGATTGAGGAATTGGTTCGGTTGTTGCAGCGAGCAGTTTTTTTTTTTAGAAATTTCCACTTGCCCATTGGGAAAACGCAAAAAGATATTTTAACGTTATGAAATGTCGTTGAATCTTTTTCAAGATTTGAAAATACGTAAATCTCAGAAGGATATTGCAACAAGTGAAGTGCCCAATCACCTACCAGTGGAAGCATGGATGCGAAATTCGAAACGAAGGTATTAAAAAGAAATATAAACCGCAGTTCAAAAAAGTTTTCGCCTTGTGCGTCGACCTTGCTTATTGTAGGCTATGGGCGGGCCTCATCACAACCATCCCACTTCCCTTTCTAAAAACGTGTGAGACGCTGACAACAGGAAGTGAATCGTACACGATGGAAATCAAAGAATGAGGATCTTCCTCATAATGAATATGAATAATTAAAATAATATGGGCAATGAAATTGAGGGGGATAAGAGAAAGCTAGAATAGTTGAAATGAAAATTTGAACAATAAAGATAAGGGTAACATCTATAAGAATTATATAAAGTTAACTGTAAAATCGTGAAACCGAATAACTGTTCACGGTCGAACAGAACTAGCAAGAGGGACATTCTCATTGCTATGAAAAATTTATCCGCAGAGAATGATCAAATAGCAAATGCGGCCTCCTTAATAATATGTTCAAAATGCGTCTTCAATGTGCCTGTCGTTATGATTGTAGGTTGAAAACTTTTAGGGTGCATTTGAAACGTTCTGTTTTGTTAAACATGAAGTGTTCGATTTAAAAATCTCAAGGACCACATCACAACTGTTCGACTATTCCGTTTTTTTTTTACTCTTTTTTATTTCAGTCCTTCTCTAATACCCATCAGTAACATGTCTGCCATCTTAGCCCTGTGTCTTGATACAGACAGACCATATAATTTCACATAGATTTTGTGATCATGTTGAGTTCATAGGCTTACAAACTATCGGCTTTTTTGGCCTATTTCATTTGGTCAAGCTGGCCATATTGGCCGAATTCACAGGGCCGTAGGTCCAAGGGTAAATCCATAGTTGAAATATAAACTGGCCTGTACTCATATAGATTCACCTTGACGTTAAAAACGACTCTCTTACACTTTCATTGATGGAATTAAACCAGATAAATAGATAAGTGAGAAGTCACTTTAAAATGCGATCGACCGTACTGCCGATGGTCGCATTCCGATTGCAGTCGTGCATTTGTCCACTGATTACTACTCCACATAAATGCACCTCTCTTGGTTGTGTTCTTCCAACCTCCGCTATTTCATGCAAAATCGCAAAGATGTCCGATACATTGGTTGTTTTATGCAAGAGAACTTTATTTAGGACTTGAAATTTTCACTAGAGCTAGGTGTGGGTTCAACGCATTGTATTCAATTTTTAAGAGCTTTTTTTGCATATTTTGCAGCGATTTGAGAGTGAGAGGATCTCGTCTTGTATAAGAAGACATGATGCCGCAAATGTAATTAGTCAATAACCTCATCAATAAATAACCTGATTTAACGTGTTATTTTGCCATGTATAACGTTGTGATTGATATAGCTTACTGTTTACATTAGCGTCCAAATAAGAAAATTTATTAACTCAGAGCGGAAATTAATCGCTTTTGTCGTGCAGCTTAAGCAGCCCCACCGTTCCCCTACTGCGAATGCCTCAGCCCGGTTGAGAACGCGAATTGCTAGAATTGATAAAGCATGGAAAGCTCGAGCATTTGCATGAGGAAGTCGTTCGAAGTTGCCTGAATTTGATTCAGTTTTGGGCGTGTCGCATCACGTTGTTGATGCGTATTGAAGTTCCGTACAACCAAAATTGCCATACAGTGTTACCGACCGAAGAAGAGCTCAAACTCACTGTGCCGACAACCTATAAAATGCGTGCGGTGCAATTCGCAAAGGCAATTTTCATCATCAGCTTTTTTATGATGTTCAGAATAAAGAAAACGCGACGAACGCATGATGTACAATGACCGAATGCGAACGGGGTAAGAAATTATAGCGATATGTGAAGGTGAGGAGCATAATGAAATACAAACATATCGAGTGAGGAACGGGCGCAACAAATGGAAGAGGAACGAAGAAGGGTATTATCAACGGAGACTCAATGATTCGTAAGGATCCACCGAACGCAGATGATCTATGCTGGCTGAATGAGACATTTTCTGCCTCAGCAATAAATGTGAGTAATTCATTTTAGTCAGTGATCACACTGTAATGAGAAGAATGAAAACGCATCAGGTTAACAAGTTTTAGAGAAGAGAGTTGAAAGCTGTAGTAACCTTGTGGGCGGCTTGGTACTGATGAAAACAATTCATTGAACTGTATATCTGAGGATCCATCCGCTACTCACTACAAGCGGTTCAAGCTTCTTCCTCTTAACCCGTGATTCTCAATAATGCAATATGGCAAAGTATTTATGAATGTTTTCAGTAGCTGCACATCTGAGAGTAAATATGCTTGCAATGCGGGAGTCGTCTTGATGAAGTGGTCGACAGTATTTTGTGAAATATTTGTGACTATGTTCTGAACCACTCTTGCTCGAGAGAACTGAGCATAGCGCTTACAGCGTTGAAGGCTTTTCCATAATTCAACAGAAATGGACCCCAATGAAGATCGAGACAGATTTTCACGCCAAGGCAAAGAATCACAATCTCATTGAGAACAAAAGTTGACTATCTAAGCAAAAGATCAACCAGATGAAAAGCATTGTGTGTACACCTTAAAATCACTCGTAAGATTTGCAAGTATCCTGCGGGTATTCGGATATTAAGCGAATAGTTCAGAGCCATTAGAAGACCCACCACAGACATCGCTGCTATACAGTGCGAACAAAATAGATTTCAAAGCGTTCCACTGATCGCAGTGGACATCTTCGGACAATTTTTGTCCAATTTGTACTCGAAAGGTGCTTGCAGCAAAGAAGTCCTCTTGCCACTTCAGTTGAGAGGCTCACCCCCATGGGATTCTAATTTCTGGAACAGCTCTTTATGATAATTGACATCAAATGCCTTAGCCTTACCGATATAAGCTACTTCAATGGCAATTTCTTCATTGAAAAGAATAATTCACTCCCTCAATGACGACATCACTTGAGAGCAGTAGATTACTCGAGTGAAAATCCAAAGTGGGGAGGGTTGATTAGGTTTTGACTAAGCAAATATCCGAGAAATGTGCCTTTGACGATGATTTCTGTCATCGTACAGAATGAGAAGGTTAGGCTAATGGGATGATTAATTGACCGTTGAAGCTACTGACTGCTTTGCTTTAGAGCTCAGGAGAAGATTGCCAAAGGCGGCTCTGGCAACAGTACAAAACAAGCTCTTCCCACAAAAAGTATTTCTCCATAACTAAACGTCGCAAGCAATGTATCCTGCACCTCTTTGTTGAATATCTCTGCACTCCTCAGTCACAACATCAATTACAACGTCGAAATTTGTCATGCATGGCGTTTACTTCTGTGCTACTAGCCAGATAACTATATCAGTCCAAGTATGCATTCATGCTGTTTGTTTATAGCTTTGTTCATGCTGTTTATACTCAAGTTTACGGAAATAATAGCAGAAGGCCTGCGGAAACAGAACGCACTTCAAAATGTACTCAAAAGTACATGTTGGCATGGGTACTAATCGAGAAATTATGTGTGATTACGGTGTTTCTGATTAGACTATCATCATTTTGTGCAAGAAATTGAGAAATTTTCTGCTTGGAGTTGGCAGCAGCGTAATGCCCATGCCACGAATATTTAGACGTGAGGTTGCATTAGGCGAGGTCATTAGGAAGGTCTAAGTCATCAGGATAGACGAACTTAGCACCACCTTTCGGGAACTTCAAATTCAGCAGCATCAAAACACATACAAGTATCTTCATTAGAACGGATAGGTTTTCTATAAGTTGTAACTAGGTGGCAGACTATGTGACGCATGATAGCGACACTCAGCAGTTCACAACGGAAGCAGAATCTTTGTTTGGAATGAAGGATAGGATGCAGAGACAATCAAAATAACCACAACATCGATCTTGTTGACTATGCCTGGAAATGCAATACGCCGAATTGAATGAAGGCAAAAAATTATTGTCATGCATAGTGAGCCATGTCTCCTATATAATAACGATGTCAGATAAATCTCCGTTTGTTTGTTGTTTGGTTTGGTAAACTGGTAAAACTGTTTATTTGGTCTGGTTTGATAAACTGCGCTTGGTAAACTGTAGGCGCATCTGCAGTTCAATCAGTTTGTTCAAAACGCTCCGCTTTTAATCTGCTCTAATCTGCTTAAAGCTGCTTGAAACCGCCTGCGCCTTGCCGCATACCTGCCTCAAGTTGCATGGCGGAATAGTATTGAGATAATTATAATTAAAATTAAAAAGGGAAATCAATATCAGTGCCTTGAGAACTCCATATTCCTATGGTGATTTGCTCTATCTTTTATGTGGCTGCGTTCTACCTGAAACTTATAAAGTACGACAAAAAATGGAAAGCTTCGAACGTTTCGCGCAGGAAGCCATATTCAAGTGTCTACTCTCAGTAAATTCGGCCGATTGAAGGCGATTACTGAAATTTTGTTTTTTTCTACCTCAGGTTTTTCTGGTCTCGTTGTGAGAATTTCAGATATGTGACTAGAACTGAATTTTTTGAGATAGAGATTTGCCCTGGATCAAATAACTACTATATCTTTGAGTTTTTTGAGTTCTTGAATTTTTTTTCCGGGAGGAATTCTATGACTGCAGTCATACTAAACTGTGAAGCTTTTCTGCAGCAACCAACTTTAAAGGTTGGGAACCCTCAACTTCACCCACGGTATGGCTTCCTCTCATAAAAATTGAAATTTTTTATTCTTTTCATGCATTTCATGGGTTTTTTATTTGCCTGCAAAGAGAACGATTGATGGCGTATTGAGAAAATCGTTTGAGCGTGCGATTAGCGCTGATTTCTTATTGTTTCTTGCTGATAATTGTGCCTCAGGTAATTTACCGATTTCATAAGTATCAATAGAATATTTTCGCATGCGTACAGGTACGTCATGAGTGCGTTAGATGGCGTAAGCGGTGGCTTGATGCTGTATGTTGTTAATGGGTGTCTTTCTGTTGCATGTGCTCACGCCCGCCATTAGCAGTTAAGTGCTGCGCACGTGTCTCTAAGCCACATAAATGAATGCTTTTGCCGTTCTGTGAATGAATTGTGTTCCTCCATCTTTTCCACGGTTTAGGAGGATTTTTGCATTCCTCTTCCGTCCTCGTTGAACTAGCATCCATGTTCTGCAAACTCGGCTGATATTGTTGACGTCGAATTTGCGATCCTTTCGCTTTGGTAACACAGCTTCGAAATTAAATAACTTCGATAGATTGCAATTTTGACTACTAGGAAGTACACTTCATTGTTCAGAGTACGAAAACTGGAAACCTGTTCGTTCTCATGAAAGCTGTCGTTCTCTGCAGTTAAATGAACCTCAATCATGGAGTGTACATGGAAGGATGTTGCCATCGCTGTCATCGCAGTATTTCAAAGTTAACAGTTCGAAAAGTTTACAAAAAAGCATTGTATTTGGACGACGGCATGCATTCTTGTGTCCGATGAGTCGTACTGTCCAGTACAAAAAGGATCTTTGATGCGATATTCGTCTGATGACCGAACCAGAAGGAAATGCTGAGCTATTTTATACAGTTTCAATTAATTGTACAACCTGATGGTTGTAATTGGTACCGCAGGCGATCCTAGTAATTTTTAAACATTTCGGTTAACGCACTCAAAAGAAGTAACGACAAGCAGTACGCCTGTGAGGTTTTGTAAAACGACCACAGAAGGGAAGGATTATTCTGTGGAAATCAAAATCTTCAATTTTCTGGAGACTCAAGACAAAGCAGTGAATTGAGGTGCTGAAATTCTAAACGCAGAAACCGACACAGCAATGGTCGTGTTTTATATTCGCGTTCTTGGAAGGTAGGAGGACATTTTTTTCAGAAAGGTAAGAGGTCACTTTTTCATTGTGGGTAATAAATAAACGGAAAAACACTCGGCATATTCTACTAGTTCTTTCCTTACACCTTTTGCCCGAAAGAGCATTAAACTCAATAGCTGCAATAAAATATCAGCAACACTTGTAACATTTAGTATGAAAGACTTACTATGATTAAAAATGCTGTGTATGTGCAGCAATCATACCTAAAATCTGTTAGTGACGAAATGCCAACTGTGCAGTTCAGTGTTGGCTTTATTATAACTCTTAAGCTGAAGCTGGTCCACTTAAGCTGATGTCACCTCAAATCTGCATAGAAAACTTTAGAGTTCTCGATGCTACTCGCGATACGTTGTTATGTTACGCTGAATGGTTCGAGGCATTTTTGGAATTCCGTTGTTAAGAAATCGTTGATTAAATATGTGTATCTGAAAGTTCTCAAGATTGTCACCAAGGTGGCAATTGTTAATCGAAGTGAAGTTACTTCAATAGCCGTCGTCTCAAAACCTTGGTTAACAACCGAGGCATCGGATTCTCTGCCCTCTTTGAAGCTATTTTTCGGTCTGACCGCGATTGTACTCAAAAAGGCAGACGTGACAGAGTAGCGGCTATGATACACAAACAGTTTCTAGTCTGGAAATATTACTTATTGAGATAAAATCCTTCTCTTCAGGTCGTGGACTTCTTTATGGATGTCGTCAGTAGCAATAACTTTTGTTTGGTTTCAGCTGACCGCCGGGGACTGTTGTGATCGCTGGCAATTTAATTTTCCTTCTGGTCCTATGAACCGTTGCCCACATTTCACCTCCTTCTAACAGCCACCGTTATTTCGGCTGGACAAGTCGAGACTCATAAGAAAGGATGTCTTCTTGGAAGCCTATCTGCCTAATGTTCGGTACAACTTGACAGTTACCAGGATCGCCTGCGGAATCAGCTAAATATTTCTTTCCATCACAGCATAGCATGATTACTGCTGCATCAATCTGTTGCGTTTCTTACTTCCTGCACCAATACTTCGCGGAAGTAGCTATGTTCCGGAAAAAATGTAAACTGATGTTGCTCTATCCACGTTTCTTCCGGAAGCTTCTCTCATAGAGTTAACAGCATCCTCAGTTTGCTGTTACAGACTGTTGCTGAGGCAGTAATTCGCCTGATCTTCTCGCCTTAAAAAGTTCCCTCCTGCCGGTCTTTAGATTATTTCCTCGGTGAGGCGAGAATACCGTTTATCGTTGCTTTTCTGTGAGATGTTTCTTTATTTTGCTGCCAAATTATTATTTCTATGTCGCAAACTTCCTCTTATTCTTGAAATGCACCGGATGCACCGATTTAAGCGTGCCACACTATAACTGCTGGATTATTGCCTGCAATGCTTTAGCAGAACAAATAAATGCGGCACATTTTCCGACTTTCTGGCGTCTTTCAGTGAATCATTCTGCAATATTTCCACTGATTGGTTTCTTCTTAATTCGTCGCCATTTCCAACTTTCAGTGAGCCTTTCATTGCTTCATGTCCAGTTGTTGTCCATTTATTTCGAGCAGGTGATTATTCATTTCATTATTTCCGCATGGAGTAAAATCGAGTTAATATGATCGCAGATGCAGTCACTTTCGAGCTTTCAAAAGATGTAATTTTTAAACTTCACCAAGGTCGTGTGTGAAACCGGCTGCACCCATAGGCGCAATCTCACGATATATGTATCGCATTTGCAGCCTTGTAAATAGCGTAGAAAGCAACGAGCAGTGAGCCAATGAGGCTGTCACGATGTGTGCTTCGCCATTAATCCTACCAGACTAGCTGCTCATTGGAATATTCAGCAACAATTGCGAAACGTTGCAGGATGCGCTCTGCCATGTTACTGGCTGATTGTAGAATTCCTTAATGGAACGAAAAATTTTCAAGACACACCTGGCCAGTTGTAAAGCATAACTTAATTATGAGCTTTATGGCAAATTCAAGCGTGAATACTCGCAACTAAGGTGATCAACGCAAAATGAGTTGGAATTGCGAGTTCATCGTATTGGTAATAGGAACGAACCATTTGTGAATCGATGCATTCGCATTCACCCACCCTTTCTCGCGTTAGAGCGAAATGGATTGACCGTAGATTTCCTGATTTTCAGGAAGTCGATCGCTATGATGGAAAAAAACCTGCTGAAAACAATCGAAAATTTTGGTGATTTTTAAAAAAATTCACCAGAAAAAGCTAAGTGTCCAGGTCTGTTTTTTCCTTCACTCAAACTAAAGCTCTTCGTTTACAAGTCGTTCAAATAAGATCATTCCAAGCAAATTCGATGCCCCAATTTTACATTTACTATGTTAAAAGGGATCTTTGACAGATCACATTAGTTAGTAGCAGATTTTTGCCTGAATAATCATAAAATTAGAAATTTTGCAGCAAAAGGCAATGGGAGAGTGAACTTTTCAGAAGAAAGGAACAGGGGAGGATGCACACTCTTGTGTAATGCAAAGACATGACGCCGACACAATGTACTTTTGCGAAAATTTTGCAAAGGCGCAAAATAAAGATGCATTCGAATATTCCACTGAATTGCAAATCCGATGAGCATTTTTTTCGCTCAAAAATAGGAAAATTTTCCATCCGCTGCTCTCTTTTTTTCCACTAGCCGATCAATAGTTGAGACAATTTTTCCGCATTCCTCGACAACTATGGAAAATTAGCTGCTAAACGGAATTCCATCAGAATCCTATTGACGAATCAGTGGGCAATTTATGTACGCTCAGCAAGCATCGTTCACGGGATTTTTTCGCCGACTGGCGACTTTGGTTATATTAGTTACAGTGAAAGCTGGAAAGAGTTGACTATGGTAAAAGTGGAGATCGTTTCGTATTCATGTGGTGGATACCCATAAAAAAACAGGATGTTAACGAGGAGTTCACTTTAACATTTGAGTAAATTTTCACATCCCATGATAAGTGCCGGATAATTTGATGCAAGGAATATGGATTTAGTGCAATTTCAGCGATGATGCATCGATATCTGTGATGTGGAGATGAAGAGATATGTGTTTTAATTATGGCTCAATAATAGACTGAGGTATACTGGCTTTATGAAAAACGCCTGTTGCTGCAGCATACTGTGTCGTGATCTATTTAGGATTTGCGCAGCGCTAAGGACATATCTTGTCTCGAATAATCGCGTAAGGTGGCCGTTCCAATCACGCATTGCACAATCAACGGTGCTCTAAACAGTAGACAAGGCAATATATTTTTGCTGCTGTAAGCATTATCAGCAAGCTCAGTGGGAGATGGGGCGATTCGTTGTTAATTTAGATGTAATACATTCTTGACGCACACATACATATGAGATGTGTACAACGTTACGAGAACACTTGACGAGTGGTTCGCACCGTTGGTGGTTGCTGCTTTCTGCTTGAGAACACATCGATGTGTGGTCTAGTGAATTGTCGACTGCTGTACGCTGCGTTATATCGTCACGACATTTAATTGCATCTCTATCTTTCCACATTTCGCTAATCCAGGTGCTCTTCTCTATAGCAGTTGCTTTTGTATGAAAAAATTTTAACATCCTTTATGAGCGTTCGTATGTTTGCAATAAGCCGAATGCATTCTAGCATAGCTTTTATATCGATTTATAGATGTAGCCGTTTGTTAAATTACTCTTCCGAGAAACGAAGCTACAGTTCGTATTTTTTTCCAATAAAGCTACAACATTCCAATAAACTTCCCTTCGAAGCGATCCTTTCCAAGGTAAAACATCATGCGCCTACAAAAGCATCACATTTCCAATATATATATATATATATATATATATATATATATATATATATATATATATGTGAAATTTCCAATATATATATATATATATATCATCATGGACTGAGCCGTTGAAGTCAACGGATCTCATCACCGGTGAACGCGCATGTGTGAGACGAGTCCAATTCGGGATAAGCATGTCCTGTTGCACCTATCGCAGATAAACCGTACTCCTTGATCAGGCCCACTTGTGCCCAATAGTCGTCGCGATCTTTTCTCTTCCAGTGCTCGAACTCGACATCCCTCAAATCGTGCAGTCCCCTCGCGGCATGCTCTCCTCCACAGCTGTCTGTCATGTACTATGTCATCCTTTAGCTCCATTTGACACGCTTTCAGCGTTGCCTTGACTCCATCCTTGTATCGAAGCAGCGGACGTCCTCGTTTCCGTTCCCCAGAGGCGAGTTGTCCGTAAAGTAGTTGCTTGGGGATGCGGTTGTCCGGCATTCTGATGACATGCCCAACCCAACGTAGTTGGGACGAGATGATGTATGCTTCGATACCAGTTATCTCGCACCTTTTCAGCACTTCAGTGTTCCTTACTTTGTCTTGCCACCTGATATTTGCAATTTTGCGTAAACATCGCATATGAAACTGATCCAGTCTCTTGATGTCTTTTCGATATAGCGTCCAGGTTTCGGAACCGTAGAGAAGTGTTGTTAGCACGACTGCACGGTATACCGCAACCTTAGTACTCAGTTTCACTTCATGTCTGCTCCAGAGACGTTTGTATAGTTTGCCAAATGCGGCACTCGCTTTCGCCAATCTTCTGGAAGTTTCTGTGTCATTATATGTTGAGCTTGTAAGTGTGCTGCCTAGGTATGTAAAGTTATCGACAACCCGAAGATTGGATCCGTCAACTGTTACGGTGTGTGATGTAGGCTGCTGACGATCTGGGCATTCTCGGTACATAACTTCGGTTTTCTTCAGGCTGACCTTCAAGCCAAAACGGTTGGCTGCCGTGGCAAATCGATTCATGATGTCTTGTAGATCCGCGCAGGAATGTGCCATATATATATATATATATATATATATATATATATATATATATATATATATATATATATATATATATATATATATATATATATGTGAAATTCTATTGTCAATAATTCGTAATTTTAGCTAAATTGCAGCGTTACTTTAAAATTCAACTTTCCTTCTTTATTTCACACATCAGGCAACCTTTACTGTCCGATCTTTGTATTTGGATTTGGTGCAGTGGAAAAAGTGAACAAAATCTAGCTAAACTTCCCCTTCAGTGAGTTAATTTTGAATAGGACCTTCGAGTTTTGTCGTTATCTGAGATATAAAAACAGAAAAGTTTAAAACACTAACGCACTCCCAACTCAAACTTACTTGTTGAACACACTCGAATGCTCTAACAGCATGAAGTTGCCAGCACTTCACATCAAAGCGTTTTGAGAGTAATGCTTGCTAAGTAATTGTAGAGCCATTTCTGCAATTAGTTCATTTCCATATTCCGTCTTTTCGCATTTTATTGCTGGAATACAACAACCGCGTACAACATTCATTCCTTTCATCAAAATTTCGCCCTTTGATTCGCCAAAGTCAGAAATGAAATATATTGAGAAAGTGATAGATTTTGCAGAATTTTTCTTTCCCCAAGAGGCTTATTCGTTTTTTTTTTGGAATAAACTTCTGTGACTAATTTTCATTCAACGAATTTGATCGTGATTTATGATTAATATCAGGGAAATAGTAGCTGGTTATAGTGCTTTTCCATCTTTTTTATAGAGGGTTTGTTTTCTATTCAATGTGAAAACAATATCTGCGAAGTCCATTAAAATATACATTGATAGAGTTGTTGGAGAAAATTGCTAAGAAAAGGTGAGAATATTTGACGCATGCATCTCTCAAATGACTGTTGCCAATCGAATTGCAAATGCACTGAAAAGTGAGGCGCATTGTTGCGATGAATGTTTTCCATATGAATCAATTATATCTCTCATTATTGGTGAGATCTGCAGAGGTGAATTCAACTCGAGCGTGCTCGTCAAACTGGTCTTCGACGCATTACCAAACTTATGCTCGTCTAGCAGTGCCCATTTAGTTGTAATTTTCAACCCTATAAGATGACCTCAAATCTCTCTTTTGAAATTATTCTCACATTATTTTCACAAGACCATGAAAACGAAGGAGTTTTTGAGGATTGCACCTTTGCTTTTCATTGCAATAAATTTGCACATCCCGATCAATGATATAGCTGATTTTCGATTATGGCATTTTACAGGAATTCCCCACAGGCGCAATAATGAAGCGTATTGCATAAAACTGTCATTCTAAAATTGGAAAAACCTTCAGCTGTGCACTTATATCGCCTACTAGCTGTTGGTCTATAACTGAAGCCATTTCCTACATAGCACTGCTGTTCATTGCATACTGACGAATTGCATCGACTAAATGACACAGAGGAGTTTCAGTGAAGCTATTTATTTCTGTCCTCATTTCGAAATCATTGAGATCAAGGAATTCACCGAGCGTTTAAGACATCACCCTCATCGTTGAAAGTCTCCCAGCGAAAAAACCAAATAATGCCTAGTGTTTTTTGCTTGACAAAAACCACATATGAAGTCGCTATGACTTCCTGTTTAACCATATATTCAAATTTGAGTTGTGCCGTTTCAAGCAAAATTCACACTGTAGGCACTCAAAGCAAATTTGCACCCAGATTTCAAAAATCACCTGCAGTCGCTTGACATTACTGTTTCATGTCTCTCAAAATTTCCGCTTTCACTAAGATCCCAAGTTTGAACCGCAGCAGGGACAGAAATTTTTTGCAAGACGAATTCACGCCATAAATGAAGCAGGTTTTGTAGAATAAATGAATTCTCTCTTCCTCTCTCTCTCGTTCTTCCTCTCCCTCTCTCTCTCTGGTGAACCTCGATGCTGTGAGTTGACGTCGGAGTTGTTACCTTCACGGTGATAGTGTCAGAAGACGTTCTAGTTTTAGGATGGTGCCGAAAATTTCGAAACCTTTAATATTCGTTGCAATTAAGTCTTGAGAAATCGTTTCGTTAGCTAGATCAGGATGCAATAGCATTCTTCGGCGATTGCCAACGATTTCAGGTTCTCATAGCTTTTCCTGTAATGGATGACAGGAAATTTGATTGTAAGCGGTAAATCAGAAAAGGCTTTAGTTCGCAGTGCTTGCGAGTAAAGCTTCTTTCTTGAAGCACCTCATCGGAGAAAGTTTCAAGTGTTGATTTCGTAATCGTATAGCTTGCTTTGCGAAAAATAAACACATTACGGCCTTGTTGTGTAGAACATTTCATTCCTTGTTTGAATTTGTTCTCGAAAGGATAGAGTCGTTGCTTTCTTTCGAAGGACTTTTTTGATGCATCAAGCACTAAAAATTCTTTCTGCTAAATAAATCGTCGTAGACTTTGCGCATTTAATAGTACAAGTTTTCAATAGTTTTTTTTTTTTCAACGCCATTCTTTTTTAGGGCGCTCTCAGTGAAAATGAGCGTTTCATTCGAAGCTAGATGCCCGTTACAGATTTGCAACAATTGCTTGCAAATTCTTTTAAAGCCAAGTAATTTCCGTACTTTCCTTTTTCTATCCCAAGTACTGCACATCGTCGCCATTTCGACAGCTGAGAGGCAAAGCTTCGAAGAAGTGAGATAGTTTTAAGGTAATCATGAAATTTGTTGAATGCAAAAATGATAACTAGAGGGATGTTCATAAAATTTAAAGTTTTGAATATCTAATAAAACTGAGTAGCACGCTTCTCCCATCCGGATTCCTAAAAGTAAGAGTCAGCCATAAACGTGTCGTAATATTTCATCCGGCGTTACGTCATCTAACTTTTTTTTATTTCGCCTTATGTTACGTCGTCTATCTCTTATTTCTTTTGTTTCGTCTGATGTTATGTCATCCAATCTTTTTTTTTTTAAATTTAGTTTGATATTAGTCACCCAATTCTTTAAAATGTTTTAAGGCGTCGAAAGCCCTCAGTATGTGAGGAGGTGATTGAGTCGCATTCTAGTGCTGGCATTAGCACTTCATTCGGAGTGGAAAGCTGTGTACGATCGGAATACCACCCACGCTTGCTAATGCTGAACAGCTCGCCTTGCGGCGCTTGAAAGCAACGTAGCGAGCAATGCTATTAGTCAGCGATGCTTTATCTCTTACAACAGTTGGTCTCAACATCACACCATATGTTTACTGCTAAAGATGTTCAGCAATAACGGAAAAAACAAGGAAGCAATAAATCAAAAATTTTTACTCCATACAACAACTCATTTTTGGCTCATTGCTTCGTACATTTTCTGTCCTTTTAAAGTGTTCATTTGCGTTTGCAAATCTACTAGTTTGCTACAGATAATGTATACGTTCAGAGTAGCTTCAAATTCACCTCAACAAGAGGCCAAATTGCAGTATATGTGTTGAAGAAAAAAGATTTGTTTATCAAATCGAATACAGAATAAATGTAAGTTACAAAACTGTTAGACGTGCTGACAGAATTTTTTTTTTTTTTTTTTAGCAAGAATGTCTTCCGAGAATCATGTGCACAATTGTTGGAGCTATTTTCTTCGGCTGGAGCTTTTTATAGTCATAAATCTTTCACATACCTCCTACTACTTATCATCTATTGATATCGTCCCAGAAATATTAGTGATTAAATACGGGAATTCAGGTCATTAGTCCAACTCGAAATATAGCATCCTAAATTCTCAAAGCAAAAGTTCATCAGAACACACAGCCATTTTCTTTTGCCTTATAAATGAGGATATTATTGATCTGATACTAATAACCAAAGTGCTATAAACAATTCCAAGACGTTGTAATTTGTCGCGCAAAGGAACCATAGAGGCAACGACGTTCAAAAGATGAAAACCGCTAATAAAATGGATCAGAGAAACGGGTTTGGAGTTTGGGGGGAGGGGGGAGATGGGCGATGAATACCGAAATGTTCTAGAGGGATTTACATCAAAAGCGAGCTAGTAATGAGCGAATTTGATTAAATAAGTGAAAAATGTGTCGCTGGAAACTGCACAAAAAGTGTAATGCGGTCAAATTTTGATAGTTTCTTCATTTATTGACAGGCGTTTGTGCATTATTGTTCCGCCACTTTGTCGTTATGGGGAAATCGTAACCCCTCGTCACCACTGCATTTGATGGCGTTAGTTGCAAGTGATAAGTCATCATTTGCTCAGTGAAAAGTTGTTTCATTTGTTTTCAAAAGATAGGCGTGTCCGCCTAAGAGAATAATTAGGTTCGTTGAATAAAAACACTTTTCATTGGTTGCAGGTTTTGTTTTGGAATTTATTGCCACAAATTTCTTGCATATAAACGGAAACTACTGCGCTGACTTCCAGTTAGGTAGGTATAAATTGACAAATGCGTGGACATAATTGTTGTTTAATTTGCATTTGGGGTCTGCCCACTACTATCAACTTTATTTGGCGTCCAGTGAACTCGTTACTGACGAGTAATAAGTACGCGAAATATTGCTTCCATTATTAGTTAAGTCAAGTGTTCGAAGAAACCTTTAACAAGAGATTTGTTCTTATTACAATGAGGCTATCCTAAATGAAAAACCGACTGGTGGGACATTCATGTAATTTTTTTTTCTGCTTCAAATGTCTCTCGCTTCTTCCGCTATTGATAGATTAGCATGAATAATGATAGAAGTGGTTTCCTGTGATGTGCAATATTCCCTGTGAATTTTTGTAACTCTCTCTATGTTCGGTGCTTTGGCGATTAAAAATCTCCAACAAACAGGCAGATGTGCATACGCACAATACATATATCTTACAGACGAGATATGCACTTTTACAAGGAAGATTTGCAAAGGCTCAAAAAAGCATAAGAAGATATCCAAACAGATGAACACCTCAGGCCGTGTTGAATGATTGCTTAATATTGGAATTTTGTCCAAATTCTTATAAAATGCTTTTATATGCAAATTGTGCCGGAAACATTGAGTGCGAAATCTTCATAAGTTAAATTGTGAAAGCCAAGGTAACATTTAAATATGTGTAATGCTAAGCGCTAGGATGCACTAAACGAAGAGGAATGTTAGTCATTCATATGAAGGCCTCTTCAACAGAAGTGGCGATAAAAAAATGACTGCATGGCAGAAGTTCTGCATCGACTATAAGGATCTATGAAAACAAACAAATACTTGCTCAATGACGATCGTTCGTTTCGAACGGACGAGATTCTAACGAAACAGTGAATAATCGTGGCGCAATCGAGGCAAAAAAATGAAATGAAAGGAATCAAAATCGAAAAATTTTGAGTGAGAATTGTGTACAGAAATGATATGTGACTGTTTATATTCTGCAATTACGTCAAATACTCTCAGCGAGTCGATAATTGTTTATGCAGGTGATGCCTTATCATTATGTAAATAAATAAAAATAATTTGCGAAATTACTAAATTTATAGGCGAAAAATTTAGCGAACAGTAATTCTCAATTAAATCGATAAAATAGAGAAAAAATAAGTTTTTTATGCATGCTAATGAAATATTCAAACTACAGGCGCTTTATTGTCTTATGTTATCAATAAAAAATGCCTCATAAAGAAGAGATTAGAAGAGAATTTTTAATCTGAACGTCATTGGTGCATAGTAGCAAGTTTTTTTTAGAGCGAAATATACCGATAATTTTACCTCTTACAAAAAAAAAAAAAAAAAAAAAAAAATTCAATGCGATTCACTGATAAATAGCTTATATTGATTTCGTTTCAAACGTTTCGTAAGTTGAAATACATTCGATGATTTTGCTCACATTTAAATTCGCCACTTTTTTCGTGTTGATATGAGCCTCCTTCCATAGATTTTGAAAAACAAATTTTCTTTTGATTACTTAAGAATTTTTGTGAGAGAAAAGATCGAATCTACAAAATGAAATTATTAATCAGGCGAAAAATTGCTGCAACTTTGGAACGGAGTTGAGTGATACGACCAAGGTTCTCTTATCGCAGTTGAAATATTCTTGAACACTTATGTGTAAAAGTTTATAGGTGCTATAGCGGTCTGCAATTGAAGTGATGGAATTTGCAGTGCGTTGCAGCTGTTTTTGTGTCACCTTTAATTCCAAGACCATTGTTTCCTACTGGGTGGTTGGAGATTATTCGGCCTCCCACTCCTCCCCACCCTCCCCCCGCCTCTGCCATTGTTTGACATGAGCGTTCAACACTGATCTTGACAGATGCAAATCCTCTTCTTCTGGAAAATTAAAGCAAAAAAAGCTGTAGCAAATAGGGTTCCATCGACTTGACATATTCCCCATCACACACTCCCGACAGGGAGCATATTTCAGTGCGAATGCTACAATGCACCGCTAGATTTACGCGCGCTAGGGGAAATTCACTTCCGACGGAGACACGCTATTGACCGGAACATCGCGACTCGTTGTTGTAAGGGATGGTAAATTGACCGATCGACGTGCATTCTGAATGCTCTATCTAAATGGTGGTCATGAGCAACAAATACGGCAACTGTGTGCAAGTGTGCGCTCCATCGCAATGAAACACTCACGCCACGTAAACAACCTGCTCACACCTTGCACACACAACACTACCGAATTATGGAAGGTCGTATTTCCGGCTGCACATCGCAATCGACTCCTAACTATAATAGCAAAATTAAGCATGCTCATCTATGTTTTGTGCACATAATTATTGAATTTGGACTGCATGGCTTTAGGAACGGGAAGGGGATATGCATAGGCAGGAAATTCCTCGATCGTCCATCCTTGGGGATTTTAGTGCATGACAAATTTCAGAATATGTCCAAATTCCTAAATGATGCAATCTGTGTGGTTTGTTATAGAGTCACAAAAAATACCCATGCTTTTCATGTATCACTCTCTTCTTTATGTTCAATAATATGAGGTTATCCATCAAAGAAGGGAAAATATCTGAATTCAAACTTCTAGGTCTTATGCTCCAAGCGTTTTCAATACAAGAAATGAGGTTGAAAAAAGTGCCGACAATTCCACTTGAGTTAGTGAAGACCTTTGCATGAAAAATTTCGCCTTAAAAGAAGCGAATCTGAAACGCTCAGATGAGTATATAAAATATAGGCTATTGATCGGAATAGCCTTAAGGATTAGCGTTCTGCTGGATAGGTGGGTGGGAGTGGTTGCATAACCGTACGATATACTTGCTGAGTGAGAGAGTATTCACGTATAGAGGGGATCGCTAATACCGAGAGCACTCAATGTGCGACACTCGGCACTTTGACATTCATTGCCCAAAATCCTTCTTCATTCATCTACCGGCACTGCGCGCATACGGCATAACCACTTCCGCTCACTTATTTATACATACACATTGCTGACATGATGAGCATAACTTGTCCTTCTCAACAAAATACCTGGACAGCAATATCTAAACAATAGCAATCATCGTTGTACTTAATTTTTCCTCTCCTTCCCTGTTTCTTTTTCTCTTTCCCTCCCACTCTCTCAATTTTTTCTCTGATATACTTGTAAAATGAGCTCCCACACAAAAGTTGAAGTATTTTCGAAACGAAAGCCATTTATTCAGATAAATGGAGGATTGAAAATTATTCAAATAAAACATGCATTCATGAAAGGTCTCAGTCGGTACGTGGGCAATATGCCATTTACTTATTTTCATTGATGCTGATCACAGATTTCGCACGCAACTATCATACCTCTGATCAACGTAAAAAATTCACCAACGAAATCAATACACAAACATAGATCAAAACTATCTTTATAAAGCAAAATAGCTGCTCGTTCACCATCGTTTCCAATGTCAGCTAATGACCGTTTCGATTATCACTGCTATAAGAGTAGACAATAGGAAAAAACCTTTAAATTGCTTATTTTATTGCTTTTCATTTTGGCAATTCGAATAGTCAAAGATAACGCCGTAATTTAACTGCAGAAATCAACCGGATGTTATATTCTGTATGATGCGTTAATTAACCAATTTTTTTCTCTTACACTAAACGAAAGAAATTTCGACTTTTGTATAAGCCTGTGCACCGTCTAGAGTTAGCAGTTACGACCGAGGCGCTGGGAACTGAAGGAGTCTGAAACTATCGATTCTAAAAAGCTGAATAGAATCGGATTTCTTAGTGGGCTGCGAATAATTCAACCACACAATTCATTATCAAGGAAGGCCATATTGACAATAAACGGAAAAGACGAGCAAAAAATTTCTTCCCTTTTTTGCATAATAGGTAGGCGATCTTATCGTCGCATATGCACACTATAAATGCATTACGCAATCTAACAAGAGAATGGTGTTCAAGGCGAAAGTTAAGGAATAGGTGATTAGCGTTGTCTTTGCCTGCACTGTGCAATTCATGCACACAATGCATTAAATGCGAATAACACTTATCGACTTAAATGGAAACACTTCAGCCAAAAATTTCAACTTCACTTGTATACGAACAGTGATCAAGTCAGTTGTGAGATTTTTCTGCAGTCTATGCAAGGACTTATTAACGACGGGGATGTCATTTAAGTTTCATAGGTAAAAAGCTTCAAAAGTTTAATGATTTTACTTCGCAGAACCAAGATCCATGAGCGTCGTATTACGCTTAAACTGGCACTACATAAAGCATAAAAGAAAACCTAGCGCATGCATTGATAGCCAAAATTTCAGAATTTTCTAGCAAACAGCGGGCCTGAGCCTAAAAAATAATTAATTGCCATTTCTTACTGCAACTAGTAGTATATATCGATAGCGTGTTGACAGTTTCATCCCTACAAGCAATAAAAAAGACTTCGTAAAAACAGAAACTGCTGGTCAAAGGGGGAAAATTTTTAACTGTAATTCCGGAAAGCTTCTGGCGTTTTTGGCCAATTCATTTGGTAGTGCAAATAGATATTGAACACTCCTTCTGACACCGATTGAAAAGTTTTCGAAAAAACTAAAGCATCTGAAAAAGATCGGTAAGATCGGTAACTAAAAAGTTCTATATAGAAAGATGGATAACAGCGGTGTTGGAAATTGTTGCATAGTGACAAAACACATCTGAAGATAAGAAGAGCGCATATGCCATTAGCTAGCATTTCTTTGCTACCTGAAAATGTGATGTGGGAAATTAGCATCAGTTGTATCACTTCAGAATGATTAATGAGCGGTAATCGTTATATATGAGAATCATTCGTATCCTTACGAATCCAGTGCCTTTGGTAACATTAGTGACATTTCAACTGCTTTTTCGTTTGAGCCATTTCTTTCTTTTATTAGGAATATTTTCCTATATTTAGAACGGAAGTACATGCCAATAACTGTTAAAATGTTCGTCTCGAATAGTTGAAATTGCCTGATTACAACTCAATTTCACATCACACAGCGCATCTCATTGTTTCATAGACCACATTTCTACTCCACAAAAAAATATTCTTAACCATGAAGAACTTTATTTTTTGGTTTTTTTCATGAGACAACACCACGAGTCGCATTACATTCCTTTGATGCATTATACTTTTCCAGTCCATGCAATGGTTGCATAATCAACGCATTAATAGGTTTACAATTTCATGTTGCACCAATAGAAACTCTATTGGGCAATTTCCAATATGCTGCATTAACTTTTCTAAAACTTGAAAACTTGGCCTAATTTTCGATTCGACTGTTACTCGCCTTATTTCATTCGGCACTGAGGTTGCTGACTGCATAAATGGAAACGCAAGCAGCATGCATGATTTGCAAATCATTATGCAATTCCAAACTTTGTGCTTTTTTGCGCAATTTTAAATAAATTCAATTAGTGAACGAGGATCTTATTGCAGTGACCTGATATAGAATGCTGCTATCTAAGAGATCTTTTTTTTTTCCGAGAAGCTAGTTGCTGTAATACGATTAGAAACAGCAAGAAAAGAACCTTCTCGAGAAGATCCTCTAAAGTGTTTACCGCTGAAAAAAAAAAAAAACTTCGCTCACAAGTTTACGATATTGTGGCACTGGATGAAATTCTTTCGACACTAGATCAAGCCTCTTTCGATGGCAGTTTTTTTTCGCTTTCGCAACGTACACAAAAACTTATTAGTGCATTAATAATGCAAGCGGATAATTTATACAAGTTGTCCTATCGTTGACCTAAAGGAGAAAATTTTTCCCACATGTTCTAGTAAGTGAGGTGTAATTCTATTAATCAAAAAGCTAAAATTAGCGAATGCTATTAGTTGCAAATATTTCATAACCTATATCACTTCCCCGCATTCTTCAAACTTTTTGAAAATATTAAATACAGAATAGAAATTTAGAAGAATAATAATTCATCAAGTAAGCATTTGACGCTTATAATTGCACCGAGGATAAGGAGGAGAGGGGCAGTGCTCCTGGTGGTCGATAAGACTGCGTTTTTTACATTAGGCTCTGAAAGTGAGTTGAAGACCTATAGCGTTCACAAATCTGAGAGAAAAAGAGGCGTATTATTGGAGAAATGGGACATACATAGTTAAGCGAAAGGGATTTATAAGCTTCGCTTGCGATGTTAAAATGCTTGATGCTAAGCGGTCGCTTTTTTCGAAGGTCTATGTTGCAATTCTCCATATTTTATGAAATTTCGCAGACTAGTGACGGAAAGACCATCTGCGGCAATTTTGATGCAGTGATAAAAAGTATGTAAGTGAGAAAGTTATTTGAATTCTTCAGTGAATGGAATTTTCAAATTCACTCTACACACTGAGAATACTACATGAAAGATTTCAATGGAAATATTGAAATACATCAAATAAATTCCAGGACGCGATTTATGAATTTCGAAGAAAGTATCAGAGTGAAAATATTCTTCATTCACGGTATTTTCACTCGATCAGTTTCGAAAAAAAATCAGCAAATTTTAAGGCGTTTTGAATCATAATTAAGTCTCCTTATTCATCATTTTGCTCAATTTTTGCATTAAGAATATCGCTTGCAGTAATCATTAGTCATTCTGCTTTGCCATATTTGCGTCTGTTCGAGATTCATCATCTCTCCTTCTATTATATATATACCAACTTCGCATTTTTCATATCTCCTATCGATTTGGCGTGTACCATCAAGTGTTGCCTTTCTAGTGCATTGCTCATAGAAAGCCTGATAAGTTAGGCTTTTTTTGTGCTAATCAATATGCGTTTGCAATCATAAAGTGATAGATGATTATACGTTTAAGAGGCCGGAAATTTTCATTGCACAAAAGCATTAGAGATGAGCGAGTATTGCGAAGGTTAAACAGAGGTGTGGTGCGTCATGTGTGCAACTTATACTGTGCACCCAGTAGCGACGTGACATCCCAACACAAGCGCACAGTCTCGATTGGTTGACAACAAAAAAAGTTGTCGTGCAAGAACGCCAAAAAAAGCGCTCATCTGTCATTTTAGGCAGTGGACAAGACGAAGAAAGTAATTGGAGATGGATCGTCGCATCGGAATAAGCGTTGCACCACGCAACGATACATTCCGATGCTGCCATTCATCTTTTATCGACATGCTAAGTTCGGATCAGTGTCCAGTGGAAGCAACTTTTGAAGGAGTGAGTCGTGGTGACGACAAAGTCGGATCGACGATGCGAAGGGCGGGGCGAGACAACAACACGCCAGCCGGCCCGCAGCACCCGTCAACACTGCCTGCTTGCAACATCATTCGGATGTGATCTGCGGTCACTGAGTTGACGGTCACTCGTCCGGATACGACGATCGTTACATTCCGGAACGCCCAGTCCCGGCTCCTTTCCGGTTCAGATTCGGTAAATATTTATACGCCATTTCGAGGGCGCATTACGACGAAGCACACAGAGCTCGAGAGCGGCAGAGAGAACTCGTCAAGTCGCTCTTCTGTTAGAATCGTTCTTGTTGAGTGGCTGCATGCGTCGCCAGCGCGTGCCTATGTGCACCGCTATCTTCAACAGAATGCCGTGGCACACGTTCGTCGTTTCCGTCTGCTGCATCCTTCTGCTCAACACACATGAATGCTTCGCTCAGGTAATGCCACCTATGCTCTCCGATCTCCTACATCCCTCATAGGCAATCTTTCTGACAGCTTAGGTGTCGTCAAGGTGCTGATGTTCCGCATAAGGGTGTGCCCAACGCTATCCAAACCCTACCCGAATATGCTGTGTCATGTAAGCGTACATATGTATATATTTTTCGTTTGCGTGCCTCTGCTTCACTGTGAAGTTTGCACGCTGCACACACCGCTGCACTAAGATTTAACATTCATTCATAAAGTACTGTCTTTCGGGTAATCACTAGTTTTTGCTGATTGGGTTGTTCACATTGCCAAATATGATTTTCCATATCTGTTCAGAGATGAACTGCAGGGATATCCATATTTCTCTTTGTCGCTGTTTTTGCACTTTTGTGAAGTGGCGTTTGCAGGATGCACTACGGTGAGGCGACACTAGCGTATTTGTGTGTGTCCTTCCATCTGCCCGCTAGCATTGTTCTCTGACCACCCGGAGTTAAAGCTACAAAATTAAACGCTTGTAATCTGTGCCACATGTCGAACATTTATTAGCTTCGAAGTTAACCTTTGAACTTTGAGAGATATGAACACTCAGATGTATCTAAAAGTCTTCGACCGATTAAGTTTCATTTCACATCGATCGGGTTCGTATTATACGATCGAACCAGTCAGGAAAACAAATCTTTTGTGGACGATTTTTATGAACGATCAATTTGGCGAAAATATGAATATATTTCTTTCTTCTTCTTCACTATTTGCCATAATTTATGACAAGGATTAGCTTGACAGAATTGCCAAGGCGTGCTTATAATGGCCAAACTTTTTTGTCACATCTTTCAAATATATTGGATTTTCTCAAAAAGAAAAATTATGCTTCGATGCTTTCGAGGAATTTAGTGGTATAGCTCGCATTTATTATTACAGTGACGTAACATAGTGCTGCAAAACGCAATTAATTTAGGAAATCGAACACAAATAGTCGATTCCTAATGAATACGTTCAAAGTGAATAGCCAACTATTTTTTTTTTCTCTCAACCTATAGCAGTATAAATATTAGAATTTCACGTCCCTTACATAAAAGAAGACTGTTGTGTAATAAGCTGAGATGTAGAGTTTAAATTGTGTTCTCAGTTGTGTTTTTGCTGTAAGCTAGAATATTTGAAGCCCTCAGTATAGTATAGTTGAAATATTCCATAGAGTATTTCTTGTGCCTCAGGAAACCTTAACACCAAGAAATCTTCGGCCTATTTTCGTGAAATATAGAGTTTCTTTAGGACGGTTGTTTCATTTTATTTATATTGAAATGAAATAGTTGAAGCTGTAATAAATACGATTTTTTGTTGCTATGAGGAGAAGTGGGCGTTGAACAACAATGGAAATCGAACTGGTTAAGAATACAGCTCATGCTTGCCTTTCTATACTCTTGTCTGTCAAGTGACGATAGCAGATGTTTTTGTAAGCTGCTAAGTTGGTATTCTTCGCTATGAAACTTAACCACCGATTGTTCACTTCTTTTTTTGATCATGAATCTTTGATAACATATTGCATTGTGTACACTCATGATACTCTTCTCAAATTGTTGAATCAATGACGAAACATTAGAAACAATTTTTCAATTTTTGACCACGTTAAAATAATAGGATAATGGGAACATGAGAAAACTTCAAATAGAACTCTGACCGTCATGATTTTCATAAATTTTCCTGAAAGCCCGAGATGGTTCATATTGGTGACGAAAGTGAGGGGATGGCGGAGAATAGAGAGGAATATATTCAAAAAAGAGATTTTTGATTAGATTCATATCAATAAACAAAAATAAAGCGAGATCTAGCATCTCATGTTTTTGCATACTATTTTATGCTCATTTTATTGCATATCGTTATATTGTTACGAACAAATAGCACATAAAATTTGTACAGCTGCATTTTTCAAATAAATTTAGTCAAATCGTTTTCATAGCACTGCATCCGAATTAGCAAAAAAAAAAAACGATTTTTTTTCCTTCATCAAACTGTCACCCATTGTATTTTTTCCAAAATATTTTCCACGCTTTCCATGCTAAAACATTTTTTTTCAGCGTTTTAGAATTTTTCTCTCTCAATCGCTTATAGCGTCCAATTTTTCGCTTTACCGAATCTTCTTATTCAGCCATTTATCGAGTGTTTCTTATTTTCCTATTTATTGATGTGTTTCACTTTCGCTTAGATCAGTGGAACTCTTACAAAGTTTACTCGACGATATGCAGCAATAACGCTTCCATAGATATTTAGTTAGTGTCAATACTTCACAGATTGGCAATAATCGTCATATGAGCGATATTTCAAGAAATGTGACGATCGAATGATAAATGATCACTTTTCACATTCCATGTGATGATCAATGAGAAGCATTGCTTCATTTAAGCGCCTCTCGTTACTGTCATCGGGGAATGTGCTTCCCCAAAAAACTCAACACATGAACGTGAAGAATTCTGCTCTAATTATAAAAGTTTTTATGGAGTTCTTGAAGGGATTCATTCTCAGACAGTTGAAGAAAATATTTGAACACAGTAATTCTCTATAAACGAATAGTGTCCACATTCAGAAGTGATAAACAATGGTTTTTCATGACGGCGCATTACGAAGAAGGTTAATTATGGAGGGTTATTTTTGTCTCTTCTAGTTTGTATGCAAGACATTTCATCTCTCAGGTGTTCCAACTTCGAGAGTGTTCAGGAGCTGGTATCATTGAAAATTCGTTCTTTGTTACCTACTTTTGAATAAAGTGTTTGTATAACTAAGCAAGTTTTTACTGGAATGTAGTTGGCAACAATGTTCATCATTGGGCCATTGTTTGATGGGGGATGCAGAAATATCCCTGAGTGGGATAGAGAAAAATGCTGTAACCGACTACGATGCAGTAGTAACTTCCACTTACCTTTGTTTGTTGTGTAGTTTCGTCAATGATATTCTCATTGGCATCAAACAATTTTGATGAGGAAGTTTCAATTAAGACTAAATTTGCCTCTGTCGTAAACATTAGTCATTCTTCGACTGCAAAAAATTGATTTAGACGCGGAAGATTTTGACTCTTACGACTAAACGATGAAATTATTTGCGCTAAGTTCATTCGGTTTTGACGTGCAGTAGGACTCCTTCCCAGCGCTTGATTTTTCGTTGATAGGGCTAATGCGACTGCAATTGTTCTTAGACCACAGGAAATGAGGCGCTTATGCGCTTTCGCAAACCTGCATTTACAGAGCACATTGTCATGACGCCATCCGTATGCACATACACGTAGGTTTGTCTGTTTACCTTTCCCGGTGTTTCAGCTCTGAAAAGTTAGAAGCCGAAGGTATGAAATTCAGTTGTCGTGGAATGACAAAAGAGTAGATCTTCAATTTTATCTATGCACTTCTGGAAACGCTATGTACACTAAAATACGAGCAAAAATTCGCATGCATTTAACGCCTGTTGAGTTGCAAGCAGTCCTACCCGAAAAAAAAACAGATATTTTATAGATCTCTCTCAGCGCTTGGTTCGATTAAAACATAAGTGCATTATTGCACATGTTTTATAATTGCTTAGCAATTTAGATTATTAGTTGATATGATAACAATGAATGCAAATTTGTTTATTATTTGCTTATTTGTTTATTCTTTTCTCGCTGTTTGGTTATGAAGTTGTGCAAAAGCGAACAACACTCTGAAGTGCAGAATGCCTCGTTATTATGAACATCTGAGAGAAAAATTCCTGTCGATTGCTGAACATAAACTTTGATTATGCGTTAGGGGTGATGGAGGTTGGGTGGGGGGGGGGGAGGGAAGAGTAGGAGGCAAGTAATTGGGATCTCTATTTGGCCTGGCGAGTAAGAAGAATTTAAAGTTTAATACAGCCCGAATTAATTTTCTCGCTAATAAGATGTATTATATAACCGTCTTATTTGGATTTCAATTCGAACTTTTCTCGCAAGATCCATAGTTGTGCAGTGATTTGCGAAATGCTCACTTCGTGTGCTGTAAAGTATAAGGCATCAAAAATTAGCGGAAATCAGCGGTTTTTTGTCAATTTGTATTTGTGAATTTCGACATCTAATAATTTAAAAAAGTTTTCATCACCCTAACACAAGCCTATTATTTATTTATTTCCTAATACAAATTTATTCAAAATTTTCTCGCGTATTCACGCGTTTATTCATGGCGGTACGATGACTTCATCGAGAGTAATGAGCAACAACGAATAGAATCAGTTGTAGTCATGGTCGCTATCACGAGAAGTAAACGCCGAGCAACTTTACTTTTTCTAAACAATGCAGCCATGTATGAAGTAAAGAATTAACGGAATTTTCGGTCAGCTATGGATTTGTTTAATTAGGCTTGCGCTGAGGGTCAAAAGTGGAACAACTTCCTCGGCGCGGCGCCTTTTCCTCAAGACATCATTGCTTGAACTTTCCACTGTTACGTCCAAAACCGAAATTGTGATTCCGGTATACCTTGTAGTAGGAGTTCTGATTGACTACGGAGACGAATAAAAACGTTCGTCACCAGACATAAGCAAGAGCTTTGTTGAGAAGGGATCGGTGAGTTGGTTTGCCAGTTCCGCTATTGTTGTACACGAAAGTAAACTACGTGCAGGCAGGTCCTTGATAAAGCACTTTGCACGCCTCTTGCTTCTTTACGTTACACTTGAGCCAGCTAGTGCGAAAACGAATTGCCCTCTTCTCAATGACCTATAAGATCCAGGATCCGGTTCGTTGATCGATCCACATTTTGTGTATCGATCCTCCTTCTTGATAGCACGCTATGACAGCCGATTTCGAGTACTTCCTGAAATCGCTTGAGGTTTAAAAGTGCACATGTCAATGAGAATAGTTATGCGCATTGCTGCCATCCGTTGACTTTCGACGGTGTGACACGAATTCAAGCGGGGTTTTGTGCCTTCAGAAAAGCATTACTTGTCCTCTGGTTCAAGTTGATTTGCATCAGCCTACTAGCGGCACACCCAAAAGTAGATATTTTTATAGTTAGTTGATGTCAACTTTGACAAACTGTTCGAAATTCGCTGGAGCCTACGATTTAAAACAGATGGGAAATCACATCAGCGATCCTATCAATATACATTTTTCTTAATCCGTCTTATATTTCATCAGCAGAAGCATAGACGATTGCAAATGGTTACGTTTGTCTGTTATGAGTAATGAATGAATTGCATCGGGAGCATTTCTTACGGAATGTTTGCCAAGCAAGTATGAACGAGAGCATCTTATAAAAGGAAAATTTGTCAAGAAACCGCATACTTAAAATGGCCAAATATCGGAAACTGCGCACTCGTGTGTGCTAGTGTACACGAATGCCTCACGAAACTTCAACTGCTGACTAATCATGAGCGCAAACTTCAATCGTCGGACCTCTAAACTTTTGCTCTAGTCACACATTAACTGTCGGCCACATTTGCTTAGGTAAGCGATGACCAATAAAGCAGTTATGAAAAGAATTCTCTGCTTATTAATCTCGAATGAATCAGCAAGTTAATTAAAATATCTTAAAACTTGTAGAAAATGCAGAAAGACCGACGAATCCCGAAATCTCAGCACAAACGTTCCTTATGAGTTGGGAAGATATGCGCTTATACATTCCGCTCACCTGAGCAGTTGCGCTCGTGAGTCACCAACAAATGGAATGTTGCTTTGTCTTTTACCAAATCTGACTGATCGGACAAATCTAGCACAATCTTTTTGTGAGCGCATAAACACTTTGATCGCAACTACCCATCAGCATTGACAGTAAAGCATCTATCTACAAGAACAATTTTCCCACTAGATCATCGTTTTTGTGCTTGTCTTTATGTAATGGTTTCGGACCCGTTTTCTTCGTCCTCTGTCCTTAATTTGCCCTTGAAGGATACCCAGATCCCCTCTCTTTCGAGGCTCGACCAGATGCCGTGTAACGCGGCAGCAAAACAAGAGGTTAAAGCTTCTATTAAGCCTTAAGAAATTAACAATAGTAACGGCGGGGCGATATAATGACAGCAGGGGGAAGGGAGCGGATTGCCGATCCGACAGAGTTCGACTGCGAACTGCTAGGGTTCGAATCGACCGTCGCTAAGACGACATCCCACGCATACAGCTAGAATCATAATGAATACCTGTAAACAAACATGCTGTCCTTTTATATCCACCAACATTTGCCTTGGGGCATTTGCGGAGAGTTTGCTTCGTCTTATGGCCACTACTCTGCTCTGCACGAAAGCCGTTGGTTTACAATTTACTGATTCCCCTTACAGTTAAGTACACAGCGAAATGCAGAGGTGCCTGCGGTAAAGAGCCTTACTGATCACTAACTTCAGTCTGAACTATTTTCAGCGTTTTTTCTTCCTACCAGATGCTTCCTAGAGTCCTTCGCGTCTTTTAAAATCTTTTTGCTAAGGTGGAATGTTTGTATTACCTGCGATATTCATCTTCATTTCGTTCCCTACCGCTTCATTCAGCAGTCGACTTTTGAATGGGGTTCAGTAATCACTATACATATGTACATAGCAGTCACGGTGATAGAGCTGTGCATTGCAGCATTTGTTTATTAGCGTTTTTCCATCGAAGGACCGACGAGTAGCAAACGCCTGCTTATATAAAAAGAGAGAAAATTGTAAGTCACTGACGGGACTAACGAATGGTGTATTCTCATCAGTCATTTCATGACCGTCTTATTATCGCTGTTATTCTTTCATCATAACGCGGCAAGCTGTTTCTACGCGGGAATGCGCCCTCAAAATAACAAACAAGCTAATAAACTTTGATGCTGAAACTAGGCAATCAGCCTTACCACTAAGAGGCTTTTGTTTTAATTATAGGTGAAAAGAATTTCAAAAAATATGCACAGATTATTTAAACATCCTTGCAGCCCACTATTTTTAGCGGTTATTTCAATGCTGTAAATCAGCACCTTAACTATCCCAAAAAGCGTGATTGGAAAACTTGGTTCAAAAACCTCATCGAGCCAACTGATAAAGTAATCCTCAGTGATTGGCTAAAAACACCAAGTTTTCGTAGCTAAATTGCGGCAATGCATCTATATGATGTTCTGCTTCAGGAATTACTGTTACGGAAAAAAAGGACGGTATTGATAGTCACAAATTGCATATCTAACGACTTTCATTGTGTTGACGATTCACACAATGTGTGCTGCAAATGCCTAATGCATTTATGTGTTGCTTCTTCAACACATTCGCCCATACATTCAACTATCAAAATAAACGAAATTTCTGAATACCAGACACTATGAGCATCGATATTCATTGCATACCGTTGATAATGCATCAATTATCCTATAATTATACACTTGGATTTTCTATCTAAAATAGTTGTAATATAAAACAAATGAATTATGAGAAGAGGGAGAGGTTATATCTATGATGTGCGATTTGTTTTCTTTTTCTGTCACATTACACATTTGCCGAAAGTTTGTTTTAAATATTTGTCGTCGATTGCGTTGACTGAAGTTGATTTTTTTTTTTCTTTGTTGGAGTGCTGCGTCACAGTTGACTGTATCTTTGCGAGAAAATTGATCGTTTTCTTCCTGCTGAGTAAATTTCATACGAGCCAGTTGAGATATCATTAAAGCGAGTTTGCATCATTGAAGCCAGCTGATAAAATATTGTTTTTAATTTCGACATATCTAGACTTAACAATGAAGGCTATTTCGCTGATTCAATGAGCAGTTTCATCAGCCGGGTTCAATATATGACTGCTGTTTCAGTTACTGCAAATAGCATTCTTCTTCCAATGGAATATTCACCTCAACACCATCCATGGCTATATCCTTGTTATTCAAAATACCCAGCCAAGAGCACTTGATGCACTTGAACTGTTTGAATGACGCATAACACCTTTAGCAATCCGACTACGCACTCCCACATTATTTGGTTTCGTTGATACAAACAGCTGCAGCCAAATGAGTTTCAATGCGACGTCCTGAACAAACTATCAAAAAACTCCATATATCCACCTTGTTCCTTATCAGTTATACTGTAAGACAACTCTGTAAAGCTGCTTCAAATTTCTTTTACTGTTCAATTTTTGCTTTCAGCCACAAATGCTTCTTCGGGTTTCATAATCTCACCATGAAACGAACTGATTTAGGTCTGTGAAATAAACGTAATTAATAGATGCCTGCAAGTGACGCGCAACTATAGCCAATGCTTATAATCTTATTACATAACAAGTGGAAATCTTCGCTAAGCCACTGGCATGATATGCGCACTTTACGCTTTGCCCTGTCAGAACAAATTCATATCTAAGTATTCCACAGAAAACCAAGCAGTGAGCAATTTGTCGCTTAGGAAATGGTTTGTTTTTTTTTTGCTACCATCCAAACGATTTCAGAATAAACCTGTAGGTTAAAACTGTTCGTACTTTAAGTGGTCTCTAGCCAACACAGAAGAAAACCAACCGGGAAGAGATCTGGTTTGTGGGGTTGCCTGTGTCGATTATGCTCAGCAAATTTCATTCGTCATAGCTTTCGTATTGCCTACAGGAGATCGCTGTGCCGTGCTGTTTAAAAAAGATGACAAAAGTGCATCAAGAGGAAAGCTCATGCTCCAATGATGGCATCTAACGTTTTGCTGCAGCGAAATAAGAAAGGATTTTCTTTTTTTGAGTGGCTTCAATTATAAAATGCGTCGCAAAAGGGTCTCTTAGAAAGCATGGTTACAGGTATCTGATCGGGAGCCAGTCATCTGTGTCGGACAACTAACCGAATCATGCGAGAGCCGACTATGTTTCGATGCGATCGAAGTCGAAAAGGTTTCGTTGTTATTGCGCATCTTTTTGGAAGATTAGTGAATCGTTTGCTGATGAAATTAACATATGCTTCTATATGCTCTAACCGCAACATTGAATGGGTCGTTTGGCACTGTTTTTCTCAAAGTGAGGCACTCCATTTTGCTTCCTCGCCACGAGTAAAGACATTTATGTCTCTTAGAAAGGGGCATCTATCAGGGCTGGTTTGTAAGTAACAGGAGCAATAGCAGATCGGTATCTTCTTTTCAGGGCACGATAAAAAGTGGATGCGCAAGCAGAGATATGTGTACTGAGCCCCGTTGCGATATGGTCGGCAATCAGGTGAGCTGAGTGTAATATCCTCAAAAAATTCACACTGCCTAGCAATTCGCTGGTGTTCGCTTGCAAACACCTTCATCGACTAATTTCAAATGCTACTGAAAATGATGCCTAATATCATAACTGTCGCCTTTGAACATGAAGGCGTGTCACAATATGCTGCATTGCTTTCGTTGTATAAAGATGCCGAAAGGCAACAAGGACTTAATAAAAACGTCCGACAAAGTTTTTTAACAAAATCTCTTTTTTCCATGAAATAGCTTTTCCATGAAATTCACAAACGCAGTTTTCAGTTTAGAGAACGTACAATTTAGCGCTTAAAAAGTGTAAGCTGAATACCAAGTTCCCAATTCACGCGTTTGAATGTGTGAGCCTTATTCAAATAAAAAGTGTAATTTCTTTCTATATATCTCACATACGACATATTTCTCGATGTAATTTCCGTTAAGTGGAAAAAACAGTTGTTCTATTGTAATCGCAAAAAATGTGTGGTTAACGTTTTGTATTGCAACCGGCTTTTTAGACTGGCTCATACTCAGATGACAGCCATCGGTTTTAATAAACAATGAAAAAATTGCCACCAGATGGGAACTAACTCACGTCTTTCCATTTGCCAATGCTGTGACGCTCAGCTAGCAGGAAAGTTTTCATTGCTCGTTCACTTTTGCTTAGGCCCGTGCCTGAACAACGTCCTCAGTGGTCATCAAAAACAGTAGTTGTCCTCTGAGTCTGAACGAGGCTAGAAAATTGGCCGGAACGTACGGCGTTAACTACTATATGTGAAAGCTTTCTGATATGCTGGTGTCAGTCTTACTCTTACAGATATTTAAGGACAATATTTTCATTGGTTATCAAAAACGATCTTGCATCATTCTTCAGTTTTCGCGCCATAAATGAACAACTGTCATTTGTGATGGTGAAGAATGTCCCTTTTATTACAAATTGAAATTTCCAGGGCGAATTGAAAGTTTCCGGGAAGAAGATTGAAACGAATTGAAACCATAAATGAACAACATTGTCCAGGGAAATTTCCAGCCAAAAACTCCAAATAAAATTTGCTAGTTTACAAGAAATTTTTAGCTCTTCACTAGTTGCTTATACTTGAAAAAGAATGGGCATTGCTATTTACGCTGAACCTGGAATTCGCCTGAAAAACTTCGAATCCTAGCGAAATGAGTAAGGGCCAATTATGTTGCAGTCAGTGAAGGCATTAAATTTGGCATTCAATGACTAGAACATGACAAGTGATCTAGAGGTTTCTAAAGTGATTGAGAGAAATCCAGTTAGCTTATGAAAATATCTTGGAACAATAAGAAAGCATCACTACCAGATCGTGTCATTCTCACAAAAAAAGCTATTAGGATTTCTCAACAATCCCAAAAATATTGGTTGTAAAGGCGTACCAATAATGCATTTATTCAAAATATAGCGATAATGATAGCGTTATTTTTTAGTTCATCTGCTGCTGTGAACACTCAGTATGCAACGGTAAATCGGAAGGCCTAATCAAGTCGCGATTACGAATGTGGAATTCGGGCCAATACTTCTCGGGATCGCGCAATGCTTTATCGCAGAAGACTTCAGCTGAGGATGCGGAACGATACCGATTGAACGTTCGAAACGCCGGATTGTCTGAGGAGGAAATGCAATCGACAGTGCACAGTAGCAGCCAAGATGAGATTGTAGAGATGACGACGACACTCGATGAACTTGCAAGTCTGGAAAATGCGAAGTCCACGAGTGAAGAGCATCACACAGAGGAGCAGCAAACAGTGACACCTGTTGAACATGCAAAGTCTTCGAGTGAAGAGCATCACACAAGTGAGCAGCAGACGCTGGCATCAGGCGGTGGCATCACAGAACCTATCATCGAAGAGAATGTCGGCGAATTCGACGACGAAGGTGATACTGCAGAACCCTCAACGACCCTATCCACGATCCTTTTCGTTCACCGTTATACTTCGCCTACTCCACTGACTACTAGTGAAGAGCTGACCACCTACTCGGAAGACGAAAGCAGCACTCTGCGCTCGACAACCGCAGCTCATGTTCCCAGCGATGACGACGTGACCACATTCAGTGAACTACACGACGATCACTCGACTGTCGCACCAGCGGAGCTGCAGGATGAACACTCTTCAACCACAGAGAGTATTTCAGACTCAATGGAACCATTCACTCTCTCAACTGAAGGGGAAAGTAGGGAGCAGCTTCTATCGCCAGTTCAAGAAGGTTTTGTCGAGAGTTCTACTAGTCCATCTGAACGCGAAGAAGAAGAGGAAGAACAAGAAGAAGAAGGAGAAGAAGAAGACGCATCGACGACAGCACTCAAACAAGAAACTGAATATCTCATTACTCCAGCTGAAGGAAAGGAAACTTGGCACTCTACAGCAGTCAGCGAAACTGAGACAGAAGAGCAAGCTACCACACCTGATTATGTTGACTCGGATGGGTTCACAAAAGATGAAGAAATTGATTCAACGGAGCCTAGCACAACGATCGAACGAAATGAAGTCTCCTCTTCTTCAGTAGACCCGACCTTTTCAGTAGACTCTTCAGTAAACGAAAGTGAGGCTAAGTTCACGAAGATTAGTGATGTGGGCGAAGAGATGCTCACCGAAGCAGAATTCACGACTCCGGAGCCTTCAACGGTATCTGCGACCAGAAGAATTGTTCTTGGTGGAATTAAAGACGACATAAGCTATGAGGAAGAAGGGGAAATGGATGTAGCCGATGATGACGAACAAGAGGAGCATTTGCACACGACCACAGATGCAACCACTTCGGAAGATACGACCGTTACAATCGCACATTACGATGCTAAAATCGTCACAATTCCTGCCCCTTCAAATTTACTCGAATCGCAAGAAACAGACGAAGATTCAAGTTATGAGCAAGTAACAACTTCTTTGACACCGTTTGAGCCTACAATGACAGATGAAGAAAGAGAATCGTTTACCACTGAGAAATCATCACTTGAAGAGTTCTCAGAAAACAGCGCACAGAATTCGGCAGAGCTTGGGACTGAGATGTACACTGAGCAGCAAGCGGGTATTTCTGGAGATAACAGCTACACAAATCATCCAAAGCATCTCTTCGACAATACGGAACAAACCACGCCTGCTCAACGGATGTTCGATGGAATTGTCGACGAACATTATGAAAAAGATAAAAAACATAACTCGGATCATTTCGCTGAGAAAATTTACGCTGAAGACGTAGATTCCACAGAAAATGATAACGAGTTCGGTAGCAATTATTTTGGCGAAGTACGCGAGAAATCAATGCCCGATGGGGCAACTGCGACACCCGAAGAAACAGCCACACAAGCAGAACACATGTCAACTGTTGATCTGACCGGTCAAACAACATTGACAACTCCTATTCACGATAGTTTTGCGGTCACTCCTCTAGAGATAAAGGCTAAAGCATCATTTGAGGACGATGAAGAAGAAACAACGCTACGAACGATTGCTGAAACAGTCGCGATACGAGAAGAACTAGTAACACATGCAGACACATCAAGTACGATAGCACAAGTCACACGAATGCCTACCACAATACGTGTGCCTCACTATAGAACAACGTTGCCGATCGACGAACAAGGAACACATCTGTCAACGGAAAAGGGCGGAATCTCAACGAGAAAAAATTCGAGGAAGATAAAGCGCGTTGACAACGATGAGAAGCCTAGGGGAGCGCTTGTACCTTGGTGGTTGGTCACGATCGGCGGTCTGGTCACCGCACTTGTGATTGGCGGCGTTGCCTACAAATTTATTTCCAGTAGAGGGTAAGTAACCGCCTAATCAAACACATTTGAAACAATCGCTGTGTTGAGAGGTTCGATTATAGAGTTGAATTCGCAACAGAATTCGAGCTGAACTTATTGAGGTTCTAAATATGTTTGTGGAATAAAAGTTGGGTGGGATCTTCTTGTGGAAAGGGCGGAAATACAACTAGTTCAATGCCATCTTCAATTTATGGAAAATTTTCGTCCGCCAGTCACTGAAAATCGAGTAAACTTCGCGAAACCTTGATAGCTTGAAACAAGTTTTCTGCATTCTTTTACTTGAGCAGTTTTGTGGCTTTCGATTTGCTAAGCTGGAATTCAAAACTGCCGACACTTTTTGCCTGAGAGAGAAGGGGAAAGGGCGAAAGGGAAAAGGGAAAAAGGAGAAAGGGCGAAAAGGGGATGGAAAGGGCTTGAAAAATTGATCAAAAGGAACGTCGGCAGCTTATTTCCTACAGTTATTCATGACAGCGATCTGCTTCGGGGGCAGAGTGGTGCAAAACTAGTAGTTTAGAAATTGCTGTCTGAATCGGGTCTCATAAGGGAATTTTCGGTCAAGGAGACCGCGACAGGGCGATTTGTCAAAAGGAATGAGAGGTGGGTGGACAGGTGGAGTAGGAGGAAGAGATTCGACGAAAAATTGAGGGATTACTCTCCGATGGGATTTCTGACAAGGCTGCATCCAGGATGGAGATCACAAATCGCGCTGGAACAAAAAACTCATTCAACAGGATGACTTGTAGCGATGTTTATTTCCCTTTACAATCGTAGTTGGTGTATGGATTTTGCGGAAGATTGCTCTTTTTTGAAGGTGAAACAAAATCGCTCTCTTGTTTCGCCCAATGCTTGTTGGAATATGTAACCACATATTTGTTGAGAACGTAGACCAACATAACTAGGTGATTTTACTCTTTTCCTCTCATCCACATCTTTTCTTTCCACGCTCTCCGAAGCGGAAAATGCTGCTGGTTAAGCTATTGAGTTGCTTCTGTTAGATCAAAAGTGAGCTATTGAGTGCACTTGTTCAAAAATAAGGAAGCTAAGATTCAAGCGGCACTGCAAGAATACAAGCACTAAAATATCATCCTTCTACCAGGAGAAAGGGCAGTAAATAAGATAAATCAGCACTAAGAAAGATGGCGAAGCCGTTATGAATTATTAATTTTGGCGTGTTATTTCTGTGGTTCATAGGGTTATTGTTAGTGAAAGAAATGAAGCATATATACAAATTAATTAAGCCTGAGACAGTAAACCTATTTAGAAAACCTGGTCGTCGTTCAGCAGCGACAGCAACAGGACAAGAGATGACCCCTCTGAAGAAGCCAGATGAAGAAAATGGTGTTCAGTCGGGTACGGAAGCATAATGTTTCATCGGAAACGCTCTGTCTCGAGTGTGCGATATACTCGTACGTGAATGATGCACCTCAGCATTCACTCTCAATAGTGCAACACGAGTGTCAGAACTGAGGGATGCCTGTGGCAATACGCACTCGTTGATCGCCACTTGTAGCTCTTCAGCAGTCTTCCTTTCGAATTCGCCTCATTTCACTTCTTCTTAAACACTTCCTCGCCGTAGTCGAGCGCTTCGATGTTTTCCAAGATTGTGCCAAGTAGAGAGATGTTGATGCTCGGCTACTGTTTTGTTGTTCACTTCAACGGTTTTTTCTTTTTTTGCTGTCCGCTCTTGAAGTTTTCCCATGATTCGTTGTCCCTTAGAGGACTGCAAAAACGATGTGAGTCTTACTGTTAATGTAAATTATGTGTACAGAATTTTATAACGAATGTATTTCCTAGTTGGTCGTTTGACGATTTAGATGATTTCCGTCTGAAAATGAGCTTTATGCGATGCAAAGAGTAAAAATGGTGCGATTGTATGTGTGTTGACCCAATTTGTTCCACAAATATTTCACTTACATTTGTATGCATTTGAAGGTAAACAAGTGCCACTTTTGTTGTTCGTTCTATTGGGAACGCTTCTCTTAGAAGAGCAATGCCTCCTAATTTCCGCTTCATCATTCACCCAAAAATTCAACATTGAATGCCAAATTTAGCATAACAGATGAAAAGGTGAAGCGTCTTATAATAACGTGAGCTGTAAATGAACTTCCTAAAGTTGCCAGCTTCGTGTTGGAGCCAGTTCCGCTGAGGGTGCTCGCTAGAAAAAGATCGGATTCCCTTGAATAGTGGTGACCAGTGCGTGTAGCACCACTCAAGCATATAATATAATCAACACAATTTGAGAGGGCCAAGACGATTCATGGGACGGTCTTTCCTCATTTTTGATGGCTAAAAAACTTTTCAGATCTTCTTTCCAACGACATCGCATATCGGCCCTCGTCTTTTATAGCCCAGCGGGATTCAAACACCCATTCATTTAGAAGTGATGAAAAATTTAACTGCAAAATTTAAGTTCTATTTGCACTAATCACCGATTCCAATCGCAAGTGAATGAGTAATTAGGTATGTTTTCGCAAAAACAGACCCCATGCAACACCCGTGAAGTTCATAACCATAAATGGTTAACGAGGCGATTATTCTCTAGTCTTCGACAATGTTGCGTCGACCTCTTACGGATACGAAAATCAGCGACTTTACGCACTCGTTACATTCATCACTCCTAGATAGTGAATGTTCAAAAATGATCGCACACCGCATCATGCAGAGCGGCTCATTTTCCCTTTGAAGGGAAGTGACTTTATTTGCCTGAAACTAATCGTCAGCGAGGTTTTTGTATGATTCGAGGTATGATGCAGTTGCAGATGGAATCGATTACGCAATCGATTAAAATATATTATTTCCAGCCACCCCCTTACGTCGAGTGAATGGACCAAGCCAAATCGTTGTGCTTCAAATTTTGGTTGGTTTCTTTTTGTCACTCATCCTTTGAAATTGCGTTAAATTTTGTTAATATCCTATGTCGGCTGCATACCATAATTAAGCAATGCCAAAACTACTCTAAAAATAGAAAGTTTTGAAGCTGAAATAATAGGAACAGTGGAAGAAGATCGCTGAGTGACCCAAATGCATTGAAAACTGGCAAGCTTCTACTTCCGAGGATGGTGAGTTTTACTTTGAGAAAGCAATTTACTAGTCGAAATCGCTGCGTTCATCCACTGCCTATCATTCAGTCCCCACCCGCTTCCCTCTCACAGGGAACGACGAACACCTTTCAGTAGGCGGTCAGCCTCGTGTATCCTTCAAAGTGATGCTTAACCGCGTGCGAAGCTGGACAGAGGGGAAGAGGAGGGCGAGGGGAGTTGAACGCGGTTTTCGTAACCTCGTTAATGCACAGTTAATACACTATTGCTATTCTCAAATCCGAAATTAACTGCTGTCTGTTATCTGGGTTATTGATAAAAACCAGTGTGCATTTAAGGTACTGGAGGAAGGGACTCAAATGAGAATGACAAATTTCGATTGGAATTCAGTATCTTCGAAGATCCTTCTCTACCAAATTTCATCACATTTAAATTAGTCATAGTCACTGCTCCAGGAATGAGAAATGTGAGCTAGGTGCGAAAAGAATCCACAGTCTGAAGAATTCTTTTGCAATTTTCCCCTCACCATTCCTCAAAACCTAATTTTACTCATCCATGCCTCCCATTTCACTGCGTGCTTTATTGCAAACGAATGCAATTATTTTCTCATAACTATGCACAATTTTCATCACGTTTAGCTTGAAAACTGCTCAGTTTTCTGCTCGTATTTTAGCAAATCATGAGCTCTTGGCAGGTCAATACGGCAATATACATTACTTTTATTTACGAACGTACGCCTGCATTTGTGTGCGTACGTGTGTGCGTGTGTGTGCGTGTATGTGCCCTCTTATGTGAATATGTGTATGTCTGTTTGCGTATGTCTGTTTGTGCCTGCGTGTGTGCGTGTATGTATTTGTGTAAGTGGTTGCATGTGTAAGTATGTTTGTGTGTGTGTGTGTAGTTGCTGCTATGTCTGATGCCGCTGAGGTCGCGCTTGGAAAAGCAGCTTAGATATGAATCTCAGGTTAAGCAAGCACACCATGAACTTTATTTTTCGATTATTCGGTCAACCCTGGACGATCGAAATTTGCGCATTAGAGCATATCCACTGCAATAATCTGTTACAGTTGGTCATTCTTTCACAGAATGTTTTACTCCTCGTTCCTTCTTAGCGATTGCGATAATTTTAAAGCTATACACAATTTCTTCAATGAGTTTTAGAAATCAATGGCTGGGAAATCGGTAGTTTTTTGTCAAGGTTGTGCCCAACACAAAGCCGCAGGATTATGTACTACTTTTCGAATTGTAGAGGTCTGACCGTCACTTTCCAACACGGGTGTTATTGGTGTCGGAAGCCGTTTTGAGGAAGCTTGGGGACGTGGTTACCAGAGTGCCCTAAAAACGGCTGTAGAGTGAGTGGCTTCAAGTGAGAAAGCACTCTTCAGGCTCGGTATGTGTGTATTGCGTGAAGGGGTCTACTTCAACTTGCACAGTATTTCCAAATTTCTTCATTTCTGCGGTAGTGTTTGCGTATTTCTGAGACCTCAACTCGATCCAGTTTAGCCTTCAGGAAACAGTAGAGTGGCAGCATACAACTTTTTGACGCTCCTACTTTGCTAATGTTGTCTGCTTATGAGACAAGTTTTAGGGCTTAAAATCGCACACATCGCATATTACCACTTTTTGGAGACCAAAAGCGTTGTACATGTGCATAACGAGTTCCTACTGGTTAGTTCGTTGAGGTGAAAGTTTTCTTCAGCTTCTTTTCATGATGAACACAAGGCCATCGGATTCGGATATTCTTTTTCAGTGGAAGGAACATTTTAAAAGAAGAAAACTAACAATCGTTTTCCGCAGTGAAGCAAGGAAGAACAATTTGCAATGAAATCCAAACACTTCTTTCCGGCAGTGAAATAAGAGGAATCTCAGAACTTAATTTTATCAAAATCCGCTAATATTAGTTGTTTCTTTTGAAATACTCGATGACGGCAATGTCATACCTACGGTTACAAAAGGAAACATAATATGTGGCACTTGGATCAGTATTACGGTGATCAATAAAGGCACAATGTTGCCATCAGTGCTCTGAAGCCACTGAGGCTGCACAAATTTGGATGCAAAGTTCACTTTCCGTTTCGAGATATAAAAGTTTCATTAAAACATAATGCTCTACTTCTTCTTTGTCAGAGCATGTCAGGCAGAGGGATAATTCATGCGCATTAGCTTGATCTCTAATATCTACTGTATCCCTCCACACAAACTCCCAGGGTTTATGGTATTACTGGAATTTTGCGAGAGCGAGCAGTCGAAAAAACAAATGGTTTGCACCATTTACAGAAACGGCTCATGTGATATTTTTCGTTGCTAACCTAGCAGCAAGCGAACTGTCACCATCAGTCATATTTAGTAGGTTTCTTCGCCTTAAAAATGATTAATTATAAGTGCAGTTATGCTAAGTTGCAACGATCAGCTATGTAGTAAAGAAGCGTTGTGGAATTTACGGCTGTGCGTTATTCGATGTGAGTTTCACGTTAATAAAGAGGCAAAGCAAGGTTCACTACGTATATTCAAGATGAAACGTTATGATGTAATACGCATTTTCATTGTAAAAGCCACCATCGTATCAGAAAGACTCTTACGTCATCGGTAATAACGGAATTTCTGCTTAGAATTCATCGACGAACGAGACGTGGAATAGTGTATTTACGAGAAAGTTATTGGATCGCAGCTGATGACGATATTCTCAAGTGCTGAAAACGATCCGCATCAGAGGTAAAATTGACCGAAATCAAAAAAATCCTCATTTTGGTGAAAAAAATAGAAAAAATTATATCAAAATTCGAGATTCGAGCTATTCGAGCTTACCGAAATTCGAGCTATATCAGTGCGATTAAGAAAACCGCAAGTGTCGATCGTTTAGGGCTGATTCGAGAATATGAGTGGAAATTTGGCTTTCTCGTTTAATTTGACTATAAACGAGCGACTGCAATTTTATTTCTCCCTTGAAGAGTGGTCATTAATTGTGGTAGCAGTTTAATGAGCTGAATCTGCCGGATACAAAGTGCATACTCACCGAGAACATAAAGCACAGCAACCCACGATAATGCACCTATGAGAAGAGCAATCCTAAAAAAAAAGTTTTTAAGTTCTAACAAGCCAGAAGAGAGAGTGAATGGAAATTCCTTATCACTTGAACGATTACATGTTTCTTGCCATCAAGTTATATTGGCTGTTCATTGCGTCGCTTCTATAGTAAACTTATTTACTAGAGTACCTGGGGTTTCCGATCAGGAGAGGACTAATCCATAAAGCACTCATCGGTCAATGGATACGTTTCTGCTGGGGAAACGAATTTTAGAAGAACAAGTGGGAAAGCACATTAGTAGAGCTGGCACGATATGCATCTTTATATTCCCTCATCTGACCAACCATTTCACAAATTACTAGCATGAAGCAAATATGCAGGATGACGCTTTCATATTTCAACTGATTCGGCTGTTTTTGCAAAGTTTCTGCAAAAGATTTATTCTTCTATGAACAGATCGGTGTAAGATGAAAGTCAGGCCACTGCAGAACGTGTCATTTTAACATCTTTGAATGTCTACAGCTCTTTTTGAAGTAGAATGAATGGCACGAAACATGATACAGGAGGTCGTTTTGTGGTCTACATCACAGCCAGCAAATTTCGTAACTGTAGCTTCTGTCAGTCCTGAGTTGGTACTAACAGATGAAAAGACCCACAGAGAATATGTTGTTTGTAGGAGAACAAATTTCGCCGAGATTTACTAAAACAATAAAAAGCTCTTGTTTTCCCTTGTGAGAACGGGATTATGGCTCGACAACGTTTTTCGTTCGGAAAACTCCAAATACAATCGAAGGCAGCATTTTAAAAGCCGTACGTAGAATCAACATTGGTTTACTAATACTTAACACACATGAAAACAAGACTTTTTGCTGCCACATCTGAGAAAAGACACATGTTGCGGTTGGTATAGACGTGTAGCAGCCGAAGTGGGTGTTTTTTTAATTGGTCAAAACGACAGATAGCTATGGAGCTGAACAAATGCGCGCACGTCCCACTATTATCGGATGTGGCTGCAGGCAATGCGTTGCCGGGCACGCGCGCATGCCCCTTTGTCACGAGACCATTAGTCGAATAGCAGCCAACGGCGATCCCTTTGAAGGCGCATCAGCGTTGTGCAGAGCGTGATCGTCGAGCGTGGCCTCGAGCCGGCACAACTAGCTACCAACCACGTCTCACCACAACCCACTTCCGCTTCAGCGATGTTCCATCTGGAGACGATCGTGCTTGCTGTTCTGGGCGTGCTTCTACTATTGATGGGCATCCTCTATGTCACTCTGGTCGCTATGCGTATGCGCAATTTGCAGAAGCTGCGTGAACTGAAATTATCCAACGCTCAGCATTCTTGATTGGATCTATTTTGACCGATTGATCAACAATTGTGCTCTCAACACATTCATTCATCGCTCGGTCGGTGATATGATAGCATCGCTCTTCAGCGCACAATCCCTCTACTACGGTGGAATGTTCAACGGTCGCCTTTTGCATTGTTTCTTACGAAGTGTTCACTTTGCTTGAACACATGTTTTCATTTTTCACCTGCGTTTTTTTACAGCTTTCTATTTTTTGTTCCATTCAACATAAGAGGTTTTCAGAATTTTCCCTTTCCAAAGATCAGGGCATTCATAAAAATTGCTTGTCTTGCAAGAGCATTCTGGGCGGGGCAGAGAACGCATTAGATAAAAACTCTCTGAACAGATGAATTTTCAGAGCGCTGAAAGCGAAGAATAAATCAAGACATAGATTTTGGGCTATCTTTAAATAATGATTATAGTGCTCACTGAAAAAGGAAGACACGTCGAGACCTCACATATTCATCTCATTAAAGACGGTTGCCAAATTGGAGCGAATGCATTGTCGATCCCCATTATGTTTAAATGGGAAAACTTTTTCAAATTGTAACGAACTACTTCGGTTTTTTCCCTGAAAAAGCAGTCCTGTTCCATTTCGATGGAGAAAATTTCTTTCAATTCAAAAAATGAAATCTCGTGTCTTTCCCCCACAACTCTTTCGTCTACTTCACAGTATTGCTCACGTGGAACCTTTGCCTCGCCCCTCCTCTTCCTGCCCTCTTCTCATTTCCTTGTACATCCGGCTGTCAGCTATAAACAAAATAGGAGCGTCTGTGTGTCTGTGATTCTCTTCTCTCTCTTCCTTTGAATGAATAATAATGCTGCGAAAAGAAATCGAACTTTTCCAAGCACTTGATGCATATATGCAACTATTCAAATAGCATCAATCTGCTAAAGACGCATTTTTTGATGAATTTTTTTCGGGTTGGTTCAGTCACTCATTTGTATGTGCTAACTTCCGCTTGCAAGGTGATGCTCATCGCTGTATTCGATAACTGTAAACTGGTGTCTATTTGAACTTCCTTTATACGATGATTGATGGAAGCATTATAAAAGAAATCATGGATTTCTATTGTGAACAATAGTGAGCTGTGTTCCTAATATATCGATTCCTTACGTTGATAATTTTTAAACCACTTTTTTCACGGCAATTCATTTTTTTTTTCGTTTATTTACTGCCTCAGCGTTTTATTACTTTCGTTATTTTTATTTAATAAAATGGTAACTTCTTAGTTTATTTGAAAGTATCCCTCCATATATAACTTATTTTACGCTATTCGTTTATAAGTTAATCTCGAACTTCATATCGGAGAATCACCTTTGAATTTATATTGAATGAACGTTTACTTCATCACTTCTGCAACTGATGCAAATCAGCAGTACTCATACAATTTTTCCATGGATCTTTTTCACTTAGTCAGAGGATGGAATTGTTGCGAGGTCAAGCAGACTAGGCCAATAAGAGCACTGCAACCCCTTTCGAAGTCAGTCACAGTTGGTGTCTTTGTGGTATTCTCACCCAATTGTTCAGATTTACCAGAAGAAAGATCGTCTTTGCACAGTGGAGTGTAGTTTTATTCTTAACGAGAACCTAAGATAGCCGGAAGTGCCGTTAGTAAAAGATCATTGCCGTTAGTAAAAGATCAGCGCGTAAAGCGTCTCTTGAAAGTGTCATAAAGAAAATACCAAGTTAGGCAGTCAATGCGTAATTTCCTTTTCTTCTTGATTAAAGCTGTAGCTTTTTCGTGCTAACTGAAAGCCCATAAGAATATTATCAAAAGCTAAAGGGTAAGTTCTATGCAGCAAAGGAGAATGTATGGCTTTTGCATGTCGCAGCTACTGGCAATTAGGCTGGTTTTAAAAAGAAGACCAGAAGGTTTAAAAAATCTTTCTTTTCTTCAGAAGTAGTATAAAGACACAACTTGACTATCAGTTCTTGTATAGTTGGCAGTAGGCAGACTTTAGAAAGTTTTGAGTTTTGCCTGACCTTGCGAACGAAAGCACGTCCTAAGTCACCTCTTAAAGCCATGTTTCAAGACAGCATCTAAGCTGCAACAAAACTTCAGGTTTTGAGGTGTTTGCAAAGTTCCAAAAGCGAAGACCGTCTGACTTCGTAAAAGAAAGTATTTCCTAATTTAACTTCTCGTACGAAATTCAGTAACAATTATCGAACTATAAAAATCTCTCTGAGATGTTGAACTCTTTAGCAAAGTCCTAAATTTTACAGTCGAAACTTGCTAGTCACTTGAGCTTCCTCAGATACACCAACAACCCTAACTGTTGGTGGAACCTGAAGTTCACATGCAGTTCAAAGTTTACCAACATCAGTATAGAGACGAAGAATGCAAAAGGACTGAATATTGGAGATAACATGGAAGTATCATAACGCCAAAGTCTTCATCGATTTTCATTCACACAGCCCAAAATCTCGTTTTCCTCCACTCTTCCCAATTAAGCGCACATCAGAAATGATCATATTGTGAGTTATCGCCTTGCACATATCGTAGATCGTGAGCGCAGCCACTGTAACTGCAGTGAGTGCCTCCATTTCCACACCAGTTTCTGCCTTTGTACGTACCACTGAACGTATCAACACTTCATTTTTCACCTGAATCGAATGTAAACTATTGTTACACTCCATTATCGGAGTAATCTAGACCTATCCATATACCTATCCAGAATTATCCGCAAATTCTAAGTCCTGAATAATGTCACATCCTTTTGAACGCACATCAGCTTAATGAAACAGAAGTTAGAAATATGGTTCGGAAGAAAGCACAAAGCTGAGATGATACTTCCGAAACGTGTGTCAAATTTTATAAGGGTAAAAATAACCGAACGGAGGTAACTCTAGTAAATGTAGCAATCGATCATTGAAATCGAAAACTTCCGTTAAATTGAATTTTTACGTTTGGCCAAAGTTGAATTGCATAGCCAGAAATGTCACAACTACAGTGGCGAATATTACTGGTACAGACTGAATTCTTCATCTAAAATACTTCCCAATTTGTGTCGCATCGCTGTAAATTTCTAATTGTACGTTTCAATATGGATGGGCTAGAGCGTAACCATAGTTTCACCACAAATATTTTCTGTACCGACAGTAAAATAAGCATCTCGATAGAAGCCCAAGCTAAAATAGATTGCCTCGTCTAGATGGAAGGTGATTTTCACGTTGCTGATGAAGATGTTATGACACAACGGTATGAGTGCAGAAGTTCGCTTTGCAGCCTGTATTCCGGCAATGCGAGCCACTCCAATCGCATCGCCTTTCTTTCCTTCATTGTGTACGATCGCCTTCATCACCTCTGCGCTCACCTGAACTAAGGAGTCTGTTACACATCTCCTGATTTATTTATTCATTTGATACCACAAATAAATTAAAGCGTGTAAAATAAGGTTGATTCTCACTTACGAATTTCGGGGTCTTCCTCCCTCAAAAAGAGAGAATGTCAAAGGAGGAAAATTTTTTGAGGTTCGCGGGTTTTCTTGCAGAAAAAGTCCTCTTCTCCCGCTTCATAGCCCTCCGCGTTCAAATCCACCTGTCGCCAACCCCAGCAAATACCCAAGTGAAGTTGAAAAAGAACAAGCGAAGTGATCGGGCACTTATATATGTTGGGAAATAAAAATGCAGGTCTGATTTCGTCGAAATCATCACAAAAAGCGACTGATTTCTGAAATGAGAGATACTGACTGAATTTCGGAGGAAAATAAAATATGCGCTGTCATGAGCCAGCGATGTTTTTCTGAAGATCTATGTTCAGCAAAGTAGCTCCATCGAATCTAAACGCAAAATTCGGTGGCGATGATCCCCCTTAAACATTCCGGGACTTTCTCTCATCGGTATCCCCACCTAGGAGATAAGTTTCTTTTTTTTTGGGGGGGGGGGGGGGGGGGGTGATGACCAAGTAAGTATTCACCTGGAGAACACATTGCGCAACTGCGGTTCGCGACGTGATAGCTTTGTCTGTAACGTCGACCATCCTTGCTTCACCACTTTCGCACAGATGCGATAATTTCTCGACGGATTTCGACGTTGACGTATGATTGAAACGTTTAATGAGTTGTCCTTAAAAATAGCTTTCCTGTATTCCTCGGCAGAAGCAACCAAACTTTCGTTGCAAAAGCTATTTTCAGTTCAAGTTCTTCTCACAAGCCGTAAATGTGTGCTAGTCCTTGGAAGGGTCATATTGTAGTGCAATATTTCACCATTAACCATCCTTGTTGGGAACTGAGAAGTAATTTACTCAGAAAAAGTAAGACTTCGCAAGATGGCTAGCACTCTTGAAGAGCAACAATTAGAAGAAGAAGCAAAGTTTCGTCTCATTTTTCTTACTTATGCATCCTACTCGTTAATTTTATTCCCCTCATAACAAAACTTTTTGATTGTTTCATAGTTCCTTTGCATATGGAATCCGCTAAACGCGAATATGCATAGTGAATTTTGTATCTATACTTCTATATATGTGTGGCTTTATTCCTAACAGTCGATTCTGGAGTAGAGAATATGCTACAAACAATAAAAGGTGAATGTGAACCAAAAATTAATAACCAACGAAAGGTGAACTGATTTCGGAAAGAATATGTTGCCTTAATAAACTTTAGACACCAATCGCTCTCCGTTTAGACCGTACCATTTTTTACACGGTTGTATTTGCCGACAACACTTAAACATTCATGACTAAAGAAAACTATATTAAAGTACAGGTCATCACCTTGAAGCGTTTTCTAAAACATCACATGCATTAATTATGCTATAGTCATCTGCTAATAAGGATATCGTTGTTGTTATACAAGTGCTGACACTATTATTTAAGATTTGCACCAGCAGCAAATGGCTTACCTATAAGGAAGAATTCAGCCGAAGGCGATAAATTTTTGAAAGCAAACATAGAAAAGAAGCTTGAACTGCATTTGGCGAGATAGTAAAGTGCATCTGACGTGAAACCTTAAAAAACTCAGTTAAGAGCATCTTGCGAAACTTGAACAATCGAGCAAGTTGGATCGGTCCATTTCTAACCGCTGCTTTAAATCAACCGGTAGGTGGTGATTGGTCAGTAGTCGAAATTCTACTGGACAATGGTTTGATTATCAATCGGTTGACGGTAGAATCCGATAGTTAACAAGAAGTCGATCGAATTAGGTGGACTGTTTACAATTTCTGCAAAATGAGATCAGTGAAAAGAATATGAAGCTATAAAAAGTAGCATACACGAACGAGTAACTCAGCCATAATGACAATGAAGACAATGAATAAGAAGGCTGGCACCGTATATACTTCTATACAACACCCTACCTGGTCAACTGGAATCCTAAATATATAAAAACAACAACAAAGCATTAATTAAGAATCTTCCCAGGAAAAAACCTGTTGTAGAAAATGAAAGCTAAAATATTCGTTTAAATGCGCTTTTGTAAATATGCATACGCAAAGTGCATTAGAGAGAGGTTGTATGTGCATGTACATGGTGCACCTGTTTGCCTGGGACCTTCAACCTGAGGATCATCAAAGCTGAGATTAGAAAGTTCGTGGTGCAACCCGCACCATAGGGTGACCTTCATACCAATTCAAGCTAATCCGCCGGCCTTCACATGAAGTATAAATGAAATATACATTCTGAAATCAGCCTAAAACCTTTTTTTACATTTCACAAGTGGTCGAGTCACATTTTGCAACGGGCACGTTGAAAAAAAACGATCAGGTCAGAAAAAAGAGCACATTTTACAGAAGATTACTGGGAGTCACTGATCCGGTCAGAACACGGACGCATAATTGCGCCTGTTTTTATTTGCTGTCAGTTGGCGATACTTCTTGGCCTCATAAGTGCTACTAAGAAAATACATATTTTGCCGACTTCTTCAGCGCGCTTTTCCATTTGTTGCATTTTTTTCGATCGACGGTAGAAGAAAAGAGGTGATTTGCAAGATTTTGCCAGTTTTTCGAAATTTCAGAGGTGCATCAGTAGGAATAAATAATTTATAAACGATGAAAAAAATCTTTCATTATCAGCGACTTTACGCGAGAGTGAAAATATGCCACATACATTATAGAGCTAGCAGCCTTATCGGCTTCATTTATGATGCCTCATCAATTTGTGTGTCTCGAGATCAGTTGTAAGAAACCGCTCCATGAAATCTTGCCGTTTCTCATGAATGTTTACAACTGAACAAGAAAAACAAAGTATCACCGGATTGTTTTAACCGCCGATAAGGACCATCGGTCGATTGGTCATACTGATAAGACGTTCCACCCCTGTAAAGGTAACTGCAGGTGTAATTAAATACTCTAGCAAATATGGAGAGATATGCAATGCAAAAAAAAAAAAAAACGCGAATGAGGTGTAGATTTGCTGCCAGGTGCACCGAAAACGAGAAAAGATTCTCAGAATTGCAGACCCATGTTTCCTTCCGAAAAAAAATTGAGGCCTGTGGAAGGGAATATCACGCTTTCAGAGGGAACGAAATTCATAGTACCATCTAGCACTCCAAAGCAAACATTGCTAAGTGGTGCAAAACTTGTATAATATTGTGGTAAAGTTGGAACTGCTGGCCAGCTCCACATTCCTGCGCAAGAAAAGAAAATTTTTGTTCTTCCCGGAGAAAAACTATGAATTCTGACAAAAAAATTTCGACTGTAAGATATCTGCTGAGGGAACTTTACGTAAATCTGCTGAAGAATTGAGTTTTTCATTCTTGAACAAATAATCGATATGGACTCCTTTTCAAAGATCAATGAAATTTTGAGGCGAATTATTTGAAAAGTGGTGATATCTTAACAAACTGATTTACGAAATCCACTTAGCAAAACCCGAGAACCATTTTCAAGAGAACAGAGTAATGCTCACTCGTATGGATGCGCTGGTTGAGCACCTTTGCAACACCTCTGATTGACAAAAGATTTGTTTACTCGCAAACTCCCCTTCAATCAAGATCAAGAGCTCGAATTCGTAGTATTGGCTCCATAGATGGTCGATAATATAAAAACATTCACCAACCAGCATGTTGCTTCTTTTTTCTGTTGAGTGCGTCGCGAACGATTGCTTCTATCTGTTTGTCGCTTGCTCCAGCTCGCAGGGCGTCTCTTAACGACACCTCACTATTACCGTGCAGGCAAACCTCAAAATATGGTGCTACTCGTCGAAATGTATAACTGACAAGGAAGGATGCAAATTCTGTCGCGAAATTAAGGTCGGTTACCTTGTACAGCATTTCTCATGCTTTTGCTCGAGCTATTTAGATAGCTGAAGTCACGAAGGAGACTAGGGAACCGCGCATATCGAAAAACTTTTATGACCTAATTACCGTGCAAATAGGTTCACCTTTTATGTACTGTTACACTTGAAACAGCAACCTCGCAGACGCTCATGTCGGTCACTGCTTCATTTCTGAAAAGAACAGCCCCCCCCCCCCACCCCTCTATCTCCTGCAAACATATGCGATTGCAAGAAGTCGGCTATAAAGGTAAAATGAGATTCGTCAGGCTATCACTAGAAGCGTTCAACAAATCGTTTTGTGATGAGACACTTAATCGATGTGTTCACAAACAGGATCCTTTTTTTTTCCAGTTACTCATATTTCGGAATAAAACTGTTTATGTGCCCTATGAATACGGTAAGAAAGTGTGTTTTGAATCCGCATGACTACCACTCCTATACGGCATCGACTAGTTCTATGAAATGATTTAACACTAAAAAATACTTAGGTCCATTGTATAATACAGCCTATTTCGAAAATCATTCACTCAAAAAATTTATGCTGCTCATCCTTCTTCTCTGGTGCAACCTTTGCGATCTTTAATTCGCATCGATTTCACTTGAATGGTGAAAATCTCAAATTCATTTACTCCCAGCCGAACATAGGTTATCTTTTGCTTAAAGGACACTAGGTGCGACTTTGCTCAAAAACTTCGCCAGTTTTCGAATTTCTTTTTTAATGAAATGGTCTAGAGACATTTCAAAACGACATCGCAATTTATGTTGTCTTTCCGTAGCAATTTAGTTCATCGTCGCTTTGTTCTTTCGTTTAATTACAAACACCTTAGATATTTTCAATAATCAATGGGTGCCACATATACAGCGTCCCATGCTTCGAATGTTGCTCACAGCTACCCGTTACCCCAACATCACGACAGATAGAAATTATTAGCTGGGAGGAAGTAACTTGCATAAGTTGATAAATAAACAATGGAAAGAAGTAAAAAAAATCCATAAGAATGTTGACAGCCACGAGGGAAACCTGGAGAAAAAAAAAATCATAAACGTATAATTTCCTGCGTTTTCGAGCATTCTCCATCGCTAAACAATTTTATCACTTAAATTTAAATTTTGTGACGCTAAAAGTGCTTCTTGGTAAAACAAAAATTTCAACTCCTTTCATGAAAATAAGTAGTCATTCACAAATGAATGAACGTCGAATTAGTGGGCCATGAATGAGCGATCCTCAAATGTGTAACGTAGATATTAGTATAAAAAATAGCGTAAACGCTAAAGGACACATAAATTAACGCTAGAAATAAGAAGCTACAAAACTCTTCGAAAATTGAGGGCAAGTGTCCGTCAATGATTTCAATGCAAACATCGTCGGCTCGTTTAAAACTCCCCACGATACGCTCAGAAAGGTATCCCTCACCTTAAGATTTCCGTCTGCCGTTATGCGCAGTCGATTGCAGCTCGTGCAAAAGTGTTCTGACATGGAGCTTATAAATCCAAACTTCCCCCGGAATCCTTGTACACTATAAGCCTGAAACGGAGCAGTAACCTAACAGGTTTTCATAGCAAATACAAACAAAGAACTATATTGGAACCAGTGAACTTGAACAGAAGCTCTGAAGATAATAAGCTCGCATTTCAAGAAAAAAAGCTTTGCTGACGGCGAGCAGAAGCGAGGTGGTCTAGGAGGAACAGTTTTACTGATGGGGAGCGGAAGTAGGGAGGTGAGCGGATCTACTGATTTTCGTTGAAGTGGCGGAAGGAGCGACCAAACCAAACCTGTGAAATATTTTAAGAACTTTTTCATAGCAGATCTAATAACAATGGATTTCCGAGTAATTCAAGCAATGGGACCTTCGAAACATCTTAACATCTGCTACTTCACAGATGGAAATTGGAGGAAGAAATTTCATTCAGAAAAACTTATTTGAGCAACTTCGCCTTTTGAACGCCCCAGCATCGACCTGTAGTCTTCGGACATCATGAACGGTCGAATATTTCAATCAGGAATTTGAATCAGGGAATACGACCTCTGTAATTTTTCTCCCCCCCCCCTCCACCTCGTTTTGGACAGATATCACTAAAACTAAGACATGTGTTCGTCTTCGCAAGAGAACAACAGCAAAAACACACATACACATCGCAGGTAGTTGGCAACTGGCCCCACCGAGGTATTACTTCATGGATAAAGGTCAGACAGCCCGAGCCCTCTGACTGAAGAACAAAAGTGAAATATCCAAACGCTCAGCAGTGCTCAGGCACTAGAGGTCAGCTGTCGAACTTAAGAATAGTAAAGCCTGCCGCTATTGGTGCGGAGGCAAATGGCCGCCTTGAACGATATGTTCGATGGAAGTTGCACTTATCTGCTGTTGAGGTGGAAACAGCTAACAGAAAAAAAAAGGGAACTTGCAATCCAAGAGAAACAGAAGTGAGGAAGTGTGATAGGAAGTCTTGGCAGAACGTAGTGAAATGGGGACCTTGGATGTATCGCTCGGAAGATCCTTTAGTTTGACAATCATAGGGAACTTCTCGTCGATTGTCTTCAGCATTTCTTTATAGGGTACCATCTTGCGCAACTCGAATTTGTTACCGCCAAAGGGCATGTACTCGATGAATCGTACATCCAAGTTCTGAAATCCGCGCTCCTTTGGAGTGTCCAGCTGACTGAATTGACAATGTAATTTGAATCGTTAATTCGACTTCACTTTAGATTTTGCAAACTTCAAACTCGCTGCTCCTCATGGATGCACTTTCTAAATATGACTACCTCAGGGGTAAAAGAGCGAGAGAAAAATGAATCGGAACCGTTGATGGCCAACGGCTTATGCGAGAAATAGGCATCTAAATATATGGGAATAGATGGTGAATCTTGGAATGGTTTGTAGCGCTTTTGCCTCTCAGAGCAGTTCAAAATTGTTGACTCTACAAGTCTTCACTCAAGAAGAACAAAAAAGAGTTGAAATTAGCAAATGTGCTCAATATTAAGCGGATTCCCATAAGTCGGTAATTCAAAGCGAAGTGAATTTTGGGAAATACAAAGGAAACTGCTATAACAATTTCGTATTATAAGCCAAACGAAAATGTAGATTATCGTGAAACCTAAGAATGCAGTAACAGTCATTGTAGAGTCTGTCTTATTCTTTAACAGAAGCAGCCACTTTGTACACAAATAAGCTTCAGAGCGAACAATAGGAGAAGGCGGCAGAGTGGTGGGAGGAAAGAGCGGAGGTTGCTCAATTGTTCAGTGAAAAAATCTAAGGATGAAACAACAACCACAAATTGTCAACCATTAATCTTTCAACAGAATAAGATTGTAGATTTACATGAGCAATTCGATTATTGATATAAAAAAGACCATAATAGCATATTTTCGACTGATAGCTCGACCTTTATTTTAATTTCATATCGTTGAAGCTTTTAATTGTTCAATTCTCCAATAAATTTCCACTTATTATGTTGATAGCGAACTCTCTGCATTAGACAGTATAGGATAGAAAAAAAAAGTTGTGAAAAGAACGACTAAACAAGCAATCAACATCGAAGAAATCGCGGGAATGATAGTGATAAAGCATCGCTCTCACGTGCAGCAAAATGCAACAGAACCTTCTCAATAAGTCCCCTCTCCTCTCCTTATAAAGAAGTAATAATCCTTCTTCATGGATTATTCAAAACTTCTTCTTGGATTATTCGGCACCAATGAATATGTGTGAGAACTGTGGTAGATTGCTTGTGACGGTCTGATGAGAATTTCGTTACGTTACTTTTTAAGAACGATTATTTTCGCGTCATCGTTAAAATATTGTTTTCTGCTGAAAGTCGTCTGTCACTAACCAACGATTGACAATGAATGCAAATAATGACTCTCACCTGCAAAAATTCAGTTCTGAAACAAGCAATCGTAAATATGAAAGGTTCTATGACAGACTGTTGATTGAAAAATCCACACGAATGTATTAAACGAAAATTAATCTACTGCACCACCTCCACCGTAGAAACATCAATGAGACAAGTGGAAAGCGTAGTTTAGGGGCTGGCACGAAATACGTTTCCGTACCTGAGATTCATTTCACCGACCATTACTATAACTATATAAGCTGCTAATAAATAACAAAATAGTTACGATAATGCGTTACTATCTAACTCATTGATTCAGGGATTAGTAAAAAAATCTTTCATGAAAAATCTCCTTTTTCATTGAATCAGTTGCTTGCTATATGAACAAATATTTTTTGGCACAATAAGTGAAAATAAATTCTTTCAGAGACTATTAAATCATTCTTAAGGATCGTCCACGAGATTTATAGGCCACATGAAAACCTCCTCTGTAGGATAAACGCGAAATATGCTCGCAGATCTATACAAGCTCGTGACGGCTCGCCAAGAACAAACTTTGCATGTTAGAAATTTCTCTATTCTTCTGTCGCTTCAAGTTGAGAAATTTTCAACTCGTTTCACTGTCTTCATCTTGTAGATGGGATGCTTATACTACGAAAAATGCATTTTCTAATCACTGCAGAAATAATAGTGCCAATCACAAAAAAGGTTTAAAGCAGTACACCGCGATTCCCAATCTTGTTCCTACTGATCATTCTCTGCAGTAGTTAGGAATTAAATAGGTCACTCAATGCACAAACTAATGTTTCTCTAAAACGCGCCGGGTGCAGTCAGTAATTAGCTGTTCTTTCGGTTGAAAACGTGTGCTACCAGTTAGTTGTTTTCGAAAATGTATTGTCAAGCCCTACTTTATTGTTTCTGTCGTGTGGTTAAACCGTTGTTGTTGTGGGTTAGAACGCACAAATATGCTGCTCTCCCTCACACGTTTTCCCATTTGAGCCATATCACATCACTGTGAGTGGAGTTGTGCAATTCTAGAAAACGATGATTAACATAAGCGATTCGGCTCATTGTGTGTCTTACCGATGATCACTTACAAAGGCGACATTTTGTGGGATTTGGACAATACAAGCCTCATCTCCTCTTTTATTGCCTTCCGCTTCTCTCAGTTTCCATCAGAAAGTTTCGCTTGTATGGTGCCCTTCCTTCGTGAGAAATTTTCCCTTAATGTTGCATATGTCTATGAAACGGATGTCTGAACTCTCTCTTTGCTAGAAGGAATACCCACTCGTTTTGCTCACCTCGCACTTTAGTAATGAACATTTGTGCAAAAAAAATTTTTTTTCAATCAATTTGGTGAAGTCTCAGAAAGGCAAAATGAGTCGCTAATAAAATTCAATTGAGCACGATAAGTTTAGACATGTAAGAGAACTTTTATGATCAATTTCCCGTTTTCAAGCATCTATCATCTAGCATAAATGCATCGAAACAGCAACTATTTTACGCATTCCGGAGGATATCACCGCTTAGTTTCACTATTCCATAAATATGTGAAAATTAATTCGTGCAAAAATTTCAAATTGATTCATATTATCGCTTAAATAAGACGTACATTCGTTGATAAGTCCAAACTTTTATATGTAGCGATAATTAAAAATTCATTAAAGTATGAAACAAAGGAAATATCAGGTTAATAACTGAGTTCATCGAACCCTAAAGAGAACATTGTGGACAAATGCAGCTAAATTCAATATAACGTCACGATATGCCAGTTTGCACAGCATCGTTACTCGTTGTGTATTTGTAACCGTTCTTACTGAAATGCGCTACTCTACTGAAAGCTTCAATTAATTTAAAAAAAATGAAGATAGATAATCTCGTCAACCATCCATGATTTAAAAAAAAAAGCCGTATTCTTGCACAGACTGTGAAGACCATTCTGCAAGTGATGCGTTTAATACTCTCGTTATGAAGTCAGCTTGATTTATTTAACTTCATCATGAAGCAACGTTATCAGCTAACCTACATTAGAAGAGATGGTAAAGCGCATCATGGCATGATAAGCTTTTTTCATATATGTCGAACTCACGCATTTAAAGTGATTTGGCATGCATAGATCGGAAGGTCCAAAACTTCCTCATCTGGGTTATAGCTTCCGATTCATCAGCTAATAAGCTGACCATTGATGAGTCTGAGAAGCTATACGAGAGCCGTTTGATTCAAGGATCATCAATACCACATTCCACATCTCCACATTGCATCTTATGCCGTGACAAGCTGATAAGTTGATTAAGAGTGATAAGGCTGAACTTTTCCGTTACAAGTTCTTTTAAGTACGAGACATAGGTTTCAGGTGTCACAATTTTATTACATAATTTCTGAAAGCGACGAATTGATAAAGCTGAATTTATCTATTATCAGTTTGGAACTATGCGTGGTTCGGATATTATAAACACGTTTTCTCTATGGGAAACAGAGATACTTGCTGAGAAAAAAACTTGAACTGCCCAGTGTCAAGGACTTTAAGTAAAACCTGTTCTTTATCAATGAAGGATGTGGCTTTACATTGCAAATATTTAAAAGAAAAACTCACTCGAAATTCAGTGAGCGATACAAAATCCGTTAATTCTTCGTCATTTATGCCTCGAATCACAACATTGTTGATCTGGAAGAAAATCTAATTTTTCGTTGAATAAATTGAAAACAACGAAGAGCTTTTAATAATAAAACCGCAAACATAGTCCTTCATTAAGTTCAAATATTTGTTTACTAAAATTAGTCTACCAGAATCGACACATAACTCATCAATCGAAATTAGAGAGTTAGGGACTCTACTCGCACACAGGTATACCACCTGCATATATAACACTATAAAATGAAGACGTTGAGATCAAGCACAACCAAAGGATACTGAAATATTAAAACGAAATTCCATAAGAAATTTCATGAATCGAAATGTACACAAGAGAAAACAACATTCACAAATATTATCGTCTTTGACCGAATAGTAAGATTTACAAAATGCAAAACATGTTTGCGATAAAGAAAGAGTGACACTCACCTTCACCTGATCGAAGATCGATTCGGCCAATTCGATTGATCTCATCACCTTCTTAAATCCATTACGTCTCGTTATGATCATATATTTAGCCTCGTTTAGGGTGTCCAAGCTTATGTTTAATTTGCTAAGACCGACGCTTGCGAGCGCTTCAAGCTTTTGTCGTAAAGCTATACCGTTGGTTGTCATTCCGACTTGCTTGATTCCAGGAATTGCTGCGAGTCGCCCTTCAATGCCCACTTCAACGGATTGATCAAAAAGCTTTGGAGACCTCATGAAAACTGTATTACTCTTTCTCTAAGAAACTTCTTTACTGAACTCGTCATAAAGTAATCGTTGAACTTTCATCTTACACTGCAGGCGCTATAGACAGAGAAGCTGACAATCAAAGCTCTCGAAGCATGCCAATAGTTACAAGTGTTTTCAGGGACAGCAGAAACAGTTTTAGGTAGCCAATCACAAGAAAAATAACGAAGACGCCGCGCCACATTCAGGTATTGCAAGTCTGTAGAATCATGGAAAAGTTAGTGAAAAACATTGAAAGCGAGATGAATTTTCACTTGAGTGCTCTACTGAAACGAAGAAAAGCATTTTCCTCCTAGTTTCGAAAATACTCTATGTTTGAATTTTTAACTAAAATCGATCGATAATTATAGAATTGCGTGAACGGAAAAATTGCAGGGAGGCGATAGATTTCTTTTACATCTGAGGTTCATTAAGCGGTCATTGCTAGGTTTATTTAAAAAAAAAAAAAAACGATTGCAAACACCCACCGACAATGTCCACAATGTCCTTCCGAAGGGTTGGTTCTCCCCCGGTGAGACGAATTTTCGTGACACCATTCGCAGCGAATATTGTTGCCAAACGTACTATCTCGTCGGCGTTTAACAAATTGTGGCTCGGACTGAGAGCGACACCTTCTTCGGGCATACAATATGTACCTAAATGCACTTTTGATAGAATATATTACCATCTAAGAACGACTGCGGGTGTCAGTAGTTTATTATTGACAGCTATCGATCGTGAAAAACCGTGAATCACCATCATTGCGATCAATGGATATTAAAAGGTCTAGAAATTATGGATGGAATTTGAACTAACACCGAAGATTGCATTTTTCAGCAATTGAAATACGAAGATAGGTATGATGTCGACCAAACGTGTCGACTAAATTGCCAATGCTTTGATCTGGAAGAGTTGCGGCATCGACGGCGATTTCCTGCCGTAGTTGCTGAGCCTTAAGTGACGACAATTCTTGTCGCACCGAAAACCTTGTAGCTTTAGAGCCAAGGAAATGAAATGCTTTTCGCATTCCCACAGGCTCTTCTTCTCAGAAAATAGACGATTGGAGAACTAAACGCACGAAAGTTTCACGTCTGATTTCAGTGCCTGAAACGAAAAGACAAAATAAACAACTAATGAATATCGGGTCATACAATCCAGAGAGAGTAAATGGGCAAATCCAGAGTGAATAAGTGGACACATTACCAATGTGCTTTGTGAATAGGAAACGTTGTAAACGCTAATGTGCCTATTTTACGTTCGTAAGTTAATATGTGCGTGGAAAAGGAACAGCAACAAAACAAGGTGTACGAAATGAGAATGTCATTAGACGCAAATTTCGAAAAAACATAACTTCAATTTAAATAGCAGCACTAAGCAGAAAGAAGTTTTCATCACTTACATAGTAGAGATAAAAATATTAATTTTGCTTTCATATTGCTTGATTTGCATAGAGTACAAATATTTTAATCTAAATGGAATACGAACGAAATGTACTAAGCGTCAATAAAAGTAGTTCCTGGACATTCAATCCTTCAAAGAAATGCAGCAAGCCGACTGGCAAAAGTAACGCTTCAATATAATGGCCGTTGAAATTGCTCGTTGATGAACACTGGCAACTTAATGCGTGCTTCTTTCACATGTAGAATAAATTTTGTGGAAAGTATTCATTAAGTGCTTTAGGGATTTATAGGAATTCTTATTTCTCAATGGAGCCAATAAATGAAACTTGACGATAAAACGGGAGCTAAACTGCATCGGATGAGTTGCGAAAAGCCACCTTTTATTAAAGAAATGGAAAAAAAATCGATCATTCCGCAAAACATACATGTTTGTTGAAAATTTTGACGAATACCACCACTGCAACCAAACAGAAGTTTTTTTAATAATCACTTCAACAGAAAGAAAGAATTGAGCCTATTTTCAGAGATTTCTTCGATGAATAAAGTATCGAAGCTATCAACAAATCTACAGTGAGGATTCGGCACAAAATTGCAGATTCCTCTGAAATTATCGAGCTTCAATAATTTTGCAGGAAAACACCTATTTACGATCTCTTCTCATTTCGGTATTTCCGTCTAAGTTTTCAATAAACAAGGAGGACATCAATCTCTGCTTATGGAGAAGTTGCACGTTGTTTTATTTGGTGTATATTTGGAGACTTGGTTTCAAACGGTGAAAAAAAAAACAAAATTATCATGCAGTAAGAAATTGAGAAAAACGACTGTCATTCATATAAACTGTCTTTGTCAAATGTGTAGGTGTCGGATAAACTGCTGTGAAACGTTTATTTTTAGCGCTACACAGCCTCATTAGATTATGTGCCCCTTCTGTGAAAAATTTAGAATTCTACAAGCCTGTTCATTTATAAATAACTAGAGCACCATTCTCGAAATATCCTAGCAAAATTGACCGCTTCAAAGTGATTTTTTATAAATAAAAAGAAACTACCAAAAAAAAAAAAAAAAAAATTAACAAATGCGTAAGCATTATGTTCGTAACTTACCATAAGAGTTAAAAGATTCACTTGTAGGAGGTAAATTTCTCATATCCGTCATCGGCTGATGCATCGAAAAACGCTAATTCCTTTCAGTAGTAAATCATCAGAAGTACCGTTATATACCAATTGAAAAATTTGGGAAAGCTATAAACTTCAGATCTTATAACCGGGATTTTAAATATTAGAATAAAACGAGGAAACATTAAAAAAGGATCGGTATGATGCATCACTTTATGATGGCCAATATGAAAGAAAACGATTGTTGTTAGTGTGTAGTCAAGACGATGCAATCGATTACACAACGACGAGAACCGACTAGTGGTGATGGCGGAAAGTACAAAGATAAGCCAACAATAGCAGCACCAATATCGAATGTTCCTTGTTTCAGCATCTCGTCTGTGTAGCGCCTATCCAATGCTTTTTTTCTCATCCAAAAAAATTCGCATGCAATGAAAAAAAGTTGTCTAGATAACAGTAAAAGGAAAACTTTTTACTTAGGTGTTTCACATTGCCCGCATTAAATAAGCGAGAAAGCAACTGTATAATACAGGCGTGAACGATAGAAAACGTAACATTACAAGGACAGAGTAGAATTTTTAATAAAAGCTATTCTGATTTTCTGCTGTTAGAGATTAGAAAAAATCCAATAATAAATGAGAGACATTTGTTGATTCTCTTGATATGCACTTTCTATAGGCGATTAGTTGAAGTGTTTATATTTCCACCATCTGAACCAATAGCCTCCATAGGTTGAATGGAGGCGAATGAAGGGAGCGACATTAACACTGTGGTCTCGTTAGAGGCTTCTTTTTTCTAAGCGAAAAGCTGTTCTATATTTCCGATCTTCCACCGTCTTGTCAATTCAAGCACCTTGAGAAAGGTTATCACATCTCTGTCTGTCTGTAGTCTCTATGTTGGTCATATATCAGAAATATGGCAAACTTCTTTTATAGCCCCATTATCGAAAACTGGTAAGCGATCGGTATTAGGAATCATGAAGGCAAACAGGCCATAAAAACTTTTACAGAAACCTGTTAAGTTGGAACAAGTTCAAGCTTATAGGGAGGCAGCTCAATTCTTTCTTACTTAAATCACTAAATTACTCATTGATAAACCAGCACATTTGATATAGTTTTTCGCAATACACGTCAATGACGTCACTTCACCATTGAAGTGTACTTTACCAGTATTTTGCTAGTATATAGGTAAAGTTTGCAATTAAGCAATATACCAAATTTGAGAAGCAAAAGTAGAGTGCAACCATAGCACAATCGCGTATGGTAGCACTACCGTAGCCAAGATTTAGCGATAGGTGGTCGTTGTAGAGTAGTTCATATTCATTAGACTTCCATATGAATGATTTTTTAGGGTTTCAGGCATAGAAGAGTCACTGTTCTATATCGAAATCTTGGGCATCTGGTCAGCTGTGACATTAGCAAATCGCATTTCTTCCAATAAATGCTTTTTATTCGGCACACATTTTATGCGCATTTTCGAATTTCTGAACAAACGCATTATGGCACAATTTTTTTGATGCACATATAAATGCTTCTTTATTCGGCAGTTCCATCTTACAAACAATAAAAACCCATAGTAAATGAAATTTGGTGGATTATGAATAATAGGTTGACCATCTTTACCAAATTACGCTTGAGCTATTGACACTTGAGAATGTCATAAAACTTGCAATTGCTTTCTTTTAAATTCATCAACAGTTGAATGCTATTCAAAAATAAGTTGTTTTAGCTGAAGACTTGCATATTCATCTCTTTATTATGTCTTTCAAATCAATATGAACTAACATCTTCTACCTAATTTTTTGAAATTTCTAAGCTCATTCACTAGTTATCGCTCAATAGCTTTGGCAAAAATTTGCACACAGTAGTGTTAACCAACCAGGTATCACATTGAAGCAGACATATTGAAATATGAAGTATAGGAAATAGTGACTCAAAAATGACGAACACTAGTGATTAGCCGGTTCATCAGGAAGAGATGCCGAAAATCTTGCACCTTAGGATGGTTTTGCTTGGGAGTTTCTGAAATTTTGGATTTTTGCCTTTTTTTCTTCACTAGAACGCGAACGGGAGGAAAGAAACTGCTACCTTTTGTTTGAAGAAGCAGTTCCAAATTGGCAGAAATCGCATAACTGTTAGCATTACGCAGAAATGAAATATGTCATGAAGCTACGAAAAATTCGGCACAGAAAAAATTGAAGGGTGTGATGACGCATGAACAATCTTCAAGGAAACTTCTACCAAGTAAAATAACTGCAGATAATTGTATGAAAGCAGGATCGACTCAACACTCAACTAATAATCACTGATGTCTTTATTGCCATCATTAGCAGTAACTTTTATACTTGTGGTACTCTTATCATATGACCTTTGTGATCGTTTGATTCGTGAACACCTTTATGGTCTTCTTTGTTCCAACCTTCTGAGTGTTTTGTTTTAGAGCAGTATTTTTTACATAGGCGAAAAAGATACCTATCAGGGGACATATTGTAATATGAGATCTCCTTTTTTTAAATTCGTACACGAACTATCCTCCTACAAAACACGTTACTGTATCTCACTATTACCCCGCTGTTCACACTGCTGCGCATATTGAAGGTCCAGACCAAGGCGCTTTCTTATCTATTCTCGCCGCCTGTCGATGAGCAGCTGTTTTGTTCCTTGATTCTTTCACACCGTTCTCTCCTTACAAGTTTATTTATTTAAATGCAACTTTCTTCCTCCACAGATTCTTCATTTTATCGTTATTTGCACACACCTCTTCCATTTCTGCCATCCCTAATCCTTTACTACATATTTTATTATTTCATCTTTAATTTTTGGCACTCACAGCGGCTTCATAAGTCAAAACAACAGCAATAAAGATGTTTAAAACACGCAGTTCCACAACCTATAACATGTAATGGTGCTTGCCTTCAAGTAATAGTGTTTGCCTTCAACCGTCCACATGATTCTGCAGTTATCAATCAGATTGTAATTTGACGCCTAAGTGCTGAAATGCCTTATGAAATAAGGCGCCACAGTATCCTTACGTATGAAATTAATCCACTCACACGATTCTTTGAAGGAAATTACCTAATATTTATGTGTTTGTGATATATTCGTTGTCTTATTCATCTTCCCCTACCTTATTAGTGAATCGCCCGTAAGGTAAAGCACCACTAAATTAGGAGAGTCTGTAAATATCAAAAGGCATTGCAAACTTTTATTGAAATGAAAATAAAAGGGTGCCCAAAAGTTTTTTTTTTTAATTGCATGTGTTTTGTTGCGTCAAAAAGTATTTTCCTGCAATAGATTCAAGTGCCATTATAATAAAATGCAGCTATACGAACTCGACAAGTCAGCAACATCACTGATCGGAAACTTCGACGTTGTTGTAATAAATTTCAGCATGAAATATTATTAAAAACTCGACAAAGAATACATCCTTCAGTGTACCCTAAACATCGATCACTACTCTGAACTAACAGATGTCCTAGATAAATCGGCGAAGACGAGTCGTTACGACATCATAAACATGTTGTGATAGAATGAGAAGGGAGCTGGAGCTGACCGTTGATCTAGTGTTATCGTTATCACAGTCTAGCAGGACATGTTTATTAGCATTTCTATAGGTACATATGCAAATGTGCACCGAAAACGAATGAATTCGTCAGAATTGTTTTCATTCATATATGGATCCATCGCTCGACTCTTTCATTATTCAAATATACCGATGATACTTGTCACTACGGAAAATTGAGATGACTACTGCTTGAAAGAGTTGTGCCGTTAAATTCAACTCTATATGGGGAAGTACTGCTGTTTCATTTCTTGGAGATTCTACAACTGTTAATGTGAAGTAACTCGAAGTAGTTGTTAATTTGTTTACTAATACTCTAAGTAGTAAATTTTTTCAATAGGATAATTCATAATGCACAAGGAAAATACCACATTTCTAGTAGCCAACTCGAAGTATGCATTCCATGTGGGCATTTGGAACGTCATCCAATCTCATTGACAAAAACTTTTCCTTTGTTGACTTTTTCAACAATCTTTGCATTTTCCTCGTTCAGCGAGCTAGAAAATGACGTAAATTTGCGCTTTTCAAGCTTTTTTGATGCGTCCAAGCATGGAAGCTTTAAAGAAATATTGTCGTTCGAGAAACCCGGTCTTTATTAAACATCCATAAAAGCTAGGACAGTGCAAATATCACATATTTGTCACATTTTTAGATGTGGGTTCACCTTGACGGCGATGAAAATGAAGCTGCGTCTAAGACAAGCTCCAAGATGCGTCACTAAAGAGCACTCAGACTGATAAAACTTCATAATTAGCAACATCTTCAATAAAATGCAAACAAGTAACGAAGGCATTGCAGGTCAATGAAATAATAATAAAGACGCAAGGTAAATAGACGATAACCTCCCATCGAATGAGGAAACGATCACGGCCGTTACGCAACTGGAACATCATTAAAGCAACGCTTAGCTACTAGTACACCTGCCTCATGTCACATAGTACCCCAGCAATCAGCACTAACAATGACACTATAAAGACCGGCCAAAACGTCATGGAAACAAGCTTTAAAGTTTTCAATTGCAACTGCGCACAACTACGATTTCACGCGTTCCACACTGCACACTACAACCACATAATCATACAAGACGCGACAAACGACCACATGGCACACACACACAAACGCACATGCTCGCCTGCCTGTGTGCACATATATACCTGTATACGACGCATATGCACACACACACAGATATTCACATATATACACATATACACGCGTGTATGCAAAAATATTCGCACACACGCTTGTACCCAATACAAGTGAGGGTTTGCAAGGATTGTGGAGATTATTCAAATGTTTTTTTAGTTGTTGGAAAGTACGTAATAGCACGCATGGGAGAGAGCGCAGAACTGTGCAAAAACTTTAAAGTATGATATTGCAGGTACGCATTTCCCTTTGAATAAATGAATAATGACTGTGTTGATTTTGTTATTATGTGTTATAAAAGCTTTCTTATGATCGTAAATAAGATTCCATCAAAACCATACGCGAGGTACTTTTGAGCATTTTAAATGCTTGTGATATGCAAGTAATGTTAACAAGTAGCTGGGAGTGTAGCAAAAGGAAAGGTGTGGAATTTCAAAATATGTGTTACAAGGATTAGGTATAAGAGGAATTACACTTATAGAAAAATGAATTGGGTGGTCAAACATCTAAGATTTCATAAAAGGGAGTGAGGAAAGAACGGATATATCGAAAGGGGAGGGGTGGGGGGGGGGGGTGATCGAAGAAGCAGTGTCTAAAGCAAAGAAGTCAAGGTTTGCGAAAGTGATTAGGAGCAGTCATATGCCGAGCCTGAACAGATTCCCATATATGTCCATCACTCTTTTCACCGAATTTCATAGGACAGTTCGCACATCAGCAGTACGGAAGGAGAAGGGAAGGAATTTTATAATCATACCTGTACTCATGAATGATATATAAAAGTAGTCACTTCAGCAAAAAAGAAACCAGTAGTACCCACTCGCACTGCTTCTGGATTGGTACTTGACCAAAGACTGGGAAAACGAACAGCAGATTCCATAAAAAAACAAATAAGATAGCGACGGAACGGACATCAAAGAGCAAATATGATAAGACGCGTATAATATACACATATTTCCTAAGGAAATACACAATCACCTCTGCATTGCGTTTACTATGCACTCACATATTTCTTCTCCGTGTGAAAGGTGCTAGACGCTTAAAACGTTCTTTGGTACCCCCGAAGCATTCATAAGAATCCACTCCCACTCTCCTCCCCGCACCCTCTACCCCTTCTTCCAAAATTGCTACACTGATGTAAATTGTAGAGGTGTCTTAATTGGAATATGAACATTATATATATATATATATATATATATATATATATATATATATATATATATATATATATATATATATATGAATACAAATTGCAGTACAAACAAAGTTTTCAGCAGAAACTTTGTTATTTGTGTGCAAGCGAGAGACAAAAAGTAGGAAGTAGCAGAGGAAAAGAAATAACATTTCTGATGGATATCTCTGCATCGTCAATCCATGGGAAAAGTCATCCACCTGGCGTTACATTCATTATAGCAACCAACAAGAATAGGCTGGAATGGCCAATCTACAAAAATCTCTAATTTGTTGATGCAAGTTTACTAATCGAATTTTTCCTGTTGAGCATGTTGGTACAGTATTGCTCAAAAGGTCTATCCTTTCAGAGAGCAAACAGTTATATCTTTCTGCTAGCAGGTTTTGGCGCAAGCCGTACTCCGATGACCAAATTGTATCCCTGCGGAAGTGACGATCAAACGATGTTTCAGGCGCTGGGAGAGCACCGCAAGAAAGTGGTTCTCTAATCCGATCTTTTGCACGTTTCTTGGCCAGCACAACCGGTGGCAATATTTACATCCATCAGCGAGTTTATTTCTTACCTATGCTTCCTAAGTCCACTAAGTCTGGAACTCCATTCCACCCCCTCCCTTCCCCTTCCCTGTATCAAGAACAGAATAAGCACATTAATAAATATTACGATCATCTGCTCTCACGTGAGATCCATAGCGTTCACCAAGGCATTTAATATCTTTAATAGTAATTTATATCTCGAACCAGCTTCTATTCTTCCAATGAACATCACAAACGCCATAGGTATACAGAAATGAGCAATGCAGAAGAACAATACAGGCAAGAGAAGTTTACAGAAGTAATTAAAATTTCTAATAAAGGCGATAAAAGGTATGACTGTCAATTTAATAGATAAATGCGTTATTCCAGCAAAAACAAAAGTTGATAACAGAGGAAGTGTTTGTGTAAGAAAATGGATCATTTACATAATAAGCAGTGAATACACTCGTGAAAGACTACAGTATATTCCCAGTGGTGTCTTTTCTCTTGCGAGAGTCGTTATGAGTGTTTCGAATACGATGCTCTACAATATTCGAGTCAAGGAATTTGAGGTGAGGCAAACAACGAGCCGCCAACTTCCTGAAAACATGAGATACATCCAGCATTTTCAACAAACATCATAGTAGCATTCGATTATTGCATTCATTTTCTAATTTCGGATCGATAGATGAAATGTAACATGAGAGTTAAAGTAATAGCTGTACGTATCGCAAAAATCAGATCGCAAGCCCCTTTCGGCTACCATACAACTGGAATCGAAAATTTAAGAATGGTTATAAAGGAGTCGAAGTAAACTGCAAGCAATCCAACAAGTGCATCGTTTTTTCTTTGCAAAAACAAGTTTGTTCACATGGAGATTGAAAAAATCTGTCTTCAAGTGAATATTCATGAACAGTTAAGAGAAAAAAATATTTTTTTTCAGTTGGTCCAAAAAGCCTATTAATTTGATCCTCGTAAAACAACTGCTATTTCAAGGTAGTCGTACCAAGCAGACAAAAGGGAAATAATGAAAGCATGCCAATGCATTTCGTTTTTTTAGAAAGAAATGAACGAGGAAACTTGCCGATAAGAATAGTAAGCAGAAGAATTATGGGTGGAGATGGGATGTGGCCAGCCTGGATTACCGATTAGACTGAGGAACGTCAATTTCGGGCACTGCTTGCCGAGATGCTTCAGCAGTACGGCAACATTTCGGATCTAAATGAATTCAATTTGCATTAAATCACTTCCGATAGATGCATGTTATCAGCAATTATCGCTGCCTCTGTGCTTTTTGACTCGCCAAGAACGTTGGTAGGTGCTGCGGAGGTGACATGGGTTTCTCGATTTTCGGAATGAAACTCGGCTGGTAATTTGCGTCAGCAGGAGGAGTGCCTTTGAATTGGGATAACTACAAAGAACGAAAACTGCTACAGCCCCTTAGGGCTAATCATTTCATTATTTCGTCCATTTTTTACAGATATGTGACAAAAGCTTAGTGCATAAAAAGTGCAGTGCACAATGCGCCCTGGAATAAGACAATACGAAGTAACTAACAGCCCGTCACGATCATCCATAATACAAAAGGATCATTCATAACATCGAAACTCTTCAATTGCAGCATTTGAGCAAAGGAATCAATAACCAGCAGCACCATTTTATTGCTACCCAATCATCACTGATGTGCCGACCTGTTGATCACTGATAATAACAAATACTCCTAATGAAATGCTCAAATAACCTATGAAATGCCCCATACGGTAGAACACAATTTGCACTCTTTTGCAAAACGATTTGAAGTGTACAGAAAAGTCACGCCAGCATACAGGATAAAAACGACGAACAATTCGTCTGCCGTGTCGAATACGACATCACAACAGAACTTTAACATTTGCAGCATTTTTCAGCGATGGCCCACTTCGGGAACTGATTCCGGAGTCGATTCCTTAGCCAAGTTCGAAGCTGGAGCTGGCAGTTGACCTTTTGCTTTAAAACGAGTCGGAGTCAAAAAAGGTCACCCTTACGTTTTTTTCAGAATCGGAAATGAAATGAGTCAATTCGACTTATTGTTGAGTCGATCTAAATTCAGACTCTGAATCTTGGTCTTCGTCGAAGCCAAAGTCACAATCACGCAAGTTTGCGAACATTGGCTATCACTGATATTTTGCATACGTGGATACCAATCTTGACGTGAATATTGAGATTCCATGACGTCGCGGCAGCATAGAAAAAAGAACGAATATCGCGGTATGTGCTCCGATCACAAAAAACACCAGTTTCATAGCGATTAGAGTTTCACGAAAAAATGCAAACGTGGATAAAAATTTGTATAAAATATCCCCGCAAACATTGTAAACAATGAATCACATAACTATTACTTATCCAGATTTACAACTGTGTTAGTGTTAGATACTTGCGTGGCACTCAATTCCGGCAATGGTTCAATAAATATTAGTTAAGGATTGAAAGCCGTATGAATTATCAGCAAATATGTTGGCTATGCCGAATTCAAATTTGTGCGAAGTTATTTTCCATGGTATTACGCATCTCAAGACCCAAGAAGACTGTAATGTGTTGTGAGCGAAAAGCAAAAAAGTGCTGCAGAAAGCTTTATGGACTCATCGTCATGTGAGTGCACTTTGACTGTTTAGGTCAACAACGATCGAAAAAATTAAACACCATCGTGCTGAAGAACTTTATCACGTTTGAACAACACTGAGCAAATTTTATCACAGGTCATCATCGAAAAAAATTTTGCCAGGTTCTTGGACGACAAAGAGCGCAAGATTCGACCTTGCCATATGTGAACGGACACAATTCGACGTCAAGTAAGGGTGACCTTTTCGAATTATAAAGTGTACTGTTCTGGTCGTTTATTGAGCATAACGACAGTTGAAATATATATATATATATATATATATATATATATATATATATATATATATATATATATATATATATATATATATATATTTTTTTTTTAATATATATATTTGAGTAGCAGTTTACGAGGACCCGCTGGCAGAGTATTTGCTTAACATCAATGAAGTGTGAAATATAAGCTAACCCTGTTTGAGTTTAAACTGAGTGTGACGAGATTATCAAACGGCGGAATGTTGAGTGAATGCTCGGTGAATTTGTTCCCATCCAAAATGAGATGCTCGATGCGGTGTCGATTCTCGATCACCACATTCGGTAGTGAACTGAACTCGATCTGTTGTATTGAATTAATAAACGAGAACACCTCAATAATACAATTCAACCTTCTCTTCAGTAATGAAACCTTTATTGATTAATGAAAGAGTTTTGAGCGGATCGGCACTGTACGATCAGCATCCGTTTAGGATCAAGTTTTGTTTACATCATGTGCCACTTTGAGTAGTTAACAGAGCAGCTTGAAGATTTTTTTTTTTTGTCTAATCGCCGATTCAACAAACAGAAGGTCCTTTATCCAATTTCCACACAATACAATTGAGTAATTTGTGATCAGTGAATAAATGACGAGAACTTGCTTTCATAGCAGTATTAAGAGAACAGGAAATAAGTTCTGCTAATGCTGCTATGAAAGTTGAATAATTAAGAAATTTGAATAAACTTTTTTAAACTTCTGAAAAATAAGCATGGAACGTTTGAATCAATTTCAATTAAACAACATCATTCTCCTCAGCACAAATATTGGCTATCGAGTGGCAATATTGACCTCCCATTCTTTATTGTTTTGTCAAATTTTTATGAAACGCCTGTAATTTTTTGGGAAAGCGCATATTAGGAAGGATGTCCGTGATTTGATTTGACACTTTTCAAGCCACAGAAGGTAAAACCCAAGCAAACAGTAAATGACGATATGCTTGTCGGGAGATGCGAGTTAAACGGTTTGCTGTGGACAAATCATCCGTTCAGGAGAGTGCTGATACAAACCTCACTAGTGATTTAGGAGTAGACATACTCGAGATATTGGTTGGAGATGTCGACCACACGGAGACTTTCATCCACTGATGATTTACTACGGTCGAAGGTGGAGCTGCGATTGGCGCAACACGATTGGAGCATCGAAAGACCGACGCAGAATGCCAATGCACAGATGACAAGTGGTATGCGTCATTTCTTATCAGCTGACGCCTTTCATAACAAACTTATCGGAACCATTCGCCGCTCCATAGAAATCAGCAAATTTCGTCATCAACATGGACAAGGAGCACATTCAAAAAAAAAAAAAAAAAAACAGAGAACCCTTCACGCTTAATAATGTAACCATCTTGCATCATGCACCACTAAAAAACTCAAGGCCAACGGCGCAGCTCAGGATTAATCTGAGCGGCCCACTTTGGAGATAAACACGGAGCTGACTCCAGAGCCGGAATAGGAATCCGACTGCGGATTCCGAGCTCTGTAGGAGTTTGAGAGCGATCCAAATCTCTAATTCAGGGCAGTCGTAGTAAGGTGCCGAAAGCTGCTCTCTTGTCTGACTTTGGACTTTTTTTTATTGCTTGGCCGGACAAACACATCAGCTCTTTTTGAATATATTTTACATGGGACCAAGCATGATTCGGGGCCTGTTCTCAAGCTGGTGGTCCACACACGGTTCGAAGTTGGTGGTCCAGGCATGGTTTCATTGCTGGGTATAAGAAATCCATAGCAACTCGACATATATGACGGAACGCAGGTGACGGCCAGATTACGCTATCGGATACTGCTGAGCACTTCTTTGTCTGTGCACAATTGTGCCCTTGCATTACTGCCAACAAATGAACACAATACACGATTTCCCATATTTTGATGTGACCGCTTGTATCATCAGAAGTTAGTCACCTTCATCACGACCCGACTTGTCTCCCAAAAGTCATGCTTCACAGGTAGAACTCCAAAAGAATTCAAGTTCCGCTATTATCAAAAATTTTCATCCATTCGTCAGAGTTTCACGACCAACCTGCTAATTCGAATGCCATTCAAAGCATCTACCTGCTCGGAAAGCGAAAAGTCCCAAGTTTGAGTTCAGCTCGTGGATATGGATTTCGCTCGGCGCTCTATGAGGCTGTTATTGAAGCCTGGCCAGACTAAAGCGGGCCATACTAAAAACGTACTCAGCTAATGCGATCATGCACAAAACATTTCCACGTCCCCGATGCACAGTGGAATAGAACAACGTTAATGCATGAAGGTATGAGGTGAACGCCTAGCACCCGAGTGCCTGATTAGCAGCCTTGTGAAATATTTCAATGCGAAAATATCCACATATGCCACTCATCTTCTGGAATATCCATACGTCCCATTAAGCCGTGGGTGGCCTGTTCCCGATTCTCTGACTTGTAAGTCATAAGTTTATATCTTATCTCATCTCTGTTATAATAGTATTTCATCTACTCGAGTGTAATATCAATCGCAAAAGATGTCACTGTAGCAGCAAATTACACTTTCTGACATGTTCCCTGCGAGGATTCCTTACAACGATAAGAATTGAACCAACCGATCATAAAGAAACAAAGTTTCAAAGCACAAAACAAATACTTTCAAGAACGTATTGCCCACTTTCAAAATCCACTTCACTAACACATTTCCACTTGTTCGCAAAAAATGTTCCCCCCAAAAAATAAAGTCTCAATGATGCCATACTCGGAACGAAGAGCACAACCTCAAATGTAATACCGTTGAGCAACTGATGTGAGCGTAATACGCACCAAACAATGATACATTCAAAAAATTACAAACATAAAACACTCTTACACTGCTAAGTTCTCCGTCGATGCGAATACGTGCAAAAGTCATCATCGAATTAGCAATAAAAACGGAAAATTTCATTTGCCTCCCCAACTTTTTACTGTGATTTTGATGAAATATGCGAAAACTTTTTATGTAAAGACATTCACACATTCGCAGTTTTAGTATTCGCCAAGAACTGAAGCGGAACAACAAAAACATAAAGTGTTGTTCGAAAATAAAGCAAATTACTGAAGATCTCATGAACAACAAGCAGCGAACAATAAGTATACTACACAAGAACACTGCTGCACACTTATAGCATCTCATCTTATATGCAAAGATAACACTTTTTAAAACTAACTACAACGAATATGAAGTGTATAATGCTGAATCAAAGTTCACAAGTGGAAAGGGATGAGCGAGATGAGAAATTGAGAGTCAATCATTTGTAAACATTCTTATCTCCATCGCTAAAATGATGCCTCAAATTCTGAAGTCATAACATGATGTTGATCTGTGATAACATCAATTACTTTCCATCTCATGCTGCCACTTATCCTAATGTGATGACCATGCTGCTTACAGGATCGAAATCACAAAGCCGATACGTACAAAAAGGACGAGACAATCACATCGGGATTCAGTCCTCGGGATTATTCGTGAATCGACCTCCACTCTCGGTATTACCTTCATCATCATATAGCCTTACTCTGTGCGTGCCAAGTAATATAAGCCTCTATCGTTTTCATCATTGATTCGCAGACCACTTCACCAATGGCTACTCGGGTCTGTCCAACCCAGCCTTGGTCAACGATAAGGCCCAACAAGTGCTCAACCAAAATTTTACAACCTATTTCATCGTTCTGAGTAGTTACACATCTTGCTTAACACTTAGAACAACTTAAAAGTCGATAAACAACGTGCTGTCCTTGTTAGAGCAGATAACTCCGCGAGGACACCTCAAATGATACCCTCCCATAACGATCTGTCCCCTCTCTCCATGTTGATCCTGTCTTCTTTTTCTTTTTTTTTGCGGAAATCTCCCCACTTGCGAGGTGGCCTTCCCCTGGGTCTTTTGCGATCTCTTGAATACCAGTCCAATATTCTGGCATTTCACATATGTCGATTATGCGTGCAACATGATCGGCCCAGCGTAACTTGTTTGTCCGGTATTCAGTCACTATCGCTTTTAGCAATGATCTTCGCCTTTTACCTTCATTTTTCACTTCACCGAGGAGTGATATTCACAGCATAAACCTCTCACTGCTCGTTGTGTTATCTGCAGTCGCTCCTCTTCTGCAGCTGTTAACGCCCACGTTTCGCTGCTGTACGCCATTGCTTTTAAGTTTATAGAATCGAATAACTTCGCTTTTATTTCTTGCTTAAGTTTAGAATTTAGGATACGAGATATTTTTTGAATTTACTCCAAGCGGCTCTCTGTCTGCCAGAGACTTTCTCCTTCACATCGTTATCCATCCTGACTGCCTGTCCCAAATAAACATAGTTTTCCCCTTCTTCCATAAATTCTTCGCCAAGTTTTATTCCATCGCAAGGAAAGTCTTTTGATTTCATAAACTTGGTTTTAATTTTGTTAGCTTTCAGACCAAATTTTTCTTCCCTGCCCAACTCCGTTAGCATTCTTTGCAGCTCCTCTCTTGAACTACCTATCAGGACAACGTTATCGCCAAACCTCAAACGGTTTAACTTCTAGTGACGCCAGTGGTCTAGTGGCCTCATTGTACTTATATCTTACTAAAGCGGTTCAAAAATCAACTATTCATCATACTATAAGACTCAGTTTCTCGTAAACAGGCGCAATGATCTATTAGGACGCTTCAATTCGGCGCAAAAGATTGATTGGAGGCAGAAATCATTCGGTGGGTTCTCGGTTGAGAAACGATTTCAGTAACTTCAAAGTGCTTTAATATGATTCATCAATCAATAGAGGCTTTCAGAATCCAGTCGCAAGTGCATAACTTCATTCTGAAGTTTGTGGACGAGCGATTGATTCACTACGTTTAGCATAGGTAAGGAACGAAATATTACCGCGTGTAGTTTTCAAAAACCGTCAGAGTGCAGCAAAGGGATATATAAAGAGATGAAGAAAGGACTTTGATATGGAAATGAAGTTCTGAAATAAAACATTTTCCCAGCATCTTAATCCATAAATACTTATTCGAATGCAGTAGAGACTGCATTCCGTGACCTGCAAATTCGCTCTTCATTCGCCTGCTGCGATTGTTAAAAACTTTACGTTACTTCGGGTAAAACCAGTTGTAGACGGGAACAAGCCTACCTCAGGAAAATTGTTCGTTGTTGCGAAAAACTCTTCGTATTTCATATCATTCACAGTACACCTTTCAAACAGTTCACCAACAAAAACGAACATAAATCAACAAGAAGAGCTATTCACTGGGAGGAGAGCACCACAAAGGAACGATTTCAGGTTTCAGCGTCACCTTATGTTGTATTAGATCTGCTGCTCTCTCGGCGATCATCATCGTGGGCGCAGTCAAATCTCCATTCACAGTCGACGGCATCACAGACGCATCCGCAATCTTCAAGTATAGATTAGTAGCTCATGTGAGTGAAAAAAAGTTAATGTGCGTCTTATTCGTCATAAGTAACTGGAATGTCAACTTGGCCTCATTTAAGCAGCAAGTTCATCATCAAGTTTAGATCGACCCTACGCTCAGCAACTTAACCAACATAGCCTCTCACCAAATAGTGTGCACATCGTGCTTCATACAAATACTTCGGCACCTATGCATATTCCTTTCGCTTCCTCATATTCCAACACACCTCAACCTATAGCCGAACTTGAACCATCTTAAACTGAGATAACTTCCATCCGCAGCAGAATTCAAAGTCCGGGATCAGCTCGTAGCTTCCGCGTCTCATCCTTATATAATCAATGCTTGTAGAAATCCTCAAGTATCGTGGAAGATTTCAGACAATGACTTCCGAGAACAGAACATCACCAAAAGAAAATAGTGTATTTTCGGCTATTCAACGATGGATCAATCAAAAAGACCTTCTCCGAGCGAAAATTTATTGCTCTTCACTTGAGAAAGGCAAACGCAGCTTCACAGTTTTTCGCACTCAGTACGCCCTGAAACGACCTCTTAATTTACCATTTCTTGACCTCTAGATGAAGTAAGAATAAAGCTATGTTGTTACAAATGGTTACAACTGAAGTCGCATTCATTCCTGCTGGGATTGCAGCCAACAATGACTGGATAACATAGAAAAGCCACACACTTCTGCAACAATGAGCAACGCTAAACGCCATCCAGAAAAATATTAAGGTCGCACATAACATTATTCCACATGAGGACTCAAGCCGTTGCTCAAAATGATATTCACCATCAACTTTTACTTATATAATCCACCAAGTTTCAGCTGGTGTAATCAGCAGCTGCTAAATGTTGCCTAAATCAGATTCACAAACACCTACAAAAATGAACCCGGCTTGAAATGCTACCATCTATAGATCGTCAAGGTGAGTTTATTTAAATATCCATCAATGTACAAGAAAGGTGTGATATCAGGATGCGTCTGTGTGATATCACTCGAAATTCTAGCAGTCATATACTGTGACCAAGAAAAATTCTTAAAATATGTTTTCACAATAAACAAGTCTGAAATTACTTTTGTGCAATCTCCCGACCAGCCTCATTTATATTAAAGTAGCATTAGTAGCCGAAATGCCACTACTTCATTTTCGCATGGTTTCCGCACACTTCAACAGAAATGGTCACTCAGCTTTGCATACTCGCGTACGGTATATAACGTTGCCTGATATACAACTTAAATTCCTACTTCACGCACAAATGCACGCAGCATGCAAATATGCATACGCGTAATATCCAGCACCTTTGCTATGCAGCAATACGTTGTACATATTTCCTTGCTGTTCGTTTTAAGTTGCTCATTTGCAAGAACATTTGAACAAGTCAGAGGAAGTCTTGAATTTTCACTCGTTTAGAGACCTTCTGATGACACGTTTTGAAGACTCCCTCATTCGAATGGTACAATCATCCTTTCTGGTTATGGGACGCTAAAATTCATTCACCAGTGGCAATATTTTCTGGACTGCATCTGCAACAGCAAAACAATGTTCCGAGGAAAGCGAAATACAAGCAATGACCTGCAAATTTTCGAGACCGTGAACTTGCATGGTTGTTGGATCGACTACCGCATTCCGATCCGACTGAGGGCCCATTCTACACGTCGACGACGGCTGTCGGGCCGAAACTGCGTTCGCACGAATGTATTCATCTACCTGGAATATCAACCACAATTCAGTGACAACCTTCAGCATGAAGCAACTAATAAACGACCAGGTCAAACTGATGTACGAAAACATAAGCAGATGTGGAAGTACGTAACTCAAGTCTTTGGCCGACTCCTTCATTCGCCAAATGCTTCAAGCACCTCAACTCGGGCCTTTGGTCCTGCCGGAAATTTATCAAGCTCAAGCTTACAATTGCTGACAAAAACAATTACCGTAGCACCAGCCTACTACTACATAAAGTTTGTTGATCATCTTACGCATAAATATTCAATCTGCAGAATGTATGACCTAAGAACGAAAACTGCAAGAAACAGAAGATATTCAGTATATGCACCATAATGTTTTAACCCATCTACTTTTTCATTCTTGGTTATAGGTGCGCCTCATTAAAACGCTTCCCATTGCCGTTCACATCCAATTCTCGAAAACACATTAAGTAAAGAGATATTAAACTGCGATCGGCAAAGACGAAACTGAGATGAACATACTACAAAGAAGCGTGATGCGATAAGTATGAAAAATTTTAGAGATTTTTGGCATTAAAATGAATTTTCAATAAATTCATTCAAAACGCTCGACGACAATAAAAAAATGCGCCTTAGAGGACGAAGAATATGTGATATTAAAACGAGCAACAAACAAATGTTTCTGAGAAAAAAAAAGAGAAAAAGCGGAAATGATAATAAAGAAATGCAAACTTCATTATCGCTCGTATGCGAAGCATTGAGTGAATGCTTGGAGTCGCGGAATTCATCGAAACTTCGTTGGGCCAATAATTCACTAAAAATATAAGTGATGTAAACTCGGGCAGGTATTTTTTAAAATAAATTTCAACTGTTTCCGATTCCGTAAATGATACAAAAGTATGAAAGGTTAAAACTTTCCTGATGCTGATTGGTTCCACCTAATCAAATAATAGGAGAGGTTGACGTTCCGCGACGAATATTTGTCATATATTAGTGTTGATGAAGATAAACGAGGGAACTTGTCCGCCGTTAACAACAAAGCCTTAGTGAACTATAGACGAAAACTCAGCAGATCCTCGTCTTAAACCTAACGAGAGAAGCTCTATATTTGCTCAATGAGGCAACAACTTGTGTGCGTGAAATGCGGGCAAGTGGCCACATAAACTCGAACGAAATTACAGAGAACCTCATGTTGAAGCGCTCTACTGTGAAGAAATCTCACCATAGACAGATGAGAATTGTTCGAGGAATAAATGTCGACAATGACAATGCAGGTCACAGACAACCACAAAGATTAAGCTAAGGACGCGAACTAATTGACTTACTGCAAACATTGTGGCGCCACATCCCCTCTCATACTCTGTCTCTGATATCTTTGACGTCTATTCACGTGTCATCGTCTTCACGTATCGTCCGATTCTGATTAAGTTCGAAATAGAAATGTCTGTTCTCACCAACAGGGATGCAAACCAGGCCTATAGCCGCTTCCACCACTACATTTTTTTGGTAGGTGGCTACCTGGTGGCTTCCATTCAAGACAACGAGAAACAGAAACTCCTCTTTCAAGTTCCTTCTTTGAGACAGCCTACTTGAAAATAACTCTGCTTATGTACTGAACAGCCAAATGGAAATTAGCAGTGTTGTTTCAGGAAAGCTGTGGGAACTTTTTGTGAAAACAATATAAGGTCATTTTCGCAGAAGAAAACAAGAGAAGTGCAAACAACGACAGACCTTCGTTAAACGAAAACGGTCCATCAGCGAAGTGTGCATCCACCCCCAACTTCATGCAGGCAAGCACTGAAGAATGCTGAGTTTGAAAACATCACTTTTGAAAATGCTGAATCTTTTTTCAACATAGAAAACCGAAAGAAAATTTTTGTAATTCCAAAAATGATCTTTTTGGACTCAGAAAAACTTCAAATCTCTAGCAGAATTATCTGCCAGTTAAATAATATTAAAAAGACACTGGTGTCAACAATATCATGGCCAACTCATCGGCGCCGCCTCTTCATGAACCAACACTGTGAAGAACTGTCAAAATGCGAATAAAAGAGCGCGAGTTTACAAGTGAGTAATCTATTATAAAAAAGAGGGGTAACCCATCCACTGATTAAAGCTTTCGCTGGGATTCATCTATGAGGCTAGTCGGAAGCGCATCCTAAAAAGTGGGCTTAAGCCTTCAACGGTCTTCAGGTGCAATAGGACGTTCATATGAGAGGACACATTTCAGGTATTGCAACGGCCGACAATCAGTGTGCAACTGCCAAAGGCATTTGCCAGGTCCTTCAACAAAGCGACACAACAGCGTATTGGCAAACATAAAGAGAATAAGCTAATAAACCTTGCAATGCGAATAGCTGCACGAAGCCGAGGTAGGTCACTACGATCGCTGAGATAGTTGGCGTTTATGAGAGGCGGTCTTCGAGGGTCTCGATCAGCCAGCATTAAATAACCACTAGACTTCGGACGAACTAGGCCGACACTCACCTTGAAAGGTTAGATTACATCCAATATAACATGCTTATTTGTAATTGCAGATACCTTCCTTTCGTACCACAAGGGAGCGGAAGAGAGGTTGGAGCAAGGGAAAAAGGGGGAGGGGCAAATCCAGAGGGAAAGGTTATCAAATTCACAGTTTTATCAAGTGAGCCTTTGTGAGTGTATGATGTGTTCGCCTTATATTTTTCTCATGTATTTTGTTCGCTAATCGATTTCATTACGTTTGCAACATGAATACACATTTCCACAGTAGTTCACCCAAGTCGACAAGATGAAACCGATAAAATGCTATGCACAGTAAAAAAGCACGCTCGTCAGCTCCACTGCTGGCAGCTGAGTGCCAAACGGGAAATTACAGAAAAAAAAGAGCCAAGGAAAAGTAGCAAGAGGAGGGAGGTAATGATGTTCAAATCAGCCATCAAAAAATGTGGCAGGTTTCCAATAGAAGTTCAATACCAAAATTCAATTTCTCACCACAGATAGTAGAACATAAAGAAACACAATTTGCAAAAACGCGAAAATATGCACTCAACTGGAATTCAAAAACAAGAGAATGGGGCAAAAACTGCCGTGATTTAATTCAAATATAACACTGCGAAACTAATCGCTTAGTTGACTGTCAGCTGAAATGTCAACATGCAATACCGGCCCGGATTTTCATATGATTTTTGACTCACTTCCGCTTAAGCGCTACTTGTACCGAACAATATAAACTATGGCGGACCAATGAAAGTACGCTTCAAATAACCGACGCAAAAGTTCTCGCTCAGCTTGACCCTTGATGGGAGGAACTGGAGGAGTTCAAGCTCAAGTACCCGTCCTTCCGAAGGTGTTAACTGAAAACGATTCACAAGCATGAATTCCTGATAACGCCATATCGCAACAATCCAACACAATAAAATATGTGCAACAACTTGAACTGGACAGTTAACATCGTACCTCATAGCCATGATAGGTGGCAATCGTTCGTTGGTCGTCTTGCATTGCTGAGGCAATGAAATAGAACCTCGAGTCGGGATAAGCCTGCTAAACACCTTTGCATATACACCTGTAACCGCCGCATATGGCACAAACATATGCATAAATGATGCTTTTTATAGATTGCCGAAACGATCACAAAAAAAATCAAAGAAATCTCTCGTTTTCTATAATTGAAATATTCAACTTTTGAAGTAAAAGCTTATATCAGTTAACTCGAAAAGAACCGTAAGAAAGGAATGAACTAGTGATGGATGTACGCTTGGAGATATGGAATTTTGGCTTGTTACTATAATTGAAAGCTTTTTTCCACTGAAAAAAAAAAAGAGACTGCACTTAAGCTTTATCAGTCTTTTTTTAATCGTCAGATAAAAGGCGGATATTTCTGTCTAGTAGACACAAGCGGCATTTTATGATCAAAAACGAAGATAAATAAAAAAAACCAGATTTCTAACACTGCTTCAACTTTGGTGGACCTCTACTTAGATGCATTCAATATAGTCCACACAAATATCATTTGTATCTTTGATCTCACATGAATTTGGAGGGAAGCATCTCTTTGATAAACTTTACGCACAGTAAGTGTACAACCATGCATCTAACAGGCAAAACTCCACAGGCCACTGAATGTAGAAACGAAAACTGTCTTCCTCGTTTATCGTTCTCCACTCCACAAGAAAATAAGCTTCAACAAGAGCTTTACGAGCAAGAAATAAGGTACGTACCTGATCGCTGCTCCTTATGTAGGCACCCAACTCGCAGTGGCTGCTTGCTGCTGTACCATCGCGGCTCCAAAGCCATCGAACTCCATCCCGCACTCTATTATACGCGTACCTCAGAGATCGGCGTCCGCCCAACGTTATCGGCTTTGTGCACCTCTGAAGGAAATACAACTGGAAATATATGCATCCATATGTATACACGAATGGAAAGCATACTGCTCATACGACTTATGTATCAGTGACATCCACAGAGTTTTTGCAGTTGGGTGCGAATTTCTGCGATATAAATACCAACACAAATGCAAAGCAGGTGAAGCTCTTTAAAATTTATCAGCTTTGTGCGAAACAACAATCAAACTATTCAGGAATTCACGTTTCCCTCATAAAGTATCGTAGTTCCAATTTTTCGAGTTTTGAGCAATTATTCTGAAACTATTGCGACCGTTCGTCTTCGGAAACGATTTCCACAGAATTTGACTGAAATTTTGGACCCACTAAGGACATCAACTTCAAAAATCTATTCAAGTGAATGTGTGTCACCCTCTTCCTCCCTCGTTCTCAGCTTACATCGACAGGAGGTTTCCATTACTTACAACTCTGCAGGTGTTGACATAAACACATAAGGGTGAAGGAAGATGAAAATGGTCATGTATCAGAGTGAACCAAATACACTCGTGCAAGATTATGCTTCCCTTTAAACCTGAAAGTAACAAAAAATGACTGGCAATGATGAAACGAGTGAAGTGCCGAATCCTTGTGGGACGGCCGAAACTCGACGATATTTAGAAGGCTTTTGTGCTTACTCTGTTCACTAGACAGTCGCTAGAATACTCTTGAAACAAATCAATATATTTCTTTTTAGAAAACACACAGACTCATACAAGGATGTACGTAACATAGAAAATCAAAGAGCAAGCAAAAGCTATGTAAAAACAAACCTGCTGTACATGAACCTCCAAATGGTCCTGCAGATTGCGTCCCACCCCAGGTAAATCTAGTACAACGGGTATCGCATGAGCCTGAAGATTACTTGACTATATTACTGGTCCAAAATCTAGCATCGCAAAATCAATACGGCCTAAACGACCAAGGATACTCAAATGAAACGAGTAAAGAGCTGGTGAAGACAGACAAGTGGAACTAGATTCTGACCACACAAAAAAGCCTTTCGCGTGGACAGTTCTCTCGACAACATATACCACATCGAATGCTCACACTTTGGTGCGGTCGAGAATTTAAGAGCGAATACATGACGTTTGCCTAACATACCGCTCATCCCATATCCTCTTCCTTCTTCCACGTATGCCACACAGCATAGCACACATTCATTGACAAAGAGACATCCACGACTACAAGATGGAGTAGACATTTATCCAGAAATCACACTAACAGAGCCAAAACAAAGAAGGCATAACGACTCATTGAGATGGAACCATACTGTGCATCTTCTTAGAAATAAAGAAGTTTTCGATCAGTGTTGCACTGAGGGAATATCAGTAACCCAAAAGATCCTCAAAAAGTAGGAGGTGCATCACAAAGCCATCATTTTGCCGAGGTGATCGACTCACTCAAGCTAAGACACGAAGGCTGCGTGTCATCATGCTGAATAATGCCCGCTACTGTGTGCACTGAACCGTAGTCCGATCGTTACATTTGACGGCCTACTGAGACAATGAAAATTCCCTTAAGAAGGAACATTTCCGAATAGCTTAACATATTCTAAGTGGAATTACAAACATAATTTCCGATGATTTGTTGAAGCATGAGATATGAATTTGATTTTTACTATAAACTAAGAGGAAAGCAATACATCACGCACTATGAACTTCAAGGACCTGTAAGATAATGCGCCTAGCAACTGGCTTGTATGAAATAATGCCATAGTCACCGTGAATACTATTTGTATAGAACTAAAGCAAGATGGAGAATTCACGAGTGAATGAAAGGAGAGGACGGAAAAGCAAGTACCCGAAGATGGTCAGCAGGCCCCACACCACTGACCAACAGTAGATGAGGCGTGTTTATCGCACCAGCAGCGAGTACCACCGAATCCTCACAATAAACTCTTTCACGGCTGAACGAATCAATTGAGTCCGTAACAAGAAAATTCACCTGAAAAGGAAAACGATAAAGAATGAAGGTCGCCCAGCGCATTACGCAAATTTTTCAAGTGAGGATATCACCTGCAAATGCGATACCATCAAATCCGAAGAGAACCTCATAAATATCATCGACGCTTCGAGCATTATCGGCGAGAATAGGCAAACTTATGTGACGACACAATTTCAATCACGGCGCGTCAAAGAACGAGTGAACTGGAGTAGGATCGCCACTTTATATATGCACAAGGTAAGACTATCTTCTTCCCTCCTCCACCATTTCTAGTCCAATGTTCATTTCCCCTTGTTGCACTCATTTCAAACCGCAATCTTTTATCTACAATATGAGCTTTTAAGATTATGAGGACAAATAGGAAAACACGCCAGGCAGGAAGGTACAATATGTGCCGTTGCAGTTCCGCCGAATAGGTCAAAAAGCTCGCTTAATATTTAAAACAATGAGGGCGCTGAACAATTCGTTTTCTTATTAAACTGAATGGCTACGCGAAGGCTTTGCAAAAAAAAAAAAACGTCGCTTCTATGCTGCAGTTGAACAACTATAGAACAGAAGTGAACTGCAGATGTTACGGCATTTGTGTGATAAACTCGGACAGACCACTATGTTGCGACCGCTGCCTTGCGAACTCGTTAAAACTCGGAACGACACACCTTTGCATTCACCTGCTGACTTGACAAAAATTGTTCTGCGGTCACATACGGACAGGAACCCGCACGGGAATCAATAGGAACTGCACCGGGTCAGGCATCTTTAATGCACATCATATGAACTGCACCGAGTCAGGCATTTTTAATGCATGCTTTGCGGCTATGTGAAGGTTTTCATTCATTTGCTGAAACAGAGGCAAATTTCCTTTTCGAAGCGTACCACAGAGTAGCCGCACCTTGATAGAAGGTGAAGAAACTTATTGATGCCGTAACATCGTCATTAACAGTATGATATAACCTGCACAGCTAGACTACTGGCTTGACGAGCAGCTGGAACATTGACAATCTAACAAAAACCTCTAGAACACATTGAATACTTTAAGTTACTCGTAACAACTTCCAATACGATCGCCCTGAACATTTACCCTTTACTGTTACAAGTGCTGGTCACCAGAACTCGAAGATATACCCACAGATCGAAGGGCAGACGATTTATATCATCTGCAGGTTCGGCTATGGCACAGTTCAAATTTAGCAGCTCTATTTTATAGGTGTTTTATACGCTGTGAGTGGAAAATAGAAAAAAAAAAGTTTTTCAACTGCTTCAATTGCAAAGGATCCAACTGAATTTTAACCGCACAGTCAATTAAAACTGGAGCGATAAAAAAAAACAAAGCTTAGCTGCAAATTACAAATTCGATAGCACAAACCCGCTTAATGAATTCAACTCCGATAGCCTGATTACGATGGAAGAGAATACGAGTGCATGTGACACCCGAAGACGTATGCAGATTAGATCTGCTCAAAACCTGAAAACCATATAGAACATGGCACAGATATATCTGCGGTCTTGGCTGCAACGTCGGCAAAGAGCAGAGAATGGAGAGATTGCCAAACGGAAAAAAAAACATCCTATTTTTGTTGACTCCTTCCTCCTTTCCTTTTTTTATGTCTTTCGTTCCATACAATTACGAACCGTGATCGGAACGAAAAAAAAATTGCTTAAACAGGTACACATTTCCTCCGACCGTGTCAAAAGTTAGCAAGCGCAAAATTGTTTTAAACTACGCACAACTACAAAGAGATATATAAGCAGGTAGGGACATTCAAAGATGTGATTATTTTTGAAGCCACCAAAGCTGCTAACTATATATGCTGAAGCTCACACGGACTGTGGACTAGAACTACCAAACAAGCATTCAGAAATCAAAAATATACGCCAACCTATGTCCCGGTGTATTTTGTGAATGACACAAAAACATAAGACAGCAGAAACAGCTGTAAAAACGAAAAAGTAATCAAGCTCTCGTTGTTCAAGCTCATTAATCTAGAAAAAGGCAGCAAACTATTAAATAACCGATGTAAGTTGGGTAAGTTGTAAGATTGGAGCCTGATAACTACGGCTGTGCGATAATACAAAAGTAAGAAGTAGGGATATCTCAATAGTTCGTTGCCTGAGAACAATAAAAACCATATGCAGTATACTCACTGGCCATAAATAAGCGCGTGACGAACTCACACGTTCCCCTTCGAATATCGTGAGATCCATTCGAGATGCTCCCTCTTGTCTGAAGCCATTAGAATCTTCAACGTTTGAAATGCCCATCTGGAACAATATTACGCAAAATATCTGCTTCCAATAAACTTGCTTTCCTACCCGAACGAGCTGGTCGGGATCAACAATCATTTACCGGGAACTCTGCTGAGACTGATCAAGAAGACTCTTACAGAAAACTGATAAAAGTGACAAATCGCACAATTCTAGATGGAATACAATTACTTATAAAACACGTGTGCTGAACAAATTCAGACCATCCAGGATAATTCGGTTCTTGCACTACTTCACTTTCAAGTTGAATTTTATAACGCATTATACACTTACTAACTGTGGCAGCCAAAAAAATACATTCACAACTCTCTCCCCTCCACCTCTAAAATGCGTGAATGCATAACCGACAGCTGAAAATTTCGAGGCCTCATTCCATTCTCTACTTATTTTTGAACACTGCTGTTTAGTTCAGCACGGCTAAATACAGACAACTTGTACGACATTTACTTTGTAATGAGTATCTTTGCGGTCACTCTATGTAGAGGGATAAGGAAGCAATGTTCAAAAGTTCTCTCAAGAACGTTTCTTTTAATATATATGTCCAATTTCCATGATTTCTGAAAGCTTTAAGAAAGCGGGCTAGAATCTGAAGGCTCCTGTTTCATGCAATCTGTACCTAGAGCTTGACAGATATATCCGAATTGGAATTAGTTAAGTTTTGGAAAGCATGAGCCATTCTAGGCAAGACCTCCAAAGCGCTTCTGCGAGATATCGATATTTTAGTTACCTTTTCAGTTAACGCTGCTTCTCTAACACCAATTTAAAAAACTCCAGCACCTGCACCAAAAAAAGAGTAACGAGGACACCTTGTCTCTTCGCATCTATCCTGTATAGAATCCTTCCTCTCCATCTCATCTTTTCAGCACATGATTTTTTCGCTGGCGGCTTTTCCCATCTTTTTATAAACAAACCTATCATTGATCATCCCATCATGGTAACATTCCTACATGGGGTGTGGAGTAGTGTCACAAACAAATCAGGGAATTTTATATGACAGTTGGTCGATGAACCCCTCTTTCAAAAAATTATTCCTGTGCACTGTGCACACACGCACACACAACCACAAATTCCGAAGTATGCAAATAAGCAGCGAAATAACAGAAACCAAAAACAAAACACCATCAGCACAAAAAAGTTCTCCTCACTTAGAAAAAGTGCTGATGTATCCTCGGAAGATAAAGAACAACAAATGGGACATGTTCCCATGTCGAAAAAACCAGCACCCCCTAACATCCAAATTGGAAGAATCTCATCCGCATATGATGACGGGAACTGATCTGCAAAAAGATCTGAAAGAAATCAGTTATCTTCTATTCAGTGGGCTGCTTTCTAAACATCTCACCGTTAACAACCAGCATACGTGGCACCAACATTGTCCAACGAGTAAAGACATACTCCTTGGGCCGCCTCAGTGAAAGCTTTCTGTAGAGGATGGCTGCACGGAGCTTGCATCGTATGTACAGGGCCACAATATCCACGGTAAACATCATCAACCCTGTCGCATCGCTTATGTGTCTCTGACTTCTTGAAGTATGGAAGGACGTTTCTATAAACATAATATAAATACACTAACAAAAGCACTTTGTAAATGACTATCTATTTGTTGAGCACATTCAAATCATTCCCTTTATTTGCCGATTCGCCTCATATGAAAAAGCCTCGAAAACATTATGTGTTCGGATGGTTCTTCGAGATTGTCTTCAATCCCAATGCTTTCTCAACATTCGTTCGCGAGATTGCAACTCTCCCAACTCATGTTTACCGTTTGCTTAAGTCATACCTCGTGAAAATAAACAACAACATTTGTGGTTACTACCAAACCAAGAAGGGAAAGGAAGTTGACTGCGTGATTAAGAGAGAGTTAACGGGATGGACATCGAGCTATCTAGTCCCAAAAACTCATCCCGTATCTTTTGGACCCGTCATTTAGTGACCGTTCCAATTTTCTCCAGAACTTAAGGTCTCTACTTGTAGTTTTGTCGGGCAAGATTTTTTACAAACAATAAGCACTAGATTTGAATATTCGACATGCTGAAGCAGTAATTTTTCGAAACATCGGCAAGTTTGGCAGCCATTGCTTTCGAATACGCAAGTGCCAGAATTCATTTTCTGCAAAATCAAGCGTTGGAAGTGAGAGCGCTTTCCAATCCCGACTCTGGGTGTTGCTTCTATTTCTCTTGGAGATGGGTGAATGGAAGTGCCTCTCAATATCGTCGAAAAGTTTTTCTCATTGCCGAAAAATTTTGATTACAGTGAATCGTGAACGATAACGCTTGCAAAAGCATTCAAAAACTAACTGCTTTCATATGACTTTTTTATCGAATATCTGTGAAAATGTGAATTTTTTAAGATGTAAATGCTAAATTTTCATCAGTTTCCAGATTATATTTTAATAGATCAAAATGAAAAGATAATCACTATTATTCGATCTTGACGCTTTCATTTGGCACGAAAAGGGCAAATAGGAAAAGAGAAATAACAAAAAATAATTCAACACCATGACCTCAATATCACTTGATGGCAACATGTCGTTTTAGTAAAACGCAGTGGAAAGGAAGACGAAATTTAGGCCAATTCGTTCATGGTGTCGAATTCAAATGAACACGTCAGATACCTTATAACGAATCAGCAATAAGCATTACAAATTGCAGCTCTTTATTCAAAAACAACTGAGACTGACTGTCATCTGAGGACGGATTGCAAAAACGAATGCATCTATTAGGTTATAAATATTCAATATTAACCTATATCGAAGCCGCTCAGATTTTCGTTTTCATTGCTTATATTCATTAAGAAACAGATTCCTACCTCACATCACCTATGTGTGGATTTTTGTCAAATCACTGTGCTTTTCAGTTATACACTCTATATCTATTCAGTGAGTTGCTATGAACGGTAATGCAATCCGTACTCAACTAAACCCTAGATTATGCTGTCTGAGAAGCTTCTGCGCTATTTTAAAGCAACATATGCCAACAACCAACACATTAGATGCACTCAAAAGTGCATTACTTGTAAGACCATCCCGGAGCACCAATTCCGTCCCAATATTCATAGTCGGACGGATGCCCACGCGCATAAACCATCGTGTTTAGAGACGAATTACCACCCCAAACACGCCCACGTGGCCAGTATATTACGCGATCGTTCAGATTCTTCTGCGCCGATGTATGATAGAACCTGTAGCAAAGAGAACGAACAATACTCATAACATGATAAGGTGGGTACCTGCAATGTCAACCTGCAATAATAAGCAGCAGCAAAGATGCAACTCAGGTGCGTGAACATTTACAGGCAATTGACAGCAGTCACCTCTTTCGAAATAAAATGAGATTTTCATGAGGATGGATGGTAAAAAATCTCAAATGTTTCAATGCTCCATCCAGACGCACCAATATTGAACATCAAAAGGATGCGAAGAGCTCGAACTTCTCGTGCGAACTTTCGATGGAATGTGAATGTTTTGACATCTCGCGTAAACGGTGTTGAATTCGTGGTACGCTTGCAATGCTTTAGGCTTTCCTTTGCATTTTACTAATATCCATCTAAGCTGGTCCTATTATTCCTCCTTTCTGACGTTCCTCTATTAAAAAAAACTATGCGCACTGTTCCAGTTCTCTTTTAACAAATATTAAGTACATACCAGTTGTATTTGCTGTCTCGCAAATTGTACATATATGCTGCCGGCATACGCAACCTCCAATCCCATGACAAATCGCACGGACCCGCCTCCAGCAACAAGATTCGTTTTGATGGATCCTCACTTAGCCGATTCGCCTGAAGATAGTGGGGCAATAACTAGTAAGGATACTCCTTCACTTGCAGCAACGTGCTATGCTACTGAAACATGTTAACAGCCTTAACCAGATGACATATTGTTCAAGCCATCAGGTGCTCACTAACGATTTGAGCATCCGCTTTTCAACAGCTTCGACGCTCTTGCTTACTGACCGTTGTATATCAGGGCCACTTGAATTTTTAACCCCTAAATAGATACTTCCTGTAATATGGAGGTTATTAAAGTAGTGCCAAGTGCAGTGACAACTAACATCATAAGAAAGCTACCAACTGTCACATGTTAGCTGTTCCTTTACGCATATAGTAACTACGACCAATTCACTAACGTTGATGATGATAACATATTGGCTGTCCTCGGGGAACTTAGCTACACTTGTCCCGCAACAGCACGCCCTTGTTTTCCTCTAGCTGAAAAAAAGAAAACCTTGGTCGCTACCTTATTTGGACAGCTTACGCTCAAAAGAAACGGGTCTCTCGGGAGGTTTTAGATTTGCAAAGGGGACGCGTGATTGCGGATTTACAAAGTCAGAGCAAAGGATGAGAGGTTTTTTCATTTGTGTGCGGATACGATCGGTACAAAGTTGAGACAAAAGCTACCGGTTCAGTATTTAAGCTTGAGAAGTCGAACGAAACATTCAAACAATACTATCTCGAAAAAACCTCGGATTAAGGTGGATGGGATTTCCATGTTCCTTAGCGCAGGTTCGATCACATATCACCGTTATTCCGTCGAAAATCAAAAGCTTGAAAAGCTCCTAGTCAATCAACACCTGCACTTGTCTCCCCTCTCCCGAGGCCTGATCACATCCCCCTTCCCTTCCTCCCTTCCAAAAGTACGCATCAACACAATCACCGTCACAATACAACAGCGTAGCAATTTATTTAGGTCAAAAATTCTGCGGTAAAGGTTCAGGAATTAAGGAATCTTCAGAAAAGGCTTAAGAATTCTACGGGGTAAAATGAAAGCAATGCACTTACGAGAACGCATCCTGCGGTTCCAGCACCGATGATGATATGTGTTGGCTTTCGCTCACCAAGTTCAGGAGTAATCGATCCAAGCTGGTAGCTGTCTGCCCAAGAGCACAGTGCTGCGGACACATGCAAGTACCGTTTGTGAATGCCACCTGTCCATGACACCAGCTTCTGTGATATTAGCATGAGTAGCAACCTGAAATGTTTCATCCATAGCATAACGTTTCATACCATGCCTCAAATACCCGACTTGCATAATTCCACTGATTTCAGTCATTAAGGACGGTCCACAGGAATGACTGCAAGTTAAGGCATTGTGCTGGCCAAGTAGACGTCCTAAAGACTCAACTGAACTACGCTGGCGTCTTCCCTCGACATTATCTGTTTAAGCGCCATAATCCCTCTGTGCATGTCATGCAACGGGTCCCATCAGTGCACAACACCAACAAGAATGGAACCAACACTGCTTAGGACGAGATCGTGTACGCACATATGTATATGTACCTGATGATTTGTCCATTTTAAGATTCGGCGCTGATCTGTCGAACGCCGTTCGCTCCTATTCTGCGCCTTGTGCTTCCAGCGTTGACCATACAGCCGTACTAGTAGTTCATCGCACCGCCTTTGCGGCCTCCCGCGCAGCCGCTTTCGGTCGCCTGGTATCCAGTCCGTTAGGTGACAGGTTCAGTTTAGCTCCGACAATTTCATCGGCAACCTTTGATATGTTCGCACAACGCGACTCTTGCTGAAAGCGATACAGCCCGTCCTCGGCCTTCTTACGACCTCGCCGCCTCTCGCTGAGTTCCGATATATGTGTAATCCGTCATTTCCTCAGATTAGGCGTAATCCGCTTGTACTACGCCTTCTGCAAAAGAACTGTTCCTCATCCACTTTGTCTTGGAGAAATTCATTTCCATGGCGATTTCCTTGGAGAGGTTTGCCGGTTACCGCAGATCATGTTGGAGGTTTTGAGGGTTGTGGCAACAAGGACACAGCCATCAGCAAACAGAAGGTGGGTTAACAATTCGCCATCAAGCATAATTCCACCATGATGGTTAAGTTTTCTGAATACTCCTTCCAGGGCCACCGCAAAGACCATCGGTAGTATCATCCTGTCGGACTCCTCCTCGATCCTCAGGTGACATACATCGTCGAGGAGTCGAACATCAGTTGTACGTCCTTTATTAATGAGTTTGATGATGTCAACGTATGTCGAGTATCCACGAAGCCTCATGCGGAGCATTTATGACTGCTGTTAATTCTACTGAGTCAAAAGGTTTACGGTAGTGAACAAAGGCGAGACATAATGGAACTCACTATTCCTTACTTTCTTCCAGTACCTGGCTGAGGATGTGAATGTGATCATGCGTGGAGTACCTCGTCTAAAATCTGTCTGCTCTCTGCTGATTTCCACCACTTCTAACATTCGATTCGCACATTCAACTAACGTCGGCTTGTTGAGTTCCCCTCGGATGCAGTGTTCTGCAAGACCTGCTCTATGATCATATCCTTGGCAACTATGGATTATTCTGGAATAATGAATGATAACTTTTCGAGAAATGCTAAGGTACTCTGGAATAAAGCCAGTCATCATAGACAAGAACGATTTTCGAACCAATAACGTCATTCACTGTTCTGTTCTCTTTCTCTTGTAATGAAGTACATAAGTATTCGGATACCGTGAACGGAAGTGGGAGATACTCAGCGAAAAGAGATCTGAAATATTAATTGTTGGTGCCTTATGGGGGGAACGGGAGAGAAGGTCCCTCATTTTCCTTCTTGATAGAATCCTTCAGATTTTAAACTCCTTTCCGGAATGGACGCTTTGATGTTCTACGTTTCGTTTCATATCTACTTGTTGTGGTCTGAGTTGTTCAGCTGCATTTGCAATTCTCTGAGTTAACTTAGTTCTGGAATCACAACTCCTTGAAAATTGTCAATTTCCCACAACTGGTCCATTATTCGGCAAACGTTTAAGTTTATAATTCACTCCTGTGTTGCGCTGTTCATTAGTTTCATTCACGCACCAGCCGGGTGTCAATAGGGAATATTAGCAGTTTTGACTGCATAAAAATGTTGCCAGATTAGAAAGTAAAAATTCGAAATTAAGCATGATATAGTTGCACATTCTAGCAGCTCAGCTTGCAACGTAATCTAGCCAAAAGGCATCAATTTCTGAGGATGTCGATATGGTTGGTTGGAAATAGTTAACGATTTAATTTATAACTGTTTTCTTTTGTCGTATTTTCCGCTAACTTTATTGAAGACATTGATAGACTTCCCCTCAATAACTGCACCTATCACATATTGCATCACTTGCACTTTTTTAATGAAATCTATTCGCGAGAAGTTTCATCAACCGAATTTTTCGCATGAAAAAAATTTGCATATCTCTGATGGGTAACAGTCATAAGAACGGATTTCACGTTCCATATAGTTGAGTCGAAATAATATCTCTGTTATCTCTGAACGTATGCTAAACGGTTGCGAAAAGCGTTACTGCTCTAGGGATTTCGCCAGACTTCCTTAACCAATGAAACCTTTACAAACGAAAACAAGTTTTAACTTTCCACCTCACATGCCCGGATGCTCTGCTGCTCATTTAGCCGCGAGACATGCCCTAAACCATATGTCCACACAGCAGAACTCGCAACACTGAATAAAGTAGATAAGTGTCGTTTATCTACGGTTCTAATACTTTCAAAATCTGTATGAGCAACGCATATGAGCAACGCATGGGCAATCCTTTCTCCCTTTTTGCCCACAATTTTGGTGGATTAATTACCGCAATCAAACATGGCACAAGTACTTGAAGTCCCATAATCAGAGCGTAAGCAAACACATCCAATCCGAACAATCCGAGCCATGATGGTCAGAAAATAATAACATCACCCGCCAGGAACAGGTTCCTCAAACACACAAAATGGAGCTTCATCTTTCCCTGTTTCTACCTCTTGCCACCTAAAAATAAAGGCGCATCTCCTATTAGCACCTCCACAATTCGAAAGAAAGTCCCACATAGGAAGAGGTATTTTGATGGATGTGGTCGCCTTATTCATGCAGGTAGATGCGCGGGATTCGAAAGTTCCGCCAATTAATTTGAGATGCAGTTATGAAATATCTAGAAAAAAAAAGATCTCTCAGACTACACTCTCCCTTCTCATAAATATTCTCAGAGACATTTCAACAGCAGACCTATATTTTCAGAAGCGGCATCACCTAGTGATTACCTGTACTTACAGGAGAGTAACGTTAACGAATTGCACTAAAATGAAATTCATATGAAATCAAAAAATTGCCGATGAGAATAAAATACAAAAAATATCGATGAGTAGCGTTCAATCTTAAAAGTAGTTGAAACGAATGGTGACCATCACCGAAATGAATACTCTCTCAGAAACACTCTACAATACCTTCAATAAATTTTTATTGAAGCAACATATATGAAGATATTTTAAAAAACAACAACTCACACAATGCAAACATAAAAATATAATATGAGAATATGAATAAAAAGAATTCACAAATTAAACATAACCGATGAAGGCAGATACGCAATACATGACTAAATAGGTACAACGGTGCTGTGCTCGCTTATAGTATCACCATATCGGCTGCGATACTCCAAACTCTCCACCAAAGCAATTACAGCCTTTGAAAAACACTTACTAAAGGTGGTACCACATTCTAGGGCCTCTCGGCCTGAATGCCACGTCGGTCGAGCGTCATGCCCCAAGATGGCTAATGTTCCAAACACTCAGCTATTCTCAGCAATAGTATTATACATCGGTGATAACACATCCGGCGCGTCACTTCACACCTTGCTGTTATTCCAATAAAAAGCGTTATAGCCATGTTTTTTGCCACAAACAACCTAGCTGATCCATAAACCCCTACATTCCACTATTAACGAAGTGGGATGCCTATCATATATGAATGCGCATCTCATCTCTCAGGTGTCGTGCACAGGGCGAGACCCGCCCTACCTATATACCCTTACTGCCACATAATGCAGCATTTCCTGTCCATTAAAAGTATTAATTGAAAATAGTCATTACCTGGAACGTTGATGACAACACCTGGTCGCCAAGACGATGTATGAGATGCGTGTGGAGTGGCGTCATCCCACGGTAACGATATATGGTCCGTAAAATTCGCATCTGGAGGCGAAGCTAAGGATAGGACAAGAAGGATAAAGGTATATCACATATCTTTGCAAATAAAATTCACTCAGCATAATTAGTGACTAAAACAATACAAAAATATCGCGGAAATAACATAGCATACACACGAAACGCAAAGAGGGATCTTCGGAAGACAACAGACCTGTGAAGGAAAACGACAGCCGCTACTTCTCATGAATGATTCGTTCCTTGCGATTTGGCCCTCTTTCTGTTCCCAGATAATTCGAAACTACCTGATGGTCGTCTAAAACGAACATGTGACTAAAACACTGCGAAATACTACGGAGCTATTGAGCTTTCAAGAACTCCCGCGTCATTCGACAAAACCTCCTTCAACTCGCACATCGTTCATCCTTACTGCGTTAACACGGGACTTTGTTCGAGCAGTAGGTGCTGAAGTGAATAGTATCCACGAGTCTGCATTCATTAAAAATTGGCAACAGCTATCCCGTAAAGAAGATTTAAAAACCAACCACGCTGCGAAATTATTGCCAGTATAAAACGACGCAGGAAAACGGATAACCGTATTAGTCTACGAGTTAGCCGTAAACTGCTGAAATACGAGTTGACTACGACACGTAGACGATGCTAACGAAGCTCTAAAGCACCTTATGACTTTAACATAAATGAAACCTGGGCTTGTTATAATATATTAATTTTAGGCTGTGGTACCATTGTATTGCGACAACACAGTGAGAAAATTCCGATACATGTACAGCTACAACTCCTCTTTCAACAATGCATGAACTTGAGCAACCGAACTTGCGAAACGCACCGTAAAGCAGCTCCGCTCACATTTTTGCTTTCTGCCCATTTTTGTGCAGTCATGCCGCATCGCACCGATAATTACTAAAAAGAGGAACCCTAAAGTCGGTATACTATGGTGACGAAGTTTCGTCACCCCACTTGTATGATCGGTCGACCGTTCATACTCGTCCTAAAATTCCCCGTTATCAGCCTATGAACAGAATAGTAGTTCGCTCAACTCAACTCAGTGCAGTAGCCTGCAACAAATGAGGCCACAACTTCCACAGCATCAACTGTCGCCTTGTACGACAGCTGCCAAGAAAGGCAGACTATACAAATCCTGATTACTTTCTTCGGCTCTCTAATACCCAAAGCAGGAAAGAACGGTTCTTGAAATCACCGTTGACCTCTTCTGTCTCAATAATAATACACTAGATGTGACTCCTTCTGAGCGATGTGATTACTGACTGGCGAGTGCTTTCAACTGTCGCACAATGGTATCCAGAAGCTTCTTGCGGTCTTTCTCACGACCTTTCGCGAAGAAGCTCGATGACTTGCGTTCGAATTCGATCATTCTGCAAAAACTCTTTAAAAGCCTGGATACCCCAAAGCAACTGAACTGTTTCCACAATGAATGCTAACTGGTCATACCGAAAATAACTTAGATAGAAGTGCTTATAAAACGATTATGCTTACTTCAATCTATATAATACACTAGTAATACATTAGTAGTAAGGTTTTTTAACTTTCTTAGTCATTACATAGCGATATAGCCAGTTAAAGTTTAATCGCTACCGTTCAAAAATATTCACACTCAAAGTTATGAAAATCTCCTCGTCGCATCTATTGCATTACATCATTCTACTATTTAACTGCGCTATATAAGCGAAATATACACAAATTAAACTATACAATTCTATTATTTTGTTTGCAACAGCAATGCTATTTAAAATAGCCATGACACACTTTGCCGATCTACGTTTTTAAGAAAGATTCATGCATTTAAAGAAGAAAAATAATTGCGTAATATCACCGATCCGTGAGACTCAACATGCACTATCAAATTCACTCCATGCTAAGCTTTATCCGAAACAGTTTCTTAATGAACGAATTAAAACACAACACAGTTTTAGCGACGGAGTTCGAGCACTTAAAAAAAAAAGACTAGGAAACGCAGTACATTTTTATATTACTCGCAAATGAATCCCATCATTAAATCTATATTAGAAGAACCTAAAACCACTCACTTCTCCAGCACAGCAATTGCGCTAGAGGCTTTCACCCGAGAATACTTGCTCTCTTCTTTGCCATAATCGGCCAGATAGGTTGGCCAATCAGCTTTCATTACAAGATCCAACAATTGACGCAAGCTAGCGAACGTCATCGCTAATGTCGCATCCTGCAATATAACAGCGATAAACGATGTTAACTTCAAAAGAGCCTTTAAGAAGGAAACGTCACATTCGTGGATATGAACTCAGTGATAATGTTAAACAAAAACGCTATTAGGGATGCACTAATCGCCACCTAATAGCAAAAAGGTTTTCCTCAATCTCACCATCTCAATTAGTCACACATTCTTGACGACCTAAAAACTCGACTCATTCTCGATGACACTCGAAAACGATCAAAAACGTGGCACTCTATAAGCAGTGAAAAAGGGAAATAAACAAATCAATTCAATAAAGTAATGCTCCAATCGTGACATCACCCTAGTCTCTTCTTTTCACAGCTGAAGAAAGGAATGTCCCTCTATCGGTCTGATAAAGTAACAAATGAATCTGATATACATCATAACAATTACCGGCATCCGTTTCGCTTTTTTAAGGGCTTATAAAATGACTTCTATTTATAAACGCGGTGTATTTAGTTTTTGCACATACCAAAATCGTGGAAGTACAACTTTACGTATTTTCTCGAAAAGTCGAGGATGTTTTATTCCATGATGAGACAGACACTCAAAGTGGAAGTATTCTTTTGAAAGACTGTCACTTTAGAGAATGCTCTGCACAGATGAACATAGGTGAGTGCAGCATCGAAAGTTTTTTTAGATGTTATCGTAACTGCTACGTAAAAAAACGACAGCAAACAACAATTGCAACATCACTTCTGAAAGGTGATAAGAGCCAGGTGAGAAAGTGTTCTAGCAAGGGGATCGGAATATCACCAGCAAGCCACTCTCTTGTTGGTCAGTGAAAGTAGCCTACCTCAAGTCCGGCAACTGGACACTGCGAAGTGAAAAGCTCGCATTGGATCACATCGAGATCGAACTGATCCAAAGCACCAGTGCTCACCGCCTTCAGATCAGGAGAGAGCAGCAAATCGGAAAGTCGATTCGCCAGGTATTTGCATATCTGAAAACAATATAAAAACTGCTATAAAGCCTATCAATGGCGATAAATTTAAGTCAACGCCTTTCAATAGAAGAAGGTTCATAGTTATATCTCAAAAACGGACGACTCAATAACGTGTTTCGAAAGCATCAAAGGAAAACATATTTATTTGCAAAATGAAAAAAAAAACAATGGCCCCACATAATGCTTTTTTGATCCCGTGAGGGGGACTAATAACCCCGGTATAGCCTCCTAGAAATAGGTGAAAAAGTAGTCTGAAATGGCTTGTTCAAGTGTCTTGAAAAAGAAGAAATGGTCATACCTAAAGGTAAGTTCATCACAGAATATCGGTGCAAAAACGGCAGCACTCGAAGATTCGAACTTTGAGAAATTTATGTTGAGGAGGTGAAACATACAAATTGAAGGAAAAGTACTACATAAATACGTGAAAAAAGTAAAGCAGTTATCTCACCCTTTGGATCACCCTCTTCATGAATAAAAATGTTTTTATAATACTCATCCCGCAGAAAGAAATGATCTCATACTTCAAAATAAAAGAAGCCACAATAAAAGCACTAGATAAGGTTCGACCTGCATGCAGACATGTCTAGCGAGTACTGCTGGTAAGTTCGTGAACGACAGAAACGTCGTCTCGAGGAATTTAATCAAATCTGATATATAATCACTGGCTCGTCCACTCGAACTTGATAACTCCCAGTCGTAATTCGCTGAAAGCAGACTCGATATTGCCATTATATATTATATTCGATGCCTTTAAATCCAAAATAAACTGCCCATCGATATCTAGGTGATATTAATGTTTGGTCTCAAGCTCGAATTCTTCCTCGAAAAGTTTTGGATTCTTCCTTCCTTCCGAATTCTTCCTTCCTCAAATATTCCTTAAAGTTCTTGATTTTATCTGCCGGCTACGAAGATAAACATGCATTCAGAACAACGATACAACGATTCGTTCTGCGCAATCGATATTTAGCCACCCCATACACGCACCGGAAAATGAAAAAAATTGAGCCAGAAATGCTGAGGTAAAAAATATAACTGCCTTAGAGCAAGTAAGCAAACGGCTTTGAGTAAAAGCGAAGCAATCTGGGATAGGCAAGTGAAAAGTAGGCAAGTTGCTGAGGCCATGGCCATTGAAGCGAGATGAAATGTTTTCCCAATATAGAAACAATGAAGGTAATAGCTAATTCCTTTTTTAAAGGAATATGTATATCCCTTATAGTTAGTTATAAATGCCACGATTGGAAGAACACTGAGTTTTACATATAGCCAACGATGTAAATGGACAGCTTTTTGGCAATACAACAAATATTGCTCGGAATTTAGAGTATTATGGTTTATTGAACTCTCCCCATTAAACGGCGCTGGAATTTTACTGAAATACTTTCAAATTTTGAACTGCTGCTACCTCACCTCTAAAATTTTGGCTGATAGAATTCAAAGCGAATGTTTCGAAGGATATACGCGTGAAGCAATCGCTCCCTTTTTTAACTGCATTGATTAAAAATAATCAGTACCATAACTTACCGAACCAATGCAAATAACATCTCGATTATAACGAACTTTAAATAACTGAACGTTGGCCTTAACCCTATCGGTTTGCTTGGTCGTTTTTAGTCATACGGAAACGACGGGAAGAAACAGCACGGGAAGGGAAAAATGTCAGCGAAGAGAAACAAAAAAGAACACAAAAGAAAGTAACAAAAGGAATCATGCATGCGAGTGAACAGAACAATCAACCAAGAGCACGACCACGAAAAGGGATGACAGGGAGATAACACACGACAATCAAGTATTCTTTTATAACAACCTTCTGACTTTACCTTCCGAACGCCATAAAAATTAAGAAAGTGCCACCATAATGTTCACAGCACCATTTGAAGGCCAAAAAGACAGAAAGAAAAGGATTTTTCAAAGCTTTCCTATTTCACGAATAAAGGCAACTCGGAGATTTCCCAACGTTTCACTAAAGAATAAAAAATGGCGGCGCCACAACAAAAAGCATCTTTGTATCACCAAGGTATCAGATCTGCGAATTATTAACGTCCTCCGCATGCAAACAAGTAGGTAAATAATAAAGTAAACCTACCAAGCTCGAGGAAGGCGTCTACTTTGTCCCTAAGAGCGTCGTCGATCTGCTGTTCCACTTCTGAACGAGCATCACTGAAAGGATGCCATAGAAAATAAAATAACACAAATTACTTTTCGATCATCATACGATCCCTATTCGAAACAAATTGTAACCCTTCCAATTCAATCTGTGGTCAGTGTGGAAGCGGTTGAGTTCCTCTCATGCAAAAATGTGCTTCACTTTAATTTATCCAACAATTTGCCATGGGTTCTTCGAAAATTGCCCAGCCAAGGCCTTTTCGCAATAACTTTTACTAAGATCCCAAGGTGGGTTTCATACTTTATAGGGATTGGTTAATGATTCACCAAATTTTGGTAACTCTGACTACCGTATGAGATATCACAACAATTTCTAAAGAAGTTACAATACAACTTGACGAAAGCAAAGAAATAATCCAGAAACCAACCGAAATACTTGATCTTTGAGAGTGAGCAAATGACCCGAACTAGCCGCCGATCCATCATTTCTATTCGTCAGTTTGCTAATATATTGTTCCAACGACCCACACGACTTCTCCAGATAACCAATATTTATCGTTATTTGTACCAACTTAAAATTCACTACCGACATTAAATGATCGCTGAAGTTTACGAATAACATTACTGGGATAACCGAAAGGCCGTAGCATGGAGGCTTGGGGTAAATAGAAGAGTAAGGGAGAGGTGGGGTTAAAGGAAAGAGGGAGTGGGGAGAAGGGATGCAGGGTAGGCGGCTAAGGCAGATTAGATTCTCCTGATGCTTAACACAAGGGCATTCAAACTCATCGCCGCCGTAAAACTGATCCAAACTATACACGTCAATTTTTTCGAAACCGTGATTAGCCGTACCCGAGGATATATGCGTCATTTAGGGATTTTGATTACTGCACGTGTCGATTATGTGTTGCGTCTCTTCATATACCGTGATCTAAACCCGGCGAATGCTCTAGAACAACATGTCATTCAAGTACAAACTCTCATGTAGCTCACATCCCGACTCATTTCATTGTTCTGCTCGATACTCCACCCCCGATCCGTAAGTTTTATGATTTGTTGCGCAACTCCCTCGACAACTTTTCATCCTGTTTTGGTCGTCGTAGTGTTTTCGTTCATAGATTCCTATTTCTGCTCCTCTTCTTTTCTTCCTCCTTCCACTATTTTAAACGGCTTGCTGGATGGTGCCTATTATCCATTTAATAATGTCGGTGCTTGATGCCTATTATATTTGTTGATGCTCGGAAATATCATAAGGCAATAAATACTACAAGTACACTGCTCGAACACTTCAATGAAACAATAAGAAAGGAGAAGAGTTGTCTATAAGGTGGCACAAGCTTCTGCCGAATTCATAGGTAAACATCCCATAAACAGCAATTTAAGTGCGGCTAAGACGTGAAAACCCCTACCAGCATGACTACGCCAAATTGTACCTGTCAATAAACAAGCAAATATGTTTGTGTCAGACAACGATACCCAATGCCCTTCATTCGAAGTACGCCACTTATCACCACTGCCGCTAATTTTTCGAAGGATTCTGCAAATTACCCTCTAGTTAATTATCTAACTCTACCCACCACGTCAACAAGTATGTGGAATGTGCGTAAATAAACTATAGCCGATAAACTGGCAGTACTCTAATAAAATAGACCATATTTTATTCAATCAAAAAAGTTATATAAAGCATGGAGTCCAGCAAGAGCAACTATGTTAGCCAATTCTAGTGAAATTCAAGTGATAACAGAAGGATATTGCTTTTGACTTGAGCGCCGTGCTGAAACCTCTAACAAGAATATAAGTCAGGGAAATATCGTACGCAACAGTTGTGCGTAGCGGATATTACCACTAAATAAACGAAAGGATTAGTGCAAACCTGAACAAGAGTCCTTCTTTTGCTAGCGACAAAACTTTTCAAAGAGCCCGACCACCTGGCCAAAAGAACATTCGCATAGCGACGTACTGTATCGTCCACCTGTAATGCTTGCATCAATACTGCCTTACATAGACCTCTTCTTGTTTTTTCCATAAATTAGTTTTGCTGCCTCCGTGTTGCAGCAATACATATACAAGAAGCCTGAAGGAAATTTTCCTTTGGCAGTCTCAGAAACAAAAATATACATACACCTCCAATTAGGAACATTTCAGTGATATAAATGCTCTCTCTCTCTCTCTCTCTCTCTCTCTCTCTCTCTCTATATATATATATATATATATATATATATATATATATATATATATGAAATGAGCACACTTATCAACAATTACTATGAATCATTAACTCCTGTGTCAGTTCCATAGAGTTCGTCAACGTGGTTAGTACTTCCCTGACAGAGTAATTTACGTCGATACATTTGAATAGGCATTCGGAAATCTTCAAATCTCAAGAAAATTGAAAAATAAATTTCAATAGATTTCAACAGATCATTACGGCTACGAGTTCTAGGGTGCATAATGCGCTTTTTGGAAACTATCTATGTTACTTCAACTTGTGGATACTGTAACAGTCAGAATACTGTAACCATAATAACAGTTGCTCTATATATTCTGCTACACTCCTCCAACACGAACATAGAAAATCGCCATAAATCGATATGTCGCAAACAATTCTAAGATGTTCGAAGTTCATGGACTTCGATATTGTATAAGCTGAAAGAACACTTGTGCAATCAAAATCGAATAAAAGACAAACTTCAGAAGGCGATAATTGGAGATGTTCCATAAACTTTAAGCATCCAACCAAATAACTCTTAGCTTGTCCATAAACCGCCGGAACGAATTTCGAAAATGGAAATATACGTGGAAATGGCTCCTAAATAAACACAACATCACATTAACAATGATAATTTATTAACTCATTAGCAATATTTTTCCATCACCACGATAAAAAAAAAGGAATCGTTTTCGTCATTTCTGGTTAACTGTTTATTTTATCGCCGAAATGAGACATTATCTTTTGCTAAAATATTTAGAATATAATATTCAACGTTAACATTGAAAAGAAGTCGATGCACAAATGAAGAGCTATTATGAATAAAATTACTTATCCCTTTTATACAAAGAATACGAAAAACAAAGTATATTCCTACTTTCTACAATTATTGATAAAAATAATCTCACCTGATCGAGACCACGTTTATAGAATGGAAACTGCGAGATGACGGCTTTGAATTGTTGCTCGTCATTGGCAACGATCGGCGCATAATTGTCGTTGTCCAAATCTCTCTCGAATTGAGCACAATATTCACGCATTAGAATTTCATTATACTGATCTCTGAAAATAGTGCAACCTTAAAAATGAATGAGGTTTCTCTCGACGAAAAAACATCTGTAACTGTACCTAGTGGTTAGCATACACAGGAAGTATACAACGCATGCTACAAAATTGACGGTACAGTGGGCCATTTTTGTGCAGTCAAAGATGAAATGGCGAATCGTTTAACCAGCTCTAAGCGGAAGAAAGTTTCTTCACTTTTCCGGAAATTCAACAATAAAATGCTACGTATTGAAATAACCAGACAATAAAAAAATATGAAACTGGCTGTTGTATGACTGACGTTCACTACTATAAGCGCTCTACTCTGCATCGCCTAAGCATTCCCTCAAATAAAAGCAACGGCATGATGCACTTTGTTTATGTGAAAGTAACGATTTGGTCACCTTAAAGCCCACCTTACATATACCTATCAAAACGAGCAGAAGCACAAAGAAAGCTAGTAGCCACTGCTTAGGCTACTTTGTAAGGTGACAAGCTTTAGCGCAAAGATTTGGATATTCATTACTCACGACCGCTATCAGCTCCCCCTTGCAAAATGATACCCCATAGCGCGATGAATATAAGCTGCTTTAACAATTTCAGATGACAGCAGATAAGAATGCCTGAAGGATTTTGCCGTTCACAAATTTATGAAAGAATTCATGCTGAAGAAATGATTCCAACGCAAAACAGTCTGTTTATTTCTGATTCTAATTAGACTTTTTTACCGATCCTGAACAGGGGAAGGGGGATAGAAGGAGAGGGAGAGGTCCTCTTACGAAATTTAACAACACCAGCAATACCACTGCTTGATCTCCACCATCAAGTTACCTTCAACAACAAAAGACAAAAACGATTTGCTTACCTAAAGTTCTGCAGAAGTGTATACAACGATCCGATTCCGAAACCGTAGCTCTTCATCGTCAGTGCGAATAGTAAAATCACCTTCTTCATTCTTAGCATCATCTCTACATCTAAGCAACCACCCTGAAATATTCTTGCTGTGTTCTTTCATTAGCACACAGGCAAATAATTTGGTGCTCATTTAAACGATTTGAATGATATAACTTTATCCAGCTAAAGCATATCGAAATTCCCAAAAATCAATATGCATTCAGTGTTCTTCGATAAAGTTTCTGCTTTAGTGATTACACCTCAAATTAAATGAACTAGGAATTTCAAATCACTTCCCATAGCAACTTGTTCAGCTACATAATATTCCAGAGGAATAACTTACCTAAGTGATACATTTACACGAGCGCAGTTATGATTTCAAAGAAGTGAAATCCTAAAAAAAACGTTGACAGGTAAACATGCGAATACCCAAATATGCACCTTTCAAAGGTAATCCTACTCGAAAGTAAACGTTCCTCATAAAGAAATCCACTCACAAAATGAGTATTCATAGCAGTAGTAACTTGCTGTAATGCCATCTCCCATAGCTGATCTTTATAAGCGGCAGTGACAAGGCTCGGCTCCGTTTGCATTATATGATCCTCCACAACGAAAAATCCTATGATCTCGTCCAGGTAGCGCACATACGAATGAATTGATTGCTGCTTCAAATATACAGGGCTCGAGTCAAAAATAAATACGTCGATACAACTAATGAAATACTACCTTTACCGTCCGCATAATCATAAATTCTTTTAAGCCGCCTGTAAAATCGAAACGATAGGTACGAATACTATTTAGCCCATCACTTCCAACAATGAAGAGTCTTGCAGCCTTTGGTGAACACATTTAATAAATCCTCAGGTACCGCATTTAATTAGGATACTTTTCAGAATATTTTAACTGCTATCAATGCACATTTAAGGTCAAAACGTGCTGTGGATAAAGAATATTAAATTGCAATTTAAAACATGAAACGATATTTTAGTAATGTTCACTCGCTTGTCGAAAAAAATTGAGTAAAAGGGTTAAAGGAAAAAGGAAGATTACTGGGAAATTAAAGAACTTTATCACATCAAGCAAAATACCATCACTTCTGTGCTCACTAAGTAAAAAGCTTTTTGAGAAATTTAGGGAGAATTTGAAAATTTTCTTTCAAACCATATTCGAAGTTGAAACAAAGGATGGATGAAACGAATATAAAATAGGTGAATTCCCCCTTTTAAACACAACTCACATATCAAAACAAACAAACATTCACTAAAAATTTGATGTGTCAGCTCAAAGAGAAAAGAAAAACGTGAATCAATCCATAACACGAAGTACATTTTTGCTAAACATAAAGAAAATAAACGAAGAATACTCCTGACGGACATATCGGTGTTAAAATTTTTGAAAAATTCAGTATGACTGAAATATGTTCAAAAGCACTTTGAAATACGAAAAGCCATCACGAACGATCGCATCTAAAAATGAGAAGTGAAGGAATAGTGAACAGAGAGAGTGAATGCATAAAAAATACCAATTTACTGGGAGGTCGAATTACCACCGCCGCTTGTTCTTTTCTCTGCTTTCTATAATACGCATCAAAAACCTCCTTCGCACCCTGAAAGCAAAAAAAAATAGTTACTGCACCACTTCTACAGGACGCCATGTGGACAGAGTTGCAGCTGCTGTTAGTCCTTTCATGGATTATTAAAATTAAGCTGTAATTACCTGCATCACATCGGTCGGCATTTCAAATGAATTGAAAACTCGTTAACTGATAAGCTGTAATATATGTGATAAAATGAAGCCTTTAACTCTCCATCAGTGATGTTACAAAAGTAATACCTTAAGGGTGCATGTTTCTCTTCATTAGCAAATAGCAAGCATTCATTTTAAGTGCAGTGAAATGCACGAATGCGTACAGTGTGGCGAGGCATGTCAAATTCTTAGCGTGCACACATCAGTTTAATGTGAAGAAAACGGATCGATTCACAGAGTGTGGTGTGAACAACGTTACGTAATGAGACGCTAAACGACGGTGAATGCACCTGTGAAGTTGAGATGGTGAACCACAAGTAACGAACTTTCGTTCAAGCTGACTTGAATGCACACGATGCACATTCTTGTCACAGAAGCCGACACCTTCGCGCAGTTTGCATTACACCATCTTTTGCATATTCTCAACTTTCATCAACATTCTTTCAGGCACAACAAGGGAAATGAAGAAATAAGAAAGTAAAATTGCTTGAGAGAAATGATAATTTTAATAACTCACAAGAACATTAAATATTTGACAGCAACGATGAACGGGTGTAAAATCGATGAGATCTTGTGCACTCAACAACTCGTCATCTTCGTGCACCGATGCTTGACGCACCTTCCGTTCCACTTTCCACTCGTTCTTCATTACAATAGACCCGTCGGAAGACAATTCTTAAAAAAAAAAAACTTCATTTCAGAATCTTCTTGCACAGAACTTACATAAGGCAATCCTATGTAATAAAGGAACATAGCCATTTTTTTTTTCAACCAGGGAGGTACACTTACCTTTCTTAGGCAAGCTTAGAGTACGGCTCAACGGGATCACTAGCAGGCGAGCATAATGTGAACCAACGCCCACAAACAAGTCCTAAACTTACGCTGCTTCGAGGTCGAAATTCATATGAACAGGTGTTATATCGCGTCCCTGTCGAAGCGTCTTCCTAGATGGAGGGAAAGAAAAGCAGACTAATCCAGATAACCTACGTATGGCAATCAGGTGCACTGGATTGTTGTAACCGATTTGTACAGAAAACAAAAGCAGCGACAGGGAGGAGAAAATCCGAAGAGCTTCCGTCGAAAATAGAATAATACGAGTGAAATAAAACACAAGACGGGATAAAAAACGCACCAATCTGAACATTTTGAGCGCTGCGTTTCGCTTCATCCTGAATGCGCTTATTGCGTTCCGCTTCACTCATTCCAAACGAATGTTGTTCAGCAGTGCATTTGGACGCGTGTTGCCCGATGCGTCCTTTAACATCAATATATCTTTCAAGAGCACGTGCTTATATACGAAAAATGATAATGATAAAGTTCTAGATGGGTATCACAAAGTTTATTACCTTCAAGAATGTAGGACCCTTAAGGAATACCAAACGATAACTTAACTAACCTGACACTTTGCGTATATTTTCGAGGAAATCCGTGAATTCCGAGAAGGATTTTTCCTTAATCTGCTCACGTATTGGGGCCATTGATTTCTGCAGAGACTGCGTGAAGCGATACTTGTCGACATGCACCAAATACGTATGTTCTAACTCCTCTAAAACTTTCAGCGCTTGATAGTACCTGAAATAAATGACAGGTGAAGTGTTCGCGCCATAGATCAAATCCAATACAAAGTAATCGAATGATGAAAGCCGTGGAACATATTATACAAAAGAGAAGATGCATTGAAGCTGCTGATGACAACAAGCTGCTCAGAAGAATGCAATGACCAAAGGCGGACAGTGCAATGAGGATCGCTGTAAATCTCCCCTCCCCCATCTTCCCCTATGGCAAACATCCTTTCAACAAATCATCAGTCACCGCCTCGGGTGCGCATTCACCACAGCTAAGTTCCGGTCGAACTAAAAGGCCTGGCTTTTGGAACACGAAGTAATATTTAATCATCTCACATACCATTTCAAAGAGACTTTTCTATCAATGGAAACCGCTTCCATATTACATTCAACATTAGCAATAACGCTACAATTTAAATGAACATCGAAAAGAGCAGCTATTAACTCCATCGAATTGTATCTCGTGTAAGCCATTTTGGACGTACTAATAAACCAATCATATCCTTCCTAAAGGGCAGCAGAAGTTTCAAAAAATGTTGAAACAATTGACGCGTTCATAGAGATCGATGATACCATTAGAGTTTTCCTCAACGGTATATTGTTCGGATATTTAATAAGCCACCAACCTAATCTCCCTACCTCATCAAAAGTGACCTGGACATCATGTTAACGAAATGACTCACAAGTGGACGAGGCCTGTTTGTCCCCACCACCTTCCCCTCCCCTCCCCTCCTTGCCCCTTTCATAACAAGTCTCCCACTTGATTCTGTGTGCATCTTCGTCTATTCGTCGATAAACATGAAAAATTTGAACTTCGAATACTCATCACTTTAAACCCCTTAAAATTTCCTAAGCAATAAGATGTCAGTTTAATTCTAAGAGTTCATTTTACACCTCGTTGTTTAGCGTTTTTCGTCGTGCAAGATTTGTAAACAAGGACAACAACAAACGTGCCATTGAGTGGCGATAGTGGTATCTAAAAAAATTCGACAAAAAAAAAACTCGCTTCTTTTGTTGCATCAGCTCGTTGAGTCTTGCATAGTGCTCCAACACGGGTAAACACATCGAAATATGCTCTATCGCAGTGTTGGCATTCTTTTGAAGTTTTCTATAACGTACAATCTCTGCGCTGCGTTTTTGCAACTGCCGACTGCTCTCTTGAACTGCATTGTCTATGCTCACCACGTCCTCCTGAAAAACTCCTTGAGGGGGTTTGAGATTCAAAAACATCGACCGCTACAAATAACGACAATGATAATCTCACATCAATTTAGAGATGAGTGATTTTCAAGCTCCATCAATGTTCATGTTGACTGAATAAAGAACTTAATGAGGGTGCAAAATAAAAAGCAAAATGCATAAATGTGCAATATAAAACATTTTCCGATAGATACAGCAACGACGCCCTAAGAGAAAACTTCAGTGGAGACAAATAAACACATAGCAGATAGACTCTCCTAGAAGATGTGGAAGGATCGATGTTTTTCATTGTGTCTATGAAAGAGGGGAAGAGAGGGGGGGGGGGGCGAGGTGATAAGATAACATTGGCGAAAAGAAAGCAGAAATGATAAACCTTGATCTCAAGGCAACGCGACTTCAATTGCAGTAATTGTTTCATCGAATCGATATGTCCTTGATAATGGTAAGAGCAAATTTTTTGAATATTTCGATCATAGTGATGAATTCGATGTTCGAGAGCACGAGAGAACTTATGAACATCACCGCAGTCGTATATCGCTCTAAACATTTCAAAGCATCAGTGAATCGAATATCGGCCACAATGAATATTATAAAACGTAAAAACGAAATATCGAATCGTCGGAGTGATATACTCGTTTACACTGAAATACCTTTCCTATAACGGTATTTTTTAAAAAGATGTCACCTCTTCGATATATGAGAAGTAATTTCTTAGAGGCCAGTGAAAGGAAAAAGCAAACTACCAAAGTTTGTACATCGGAAGATCGAAAAAGCCCCTCCGTTGCTCTTTTGAACATAATTAGTGGGAAGTTCAACTGTGAGTGCCTACAAGCAACTAAGCATAACGCAGAACATATCTGCCCAAAAACAGTGGGAAGGATGCTGTCTTTCAACTCTGTTAGCATTGAGGAATAAGAACAGCCTTTAAATAGGTCAAGATTGACAGAGGAGGAGGGAGAAGACGAATTTATCAGTACCGCTGAAATTGAAGAGGCAATAAGCCACTGAACTCTGCTGAGAGTGAGAAGTGGATAACGACTTTGAACTCTATTGGAAAATGAGAGTTGTAGCGTCTATTTTGCGCGCTTAAATGCAGTTACTTTCGTTTTTATGTGCTGAAAATGTGAACAAACCTCACCACCTAATTACATAGCCAGGTAGAGCAAATTGAATACGCGGCCAGGTAAAGTAAATTAAAAACGTCATTGATCCTGATAAGTGGGCGTAAAACCTTCATAATAGTGACGTCAATAATTGCGCTCAGAGGGTTATTATACAACCACAGAAAACAATAACCTGAAATTTCTTCCCATGCTTCGTTTCCCATTGCTATTTGTTTAACACAAGTATTAAAATCAGCAAATGAAAGGGCATTTATATATGAATGAATACATCATATGCGATTGCAAAAAAAAGCGAAAACAACAGCTGAATCAAATAATTCGCCATTCCCACCTTAATACCAATCCGATACTTCCGGAATCCGTTGTTTCGAGTTCGTACAAAAAGAACTCCTGTTCGGCACTTAACTCCGGATCTGAAAAACGGTTTTTTCAATAAACTTCTTTCAAGAGAATGACTTTCAACAGCAGCTGTTCTTTACAGTTCCACAATTTGTTAAACAAAGCGATGGTGGATAAGAATAGTTGGCTGTTTGAAGCATATTGCAAGCATCGAGAAAAAAACCTGAAAGAGTTGTACGATCGACCCAAATTGACAATTCTTCCTCAACAAGAGAGAAAAGTCGACTGAATCGACGAAAGAACTCTGTTGAAAGGAAAATAAAATCCGGACAACATTACCCCTATAAGTACACCTTTGCAGGAACGAAAAGCAATGTGGTTTTTATTACTAATATCATAATTCTAAGTGTGAGTTGAGAACATCTCTATAAATAGATGCCATTATTCAGAAGTTGTTAAGCATAGAGATCGAAGCAACAACGCTCTTCGGCCCATAAATACAAGCAGTGATTTGGAAGAGAAACTCTCCTATGAAGTGCGAATGTTTCAGTGATTTGAGCCGATGAAACTTCTTGCTTAAAAAGAATTCTGCTTAGTAGAGAACAGTAAAGCGGAAGTGGAAAGCGTTTCAAAATGGTCGAATGAGACCATCATTCCATATATGACGCTCTACAAGGTGCCATCAATTTTCGCTCTAGCTCACCTAAGAAATCCTTCGACTCCAACCCACTATACAAGTTGTCACTAACTTTCTGAAAAAAATCACTATTATCGACTGAATACATGACTTCAAGTTCATTTACATTTCCGAGAAGCAGTCTGGTGATAAACGACAGATTTAGAGATGCACGTGAGAAAGTTTAGAAGATAGGGCAACTTACACTGTTGGTAAGAAGTGGAGGCGGTATCACTGCTGCCAGTAGCTGTCTCCTTTGAAATACTTGTTGTCGATACCCCATCCATGAAGTCGCGTCGTTAAAACCTTAAATGATATACCGTATAAATGGCATAATATCAGTAAATATATTTGTACCTTATAAGCAGGAAAGCTCATGGATCCCTTCCATATACCTGGAAGTACAAACTTCCTGTTGCATACTCAGTACCTTGCCAATTCACTAACTGCTACTAGACAGTATGCAAAATTGGTTATTTTCTTGAGACGAGATGGTGGTAGCAATATGAAATCTTCCGTTAATATGACAGGGTTTGACAAATAAAATAGCTTTATAAGGAATGTATTCACTGGTGGGATATTCGATTGCAAATGCAGCACCCAAATGAAAAGTCACATTCAAAATGACTCAAACCCCCATAACTGAAAACGTGCAAAGCAATGTTTCCAGCATTAAGCATAGAGATGCTTGCCCAACATCGAACTCAGAAATTGGAAACTAGCCAAATGCCTATGTCTAGGTGGTGCATTTAGAACGGCTGGAAGTTTGATGTTTCAGAGGAAGTATAGAAAATACTTGCCCAGCTGGTAGGTGAGTCCTAGGCTTCCTAAGAAAAATTTGAATGGAAAAGGCAGGCATATCCAAATGTTTTGTCTGCTTCTTTGATTAGTGAACACTTATCGAAATGTTACGGCTAACACAACGAATATAGCTAGCTGCTCAAGGATGCCGTTTTAATACTTGTTGCTTCCTTAGAAAAACCAGCAGCCAGGATGGGAGAAGCAGTGAATTGATAGGAAAGGGCTTATGCTTATTGAGCTTGTACCCCACTGACGAGTACCTCTTTAAAACGATGGACACTGGCTCATTAAGTAGAAGCTCCGAATACTAGAAATACAATGACTGGGGAGATTACGAATCACTGCTAATGTGTCGGTATAGAGTGCAATCTAGGATACGGGAACGCATTCTGATCGATAGGAAAATGTATCAATGAAGTTTGCAACTTCGCAACTCAACGTGCTAATTTCAGATGCTTCACTAGAGCTATTCGGGTTCTTCTATGCTAGTGATAGCGTTGCGCCATTTGAGCGCCACGTTTCCCATGTATTTGGTAATATTTAGTCAGATGCATCATAGTGTAAAAATCTGGTATAGTGTGCTTCATATACCGGTTTTAAGAAATGAAGTACAACACAGGTATAGTGAATCTTTGGAGAAGGTTGTGGTATAGTACGGTACGTCGGCTATTTTCGCTAATATACGGCAGAAGAGTAGATCCGTTAGAAGGTCTCGTTTGTTTATTTTTATGTTCAGTATCTTCCCTGTACTAGATGTGATTTCTGATATGGTATACTGTTTCATAGAGTATACGGTATAACCGTATCACGATTTTTTATATAGCTCATGCCAAACACTATGCTTAATGTAGCGTAGATTAGTGATTATAAAAAACCACATTTTGCAGTGAATGCATTATTCATTGCTGTACCACCAAAAAACTACTGCTGCATTGTCATGCAGTTTACATTTTCTAAAAGTGCTATATTTGTTCAGTGCTTACTGCTCGGTTATCCTCACCCACCCTGTCAATCCTGAAATCTCACACTTGAACGTTACTGGAATTCTTTCACCGAAGTTTTTTGTTGATTTATCATTGCGTTGTAATTGTTGTTTTGCCACTCAAGTCAAAGAATAGCTAAGCGTGGATGTCGATTTGTTTATTTACAGAAAGATGGCTTCGTTTTGTTCAGATTGATAACATTAGGTGTAGAGAAATGACATGGTGGATTTTGGGATAAGGTGCATTCCAATATCGTTTGGATTGCACGAGACTCTATGCAGCTATTGTCACAGGTCGTAGACTGCATGCTTCGCGGTTGGTGTGATTATTGCTTTCCTTGATATGATGCTATCAGGTGGAACGATGGAACAGGATTGCTCACATCGCTTCTACATACACGAACACCAACCTGAGGGATGTTCACATGTAATGACTCGGCAGTGTGGCGATGAAGGATGCTCAAGAGGTCTTGCCAACCAAACCTGGTACTGGGGGGACTCTTCGAAAGACCTTATTGCCTCAGCAATGAGCGTAAGCCTTTGTCGGATATTTCTAACCGTAACATGGTGCACTCGTTAGTCATTATAGGACACATTCAGTCTAATGTTGTTCACTTAAGTAGAAGCAAACAAAAATTGATATACACATCTGTCAGCAAGAAAGACTCATGAAAGGCGACGCAGCTCGTCACAGGATGTTGCAGTCTTTGTTCTTGGAAAGGTGATCCTTGCAAAAGTTCATAATTACTTCAGCAGGAAAACACTCTTCAAGATACTCTTTGAAAATATTGCATATAGCTGAGAGCTATGATCGGCATTATCGTTATGCGTAGAAAGCTATGCTAGTGACAGGTTGTGGCGAGTGATTGCCGGCTTATCGGAGAATGATGTTCGATTCTAATAACCAATGAAGAACCCAGCCATGGGCACGATAAAGCGTCAGCGAAATCCAAAACATTGGTTTTCTCTATGGTCGGCATAGTAGTATCCTTGTTGATTCGCAGGATGTAAATGCAATGTACATTATTACCATAGCTTTAACCCTTACTAGTATTACTTTACTGTTGTTTACTATTAGTGTTGCTATTAGTAGTATAATTAGCAGTTACTGTTACTAAAATTTGTCTTGATGGCTTGTTAATCAGTGCTAAGCTTGAAAGCAGTCTTGCTTAAACGTTATAATGCAAGGAAATAGCTGTTTAGCAGGGGCGTATTTAAAAGCACATATGCTAGTAACGAAAGTGGCCAAAAGACGGCTGCTGTGAATGTAATTGAATGTTATCGTACTTGGCTATGAGATCACTTAGAGAGCGTGAAATACTTCACAGTGCATTCCAAAGACGGGATTTTCCGGTCGATGGCAATGTGTTTCCAGGGTTGCGAAAATGGTACGTTCTGTGTCCGAGATGCGTCAACGAAAGGCGACTATACGCTAACGCTTCGATTTGGCGAGGTGACCGCATACCTTACTCAAGTACTTCGTGGGTGGCGACTTCCGCTGTGGGCAACTTACTACAAATTGGAGTATCATCCCAATTTTTTGTCATATGGGGGCCAATATATTTTATTAGTGCTACTGCTGTAAATTCAAGCGTCAAATAAATGAAGTGGTCATTTTTTGATGATACATTATGCAATCTATGCGGTAAGTGGATATGTTAAAATGGTACCATTGAAAAAGACCGTCTCTTCGATAGGACCTGATCCATCACTGCGTTAAACGATTCGTGAAAACTGTTTTGCGTGACTGCATCGCTGACTTTTCTATGCGCTTGAAATTACAATAACAACCGATGCTTTTTATATATAGAGTCTCTTTTAATGTGCTTCAAATTTTAATCTTCTCATATGTGCAACTGCATCTTTCTCTTCTTTTACAATGGAACGGGTTTCGATCGTTTTTATATATGGTATTGACTAAACTATCCTATATGAAAAGCGTTCTCGCAAACTTGTAAAGTTTGTAAAATAAACTTATAGTGCTTGCTTGAAACTTGACAAAACTTATATGAGAGTTAAAAAATTACGTAAAAGAAGTTTTTTTTTTTTTTCAGAGCAACAAACTGATAAAAATAATCGTTTCAAAGGGTCGTTGCGGCTTTGCACCCGAAGAGCTTAAATTCGACTCTGTTGTGCAGTTGATTGATTACTACAAAAGAAATTCGCTTAAAGAATATAATCGTCAACTTGAGGTCGGACTTATTTATCCTCTTCGAAGACCGAATATTGATAAAACGATGTGGGTATGTTTTCGGCTTTTCTTTAATTCTAATAAGGAAGTGTTTCATTGAATCCCATTTTGCATTGATTGACAATGATCCATATGACTCTAAACTCGCAATGAAACTAATATCATCGATCAGATTTGATGTGTAATTCTAAATTATGCATCTTCCATTATATGATAGGTAATAGTGGAAGCGAATTCATCGTTTCGATTTTCTTTGATACTTACAGCATTTATCTTACGGTATTCGTCATACACTTTGACTTGCCAAGTATACACAAATCAAAAACAGCACAGTTTATGGCTTCTATTCATTGTACTTTTCACTGCACTGCTGAATGAATTTTGAAGTTTTTTCTTCGAAAGTTTTTTCTGTCATTTCTCCGTCCGATGTTATTTGGAAGTGCCGAACAAGCGGAGCTAATTTCAGAGATGTAGTTTGTCGATCAGTCAGCCACTTGTAACTTTTTCGATATTCCACCGCACTACAGCTCCGAATATTGAAATTACTATGCATTTGTTGACCAAGTTCCCCTCCCCTTTGGTTTTGCTAATTCTCTTTTTGTCAGCTCAATTGAGCTAGCCCCACCCAGTTCTGGAACTGATTTTCATTCGAGAGAAATTAATGAAAGGAGCTTACTAAGGTTTATTCAAAAAGAAATGAGAGAAGGAGCATATGTTTGAAGAATATTAATAAGAAGCTGCACATTTGAAAAAGCTCTCATTTCTCACCTTCGAAATAAGTGCTTTTGCATCTCAGATTTATTGGCGACTGTCCTAACTGAACACGGCAAAAGGTGCGGTAATTGACGCAGCTTACATCAATTCAAGACGAGGCTTTTTTGAGTTGGGGCTTCCATTGGGCGTGGAAGGGAGAGTAGGGAGCTTCTATTGTTCATATCTTTCCAAGGTGGATCACTGTTTGAATGGAACCCATAACAAGGGAATACTAGATAGTTATCTACGGCATACTGATGCATTGAGTTGTATGAGGTAAAACGTTGCAGGAAATAGATGGTGTGCACAGCGTAGAGCATTTATTATGTCAGCTGCGAGGATTGCATGCGGCACATACTCGTATTCTGCGGTTCGATGATCAGATTTCGGCCGAGCTAGATTCATTGCGTGAAGAATTACAAAGGAAGCGTCAAGCTCGTGCGGCTTTCACTGCCGCCCACGCACTTTTTCTCAAGCAAATTGAGCTCATTACCAAGTTAGTTTTCTGTTTTCTATCTTACCGATGATTTCTCTACTATCAGTTTTCACTGAAAGTTTCTTCTGTTTTTGTTCTTACCGTTCTCGCCGTTTGGTACTTATCATGGAACCGGAAAAATTGCAGCGAATTTTACGGTTTTCTAATTATTTTGTTGGGAAAAATGTGCAAATTATAAGTGTTCATATGCCCTCCTAGTCGGAAATGTTGCTTTTGTTCTCTAGCAATAATAGGCGCTTACCGTGGCATTTCCTTCGCTGCAACGTAAGCGCTTCCATTTTGTGGATTTCGGGTATACTTATCGCATTGCTGAATGATTTTTACGCTGCTTTACGCACACAATCTTCGTTCCGTAATTGTTCCCACTCGGATTGTTCGAGTTAGTTTTGCAGCAACAAAGCCCTATTGACAAGTGAATCCGAATTAGCGCAGATCAACATTAATATCGAATTGCAACAGCGGCGGTGAGTTACTTTTGTGCTATCGTATTGTGATCTAGCTGTAAGCTTTTCCTCAGTTTATCTATAGTGGAACGGAATGAATTCCTCTCTGAACCAACTTTCAATGATTATCACGCATCACTTTCTTGCTACCGAAACATCTTTGTCTCTGCGCGGATTACTTTACTGGATATATCTTAATCTTTGCAAAGGTATAACCAACTTACGCAGCTTACCGTTGCTCTCAGTTGTTGTGTTCCTGACATCATAAAGCCAAGAAACATGTGGATATCCGTTTGTTCGTTTCAATATGCCAATTTCACCATGTTCTCGTTTTTAGGGGTAGCGATATTCGTAATGCAATCACTGTTCCCACAGGTCCTGGGTAACAGCCGCTGCCCCAACGTCCATAGAGACAACAAGTGTTTTGGCGATGAGAGATGGACTGTGGAGCGCTGAAAAAATGCATCTGTTTTCTTCCTGCAGTTGCGGACCGCTGTCGTTTGCAGTGCGTTAAGTCCATCGTCGAAGATTGAATGCAAGACCTTTTTTAGCAGAGATTTGGTTTCAACTCGAGGTGCACCCATAGGCAAATTATGGCTTTTCTATGACAGCTTTCTTTCAAATTGGAAGAGGAAGTTTATTTAGCAAGTGTGATAATGTTGTATGCTTTAGTCTCGACAGTATACGAAATCAACAAGAGCAGATGACTGAGCAAATGACCGCCATCGAAGCGCGCATAAAGGAAAGCGAAAAATCGCACAGCGAACTCACTCCTAAATTATCCGCATTGCACACGTAAGTTGCTGCAAATATGTTGAATGTAGAAAAGTGCTTGGGGATAGAATTTGGCACAGGATTTTTGCCTCATTCACTGGAGTGTTCCAACTTTGTAGTTCAACGGTTGCATTGACTCCTAAAATTGTATCAAATTTAGTCACTTCACATTGTTTTTCAATTCTTTGCTGTATTTGGATAAATTTAGAGAGCTTAATCGATGCCAGTTCCGGTTGTGTCAACTGAACGTACCACAATCAGTTGTCGACAAAGAGATTCAAGAGGTTTCATTCCTTACCGACGCTGAGCCGGAACCTCTTTCGCGCATTCTGATGCAATTCCACATCCGATGGCAACCTGACCGCTTCCTTTCTGTCGATTGCAGTAAGGTTTGCATTTCCATCACTCTATGATAGCGTGTTTTAGATGTAGTCTGCTGATTCGCCGTTTAACTTTTAACAGTTCGTAAGGCTGCAACGCTGATGCGTTGTGCACATGAGTAGGTTTAATGATGGTTCTTTCGTCGAATCCTTGAAGTTCTTTTCAGAGTTGAAGTCTTTTTTACCGTGAACTGAATGTTCATTTGATCGTCTTTAGTAGAAGATCACCGCAAGGAAAATGATGGCTTTCTCATAACGGCTTTTTAAGCCTTAACTGAAGGCGGGGGATGAGGCAGTTGATGTTTTTCTAAAGTAAATTTCATAGATCAAGAATCATTCAACGAAGGGCCAGAAACTCCTAGAAGTTTGAGTCGTTTATTTGCATGTTCTCGTCGAGGTTGGAGAGTTTTTTCATTTCGTCTTCAAATGTGAGTGGTGGTTTCCTATATATTTAAATAAACAAGTACCATCAATGTAGATGGTGATGTTTTACTTTGCAGTGGGCGATGTTTTCCAGGGGAAGAGTGATATTTGTATAGCGCATTCATGTTGTCTTATTGTTAGATTAAAAAAGTTGTGAAGACGATAATGGGTCCATCATATCATTCGTTTGGGATTCGGAGATTTATTTCGCTGCATTTCTGTTAAGGAAATATTATGGGTGCCAAACAATATATGTGGTACTCGACCACATTCCCCTTTCCTCCATTTCTTTTTTGTAACGACTGACCTAAATTTCTTTTATTGTGCATATTCAAGTAGGTGCTTCTTTGAGAAATCTGTAGCAGTAGCGAGGTAGAAGTGCCAAAGGAGCGAGCAGAAGCAACTTGAAGCCTGGTCTTTTGTTCTGCAGACGCTCATTCGCTATGCTACAGCCTCATCCTTCAACTCTCTTATTTGCACTCTTTCTTGAATAGCAAACAATATCCGGAATGTGAGTGTATCCGGACATCAAGAAATCGAGCCTCCTATAGTGTCCACACTTCCGTACTTTTTCGCCTGTATGTCGCACATAGAAACGATGCCTCCAAACCTGTGCAAGCTACACCTAAAATGCGACTATGGCCTAAAAGTTGTTTTTCTCAGGAAAACGGCATGAAAATAGTTCGCGCACTGATGGATTGCAATCCGAACAACTCCGACGGTATCTTCGTGATTCGACCAAGCAGTTCACAGGCCAATCATTACGCTCTCACCATATCCAACGACAACCACATCTATAATTGTCTTATTGAGCATAGGTTCGTTCATTGTTTACACGTCTCTCATATCGCTTCAATTCTTGCTTTATCGATCTTGATTTTTGAATGTTTTTTTGCACAGCAAAAACAAATTACGGCGCCTCTGTTTCGTCCATCTCTTTGATCGAACATTTTTTTCACCCTCAAAATCTGTTGTATCGACTGATGGAAATTTTATAGAGTATGCAACCAGGCTCACTATGGGCTTGGATTTCAGCAATCACTCTCACCCCCTTTCAATTCTGCTGGCTTTTGGGTTTATAATTCGTCAGAGACCGAAGCCTTTTGCAGAACGATTTCAATAAATCACTACTAGTATGCCCTGAAAGTTTCCCTTTTGCCATCGAATCTCGTCCCCAAGAATCGGTTTCGTAGATTCTGACTTCTCGGACTCAGCACCCATATTTTTGACTTCTGTTCGAAAAAAAAAAATTCGTTCGATTATCGCTGGTCTTGGAAGTAGTCTCAGAAGTATCTTCGGAGATGCTTTCGTTCACGGAATCACTGAGATAGCACACCCACTTTTAGATCCTTGCCAAGGGTTTAAAAACGTCACAACTTTTGTTTTGTTGTGCCAGTGTTCATGAACTTCGTACCATAAGCTAAGCGTGAACTGTTGTTGATGAGAGCATGGAACGCTTCATTGGAACATTGCAAAAATTGGCGAAACTTCCTTTCACCATAGTAGTTGACGTGGCACAACAGTTCTCGCTATTTCTTTTCCCTATGTAGAAATGTTTTTGTTTAAGATGTTATAGTCTATGCCCATGAAAATGAAGTTACAATGCCCAGTGATATCGAACATTTCAATGTAAACTTTAATGATACCTCTTTAATTCCTTCAAGTTCTAACTCCTAAATTTTCGCTGTTGAACACACTCTTCACCCTCTATTCCCTCTCTTCTCGAAATTCTAGCCAATCGTGCTTATAAAATCGCTGAAGTTCTTGTCGTTTTATTACCTCTGCTCTCCGAAATTTATTATTGCAAGAGAAAGTCTCGATATTGGATATAGATTTTAAATGAGTAGCTACAAAAGAAAATTTTGATAAAATATTTTTTGTCTCCTATTTCGACGATTTTAATATTATACGATTGACTCGGTGAGTTGATCACAAATATGTGCAGCAGATTGTCTTTCTTGTGAAATTCAGGAAATAGGGACCGCTAGATGGAGTAGTTCCCTTTATAAATGTGACGAATTATTATATTGGGGGCTGTGCTTCTGCAGTAGATAAGATAGAAAAACAGCAGTTTGCTTTATTGAATCCGACTTTAGATGCTCTATTCTTTCGCCTGCTGTTATCCAGAAGCCTCGAAGGCACGAGGCTGTTTTATGCGGTTAGCTGCATGAAATGATAAGGCAGGGTGTACTGTAGGATGTCGGCAGAGGAAACCATTAATTAGGCTTGCTAGGACACGGGGGCGAAATTTTAAAACAAACATACGCTGTCAAAAATAAACTTAATCTCCTAGAAAAGTCACGATTTCTTTACAAAAAGCGGTCCGCTGCGTATTGTATAATTTTTGCTCAAAAAAAGCACAGGACTAAAAATTAGACCATAGAGGGTTTACAGGGGTGGGGAACCGTAGTGAGGAACCTCTGCTGACCAGATTTCTTTGCTTTTCTTCGGAAATATGGGATCTCATGAAAAAATTCAGTGTGCACATGTGAGGATGAGGATATCCGTTCCTCTCATTATTGTTTCAAGCTCTAATACTTGCCCGAAATCCATTTGGTATCGGAATGCAAGGAGATTGTCTTTGTTCATTTCAGGGACGTGAAACATCCAGAATCTTGCGGATACGCTTTTCGTAATACAAAACTTTTCTTTCCGACGCTGGTGGATTTTGTACGCTATTACAGTCATTGCTCTATGAAGGAACATAATTCGCAGCTTGATACAAGGCTTAAAATGCCCGCTTTCAAAGGTACACTTTAGCAGGTTTCTTATCCAACCTGAGCAACGTAGCTTTTCTCGACCTCCAAAATGATTCATCATAATGAATGCGAAATTTTGGCTGCTGGAAGCAAGCATCTCATTGTTTGAAAGAGCAGTGTTTCGTTCTTCGATGGGAAATAAAGATGCTTTTTGCAGGAGTTTGCACTAGCGAGCAATTCCACGAAGTTTGCGGCAAACGATAAATCCCCAATAGAAAGGGCCATAAGCGTTAGGTATGAGTGCTTGAGTAACGACATGACAAATTTGCTGTTTAGGCGTGAATCCACCCACGTTCTGCTTTATGCTTTGAAACGTACCGAGTACATGTTGTCTTCGTGTTTTGTTGTGTTCTAAATGGTGTACATGTCCTTAGGGCAGTATGTGTGGTCAGTGACCACATCGTTTGTTATCATTAAATTTTCCGAAATTGAGGCGGACCGGAACATTCCCGGTTGTATCAGTTCCTCATGCTTTTCGCCATTCCAGTTTTGATTTGCTCATCTGTCTCACCCTAATTGAACGCCATGTTTTCCGGTTACACCTTTCCCGCTACTTTCTTGCGCTTCGCTTTAATTCGGTTCGAGCTCTCCAACTCTCGGTGATTTTCGGCTTATGTGTTTCATTCTGTTTCCGGTTCAGTCGTTCGCCTCTTTCTGTTTGTCCAAACTATGAATCACGTTGTTGGTATTGAGGTAAATTTCTCTAATTGTCTCCTCTTTCCTAGCTGCTGTTTATTTCTGCTAGTGGCAGGTGCAAGAAAGTTCGTGAAGGTGGTATAGCTCTTTCGTTCATAGCCTTTTCTCAGATCCGCTCCACATCTGTGAAAGACAACAGAAGACTGTTTCGTTTTAAGTTTTTTTGGCCGGATGTTCAGTTATAATATAAGGAATTATCCTCACAACTGATTGAACGTGACAAAGCACTGGTTTTTCAGACAAATTGCTCAATATTTTGTCGTTAGGGCTGCGGGAGGGAGAGGGAAGGGGTCTTGGATGTTAAGGGAAAATTCTCTCTTCCATTTCATTCTTTGACTGCTTTTAGCGCTGTTGTCTTCCTTCACCCTGTTTTCGTCTCATATCTTTCGTTATCTTTTCCCCTTTTCACCCTGTACATTTGACGCGGTATTTTTAAATTCTTGGACCTTCACTATAATGTCTCCCATCGTCTCGGACAGTTTTTAGCCTAGATGTGGATATATTTTTTTATTAATCTTCTGCAACAAAGCAAACCTTTGGTGGGGGAGGGGTGTTTGTTGTAGTATGCTTGTTTGGGTTTGGAGAAGAATGTTTCGAATATTCCGTTAGAGTAAGATGATGGTCAAAAAATTTTTTTTATGGGCTATAAAAGTAACTCGTTCACAACGTCATGAGCAGAGATACGTAAATTGCAAGTGAGGATTAATATGGAGCTTAGTTAAAGGAAAAAGAATTCTAGTTTAGAAAGTTGCCTTTTATGCTCTAAACTGTTCTGTGTTATTTGCGATTTGTTGTATACCTTGCACGTTTTGTGTCATACAGTTTTCGCTTCACTGAAGACAAACAAGAAAATGGCCGCTATAATTTGGGGTAAAGCTTGGTGCCTTCATTATTAAGGGAGCCAATAAGCCCTTTAGCGTTCAGGCCAACGCTATCAGATCAATGCACATCCATGTTTAATTCCGCTTTGTCACTAAGATCGGTGATAGGAAGGTTGCGCCGGGTCACCGAAGCATCACGCTAAAAAAACCGCTGATGAACTGTTTTACATGTAAATGTAAATCGTTGATGCCGATTTCTTATTGTCACTCGTGCTGTCTGCGTTTCATTTGTTGACAATCACCATGGGTGGTCTTGGAAATGAGGATAGAAGTTTGACAGATTTGTTTTTAAGAATGAATGCATGAGTAAGGAATTGGACGCCGTTTTTACGGTCTTTTAATGTTGCTTTCAACTTGAGATGAGAAGAATGATCGAAAGTTCGTTGAGGATTGACGTAATGAAGATATCAGTTACAACATATCATTGCAGCTCATCCCACCACCAATTCAGAGGGATTAAAGCTTCAGACATGTATCCACCGGAAGTCGGTGTAACATAATTAAGGAGAAATAGGTGGTCGTTTATAAGAAGTAAAAAGGATGGTGCAATATTTCGCAGAAACAGTCTCTTCTCTTCCATCGTTCGGCAGCCTTCATAAGTTTGTAGTTTTATTGTGAACGGAATAGTGTTGTTGTCATTTGGTTGCTGTCAACACTGCACCAAAGAGAGTTATTGGCAGAAAATATAACGCAGCCGGTGAAGAAAACCATTTTATTGGAAACGAGGTGCGGTTTCTTCAAATTTTTCTTTCTTTTTGAATCTCACTTGTGAAGTGTTTGCTTGAATACGTGATAAGCGAAGCGGCGAATTTACCGCAGTGATTTGTTTTGATTTGCTTGTGAAATTTTCTCTATGTGTTTGATATCACTCAATAGAGGAAATAAAAAACTACGAAAAGGGCAGCCGAGGCAGCTGTGTCGATGGACATTCAAGTTTAATGTTGCGACACGATATGAGCCTTATCATTCACATCATAGTGCATCCGAGCGCACATCTCTATCCACTTCGTAGCCTATCACTGACCACATAAGACGGGTTCCACTGCATGAACTTCACCTAACGTTGTTTGACCTTGCTGCTCCAGCTTCAGCTACTGCGCTAGCTTCTGCTGATACTACGTTTGAGATTCAGCTGCTGAGACTTCAGTTGGAATTCGCTTTTTCGTATTTGATTTAGTGCCTTCTGTCGTTCTCAAGTTTTAAACTTCATATAGTTCGGGGACAAAACCTCAATCGTAAACGAGTTTTATCCAAGCAATTACGTGTGAGTGATTTGCTTGTTTTTCACTAGGCATGAGAGGCAACGGTAATGGCGTAAGGCGTCTCACTAGATCTCAAGTGCAATACGCTATACGGATTACGAGATAAGCGTCATTGATAAGGGAAGGCTGTTCATTTCCCGCTGAGTGAACTAGCTGACCTTATGCCTTAAGCATCATGAATGTAACCTACTAAATGTGCCTGAATCGGTTGTGCCTGAGTCTACCTGAAATATACTTGAATCATTAACTACTAAAATCAGTTGAATGCATCCTACATTATGCTATAGTGGTCATCGCTGTCAATTCCATAAGCAAGCATAACACATCTGAGGGGATTACATGGGAAATGGCTTATTTGCTGATGCGTTCTCAAACCCATCATTGCTTTGTGTATTGCAAAAAAAAAAGGAAAAAACAAACTCATCGGCAGCACCAATGAATCATGTAAAAAGCACCTAACGAGCGATTAGGGTGTAAAACGTAGTTAGCACTCCCAGTCCATCCTCTAGGTAAAGGAAAGGGAATGCAAGTCGCAACTATCAAAATATTTAGTGTTACGCTAAAATTTTACGAGTTTCATGATCCGAGAAGAAAATTTTTCTTCATGAAATGAGTGGGAGCACAACGTTGAAATTTTTCTTTTTCCTTTTCCCACATTATTCGCTGTGATGTCTATTTTATTCAAAACTTCCTTTTCAGAGTTTTCAACAACACATCTATGTTTTGCATATTATTTATCGCCGTTCGACACAATAATCACTGCACAGTAACGGTATGGTTGTACCTTCCGAGAACATCAAAATTCAATAAATCCGAGGGGGAAGTAGGTACAAGCCTTCAAGAAATTTCCCTCGATCTACGCACAACTTAAAAACACTCGTAAACTTGCGTGAGATGATCAACTATAGGGGAACGCTGCTTCGGCCATCAAAATATGATGAAAATAATGTGTCCAGTTTCGTGATTTTTTGATAGTATGGAAATTCATGCAAGTTGACTGCGTGGTTAAGATAAATGCATGGCATCTGTATCGCTGGTATAATCTTCGCGCCTTCTGCAACTGTTCCGTGCTTTTCAAAAACTCGTGCAGATGATTGGATTTCACAGGATTTCTTCGCCATTTTCTAGAGATTTGCTCCTTGCCGTACCTTGGACAATACTATGATTCCTTTTTTGGGCGGGTGATTCAGAGGGAAGGGAGTAAGTTGCTTGTCTCATTTTTTTTTTTTCATAAGGACATTGGAGCGGGTAGCTGAATGATGATGACGATGTTCGTCACATCGAGAGCAGTGGCCGTTAATTATGAGGCAAAAACAAATGATTCGCGCACATCGACGCTAATGGAGTTGCCCTCGTCGAGCTTAAATTTAATTTACGCCGTCGTATTCGCCGAGGGTCACTTCATTGTTTGTTGCTATTTGTATGCTACCCATTTACGTCGCTTTCGGAACCATAGTAACACCCAGATGCCGAATCTGAGTGTTTCCTTATAGCTAGAGCTTCCTCCATGCATCGAATTAGTGTGTTTCGTCACTAGTCTAGAAGGATTTTATGCATTCTCATTCAATGGAAGCTAATTCCAATGCTTAAGTGTAGTCACCAATTGGAGCTGTTTTGCTGGATATTCGGTTCATAAATTAGGTCTTCTGAGGTCTATGCTTGCAGACATCGTAAATTCCAAGGTAGCAGTTCCTAAACGCCACAAATTTGCAAACAGCACAGCCGACAGTGAAAAGTTCCATTTGTCAATCGGATATTACCAGTTGAGTTGAAACCCATCATTGAAACCACCAATTAACACATAGGAACCACCTAAGCCACCTAACACTTGCCAACATTCATCTTGCGTTGCTGTATTATCGTGACTGACGAGATCACAACAGCTATGGCAAAGTTTAGCAGGACACCATTCATTTGCATCTTTAGACATCTAGGCGTTAACTTGAGAGTTCAGGAAATTCCTTTTCCTAAGTCGCAAACTACTGTGTAACTTCGGTTGTGGGAGCTTATCTGCTGCTTTGCGCATCCATATTTAGGAATCAAAGATCAGAGATGTTAAAAACTGAAGTTCGCAGTCCAGCAGAACTGTGGGATTTGATGCAGAATGGATATTACTATCTCAGCCTCATGAATAACGCGGTGAACATGAAAACACTCTTATTTGTACTCAAGTTCAAACCCCCTATTATGCCTTTTTATTCTCAATGCTTTATATACTTATTGAAGTCTCATACAGTAACGTTCAAATCTCACTTTGAAAATACAGTTTATTTCGAACGCTACAGCAATCTAGGTACCTCGTGGTTTATGTAACCGGCCGAAATTGCGATCCGAACGTTTTGCAACATCCTTACTTTTAAATTATTGTTGTTGACAGTTGGAAATTTGAACAACTGATACCCAATAAGAATTTCCATTGATACAGCAAGTGAAACGTTATAGCTTCTTTGAAAAACCTTGAAGTCTAGAAGATTGTCCCACTGAGTCTAGACACTGCTACTTTAAAATACGTGATGTACATTTTGACAAGTCTGCCTTCATGTCGACAAAGGAAGTATCATCTAGAAATTTATGCGCAACAAAGAAATAAAGCGAGCACATTTTTACGTCTAAATGAGCACCTCATGTTGAGTGCTTATCAAAAGGCGTTCATTGGTGTGCTTCCTTGCGATCAACCTTTGTGGCTTCCGATCAGCGAGTAACATAGGCGTTTGCTTACATTCATCGCCATGCTTCTCGTAGTGCAAAGATTTCGCCTTACGAACATATTTTAGAAGTGTCGTACGGAATGCAGCCGAAAATGTGACATAAATGACGAAATTAAATGACGAATTGAATACGACTAGTAAATTCGATGCATCGACCACATAGTTGATCTGTGGACCAAGATATTCGGCAAGTTTTGCTTCGAATATATTCAGCAGCAGTGCTGCCACATTACAGGCAATAAATAAAAGCACCACGAGTACCTGAAATGGAACGCCAACAGAAAGATGCAGCTAAAAGTGAATATCGCTACTTCAGCAACATCATTTGGTGGGATATTGGTGTACTTTCATCACCTTTAAACTATCGTTACCGGGGACGTTGAAGTGTTTTAAACTATGAACCGTTATATATACATATCTTGGTAATCTGTGAATTAATTCATCTTGTCAGCATTCATTTAATGATAAAGTTTAGTAGGAACTTTTGAACAGCCAAAAGACTAAAACGTAAAAAAAGACCCTCTCCCTTATCATCCAGAAGTGAGGAAATGAGAGGGCTGATGCAGTGTTGTATAGGCTTCCGAACACAGCAACCGATCACTGCTGTTTTCCTTTCAAGTTACTTTTCGAAAATTTTAACAAACAAGGGCTTCAACAATAAAAGCGATTCACTCTTTGCCTAATAAATTCATATTTCCATAAAGTGAAAGTTGTTCCGTTCTTAGCTAACGGGAAGCAAAATAGTGCTTTCAATAGCTATCTACAGCTGCAGTGATGTTTCGCTGTGAAATAAGTTATCGCTTTGCTTTGTTGCATCTCGTACGTCTTTTTAGCATTCCTACAATAGCCAATAAAACTTATTCATGTGTGTTATAGTTATAGTTTTTCGAAAATCTTCACGTAATATATCATAGTTTCTGATTTAAATCAACGTTTAATTAACTAGAGCCATTCCTGTTATCGACTCCTCTTTATCAACTATCACTTCCATTTAATTAATTTTCTCCAATCGAAGAAACATCCCATAAGAGTGATTGCTAAAAGGCAAGCGATTGTAGTATTAGAAACTATCACTAATGTTTTAGGGTACTAACTGTAGCAATTATTAGTAATAATGGGAGTAATAATAGAGCATTAAGAATTGTGCCTATGGCCAACGAGAGGATTTCGATTTAACTGCAGTTCACCCGGTTTAGTGGCTAATCTAATAAACCGATGATTGCAAAAAATATTTTCGAGAATTGAGGTCGAGCTTCCGTTAATAGTTTTTTTCTAACGTTCTCATTACTATCTCATAATTACTGCTATAATTGGAAAGAATACTGTGATGAGATGCATTCGCTTTATGTAATTTAACCGTTGCACTCTTTCCAACCGCTTAGTTATTTATGCTCCGACAGATTTATTACATCGAATCCTGGTCATCGCCGTAAAAGTTATGATACTCCAGATACTAACTGCATACTTAAATGGAGACGGTATATTAAGTTTACGAGTGGTTATTAATTTTTGATATTTAAAAAGAAACAAAAGCTTTTGTTGTAACTTGCTTCTCTTCCGCTGTGAACAGATAGGTCACAAACGAGGAACATGATATTGCAGCGTGGTACTTGGGAAGAGAAGGTTTATGGGAAGAGGATTTGGTAAGATTCAAACTGGATTTTGCTCGGTATTGGGTGAACTTAGTAGACTATGTTGTGTGGAGCCGAAAGGATGGTAAAGCGATTCTCTTACCAACACTATGCTGCAGTAATAAGTCGAAATAAAAAGCATTTTAAATGTTTACCAATGCGATCGTATCGCTTGAGCTGCTTTCGCTTTCCGTATTTGAGAATACCGATGCTCCAATGATGCAAAGATTAAGTACGACGAGTACGACGAGAGGACCGATAGCAAGAAAAAGCGAATACATGTATTTATAATAAATGAGCATATACCTGAAAAAGAATCATATACCCGTAGAATGGTGTATTCTACGAACGCTAGTTGGTTTCATGATGATCGCAGACATTCACTTACTAGGTTTTTGATCGCTATCAACAGCGAAACGAACTCTCATAAGCACACGTGGAATTAGAGCCTAGAAAACGCTGAATTCCAACAAATTCGAGAAGGAAAGCAAAGCCCTTCGAGACTATGATTTTTGCAGGAATGCATCGAATATAGCCCATCTCTGAGAAAAAGAAACGGAAGAGCATGTGATCTGGCAAATGGCGTGCTTTTATTATCCCGACTACCCCAGCAACCAATGTTGTTCCTAAGTGAATCAGTCACTCGTGGGTATTTCCGTTCCGACGGATCGAAAAGTCTGGTTCACCTAGCCGCAAAATTCATGCAAACTTTTGGCGTCTTTGAAGTGTTCCTTTGGAAGTTAATAGATCGACTTCAAGGTTGGCAAAGAGGTTATCCTATAGTGGGACTAATTTCACCAATTTTTATGACTTGAGCTAAGCAGCAGATGTACGTCCACACAGGCATATCAGGCATAACTAGCAAAAGAGCATAGAAATGGTTCGTGTTTATTTACGCTTATATCGACGAATGGGCGGAAGGCACGATGCTATGCCAACAACTCAGGCCATTGAGAAACTTTTCTTATTTTTCATTCTCTTCAAGTTCGTAAACATTTTTGAGTTGTGATCCACATGCACCACAGGGAACACATATACAAAAAATCACTGATGCGTTGTCCACACGCAAAAGAATAGTCGAATCGGTCGCGATATGTAGTATTACGATTGGATACGGTGATAAACTTACGTTGGCAAAAATCGGAATGGATCAGGGCACACTTCAAGTGAGCGACTTTTGAACGTGACGTGCCAACATTCGAGTACAACTGCCTCGAAACAGTGTGGAACGTTATAGACCACACCGAACATGACGACGAACAATACGGCGCACTTCACAAAAATCCTTCTGGACACAAACGAACGACATTTTTCCGGAAGACATACCTGCAATTAACTTCACTTCTACAACAACTAACTCATTCTATCCTTCCATTCGTGTTATAATGTATCTGATGATCGATCGATTCGTTGGCTATGTTGCAGATCAGAGTTTGAAGCGTAGCGGATAACATCGTAATCAGCTTATTAAGTACAACCAAGGTGAAAAAATGCCTTGCTGTTGCACGTTACCTGTGCAACAGCAACGCTGGTGATTTCGAGTGTAAATGTAAATGGTATATAATCTTCAAGAGGGAGTCTTTAGATACAAAGATTTTCTTTGTGCTAGTCCCTTTTACCACTGCTGCAAAAAATTTTACAGCACGAGGCTGTAAAAATGCTCTAACTTCCAGCTTTATATTTTTGAGTTTTTGATGACTTGTGAATGCCATTTATGAGGCACCGTTTGCCTCACGTAAGTGTTTAATCTCATAAGCATAAAACCGATTATGAGTTTGGAGTGCGTGTACTTCCTTAGAATTTAAGAGCCCTGAGTTTCCTGTGCTCGCTAAGAACCTTCGCTCTTATTTCGACTTCTTCTACAAAGGCTTTTGCTTGTTTCATAATTCCATATCCAGGCAAGCGAATCGACATGCTGCATGTAGTAGGGAAAAGAATAAGAGGTAAGGCACAGAAACAGGTAAAGCGAAACTTTTGTAAAGAGTTTGGATCCATCCACTTTCCGGTCACCCAGCACTTGAAGTAGTTCTTGAAGGTTTTTTTTTCCACCGAACATTTCAATAACAACGAAAGAGGCAACTGGAGTTCACATATACGACATTAGGCCCTCCGTTCATCCCACCTGCTAACTCACTTTGTTTTGCTTTGCCAAGGAGGCATAACGAATATACAGTCAACTGAAAACGCATTCTGTGTGCAGATCTATTTATTTCGGCCCCTATGAAGCGAGCGTTCTGCTGAGATGCGCGTATAATTTTACAACTCATTGCGATGCTCTCAAAAGGTGTGACAACAATATTTCCGGACTAGCGTAGCCCAAATTACGCCATACGACAGATACGGCAGCTAAGTAGCAAAATGTTCACGCCGGATGTTTGAATGAGCGACTCCGAATTGAGGCTAGTGAACTTCTCCTATAATAATAACAATGGTATCGTTGCGAATAACGAGTATATCTTCGCCTAGTTAAACGACCTACTCGATTTCCATTGCATGAAGCTTCACTTTTTGAAGTACGCAGCGATCTCGTTAGCTCTGCTGAAGTAACGCCAACTTAAAATCCGAATATTCAGGAAGATGTGTTTAATGAGCTGTTGATTGAAATGGCGTGGTGGAATCGCATCAGCGTCCAACGTTTAAAGGCGCTCTGAGAAGCTTTAATTTCTTATCAAAATGCTCATCTAATAGTTGTTTATATGAGATCGACATTCCTGATGAGGCAATCAAATCTAAGAGATTTTTGAATATTGTACTCGGTCGATAAATTAGACCCCTCATGTACCACTTTTTTATACAGTGTTGCTTAGAAACTTTTCTGCATAAAAGATCCGGAAGCTTTTCTAGACCGAATTCACGAAATCTGCATAATCCGCTTCTCTTCTTTTCTTCTTTCTGTTGTGCTTTGTTTTATTAACATCACTAGTCGGCGGAAGAAAACACGCTTTCAGTGCTCATCATATTAGAGGCACTTTAAAGTTCAAAAAATCCCATGACATTACTTTAAAAATAGAGTGTGATAAATCGTATTTCATAGCAATAGATTGTTGCTCAAAAGAGTGAAAGAAAATTGCTCGTTACAAAAAACTCGGCTGCAATTGACCGTCTCAGTTTTGAGGGTGTTTTTCTTTAATAAATTGAAAAAAAAAAAATTGCATTTCTCGAATTCACTCTATCAATAGCGAATAGTTTCGAGAAACAAAAATTTTCTTCGCATAAAAATTGTTGAAATTTCAGCAACCTAGGCGGCAAAAACAAAAAAAAAAACATGATGAAGACTCACTATTCACTACGGTTAATTTATACAAAAATTAATTCAAAAATTCGTTATTATTGTAGTGATTATTACTCCAGGAAAATGCACTCTTCCAATTGCAATGTTACGTTGCAATTAGGTTGCATTATCCAAACACGCCTACTTATTCAATCTTTGTATAGTTTATTGTTACGCTTACGTAAAGGTGTACTCAAGCATTGAGCAATCTCATTTTACTACAAGATACCATGCCATTTGTAATCGTAAAAGCAGCTGATGTTGATATTACATAAATGATCACTTGGTTCGACAACATTTTAAATCAAGTTTCTTTTTTATTCCATACAGTGATATATCACCTATGCAATCATCTGAAGTACTGATGCTTATATCCACGCGCTTAGTCCATCGATGACAAAACTTTCATCAGTGGCATTTTCAAGCAAAAAGTAGCACATATACGTGAACGTGGAAAGACTTACGTGACAACGCATTTCAACAAACAAACTCCTCCACATATATTAGGATAGCTCAAGCGCATATTGGATTTAAGTATAAGTTATAAATTATTATTCTTCAAAGAGTGCGTCTCAAAAATACGGTACAGGTTAATTAGCCAAAACAATGTGAACAATCATCACCTGCACAAAACAATCGGCACCGGCAACCAAAGTGAAGTAAACGGAGCATGTTTGTGCAGTCATACCCGCCGGATAAACGAGTGGTGAAAGTGCGCCAAATAGCACTGATAAATGCAACGAATAACGACGAATACTGTCGACGCAGAAGAGAAAAATCGCAGTGCATATAACGGCACTATCGCTACATCCGAGCGCACACAAATAAAGATTCGTCGAGGAGCGCATCTCTGAATTGTTTAATGAAAAAAAAAATTTAATTCTGTTCAAAAACTCTTCAGCCTCCACTTATGAGGTCAAAAAAGGAGGAAAATACACCCCAATAATCCGTCCTCTACCCAGTTCGAACCCCTCTCACCCAATGAAGATAATCCCATCGGTGTGCTAAGACAATTGCTTCTCGCGAAAGTGGCACTCAAACATCATAAAATTCGATAATCAATTCAGTGCTATGAAGATGTTTTTATTAGTAGCACAACGCGCAGTAAGCATGCGGCTGTTTTCATTGCGCATATAGCACACGATGTGCTTAGTAGCCTAATGCAGCTTATTTCATTTACCTGCTGCTTCCTATCAGAAAAAGATTCGGAGTGATTGGAGCTTTTCACGATTGGTTTATGATTATCTAGAAGATTCACCTGATTAATCACTTCGTATATGCAACTTAAATTCTCTTTTTTTTTCTACTTCTTCAGCTGATTGTCTTATATACCTCTTGATGTCATTCGCTGTCACTCTTTTTTTTCGTTATTTCCTTCTCACTACACAAATTGCTGCGTTATTTTTATCAAAACTTGCGTATATCTCACTAGCAGCAAAATTTGACATCGAATGTTCTTCTGTAAAATGCATTGCGCTGTCAAGTGGGACCATCAATGTCAAAAAGGTTTTGGACGTTTAAAAAGTTCTATTTTTCTTGAGCATAAAAAATCGCTGCAATTAAGTGAGTGAAAACAGGCGACCAACGAAACAAATATTCACAATATATCTGCAAAGGTATTCGTATTTTGCAATTGCATTTTGCATTGCTTAACAATGTCTTACATTATATTTCGCGTAGTTTGTTTTGCATTCATTTAAGAGAAGAGCTTCATTTGCCGTTAATCTCTCATTGAAAAGCCCTCATACGCTGGTTTGGTGTTGTGGCGCTCAATTTTATGGATCGTTAGAAATATAACGTTCTGCAGATGCCACTGCAGCGCACAAGCTAATAAACAAATCACTTGATTTGTGTAAACATATATTTTTGCCTCTCAGGTGGATGCACATTTTTTTATGCGTGTAACGGTTATGACTTACTCGGATGCACCGATAGATTACTATGTAGGGGAATAAGGGATGAGGGAAGAAAGAAGCAAACGGAAGTCCATATGCTATGCACGGTGCCTTCTTTAGAAAAATGCGCTTTTCTAAGGAAATGCGACTCGAATGATCACGTAAAATTTTCGATATTAGTAGATGCTTTTACATTCCCTACTATAATACAAATCGAAAAGCGAGCATAAAATGCTCTATGAGAGCTTATTAAAATAGAAATGGACTATGGACGTTTATAAATCTTAATGAAGCAATCATTTGAAGAATTAAGTTCCACATTCCTCGAAAACTAACAAAGAATGTGTTACAATAACACATTTCTTTGTTATGCTTAACTCTGGCTATGAATGTTGATCTTTCCTTTGTAAGATATCGTTTTTATATAAATATTAACTCACTTTCTCATTGCACAATTGCAACTTTTTCCATAGAATTTGTGTTCCTATTTGCGCCCCTCTCCGAGTAAATAAACAAGTAGAAGGCAGCTACACGAATACAGTTCTACAGTAAAATCGCCCTTATCTGGAAGGATAACACAGGTTCAGGACGTATTGCGTCCTTTTCAGCGTATTTCTTTAGAATTTTATTTGCGGACGCTTTATCACGTTTCAGCAAGCAAAGTTATTTCAGTTATGTCGGGGACACGTTTTCAGAGAGCATAAAAATGTTTGAAAAATTAAAAGACATATTTTTGCAAAAATTTTGCGTTTCTAAATTGAAAACAATTCATTTCTCAATCAATCACTCATCACTGCCACTCTCAAATATGACAAAAATCGATGCATTGGGTCTTTTTAGCCGAATAATGGATGATGAAACTTTTCAAATAGTCATTGTTTCTGGAATAGAATCATTAAGGCTATATCTCTTTGGAAGGTCATTGCTTACTCCACTTCTTTTTATGTTTACCGATTATGTGAAAACCCATTCGAAACTAGACGAACATCAATTTCCTCTACGGGATAACATTCGCTCTCGCTTCTCATAAACTGTGAAACCAAAATATGCATATGCATATCTCATTGACAGAATTCGATCATTCATTTACCATCATAAGAACCTCTCATCTGTGAGGGGAAGGGGCGGGGGGGTGGGGATCTTTTGTGAACACATAACTGCAGTCTTAGCAAATCGCTTCGTCTAATAAATAAGAAGCAGCTGTCAATAAGCAGGATAGTGTATCTTGTAATCCCTATGAAAGTATTGCCATTAGTAGAAGATGCCCTGCATCTAAACGGCTGTTCAAAGGGGCGTTCTCAGCTCATATTCTTTCGTGCTTAAGCGTGCTTAAAGTTTTCAAAAAAGAATTTTCCGTCGTAAAAGAGATGACATCGGAATATTTGTTTAATTTAAAAAACCGCGAAGCTAAGCTTTACAAACAGCTTTTCATCAGACCGATATCTTTTCATATGAGGAAAAAGAGAAGATTGCAGAAGTGATCCAAAGTATCGATTAACCGATCTATGACAATAGTTCCTTGCAGTGGAATTCGCATAAAAGATTCAAGGAATGGTATAAGGAATTTTTTAAAGAACTAATAAAAGTGAAATATTTCGAGAAGTGTTGTTGTTTGTTCGCATTGTTTGGAGATGAAAGTCAACTATTTGCATATCGATATGGAATGCTTTATGCAATATGCAATTTTCGACAAAGGTCGTTGCAATGCACGGAAGAGACGGCAGATCTCAGATGGGGTTGGCGTGTGAGCTCAACGGCAAATGCGGCATTGATCTCTTGGGAACAAAAAAGTGCTGCTTTCAAACACTACGCCCGTGACCGATGCATTTGTGGTCAACGCACAAATTGTCCAACAAAAATTCTTTTCATTCTTTGTAGAGATAGATGACTTTTGAGAGTCAATCCACTTGCCTATTTGCTAATTAAACGTTGACATTTCATGACATTGCATCTCTCTTATAGGCATATTCAGTGGCAAGTTGATTAAGCGACTTGAAATGAAGCCACAAAAAATGTTTCCATTATCAAGCTTTGCTTATTTGCTTATGTTGAAAAAACTGTCAGCAACCATTTCAGCCTATTCAGTTGTCAATAACTGATTTAGAGGTAATCTTAAGAAAAGAATTCAGGTCCATATAGTTAATTTGTTCGAACTTTTTCGTGCATAAAAGTATTCAAAAATGTGCCTCGTGTATTTGCTGAAACTCTCACGATATCAAACACTGCTGCCTTAAAGTTCATTTACATAATGTTTGGCAGAATGAACGCTCGTTGCGAGGTATTTAACGCCTACAACACCTATAGTGGACATTGAATCGTTACTGGCACAGCAATTGCCACTTACCATGTCGACTGTAGATGAAAGCACTTATGCCGTTTCCAATAAGGCCACAAAAACCGATAAGAGGAAGCATGAAACCGATAAGGAAAAGATTGAATATATTGTAGGTTGAATCCGAAGCGAACATTTGGCACATTCCGCAATGCGGAAGACAATTCGAGAAGTTGGGCCACGAGATGATGTGATAAGAGAAGAGCATTTGTACCTTAGCGAACGTCTCGTTCGAATGGGGGCACATTGCCGGCAATACCGGCTCGGCCACCTCATATTCGTCCATCACTCATCGGCCTGAAATACGATTCCGCTTTTACGCTATGCACCTAACAATTAAATCAATCATAAACGATTTCTTTTGTTTACTCTTAATGCAGATGTGAAGAGTGTGGCTACACCTCAACGTTCGATCTTAATCGTTGATATTTCAACGAAAATAGCAGTTCGTCGTTGTTCGACAGCAGGAAACAGCTTGTATAATTTTATCACCGACTTATCACCGTTCCGAAGCATCGCCGATTTTAGCGCTCAAGTTCGAGCTCTAAAACAGATGCGTTTCCTTAAACACTTATTCCAATATCCTCCCCTTCCCTCGTTTTCAGTTTTAACTTCTCCGGAGTCCTGGTGAATTGCTGACGTTGAAGAGGAATGCTTAGTTTTCGCCTCGAGTGCCAATGGAGAAGACATGTTTACGGTAAGGCTGATTACATATATTAAAGGAGTGCTTGACAAAAAAACCGGATACACTACATACCAATGATTGCATTTTTTTGCTCATCGTGAGATAAGAATAGCAGTGCATTGTGAGAGAGGATATTTTCTTGTTCTTCTTAAACGCACATCAACGCATGAAGCAATATAAAATTGACGCATAAATTGCGCATTTCAATGCGCTTTTTTACAATAGAAAATGTCAGCTATTAAAACGTATATGAAAATATTTGTGAGTGTACTGCTTTCGGGCAGCAAGTCAACAAAATTTGAGGGGAAAAATTGTGAAAACATTATTCGCTGATATGGACCGTCGTTTGATGAATGACATAAAGGTATTTAGATATGAAAACGAATTTGACAAATTAAATTGAGAAAATGAAAAACTTTATTCTAAGACAAGTAAGACAGAGGGAAAAAGTGAATTTATGCTTGAGGATTTGTGAAACCTGCCAATCCCACAGGTTGATACATCATCACGCACAATAGTCATACCAGGCTTCTTGACATCATTTCCCACTTGCATGTTTCTTATACGATATTCTAAAGAAGACGATCTGTACGCAACAATGAAAGAGGCAAATACGAAGGATGATTGATGGTGGAAAGGAAATTGGCAAAGGAACAATAAGAGAGTGGGCGAAAATTGCACTTCGATGGATGCGCTCGATCATGCAGAGATTGCTATGTGGCCGCAGGGTCAACTGCTCGTTGGCTATTGGCTCACACCATTCAGAGATGTGTTTTTGTCGATCTTTCAACAAAATCAGATCCGAGAAAAGGCAAAATCTCGATGACAGAAATGACAAGTAAGAGGCGCTCATTTAAGCAGATAGCTATCCTTCACAAAGGGCAAAGCACATGGCAAAAGAAATGATGGTTTTTGTTGCTTTCTATATTGTATATTCTAATGAATATTTTATGCATTACTTACATCTTAGATGCAACTTGGTAAATATGTATATGTATCTTTGGAAAGAATTTCCACTAACGCATAAATAGTAAAACATAACGTTATTTTAGAAATGTTGTTTTTTAATAATTTCCTCTCTCTCTTTTAAGAAAGTGAAACCAAATTCATGATTTCTTTCTTTTTTTTTTTTTGAAAATTCCTCACGTTCTAATAAAAGATAAAAATTAAAAGCGCACCAAAAACTCGCTAAAATCTTTCCGATTGTTGTCTTACTGGAATAAATAAGGCTGTAATGGATTATGCCATCCGGCTGTAATAACGCTGCAACTGATCGTGCCATCAGGCTTCGATAAACAGTCAAACCTGAGCAACTATGTCAATCGAACATTTTTCAACGGTATATTTCACTTTTGACAAAAGAAACTCGCCTTCTGAGAAAAGCAAAGAGAATAGCCTTTCGATATTGAGAAACCCGCAAAATATCAATAAATTTTCAAAACTCATTCTACTATTCTATTTCTTACGAAGAGAAAAATAATTCGCTATGGAAAATTTCCTGAAATTGTAAGTATTTAATGCTTATGCGTTCGTTGCCTCATTTCCAATCAGTAAGAAATTTTTCATATAAACTTCACTCGTATGAGTGCAATTTAATCTTTTGAAATAGATGGGGCAATTAAGTAGTAGTATTTGATGGATTTGACTAAAGAATAACCACAAACGAATCAAGTATCGAAATTAGAAAGTGCACAGCCAATGCAAATAACACAAAAAATCAGGAAAAAAGGCACAGTTGAAAGGCACACAGCACACTGTAAAAAAAAAAAAAAAACAAAAACAAAAAAACTGGCCATCCTCGATGCGATGTCCTCAATGCTAACGAACTGCTATAGATGCGGAAATAAAGTATCAGAAAACAAATAAGACATCAGTTCGAGAGTGAATGAAGTTTTAATAGGAAGGGCAGCAGCAGCAAATGGGAGGAGCTTTGTGAGGCTGTGCACTCAAAAATGGCGAAAGCTCCCATCGAATTGCTAGCTAGCTACCTAGAAGAATCTAGGCGGTGTATTGCTACGATACGCATAAACGAATAAACGAACGGATGCTGAAAAATTTGCAGTACAAATATAACACTCTCACTTAAAGTGAATTTATGATGAAATAGTCGCAAAGAAATAAGACCATAGCTAGCGAAATCGATTCTATGCCTAACAGAAAGAAAATATTACAGTACTCATGCTTTATTGCTCATGCTTAAATATTCCCTTTATTTGCGGCATGAAATCACAGCCCTGAGCTAATAGATGCGCCGGAAAACGAATTTAAAAGCTGACATATTTTTAAGTGAAAGTGTTATTGCGTTGACGACGGTGTGCATTATTTAATGAATTGTGTCCACTGTCCACTAAGCATTGTGCCTTTATTGATTTCTTTTTGACAACAACTTTTGTTTTGTGATCACCTTATCTTCGATAAATCATGTCTAATTATCGATGAATTTTTTAGTGAAAATTAATCAACTACTGCGACAGCGATGATAGAAATATGCAGTTGCACAAACAAAAAATAAACGATAAATAAACAGCGAGAATGATGATGTATATTTATACATGTATTTATTAATATATGGTGTCATATGCCCTAGTGAAAGTAAATATTACTGCGATACTTTAAAAAAAGCAAATTTTAGCTAACAGCATATTTAATAAATTAATAAATCTGTTTTAATTTGGAAAGTTAGTGCTCGCTAATGATACCTGAACGAGGAACTGTGCGTTAAAGAGAAAAAATAGACTTTATCTAGGTGTGGATTAATTTTAATAGATTAATGTTCTATGTGTAGACCAAGATGCAAATTAGAAGGAGAAATTTAATTAATAAATAATTAAAATAGCCTAGATTAGTTATTAAACCTGTTAATAAATATTGAAAAAATTAACCCCTAATACGAATATACACAAAAAAAAACTATAAAATACTATAAAATGTATAAAACGAAATCAATGCGTGAAACATGGCGTTGCTGCTCAACAGTTACAACTCCGCACAGAATAAGCGAATATAGATCGATTACACGCTTTCAGAATCGTTCGAGAGCTAAATGTCAATTGTTTTGTTTTTTTTTCATAAACGTGGATTCTGATTCGATTGAATAGAATCGACATTTGAAAGTAACAAAAAGCCGTTTCTCATCCACAGTGAAAGGATCGGATGTGAGTACTCCAATATTGTACCGTACCGTTTTTTAAAAATTAATTCCTACACTTTGGAAAGTAATTCAGATCATATAGCACTTACTTATAAAATTTTTCATGAAAAAAGTGTTTTACTTACATTTCATTTCTTTTTCATCTGCATATAAAGGGATATTCGAAAATCAAGCGCTAAATTATAAAAATGTAATGTACGAATAAAAATTATTTGAAGCATTCAACAAATAGAACTAGTACATGACTAAGTCGGTATATACCTGAGAGAATGTTTATGAAATAAAGAGGTCACAGCAATAAGCGACAAGCTAATAAGCACTTTCACATGATAGCGATCAGGAGAAGAAAACTTTTTTCGAGAATGGGAGTGAGCGAAACGTATCGAATTTCGACAAACAACACCCCAACAATGAAAATCCGATTATCCAGAATGCCTTCAAATTTAGCACTTTCTAGCACTAACCCAGACTTTTTCTCAATTGGCCTTTCTATGCCAATTTCATTTATAGCAACCACTCTCTAACAAGCATTTTCCCTTTGTAATTCCTGCAAAAGTATAGCTGAAGCAATGAATCAACATTGCTTCAGCTATACTACGATACTTAGACGTCGGATGGTTTCATGGGGATATGAATGGGATGAAAGGGAGAAGGGATTGCATTGCTATAATCAACTACTATTCCATCTTACCCTTTGAAACCACACTCCATGTCTTCCCATCCTCTGAAAATGCCCAAAGTGCAGACTATTTTTTTCATAAACAACGCTCGCTGCATTATATATATATATATATATATATATATATATATATATATATATATATATATATATATATATATATATATATATATATATATATATATATATATATATATATATATATATATATGAATGTTATGCATAGACGCTTGTAAACAACATAGTATATAAGTGTATGTCTGTATACTTGTATATTTGTGACATGTCTAAAAAACCGCTCGAAGACTTCGCCGTCCGTTGAAACGACAGTGAAATTTGTTCATTGATTTCGTAATTAAATAATTCCTCTCCATGTGAGAAAATGAATAAATCGGTGTTTGCGAATTGTGTCACAACAATTGAGTCTGCATGATAATAGCAACCATCCAACCTCTTTTTGAGGTCCAATTCACGTCAATCATGACAAAGAGGGCTGATTTGCAGCTAGCACGAACAAAGATGAACGCTCAGTTGCAAAAGAATTCGTATCTCGAAAGAGGCGTCGTGAGTGCATCAGTCCTCTTCACCCAAACACTCCAACATAGGATAGCAGCCGGCATATATTCGGCTTGCACTCTCACAGCATTTAGACTCGTATCGTCGGAACGATCCATTGGTGTAGACAATTGCTCTCCTTGAATATAGGAGTGATCATGAAAAGGCAAAACATTCATATCATAGGAAGGCATCAAGATGATCATTGCTGGATGAAGAGTAGTGTGCCTTGTCGAAGAAAATCTCAAAGTGTAAATCTTATATATGACTCCATTAAAGAGGTAAAGATGAATGGCAGAAGTCATCAACGGAAAAAAAGACAAACTGGACACTCGCAGTACCACTTTGAGCATTTGAACTGAACTGGATACTTATTTAATTATACATGAAACAAACATGTAAGACGTGAATAAACCAACGGGCAGATATGCTGGCTGGTTGGAAGAAAAGAACAAAGCAGAAATGAGGTGGATACAGTACCAGATAAAGAAGCAAACTTCAAAACACTAATTTAGGAACTGACCAATGATGATCATTGCGGTAACCCTAGCTGACGATTAAATGAAATTTCGTGCAACAATCCAGAATCAGACGACTTTCGGATATCCCTCAGAAGTCCAGAAAAAAGTTGATAAAATTTTTTTAACGTATTCATTCAAAATTGCGAAACGTTCCATTCAACTGGCTGCAAGAGCTCTTAGCAACAGTGATAGCACTGTCTGAGAGGCAACGTTGTACAATGCAAGCTGAAAATGGCATTATAAGGCTTGCTACGAACATTGATCCTATTCTATCGGCTATGCTATCTAGCAAATTTAGTGAATGCATGAAATCGCAACAGATCCTAAGCAAGTGAGTAAATAACTAAGTAAGTAAGAAAGTCTTTATTCACAGATGAACGAAGAAAACTGCAAAACGGCAGAAAGAAAGAAGAAAATTTCGTCAGTTTTTCCAGAAAAATGACTGCTGTTTTATAAGGTGAATTTTAGATTGAAATAGAGGTGGTATATTTAAACTTGCTAACTTTCGTCAGCGGAGTATTTATTGTCAGATAGAGAGTGAATAACATGGAGGCAGAGAATGACGGAAGGCTATTTTTATGGTCTCATAAAAGTGAATTTAGCGAATGGACATAAAGAAGAAAAATGGGGGAAACAAAAGATTTCCGAGGTGAAAATTACATTAGGCAAGGACAAAGTTCACAAACTCTTTCAAACATTTAAATCCAAAAAAATTGGTGGATGAAGATATCGAACATCCTCCTCTTATTATCGGGGGGAGGGAGGGGGGGAGAAAGTAAGCATCAACATTTGGAGAAATTCATAAGCCAGAATCACAAGACCTTTCAATCAACAATGAAGTTTAGTTGAGAAATATCGACATGATATGCAAAAGGAGCACTATAACAGAAGTCCACAAAAGAAGTTCAGCACAGCATCGGCCGACTTTTTTCAAACAACAACAACAAAAAAAAAAAGTTGTCCCTCCGCATTAATGCGTTGATTGATTCACGACAAGAGAACTTGTCATAATTCACATATCGCCTTCTTAGCATTCGAAATAAGCTGAAATTAGCGTTTCGAAGTTATTAGCATTGCACCTTTGATTTGACTTCTAACTTTCAATTCCGCCGGATTTTTGGTTCATCTACATGAAAAGAGCGTTTCTGAAAGCGAGCAACACCAGAAGCGGATTTGAAGAGCTGACATGATTAATTCCTATTCATCTGGCCGACAAGTCGCATAAATTGCCAGCAGACAATAAAATATGATATTGCAAAGATTTGCTTTTCTCTGATCCAGCTTATGAAAAGTGAGGACATGAAGGGTGCGAAATTCAAAAAAAATTTTTTTCAGCTGTAAATGTTTACAGCACCCTTAATGGGGGATATGGTAAAAGAAGCTCAGTGCTGTGGAGTTAATAATAGCTATTAGATTCGTAGCCGTAATTCCAGTACTTCCCGGGCTCAAGCAAATGGCATACGGACAGACAAATGTACATACGCACAAAAGCGACACCGCCTTAACGCACATTAGTTAAACTGCATAAGGATTAGAATATGAGTGAAAAAAGCTGTAGTCTAGGCAACTGTAGTTTGCGGATTCATAAGGAACGAATTAAAAGACTGAAAAGAACTGGAATAATCTCATCCCTACGATATGTCAAAAGGCGCTTATCAGCTTGCAAGGTGAGCTTAGTTTCTCAAAATGCCCTGAGGCTATCGAAGAAAAAATAATTGCGGCAGCAAGATTTACGAGTCGCTCATTTGCATACCAGTGTTTTCGATGTGTCTAAAAACCAGTTTAAAATGCAATTATGAGGCTGTATCTAGACATAAATGGCATCACCAGCGACTTCCTCATCTCTATGTTTAGCCAGTACAATTGTCACTATTGCACTCGAACTGTTATTTTAGATGTAGAAAAACAAAAGGGATTGACTAAGGGGAAGTATCGAACGTGACTGATAGAAATGCACATCAACTCAAAGAGGTGGAAAGAAGAAAGCAGGTAATAAGATAAACGAAGCTATATGTGCATATTAAATGCTAATGAACAATGTCATGTTCAACTGGTCATTGCTGTGCTCGACCTAAGTGATATACGACAAAGATAGAACTCGGCGTACTTTTCAATAAATTGCACAACAACAGCACCTGATCACACCTTCAGAATATATGCAACTCCCCTGCAAAGTTGACCATATCAGCGTATTTCTTTTGAGATAAAGTGAAATATTGCCACACTCGCAGTGAGCATTCAAGCAGAATGCCTAGAAGCTTTCGACGTCAAAATCTCATTTCTTTGGAGTGAACAGCACACATTGGGGGATTGCAAACGAGCTGCAATTGTGTGCTTGAAGAAGCACACGACGGAAAGGTGTAAAGAATTTTGCGATGCATCGTTGTTCAGAGTACTTTCAAAGAGTGCGATAACTTGATCATCATTATGCAGTACACGCTTTTCAATGCCCTCTCCACTTTAAGTGTGAATGTATGCGTTCATGCATGCGGCCTGCATAAGTAAGAATGTTATTCACCTTGGAGATTTTACATATTAATAGAACTGCCGCATTAACAGAATTTACCTACCGGCTTCTGAATTTGTTCACGAAGGAAGTTAGCGTTCGGTGACAGCGCAAGTAGGAACCATCCGAAAAGTGCAGTCGCTGCACGAATCGCGCTCAACCAACGCCAAATCACCAGCGGATTCACTCCGAATTCCGCCTAAAAAATGGGTCATCAGCATATCAGCAATAATATATACAACGTTGAAAGGAATACCTGAAGTAATCACTTCACCGTTAATTGCACGTCAATTAATCGATTCAGAAATTCAACGGCGGGCAGTGAAATTAAACTTTGATTAATATTTCAGTGAAAGCGAGCAATGAATCGGGCTTACTGAGGTGTAAATAATGCCTATGGATCATACTCGCAAACCGAAGTCTTATGGTTGCAGTTTCGGGTATAATTCATTTTGTAAACTAGTGGGTTGAACTCACATAAAATATCTCCACTCAGGAATTGTCAATTTAAATGATTCTCTATTTAAATAATTCTTTACTGACGAAATTTCTGAGCAGTTTTGATTCAAAAAAAGAACAACTTTTATGAGACTTATAAACGCATATTCAATGAATTCACTTGACATTGTAAGGTACTTCTATAATAATCATAAATTGTGTGTCAACAGCGCCCTCGTTTATACGCTCTCCGAAAATTCACATCACGCTTAACTATGTTATGATTCATGCTCCATCAATGGCGCTTGCTTCAGCACAACAAATATATAAATTATTCAGAGGCAATGCAATAGCAATGATTCAATGTCCTGAAATTTTGAACTATTTTAGAGCGCTTGCAATTGCATAAGCAGCAATAAATGAATGAAACTACGTCTCGCATGCTCTCGTCGTTCCACGATAGGTTTGCCAATGGATTTGCATGGATAGTGCCTTTCCTAATGCCCTCATTGATAATCCTCTCCTCGCACACTGAAGACAGTGATTCGATTTGGGTTGCCAGGTGAGCGATTTTACTTCACAAAACTCCGTATATCCGCTTAATACGTGCCGGTTTTCTTACGGAGATCCAGTAATGATCGCAACAGAAAATTTTGAAAGGAAGACGGTGAGTAACTCTTTTTTTAAGAACTACAAATTTTTTCAAAGAAAATATATTCTCTCTGCTCACTTCGAGTCTTAGCTCGACTGGCCTGTACCATCGTACTTGCAATCGCTATTTCGAATGTTTTTTCTTTACTGGGGCAGAATGTGATGATACCTACAAGTAACATTTGCGAAGAGAACGGAAAAGAAGTGCTTTGTTTGGTAGAACGTCGAACACGTCGATTTTTGGTACACGTCGAACGATTCACTTGATGCAAAGTATACGAAAAATCGCAGACGATGATTTGAGGAGCGCAAGCGTAATTTATTAAATTCGCGAAATCTGCAGTGATATTATTTGAAGAATTCAGAGAGGCTATAAGCTATGAGATAGACCGCAGAAATTCAATTTGTTTCATATTGACGAAAGAGTGCTAAAAGCACGAATATCACTGCGAAATTTGTAAATGCCTATATTTTGTGCATGAGTGGAAGCTGAAGAGGCAGAAGACGAAAAAATCTCTATATAAGAAAAGGAAGAAGAAGCGATTCTTGAAAGCAACGAAAGAGATATATTCGAGTCGACTTCTCACGTTTACAAAAGTTATAATTTAAGTTGGGTGAAAAAGTTTGCAAGACTTGAAGCATACGGCAAACTTTCATCACGACTAGTTGGCAGTAGTGAAGGCATTGAGATAGAGTGCTCACGACGCTCTATCTCAATGACTAGATATTTGCATTGCATTCAGCAGATGGTTAAATGTGAGCAGTGATCGATTCAGTAACGAGTTATGGTCTCAAAAGATGCACATGTGCAACGCGTGACCAACTGCATTTCACAGTTTGAGGTTATAGACCTCTTCAGTCAGCTTGAAAACTGCTGCAATGTGGTCGCAAGCGTGGGATACAAAAGCGTTAAAAACCCATAAAACTCAACCAGATGTTAGTTAAGTAGACGTTCTAGCAGTCTCTTCGCAAACCATAAGCCACATATCAAAAAGACAAGTTTGTAAACAGAAGTGAGAAAATAAGTTGCACTATGTCCATGTTCCAAATATTCTAGTAATGCTGAATTGATTAAAAATGAAGGAGATCCGGTAAATGGTCAGGTAAAGGCATGGGAAATATAGGCATAACACTTGAGTTGAAAATACATACTAGGTTACAATGCACCATGCTGGGCGAGCTGTCGGTAGCTTTAATTATTCTGTTTGATTTCGTCATAGCTTCCAATATGGCTAGAAAAGCAATATATGAGGCCAAGCGTCATACCAAAACAAAAGAGAAATACCAAAGAGACAAAGTGGCGATTAGCTCACTCAATGCGCAACCAAATTTAGATATGCGGTATAGGTTTTCGAATATCTTCTGACGAGTAAGTGAGGATTTCAATTTGTATTTGCTGTGTTGGTGAATGGAATGCGAGTGATAGCACCATTCGGTGGTGTCTATTTACGACCTGTCATCTGCTTGTTATTGACGACCAAGCAATTGATGAAGCGTAAATTGAAATACGTTCATATTCACGTCTATTGCCTTTTCCTTTCTATCAAATCTATGTTGGTGAGAAATTTTGTTGCGAAGAAATCAAATAGAAACACAACACCAAATGAAACAATAGATATCTCTTGATGATTAAACGAATAAAGAGCGCGATATGCATTTTTTGCAAAACACTTCACCAGAAACGCCGGTTGCACGGACATTTTAAAAGAAACAATGAAAAAGTTTGGCATCTTGAGGTCTACGAAAGCATTTTCTTCTTAGCCTAATGTCGTCAGACTGTAGAACTAATTTGCATAAACAAATTTTTAAGGCACATCGAAGTATCTGTAGTTCATGATTAAGCGACTGGATTGGCCAAAACAGTGAATACATCATTGTGCATTCCTTAATATTTCTCGAAAACGAATATTGTAATAGTATCACTGGTTGGCTCTTTCACTTATACAGATTTATTTAGGCATACGAACATTTCCGATGCTCATATTGCTTTGCATATCACATGATTGCCTCTCATTGAATCTCCATTGCATGTACCTATGAATATCTTTGTTACGATTCTTTCATTTCAACTACTCTCTTACAATTCAACTTTAAGTGTATTTTAAAGCAAATCTCCTTATACCTTATATAACAAAAAACATTTCACTATTGAACAGCAACGCTGAATGTACTGTTTAAGGATTATGACGAAAACTGTAAGTGGAGTCAGTAAATGAAACAGCTTCAGCGAATGAAAGGGTTATCGACGTTACATGTGCGCACACCTTCGTCCTCCGTTTTCCCTCTTCTCTCCCCCCCCCCCCCCCCGACCCCCTTCTACTAAATGAAATAAACTTTTATATGGATATCTTATTTTCCAAATTCTTGTATGGATTCACTCTGCTGATTGAAGAATCGTCATCAGACGGCGTCACAATTCAAAAGGCTTACTACCGCAACGATGGTAAGAGGCCAGTCGAGGTATACAACTGATATTCCATTTTCAAGAGCTTAAATAAGCCTGTTAGAAGTAAATTTATTCCTGCGATATATATTCATCGGCAACTGCTATGAAAAAAAATTTAATTACTATAAACGATTTTTAACTTCAACCGCTTCCAAATCATCGATTCATACCTCTTCTGGGATGAATATCAGACGATTTTGGAAACTGTCAACTGAGAAGGTAAAATTTCCAACATAAATTTCTTCAGTCAAAAAAGTTAGGTAGTATTCTTTGCTGTTCAAACTACCCTTAAAATTTCACACTTCTATTATTAATGCATTCGTTTTGACGTTAAACGTGGTCGAAATGAGCCGAAAATTTGTGTCTTACATAGAAAACTAATGAAATTATCATATGCGTAATCAACGCTGTTAGGATGTTTCACTTAGAATATTAGCGCATAGTTTCGATATCTTCTAGCGTTGAGATGTTACTCAGCGCCGACTGTGCAGAAATATTCGACGCTGTCATCATGCCGCTGTAAGCATTACGATTAAAAAACCTCCACACTGCTATTCCACAAACTTTTTTGTTACACTTTTCAGCAGTTTGTGTGCGTCATTTTAAGTACAATCCGCGCATATTATTTCAAATTTATTTATTTAACTCTATTTAGCCGTATAAAATTACACAATTACCGCACATTTCCCTCAAATTCTTTTATGTTTTATTTCGTTCTCTTTGGAAGTGTCAAATCTATTTCTTTTTCAAATCAAGTAGCTTGAATGAGCGAATTGCCTATTCACGACCGATATTAATCCAGCATTTTCAACTTAGACTCATGACCTAAAATTGAACATTTGCTCTCAACATCAACTATTACCTGACAATTTTCAGTGGAAGGCATCGAGAAACATTCATCATAGATTGTTGATGACAATGTTAGAGCTAGGCCCGTTGTCCAGAAGAGAACACCCAAACATGCGCATTGAATATTGATTAATTTCTTCACTGTCTGCATAAAACCACCGCCAAATTCCAAGCTGAAATATTTTCTCATTCCACTGTGACAATGAGACCAATTTTCCACAGTAATCATAGAAGCCAACTAAGTTATGCGCCGATGAGTGTTTATATTTTGCTTGCGTTGACGATTCCTGGTTGGAACTATCCGAGTCGTTTATCCTCTAAAAAGCTGATAATGACCGAAAATATTCCAAAATTCTCCCTTTACGATATATTTCAGTGAACTCCTTAAATCAAATATATTCTATAACATTCGCAAATTGTACATGGAATCCATTTAAATATTCGAATTGTTTGAAAATTTGTTTTATAAGTCACAGTACTATTTAAATAATTTTTATTACTTTTTTATCGCATCTCTCAAGCTTTTGATGAAAAATCCTTGAATCCCACTCCACTATCTGATGGAGCGGAAAAACATAGGGTACATTCGAGATTCGTAAAAGCTTTCCATTACCTAAGAAATACCCGAAATGAGACCTTATTTTGCTCTTCTTGAATATTCATATAAGTTGCAGGCTACTTGTACTAGTCTTCTTGGCATGTGTGCAATTTTATGCGCTCTTGCAAATCTATTTTCATAAGACGTGTTGTGGCAACATTATGTCTCATTTATGTTGTATTTGGGAGTCTGTCTGTCTGTGTGTCTGTCAGACAGTTCCAGTTCGAAAGCGATTAATGGCGAAATTTGGTGGCAAAATCTGTGTAACATTCACCAACTCTGAGAAGAACTGTGAAAACATAAATATGCCTAAAGCATTATACTACGCAGGCTGGTTCGTAAAACATGCGCAGAAACATGCTAAAAGAGCTGGCACCTGGCACGAAACACGGATCTACAGTTCCACGTTTATATCTTAGCCGAAACCAGTCATATACCTCTGATACAGTTTATTCATCCCACTCGATCTGCTGTAAAAATCGAGCCCGATCGGTTCAAAACGTAACCTAACCAGTGTCGTTATGTGTGCTAAAACTGTGGCTGATTGAAATGTTTATAATTCTTTTAGGATTTCGCGAATAAACTTGAAGGCAAGTGTGAGGTCACCTTAAGGTGTAGACTAGATCTATTGAAATTTGCAATTCTGGTTTCAGTTGTTCCCGAGTTGAAATTAGGGAACATATAGAAATAAAAGTAAGCATGCATACACAATACCTGATTATGCAAATAGGGAGATGGTATAAAACGAGTCGGTGGGATCATCCCGAAGATTTATGGGATGATCGGATCGGTAAAAGATGAACACATTATTTTGTATGTTTTACTATTGATTGGCAAGTTATGAAACGTACCATTTTGCTGTTGCAAAAGTTGCTGCTGTCTGTTGCAAAAGCAGCAGCAACCAGGAAGATACGGAACAACATGTGATTTGCATGGGATTACATTAGCAAGATGAGAAACACGAATTACTGTGAAAACTGATAGCGATGCAAGGAAAAATATACGAAGGTGTTGTTGGAACTGAAGGTAAATTTCAGTGCTAAGGATATGGCGCACATAACGCTTACGAACACGATGCGTGGAATGAAACTAAATGGTGTAAGATCAACCGTGCTTTCTTCTCACGCGAAGTGGGTGACCAGTAGTGCTCTCGTGGTTGATCATGTTGTCAAGCAAAACTGAATGTATATAGAGTGAATTTGTTTGTGTATGTTTTCAGTGCAGAAAATTTTCATGAATGCTGTCGTGTCTTTCCTGTGGTGGTGAAGTTCATCTACTGACAGCCGGGTATCGGATAGAGAAGCATCTCGGAATACTCCCCGTATGGCGTCCACTTCGGTTTGGGCTTGACCCTTTCTAGCTGGATAAAGGTGGCATTTTCGCATACTTACGTCCTGAGAAGCGATTCCCAACGTCATTTAGAAAAAAAAGCGCATCGTGCCCTTTCCTGTTGGACACTTCTTGTTCCACTTCTTATGATGCACTCATTACTTTGAATTCAGAATGCCGTACAACACCAATGAAGACTAAGTCACAAATTAAGTGCGCTGAACGATATAAGAAGAATACAAATCAATCATTCAGGTAAAAAAACCTCTTTGCTTAAACTTATCCATGAATCAAACAGTAATTGCAATATGTGCCAACAGAAAGCAATAAGACATGACAACCATCAGTTGTGAGTAAATAATGAATATTTCAGCCTATCTTTCTATCAATCTTCAGCAAGGGAGGTGTTAGTGTGATGAAGCGAATGTTCCGTTAATGATTCAGAAAATGCTGTTTGACATTTCCGCTAAATAAACCTTCAATTACAAGACATTCTTTCTAGTGACAAACCGATTAACATATTTATTACACCTGCATTTTTTGAGGAGATGATAAACACCAGTTAAACCGTTTGAATAGGTGCAAAGACAAAAAGCAGTTAATTGAATATTTCAGTTTGATACACTTATCTAACGGGCCTTACACAATACATAATTGGTTGCTAAGAATTGCGTTAAGATTTCGAACTATTAATATGAATTGAGACAAAGCATTTCTAAACTTCTTTTGCATAGATGTGAGAACATGCAGACAAGTGCAGAGTTGAAACTGTTAGAACCGAAAAACTTCCGATGAACAACTTAAATCCCATTAGACTAGAATCTGTGCATTAGATAAGTACAAGTAAGATTGGAGATTTTGCACACCACAAATGGGAGACTCACATCGATTCCCAAGCACAGTTACTTTCAAATAGCTGTGTTTGAAAGCGCAGTGATGAGAAGTGGCGTTTACATATTTGATAGCATTTGGCTAGCGTTTAGACGAAGTGAAACGAAAATCTGTCCGAAAAAGCAGTCAAATCTTAAAGAAAGGTGACATCTGAAAGCAGTACACATCCGATGGCAAAGTGAGCGGTTGAAGGCAAGGCTGTGATGTGAGCCGGGCCGAACTCTATCCAAATAGAACAGCATATATTTGTGGATGCGTAAGGAATTACGTATGCATCCTCACATTTAGATGGTAGGCCAAGGGAAATGTGGTGCGCACTGGCAATCACTTGGTCCATCGATCATTCTTCCGTCCCATTCATCAACCTGTCATGGCTATTTTCGCAGCTTTGAAAAAATACACAGAAACGAACGAGTTGTCACTCCTCTATTTTATTTTCATCCAATCATATCTATCATGCAGTGCTTCGATATTTTAGTCGTATAAATTGACACCTTATTGCATATGTTCGCAAAATTTCCTTTTAAAGTAACCCACTGAATTACTATTAATGCAAGATAAATGCAATACGCGATGCAATAATTTACTTCGATGATCGAATTCAGCGTGAGAATTTCAATTTAAGAATTTGAAGGTGCTCTTATATTGCTCATGAATGCATCAGTGAGAGTTTCAAATAAACTTAAATTAGGCAAATACTGCATGCAAAAAAAAAAAATAAAACTAACTAAAAAGCGCGAAAAGCGCACAAATCTGCAGGAAAACAGCGATAAGGGAAAGTGCGCCAAAAAAATATGGAAATTTCAAAAGAACTCTGATAGGTTAGGCTCTTAGATCGAGAAATATGTGCGTGATATTCATGGATTTACTTAATTCATATTTTTGTTGGCGCTATCCTTAGTTTAGTATAAATGGGACTCGTTTGATGAGTACATGCATAAAATTATTCACAACGGAAACATCGATAGAAACAAACTTGGCATTCTCAATTAGCAATTATATGATTAAAAAATACCTATAAAAACAGGCAGATGCTTGAGAAGGTGCGAAATCAAAAGAGGCATAAAAACAACGATGCGCATTAGTCCTCATGAAGCTTCTCAAAAGATGAAAATGAGAATTGCTTTTTGTCTTCGAATCAAGGTAACAATTGAAATTACTAAATAGCTTATAATTTGCTCACCGATCGAGTGCAGAAACTGTGCTAATCACAAAACACACATAAAATGTCGCATGTACTGGCATCGCTATCCATTCGTAGCCTTTGCTTAACGTTTCCTTAAAGAAATCTGAATTTCCTCATAAATTGGCAAATGACCACAAATTTTTCATCGAGATTTACCAGGTCTTCCCACATTAAATTATTCTGTAAACCTTTCTATAATAATAAAAAGCATCTATACTTCCTATATGCAAGTGTGCAACAAAGAAAGAATGAGCTCCTTTTAATTCTGACCGCCACAGTGTATAATAGAAAAAGTGCTACTCATATTATTGAAATAATTCTAGTAGACTTCTAACACAATGCATCCACTGTAGAATCAATTGTAACCTGACAGTACTGTTTCACGTGAGTGTATCCGCTCCTCACTGCTCTCTCCTCCTTCCCTCCCCCTCTCCCCCCCCCCCCCTTCGCCCACCCACTCTCCAGAAACAAACGTTTGGACTGCTGATAAGCAATCAGATGCCCCTTAATTTCCAACCAGCCGAATACCTATTCCTTTGTAACCACATTCGATGAAACGAAATACCTGAACACTCAAGTAGACGTCAATGAAATTACTCAGTAGCCAACTTGATTATAAATTATGCTCATTCATTACAACAAGTCCCCTATTAAAATGGTAAAGAAGATAAAGATTGAGGCAATAATCACTGAGAATTGCTAAAAAAAAAAACTACAAAAAAAGGCAAATTATTTAAAATTCGCTCTCTCTGTAATGATTGATGACAATAAGAGTGGAAAGCTTATCAACTGATCAACGCACCACATTGGCGAAGACGAATGCGAATATTGCATGTGCTGTGGCTAAGCCAGAAAGAAATCCTGAAAGAGTTATAACAGTTGGGTATGTACTGAAAACGAAGTCACTGCAGTCACTTTGATTCCATAAATGTGGCTCAACAATGCAAGTCTGTGATGCTCAATCCATTGAAGTTTTTCTCTTCTCGAAACAATTGTTGGCTAGGTGGGAAAATATGTAAGGAAAGGCTAAGGCTACGCTGTTACTTTTACAGATTATCATATGAAGCCTATCTCTTACAAAGATATTATGTTTCAATTTAACATTGTTTCAAGCAACTTGATATTAAAAGAAACAACGAAATAACGTCTAATGAGCTTTTCAAGCAATCGGTTGGTTGCTTCTCTAAATTCTTGGTCGGGAAATTTCGTTTTAAATTCCATGTGGGAGATTGTAAAGTGAAACAAATATGCGCATGTGAATTTCCTGACATGTTTAAGTGTATGTACCTCATTTTCTATAAACTAGACCTAGGAAATTCTTTGAGTTCACGACTTCAAACTACAGGACAAATAGATAGGTGCATCAATGCAAATGCAAACTTACACAAACACAGTTTGGCCATGTGGTGTTTTTGCAACGAAGTAGTATATTTGCATTCGAACTGAGTTAAGTTTATTTATTTTTAATTGCAATCGCAATGGCTATTTGTTCTTCAATTTCTTATACTTTGTAATTTTACAAAGCAATAGCATTCGCAGAATGTCGTTGAACTTTTGCTCACATCTGGTAGTTTTGATTGGATCGCTTTCTGTGTATAGCGATTAATTAAACGATGAGGTGCCCATCGAGACTGCTAATTTCAATAATACCGTTGATCCGTAGAATAGTACCTCTTTCTAATCATGCAACGCTTCCATTTGTAACAAAAAATATTGCAATTTTGTCTAATTTCGCATCTCTAAATAAAGATTAGTTAAGCAGTTGCACAAAGCCGAATATAACGAGAAAGACGAAACATCGAGCCGAATATGGCATGCACTATGAAACATTTGATACGCTCGATGATTTTGGCAATACTCATTATAAAAGACAAACGATGCATTAATAAAGAGACGCCATGTACGCTTATCTTAGTACACATTTGCATTGCCTCTTCATAAAATCAAAAAGAGCAGCTTTTGAGTGAACTTCTCCCCTGATGGTTGATAAGGTGTTGATTTTTTTAGTGAAACAGAAGTGATACGATGAAATTAGAGGAGCTGATTTCCACACACCTTGAAATATAAGAGAGAGGTTGTGGAAGAATGTTTGCACGGCGAGTGCCGCTTCTGTACTTTCGAATCGTACCACCTCACCTTCGTTCTTTCGTGCCGCGATCATTTGCTCGTATCGCTTACGATCCGTACGACGAAAAGTCTCTAAAGCACAACTTTCAATTTATTTAGCACCATAACGAAGCGATAAACCTATAGTGCGCTATCTGAAAAAGCCGTGTACACAAGTAGTAAAGCATCTTACATCACAAAATTTTCAAATCGATGCTTGCGTTTGGTATGAAGCACTCACAACGAAATAGGTCTGCTTTGTTATGGCAGTGGCCTTCTCTACATATTGTTGACGACGATATTTTCTCTATATGAAGCTCGTCTATTAAGGGCAATTGCTATTACAACAACAATTTTCATTGGACGTTAATATGAATTAGCAGTTTCAGAAAAGATGATTCGTTGGGTAAATTAGTTTCTTTAATAGCAAGGATACTTCAGACGAAAATCCCTATCATCTTAATGGTAAGCATTTGCATCATTCTCTTTATAACATTAAAAAATGTGAACATACGGTTGTATTGTACGAAGACATCATGGATTGGCTGACTGAATGTATTGGTCGCTGCATTCTGAGTATGTCGCAAAGAGGTTGAATTCGCTGCCATTTCCGCTACCTCTGGCTTCTCTTTGTCAGACGCCTTTTGTTGTGATTCACTAAAGAACACCAAAACATGCGTATTTGCCTCCCGCGATTTTGACAGCAACATTAATGCTCTAGAATTATACAAGGATTTTAGTTTGCGCTTTTAAGGAAAACTCAAGCGTATCTGTATGCATCTGCCAGGTCGAAGGTGACAAGAGATGGTGGTGATGAATGTGTGAGTTTGACTTCCTGCATGTAATCAGCCATTTTTGATACTCCATAGCCGTAGAGTAGGCCACTACACTTGGAGTTGCAGCAACAGTTGTCATAACAGGGAAGATATTTGTTGCATAGTAAAATATGCTGACGTTAACTGTCAGGACAGCCGAGTGTGCCATCTGGGAAAGAAGAGACTCTTTTTCTTCTAAGACGGTTTCCCGCTTTGAAAAAAGGCAAAAATATGTGCAAAAAAAGAACTGAATAGTTCAAAGAATTCGTTTAGCGCAGTAAATCAATTCTTTTCGGCTTACTTAAGGCACGAGAATAATTATTAGTGAGGGTTGTGAAACTTCTTTTGCTTGGATGGATTTGACAGAAATGAATTTCGGTTGATGGCTGTACTAATAAGCCGAGAGACTTTCAAGAAAGAAATCAAGTCGACTTTTCTCTACGGAAAGAAGGCAGGAGTCGTTCTCAGATCTCAAACATTATACGTTAAGAGATTTCTTGAAATCAACCCATTTTTGATCTTTTTTTTTCGATAGTATATCTAAATGACGTGGAAAAAGAGTTAGAGTGAAAATTAAGGGGGCTATTCTTACATAAAAACCAATCCATCACTGTATGCGTTCATGCGTAACGTCACATTTATAACAAATTCGACACACACTGCCCCATCCGATACGCAACTGGGCAATTACTTATGTTACTTAAGGAAGAGTTTAGAATTTAGAAAGCTAACCGCCTATACGAACGGTTCGAAGAATTCATCAATTCTTGGAAAATACTGGACTCGCTGAACGAATATGCGTGACGGCCGTCGAGGAATCCCTTGTAGATTGCTATGTTTCTTGTGCTAATAAAACGTTGTTTCTACTGTTGTTTCTTGTTGTTCGTAACTCTCGGAATTGGTACTATGTTGCATGTCGTCTGCGTATTCGATTACTTCTTCGGCAGACGAGAAACAGAAACACCAGAAACAGAAAAGGAGAAACAACACCAGACACCAGAAACAGAAAAGGCAAGTATGAGAGGACGGGAAGGGATAGAAAATGCGGAATCCCGGCAGCAATGGGTTTTCTGTGACCACCGTGTGGATTACACAGGTCTGCATAAATGCTGTGTCGCAGAGCTTGAAACGTTACGAGTGTTTTCGTTCATTCGAGACATGCTTCCATTTCACATCAAGGGTTTCCGTTATGTTTTTTGACTATGTCCATATAATCTTGATATCACCTTTCACGATAAACAGTGGCTTTTGTAATGACACATATGCGCCACGTCGTCTTTCAGCGTTTCTCATTCCAACATACTGCATCACGCAGCTTCCTCGTGTTTTGTCACTTTATGGAAAATTTTTGAAGTTGCACCGCAAAATTGGCGCTTCTAACATCCCTCACAGAGATGGCGAAAACTACTGCGGCCCTCACGGGCGAGAGATTGGTTACAGGAAATTCTCCGCGAGGGCAGAGGATTTTTTGTTCATGGCGAACGCTGCAACGAAGGCTCACGTGGTCCAGAATTTATTATTCATCTTAATGCAAGGGCCTTCGCGAAGGATGGAGGGCGGTGAATTCCGATCACTAAATGCAAGCTCGAGATGCCCAAAGCCAACTTGTAGGATCAGCGAGCGCTTACCTGTTTTCAGGTTCTCAGCATCATCCGATGTACAAGATGACTTTATTAACGCAAGCATCACGTTATCACAGTGATAAAATAAAAATTACTCCACCATCTTCACCATTTAAATGGATTCAATCGGCACACTTCTCATTATCACCACTTTCAAGAACTCTTAAAACTGAAAATCGATTAAATCTGTCAAAATTTTTTTTGTTGCATCGTTATCGAATGCAAAAAAAGTTGTTTCCAAACAGCATGAAAATGTTGGTCAGATTTTTTTTTTTTTTTTGTCATCACAGCTGCTCAAATTTCATCACGGATTTCGGAATACTTTACAGTGTTTTCAGAAATCTAAAATTTTAAGCGCAAATAAAGCAACTTCTATCCAGAATTGCTAGACCGTTTCTTCGATGAAAGCACCCCTCTCCTCTTCTTCACCCCGCACCCCGTTCCTCCCATTGTGGTTTATGGCAAACCATAACATGGAGCTTACTATATGAAAGAAGGTTCTACTCAGTTTAATTCGGTATCTTGACGTGCGAATGCATTTGTTGCACACAGAGAAATCGGCTGTTAAATGCTTCTTTTAGCATTCCCTAGGGAGTAATATCGATAGCAGTCATCATGGTGAAGTGCAGGAATGTGAGTCAGAAAACAGTCACCTCAGAATGTCCGGTGAGCGAAGGCTACTACAGCTTAGCGGACAAGCCATCGTTCTCGCCGAGAAGGTTCCCCCTCCCTCTCCCTCCCTCCCCCATCTCTCCCACCTCGCAGTATCCGTGACATTATAGACATGGCCGATTGCTTGAAGCTGAGAATAGAAGAGGATAGGAAGTATTGCGCAAACCTTTCACCGTTGACAATCGTAGCAGACATCTCGTTGCTTCACTAATTTCTGCAATTCCGCTTCTGTGCTCTTCTAAAAAACGTAGATTGCTGAGTTTTATTTTCATAATAGTAGCTATTAAATCGTCGAAAGAAATTTTTCGAGAATCGAAACAACGTATAAAATAGATGCATCCACTATTAGGCTTTCGATCAGAAACATTTCCTTTCGTACGCTAGGAATCACAGTACGGTGACCATAAAGGGTCTACTGAGAAGCTCTTTTTTCATTCCCATTGATCAAGATCGGGTCTCCGTAAAATCGGCGATTTTCAGGGTTGCTGTGGTAATGCTGGATTGAAAAAAAAAACACTGGAAAGAAATGAAAGTTTTGACAATAGAAAGTGAAATAAACTCGGGGGAATAAGTTTTAAATGCAGAAAATGCCATGCCTTCGATATAGGATTGCCGCAAATTCTTGTGGAGAACTAGCGCCATCAAAAAATGCTGATCCCTGAATGTTTAATTGCATTATTTAGAACATTTCGACGAAAATGAATGATGAAGGTGACCGATATTTCAATAAGCGAGCGATAGATTCAATAACAAATAATATGGCAGCAAAGGTCTACTGACAGCTACGAAAACGTAAAGAGAGAAATTGCGGAGTTTTAAAGGTTTTTTAAGCAATAACTTAACGAAGACCATTTCAGTCAATATTTGAAATGTAAATAGTCAGTAGGTTTATCGATAGAACGAGATGAAACGTACAAGTGAGGAAACGAACAGGACGACGCAACAACGAGAATGTCAGTGTTTCCATGGTGACGCCAAGCTAGCACATCAAAAGAGGAATGGGGCTACCAAATGAGCTGCCTTTAAGCTTTTATTTTCTACTCGAAGCAACTAATGTCCAAGCAATTTTATCCATTATAAACGTTAAATGAGCGATGCATTAACAGCGTCAGATACAAACATTTCAATAACTATTGAATCTCAAGCATAAACCCTCCGACCAAAACAAGACTCCCCCGACCAAACTTCATGCATTGATATGGGAACCGTAATATGTCCCTTCACTCGATTACACGGATTATTCATCCCTAGCATATGTTCCCTCTTGATTGTATGTTCACTCAAAATTTGGAGAGTGCAAATATCCTCCCCGATCGCGTATCCGCTCACAGTTATTCCCCTTCCTATCCATTTTCGATTGAATAACGGCAGAGTGGCTGCCAGTATTCATTTTTGACCTTCACCTATTACTTTCTCAAGTTCTTCGACTTACGGCGAAAATTAGGGACACTGCCTGTAGCCTGAAAACCACTTTATCAAGAGCAAGTGAATGTGGATGGTATGTTCGGACCAAAAGATTTTGTGCAGCGCTGGCGACTTCATCCTTAAGCCGTAAAGCGCAATACTCTTTCCTTCCCTCTCCCTTACCCCCTCGGAAAGTCTAGATGCGATCAATATTGACTTTGTCATGGCACTGCTGGTTAAAGATTTCCTTCGCAACTTGAATTTTTTACAACTGGTTAAGGGAAACAGTGAAACCAGGCTTTCTAAATCGGTCAAGAATTTTCGGCAAAAATTATGCGCAAGTTTAAACCATTTATGACTGTTTGGGGAAAAATCAGACCGTTAAAATATTCTCGCACTTTGGGACGTTAGAATAAAACAAAATGAAGCAAAAAAAAAAAAAAAAAAACTGCTGTTCTCAAGGCGGTGAGCAGGCGTCCCCTCGAGAGTAGAGGTCATCCTCCCTATTGCCATCCGGTGATGACCATCTGTCATGATAAGCCAGCTTCGACGGGGTCTCCGATGCAGTTTTGTAGTTTCGTAATCGCTTTTTTCCTCGTCGGTGCTGCGTACGAGTTGATATAATGTCAGTGCAGTTGACCTACGATAACTTGCACAGGCAATGTGCGGTATAGAACGAGCAGGTGTAGTGTAGGCGATTTACGGCCGACGGTTAGGAGATATTCGGTTGTGATGTGAACCACCTTGTAACAAACAAACAAACGAAACATTTATTCGCAATTCGTAATAGAAGAAAAATAATTTGAACAATACCAGAAGGAAAATATCGGAAATATCAGCCATCAACACGCCAGATCGAGCAATAAGTCATCTAATACAATATAAAGCGAAAAATGTGACTAAAAACGACAAAAAGGAAAATTAGTGTGATAGAACAAAACGATTCAAAAGTCAGCTCGAGTTTTTTTAAAATAAAATTTAAAATCAATAGACTCAGGCAAAACAGTTTGTTTCCTTCTTCCAAAAAGATTTTAGTGGAGGGAAGATTCAACAACTTCAAGCAATAAATCCATACATTCACAACTTCATTGGGTAAAACATTTATAGATCTTTAAACTGACTTCAAACTGACGATAATATCTGAGTTGAATTCAGGCGGAGGCTTCAATGAGAACGACTTCCCTTGTGCAAACTTCTTTACTTCCATTTCATGTAAAAAACTTCTGTTAAAACAATAAGGTCGTGAATTCAATGCACAATTGTCTACTTATTTTTGCTTCTTCTAGTGTGATCATTCCGATATGTTCATCGTTCGAATCAGACGATATGTCATGTATGAAGTCACGCTTAGTTGTATTGGTGCTATGCAAATTTATAGCTTCACAACTTATTCTTAGCTAGTGCCATAACGTTTTTGAAGCTTTTTATTTGTCTATAAGGATAAACAGCAAAGCTTCAGCTATTATTGTGGGATGCGTTACGGGTTCTCTACTCCATACTCATATATGAATACACCCAACAGTTTTTTTTTTTTTTTTTGCTCAAAATTTGATAGGAGGCTCATTTTCATAGTCAGGAATTTCAGTTTGGTGCATATAGATTGGGTGACCGCTATTATCAAAGCCACACCATCACATTCGGAAGCATCTGCAGATTCTGCTCTCTGAAGTACCCACATCAATTCGTATAGAAAGCGATTCGAATTTCTATATACTTGACGACGTTTTCATGAATGAACCACTTTGCGGCTATGATGTTCGTATTATTGAACCGCTATTTGGTAGTGACCGTTCCATGCATGATGGAGCTATGAAGGAATACATAAAAATGAAAGAAAAGAGCGATTTTCAACTCACTAAAAAATATTTTACACTCCAAAAATCCTCTGCCATAAAATTTTAGCATTATTTCGTTAACAAAACGAAGGTTAAATCTCGCATTTCGATAATTCAATTGATCAGGACGAAGAAACGATATTCAATAATTTTTTTACTCCAATGATAAACAAGAAAGATGTGAGGCATTCATTCGACAGCCACCTCTTCAATCAGAAATCAGTTACCTAGCTCTTGATGTTACTTATGTATAGCACGTACCTCTCAAAATAAATTCCCCCAAACATCTTCGACTGTTCACCTCATATTATGCGTCGCCGACGTGTGGCTGCTCGTTCGAGAAAACCTTTCCTTAGCTTCAAAAAGAGTATTAGGATTGGTATTATTCCTGAAATCCGGAATAAAGCCATCATCATTTCTTCTTGTAAAAAGGAGCGTAAGGATAGTGTCAGAAATTACAGGTCCAATTAGCTCAATTCGTATAGCCTTTTGAATATCAGAGAGCTAATTCTTTTTGATAGACGACGCTATTGTTTCAACAATGAAATTTGAAGCGAAAACTAAGATTTATTTTTTACACAGTCAATTAACGATCGCTATTTACAACCATAAATGAACATGAAGCGCTTGAGAATGATTGTATTGCCAAAGGTTGTTTGCTCTGATTTTCAGGAAGTATTTGATAGCTTACTCACATAAACCCCAAGCTTTTTCGAATAGAAGGGACATTCCCAGTAGCTTTTTAGCTCTGACTGCTGCTTGCCTATCCAACCATTTCCAGGAAAGGTGAGCAACACTATCAATTTCATATTTCGCTGCTTAAAAACTCAAAATGCTTGGTTTCTAATTAAAATCTACCATACATTTGTGATATCTCAGCTACATTACGGTTGCTTTTTTTATACTTCCTACGGTGCAAAGGTGGCTAGATTAGTTGAACTAGTTCAGTGAAACTTTACAGAGAGATATCTAAGGTAAACCGGAACGACCAGGCGAATAAAAATTGGTAGGTTTTGGATTTGATTCACTCCAATATAGGCGTTCAAAACAAGATTTGTTCTCTAAGTAAGTAGCCACTGTTGAGTTTTCTACAAATAAACGATACTACAATAGCAGACGGGTTCGAAAACTTTGTTGAGTTCTCCAAGCCTTTCATATTTCTGCTACTCACGTAGCTGTTACTAATCACTTTAAAGCTTCTACTGCAGCATTTTAGAATTAATATGAGGAAAAACTTTACTCGTAAAGTCATAGCAACAATCGAACGACCTTTTATCGTTTGCCATTGTCTGGATCGTAAGCGAACTCCGGCAGTCGTGTTGACAGCGAGTTTGTGATAAACTCAGCAGTCGTTGCAGAAGGAGCAGTGGGTCCAACAGCGGTCAGCATCCGCTCCACTCACTCCAATAGCACCTGCTGCTGCCGATCCGCCAACTCCAAGACGGCTGCGAGGGTTCGCTGCTGTGTTGCGCCTAAGCGTCGAGTATGGCTCTAAGAGCATCGCTGTAGACCGTTGCTGACGATCCCCTGTCACCACCCATTGCTGTCTATAATTGCTACTCGAATACTAATCACCACTTGTTACGTCTCTAACTTGCAGACGATGGACAGGTGAGCTGACGATTGGGAGTTTGCCGAACATCGTGCACTGAACTGATTGACTAAACTTGTCAAATGCGTCGAAATGTTGGGAGAACCATCAAGATACCGGAGCCAACGCACATAACAACAAACGGGTTTGAAACACGCAGTGAGACAACCAAAGAAAAAGCGCAGTATAATAGGGCAGAGAAGAACAGATATCACTGAGTTCGATGTATGCAGATATCACTGAGTTCAATGCAGTCACAGCGCGGTCGTTCCTCGCAACACTAACAATAATAATAACAGTAACAATAATGATAATATTAGCAGTAATAGTGCTGATAATTTAGCAGTAGTAAATGATAATAATAGCAGTAATAATAAAAATAACACTAGTAGGAGAATAAAGATACAACCATAGAGAGTGATAATGACAGCTATAGTAGCAAGTTGACGTATGGTAAAAAACTGAAGCACCCATATGGTGCTTCAAAAATTGCGACCTTTTCTATTGGCTGAGTTTGGTCTTCAGTAGAGAGTTTGGAAGGGAATAGTGCTGTAAAACATAGAAGTGAAAGTTTTGCTAACCTTGAAACGTTTATTGGATTTCAATAGACAGCGCAGTAACTCTGATGCCGTGTCGCATGAGTGGCTGTACTTTTTATTTTTAACAAACTTGAGGGGAATGCGGCTGCATTGTTTGTTGGAAGTGTGTAAGTGTTGATGTTGCATTGTCTTCACATCCTCGATATCGTGGAGGATGAGCCAAATGCCAGTCGGTTGCCAGTATTCCATTTAAGTTGATGTTATTTTATTGTTAAGGTGATAAGGATTAGTGTCGATTCATCAAAGTTGTTAGTGGTGGAGTGTTATCGTTACATCCTTTAGCACCTGACCGAGAAGAAAATATTGGGCGATACTCCGGACGATCTTATCGACCTTAGCTAAGAACTTTGCCTTCTCCTCCTATAGTTGCAAAACTTGCTCACTTGTACAGTTCTACGATTGCCGTATTCAACGTAGAGGGCACCTGTGGACGGTGCCACGCACGTAACCGTGCCTAATCCCAGCCATACATCGGCAAGCGCAGCTTGAGCCACGCAGGAGAAAAAATTTGGCAAGCCTAGTCACCCTAATCAAAACGATAGCAGCAGTGAGTGGACAGTACCACACGGATCGCCCAGTTGGAGTTACATTTGCATGCATAGCCACCCTTTCCCACGTGCGTAGAGGGCCCATTTTTCTCACTGCGACTGAGACGTGCTGAAGGCAATACTGTGACCATACGCGCCGCTCGGCGAACTTCCTTTATTCCCTATCTATTTCCTCCTCCTTCGATTCACTTCTTTCTATTGAGTTGGCAATTCGTTGTTCATCCAGTAATGTGGAGAAGGACAATGACCATTGTAGATGAAAGGTGTAAATCAGATTATTAGATGACATGGTAGGAATGCAGCATCATAATTTCTACGCTTTCACTGTTTTATTTCCGGTTTCAGGTGAGCACACTGGATGTAGATAAAACGAAAGCGGAAGTTGGTGTTTCGTTATAGTCGCATTCAAAAAGTTGTATTTCAATATGATAACAACAGTAATTTGCAGCTATCTGTCTCTAAGGTCCAGCATTTCCATGATACTGACCTCAATATCGCTGATTTATTTGAAGCATTTGCGAGAGAAGCTTGGAAAACGTTCAGCGGTTTAGATAGTACGATACATGTTTTTCACTCTTTAAATGGCTAGGTTGGGTCTGTGGACACTTGGAAAGTAGTTCGGATTTGTCCATCTCATTAAGTAATGTAATTTCCAACATGTATAACATCTGATAGTCAAGTGTCCCACTTTCATTAATATTCATTTGTTGGTTTCCACAAAATTTACGCTAGTAAATTTGTGAAGGGAAAATCTAACGTTAAAGTGCTTGGAGTCGCTGATGACCCGTAATATGTAATAGTAACACGAGCATAGGCTCCTTTTTTGTTGCCTTTTACGATGTTTTTTCTTCGATGTACACTCATTTTTCTTGTTCTTCTCGTAAAGATTGCCGTTAGCTTTACTTGCAAATTATTCATCTTATTTATGTTATGTGCGTTTTTTTACGACCGTCATCGGGGAGGGGGGGAAGGCGGAGGGAGGGGAGGGAGGAGGTGAGTGACTTTATCGTTTTTTTTTTTTTTTAAATAATAAAATGTCCACTTGAAGTGTTGAATTATACAAGAATTTCCAGTACCTTATTAGCGTGCTTGATGATATTTTAGTATAATCTGATGCATCTGAATTTTTGTCTGTAAGTAGAACACCAGTCGTTATCGTTGATACGATTAGCTTTATCTTGGTAGGGGATATCTCATAGATTACATATCCTCTCGATCTTCGAAGAGTATAATGTTTCCATTAGAAAACTTTAAATTATTCGACGAATTTTTCCCTTAAAAGAATTATGCAACAGTGAATTTTATTTAAACTTAACACATAATTCAACTGCTCATGAAGTTTTTCCTTAAAGCGCCAACGCTTCATTGCGTTATAAGCGTTTTATTAAGCTCGTTCATGTCCTAAGATGCTGACGAAAATCATAGACAAAGATTCTTTCTTGAAGATTCACATATTCGTAATACACTACTTCTCGAAGATGTTGACAGCCGTTTAAGATAACATTCTTTGCTAAAAAATTGATATGCGTTAATTTGAGCCTAAGTGACAGTCGTTAATGAGTTTGCAGTTAAGGTGTTGAAGAAATTTGTCTGTCTCTTTATCCTATTCACTATCTATATAATTATTTTCATGTGTTAGATTTCAAAACTTTCATTTACTAGATTTATAATGTTTCTCGTCATATTTTGTAAAGTGGGATATTTAAAAACTTAAGTTTGCAATGACGCCATATTGCATTCCCGCCCACTTCATTTTACTCTTCTTTTTTTTTAACTGTTGAAAACCTACTTCATCGTTGATCTGCTGTGCATTGATAGGAAAGACTGTTTGCTCTAGACTGTTTCCGAATGTCATTTTCTATCAATTTGCTCTCACTCATTATATTCCGTAAACAACTTGGACATAATTACAGGTCGTGAGGAGCCGCTTGAAGTAGTTTGCTTAGATTTTATTGGATGAAATTGCAAAGGCGCAAATCGATTTGGTTACTTCGATAAACTTCCTTTTATTTAAAAAAAAAAAGGTTTCACCATCGGCATCGTCGCAAGGAGGTCGTAGATTATGTAGTTGAAAACATATGAGGGATGCGGGTTTGAATAATCTGCACGTCACAGTTATAAATTTTTCAACTTTTTGCTACCCATGCTATGTGCCCAGCTTTCTCTTCCCTTCCCCCTGTCAGTCCTTCCACCCGGATTTCGATGATTCTGAAAGCAGCGAACAGCCGTTGGATTCTCTTTTGTCTCAAAATATAGTTTACAAATTTGCAACGTAGAAGTGCACGAATTCATAGCTGCAATATAGTGAACTACAATTGATGCTTCTTATAGCTGATCTACAGAGGTTCTTCATTGGCACTCCGTTATGTTTGGTAAAGGCTGTAGTCAGCTCAAACCGACGAGCTTTTCAATTCTCATGTCTTTCTTTATTGTTTATGGTTAAGCACGTTTTATAGGTTTTCCCACTTTGCGGCGTCAAAATAAATAAGTAAATAATTCCATTGTTCGGATTAAGTGCGTTTACATATGTTTTATTTACGCCGGAATGGAATTATTATTGATTAACGAATGCAATGAATATTTCGTTTCTTTGCAATGCAATCGAAGTGCTTCTTTCTTTAAATTATCATATTTTGCATGAATATGAATGTTTATTCACAAAAGTGTTGAACGCAATCGATATTGAATTTTCCCCAATTTTTAGGGGGGAGTGGAATTGCTGATGACATCGGAAGAAGAAAGGAAATGGAGCTGCCAACAGTGCACATACGCCAACTATGCGTCGGCTACTGTTTGCACAATGTGTCGTACACCTCGTCATACCGTTTTCATAACCGAACCGCCTGGTACGTCGAATGCGACTTGTGCTTCGGTCGATCCAAACACATCTAGATGGCCATGTCCAAGTTGCACGTTTATGAACGTTCTCCAGGCTGGCTATTGCAGCATTTGTTTGACTAAAAGACCTCAAGCATACGAAACCGAATTACGCCAACTTACAAAAGGTACGAAAATTTTATTTGCAGTTTCTTTTTCTTTTTCTTCCTTTTGCTTCTTGTAAATTCAGTTCTTAAACTTATAATGGAACAGTGTTTTTGTAAGGTAAATAGACTATATCCCGAAGGACGATGCTCATAGAGCCGAAAGCGTCGGCAATCTCAGGGCGGAAACATTCTTCACTGTAGCGTTTCGTGCCTCAAGCCCTTTTTATGTGTTGGTCACTATATCCTTCTCACATTTCCCCGATGCTCCCTGTTATGTACCTGAGATACAGGCAAGTCGTTTTCCTCCATCTCCGTTCGAAATTTACAAAATTGGCTAAATGCTGAGTAGAATCTACCCTACCTCTCTCAATCACTAACTGTTATCGATCGGAATTGTTGCCGAAGCATAAGCTTATCAAGGTGAAAACTTCTTATTGCAGCGGGTGAATCAGAAGTGGTTGATATGGAGCACATTGATAAGATGAATAAAGCACTGCGCAAATGGTCGTGCACTCAATGCACTTACAAAAACTGGCCCACCGTTAAAATGTGCACGATGTGCCGAGCATTGAGGACGAACAGACATGACCAGCCCAGCGACGATACTTCTGGTAAGTTAGTTGTGCTTATTATATACCGCAATGCTATTTTAAGCCGCATTTCGCATTACGGATCCTTAATTTGGTAGCAGTAAATATTAGCTATGCACTCGGTTCCCTCCCTTCACCCCCCCCCTCCCCCCGTCTCCTCGCTTGCTCATGTTAGTCTCAGAAATCAAGCTTTTTTTTGAAGCAAAAACTTTAAAATGCTGGATATAAATTTTGGAAAGTTTGGAGTGCGCATTTAGATGAGCATAAGAGGAGAAGGATGGGGAATAAAATAGGCAGTAAATGATAAATATGGGTGGAGATCTTACATCTATCTACAATGATGACTCTTCACGATCGTAATTTTTTCGGCACCAGAGATCTAAGCGAATAAGTGCACTAGCTGTGTGGAGATGAATAAACAACAAATATGATCTCGTACAGGTGGTTTACAACTGGTAGTATCAAATACCTAAGTAAACAAGGCAGTTGTCATGAAGTCCGAACGATGGCTTCATGAAAGCAAGTACAGAACCAAGCGAACAGCTTATTTAAAAAGAAAGATTACTTGCAATGTAACAGTAATATGATATTAGTGAGGTTATTGGTACGAATGATATTAAAGCAAATGGAACTTTATGGATAAGACAGGCAAAATACTTTTTGATAGTAAGAGGTAGGTGCGACTTTAGCAGTCGCAGTAAAAACAGTAATAATAATAATATTAATAATAATAATAATAATAATAATAATAATAATAATAATAATAAAAATTAATGCGTCTGAAACGTTCCGTCATGAGCCACCTAAATTTGCGCATTTCCTAATCTCTTCAGTTAGTCACACCTTTTAATGCTTATTTCTTATTCCACGCTTTGGAAATTCCACTTCAAAAATCGTTCTATTTTCTTGCTACGCACAATGATGGGAAGCTATTTAAAACAAGATACACATCATATGGAGTCAATGAAATGCCTCTGTTGCGTTGAAGTAGGTTTCTATGGAGACCACTCCGCTGATTGCAGTGATTGTGATTGCGGTTAGATTAGTATATGGGCCAGCATTGGGAATATTACGGAGGACAAAGCCATATGCCTTCTGCTAGTCATAGCTGTTATTGACTCTTTAGATCATAAAATAGAATAAATTTAGTGTAGAAGATTGCTTTTTTTTTTCTGGGAATCATAGCAAGCTGTGATGAAACATAATAAAGTGATATTTGTCTATAAAAGAGTCGAGCTGCAATAAGTTTGGGAAACTCTATCCTCCCGCCTTGATCCTTATTCCCGAACAGTTTACGACCACAAAAGAAACTTAAACATGAAAAGTAGCAATGCAGCTATCAGTGCATATTTGGATTATAAGGTGTGATATACTTTTGTATTTCAATATTAAAAATTAGCTAATAGCTACGAATTTGTTAAAAGTGCGACACATGTAGGCTAAGCGCTTCTCAGCTGACGTTTTTATGCGCAAAAGAGAGCAGTGATTTTTCGAGAAATACTCGAGACTGTATTCGAATTTTGGGACAGGAATAAGCCCATTCGATCAATGCCCTCAAAAGGGAAGCTTTTATTTTGTGCCATCCGAAGCTCATCTCCGAAGTTACAGAAGAATGGTGAAGTCATTCAATCATCAGGAAATGCAGCGTATGGGATTACAGATGGAAATCCGGAAGTTGAAGAAAATCTGATATTCTGAAAAAGCATAGGTAACCGTTGAAACCTTGAAAAGGACAAGGCCAAATAAAATCCACCATTTTATGCGAATCCCATCACCCCACTCACAAACAAACTAACGAAGGAAGTATGTGAGGGTGGACGAATTAAATATCAGTGCGCAATAATTTTGGAGTGTTTGTTTAGTCAGCAGATCATTAGGCTCGTCACTTTTGAAGGAACATAGGGAGATGCATATGTGATTATTTACTAGTTGAAGTACGTTTTTAGTTCTTAGTTTCCTGAGTTCTTAGTTCTTATGAATCTAGTCATTGAGCGAATTGCTACAGAGAGTACAAATTCGCTGTCAGACATAGTTGGTCGCTTCCATCTCCTCTCCTTTCGCCTACGAAGGAAAAGTAGAGCCTTAGTTATGTATAGGTTTGTAATCGTTGACCAAAATTTTCTTCAAGTAGTTGTTTTCAGTTAAACCCCAATCGAATATGTAAATGCAATCTCGCAACTCAAAAATGTTTTTTCTTGTTTCTTTTATTTTAGTTTTTTGTTTTGTTTTTTGGATTCCGATTTCGAAATTTCCCAAATTCTTTCTTCACAACTCAAAATTTTCGAAATGAAAAAATACTTTTGAAAATTACTCCGAAAATATAAATGTATCGTATTTTTACTTCTTTTTTACACGTTGAAACCGAAGCGGGATGCGTTGTTTGCGCATATACTGATGAAGAGTCGTGCAATGTTTTCTCATGCTAGGCGGAATTGCAGTCGTTAGATAAATATTCTCGGCACTGCTGTGAAAAAATTGCCGTTTAAAAATTTATAGCTTGAGTTTATTATTTCGGCACATTTTATGCGAGTGCTGTCCGCTTTCTTTTAGGGACAGCATGTGGTTGGAGTGGTTCGCCTGGAGCGAACAATGCCGATAATGTGGGTATGCGTCCTCTGTCGAGAGTTGATTCACATCTATCGGAGAAGATTGCCCCCTGGCAAAGTAGCGAGAGTGGTGGGCATGTTTGCTCTGTTATCTTTTCTCTAAGTATTTTGTGCTCCTTTAAGAGTTTACTATGTTGCTGCTTTCAAGAACTAATTGTTAGTTTATAAGAGCAGTACTATTCAAGACGATTGCTACGATGAGAGTAGTGTTAGTTTTTGAGTTCGATGCTTCATGCAGCAGTTGCATCGTTGCGTTTCTGTGGTCATCATCAGCGTTTATGTGAAAGTAGAGTTGCGATGAAACGGATATCTTTTGCTCTTCGTAGAGAGGGATCGCAACTTCCGATCGTTTTTGTATCCGCCTAAGACGGCCTTCATAGCAGACAGTGTGTTCTCATTCTAAAGAAGTATTTATTATTTGTTGAAGTGGAAATTGTAGGAGGAGGTGGTCGCATAAGCACAGATGGGATATTCCAAGTGCGCAGTGGAACGGAATCTCCTTTAATGACAGCCAAAACGATGGTGCCTTCGGATGAGAACGTTTCGCTTCTTGAGCGATACATTCTTCATCTTCAACAGAGTGTTAGTCTTATGTTATTCATCTCATATTAGACGAGTTAGATGAGTCCTCATTAAAAGCGCTAGAAGAATTCGGTGTTGAAGAGTTGACAATACCTAATAAATGATCCGTCATGTTCTGCTTGAGTGCTTGTACCATTAGTTTCAATGTTAAAAGATGTTTGAATGGATATGATTTCAACGTGAAAACATGCGCGTCATAACTTTCGCTATTGTGACTTTGCATTGTTGCAATCATTTTCATTCTTTATGGGAGAGAAAATAAAAAATATCGTTGAGCAAGCGAAAAACATTCTTCGAATATTACTTTCTAGCGATATTACAGTTGTTTCAAAATTTTAGAGTGCTATAAAAGTTGGAACAAAAAATTTCTGTATTTTGATTTTCCTCACATTTCTTAGAGGTAGTGCAGATTGTTAGTGTGAGTCGAACATTTGCAGGTGGTCGATAGCGTGACTGAGTCGCTAACGCGCATGATCAGCAGGAATCGATGTTCTGTTTGCTTTACAATTAGGTATTTGGCATAGGGGACGGCAAAGAGTGGAGAGGGACCACTGTTGCGCGGCACTGATCATCGGTTTGTATAATTCCGTTGGTAGGTATTGATTCAGGTGGCAGTGAGTGGTGGTGAGCGGTCCTTTGATGAAAAGCGACCGTAAAACATCCCCTGAATGGATTTCACCTCTCCCGCAGTGCTATTTGTGTCAAAGTAGGCTGAGAGTAATTATTAGTGAAGAAGCGTTTAGGCAGACACGGGTTGTTGCGCATTCCTGCAAGTAGTCGCCGAAGTGATGCGTGCTGACAGTAGCGGTGAAGATAAGGCGCTTCAGTACATATATCAATATGGAGAGGGTAACCGGAAGATCACGTCTTTCGAGGTATGTCTTCAAAAGTTTCGATGGAGTTTAAACTTTGCTGCGATATTATTAGTCATTTTCTTTTTTAACAGAATTCATGTATCAACATTTTGTTTAATATATAGGTATAGCATTGAATGTTGGAATATACAGCACGTCGAAGAAATATTGCTTCTCCATCTCGATATGGGGAATTGATGATTTTTGCCGTATTCGATTTTGCTTTTAGACATCGAGCTGTTTCATTTCTTAGCGTGAAGTAGTTAAGATTATTTTGTTCTGAGGGTTTTTGAAGGAAGAAGTGTTTTTAATCAATCAAATTTGACGTGTTCTTTTCTAGACAATATAAATATGGGCACTTGATGCTGATCGGCAAACCAATTATTGTAAGAATGGGAGGGTGATTGGTTGTATGGCTGGGTCGGTGGGTGAACACGGGTTATGTGGGGGCGAAAACGATCCCGAGGGCATCCAATCTTCGGGAGCTTCTGAAAGGAGGGCACTTTAGCGAGGTTTAAAATAGTAGAATGTGGCCACCGGGCTTCAAGAATTTCAAAGGGGAGAGGTACGGTCGGGTCCTCTAAAGTTGGGTTTTGCCGCCCGTGGTGGAGAATCTTCACCTTGTTTATCTGCAGTTCCTACCCTACCCAATTAAGCAAATCTCAAAAACTTAAAAGCCAAAATTAGGTACTTGCAATCGTTCTTTGCAAGCTTACGTTGAATTGAAGGGTGCTTTGCTGAACGGGTTGGACGATAACGGTGAGCAGTGCCTTTACAATCACACATTGCTGGAATTGTTACGTGAGCGTCACCGTGACTTGGTCTCTACACTTCCCAGATTCTTCACCGACTCTATCTGCGTTGACGTCGACTTCCCCGGGCTCGGTTGGAGCTTTTTTATTTTGCTGCTTTTCGCGACCATTTTCACAGACCTTTGCAATGATCACAGTGGTATGTGAATGCCAAGATTCGGTCCATGATGTAAGATCACTTTTGAATGAGAAGTGAAGACGAGGTGGAATTTTCTCAAGAGAAATGACTTGTGGCCAAAGAGGTGTCTGTTGATTTCCTTCGACCCAGTGAGCCGTCGGTTGTGGCGATTCTTCTAGCTAGTTTGTCTGTCGAATGAGCACTACTACAACGTCATTTATGCAAGCGACTTATCGTCCTCCTCCTTCCGCTGTAACCAATCTTGTGCATTATGGCGCTTTTTGTAATTAATATTTTCTTCGATGCTTATTACATCTAACATACTGAAAATGTAATATTTCATCACAGGTGTGTGTAATTTTGAACGATTGAGGCATAGAGGGCATAAATAATATGCGACTTTTGTATCCTGCCTGTTGAAAACCACTGAGAGCATCTATTATTTGGTAAATCCGCATCATGCACAGAGTACACGATAGTCCATTTTTTCTGGCCACTTCACTAGCCCTTGTTGCAGTTGAGAATTAGGCAGACTTTTTCATATTTACGTGAGGGTTTTTCAGCAACCCTGATATGAAAAGAAAAATAAGATCGATGAATGGTGCCAGCACGGAGGAAACAATGCTCTATAAAAGGCGTATGTACACTGTGTAACCTCTATGACGTTAGTGAACAGTGGAAAATCCGTGAGCGTTGCGCTGTTAGTGGATGCAGTAATAACGATACCAACGGCTGTTTTCGTTAGAAGATCATTTATCAGCAATCCCCGTGCACTGTTTGAGAACATCATAGCTTCCATGAAAGTTCAAAAATCCATTCAGTGACCCCATTTCCGATCTATTCCGTTTGCTGATGCAAAGATGTAGGAAAACGTTTTTAGATTTCAATTTTGTTGATGTTTTATTGCAGAGACGCTTATTGAAGTTTTTCCTTTCTTCATTTAGAGAGTGTTGCTTTCTTTGCAGTCAACACTGAAACTTCGGCAAATATATATAAGAGCCTTCGCTCGAAAATACGAGATGACTTCGATATGCGGCGTATAGCGAACGTGGGTGAACATTTCACTCTTCCAATTGGTATAGTTCTTTCGATATATCGTTTATTTTATCTATTTTTTAGCACATGTGGCACACTAAATGTGCCGTCGCTATTCGTTGCACTGACGAGTTTCTCTCACCGAGTCCGTGTCTTGCGTAATTCTTACCTAAATTTAAGCAGACGAGTTGAGGATTTCGGTGTTACCTTGTATGCGCTTGCTGGTTGTTGTTTCTCTGCGTTGTTTTTAGCGTGTATGCATCCAGATCTCCTAGTGGTTCTGTCTGCTAGTCGTAAAATTTCTGTGTGATCCATCTACAACGAGTGCTTTAAAGGTAATTAGGAATTCGATGCAAACAAGAGCCATCTTCTTTAACACTATCAACATACTAAGTGGAATATTGTAGTGGAGCTGAAGGGTGTAATTCAGCACACAAGCATGTGCAAATTTGAGTATACTCATTTTGATTTCAACAGAGTAAGCATCACTTTGAACTCACTCCTAATGATTGGGGGAGGGGGGGTGGGAGGAAAGGAGTTGAGAGGAGGGAAAAGAGGGATGCACGACATCTACGGTCACCTTCATCCCGCTTCTCCTCCTCCTTCCCCTCTCCTCCTCGTTTATGTTCCTGCAATCGACAGCTGCGAGCAACCAGGGGTCTACGACCATCGATTCACATCAACCTTTCAATTTTAGCGGTCACGTCTGTCACTGATTCGCTTTATATTTGTGTACTTGTTTTTGGCACTATTCAACTTTGCGAATATTTCCCACATGCAAAAGTGATCCGACAGTATATACAACGATTCAAAACGTGCATAATGCTATCGTGTGTCTGCCTTGAAATTAGAGTCCATTGATCTATCAGTCATTTTGTTTTTCGAGTATCAAACAATGCTTAGAATCAGTTCACATACACGAACACTGTAGGTACCGGCGGCATGCATATGAACGCTATAGGTGCTTGATAATAGGCATGTTCAGATAAATAGGAATGCTCACAAAAAGGACACATTCGTAGCTGAGCCGTCGTTTCCACCCATCCTCGTGGCTCATTGCATTTTTAGGGTAACACGTAAGTGAATATCTCTAAAAGGATGAGTTCTTTGCAGATGTGTATAATATGAAGCCATGGCTAGCAGGGGGAGAGGCCGATCTTCGTGTCTTCATGGATTTTGACGAACGACGTATGCTTTAAGCGTATTTATAAGCGTAAACTTTTTAAATCACTGCGCTTTCCAATCTTCTTAGTAGTACAGGCGTATCTTTCATCATTAAGCACTAAGTGAAAGGCGATTTGATTTTCACTGAGTGATCCTTACAACACAGTGTGCATTGACTAACGATCTAGAAGTTTGTCCATGCTGCTGCCATAATGAATCCACGGGGCTCATATATTCTAAAAGTTGTGCTTGAGGCTGCAGAAAAGTGGAGCCGATATCAAGCAGAACAGGATGATTATGTGAAAGTTCCACTGCATGCTGCAATTTTTCTATTTTCGGGCATAGTTATTCCAGCTCATTGTTCCAGCAAACATCGGCTTTAGCTGACCAAAAATGTTATTCCGACAGCATGTAGTTCACATGCTAGCTTTCCAGTAGTTTCATGTGGAGTGTTAGAGCTTCATGAACTGATGAAATTGAGAAAGCTTATTTATTTATTTATTTATTTATTTTGAAGAAATCTTGAAGACGATTTGCTTTGGCGACACGCTCAATATGGATAGCCTTCTTGGCCGTAACCTCTACGCGCCTATTCTTCTTCGCAACCGCGGTGGAGGCCACAGCCTTGTCGATGCAGTCTCACAGGTTGGACTTTGTATAACTCACTAGAATTGTATAGTGTGCAAGGAAATTGCGAGCAGAATCTCCATCCCTCATTTTCTGAAATTATTGCCTCATCGAAGGCTACTGTAATCTTTTGCTCCGAAAATCCCCGTTGCTAGTTTTTTTAATGCTGTATAGTTGTGGAAGGAACCTAGACACTGCGGCCGAGAACTATATCGTCTTTCTGTCTTTTTTTTTGCGAACTTAGCACCTTGATTTTCCCATCTGCTCCCTCTTCCTTCCTCCTCCCATCTCCAGCGCTGTTTCTCATAATCTTTGCCCGGGCAAAAAATTCCGTTCTTTGTAGGATACTACAGCCTATAGCTTCTCCCTGTCTGTTCTCCGTATTTTCCTGTTTTAACCATTTCTCCAGCGGGTGACTTCTCGATTTCACTTTCTACGAATTAGGATAAGTCCTGTCACGATTAACTTAAGGTAGATTGCCTCGCTCTAATGGCATCGAACGATGCGTTGTTATATTGGAGTAGATAGCGCGTAATCGTTTTTGCATGAAAAGGAGGTGCATAGGCGCTAACAATAAGAGGTGCTAGATGTGGTGACTTTTTAAATGTTTATTTTCATTTGAAAGTATCCACGGTAAATTGATCCAAGCGGAGAAGAAATGAGTGATTAACTAACGTTGGCCAATGTATGATAGCTTACAATATTCTCATACTGTTCTGATCGTAATGCTATTCGATAGTTCTGCAGGCAATGTGGGGTGTGCTGGACAAGAACAATCTCTTGCGTGGAGCAATCTATCAAACGCTGTATATGAAGGAAGCAATGTATGTCTTGTATTTATTACTTCCTCGTAAGACATCGAGATTACCTTGCAGTTGTAAGTTTTGTGAGGTTTTAAGGGGAGGAGGTTCTATTCGAAAACGTGAGGTAATTATAAATGCGGGATTAATTTTCTTCGCAAGATTTTGATAGGCTACAGTGTGAATATGTATGTATAGAAGTAAGTCATTTCTTGTCTGGCGTGATAAGGGGGTGATAGGTTTATCGAGGCGACGATTTTTCCCCAATGTTGTAAGGAGACGATCGGCTAGTAGTTTACGGTACTTTTTTGATTTTACTGTCCGCAAACTCTCCGTTTCGAAGCGATCTTTCAAGGATGTCGGACGTAAAGGCGCTTGCTTAAAAACTACTGCTATAATCAGCTACGATTCAAAATTTTTGCTGCTAGAGCAACGACTAGCGAGTCGCCGAATTTATCTCACTGTACGGAACGGATTAGGAACGAGGCATATTCGTATATGATTTTTGAAAAGTAAGCGGCCGAATTTTGAGATGGAGTTAAGCTGTAGTAAAGCTTGAACGTTGGTATGTCTTCTAGATTTTTGAGACTCTTAGGTGGCATTTTCTTGGACTATGCAAAAGCAGACTGTTTCCACTCGACACATTCGACTTGTTTCGTTGTTCATTCCAAATGATCAGCATCGCATCCTTCAAGTGCATTCGTTTGCACGGGAATTGAGATTTAATAGTTCCCTTAACCGGGGTCTTATTGAAAAAGCAAGATATCTTAAGTTTGCATACTTAGTCGTATTTCTTTGAACAGAGTTTGGAAGGTAAGTTTGCTCAGGTTTTTAGGAAACGCTGAGAGTGAGGCTATTTTATGGATTTTTTAAGGAAGCAGTTTGATAGACTTGCTTTAGTTGTTAGAAAGTCACTATGTTCAGTTGATTTACTAGTTTTCTATGTTACATACGACGAGATGGTTATCTCTAGCGTTTGAGGTAATGCAGCATTACGATGTTATTGCATGAATGCGATCATGGCGGAACGAGGTGAACAACGAGAATTGAGTGCAACCAACGGCAGCAGCTTGTCCAAATAATTTGTGCTGCCGATAAAATGCTTACAGGGGTTTTCTGAAAATCGGGGGAAAGGTGGGGACACAGAACTTTTGTTTAAATCTCCGCGCTTTGTGTTCACGCCCGCTTACTTTCATTTTTTATTCGGTGCTTGCCTCGTTGCTGAAATTTCATGCAAATATGCTTTGAATTAAGCGATATTTTAGAAAAAACATCGAGTCGATAAGACGCCAATCATCGTTTTATCTCTGCTCCATAAAATCGTTACCATTATTTACTATCAAAAAGAACGATAAACCCTTCAACTAATGCAGTGTAACATTACCGCATTCCGTTTGATTGTGAGGAACAAATATGATTCGGTGTTGCACTTGAAGCTCTGAATTTATCCATTTCAGTGGAACGGATATATTCGGCGAGGATTTCTCTATCTATGAGTTATTTGTGGCTGAATGACGATCGTTGTGCGCTATTGACTATTTCTAGGTGAATTGATAGAATCAGCAGGGTATCGGAGCAGCTGAATATATTATGTTTCCAGAGATATGCAGTAATCTGCTTTCTTCGGCGACTAGCTTGACGCGTAAGGAAAAGACGCAGTAATCGCCGGTACTAATTAAGAAGCGCCTCAAATTTTTGTAGGTTTCGAAGTCGTTGGGCGACATCACTGTTGAAAATGGATATGAAGTTTGATGTTTGGGTGATGCAGCGTTATTGGGCAAATATAATGGATTGCCATGAACCGGGAACTCCTCTTGAACAGGTCTTTTGCTCGCTTTCTCCGTTTTTTTTTTTTTTTTTTGCGACTTCACTAGCCCCACTGTGGTCGTTTAAACATTGGCCTTGCCTCTTCCCCCACCTCCACATTTTTCTGCTGTTATGAAACATTGTTTTTGGTCTTCCACAATAGCCGGGGTTGAGCTCGAAAATTATCGGAGGTCGTCGAACAAGAGCTTTGATCCGAAAATTGTTGTTGTTCTCGGCATACGAATTCGGAGCCTTCTAGTTTTCAGAAACCCTGCGAAAAAGTGAAGATCGAACTTGTTTTCAAGGCATCCTAAGTGCTAAAAACTACAAGAGAAATGAATGAGTTAAAAGTTCATACCGGGCAGATTAACCTCACTTCGTGAACATTATGAAGAACGTTCGTCTTCCAGATTCATGTTCTGGTGCTGGCGCAAGTACTGAATCGTCCAATTATAGTGATGCCAGTCGAGTCAGCCAAACTGGCATCATACATGACGCGAGCACCGCTAAGATCTGTGAAGCATCCCATGGAGGGTTTCTACCCACAATTACCTGCTGTTAACAGCTATCGTTGCTGTGCACCACTCTTTTTGGCCTTCTCCAATGGGAATTTCTACGCGATGATACTGCCTCCGCCTTCAACCAGTCCAGCGCTGAGTAAATAATTTTCTCTGACTTTCTGAGGTTTCATCTGTTTTGCTCAGTGACTTGTTAATTGCTTTAGATGAGATAGCTTGGATGTAATTTGGTAATGTAATTGTAATTTTGTTGATTTTAACTGCGCTTTCGACCATATTATTAGAAATATTTGCGAACAGCAGTGCTGTATTGCTTGATTGTGGTTAAATGTCATCTGAATGGTTGGCATCAAGTTATTTTGCACTTCACTTATCATTAAAAACATTATGCAGTATCATTGCAGCATGAACTTCACTTATCTTAAGTACCTTACTTTATTTACTCATTCGATGAGTTCATTTTGAATCGGTCAGCGCATTCTTATATAAGTCGCCTAGTTGTAAATTGTTTCTTCATCGTTAATTCGATCGATTTTCTTTAGTGGAACCTTACAGCCAGTTCAGTTGGGAAATACGCTGATTGAATTAGATGCAGTGCTTACTGAGCAAGAAAGAATAAAGCTCTATGTATGTATCCTACTTTGATATGTGTTGTTTATTAATAATCGTATTTATGATTGTATTTGTTGCCTATAACGCAGGGCCTGCTAGATGATTGAACCTGATCGTTAAAACAGCTCTAAAGTGTTTTGAAGGTCTATTGTAAGCAGTGTTAAGGTTCTATGGATACGGAGTGCCCACCAGCGACACAAATTTATCGTCATGCTCGCTGCCCTCCGATCGAGTTGGCTCATTACGTGCAGTTTGCGCTGGATGGAGATGAAGCGGACAGGATGGTTAGAGAGAGTATGATGTTCGACATCGATGAACATGGCACGCGCTGGTTTTATCATTCTATGTGCACCATTCCACACACAGCCTCCGATCAGAGCTTTCTTCTATGGAGTAAGTTCATCTTGAAGTGTTGTTTCAAATCGTTGTAATAATCCAACTTTATAGGGTACAAATGCCGCAGATGTTGGGATTGCTTGGCGAGTTTTTGTTCGCACACTTTTTAAACTTTTATATGATTTCTTAAGTCCATCACCGTCACTTTTCTGCATGAACCTTCTGAGGACAAGTTATGCATATTTAAATTTCTTTGTTTAATTACGTGAGATGAGGATGGGAAACGCTTAGTTACAGGTTGAGAGATTGATATTTTTTTCACTTGTTCCTTGCATTCAGTACGAAGCGAACTCATATGTACTGCCATCTGTCCTCCATTGCGCTTTTGATCTTTAGCTGAGGTTGCGAGCTTATAGGTTCAAGTGGTTGCGAGCATCGTTTTCGAAGTAAATTGATAATTGCACGTTTCAAAGACACGTGATACTTGCGGATGATATATTGATCAAGCAGCTAGATATGCTGTTCAGCAGCTAGCCTCATAAGTGAAGTTTTTTTCTTCTTTTTAGGAGCGTAGTCCTAAGTTTGTCCACTTCTTTCGCTTGAAGAAAGAATCTCACCTTTCTTCGTAAAATTGACGCGAGTAAGGGTGTTCCGGTGCTTTTAAGGTATGCAACATCAGCGCCGAACATGAGTGGCAGCTCTAAAAATCAGGCAAAAATACGGGGCTGGTGGGATATTTTCTAGCACTAGTTGATTGCTAAAAATACCTAAAATCTCTGGGCAAATGAAGAGGAGGAGGCAGGGGGGGAAGGGGGAACTTTGCGGCACAATGTGACCTGCATAACGGCTTGTAAATAAACTGCCAAGCACTCCATGTCGATAAATATCTTTCGGTTCTACTTGTTGTGTGCAACCTAAGACCTCGGAAAGTCTTTCGGGATTTCTGATTGTATATGGTGGTCACAGTTCAGACCAGTATCTGCTGCATTCACCCATCATTTGTACTGTTTAGTATGTCAGCGGCAGTCCATTTTAGCGACTAACAACAGCGACGTCGCGCTTGATACACCGTTTTGCACTAGCAGTTATCTAGACGCTGAACAGTACGTCATCCACTTTGGAGGCGCTTTTTCTAGGTGTCAGCATCTTCCGGAGGTTTCCGTTTTCTGGATTCGTTCCGGTGTTTTCCTCGTTTCTGCTCCTGTGCTAAGAATTCTTCGGGGGACCTTCAGGATCCACGGCAAAGTTTCTGTAACCGATTTTCCCTCGCTTGGCATTAACTCATTTATTGGACCGTAGGATAGGAAAAATGAGGTGTATGGCTGCCATAATCCTGCAGCCTTTAGTTTGAAGAATTTTTTACACTTTGCGCTAACTGATTAATATTTTCGACCATGAATTTATCTATGGAACATCGCGCCTCAACGGTTAGGCGGCAGGGACATATGATGTTCACCATAGCACTTACTTTAACTTCTGTTTGATGCAGGAGACTTTTGATTGCAGCCATCAAGCTCAAGGAGGGACTTGATTAAATCTATGGAACATTTTAAAACTCATTGGGAATGACGAAATAGAAGTAATGTTTCGATTACCGGTGGGACATGCTTTTTGCTAGATGCTGTCGGGTCTTCGAAATACACTAATACTAGTTTTCTGGCGTGAAAATAAAGAAAGGGTTTTCATTGAAAGAGGCTGGCAGATGGGGTACTCTGATGGGATATTCCGCGGTGTTTTCGTCGTTTCCTTTAAATGTTCCGGGGTGTTTTCGTTTTATAGCTTTTGATGAAGTTGTTATTAAACTCACGTTGAAGAAGTCCTTTGCATTACTGTTAGCGGCAACAAGTAGCGCACAATTGCTCTCGGTATGTATATAGTGTAGATTGATGGAGGTGAAAAGCTTATTTATAATGCAAGAGGAAAGACGAATATCACCGATGTGAAAACGTGTGGGCGAGATGATGATTGGTGTGGATTGTTTCACACAGATATGTTAGTTTATTTATTGCAGAAGAGTGGATGGCCAGTCATTTCCCGAAGAGTTTTCGTCCTAATTCAGAGGTAATTCTCCAAGTGATTATATTTATTTTTGCTTACAGCGAACTGTAATGTGCTACGTCGAATATTTAAGATATTGGCATCTCTTTCATTCACTTCTGAGGAGGGGAATCGATTGCCTTTAAGGTTTTCCCACCACGCAATGTATATGCGACAAATTTGCAAAGGTGTTGTTAGTCATAAACGCGAGTAACAACTCTGTGATGTTGAAAATATATCATTTTTATTAAGCTGACGTGTAAAGGTACAGCACCCTCGACGGTATGAGTAGGACGCAAGTAATGGTATTGTTAGTCCAGGGATACGGGTGGCGCGCAGGTAAAGGTGCTGTCAACTTGCGACACGAATGACAGGTAGATAAAGGTGCTGTAGGTGGATTTCATCAGTGAGCGAAATTTTCTTCGCAAATAGCTTTACATAAAATTTTGCTTGAAGACGGCAAGGTTGCATGTTTTGTGATGAGAGTTCTGAGTTTTTCGATTCGATTTTGTCGATTCCCTCATTTGAACCCCCCTTCCCAGTGCCATTATTTCTACATCACTTATGTGAAATGTAATCAAAGGTATCATGAAATCTATAGTCAGTAATGGGATCATTGCGATTACTATACCAACCTATCAGTTCCCATAATCCACCGTTGAATGGGGCACTCCTTACCTCCTGATAGTAAAATAATAAGAGGACATTTTTGCTGAGTGAAGGAAGGAATCGGAACGCGATTATGCATACCGCGAAAGAAAAGCTGCAACAGTTTCAATTCATTTTCGCTGTCTGGAAAATATCCCAACTTATTATTTCCAAATATGCTGCACAAGTTTTGAGGAAGTTTTTCTCGGACTGCAGGCGTCGTGATGAGGCTACCTTCTCTACTGGGATGTTGGCTGAAGAAAGTCGATATCACTATCGATGCCCAGGTATTGTGGGCAGTTTTTCCAAATTGAGGCACTCTTTTCAGTGAACTCGTGCAATAATTCAGTTGCCTAAAAATGCTGTAATTCTTTTTTGTGAAGCAATCAGCTATCGGATTTGATCGCTGGGTGAAAATGAAAGCAGTATCGAATTGTTTCTTGCCAAGGTAGTTGCGCAAACGCAAACAATTTTAGCTTTGCAATCAAATTGAAGAGAAATGTTTACAAAGGAAGTCATGTGATCCTGGTATAGTATTACTGCTCCTGTCTACTGCGTTGTGGTATTATCTGATTGGCTTAGATCGGTTTATTATGAAATGTTGGTAGATGTTGCATATTCCTTTTTTGCTTTTTTAGGAGAAAGGAGACGGTGGTAAATCTTCAGCTAATGCATCATTCGAGTAGCAATATCGACGGCATTAGGCACTCATGCTATTATGTTGTTGTTGCTATAAATGGTCATAGTCCCTAACCTCGTTTTGTTCACTCGTTATTAATGGGACTAAGAAGAGTGATTTTGCGACGGAGATTAGCAATTCTCATCAACAGTGTGGGTCAATTGCTTATCCTTCTTAAGTTGGGAATCTAAACTCAATCTGTTTTTATGGTCACAATGATAGCTGCGTTTTTGTTTATTGATGACGTTCACTCACTGCGTCCTATCGTTTAATTATTCACCTTGCCTAATCATCGAGGAGGACGTTTTAACTGCTAACGAGAATGTGATTTTGTTCTCTCTTTCCTCTCCCCCCTCTCGCCTGCTAAAAAGCGGCAATTCTTGAATCTTGCTGAATTAGCTTCTTCCGTTCTTCTCCAAATTTTTTCGTCCGTCGCAAACACCTTCCGTTCCCACCTTGTTCAGTGCCCTCTTCTATGTGTTCCTTTCCCTTTCTCCTGATGATTCTATGTTTTTGTTGTATTCTTCGGGATTTATGTTTAACCTAGTTCTTTCTGGAATTGTGTTTTGCTTCCTTTCATATAACGTTATGTGCATTTCATTTGCGTTCACTAACGTTTCAATAAGAAACGCTTTATTAAGAATGAAAAGTTGAACCAATTATAATTAGCCAGATGTATGAAAGCCGAGTTGAATTTCGGCCACTTTGAGAGAGGAGAGGAGGGGAGGGGAGGGGAATGAGTGAGTCTTTAATTCCCCTCTCGATTTAGATAGGAATGTGATGAATGCTTCCTGTTGTTATTGAGTGCATGTATGATTTTGTAGAAAATTCAGAAAAAGTCTCTCTTCAGATGCACGATGGAAGAAAAGTTTGTGATCAACGTTTGAGGATGGAAGAAAAGATGTCGAATATCTAGTGTGCTTTATTCATTTTATTCCATTGGTTGATTGGGCATTGCATAAGATCGTTATTTTTAAGGAATGGCATACGCTATTCGTGCGTGATCGTTGCCTTGTGAACGTTTTTTACCAAAGTCTTTCCAGTGTTGTCAACATACGGTGAACATGCTCTAGGAAAGCTGAATTTTATTGTATGTGGAAGTTGGTAATTGTCTTACGACAAGCTTTTTTTCAATTCGTGCACTATATGAAAATTCGATGTTTTAACGCATAAAATGTTTGCTTACTTTCGATGTGGTGTGGAGTTTCAATATTTAAGTCGTATAAAATTTTAAGTTTATTAGTGGGTCGTCTAATCGCAGTAGAGATACCACTTGAGGTTGCGCTCTTCGCTTTTAATTGCTATTTTTTGATGTGCAGAAAATGCAGATGCCTATACTAATTGCTGTGGAAAATGTTTACAACACTTATTCATTCACAGTGAACATATTGCGCTTTGCTGCGATTAGTGCTGCCTTTCCATCATTTTTGTAATTAATAGTACGTATTGTTGTTGCCCGATTAGCGAATCCAGAAATCGTTTGAATATTCTTGCAAAAGAAGCAAAATCACAGAAACAGCCGCCGACTTTTGGATTGTCGTCAGTGGCTGTGGGACCACCCATCGATCGGCCGCTGCCAATAGAAAACAGCGACATATAATATTGGTGGCCACCAGGGTCGGATGTACTGGGATTGCACTTCATGGTTCTGTTATGTTCACGATCCTTCTGAAATCAGGACTAGCAAGGACTGGGTCCGTTCCCCCGCCCTCCGAGCCAAGAGAAGTGTTGACAGCGGTGGACAGGGGGCATATTCCATCGGTGCCCACCGGTGAATTATTACGACAACCTGCAGCGGTGTGAAAATAGTAAGACGAACAGTCTCCTCGGTAGCTTGCTAAAGCATCATGTCCGTTCCACAATGTTTCGGTTTTAGGTCCAAAATTCTGTGACCAGAACAGTTGGTCCGGGACCGGAATACTGATGTAACCCTAAAGAAGACATATAATTAGGGAAAGAGTTCTACACAGTTTCTCTACCTTGCGACAGGTGCCAAGGCATTTGTCGGTCACGAGAAATGGTGCTTAAGCTCATAATGCCAACTGGAAGAACGACAGGGTGCGGGAATCGTGCATTACTTAGGTACGAATGCAATTTCATCCGTTTATTTTCGGTCCCGTTAAATATGGTAAGAGCCATCGTCCTCGCGAGCTAAAGAATGCTACGTTGATTAATTCTCCGGTCAATGTTGGGAGGTTTCTGTTCGACACTTCAACTGCTACTGTGCTGTAAGGATAAATCAATCAATTACGCACGTTCATCGTTCTGACCTGCGGACAGCGCAGCACCATCAACGGTGGAAAACGACCACACCAGCGACAACTAACAACAAGTCATTAAACAGTGACCAATGGGCTGATGCTTCGCCAACACCAATTTGGCTTCAACACGATCCGAGAACATTCCCATCTAAATGCTTTGCTAGGCACGCAATAGTTGCGTTCAACACAATCCAGCTGCAAATCACTGTAGTCCACATCAGTTCTTATCGTGGGTAGCTGCCTTCATAAACCGTTTGGACTTTTAAAAGAAATCACATCAACAAGGGTACACTGCGTTGTATTCACTAAGTTCTTCATAACACAATGGTACCGGGTGCAGCACGCTCTGAAGAACCAGATAAATTTTGCGACGCTTTTTTTCCAACATATGCTTTTAGGGGAATAAACGAGGCATATAGAAGACGCCGGAAATTTTCTTTGCTAAAAGAAAACTCAAACATGTTCATCAGGTGACTTGCCGCCTTATTTTTTCTTGTCGTACTCATTTGCAGTATCGAAGGCGTCATCAAAAAGACTTCCCGGTTGAATACACCAAGAACAGTTCCTAAAACTTAAGGCAACAGGCAATCAGCGAAGTAAACTAAGTGTTCAACTGCGTAGTTTGTTCGTCACTTTCTACCTTCCCAAAAGCGAACGGTCTCCTTGTCACCAGCTTCCCACCCTAACAAAAGAATATTAGTTTCAGCTCATGACGTGCCATCGAAATGCTTTTTGTATGGGATACCTTCCCCACTGTTAAAAATATTAACTGAATCAAATGCTGCTTTTCAGGTTGCCTCTCGTAAGAGAACATCTATTGAGTGAAAGTGGGGAAAACGTATTCCGCAAAACATAACAGAATTATGCTCGTTTTATCTGTTTTCTAATTTTTAGCAAAATGAAATTTTAAAATGATTGTGAGTTTAACTAATAAATTGTAATTCTTCTCCTGAACAAATGATGAACACATTCCCAATGAAACAAGAAAAACATTTCACAAAAGAAACCGTTCGTTAATTCTATTACAAGTAAAAGTTATGCCTAAAAGCAACATCTCGACATACTTATATTTGAAGCGGAAATGAAACGAAAATAATTTTCACTTGATAGGATGAGCAACCACTAATTGAGGTACTATCCGCCTACAGAAACACTTGACGAAACGTTATACAAGAATAGCTGTCAAATAAATTCACGATCGCAATTATTCCCTTACTTTTGCTTCAATTGCTTTATAGACAGATTCAATTCTTGAAGTTTAGACATTGCGTGAAAAGTAAAAATTTATTCGTTTTCACTGCACTTTTGCATCAAAAGTATTTCGAAAATGCGCATTTCTATTGCAGTAGAGTGATGCATTATTGGCAACTCCCAATAGCTCATTCGTTGCGCAGATGCATATCGCTTTTTTTACTTCTTTCAATCGGTTGTATTTTATTTATATATAATATTCATTAAGCGTTTTATTTCGAAGGAAATGAATGCAAGAAATCATCTCTTCAAAGAAAAAATACCACACAAAAAAAGGAGAGTAAATTTTAGACGAGCTACAAATGAGGAGATGACATTTAAAGCTGATTGACGATGAGAAATTAGATTGATAATGCACAACATTATTGTTGTGACTTGAAGCATCATCAAAAATGGAACACAAATAACGGCAAATCGCTTGTTTAGTTTGGTGATAGCAGCTGCATACCAAATAAACAAATAGCAACACAACGAAAATAAATAAATTTTTTTTTTTGTTCTGCCAATAAATCTCGGCCAAATAATTTTCTAACCTGTCGATATGGCGCTCTTCCTCTCCTGAGCTGGAGGGTCCTTTCCGAAAATTTTAGACTGTTTTTGAAAAATATTATGGGCAGTGCGATGAGATCTTTTTTTAAAAAAAATATTATGCTGGTAAAAAACAAGAAAAAAAGACCGACATTGGACTATGTGCTTGAGGGAACAATCCACACAGGTATATCTAAACAATCATCATAAAACGGAAAGAAGCACTTCGCAAATGCAATAAAAACATATTTGTGTTATCTAAGAAGAAGAGTTGCTGGAATTAACAAAAAGTAAAGAACAGCAACGCGAGCATACCGACCACGTCGATTATCTGCATTGAACAAGACATTTAAAAAATGTCAGCTCAAGAGCAATATAGATCTATAGCTGACGAAGTGCGCAAATATGTGAACGCATCTGATATAAGAACGTCATGCGATGCATTAGAAAAGAAACATTAGCACAGCATGAACATTCAAGAGTAATATGTATGGAAAGAAGGAACAACAGGATTTTGATGCGTTGAAGAAATGCAAAACGATGAAGAAATCATTCAAAGACTAGGAATTGCGTTTGGTGCGTGCGACAACGAACAAAAATGTGCATCGAGTTGAGCCCAATTATGCATGAGGAAGATGCACACTCAAATCGAAACGATGCTCTCACAACAAAACAAATCCCTAAAACACAACGAATGCAGGCTGATATCTTAATAACAATTCCCAACGGCGCAGACGGATCATGCCTGGAAAGGTGTAATTACATAAACGCGACTTGCCGAATCACATCTCCACTCCTCGCTGTACACTTTAATATATTTTTGTTGCATCTATACTGTCCATCCCTGCAACTTGTTTACCCGGATGCTCTCTTGTATCTTCGCAGCCCGAGTCCGGTTCCACTTAATAGTCTAAAAAATTAGTCACTCTCGTAACTCGTAACTCTGCAAGCCAACCATTGCAGCATTCTTGCTGCCAGAATACTATCCAGAGAGACGCATGATGCTAGATGCAATCCAACGGCAATATCTCACATTTAGGTTGTTGATGAAACATTGCACCCGCCACAATGGACGCTTTCGATATCGTTACGCACCCCTTCTGTGCCCTTTCAGGCGCGACATTCTAAAAAGAAATTGCATGTTTTTTCTAAAAGTTGCATTCTCTCACTTGAATGTCAGGCTTGCAACTGACTTCTATCAACAAAAATTAAAAAAAAAAAAAAGCTGTCGCTTCCGTTCTTTGATCGACTTGCTAGGAGTTTGTAGATTGTTCAAGCATCAAATAGACGATCATGCTAACTTTCAATATTCCTTCTGGGGAATGAGAAGTGACAGCCGGTTGGCAATTTCGCCGGACGTTACGAAAAGCAAGAACGACAAGAACATCCTTAATTTCGATGAGAAAAAAGCAATTCTCAACACGCAGCTCTACCTAAATTTATTTTAATGACACTGAGGCATAAACATCAATCGCTCGATTATCTAAACTTAAAATCTGTATGTTCTCATCAGTTTCCATCGAAACAAGATTTTTGCTTGCCATTCAATCCATGAAACCATTATTTCAGATATATCTAAGCAATGTAAAGGACAATCGTATCTAAACTCAGTTCCAGATGTCTTTAAGATGAAACTATTAGAAACAGAAAAGGGCACTAAATAATTGATTTGATACACGATTTTGCGTTCAGGAATATTCACGCCAGGGCATAGGCAAGCTAAAAATTACTGCCACTAGGTCAGCAAAAATCGAACTACGAAAACACACTACTTGGTAATGATGAAGTAATAAGCTGATATGGTTCGATAAGGCGGAATTTTTACATAGTTTGAGTTGCTCTGAAGGCAATGAATCCAGGACACCTGACTTTAACCTCTAAGACGGATCACAGTGATCCACTAACTGAAAAGTGCTAAGAGCGACTGAGTCAGTCTCTACAGCCTTAAACTGAGCCAATATAAGCTGAAAATCATACTCACGAAATTCTGCGCCGACAGATTACAGTTCCATCTACCAATTTATGAGCTTATGAGACTAATAGTGCCGAATTATTTTACAAGATGTGTCGATCGATACTGGGGGCATTATTCTGGATCTGACGATCGAAAAACACTGAATATTATGTCGAAGCTTTCAAGGACCAGAAGCGATGGTTCTCAAAGTTTGTTTCTGGACTTCTTCGATGTTGCTAAGGAAAACGCTAATAACAGAGAGACAAACAAAGACACACAAAGCTCTACTATAATGCATTTGCATTGCAATGGAAGGCGCTTTAAAAACTGAGTAAGTTAAAAAGCAAACCAATGAATTTATGCCGCAGTTGGTGAGCGGGATTGATACGGTCTATAGAGAGCAACATATCACTGAGTGGGATGAAATAATGAAAGACACATGGGCAGCACGTTGCAACGCTGATCTATCACACCTGAAAACCGATTACACTGCCATAAAAAGCTCCTAAATAACTGAAAAATCTCCTTTACGTTTTTTGATGCAACTAAGAAACTAATGAATAACTTGGTCATCGAGATCACTCGTTTATTCAAACCCTCAAACCCTAATTCAGTGTGAATCTGAGAAGTGCTTCCGCCGTACCATACGCCACAGGATTTTGACAGAGCTTCAGATAATGATCAAATTCCAGTATGCATATCAATGCTTAAAGGTAAGCGTTCAAATAATTTCACTCCCTCCTCCTCCTGTCCTCCCCTCTCTCTCCCTCACAAAAAAACCTTTCATAAAAAGAATTCACGAAAACATGGCTCAATAACTCATAACACCAACCGCCGCGGTACAAATCGATAAACTAATAATTACCGATGTGCACTATGCGTATTCTATACTAAATTAGCACCCACATTAACTTTGTTGCCAAGCTGACTGACAAACACATGAAATGAACATGAACTATTCCTGCAGCTGGAGTTCTCCCACTAATTTATGCCCACCATTCTGTAAGCGCTTTTATTATTTTATCTTGGAAATACCTGTTGCTGCTAGGCGTACACTTTCTTCTAAATTAGCTACCTTTTGGGAGCACCTAGAGGCGCGCAAAGAGGCAGTTCGGATCATCTACAGTCAATCAATCCTTGTTCTTCATGACCACTGCCCATTACAACCTCTCTTTCCAAGCGTGGCGAAGCAGTTGGGGAAGTCGATCACCGCCGCAATGTGGGACGTTCTTTTTTTTTAGCTGCCCCTTTGTAGTTAGCGCAGCCCTTTCGCTTGGTGCGAACATTTTTGATGAAATTCAATGACTTCAGACCACTTTATATTACCAGCCTACGCTGAACAAAGATATGCGGAGACTATTTTTTCCTTAACGCTCCAGAGACCTTTTTTAACTTGAGCTGCCCATGGTCTGCAACTTCTCTCTTATTTTCGACACCTTCCTCTAAATTTGCCATCGGGGAAGGGAGCTCTGGGATTGTTAACATCAATTACCGTTCCCACGACTGCTCCAGGTATACGGCCCGGGGAGCACCCAATGGATGACCCTCGCTAACTGAACTCATCGAAGGTGACCCCCGCTAATCGACTCATTGAGGGTATCTTCCATTGAACCAATGCTGACGGCAGGAAAACCGGGTTCCTCAATGAGTATAGCGGCCCAACACCGCCTTCCGTTAGGCTGTCCCGGAGACAACACTTCTTTTTCCGTTGCCTATTGACTTCCTAGCAGGTGGATTCCTGAAGGCCCAGCCTCCGATTGAGGGGAGGAGGCGCCACCTTCGTTCCGGCTAGGGACACCATGACCAGTTGGAGGGTCCCCTCCTCGCTCGCTCCCATCCTTTCCTCTCAGAGCAATTTGTGGCGGTTTGAGGTTTAAAGTATCGCCTTGGTTGAGGTGGCGGGTTAATTTAGCGCTTAAAATTGGGTAATTTAGACATCATGCTTCCAGATACACGCTGTGTGAATTCTCAAGGCAACGGTTTTTCCGAAGGCCAGAACCATCAAAATTTGGGAGGCTATCCTCGTTCAATCACGCTCTATGCTCGCTAAAAATCGACAACTGGAGCAAACAGTATAACACGTTAGGACTCCTACTATCCTTTTTCTGAGCCTCTAGGGCTCTTGATCTCACATTCGATGGCTGAGCCTTAATGCATAAACACGACGTATGAGCGCAGGCTTCTACCACGGTTATCGGAAACAGCATCACAGTGTCGACCCTCAACCGAACCATACTGACCTCTTTCAGTAGTCGAGTGACAGTTAGAGCAAACCAGTGCCTTCTTCTATTATGTTTCAATCAACTCAAAACTAGGAATCACCGTCTTCGAAGGCACATTGGAAACCAAAAAAGATCGGTGGGCGAAGGTCAATTAGTGACCACAGCAGCAATTTCCCACTTGGCCCTTCCATCGATCGCCACATGCAGGCTGAATCCGTTGGAACTGGGAAGGTGGCCCAAGTACATAGCGAGGTTATAAAACCATCACTTCGCCGATCATCTATAGTAACTCAATAAGTACGAGCAACTGCCTCAACTCTATTCTATTGTTGGCACTTTCGACAAGTGTAATGCAGCTGAAAACTTTTTAAGTCAGATGGCCTTTTTAGTTCATCTTGTTGCCAGGCCAGTTAGTGAACTGATGAAGCGTGTATGAATTTTTCAGCGCTTAGCTACAAAGTTTGATGGCGTCGTTGATAATGCATAATCACGAAGTTGTTAAGTTGTTAGATTACTTGAGCTGTTATGGTAATCTTGATTTGTGCAAAATTTTCACTCGTTTATTTATTAGAAGGAAAGAATGAAGGATAAGAGGATAGAGATAAAGGATGACTTTGTTTAGTTTACTACTCACCTGCTCGGCACGTTAATTTTCTCCTCGAACGTATTTCTGGAAAGCATCACAATACTCACCACTTGTCGGAGAGTCGAATTACCCCTCTGTTGGCATTCCGCATCCCCTACCAACTATCAAATGAAACCCTCAAGATGCTTCAGTCAGCCTCATGTATCCATCTTTTCCCCTTTTTAAACGGTTTTCGGCACAGTGCTCTTGCGCTCTCACCTTTACGACCCCCTTATTCATTCAAATGCCCTTAATTATCCAATTGCTCATTCAAATTATTTCAAACACCTAATGCCACTTAAAAACAACTTATTCACATAAAAAACCATGCAAAAGCACATGTTTCTCAGCAGTATCAGGGATATCTGTAGGCGGACAATGTTCTGATAGCTGCAAGCACACCTTTCTTTTGAATAGCCGTGCAAAAAAGCCACTTCTGCCATTTGAAACAGCGCTCGACCCTTCGCCAACACAGTTCGCTGGTGGATCTGATCGCAGGTCGGCGACAAGCGCGCCGTTAACTTCCATGACGTTTAATTCTTGGAAGCATTCTGTTTCGATCATCTGTAGGCAAATGTATTATACAAACAATTATCAGTTAAATGTTAACAGATGGGCAGGACACTGCATGTACTTACGTGAGGCAGTCAAGTGCAACAGAAGCCAGTGAAATGGTGGTGTGAGACCCATTCCAAATAAACTTTTTTGCACTCCACCGCATAGCTTGTTGAGAACGAATTTGATGACCACCAAGGTACCGCAACAAAAATTAGCGATTTGTTTCTGGAAATACTCAAAATAAGAGTTCACTTGATCATGTAAACGTAAATCCTTCTTGTTTTACTTCCTAAGAACGTGTTTCATTGTCATTCTAAGAAAGCTGCTCCATAACCGCTGTGCAACTATAACGGAAACAGTAGTACATTCCGAAAATAACAGCGATTCTTAAGCGTTACAAGGAGCCATCCGGCTTGCTTTCTGAATTCTAATAAAAGAAATATCCGTGAGATTTTAAGCTGTCGTAAAATGGAAGGATTGGAGGCGAAACTGATGATGCCTGGAACTCGGACCAAGAGAGGAGAGCACGAACACTCAAATACCCCTCAAAGCGGTAAAGAGAATCTCAATTTTTCTCGACTCTCGTCTATATGATCAGGTATTGTGCAGACAGATAGACTGATAGGCTTTCCGCAACACTGTTTGCAAAAAAGAAGGTCGCTGATTTTTTGCGTCTAACAATTCTTTACGAAAAACGATAAAGATAATATCATCAACAAATATGCTTTAGTGGCTAGACAAAGTAATTCATAGATAGCGGTGTTCACCTCATTCTGCCATGGGATCGAAACACGCCCCGTATTGAATTTGCTGTAGAACTGATTGTCAGCAGCATCAAGTCGGACACCTTTAACAGTGCTGAACTGTTCGATGTCGAGAACATCCTTCGCGTAAACAGCCCGAGGGTCCGGACAGAACGGGGGAGTTAGCTGAAAGTTGTTCTATCCACTTCCAGACGAAAATTCGACGTTACAAAAACAAAACGTTGATCGCTTTTGCCATAAGCTGCTTACAATGCCTGAGATAGACGAGAAAAGCTTGCTTCCTAGTGCAACGCATTGTGCTGCTCCAAAGTAAATAAGAAAGGTCAGACTTGGCGCGAAGACAAGCTTTATTCTTCGATCGTTGGACCGCCAACCACGAGACGGAACGATGGAATAACTTCAACTTTCTGAACAGCAATCAGGAAAACTGGTTGGCTCCGCCTGTGGAGTATGACTCCCTGGATGACTCCTCTCCCCACCTGTCAGTGGAACTATTGCACCATAATTAGGACAACATGAATTTTGCATTCCCCAGTCAGCGTAAACTTGAATGAAAGAAACGAAATCGCCGAATGGGGCTTTCTTTGAAAAGAAAGACTCTGGGCGAATTCCTTACACAGCCTACATCATTGGGTTTCGCAGACCTGCACAAATCAAGCTAAGTAATTTAATCACTACCGAAGACGAGCAACTGCTGTCAACAAGAGCTAAGGCAAGCTACCTCCGTGCAATTTATCATGCAAAAGAACTACTGTTATCTCATACCTTGCCAGCTTCCATCTTTTTCCATGGAACAGGCTCTCTTCCGGTATGTGAGTCGCCCTGCGTGAAGAACGGATGAGCTTTCATTTCCTCGGCACCATCTTCCGGACGCCCAACACGACGACATCCGAGCCGGAAGTTGGGCTCCTTATGCAGAAGACCTCTGATGATGAAAATTTGCTTCAGCATTCAAGTGAGTAACTGAAGACAGCTATTCTTCTGGCCACTTCCACAAGCTAATATACAACAGGAGTGGTTCCACCACAACAGACAATGTCAAAAGTATTCAATTTCCAACAAACTCTGCATGTGCATTTGACAAGACGATCCTTTAAAGGAGCGACGAAATATTATGCAAAACAAAACTCGCGCATGACAAAGCACTTACAGCGCTGACTACAACAAAAGGTGAGAAAGGATTTGAGTTTACTTCTGTAAAAGTTTATTTCTATAAAATATTACACAACGCTTTGAATACTGCGGAAGGATTCATGCGCACAAAAGGATAAACTCTTGAAAACAATCAAACCTTTTATTGCTATCACAAGTTTAGGCTACAGTAACGAAAAGTCTCCTTAAAGCAGCGATTATATAAGCCTTTGAAGCGGTCGAATTTCGCCTGGATCTGTGGGCGAAATCGCCGAAAGGAAAATTTGATTAATACGATACCTGCAAAGTGTTCTTGCTGCCTCACTGAATTTGTCCGAGTATTTCTCCTGATCTTCTCGAACTCTTCTTTCAACCTCTTCGCGTTTAACCTTCTCCTTTCGCTGGCGGAAGGGAGCCTGGAAAACAAGCCACACCAAGTCTAAATTCCACTTTGAACATAAACACCAAAAATAACCGGAACAGCATATCTGTCGAAAAAGGTATCTGTCTATACGGTAAGGCGAAATACACGAAGTAAACACTTTTCAGCATACTTCACTAATCGAAGGTTGATGACGATCGCTTCAATGCAACAATCGTTATAATGTTTTGCAATTCTTTGCATTTCCCAAAATTGATGTGCTTTTGGGGCCAATACCACCGAACCAAGAACTACGGCGTCGATTCATTCATGAAGAGGCATGTAAGAGAGGGCGCATTCTGCTTGACTTATCGAAGCAAACACATTTCGAGAAAAAAGCGGCATCCGATAGCAAAGAGAATTTAAGAAGCCACAAAATGACACGGTCGGCAGTCAGTGAACGGCACGTAGGATTTCAGTCCTGAGTGTGCCCACGTCGCTTTAGTAAAGTTCGTCCGAGTTAGGTGGCAGGAAGGGAGGAAGGGAGTGGGGAGCTCGAGCTGAAATATGTAGACATAAAAACAACAGGTAATGTTACTACCATTCGCTGACATATAAGTTAAAATGTTTGCTCGCGATGCTAAACAACTACAATAGCTATCTATGTAGTTATGCAATTGGAAATATGCAGTATTTACCAATATAGAAACTAGAAGAGCATATCATCAGTGATATATAAAAGTTACTGAAGCGCTTGGAGTAGCAGCAACAATGATAATAAATGAAGCGCTTGCGTACTGACTACACAGTTCAGCTATCTTAAACAGATGCAAACAGCGAGAAAAATAATGAAAATACCACTTCAAAAATGAAAAAAAGCGGAAAAGAAAGAAAGAGATAGATAAGAATATGCCATCAAAGACAATAAGAAATCATAAAAAACCTCTTTTCTTCTCAATTTTGCGGGGGCGCGCTGTCTCTTGAGTCAGCAGCTTTGCCGATATCTACGTTCGCCCAACCACCGACAAGAAAAAACAAACAAACACGTCTCCATATAAATGTGTTGCCTATATAAAAAAGATAGACGTATTTAACGAAAGTTTACCTTTCCCTCAATCATTTCGTATATGAGACATCCCACTCCCCACCAATCGACGCCATACGAATATCGCTCATTTTTGACAATTTCGGGAGCTGAAAATTTAAACATGGACCTCTCAATGAATGCAAGGAAAATACATCATTAAAAACAGATATCTTTTTTTTTTTATATCGAAAACGCAGCCAACCGATCGCTAAAAATGGACAATAGCACAGGTATAAGCAGAAAGGTATCATGAAGAGAGAAAATTTTGGAGCGAAACGTCAGAAGCTGGCAATCTGCAAAGGAATTCAAATATAAAATTCAGGGTAAGCATTAAGAAATATGTGAAGACCTGTTAACGCTAAATCTGCTCTGAAATGCAAAATGATTTAATAAAGAGAAATTCGTTGCAGGATGACAATAAGAACCTTTAATGCTTCTCACATATAAATCGTCAAGTTGTATTTGAAGATGACAATGAAGAAATTTTTCCACTTGCCGAAAGTGTGCGACGAAACAAAACGAATCTACCAAAAGCGTTCCCAGAAAACAAATTTCAGGAACTTTAGAAAATTCCGGACAGTATAATTGCTATCGGTTTCGCAAAGTAAAATAGCTGAAATCTTGCGAAAAACAGTGCAGCGAGTGGGAAAATTTCACGCCACAGCGAATCATATAAGCCGAAAGCTTTTAAGTCTAGAGGCTCTCCGCAGGTTTTCTTTCTTTATAGCACTCTCGTTTACCTAAGGGGCGGACAGAGACCCGATATTTCCCCATAGGTTTTGGATTAACAGTGTGCGGGAACATTCACCGTCATTGCTACCAGGATGATAAAACACAGCGGAAGAAAACCTCAATGCTGCAGAAAATTCAGTAATAATATGCTTTCACGAATCAAGAGCGGAAAGAACGCAAAACAAAATCGGCGATGATTGGAGTATTTTCATTCAATGGTGGTTAATTTAGACTCGCATAAAAGCAGTAGCGTGGCTGAATAGCAAATAAAGTCTTCGACTGAGGCTGAGTTGAAAGCCATTCAAACATGCGCTGAAAGCATGCTGCAGAAATGACAACGATTAGCGCAATGCTTAAGCATCGATGATCAGTTTCCCTCGATGCACACCACTTAAAATCGCACATGTGACGCGAAGTAGTGGTTTCAGATGATAGTGCCTAACTCGAAAACGCTGTATTATCGATGGATTCGCTAGATGCAAACCTAGTGTCATACGCAGCGGCGTGCTCGAACTAGTAGATAAAGCAATTCTTGTTTAAAAGTCAATATTATGATAAACTGAATGGAGTAAAATGGATGCATAGATGCTTAGAACTCCACCTTCTATATCCAGTTAGATACAGATTGTCTGAACTCCATTTTAAGCTTGTTCTTTTTGTGATAACAACAAAGACTTAATAAGAAACCTTACCCATATAGCCGACAGTGCCTACTCTTCCTCGGATTGGCTCGTTGTCCTTCAACTCGACAGCAAGTCCAAGATCAGATATTCGTACATGGCCTGAAAAATGAAACCTAGAACACAGAAAGAAGTACAACAGATCGAAAACATTCACCTCCCATCACACTGTAAATAAAGATAAAACAATCCACATGTAAGAAGGAGGAAGACGTCATAATATAATTAAAGACGATGATTTCACAACGCCAACTGATAAGAACAGTGCCAGAAGAAATATTTTTCTAATCGAATTAGAAAAATATGCGAATTTTCAAAAAAGCCTTAGCAATATGAGTTATACTACTTTGTAGGGACGATAATGGACGATGAAAATTTGCGCTCATAGACCCCCAAATGATTCATAAAAAAGTGCAGCATTTCCCACACTCATATATTTTAAACAATCCGCTGAAAATGCGCTCATTCCTTGTTGTTTTTTTTTGTTTCACCATGAAGGCAGCACACGATTTTTGCTGGCATTTGTAAGGGGCACAAGGATGAACGTGATTTCGTTGTTGCCCGATTAGAACTAATTTCCCTCATATCGTATCGCTGGAAAGCCATCGAAGGGAGGAAATAAACTTATACTTACGAATGCTATAGGAGAATGCATGTGAATATTGTCACAACAATAGGTATCAGTACTGAATGAATCTATGACACTCAATTATTATGCTATAAATAAATGTAGTCCACAGCAAACTATTCCAAGAAACGTTCTCGCTCCTCTGAAAATTATGAAGAACCTAAAACATTAGGAATTCCACTCAAGCCTGGAAAACAATTTTATATGTGATTAAATATACAGGAAATCGATGCAATCAATCACTGCTTAAGTGAGTAATAAATATTATGGGGAATAGATAAAAAACAAGAACATGAAAGATACGATGGGAATAAACAGAGAATAATAATGGAGAGAATAAACAAATAAATAAACAAATGAATAAATAATTATATCAACAATAGATAGTGAAATAATCACAAAATTTTAGCAAAACAAGGAACAGTATCAAGAGAGATTCGTGCCCAATTTCAGATGTATTATTTGAGGACAAGCTTTGAGTCATCTGTACGATATAAGCCGATTAATGTAACCAATGGAATTTTGAGTGGTTTTAATGAAAATTTACGAGAGGCGTATGTGATGATTGAGGTAAGCATCACACCTCGAAATATACAGTCGAGGAAAACGAAACTTCTTGGCAAGGACTGTGTGACGAATATGTAAAAGCAGTTTCGCAATCAAAAAAGGTCAAAACGAAGCGTTAAGGCAGCTGCGATGTGATCCATTGAGGCTCACCTATCTTATCTAGCAATGAAAAAATGCGAAGAGGAAACGTGTTGCTCCAGTAAGATTATTCACATACATATTTCATATTACACCGAGAGTCTATGAATATAGTATATGGAAGTATAATCCGCTTTCATTATTCTGCATAAAAAATACTGAAAAAAAGGAAGAAAAATTTTGTGCACCACTAGGTTTTCATATCGCATTGCTCTGCAGACCCTACTCTTCACATTCTATAAAATAAACAGCGATCACTAATAAAGCTCCCTAAAGAACTTAAAAACAAAAGCGAAATTCTATTTAGGGACGCACTCAATATTGCATCGACCAAATTATCTGTAGCAAGTTTTGCAAAAAGCTGTTGATTTATTGAAGGGGAGATATGCTTTAGAATGCGCACTTGACTACTTCACTGTTCTATGGTGAAATAACACCTGTACGTCGTCCAACTGCTGTTTAAGGAAAACAACGAGCTAAATATTCCATGCAGTAGGACTTCAATAAAAAGTGCGCTTTGAAGTGCTTTTATACCATTATTTAATGGATGAACAATCTTGTTATATTCAGCCCCTTATGTGCGGGCAGTCCTCAGGCAACTTGCAAAAATAGCAAAGCATTTGCATATTAGCAAAGAAAACACAAAACACCCTCGTTACCTCAAGTGTCTATAGCTGCTTTAATTTTTGTTGACAATCCAGTTGTTTTTGTTTTTTTTTTTTTTTTTGTTGCACAAACAACAATCCTTCAAGGGAAAATCCCTCATACACGAAAGCAATCTGCCATGTGAAAAGCGGTTAAACAAATCGATGAAAGTATGTCGGTGCTCGGTTACTTGATCAGTCAGTCTCGCAACAAAATCACATCCACAGTTATTGCGTTACAACTGCACTAATAAACACAACGGCTACAATGCTAACCCTTCGCTTGGCTTATTCGCATCCAACACCATTATTAGCCTTGCGTTGAGCAATCATCGTCACTACGTATTCAACTTTTCAGCAACAACTTGTGGGGCAAATAGGTATTTAATGGCTTAAAACGTTGCCATTTAGACCGTCAATAATGGAACCTGATATCGTTGGGAACGAGTCTGCTATCATCATCGAACGATTCAGGACAGAAAACATGTCGGATGAGATTTCACGGGGAAGATATCGTTCCTCCACGCGGAAAGCTCCACATCCCATACAAATAGGAATCTATAACGATCTACTGAAAGTCGCTGTTTACCACATCTGTGAATCCTACTTACGCCTAAATCATCTGCTTTAGAATGCAGCAATTTTAAAAGGAGCTATATTTCTTTCGATGTTAATGCGTCAACATGAAATCGGGAATTATCCTCAGTGCATTCATGCGCCATCAAATTTTACGACTGTAGCTTCAGTGGTTTCTGATTTGAAATTGCCGGTCAAAAAGCAGTCAAATACACAAATGCATAGGCGTAAAAACGACACTTCTCTAACAAATCTTTGCAAAAAAAATTTGTAAAGCCTCAGTTGCCTGGTGTTCATGCTTAGCACTTTACTACACAAGAAACATATATCACTGCAGTGCTTCAGCGACAAATATCCTGCAGCGCAAACAGTGATACGAAGAAATTTCCGCTGAGAAAAATTTCCTATTACCACTTGATAATCTATTATGATCTATATAAAATGTGAAGTCACAATATTTCCCAACGCAAGCAATCTGCATTCATTACATAGATCTCGTGCTTTCATTTAGTATTAAATCCTGGAAAACGTGGATGTAACAATTACATTCTCTTTTAAGATGAGCGAAAAAGGCCAGGCCGTGGAAATGCCGACCAGCTTAAGATGCCCTGCGATGCAAATACCTCACAACGTCAACGCTCCCCTTTCGCAGATATACATCACGATTAATGCAAAGAATCTGCGCTTCTCACACGCTTCCAGCATATGTGCTATATAATGGATAACAATCACCAATATTCACGAAAGTCTGCGGCAATGAAATTTGAAATGGATGCGGTTTTTTGCTGCAAACGTTTTACCTTTCCTAAGGCTGGAAAGCGAAAAGATTCCCTCTTTATTGACTCTTCTTTTTTCTTCCCCAGTTGACCTTTTCGATAGATATTTTTATACTCGTCCAATTCGAGATATGTTTTTGCCCGTTCGTTGTGGAAAGCACAACAAATTTACCTAATCAAATTGACGTCACTTATTTCTCGACATTCCCAACGGGAATACCTCCTAGCCCAATATGCTCAAGAGACATATCCTTCCAATGTCGCTGCTTTGAAATATGAAATGCTAAAAAAAAAACAAAGCTTCTATGAAAAACAACGTGAGCCGGTGGGGTTCCTTGTGCATCGGTTTAATTCCACTCTATGAGTAATGAAATTCCTTGTCAGTCTTGAAAGCCGGCAAATTAATCCAGTCTTCGAGCATGCTTTGGCGCTGGATCGACTTGGATATCGACCTCATATAAAATCCCTCACGTTGATCGATTAATTTCAAAAGCACTTATGGATGCTTAAAAAAGGGTAAAAGATTGCATGCATTGAACTCCGCTAGCATCACAAAAGTAAAATCTTTCCTCCAATAACATCTATATGAGTGCTCCATTTAATTAGAGTATGAGAGTAGCATTTTTGTATGTTGACTGTTTAGTGGTAATCTGTGGAACTGACTAAATGACTAATTAACACAGTAAATATCGAATTGTGTTGCTCGTGGTGCAACTTTTGGTTCATGCTAATATAACTCATCATCCGCAAGTTTGTGAAGGTTGAAATATAAAAAGCGTTGTCAAATCTCACATCTTGAGATTATCTAGGAACAGCTGGGAGAAACATTTAAACGGCAGAAAGAAACATACAGACGAAGAGAGCGATGAGTTTTGCGTTGTGACGCAAAAAAAAAGGATGAAAAATGTGGCACATATGCATATGTTCATTCAGGAGCAGTTTATTCATATTGCAACTGATGAGCGCAAACTTAACTCATAAAATAAAACAAGCCCACGGGCAATTAACGGAAACGGCGAAATATGTTTGTGCAAGAAGTAGTAACAATTACGTCATAGCTTGCAGCGATGTACGATTCAGCTGAACTCACCGAAAACATTCAATAAATGAAGAAGCTACCAAAAAAGAAATGCATCCCCGGGAAATGCAAACTCATTCGGCCACCTGCAGGAATCTACAAAAGATTCATTTTTTTCCTGACCACTGCAAAACGTATACAAAATTTCGGCATCTTCAACTGCCCAATACGCTTTCAAAAACACCGATCAACCGTGAGGTTGCGAAACGATTTTCATTACAACGAAAGAGGTTATATGTGACGGCTTCAACTACTCCAGCAACGATAATCGATGAGGTGAACCATCGGAGAGACAAGCAGACATACACATACATACAAACAGACATGATCGTCACTTAATTTGTTTCTGCAGACGTTCGCAATAGCGCAGCAAAATGAGCTATCGTTTGCAGCCATTTCAAATCAAGCGATATTTTTTCTTTCAAAGAAAGATTACGGTTACACGTTCCAAGCAGTGAAAAGGTTGGCGAAACATTAAAAAGCAGCAATCAGTCATCTGCAAAGTTGAAGATAATCGGCGCGAGCATCTGAAAATAAGTCTGCCATGAAATCTTGCACAATTTTAAAGTTTCTTCTCTACTCCCGCAACAGCGATTACCTTCGCCTTTAAGACCTTTCCAGGAGCGCTTATGAATTTATAAACATCCCAATACTTATACCTAAATCCTATAAACAATACACCTAAGTTCTTATAGCTAAAAAAGAGGCATGGTGGAGCAGTTTGTGCTCACCGCCGGCAAGAGAGTTAGCAAAAATTGTGCATTTCCAATAAGCAGTGAATAAGCATTTGTGCAAGTAATGAATACTGCAATCACAGTAGTGAGCGTGTTGATATCCACTTTATATAATATTTGATGCCCTTTTTCTCAAACAAATACATGACTTTAGTGAAATTTATTGATGTAGATCAATATTTCTTTTGTAACTTAGATGTACTTGCTGAGATACTCTCACTGAAATTCGAGGGAACAGTCTCAAGAGTTTTGGAAAAAAGAAAATATCCCGCCCGGAAAGTGAAAATTTCATTAGACGAATTTGTTGAAAAGTATAAACTAACCATCCAAAACATTACAGATTTCCTCCGCAGTCAAGCATAATGCGAATGGAGCCTTTATTCTCCATTTTTTTTGGGGCTGAACAACGAAGCACTGCTATCACCAAATATAATGAAACTGTGAGTTCTTCACTTATTCTGCATGATCCTTCATTTCTGATTCATGCAAAGCAAATATGACATCTTGTATCGGGTCTTAATGATCGGATTTGTCTCAACATCAAATCGGCCGACTGCAAAATAGGAAGCAGCAAAAGCAGAGTGCGCCAAAATAAGCTTGTTTCATGAAGAAGCTGCAGCTTGAAAACGACGCCGAATGAGATGTTAAACCTGTATGAAAAATAAAGAAGCTCAACTAACCATAGTCATCGAGAAGGATATTTTCTGGCTTTAGATCTCGATACAGAATTCGTTCGGCGTGAAGATGTTGCAAACCAAGCGTAATCTCGGCCGCATAGAATTGAACTCGCTTTTCCTCGAATCCACCGGGCATTAAGTTATACAAATGGAATTTCAAATCACCTGTAATTTAAAAACCTCCTTTTCATTTGAATTATTCTACATGAATGTTCGTCATCACAACCAGGAAGCAAAGCGAAGAGAAACTCAATCAACCATAATGAAAGGAATAAAGCCAGATTAAGTTTCGCTTTAAAAGCTTGAATCAGTGCTGGATTCAGCGCTCGGTTGAAGAAGTAGATTTCTCAATCCCCGAAAAATTCAGATCTGCTTCATTTGCGTCTATCGAAGCTACAGTGCTTTTTCCGGTGCCTCGCTGTTAAAAGTCACTTTATTCAACAAGCATCAATGAGTTCATTAGGAAATGCAAACTGCTTCGAAATACGCATAACCCCAAGGGACTATTTTGTTACTCCTCAAGTTCATCTTGCTACTGCAACGAATGAACCCGTCACAAAAATTATTTGAATCCTCATGCCGTCAACTCGTTTAGTGAGTGAGTTTTGGAAGGAATAATTCAGTACAAGAAGAGATATTCAAGAGCAACAGAGACTGCAATACTGAAAGCTTATAGCCGGAGCTCTATATGCCAGTATTCCGGAAGCAACAATGAAACTGTTTTAGCCAATTTATGAGAGAAAATTGCAGAGTTTACAAATTTCCAGTAGGTGAGTGATCTCCCCGCGATGAATTCAGCTAGCAGTTTGAAAGCATTCAAAACAAATCTAATGAAATTTCAAAATTTTACAAATCAGTGTGAAATATTACAAAACTTACCACCATTCATTAGTGTTAGCACCAGACAAAGGGCATCTTTGGTCTCATAAGCGTAAGCAAGGCTAACCTGCAATAAAAAATGTACAAAATAAAAGCAACGCAAAGATAAAATGATGAAAGGAATTCGAAAACAGTAAAACTATCACAAATAAAAATTGGTGATGCGCAAATGAAGAGTTGTTTAACATTTGCTCAGCACAGCAAGTCTACTGAAAGAAAAAAACCCTAAAATAAAGGGGAAAATTTGCGAGACAACAGCCAAATAATTATTTCAGATGATCTCAAGTTTTTCTAAGTTATGCAGAAACGTTCTCAAGGAATTATGGAGGACATTCAAGTGTCATTTGATGCCATTTCAGTATTATATATATCAAATATATATATATATATATATATATATATATATATATATATATATATATATATATATATATATATATATATATATATATATATATATATATATATCTTTTAAAAAGAACTTACAACAAATGGAGAATTAATCTTCTGTAAGATTTGTTTTTCGTTTAAACTCAGCGTTTCGGCGTGTCTCTTTTTTACTCTCTTCTTCTCAAGCTTTTTTAATGCATACATCTTCCCCGATGCACGGACCTGAAAAAAAAAAAATCAAAATCGGAAAACTGTTCTTTCCTACAAGAAGCAAAATAGTGGATCAAAGATGAGCCGGATATAAGCGATTAAAGACTGATAGGGAATTGTTCAGTAGGGAAAGCCTGCGAAAAGAACCATTTTAAGGAGGTGGGTGGTTTATTCACGAAAATACGGTATTGAGGACTGGATTGGCAATAAACAGTTGCACAAATATTGCTAGAGAAGAGAGTTAAGTAAAAACATATGGGAATGTAAGTTGTGATCGTGGAGTATATGCGTAACGAAGATGATAGCTGAAGAACCTGACACGCGCATACTTCACCGAAGCCACCCTTGCCGAGCACTCTATAGAGACGAAACGTATGCTTGTCGACGGGTCTTTTTTCCAACCATTTCCATTGCAAATAACGATGAAAATATTTCGTTTCGATGAACTCTCGAAACGGTTGTGCGGCCAAAAATGCACGTACTTCTCTGCAAATTAAATATTGCAATAAAACGCCTTCTTACCGATGTGTGCTATGCAAAACTTTATTATGCAAATTATCTATGCCGAAATTTGTTATGCAAATTACATCACTCAACTTATTCATTCAGAGCCTCTTTATGGAGTCGACAAATTCCACCGAACATAATCTACTATTTTTCTCGTCATCCTCTCATGTATAGCACGGTTCAGACAAATGAGAACCGTCGAGATTTCGCTACGTAGACCAATATGTTACTAACTAAAACATCGGGTATCACAAATAAGCGCACATACGCTGCTTTCCATAAATCCTTTCCTTCTCAGCTTTCAAAAAGTGAAACAATAAAAATATCCGTATGTGAAATAAAACCCGAAGAGCAAGCATGACAACAACAAAATAATCCAAGCATTGCAAATAATCCGTAAGTAGTAATGGGCTTACTTGCACGCCTCGGAGAAGATATCGCCAGAGGGTTCGGATTCATGAGTTGCGTAATCGGCCACGGAAAGACATTTGCTTATCAACTGATCGGGAAGAAAACTGCACCAAAGCAGCTCTTGTGATGACTAAAAATTCCTCTAGTGGAATATGAAATTAGTGCAGTCATTTGATGAAATAAAATAGAAATTATCGAGCATTATGCATCGCTCTTGGCTTCATTTGTAAATTTAGCAACGAGTAAACATTAGGCTTCATATAGAGGGAAAGTTATATGGGAATATATCAGAAATCGCACAACAAACTTTTCACATCATTAAAAAACAACATGAAAACAGAGATTTAACGTGGTGCAGGAGTGATGCGGATTACACTGCACAATATAACTTGATTGTTTCTGACAGGCTTTCAATCCACCGTCGGTTGTGATTCTTGCAAGAAATTGTTAGACGAGATTGCTGATGAATTTATTTCTGGATTATCACCTCATCGATGCAACTGAGCAATAAAAGAACGCGAAACGGCTTCCCTTGCTTGTTTTTTAATAGGCACTTTTTATCAAAGTCCTACGATCACAAAGCGGAGATCGCCATAATTAAACGGCATTCGCAACGTTACGCTTAATAACACCGCTTTTCGTGACGTAGAATGATTTGATGAAAAATATACATACATTCTAGGGGATAAAATAACTCATAACGGCCGCATTGGACAACACCAACCACGTTGCCAACATATATGAGTGGAGGAGGTGACGTTAGAGGCATAAGACTTACGCATGGAGTCTCGCTACTCGGAGACAGCATCGTCGCGATACTCTTCGCAAGCAAACGACGGCTTTCACCGTCGTCATCGGACGTCTCATATTCTTGTACCTTGAGCAGAAATGAACAGGCCTGCCAATACTGCAAATTTGTCTCGCAGAACTGCTGGAAAAGCAACTTGCCGATCGGCTGCTTTTCAACGATATACCCATAACTGCAAATTTATTACCATTCAGTTCTTATATTTTCATTTCACATTCTTCATCACATACAAATTGTAGGCATGTTCTCACAATGAACTTCACCTGGCTCGGAGTAATCACCATCAAGCTTACCTGCCTTTACATGCATAAGAAATAAAAACATGTTGACTGGAAGATAAGAACTCGACTTTTTTTTTGACTCGCTTCATTACAGACTCATTGAACAGTCGTTGCGACATGTAACGCAACTGTAGGAGATGAAACACTGGCGGCACAATCGCCACCCAGAAGAACCACCAGTTGGCGGTTTCATCGTTTCAGCGCTGTAAAATAATACCCTGAATAGTGTTCCACTGTACGTTAGATAATTGTGTTATCTGTGTTAACATGATCAAAGTTCCGTGCATAATAGGTGGAAGAAGAGAGGTGGAGGGCGACTAATAATCGGAGTAGCTTCGCGATATGGAATGAGGTCTTTTTGGAGGGATTTTCTCCACAACAGTTCAAAAGTTGGTGTACTCTGTATCAGAAACGAAAAATGCAATATGTGGGTGATTTTTAAAGATAGGCATCAACAATGCTCATGATTGCAGATAGCTGGTTAGATTCTGCTCGGCGCCTTCCTAACATTATGCGGTAAATTTATGAAAACGATGTGTGGCAATCAAAGGGGTTTCGATCGACGACGAAAGGAGCCGCTTCAATTGGCCCATTAACTGTTTTATCGCTGTTTCACACAAACTGAGAAGTATTTTCGCTTACTTTCGTAACAGTTCAATTTTCGCAGCTAAAAAAAAAAATCGAATTCTGGTTAGGTAGTTACTATGATCCTCAACAGCATTTTCTTCCGTCGATGAATACCTTAAAAACATCAGCAGCAAGCATCTAACATCATTTCCGTGAAGCGCAATACTAATTCCTCGAGGGTTTTTCAGCAGTTACCACCGATTCGTATTGACTGACTCGTCAGGAAGAACCCCTATCGAATATGCATTTGTCAAACGAATGACGCGACGCGCCATCAAAAAATTACGGCCAATTTTTCATTCAGCCATTCGCGTAGCAGAAAGCCGCTCGTTTCAGACGCTATAAATATCTCTGCTGCGGGTGGCAATCTTCAATACTAAGAGAAGCAGAAGAAGCACTAGAAAGCGAAATGTTGTCGTATAATAAAAGGAGGTTATTAGATGACGAGCAAACTTTAGGTCGTTAAGGATTAAATGCTTCAAAGCACGCAACGATAATTAAAAGGGAATTCAGAAACAACACTGTAGACCTGTCACCAGACCTCAGGTTTTACTTCTGAACTGAAATTTACCTGAAAAACGGCAAGCCCACTGGCACAACACCCTAACAGAACGTCATTTCGTACGTTTTGCAGCCCGGTGCTCTGTATAAGGTGAGCAACCACCACAGCCCAGATAAGATTACCAGAGACACAGCAAATTTAATCCGGCATAAATCCGAGCTTTACCCGTTGCCCGCGAACGACGCTCGTAGGACCACTACTCTTCGTTTGAATGGTAGGTCACGTTTATATCGCAATGCACACGCCTCTCCACTAGACGTATATGTTGCGTGCTATAAGCGTTGGGACGTTCGCAAAACAATTAATTGTAGGCTTGCCCACTTTTGAAAGCGATGACCGTGATCCAAAAAACACTACAAATTTACGTACTTCATAAACTTTTCAATATGAATGACCTATTCACAGTGATCCCTCTTATTTTCTATGCATTGCGTTACATTTGCAACGATGTGGGTGGGATCGTTTAAAACGAACGGCGGTGCGTTGTGCAGAAGAAATTTTCGTTAAGGTTTCGACGTTTTATATCATCCTCAAGTTAACTGCTTCTGCGCATCGGTTACTCTAAAACGTTATTTTCACTCTACACTACCTTCGCTACCCCGCCTTCCCCATCCCCCATTCAGCACTGTTCTTTCAGTATGCATGCTTCTATCCTGTTACTAACGTGTCTCTGCGATGGGTAGAACTTTCAGCTAATGATACGTTCGTTGGATCGAAATATCGAAGACCCAAAATTTGTTTTCTCTGAGGGGTGCCGCGATTGGCAGAAGCAAATTCGGTGCACTTCAAAACCAATACCGAGATGTACTTCACTGCTCGCTGCAACAAAAAGCCTGATACTTAGCTGAGAAGAAATTCAACGGATGCGCATTATATTGGAACTGTATGCTTGTGCGTGTATCGCCTAACAATTAGTTGTCATAACGTCTCCTTTATGCACTAATAAATCTCCTAAAATGCAGTCAGCAAACTTTTCTTGAAAGGCAAATAATCAATCAAGACAGCATTATTTGTAGATTCAACTCAACATATCCCCTCAGAATATAAACCAAAAATTGTCATTTAAGTAATTAAACTAGCAAAGCGATCCTCTTTTCGATAACAGTGGACGAGACTTTAACGTCAACTGCATCGATACAGAAAAACTTCTTGTCTTAACGCCTTTGGAATTTTGAATGAATAATACTGACATTGTGGGCGAAATTCTACGCTCTCGCATTTTGCACTTGAAAAACTATTCGAACCTATGCGCCTAACCTTCAAGCTCAGCAACGTTCGAGCCTTATTTGTAAAGAATTAAAAAGCGTTCATCGAATGATAGCAGAAATGTTAGTGGAAATCATCGACGGTGCACATTTCTTCCACCCATAAAACACTCTCCTAATTCGCAATTGATGTTTGATCGATAGAGCATCCTAATCATAAAACGTAAGCATCATCGCCATCAAATCATAAAAATTCTCTTTACGCTGTTTAAAACGACAATAAAAAATTTAAAAAAAAAGTCTCGTTGAACGCTATTAAAGAAACCATCGCGTTCTCTTTGGGAATTGCAAATAAACAATCGATAGCAACACGCTGATATGTTTATTTATAATTTTCTTTATAACTGGCAACTTGGAAAAAGTTAATCAATTTGCGATTTTTGGGTGTGTGTGCGTGTAATGGGCGAATACTAACAAAGTGAACAATCTGTGTTGCCAGTCGAAAGCGTCTCAGATGATTTTCCGAATTAAAAAGCGCACCGATGCACTATCTCCGAAAAAATATTTGACCGATGGGCAATGGCTGTCTGTAAATGTGTGTTTGCGGGCGTTCGCATTTTTACACTGGAAGAATTACCACATAAATATTTTTCTTCTTTTTTTGTTGTAGTCAAATAGACGTAAACGGATGCCTTATTAAAAGCTGCAGTAGCAAAAATGCCATCAGTAAATCGATAAAGCTTTTATGGAGAGGAAATGATAGCTGAATTCATTCAAAAACAACAACAACACAACAAAAAAAAAAAGAAGTGAACGTTCGTACCGAAGTTGTAAGCGGCTACTATGCAATTTCACTAAGTAATAACGAAGGAGAAATTCCCTTACAAATTTGATAGCAATGCTGTAATGTTTTAAATCAACTTACAGCATAAGTTGAACGGTGAAAAAAAGAGGTACAAGCCAGTAAAATATGTGCAGATATTAAGGAATGCTTCACTTAGGTGCGAAACATTGACCTCGCTTCGCGAATTTCTCTGCACACAAACGGCATTTGTTAAGCAAAGTGGTAACATTGCGTGGCCTGCCATTTGGCGAACTCCTTGCTTTGTGCCCTTCCTCGGTTATGCATTTCTGATGGATTTCTTTTTTTACATCTTCACAAATAACGTCATTCTCTGCATGCCAAGACAGAGTGTCAAACACTAAGGAAGCGAATGTTTCTACCTTAAATGTTGCAAGAAAATAACAACTATACTAAGTAGAGAAGGCTGAAAGAAACAGTGACATAGCTCTAAATGCACTCTGAAGGATCACTTCAACATCTGTCTATTTGTTAATATATAACGGCCAAAATATACCTTGACATATTGAATATATTTTTATGCCTCGATAAGGCAGTGATTTAGCTCCTCATTAAGAAAAAAGGAAGAAGAAAAGAGAAACGCTTCGAAACGTGGCAGAAGAAGCACCTAATCCCCCTCCCCCTCGAGCTCATCCCAGAAATCTGAGAAAAAGGATGCCCTGGAAAGGAAACCATAGCGACGTATAGAAGTGTGGAAAGTTCCCTGTCTGAAGATATAAATGAGAACACAATGGGCGCAACGATTACATATGAAGGACGGTTGCACCCACGAATTGTTGTTGCGTGTAGGACCTCAGAGGTACGGCGGAAGAAAAGCAGATGGTAAGCGAACAACCCATTTCGACAGTGGAGATGGCGAAAAACAACTCAGTGAAAGAAAACATTTTTTTTTGTCAGTGAATGTCATATAATGCCAAATTTTCACCTAAAGGTACTCACGTTTCACGAAAAAAAAAATTCACCAGCAAAAGATTTCATGAGAAAGTGAAAAAAAATTGGCTCGCTATTTTTGCATAGTTGACTGAATTATAAGGGAGAATTCGACCAAATAAATTCTAAACGAATCGGCAAAAGAAAGCTCAAATGCGAATGTTGTTCGGTTTAACGGTTATAAGAGCGATAAGATGCTCCTTGAAACGCAATTAATTCACTGGAAGTTCCTTTCAGATTTCAATGAACCATATTGACCAAATTCATCTCATAACGCAAAAGAAAACCTTGCTCACATTTTTGCTGCATACGAATGCCACGATAATATGTCGCATTCACATCTGAATACTTGTGAATAACTTTGCAACTCGTTAACTAGAGCATCGGTCATCAACGAATAACGAAATTTTCAACAATCTCAACCGTTCGTAAATAAAAATTCTCAAACACACACGGAAATAGAGAATTACGTTCAGAAATTTTCACGAAGAACGTAGCGCAGTCATCAAAAAAACACTGAATTCCTTCGCATAGTTTGCCCAATTCTACATGGCATGTTGACAGAATTTTTGTAACTGAACATCATTAAAAGCAAATAATGGTGGATGTTACTAATAATGGTAAAGAGGAGAACTACCAAATTTTGAAGACCGAAGGAAGTCATAATTTGTGTACCACCGGGAATAGGAATTAAAAGATATTTAGGGTAGGAAAAATTAAAATCCACAGGTGATATTTGGAGAAAAAAGAAATCTGAGAGCAATAAAGGATTCAAAGATAAGTTTCAGTGAACAACCGCTGCTTATTTTAGCGATTCGCAAGATCAGAGGATTTGAGATTCGAAAGTTTGTTGCTTGAGAAAGTTCAGGTAAAACCTGAACTCGTAAATTATAGTCTACAAAACTAGCAGCTCCACCAATAAAACTTACAATCCACCACCATAAATCCGCGGGCTCGATCAGAGGAGAAAAAAGCAAAAATAAACTGCAAATGAGGCGGTTAATTCTCTTCCTTGTTTTTAGCAGATTTTCATGGACAAAACTGGCAATCCACGAATTTGCGAACTTTTCAGGGAAGGGGGGACATGCCAATGTACCACAGGAGCTGAAGTTACTGGAGTGTCGATTGTGGCATGAAACCGCAAAGCAAAATGCAACAGCGCGAAATACGCGTTTCACCTGACATACAAGCAAATGTACTGTAGAAGGGTGTTCGCGATGGATTACCGAAAGTTATAGAAGAGCAAATAATAGAAAAACGGCACACCTCACGTCAATTTCCGAGCGTAAATATAGACACTCCGAGTAGTGAGGGAACTGTAGGTAGTTCTTCCACTTTTTGCTCTTCCCCTTCTTCTGACCGCCACCTGAAATAAAGACGGAAGCATTTAATACTAAGACAAGAAGGCATTGTTGAAGATGAAAACCCTGTAGCGATAACAAAAGTGATAACAGCAGTAAAAAGTTTGGCAGCGATGAGGAATAGAAACCTACTCTCCCTGGCCTTGATGTAGACGGTGTTCGCGACGATGTTCTCAATCTCCATCGGCGTCGCTCACCGGAGGCGCATAGTGCCCACCGACGCTGTGCACCAACCAGTCGCCGAAGTGCTCGACGCGCCCATTAGGAGCGCTCGCAGTCTGACGCGTGAGCTGTGTGGCACTCTAATTCTCTCGTCTACACCCTCGTTGATATAGACATGTGAGATCCTCTTCGGAGAACCCTCTCCCGCTCATTTTCCGTTCAAATCAATACTCTCTCATCGAGCATTCCACCCGTCTCTGTCGCATTAAATCCACTCAATTGTTCTATTTCATCTGCTCTTTGCTGCCCTTGCGTCGTGTGGCGTCAAGTGGAAGATGCCACACACTTCGTGCATTTTCGTTTGAATTTATGCCCTCATAGTGCTTGGGGTATTTTAGCCGCTTAGAAGTGAGCTTTAACAGGTTTCTTTTAAATCACAAATGAGGGGTAGAAATTGTTCGTAGGTAGGTGTACGTGTGCAAATTGGGTGCGTTCACTTCGTTAATGAGTGAATTTACTAATGCAGAACTAGCAGTCATAATCGTTGCCTGGACTTTGATCAGTGTGATGCTTAAGGTGATCGGCTGAACTGTGCAGCTGAATTAACCTCCGATTTTATAAATTGTTTCCTGGCCATGTTTTGCATGAGATAGTTTTGATACAAAATTTCCGTGAAGAACTTGTCGCACAACGTGTTTGCTGACTTTGCATAGTAAATTTGTAGGGCGCAGTGGCATTGTTTGACTTCAGGTTGAGTACTCTGCACTAGAGGAGTTTGAACATTTTTTCGTATGCAAGGTTTTATTCTAATTCAACCCTAGGTTTACTCAAGGTTTCATTTCGATTCATCTCCCCGCCTACTCAAAGTTTTAATATGGTTCAACCCCAGGTTGATAGGATGCCAGGTAGTCAAAACCAAAATTCCTGGCGTTTGTTGGTGTTTGCTTGCAATGATGGTTTTAACGCCATCAAAACTGCTGCAGGCATCCAATGCGTTTATAAACAAGCCTCTTCTGTCAATTTAACGGCTGGGAAGTGGTTTTTGCGCTTTAAAAAAGGGCAATTTGGAGTTATGCGATGCTGCTGTTTCCGGTGGGTGTTCGAGTTCGCCAAAGATCGGCTGAATGCTCTGTTCCACGACAGTCCCCGCTAGACGACTCATGAACTGTCTGTAGAGATGGGATGCAGTCATATGTCATTTTTTCGACGTCTGCAGTTGATAGAGAAGGTGCAAAAACTCAGAAGACCCTGAATGCAACGGAAATTAATGACGAGCAACAAGAATCAGTATCTCTGCTTTTGTGCTTGCTTGCAGTCGAACCTACTTCTGTATCAAACCTTTTTGAAGCTTGTCGTCACGGGCGATGGGATGTGGCGCCCGTATACTAATGTGAGGCAGAAAGGAACGAATAAGCCCTGGCAAGCAGGCGATACCATGAGGCAAGCCCGAAACGCACCTTTGGAAGACGTTGCTGTCAATGTGGTGGTATTCAGAAAGCGTCGTCAATTTCGAAGTCCCTCCAAAAGCCAGACAGTCACTGCCGTAACGGTCGAGATAACTAAGGATCTGCGGCCGAACCTCCGCCAAGAAGTGGTCCAGCAACAGAACAGCGCTCGACCGCATATTGTATGTGTATTCAAAGCTCCCGAAAGAAACTGTCGAAGCATTTGGCTGCCAGATTCTGCGCCACCTTTCTACTTACCTCTTCTTGCTCTATCAGATCTCCGTATAAACTTTTCACTTACCATCATTCTGCGTTCAGTTTCCTTTTGACAGCGACGTGGAAAAGCAGGCTTAGCTGGGGGGACTTTTTGCATCGGAATTATCCCAGTTCTATCGCGGCCAGATTGTCAAACCATGGGAAAGTTGGAAAAAGTTTATGGACAATGAAAGAGAGTATGTATTGGGTTGATTTATTGGCTTTGACTTGGTTCGAGGTTTGTTTTTGTGCTAAATAAGCGACTTTGAAAAAACTGGAAAAGAGTCTGTGAATTAATATCGCCAACATTTTGGGCGAATCAGACAGAGTTATAACCAGCACGTCAAGGCGGCCTGCCGGTACACCGACAATAGACGATTCACTCAAAGCATCAGTGACATGATGTGATGGCAGCACCCAATCGTCACACTTGTCTACACAACCTTTATACGATGACGAAGTGGTAAACGTGGAGTCCAGAGGTATACTTGATAAACCATAGGTCGCTCTTAACAAATGCGCCATGTTCTCGTCACGTAATCGAGGTTAAATGAGCTCAATGGGGTATTTGAAGTTTGCAGATGCACATGAGGTGAAACAACATGTCGTTTACTTAATATTTTTTTGCTAATCGGTAAAATTGCTGTCGATTAGGGTAATAGGGGCTGAAAGCCGATGAAAGAACTACGCCTTTCGCTTTCTCGCCATCAAAACATATAATAGAGCAGTGTTGTTTATCGCATCAAGCGAGTTGATATTGTGAGATGGTGGGACGCGAAAAATTAAGTGATATCATTACAAACACTTTATCAGTGGACCACACTTTGATTTAAATAGTGCTGCCATACTTCTTATGTGTTTCCTGTTGTGCAGCTCTGCTCACGGTTTTTTATTTCTTCAATTGCAATATATTTTATCGTCGTGATGCCATGATGTTTTGTTCTTGCACACAAATTTTATTGCTTGCAGTTTTTGCAAAATTTCAGCAGCAATTCTTTTTTTTTTTGCGTTCCGTTAATGTTTGCTCTCTATTTGCATAGATAAGCGCTCTTTAGGTCGTGATCACTGATATTGGTAAATTTCTGAAAATTCACTGATCCCTACTGAAGTAGAAAAAAACAGCTCTGTTGTGTGCTGCCGAATTTTATATGATGATTGACCATCTTAAGTAGATTGTATGAAAAATAATAGAATAACTGTTTGTCCAGAAGAATTGCCCCTGACTTAACAGTTCATCCAGGTTCACTAAATTGGACTGCTCCGTCAATGGAAACTCTTGGTTTCACGCTGCCAGAAGTAGAATTTTAGGCTTTTTTAAATGATCCAGCAGTTTTGTTTTCGAATAAATTTCATATGTTTTATGCCAATAAAAGATAGGTGATTGTTTAGGGTTTCACTGGGATTTGCCATATCCGAAAGAATATTTCCGAGGATTAGCACTTGCTGAAGATGCTTAATTTTCGTCGAAATCTGACAATATTTGAATGTCTTAGGTCATTCATTGAATAACCGAAGGCTCGAAAATTTATAAACCAGCCTGATCGCTTGGGCCGCAATATGGTAAAGGTAGTTGAGGTCAATGCAGTTATCCATAATGAAGGTGATGGGACTTATGGGCTAATAACAACAAAGAGAAGTAATTCAGACCATGACAATTTTTTGCTGAAGAATTTGCAGTTTTCGCGACATTCGCTCGAAATTTCAGTTGAGTTAATGAAATTCTAAGAACACCTCCATCTTTCCGGTTTTAGATGTTTTGAAGTGCGTACTGAGGTTGTCATATTCGATGCGACGTTGTTAAGGTGGAGAGATATGTTCAGGGATCTCAAGAGCTTAATATTTTTCGAAGTCTCAGAATGGATTAACTTTATTCAGTGATGTCACTGACCAATGACCATCACACATAAATGCTTGACTGGTCAATTGTGTAAGAATTTCGCATCGATATAGATGAGCCGGTAAAGACGTTTTTATTGCCGCCCTGTTCTGTTTTCTTTTTCTCTAATTATACGTCGTCTAACATCAGGTATGCGCTTAAACGCAGCAATGGCTAATCTGTTAGCGCTGTTACTATTTTCACTAAAGTTGCAAGCAATAAATTTTTGTGCGACTTTAGTGAAATTATCTACACACACTGAATTTTTTGCATAAATATATTAAATTTGCATTCAAATTCAAATTAAGATTATACACAATAAATTTAAACGCTATTGAATTTATTTATACATACTGGTATTGTCTGTTTGCGTTGCATTTGTATAGTTTTGTAGCTGCAGACTTTCACTTTCGTTCACGTGCCAAAAAAATGTGTTGTACCGTTGCATTACGACAGAAAATAGTCTTATCACAGTGGTTCTAGATATGATATCATTTTTTGCTCTTTAAAAAGCACTTCCGATGGTCTATCAAAATATTACGTGATAAGCCATTTCATTGGATGCTCATCACGAAGTGGCACCATCCCATTATATTTGATTGTGTTTTTCTTTGCTAAAAAGCAATGTCTCCTTATGTTGTTACCGCCTTCTTTGTGAGCACTCCTACTACGGTCGAAGAATTTACTCTTCTTTATCACCTATTTGGAATGCAATTTTTTCATCTAATTCATTTTCTTCTGCGCAAACGCCTGAGCACGGTTGCTCATGTATATTTCACGGTCAATTACGTCAATGGGAAGTCTTGCTGTTGTGCTTTAAACTGCAATCGGTGTTGCTGCTGGGCCGAAAAGGTAAAAAACACATTCTCGAGTCTCTTTCCTCATATTTTAAATCCTTTCATTTATGAAGGGTAGAGGACCACTCCTAAGATTTTCTATCGGTTGAACAGTCTTCGTACTTTTTCGCATTTTAACGCTTCGATTGTTCGGCATATGTCGAATACCTCTGTGGCTTTAATCTACAGCTGCGGATTTGAGAAAAAATAACAAACTTTTGTCAACGATCATTTTCTAAACAGTTGTTCACATTTGCACTTTCTTTTTATACTCGCTTAACGTTCTAAAAATTATCTCGAAACGCCATAGATTTCAAATTTCGGAAACGCAAATTGAGATTCCCCGGTTGTTGTCGGCAGTGTTTATTGTTCAGCCGATCGGGTGCATGTTCGTGCCGTATATTTATATTTGGCGCTCTGAAAGAACTGACGAAAAGTTTTCAGTTTTTCAGCTTGGCATATAAATCTTTGCGACCTTACCCTGAATAGCCACCCGACGGAAAGGAAGTTTACAAGATTATGACCAGTCTGATTAGAGTTCAAAATTCAAATGTAGAGATCAAGCAAGTTCATCCAGTCAAGTAGTAAAGGTCGCATCATTGTATTTTTTGCAAGTTCTTAATTTTGCACCTAGAAGTATCGGCCTCTAAGTAGTCGCATATAAGAGTGAAAAATTTTGTAGAAAACTCACTTGTGAAAATCATAGTGATGATCATTCGCCTCAAAGGTAACTAAAGTTATGGAATTATGGATAATTTGCAAAACGCCATGAAATGGGGGGAAAATAGTGATGCTTTAATTTTGTGCAGAACCGTTGCAAGAAGAGTTTCTTCCGAAACTAATCGAAGACAAGCATCAAATATGAGGTAAGTTTTTGCGAGGTGTTCTCTTCTTCGGGACTGCTCGATATTTGAATCAGCGAGGCATCCAGAATGTTGTTGACTGTTTGGCGACTGGCAGTGATCATACTGTGGCGATGGAAGCAAATCTAAAGAAACAATGTTGATTTAAAAAGAAAAAAATTCGTGTAGGTGGATGACGTCGATCGAAGTTGATTTACTCACATAATCTTGTCGTCCATTTTCGTTGCTTACCGAGTTATGACATATTTTCACTAAGGCCTATCTGTGGAATTTCTGCTACCTTTGCATCCTCCATTACTGATGGTCAACATTCATCCTATCCTAATATACAGGACATCGTTTTTCATGTTAACTTTCTTTTAAGATTACTTGATCATGACTATAATTGTGACGAAGGCTTAGTTTCAATTTTGTTTTATGAGGCATTGCATTGCATTTTCCGGCTGAGATTGTTGGGGACTTAGTCAGCTGACAGCACAAAAGTAGACTGAACATTAACGAGCCACTGCGTTTTCTTCATCCCTTTACACTTCTCTGTTTACCTAAAACAAAAGTATCATGTTGCATGACGATTAATCTCATTCCTCAAAAACAACTCACATCTTACAACCTAAAAGAAGCGGGGGGGGGGGGACAAGAAGGACACCCTACCTGAGACATCCACCGAATGAAATTTTCACTACTCCATTGTTCGAATGGAACATCGTTGTTTGTTTTCTATACGTCTCAGTACTATACAACTTCCCACTCGTATGACATCGTTTGTACCACTTTTCGTGAACAAATATCTTCAGTCGCAACTTTCAAGTTCATACTAAAGTCTTTTTGCTTTGCCAATCGTTTCCTGTAAGATATATCAGCTCATCCGCCATGTATTACAGAAGTGGTATTTCTGCTAAGCTGAAGTGGCATTGAATCGCAATGACAGAACCTTAAAGTAAGCTTTCTGTTGTGTGAGTTTTCCCTAGCACACCGGAAGCGGTAGGGAAACGATTGCTCGCCATTTAGTTCAGGCATTCAACGCGGATGTGGAATTGAAAGAGGATTTGAGATTATTAGAAAAATTGGAATGGATTTCGTTAACGAATGAATTTTATATTGACGATTTAATTCTTTGTGGTAAAAAAAAAAATAGAGAACATGAAAGGAATTAGTCTGGAAAATTTTGCCTATAAGAAAAGTGGGGCAAGAGGAGGAGCTGTCGTGAAATTGCTCGATCGCATAGTGCATCTCTTATAACAGTAGCAGGTAGCTATTATGTTATGAATAGTTTATGCAAATTTAACATCACAATTTCAGCAGGTTGTGTGAGAGAAATGTTTTGATCTCCCTCATCCCTCTGTTTAATGAAAAAGGAAATAAAAGTTTCCCTGATGTCAACCTTTCAAGCCAGTTGAAGTCAGCTGAGTTTTTATGGTCCCGAAATCTAAACAAAAATGTTTTTTTAAAGCGCATTCCGTGGTTTGAAACGTGCATAATTTCATTGTGATATGGTGCAATTAAACAGGAATATGTGAGAGTTAAAAGAACGAGTATTTGATATTTACTATTGTTCGTTGAGGTGAGTCTTCTTTGTTAGCCCATTGAGTGAGTCGAGAGCATATTGCGCTATCGCGTTAGCAAGTGCACACTAGCTTGCAAGCAGTGTTCTAAAATTTTTACTGCTGTTTGTGGATTGTTGTGATTGCTGTGCTGTATTGCCCGATAACCTTTTAGATAAAATGCTCTTAAGCTTCAATAATTCCCCTTTAATATAAACATACCCACGAATGCAGAAATGTAAAAAAGATTTCTTTTCAAGGCATAAACAGATCGATGCGCAACGCCGCAGGGCGTAAAATTAAATATGCGCTGGAAATGAGCATGATGCTTTGCATGAAACATTATTGAAAGAGTTGAAAACCTGCAGTCTCCGAATTTCAGTTCATGTAAAAGTTGCTGTGCTGGTCAGGGAGTTGTGCCAGTTTCCATTGGTATCAGAGGGGCAATACTTCATTCAGAATTTTGAACACACGAGTGGTTCATATAGCGGGGAACAGTCATAGATTACCTGAAGGATGCTTTTGATTAGCTAGCAGCGATTATTCAGCTATTTATGATTTAAATGTGCTGCGTCTCATATCTAAAGGTTTGCAGCGATGGCCAAACTGACCGGAACTCGTGAAAACGAGGCGAAATTGATGTGCAGCTAATGTTATGGGATATAGGAAAATGGAAACTTTTCATCCAGTTCATGTAGCTGCAGTCACTGGGGCCTCTTTGTCCTCCTATAGATGAACTAAAAGGTGTTAGAAAGAATGAAAAATTGCTTGCCAACGCCGCTTTTTTCGGTCCACTCTATGCACCTTTGAAATACTTTCGGCCTACTTCGTCGCCTTTCCTTCAAGACATCAGTCTCACTTCTCATGCAAAAAAGGGCCATCAAAAATCCCGTTGGCGATCCAATTTCTTGGCGTTTCTTCTCCACCTTGAAAAATCGTTTCCTTTTAGGGTCCAAAATGAGCGCAAATTGTTATTGTGCTTTGGCTGGCCTCAAAAGGTGCATGCAGCGATAATTTAATCGTTTATTATCCAAGGAAATGACCTATCGAACGACACGGCTAGAATGAACTCAGTTTCAAGTTATACATACGACTGCACTGACGGTCTTATGTTGGTCACCAAGGTTAATTTTCAGCAAGATAACGGCCTTTTTTACGCCTGGAAACTTAAATTTCAAGCGTTTGCCAGAAGTCCAGGCAAAAATTGGAAAGCTTTCAGTCGCCTTAAGTGCTCTAAAATGTTTAATTTTGACGTCTGGGCAAATAGGTTCCGTAATGGAGTTTCTGCATTCGCACACGAGCGTAGGGCTCAAATTAGCGTATGGAGTGCAGATGTTTTTTTCTGTCGCATACTCTTTGGCAAACCCTGGAATGTTTTGGCAAATTCGATTGCAATTTGGCCGCTGTTTCGACCCGTTTATTCCGACTAAATTGTAGCTGATTCCCTACATTGAACTCGATTCTGTTGCCTTCAATAACCTTTTGCTGTCTGGTGAAGAGGGAGTGACGGTAGTGACAGAAACAGTTATTGGGCTAATGCATGAGTCCATTTTATCCTATTTTCGCTTAAAACGAGACAACGAAGGTGAGTTTGATTTTTACATCTGTCGCTATTATTGATATGGTACTTTTCAATATATGACGGCACAGTGTAGTCCAGCGAGGCGATCATTGGCTGCTCAATTCACACGTTGCAGTCACTTTTTCTTCGCTATGAAACATTAAACGTTTCATTGCGATTCGACTTCCTGTCGTTACAGCGTTGAAGTTGAGTATTGCCGAGATTTTCTTTGAGATTGCCTTTCTGTTCTTGAACCAGTAATCTAGACTGTGTGTTCCATGCCGATTGCTGATGATCTGATAAAACCACCTTACAAGAATGCTGATCTTCTCGTTGCAGAACATCTCGAACATGTGTTAGTCTTTGTTTTCTGACTATCATCCTGACGATGAGAGACGTATCTTTTTCAGGCGGTGCCCTCACCATACTAGGTTGACCTGCTTTCCAAGTTCGTATTGTCCGGTTCTTTGTCCATGCGTGCCTCACAATTCCCCGATGAAATTTTCATTCCCCTCTGCCCGTCAAATAAGAAAAGTTGAAGCAATTGCCACAAGTCACTTTCGAAACTCAACTTTCAAAGAGGTTTATTGAACGTGTCGAGTGGAAACGTTTTTTTCGACACGTTATCTGATGCTAGCAGAGCAGCTGCTATTCATTCGTGATAGGCGAGCAGATGTAACAGAATGTGCTGGCATTATTTACGATCTGGTCATCCATCAGGTACTCCTTCTCTTGCTTCCTCCTACCTCTGCATTTTGTCGTCTCTTGCTATTGAATGGTATTAGTTGCTTCGTGAAGTGTGCTAAACATAAAGATCGAATGAAGTGAGCTAAATAATTCTTGGTGAGGAATTAATGGGAGTAAAAAAGAAATGAAAATAAGAACGCACAAAGGGCATTGAGTTGTCTTCACTCGTCCACCTCAACCTATCGTTGGGAGGTCTAAAATGAGGCCCGTGACTTCGTTGGAAAAGCTGGTCATCAGTGATCTCGTGGTGCCAAGAACTCTTGTACTTTTCATACCTCATTTATACTTAGAAGTACAGTACTGCACTGATTCTGAAGCCGCAAAACGGTATAAGTACAATACAATTTGGGTTTGAAGTACGTACTGATTACTACATACGTGCGATATTGTAACAGATTTCGAGAAAAAAATGCAACTACATTGTGTCATGTTATGACCATACTTTTATGTAACATGTAGGTTAGCCTTTTCTGAACGCAGGATTAGTGGCGTTTGTTGCGCTTCTTCTACTTCAAATTTCAGCGTTAAATCTCGACGCGTCTCTATAGGGTAGCATTTGAAATGGCCGAACTATTTGTTTGCCAATGCAGGGGCAAACAAAATCTCACATTTTCCATCTTCGGTAGCATCGGTGAATATGCTGGGCTATTTTGCGCTCATCGTTTCATTTTTTGAGTTATTCTTACTTGAAGCACTCGTTTTCTTTTTATGAATATTCCATTTCCTTTCACGCGATTTAGCATAACGGTAAAAGCTCAGACATGCAAAGTTTATGCAAATTTTTGTAGCACGTATGATTTTCTCGGTTTAAGTGGTCAAGCATTACGCAAGGATAATTTTCACGCATTGCATATATTTTGTGTAAATACGCAGCTCGAGTTAAAAAGGGACGTATTTGTTTAGTTGTTTGCTTTTGTGATTGAATTCTGCTTTAGACGGCGGCAGTTCAGTTAGGAACTTGTGGAAGGTCAGACTTTAAAAATTTCTTATTTTGTGAAGAAAAGAAGGCGACTGTATTTGATGAAGTACGGCAAATGGCATTGACGTCTAGTTTTTATTTTTTGAGCGCATTTTTCTGTTATCAGCGTTGTAAGACGGCCGTCATCAAACCTCTTCGTAATAAGTGGCCCGCAAGCTACACAGTAGTGGGGTAGAATCGCTGCCTACCATTTCAGGTATGGCAGTTTTACGAATTGGCTGAGCAAGTCTACAAGTGTTCTTGGATGAAGTGGCGGGTCTGAACATGATATCTGCTGTTAAAGGTCCGAAGGCACGATGTAAAGCTGAATACGCGGAAGCTGGTGAAGCACTCAGCATTCGAAATGCCCTTTGAAATGACAGCACAGGCAACAGCGCGTCAAGGATCACGGGGACAGTCGGTCAAGAGAGCCCATGATTGCGCAGAAAAGAAACAATCTAAGGGCTGCCAGCGCTGTTGAATGTGTCTCTGAGCTTCTCCTTCAATGACGAGTTTCGCGAGCATTCAGCTCTATTGCATCTGCAATTCGTTTGCCCAAGTTCTGGAGCAGATACTTGCTTTCTTTTCGAAGATTCATTGAAAAAGATCAAGGAGAGAATTTTAGTTGACGTGAAAGTGTCGGTCGGGGAGCCGTCAATGTTGACATTTGGAGCGGAAGTTGTACCATGGATACGTTTATCGCGGCGACTACTCATCACGTTGAAGATCAATCTCTCGGAAATGCAATCATACGTTTGACAAAATTACATAGACAGGCTGCACAGACATTAAACGAGCTAATCTGAAAATCTTGAACAGAGCAGGCATAGGCGAATCGTCGATACAGAGAGTGGGCACTGACTCGTGATATGCGCATTTGAAAGTGATTACGAGGTGCTGCCCTTTTCAAAGAAAATGTGGATTGGGAAGGGAAACCGATCGTAACTAGCTGAGATTATAAAGATAGCTGCAAACCAACTGGCTTTGATCGTGATACGCTTGAGCCAGATGAGGACAAAGTAGGTGATTTCGAGGAGGTCTGCAGAACAGTGAGGCATGATAAGCGATTTCCGGAAGGACTGAGATTAGACTACAGTTGGCGCTGGCAGACCATCTAAAGGAGCAGATGCCCTACAGAAGTAATGTGTAAGTTCAGAAAAGCACAGCTAGTGGCGGAACGTGTTTATGCAAGATCTGGCGTGAATTTAGTGACGCAGGAATACACACGTTGGAAGCGTCTGTGCTGACTCATTAACCACCGCTGTGGCATTAACGATGAGGTTGCTAAATATTTCTTTCTTTCTTTCTTTTTTTGCTGGATCCAAATAAAATGAACTGTATAAATCTCCTCTATGAAAACTTTTTCTTGGCGTTCGTTGTTTTTGACATCGAGAATATTGGTTTGTTCTGGAATTTTTCTAAAAAGCGCTTTTATTATTTCCAATGTGATTTTACGGACGTCAGAAAATCTACGATACAGAAAGTGCGAAGCAAGTGTTGTCCTTTTTGGCCATTGTAGAGGAGTACTGCACAAAATGTGGAGCCCTGGGTAACGTGGAAGTATAATACTGCCCATTGGTCTTGAAGCACGTAGAATCACGGTAACATAGAGGCACAGTATTGTACCATTCTTAGGGGAGAAGTACATATATTTTATAATACTAAAGATTCGGCTACAACGAAATCATTTATGCTCATCGTGTTGCATGGATACATCTAAAGCTTGCATTCTGTGAGTGAGTATTTGCTACCGAGGTGCTGTGTTTTGTTTGATTGAATGAACACGATAGATGCGCTTGCGTGAAATCAATTCAGCATGTTGTGTCTTCTATGAAATTCTGTTGAAAGTTTTTAGCGTTCCTATCGTTTCTTTTCACTTGTTCAAAAGAGCGACATCTTTCAGGAGGAAATGCTATTCACTGACGCATACAGTCGACTGCATCGCTTAGCTTTCTTATCCCACTTTTTTAATGCTTATTTTAATATTCGCTCTTATTTTCACAATCACCAATCAATCAATTTTCTCTTGTTTTTTTTCTCTTTTTTTGGCGCTTTGTTTTCAGCATAAAATTACACTCAGTAGAACTCTTCACTCTTGTTGTAGTTAATGCATCGATGAAACTAGGTTCCTCCAATCGGCAATTCTGCCGATTAATTATCTCTTTGTTATTCCTTTTGATTATTTGCTCTTTTAAGCCCATAGGCGTTGAACCAACCTTCAGAGGAGAATACAATAAATTATTCGGCATTTGTTCGCAATATTTTCGTCTTTTAAATAAGGTCGCTTTCCTTGATGCCATATGTGATGTGTTTCCATGAGTTCATATTTTCTTTTGGAGAATTCGAGACTGAAGTGTTTACTTCTGGTTGGGCAGTGGCAGCGTTTCGATAGATTGTTTATGAGACACCGAAGGTTTCATTCGCTATACAGATTGTTGTCTCTTGTAGATGAGGAATCCTTTCTTTAATTATTCGCAGTTGTACATAGCGCTCTGTTCACTTATGTTTCTCATAGTCGTTGCCCTTTCCTCATAATTTATGGACGCGTCTTATTTCGGCATCGCCGTATTGACTCAGAACATTTTATTGGATACCGGGGACGGTTTGACGCCGTCAATTCTTTATACAGGTGATTGCAAAGAAATTTAGAAATGTGGTACAGTAGACTCAAGATTGCTGTTTAATACAATGGGTGAGTGAAGCTAAAGTTGACTGTATAAATTGATTTCACCGCAGAAATAATGTTTATTAGTTTTGCAGGATAGTATTTGCCATATTCGTGTTGCTATTTATTGCTATAGCGCATTGTTCATGGTTTATTTTCTGTAACGTAATGTTAATGACTGTTTATGTTATTTCGAATGAAATAAAAGAAACTTTTTTTATAGACTCTTGAGGTATGAATATCTCTTGTAATTGCATCACGGCACCTTTCAGGCCGTTTTTTTTTTGAAGGAGCTTTCAAAGTGTATGCTGCAATTGCTGCATAGGTTCTCATGCACTTTACGGCTTTTTGTTTTTATGAAAAGAAATCACTTTTCGAATGAGAAGAAAGCGAAAGGCACGATGAAGAAGGCTTCAGCTGGGGTGATTGCTGCTCCAACTATGAGTGGCACTAGAATTGAATATGCAAACATATCTCATGGGATGATATAACAGCGCCGAGCTTGTCAACAACACATTCAAGCATCTCCTCATTCGTATCATTTCAGCAGTGAAACGAACAAAAAACTGAGTAGAGTCATCCTCTGATGAATTCCCTATCACTCACATCTACAAGACTTGGCTAATATGTTCCTTATTTGGGCATATTTCCATATATGTTGACACACTTCGAAGGTCACTATCAAATTATCTTAGATTTTCAATTGTGATAAATACTTCCGCCCGAATTTTGGTTCCAATGCAGACATATCGCTGATATGTTTGTGCAAAACTTTGTGAATATTGGAAAGCATGCCATTTAATCATATAATTGAAAAAGATTTCAGTAAGATGGCCTTTGTATAAACTTATCGACGAATTCGGCCTAATAATAAGCAGTTGCTTTGTATTTTTAATTTGAAATCTTTATGTTATCATAGAATTCATTTCGATTTATATTTGTGCTTCAAGACCATCGGAAGTGTTTATGAAAGCCCATTCGAAAGTGTCTGCTGTTCTGCATAATTTGCACTGCTTTGGAGTGAGCACTCGTTCCAAATCAAAAGGAAAGTAGCAAATTGAACTCATATGCTTAATTCATTTGCTTTTCATGTCTCATCTGGAATTCCTCGTCATATTGCGTGGCAATTACTAGTAACTTGCCAATTAAGCAATGTATTGGTCATTGTAATTTGTCTACCAGAATCTCTTATTTTTAGAAAGATTTTTGGAATCTTTGAGCTTATAATTATACGCATCCCTTATCATAAAATAAAGACGTTTCTTTGTTGTTTTTGTTGTTTTCGTTTGTTCGTTTATTTTAATAATTACGGATCGTCTTTCTTCGAATAAATATACTCTTATCTAAAAGTCGTTTTAAGACACACCCACCTTCACTATAACTTCAGCTACGTTATTAGGCTCTAGAGTCCCGTATGTCAAAGTGGTGACCAATTGTCCCAACGTTAAGATGCTGACGCCAAAGCATCCCGACTCACCAATTTGACAGCGCTATTCAAATAATTATTGTTTCAGAGACACGCGTCGCGTTGTGCACCAATGAGTGCGGAAGTAACTCAACCATCCAATGGTGCACTTCCTGTTGTTTCATTGCCTTCTCATTCATGCAGTTCCACTGTACCTGATAACGGTTTAGGTGAGTCATTTCTTCGTCTTTCTTTCAATCATGTTTGGTTATCGTCGATTTCCCTCTATGGTCGATAGTTTTATTGATGTGTCGTCAATGTGAGCAATTCAGTAGATGTTTATTGAGTTAGGAAGGTGCTTTGCAAATGCCTCATTGCAAATGCAGCACGTGGATAATCAAGCATCTACCTATTCTATTGATTGTGCTCTTTGTGATTTCAGAATCTTGTGCATTCTCATTTTGTCTCTAATTCTTCGTTGTCTGCGTTTATAAGCTAGCTTGAGGATTGCTTGTTTTGTTAATTGAGCCCCTAAGAATCTATTCGATAGTTCTTTTAAGCCCATTGACAGTGTTGATGCTCGTTCACACGAAAATAAAACCAAGGTTTTTTTAGTGTTAACCAAGGTGGTGAATCTTTAACATACGATATGCTTGATGATAGGACTGCAATGAAGGGAAACCAGAATCACGAAGCAAGTGATACCTAAAGTTTTGTTTGGAGGGCGTCTGTTCCGCACAAATTTGGGTCATCTACAAGGGCGCATATAAGTCTTCGACTCCTTAGGCACTGAACGATACGTGACGAGAACTGGGAAACTGGCATAGCTGTCTTCTCTTTCTTGTCTTTCCCCTCGCTAGAGATCTTTAGAGGGTCCTCATTTCACATCTCTTACATCTGAAGCACTATCGAAAGCACCGAAACCCAGGGCTGTTTTTCATATCCGTTATTTCATACCCGTAATAGAGGGTACATCGACAGATGCTTGAGAAAACAGTGACTAAGCTGTTCATTAGCAGTTTTTTTGGGCAACACATGGGATATGTTCAGAATTGCAGCACTTTTCTGTTTCGGCACTGCTTAAAGGTTTGGCATATGCGGGGAATTCTCGTTGAAATTCAAGTACGCTATCGCATCTGTGAAGGAAGAAAATATTACTTGGCAGCGTTAATGAATGAAATCGTTACTAAAGCTTTTCGACGCAGAGATTTCCACTTCATACAGTTTATGTATTGGATTGCATGATTGAAGGTGGAACATTTAATGTAATAGCTAACCAACCTTAACGGCATTACGTTATGATAAATAAAATTGACTGCTCATCGTGTTCGTCATTTTGTGACAGTAATGTGCAGTACATATCGATGTACAGTACGACTAAAGCAAACTTTTAGTTGTTCAAAGGGAATATTCACCCTTTCAGCGTCACACAACAGCTAAGCGAATTCACTCACAGATTCCGCAGTTGCAAAGTAAGCAACCCACGCTGCAATCGAAAACAAAAGATTTTTGCCAGGTTAGCTCAGAGCCTCGAAGTAGGGAAAGATATTTCAAATGTGGGGAGTGCTTATGGACTTCACGTCGAATGTAACACTTCTCATCGCTACTGTTTTAACCCAATCCATCTCTGCTACGCATGCTCTCCAGTCTTTCAGTTTATTTCTTCTGCCTTATTTTTCATCTTTCCCCTTTCTGGATCAAGGGCGTATGCTGGGATTGATCAGCTTGCTTTTTTGGTATACAAATGAAAAGAAGTTTATACCATTCATTTCTTGCTTCCATTAAAAATGCTCAACTCATTTGAAACGTCAAATTTAGAGCAACCAAACTAACTGAATTAAACTCAATGCAAACTACTGTCGAGCGGCATATCGCTCTTAACGTGTCGATAATCACTCAGTGCACTTCTTTGACCATTCAACGCGTTTTCTTTGGTAGGACTCGTTGAATAGTTTATAAGACAGACACGGCCATGCGAGGGCCTCTTCGTTTGCACAACAAAACAGCTTTTAAGGGCTCTTATCCAACACATTCATGACCCTTGAAGACGTCCGCAGTGTTTGTTTTAAATGCTCGTCTGCTTTAGCGCTCCCACAACGAGTAAGCCGCGACGCACAAAAATATTAAAATTTTTGCCTACTACCCGAAGTATTCAACTTTACGAAGCCTGCAATTCTGACCGTATTTTCCCGTTCAGACGAAATACGCATCCTGCATTCTAGGTCGATGAAGGAGCAGTGCTACAACATTGTTGTAGCACGTTTATAATTAGATGAATTTTCTAATTGGCGAATCATCGACAATGCTGCGGCGTATTCTTTTGGCCTGCCAAAATGACTTTTACACCTTATGGGACGCCCGTGTTGACAAAGTGCTTTAAGAATATTTAGTACAAGAACTTGCCAGCTCTTGGCGAAGTTTCTTCATTCGAATTCGACGGTTGCTTTCTCAATTTTTTTTCTTCTGAACCTTGAACTGAAATCTCAACGTGTACCTTCAACAAGCGCTTCTCTGAAGAAAGCTGCTGAAAACTACATATACTAAAAGGAATGTTTTTGCAGAAACTGGTAGCAATTCAGCGTATTCTGGAGATGAAGAATCAGAGAGTGAGGTGCCGAGTGGGAAAAAGAAAAAGGCATTCAAACATACGGCCGCTTGCTCTTCAGACGGGTTCATCTTTAACGTTTATATCATTTCCCCTAATTAAAGAGCTGCAGAAAAGCTGGATAAACGTTGTCTTTTTTTCAAGCAAGAAAAGCAAGTGATAGAGGTGCACTGTATAGGAAGTAGTTGTGCAATACGCGCACACAATTTATTATGTTTTAAACATATGTTTCAGTTGGTACAGTCATATTTTTTAAGCTACAATGAAATAGGTGCCGAGCATATTGTACATCTGGAAGATGGTGGAGTTTGCCATGTGGTTTAACCGAGCAGTGAAAAATTTGAGCAGAATCCGCTTGTTTTGTCGCAAATTTATTTGTTTCTCTATGAAACAATCGTTAACTTGCAACTTCTTATCACTCATTTAATTAAGCTGCTGGAACTTAGCAAGAACTCTTTTTTTTTTCTCAAATTGCCTGTTCAAAATTCCACTCTGCATGGGGTAGTCACAGTTGAGCTACGAGTTATACGAACCAATAGCAATAATAGGAGCACAATTACGAACAGACGGGCGCATGTAGCTGGATGGTATAAACTCTCGAAACGTTTATTGTTTATTGTTCGATCGATTGAACTTGCTATGTTTCTGCGTTTCAGATTGAGCATACTCGACAAAAATTTAAATTTGCCATTTTCTGTCGTGCTTTCCAATACAAAATGAGGTTGTCAAATTTCATTGCTTGGATGTGTCTGCAGTACTTTATTCAACGCATTGAACTCAAGTGTAGAGATAGAACATGCTCGACCGGTCGAATAATAAAATTGCCTAGTTGTAGTGGAGCAATGAGAGTTGGAAAATTGAAATGCGGACATATCAGTGAGACTGGGAAAAAGAAATATGCATTTGCACTATGTAATCCAGAAAGAAGTGGAATGGCATGCCACTGCTGCTGACATGATATATGTCCCACCTCCCACTCAGCCTGGACAGAGGTTGTCCAGATGTCCAAAAGCAGTGGTAAAACCCGTAATAGTTTATCACCGCAGTCAGTTAATTGTGCGTGCAAGCCCTCGATCCAAAAGAAGTCGTTTTGGATCACATGTGAGCGCTTGTTGAAAAAAATGGTGTAAATTTTTGGCATTTTCAACTGCCAACAACTCCTAGAGAGGTGTGCAACATTGGTGAGGGGAGATGCGGGTTATGCCCACTTGTTACCATCATTGTTACTTCTGTGGTTTTCAAGCAAAAAATATTGGAGAGGCGAGCGCCGGTCATGCAAACGTAAAGATACGCGATAGTCATAATATTCCTCTGTAGAAATTTGGAGACTGCTTCAAGAGCATCAGACGAGATGAACCAGGACCAGGGCGTTATTGATCAGTGAATTTTTATAGTCCTTTTAAGCCTTCCAAGTAGCTGCTTCAGCTTATGAAGCGCTTTCGGCATTTTTCCGCACCACGTAATATCAGCAAGCTCGCAGTAACCTGAGGTTGATTTTGAAGGAACCGACCCGATATTCCGCGAAGTACCTCGGGTGGACACTATTTTGAATTCGAGATGGAGGCAAATGGTCTCGACGGATATTTCGACGAGAGTTCCGAGTCAGAAGATGAACTCGGAGCCAATGAAGTAGGCTTATTTTCTTTCGCTCGCGTATTGCCTGCTTGTCTGATCCCACACAGGTATATTACACATAATAGATGAGATGATAGATGCTCAGTATGGTGCTTTCAGATGGGGTGATGGTTGCTCCCCGAATTGCTTTCTGCATTTTGGTATCTGCTGTGGTTTTGAGGGGTCTAGGTTGTGCTTCTAAATGTCGAACCTGCATCTGTGCAATAATTCTTCGCTTTAGTTTACCTTATGCTGATCGACGAAAGCAACATTGTCTCAACTGTTATTAGGCAAGAAACCTCATATTACTTCATAATTCGCTCCGATACTCTTTGGCGGGGTAATTTTTCAATAATTGAACGGGTTGGATAGGGAAGAGAAGGAAATCGATGAATCAATCTCCTTTGAATTCTTGAAAGCACTCTGTATCATCACAGTGAAGTGAGAAGTGATCATCTGTGAGCATTTATGATCGAACTGGTTTTAGGTGTTCGGTTTATATAATAATTGGGAAATAGGAGTGTCTTGCAGGACAATTCTTTCAATTTCGAGATGTGTCGTGTTCGTCGCAACCATCGATCACCAAACAGCCCACCAACGATGAGCCAAACGGGTGAAAGGACAAAGAACACTGACATTAAACGGCTTCAACTCACTCCTGTAAATTGCTTCGATTATATGAGTTTGCAGCGAAGCGGCTGTAAATGTTCCTATATATTTAAAATATTGGCCATCTCACTTGTAACAATGATCACTGTTCTGATGGTGTGCATCGACGTAGTGATTAATGAGTCGACGAGCACTTTGCATCCAGGGAATGGCGTCAGGTGTCGGTCGGTACCTGTGCAATAAGCGAAGCTAGGAAGCCAATGAAATTATCATTCAGTCCACTTAGGGTTTTCCGTGTTCATTCTCTTTTTCGAAGGAAAGAATGCGACCGGGAAAAAAAAAGTAGATGGTGGTGGTTCTTCTGCAGGTCCGATGTGTTTTGCGTAGCACAACTTTTTTTTGGGGGGGGGGGGGGGGGGTGAAATAAAGGGCGATGTAAATTGCCTTATTCTGAGGATTCGCTTATCTTATAAGCTTTCTTGAGGCGTCGATTTCTGAAATAACAGTGTAAAACAGGTCGGACGAGCACATGTTTTGTTACGGATGATTACGGAAACTCCTTTTGTCAATATCACCGGTAAAAAATGACTCTCAAGAGTGACTAAGTTACATTCGATTGCCGGAAAAAATATCGATGCTTAAATGCAATCCATTGAAGGCAAAAGTGGCGATGAACAATGAATTCGTGGTTGATGTGGAGAATCTAGACGTCGAAGATGCGCTTTGTGTGGTGCATGAGGGATTCGCTGCAGTGCCATCACTTGCACAAGAGGATGACTTCGACGATTTGGACATTTAAAGCTAACGCACTTGAGCGTCAAAGGTTCAAATGAATATGAATAACATTATATGTGTATGTCACAATTCTAGAAGAGGGATTGCTGGTACTACGTCTATAAAATGTATCCATGTTATTCAGAATCTATTTCTAAATTTAAAACTGCGGTAGCAGACGTCCTCAAAAGCTACCACTACCGCCATTTTTTGCGTCACTGCTGCGAAGTCTTCAGTATCTCTGAGTAGCAATCAGCATTATTTTCTGGAATGTCTTCACAAATCAGTTTTCTTATTAACTCACTTTCCTGTCCCCGAAATGTTTTTTCATTGTTATTCTTATGAAATGGTTTTAAAGGCTATGATCATCGCATTGAATCCGCTGAGCAGATGTATAGCGATGCTAGCTGGTTTGTGGAAGAGTGCTTACTTCTATTAAAAAGAGTAGGGAGGAGCTGGCACAATATGCGCTTTTGCATTTCGTCCGTCGTGGTAATCGACGTCAGGAGTTACCAACAATTAATAAAAGATGTAAAAGAACGCATTCATACTTTTCCCTTCCCGAGCACTCGTACAAATCTTTCACGGCATACTCACTTTTCTGCTATCCTATCAGTGCAAGATGTAACTCTATCGATTGCAGTGTATGAGAATTTTTTGGATGCTCTTAACTGCCTTTGATTATTTTTGGGCTTGATGATTTAACTTGAATGTACACACTGTGCCCATAATATTTCTTAATTCTAAGTCCAATGTTCCCGAAGTTGAAACTATTGGTCAGACGGAATGGGCACGTAAATACAAGTGTGCATGCAGGCAAGGCGTTGTCCTAACGTGGTGTGAAGCTAATTAAAACGCGCTGCAAATTAGCACCAAAACGCCATAAAATCTCAAAGCGACAATCAGAAAAGCTGCATTTTTAAAACCGGCATGGGCGAAGTTGCCCTCCTCCAGTAAGCACTCCTCTCCCACCTCAATAAGCGCCTCCCCTTTTCACTTGGCGTTGTATCGTGGTAAGTGAAAGAAAAAAAAAAAAAGAATTTATTTTCACACATCGGGAATGTTGAAGCCGCTGTTATTTTTAGGAGGACTAGGAAACACAAGTGAACTAAAGGATTCTTAGGAATTTTTGATTGCGGGCTAATATTTCTGTATCTTCTTGTGTCTTTTCAATAGTGAATCGATTGGAGGAGCTCATTGTTTCATTTCATAGAAGGACGTTTTCACATTGCATTGCGATATCGGCTCGCCGCTCATTGAGTTTATCTGTTTTTTTTTTTTTTTTTTTTTTTTGGAGAGGTTATTAACGAAGCACATTTTGAAATGGTACGAGGAATGAAAATTTATGGACTTGAAACCATTATTTTCAGGTATGCGCTCAAGTTGTTCCTCAACAAAACTATGGAAAGAGATTCGGTCTTCAGTCTTTATGGAGCTGTGCTTAAAGAGTTTAATCTGTTTCAATTTCTTTTTATGAGTCCTTCCGCAAGTGTATACGCATTTCGATTCGTTTATCTCGCTGCCCGATTTTGTTGTCTTCCGACCATCTGGAGCAAGCAATTGAGAACGAGACGCCGATTGATGCTTTGTTAAGTACAACTTCCTATAACGGTTTGCCTCCGATGATGGTTCCATGCGATCTTTCTGCTGGAAACAGAGTCGCTCTTCCTTGCCATTTCATTGTTTTCCACTTTTCAGTAATCCGCATCGGCAAACATACGCCCGTTTCATAGATCCTTTCACATCAACAAACGTAATAGCTCTCTGAAACTCTCGAAGTACTTTATTTCGAAAGCTGCGATAGCTGTAACCTATCTACAGGTTTGTAAATTTCTAACACTTCCTGAAAAAAACCAATTGGATCGAGTTATTGATTTCGGAGTATGGGCAAGTTCGCTGCAGAATTCATCAGCTGTGAGAAATTAGTACAGCTGCAGGTTTTTGCATGCGTTTTATATGCTTGCAGCTGCCACGATTGGAACATTGCTTTAATATTGATTTCGCGGTTAACTAACTATAAGAACGCTAATATTAAAAGAAATGCAGAAAGCGAGAAGTGATTGTAAACATTTAATGTTTAGATCATTCGGATGTTGTCTATCTACTTAACGATTTACTAATACAATTTTACAGTTGTTTCATAATTACTTTGCTCGATGCGGTTGTCACTATCTTGCCGAATAATATGGAACTTTTGCTGAATATGATAATGCAGTTTCTTATATCAATTTGTAATTTAGAAAGTATTGAGCACGCTGCTAATTATGACTACTATTTAACAATTGCAAGGGAATTCTTTGATATTTATGTCCCGTTTATTTTATCCCCTAATTTGCACGGAAGATGTCCGGAGATTTCTATTCGAGCGCATAGAGGATTCTCGAGCGTCTTTCCGTTCATCGTCAAATTGTTCCGATCGGTTTGTGCTTGCATGGTGGCTTTCTGGATTTGTTTTGTTTGCTGGTGTTTTGTTATTGTATTGGCTCAACTTGACATGTCGCTATTTATAACTCATGACACTGCCTTGTTCTTACAAGACGGGCCTCTTTCTTTTTTCAACTGATCCGTTGGTTGTTTCGAATAGTTTAAGCGTGCTTTTTGATGTGTTGAAAACCGATACATTATAAAACATTTCGTTGATACTGTACCGCGCAGATATCAGGATACAAAGTTATATCCAGACTCATATAGGAGACCACAAAATGTAGCAGAAGGCAAGCCGGAAATGGCATGTATTTTGGAGGGTTCCGGACTTGAGGTACCGTGTGCAAAGAGCATAGTGTATAGCATAGTGTTGGTGTATAGTATCAGAGCTGAACATCTGCCGAATGATGAGGTAAGGCGACTTTGTGAAATTGTTTTTGATTGCCTGGGAAAAAATCTATCATGCATACGTTTTGGAAACTTCAATAAGCAAATTTCCAATATTTTATCCCACAGTCTTCAGTCTCTTACAACAAATGTCACTTTGATCGAACGCCAACTCTAAGGTAATAAGAACACGGCAACATGTACGTATGAATCGCAGAACATTCCTTCACTAAGCAAAGATCCATTTCAGAGGTCGTGCGCTTACGGCTTTTCACGTTTTCTAATATTGTCGAATACATCCAAAAACTGGACCAAACTTAAGACACAGAAGCTCCAAAACCTTCCCGTAGAGATGCAGAAGTTAGGTAAGAAGGATATCTGAACACACGCGAGCCTCGCGCATCAAATTCATCGAGGCTCGTGCAGTGGGCAAGTTGTTCAGCGCATTCGTTACTAACGTCTCGATTGGTTGCGTGCATGGATTCCTGTTCCCAAAGGTGGCGTAAAACACAGGAATTTGGAATTTAAAATACATTTATTCATTTTTTTGACAAATGTCGCCCCCACTTATCGACGAACACACTGACAGGACGGAAATATGTTGAATTTTTGATGCATAAGGTGTTGAATTTTTTTGATGCGTCATTACTAGAATGAAAAATGGTGGATTTGATATTACCTATGGGTTTGGGGGACATAGGATTTGGGGAACCACTGAAATGAAAGGTGGCGGGTTCGAAGTTACCTGTGGATTTGGGGGACAATGTATGCTTTCTATGAAGGCAGAATGGAGCGATCAATGATGAGCTTTGCCGGCGCTTCGAAAAACATGAGCAAAATACGCTGTCGAATAAAGGAGTCAGTCATTATCCACTGCCTATGCACAACTTCGCAGGATCAGGTTTCATGATCGCAGATTCCGCGTAGCAAAATTTTTAAGGATTTGAAAATTTTAACACTGTTGCGAGAATAGACGAGTTGTTTGACTTCGCGAATGAAAATGCATCAAGTGCTAGCTCTTAATACCAATTTCATGATCATCTTAAAGGAAGAATTATGAACTTTTGAAGTTCTTTACAATGCTGCGAATATGGAGTGCTTTTGATATAGTAAAGAACATTTTATGGGAAGATCGGTTTGTGTTCATCATTAGTGATTATTTTTTGCAATATGTTTCTTTACGGTTGAAATTCGGGAGCTCTAAACGCGAAAAGGATTTGAAAAACCATAAAGCAAGGAGTCTGAGTGCTAGTTGGCACGAGCTGATTTTCGGATCCCATAATTTTGGAGCCGCTGAAAAGGTTAGAAGCTGCTATAACTCTCCCAACAATCATAAGACCCCCTCCATCCTATGTCTTCTGTATTCAAGTAGGGCAAAACACTTTAAGTCATAGCCCTTGCTCCTTTCTACATCTACCTTCACGTGTCCGTAGTATATTTACTCTCAACTGGTACCGGTTATGCTGTAGAAGCACTTGAAAAATTCGTTGTTAGCTACATAGTATATCCCATACATGTATATATCCCACACATGGGGAAAATTATGAAGCTTTTCGACTTAAAGTTCTTCTTGACTTATAAGTTTGCTCAAAAAGTTGGGGAAACCTGTGAGTTGTAGGATATATGCTGATATTTCTTTCAGTATGGCTGAGGGGACATGTCGTATTATCATCAAAATATGTTTAAGAACGCAAGGAATACCTCGGAACAGCACGAGTTCGAGGCCATATATCCTGAAATTTGGTACAAATGGTGGAGCCACAGTGTTGATGAAGAAAATGGAGTTAAGAAAGAATAGCAGAGATCATGAGGTATGGAGACATGCGGAAGTACAGATACGAATGTACAAATGCTAGTTCCAATTAGTTACAGCCGTCGAGCAGCGGATGTCGCAGCCTCAATGCACTGCGAGAAGAGCCGCTTAAAACGCGAAAAGTAGCCGGCTATAACCTCATGATATGGCAACGAATTCAAAATGGGAACAACATGGGGAGCAAATGATTTATATGCATCAGTTCGATTCGCTGACTTCCTTTTAATTTAAAAGAAGCATAGCTCAGGTGTAGTGCAAACTTTATAAGAGAGAAAATGCGCTCGAAAGGAATCTCAAAAACTCTCAGCAATTCTGAAGCGTTAATGTAAATCGAAATGAGCTCAGCACTATCAAAAAGATTTTAAATCGAGAATAAGAAGCCGCTGCTCATAATTAGGCTGGAGCGGTACATAAAATGCTTCTCCTAAAGCCGACTTAGTGAAGCGCCATTGAGCTTTCTAAATCATCTCTTGTCCATTTTCACAGACATCGACCAAACTTTCGCACCCAACTGTGGTTCAACGCATGGAGAAAACGACTCACAACTTCAGCAGCTCTCTTCTGACTTCAACAAAGTGATTATGCCAGCTAAAATCCGCACTCAGATAAACACGCAAATCAGTGCTAAGCTGACGTTGAGATCATTTTTGAAAGGCGCAAAAGCCATGGAGAACCTGGCCACCAGCTAAGAATGCGTACCGATGCAGCATCAGGTGACAATAGCAAAATCAACGTACATACTTTTATATAAAGGTATCATTGCAAAGTTACCGATTGGTGGTTTGTTTGCTTGGCGCTTTTGTCAGAACACTGCAAAATCGGCCAACCTGCACTAATACAACATACGCAACTGTTACCAATAGAGCTGTTAACGCTTTCCAAAGCATCTCCTAACTTAAGATAGGTTTGCTGCAAGAAATAACCCGCAAACTGCTAGCATAATCGATGCAAGCATCAACTGTTCCATCTATGAGTTTTTGTCTTCGATTGTTTGATGACGTCAAAATGTGTTAAGTGGCTAGCTATATGCTCGCATAGTTGAAATGGGCTATTGAATGGGCATAAGCATCAGCATACATTGGTGGCTGTTCTCTGAGAGGTGCTAATATATTCTCTGAGGTGTGCTGATGCTCTCGGAACAATATGCTCAGATGTAGAGCATGGCATGTAACACATGTTCAATTGGATTGCACCCTTACAAAACAACCTGCTCGCGCGCCTTTTTACCCACCAATTGATGTGGCGTCCACGCTTTTGACCGCACCTTTCTTTACGACCTCGCAAACAATTCTACATTCTACCTTGTCGCATTCGGTAGCTATGTTTGCACTTCGCGGCCATACTATGCATATCTATTTTTCTGATCAAGGTTCGGCATCAATTTTATGTGTGGCTTGCATTTAGTCGCCATTCTTTTTTTTTTGGCCTCATCTTATAATTCCGAGCTATTTTCCCATATGTATTTTGCTATTTTCATTCGTTTATCTGCTCTTAGCGCATATTTCTTGACGCTAATTTCTTCGTAGAAAATAAACAAAATAGAAACTTCTACTTAATGAAGTTTCAAATAGTGTGCATTCTTTTTGAGACTTTTATGTAAAGAAAACGACGGCCAATTTTGCGTTTTCTCAGTTTATGCTTCTGCACTTTTATATGTGAGAGTAGATATGAATTTGTGCATAAGACTTCCAATATGGAATTCTCAATTCAACAGTCAGTAGTTATAAAGCGTGGCAAACAAGATGGCATACGATTTGCTTTCGCATTCCACTCACTGGATCAGCTTGTTTAGTAACTTCGCTATAAATAATAGAACGTGCAAAAAGATGCATTTATATTTCAAATATCTGACCAACCATACAGATCTCCTGCAGAAGGCTTGTTTTTTCTTGTGACGTGATAGGTGTAAGGTGCAACTCGACTGCTTATCAAAGGCATGAGAAATTTTGGAATTTTTAACTACCTATAATTTCTTTGGATGATAATGAAGTAATTTGGAAGTTGAGGAAAGAGATGTCGAAAAGCCTGGATTATATTCACCAAATTTCATAACTCTACCTTCAATTTTTCCGCGTCGAAACTGCTCGGCAAGAAGATAAACAAATAAATACGATATCGTAATGTCTTTTGCAAATGCAAATTTCTCAAAAGTCCTAAAAATGGCCCTTTTTCGATGAAGTATGGATGGATATGCGAAATTTCAAAATGCACGAAGAAATGACATCAGGTTGAACAGTTTGTGATGTTTGTCAATTTTCGTATATCCACTTTTAATAGATTCACTTGGGATTAGCGATGAATGAATTTATGGTGAAATATGGTCTCCTTTAGAAAATTCAAAGCAAAGAACAAGACATTCCGAAGAAGAGTTAAACTGCACACATTCAACCAATGCATGAAATATTACAGCAAACTTCTGAAGCTTATATAAAATTTACAAGTGTTGGGGCCTACTGTAATTCGGCTTATAAAGGAACTTACTGTAACTTCAGCCGACTTTAATTCCTATTTATCCTACTCATTTCTAACTGTAATTTTTAATTTTTTTATTTCAGTTCATGTCTCAATGAAATGTTCTGATTTATGCTTATTTTTCACTGGCGAAGATCAACGAGTATAGGTATTGATTGAGGCAAATAAAGATATTCGCTCTAGGAATATAATGGACTCCAAGAGATCTTTGTGAAAGAAAAGAGAATTGAGGCGCAAATGACAGTTTCAAAATATGCTTCGCTACGTTTAGGAAAATTTACCTGCAGCATTTATGGCACTTTTTTGTTGCAATCGTATTTGGACATTTTTTTTGAGATTTTAGGCTGCACCGCACCTATTTAGCTGTCATATGAAATATTGAGTGGATGTCACTATGAACACTGCTTTTCGATTGAATTCCCCTAATCGCGCCTAGCCTGAAGCTGAAAATTCCTTTCTGCGAATTGCCAGCAAGTACCTAATGAAACATGCGTAAGATGTTTTATTAGCTGAACTGACCAGTTGCAAGATTCTTCTATAAAAAAATTTTTTTCCGACTCGATCTGTCTTACAACTTGTCCAAATCAGTTCGCTTTCAAATACTTTGAAATTACCTATCTCAAGCTACTATTTTTATAGTAGATTTTATAGTAGAAGATAATATTATAGTTTAAAGTAAACTCATCAAAATTTTCAGCTCCAGCTTTAGCTGTGTCTGAGTTGTAATTGGCAGATACGCAAAAATGATACCGCCAGAATGCCATTTGCGAATGTCAATTTTGCAAAAGCTTATAAATATGTGCGTCTTTGAGCTTTCCATACTGTTCGTCAAAGGCAGGTGCCGAATTTTAGCGCGAATGTGGTCGGTTGTAAACGGGTGGCTAAGAGGTTATAGTGTAGGGCACGTGCTGTTCTCATCACTCAGCTTTGTCTTCTTTGCACCTGTTCTTTCGGATCCATTTTGTTGGTCTTATACTCTTTCTATACTAACCTGATAAAGCTTAATCAGAAAAATGTCCAGTCCTTCCATCCGTTCTCCAAAACCCCGTAAAAAATGCATGATGTTGTTGGAGAAGTAATTTAACAGCACTTATTCCACAGTTTTTTGGTATTGTAAAGCGTCTACATAAGGAGACATTCGTTTTTTAGCATCCATACAAGAAAGCTTTTTTTTTTAACAGCCATGCTGATTTAAATATTTCTGCAAACAGTAAATTGTTGTGTGATCTCATTTTGCTTCACATGAGCAAGGGTCTAAGAAATGAAGGAAATACGGCCAGTTCAGCAAGTGGTAAATATCTTCACTCAAATGCTCTATTTTGTTGAAAAAAAAAGCTTGAGTTTTTGTCATGGATGTGATTATTGTGTAATCTCGGGGTCAATGACAGATACATCGATCCGTATTGGATCTCACCGGGCCTTTTCTCCATGCGTAATTTATTGTGCCTATGGGCACTTCTCTTTAGCAGGGAACCGTATGCTGCAAAGTGGGGGAGTCCCCGTCCAAAAGTACGTGCGGGGTAGAGAGTGCCCCTACCCCCTTCCTCTCCTTTTTAGCAGCCATGAAACATCACGCGAACTCCCTATAGACTCTGAAGTGAACAGCTGCAATTAAGAATGGATAAGCGTTCCGCATTCCATAATAAATCGTAAGCGCAAATGCGCTAATAGCACAAAACGTTGAACACTAAAGCGAACGGGTGGGATAATCTAACGGCGCCGTAGTGCCGTCTCTGAGTTCGCATCTCGTTGGCTGGAGCACTAGCAGAAGGTTGTCACTCATATACGTCTCACTTATGTGACCATTTTACTCTTGGGATATTCATCAAACGTCTACAAATATACGATCCGGTTGCTAAAACCGTCATATCAAGGTCACTCACTCCTCGAGTTGAAAATGTTTTTTTCTCTAGAATTATTAGTTCCTGTCTATCCATCACAATGTAATCCATTTCGAACAAGATAATATTTAAATAAAATCTAGAAGGCCTCTTCCAATTATTCTTGTTGTATTGTACTACTAAAACTTAGATTTCTTAGCAATCAAGGAAAGGAAATAACACTAGGCATACTTGCCATTCCTTTTAATAGGAATCTCTTTCATTGCCACTCAAATACTCTAAAAAGCCGTAGCAGTTCACCTAAAATCGCTAGAAGAGGTGTTCAAGGTCACAGCGAAGAGAAACTGATGGCAATATAAAAGCGTACACGAGAACAGCAATAGGCTAAAACCAAAATGGAAAACATTGCCAAGATTTTTTCATCTAACTATTTCAAATTAGATTTATGTATACCATCTCAGGCAAGTGTCAACTTGGAAATGCATGTGCAATTCAACTCTAAAGGCGTCGCATCTTTAGCGGAAGCTCGTCAACGATTCCAATAGTCCATTCGGCAGCATTATTTTTCATGTTTCCTTAATTGCAGTTTGCATACTTGCATTTCTTTGTCATATGTTTGCAGTGTTTGCAACATGTAAATGTTTGATTTGCATTGCTCACCATTCCGCCGTCGTATCGGTTCAACTTAGGTCAGATTTGTTCTTGTGAACGTTAAATCATTATGCGATCTCGATATGGACTGCAAGAGTGTCACAATGTTCGCTCATCTTTGGCTTATCGAGTGCCGTTCGAGTGCTTTGACCTTTCATAGATATATTTACTCCATAAAAACATTTTTCTGGTGGCTCGTATGACCTTTGAACATTTTAAAAACACCTATCTGATTTGTGTAATATTTATTGCAGAAGTCTCTCATTCCCAAATACCCGTCACAAATCGAGCCATCGATTCGTTCATCAATAAAGGAAAATCTTTTTTTTTTGAGCAAGTTACCTGATCAAAGTGATAAGCAATGCGTTCAAAACTATGACAGCACATCGTGTTAACGTGATCGTTAACGCGAACGCAAATGAATTATAGCTGAAAGACTTTGTAGAAATGCGAAAAATGACGCACAATATGTAGCTGGTCATCGTAATAGAGAAGCTCATCATGAAAGGTGATGCGATATGCGTTTCTGTATTTTTAAATATCAAGATTTTGGAATGAAAAATTGAATATCTATCGAGAGTGAAAACATTGCATAAAAGAATACTTTCGGAGCTTAACTGATAAGTTAATGAAAACTGATATGAACAAATTTCTATGAATGGAAAGTTATTTTGAGAAAAAAAAAGATGATAAATACTTGGTTTTGCGTTCAATAATTGCTTTATCAACTGATATGCTGACTGATAAGAGTAAATTTGTCCGTAATGGGAGTTGTTTTGCACTAAAAGATTATGAATGCAAAAACTTTGCTCACTAAGTATTAATTTCAACTTCCAAGGTGCTAAACCGAATGGGGCTGACAAGGTAGAAATTAAGCAGACACTTTAACTTCGGCCTAAGATTTTGATCACTAAGTTTTATGCCTTCATTTGCAGTTTCAGATCCATTATTTGGTGGCATTTCTTACCGGTTGATCTGCTGATGAAGCTGAATCTATGCACACATCATTTTTTAGGTCAAAGATTACATGCATAAAATTTCATGAATCAAGGTTCCCTAAGAGATTCTAGAGAAAACGATCTAGGCGCCGAAACGCAAACGCGTACAGATAGCCAATAAAGATCGAGACCATAGCGCGCTTAGCATTATGATGTAAAAATGCTTGAATGAGAACTGTGCCATCCATAAAACTAGCAGTCTAAACCCATTAAACTTCTTTTCACCTCCACCGCCTTACTTTACCCCCTACTCGTTTCGCGTTCTATTTTATCTGGCTGATCATGAAAAAAATTGCACCTATGAGTGAGCAAGCAGATTTGAAGAGCATAAGCACTAGAAAGGATATCTCTAAAATAAGGAAATGTTTTTTGCCTTGTCGTTGCACTGTTGCTATAGAGGTTTTTTTTGAATAATTTAGTAACGTGCCATTAATATCTTACTTTCTAATAAAAGACTGCTCAAAAAAGCAAGTTAAGGGGTTTGGGTCTGAGCCTGGATCCAGGATTAGTTAGAGTATTTATTTTGTTAATTTTTTTCCAAATGGGCACAACGAATCCGCAGATCCGGCCTGGTTTGCGATGTCCTATTTAAACCATGATGTTGTTCTGAAGTTGAAAAAGAGGCCAGTGTCCATCTTTCATGGAATGCCTTGAGTGAGATAGTTTACTTATTATTTCTTTTGCATTTCGGTTTATCACATTCAGTGCCCAAAATGATGAAATATTTGAATTGCATCTTTAATTCAGTGTTTATTTAGATGCCCTACTGCCGGGCAGCAAGATCATCGGTCATTATCTTCAAGGATATAACGAGGACAGAAAAATATGCAACATTTAGGCTCTTTGCTATCGCCGAAATAGCTAAAACTCAAAAAGCTGTACAATGCTCTCTTGATTTTGAATGCTTGCAAATGCTAAAAGGGATACATCTCTAAAGAAATCTCAAACCTTATTTTAGGTATGGGAAGGGAGGAAGCTTACTTTCGATGAAGTGTAAAAATTTGTTTGGACATTAGGTAGTTTCTTCGCGTTTTGAGTGAGAATGGCGGGAATAGCTTTGCGGAGGGGGCGTCGTTGATTGCGGCACATATCCCTTTTATGGGCTCAGGTTATGTCAACATCAATATGACGCACTCTCTAAAGTGACCTTCAAGAGAATATCGGCGTCGATTCACTTCTCCGATCGGCATTTTATTGAGTTGCGACTTTTTTACACATTTCTTCATGCTTTAATTAATTTTTTCCTCGCGATCCACATTTCTTCGCCTCATGAAGCATGCTTGGAAAGATTTCTTATGAAGTTCAAAAGTGATTCAGCCGAAATTACTGTGTGACGTTAGAAATGTACCACCCAGGTGTTTGGTTCCAAATGGAGATATCATGGGATCGGCCTTGAAGTGTCTACCTCTCACATAGAGAAACACCATTTACTGCGTTAATTCCATTAATCTGTGAAAGGGAATATAGGCATACTAGATTTCAGGAGAGCGATGAAAAGCTGTAATGCTTTTCGTTTATTATGCCGTCGTTCTTATTTCACACCTTTTTCAACAACGCGATTACCTCATGAAGCATTGGCACGTAAAAGCGCTGTAACATTTTCTACGCAGTTTCTGTGACTGAAGAAACGAAATATATGATTTTTATACGCTTCTGCCAATTTCCAGCTATTATAAAGTACATTATGGTAGCATCGCATGGCGTATATATATATATATATATATATATATATATATATATATATATATATATATATATATATCGAAAATTGTATCGTAGAGTTTCGTAGATATATACAACAAAAAGCAGTTGAAGCTAAGGCAGCCGAAGTTTTTCAAGTGTCATATAGCCATGGATTAATCTATATCGGCATTCAGGTTGATCGATTTATCCTGGATATAACTTATAGGAACTTAAAAGTATGCAAAAATTTTTGAGTATTTTAATCGATAGGACTCTCATTTTACAGAAGTCGAACCGTTAAAAATCATTCCTTTGTTGTCGAGTTTTGCAAGCGATTGAATCACTTAAAATACATGTGCATTACTGCACGCATTTCATTGTTTGCTAGGAATTCATTCACCTGCTTCATCTGATGCGTAGAGCTTCACAAATGCATATCGCATCAATATCCTCCACTTCTTTCCTTTTTATTTACATTTTTTAAGTTTTAAATGGGAATAAATGAAATTCTTTGCGTACAAACAAAATTGTTTTCTTTAGCATTTAAAGCAGTAACTAAACGTAAATCTGTCAGGTAGAGTAGATATTGTGAATCATTCAGCACTATCTGTACCAGCGACCATTCCTGAACAGCTGTAAACTTAATTGCATTATCAGGTTCTACATTGTGTTATGATGTTCCATTTTGTTGTGGTGTCAGGTATCTTATATATTCAGGTTGTCTCGAATAGCTTTTGCGCACTACTGCTGTATCGACGCTCTTGCTACAGAAAGAAGTCACTAAAAAGGCTTTTCGCTTTACATCGTGCATGTTATGGCCATCGTTGGCCAAATACAGATTTAGACCCTTGCAGTGGCATCCAGTAGGCTATTCTAGAAGACTACTTATTGTCCTTCTGCCGGACGACTTGCCCGGTCTGCTCCAGTTTGGCACCAGTGTAATACTTTGCATGGCACACTACTCCCACTTGATCTATAATCGACTGGTCTACCTTCCGTCAGAGAAGGCTCTGCTTTATTTAGTTCCTCGTTTTGAGGTAGCATCGCTATTTCTGCATTGTTAACAACACTACGCATCACGGCGATTAGCCGCGGGGACGATGAAGTTGAATATGTGGACACAACTAGGGAACAGGATCTCTGACACTTGTGAACTGGTTGTCTGCTAGTGTTGATCTCATTCGGCTGACAATCTACCGTACTGCTCCGTCTATCTAATTTTTCAGAATAACATTAAATTTGGCAAATAAACATATGTTTGGAGCCTTAATCGAATTTTTTATTCGTTCGTAGCGGATCGGAAATCATTCAGTGCCGAAAAGCCTTCTTCAACCGATCGAAGCATTGGTAACTTGTCTACTTGAAATGTCTGAGACGATAAAATAGGTACCGCTGCTCAAGCGAGCACTGATTTGTAGCATCCTTCCAATCTTTTCATAACGTGGACGTTTAGCTGTGTTGTAAACAAAAGTAATGCAGTCATCTGCCTGCAGATATGTTGTAATGATCGTTTCATGAGGCGAGATGGAAGGGTTGACGAGATGAAAACATGACGAAAAGAAAGATGGCTAGTGATATGAAATTGAGATGAGAATTCTGAGCTTTATTTAAGTCGGAGCGGAACTTTTTCTCGCCGAGAAAATTCAGAAAGTACGTTTTCCACCTTTATTAACAAAATTTCTTACGTTTTTTTTTCAGTTTCTGAGAGATAAATTTGAAGATTTTTTTTATTGTTCAAAATGCATTTCGACTATGCAAATGCACTACAGAATAAGGCAAATGAACAGGGCAAACAGTATGAGGGCGCGTGAAATGGTGGAATAGAATCGGCAGCAAGTGCGGTTAAGTCACATTGTTCCTTTTTTGCATGCAAATGCAGCGTTATTTTCTTTCATTGTGGTTTAAATCAGCATTTGAAATCTAAAGAATTTCTTCCGTTGCGTTTTTATTATTCATGGCCGAATACATCGATCTCGGTGATGATGTCGCGTTCTTGTACCTCTCCGCTTTGAGCACCTTTATAAAATCCGAGTGCGCGAGATGGCTGATTTAACTTTCAAAAATTTTGTTTTTTGTAGTCAAAACTTTTGTTAATTTCTTTGAAGCCATATTGAAACAGTATGTGCGGCAGAGTTCCCGTTGATTAAAAAGGTTGATAGATGTGCTTTTTGTAGGAAGGTGAATATATTTGCACTGGAGATATAACGCTTGTCCGACACTTCATGTTTTTATGCGCAGCATATTGGCCGATAGTAAATTGAATTACAGCAGATTTATTCTCGCTACATGGATCCTCGCTACATTAGCTCATGCAGTGAGGTGCTTTACTGAATGATCAGATGTCAGATTGGTGTCGTTCCATCGCGTTTTTTTCTATTTTTGTTTCGCGTTCTTTTAGTTAGGTATCAACAGCAGCAGTCTGTCTATATCGCGTTGTATGAGTCATTAAACGGGTGATGATGTATTTGATGGCTAGCAGACGTGGCCAAGTTTCCGTTAGATAGGTTTTCGGGTTTATAAAGGAGACAGAGTGCAAGCAGATCTCGTGCCTTACATCGAATCCTTCAATATTCCTTAGATCTTGAAGTCTGAGATTGGTACGAATGGAAAATGCTTTGAATGTGTTCCCCGCCTGTCATCTTCTCTTCCCTCCCCCCTTTCTCCTATAATCTGGCGATCACATCATGCTTCCAGAGCCAGAAACCTGTTAGCTTTCCCATTTGATTTCTTATATCGTGTTCTGCTTCACATATTTGACCATCAAGTGAGTAACCCTTTCTGCATGCACTGCTTCAGCGCAACTCGCTTCGATACACATGTGCTACCGGTTTCCTACAAAGCCATAGTCTTTTGTTCAACATGAGACGATATGTTTTACTTTTAAAGCCACAGTAGTTGACTGTGAAATCTCGAGAGCTCCTTTGACAGATGTATAAAATACTACGTATCGTTTCCTCGACGCATATTAATATATTGTTGGTATTTATAAGACACAATATAAGTATTTATAAGACACAATATATTAGTACAATATAATATATATTCGATTAATAGTGATAGCTGTTTTCACCAGTCAGTCAAAGCAGGAGAGCTTCACGAGAGTCACCGAGAACGTCCAAAAGAGCAACGCTGCAGAGGATAAACTGTTTGGCACATCTTCCTTAAGAAAAGCGGCAGACTCATCGAGCTCATACAACTCAGTAATGCGAAGCCGGAATAGAAGCGCGGCTGCTGAAGGATTAGGATATATTAAACAGGCGTTGTCAAGAAGGACCTCAAAATAGAGGGTGGATGATGTGTTCATTAAGAAGAGAGAGTACTTGGCAGAGCAATCAACAGAGCTAGGTACAGCTCGCGACAGATGTTGATAGCTGAGGTGTTGGCCTCTGATGGAGAAGAGTGGGAACGCATAGTAAATGGTCGCGGTAGAGAGGTCGCTCACCAGCGAAGAACTCTATCAATGTACATGTTGACGAAAATATGTAACCATAGTGGATGTGAGTAAGGAAGAAATGACGTGCACAATTGATCAACATTGCAACTACGGTATCAGCGACAGGGACGGACGTGACTGAGTCAATGGTGAAAGGCTGCGAAGTGTTGTACCGGCGAGGACATTTTGATGGACGCGACTTGGGCGATGAGTGCACCCCTCCATGATCAGCAAGCAATGTACACTCAAAAATAGTTTTGCGTTGCGCTACTTGCGTTAGGTTCCAGCTAAGGATCGCTGTCTTAACACTCAAGAATTTTTCTCTTATGAAGCTACCGAAGATTTCAGTAAATGAGTAGAAATAAGTATGGATGGTTGGTTTTGAACTCATAGAGTTGGTAGAGGAAAAGGTCGCATATTCGCTCTTGCTCATAAAAAATTTTATTTAGATTTAGGGGCTTGCTATTTGCTCTAAACCATCTTTCTGTAGTTAACAACATTCATGGAGAAATCGTTGTACACCTCAATAGGATTCGCTATATATGCATGACGTCATTTGAACTACTCGATCATCGTCATATGACTTTCATTCATTATCATCTGATCGGAGAAAGTATATCTTTTAAGGTATTTCATAGTTTCATCTCTTTATGTCTGACGGAGGCTGCTGGTTTTTTTTTTCACTCGTTGCCTGTTTAATCGTCGAACATTTGTTTACAAAAAGGCTGTCTTTCAGCTGCTATCTCACTAACTTTATTTCGATGCACGTAAACAATGGCCGCAATACCTTTTCAATAATTCATGTCAGCGATAAATTATTATGTATTAATTAGAGGCTAATTTCAGTGGCAGCCCTGATTGAGTTGTTTCAGATGGAAATCGCAAATCTAAAACAGAAGTAATCAGAAAAAGTGGAACAGTCACAATAGAGACCGTTTTTTTCTCACTTTGTTTTTTTTTCGCTGAATTTTATCGTGCCCCGTTTAAAACTTTGAGCCAATCGATTCATTATCAGGTGTTCTTTTTTTCACTGTTGGAGTTTTTTTTTTAGAATCTGACATTTTCTTTCCCAACATCATCTTTTTTTCGCTTCATTTAAACAAAATCATGAGAGGGACTTTCTTGACATCTCTGAGGTTTAGCTGTCGGTTAGTAGATAAGATCCTCTGCTTACTATGCTGATACTTAAGTTCGATGCATTTACCCTTTCCCTAATTCGTTGTCTGCGTCTGTAGGAAACTACGATACGCTTGTCTACACGTTTTTATAATTTTATTTTAAAGTGCTAGCGAGGTGAACTCGATAATTCATTCAACAAAGCATTTGACAGATTCTTGATCACTCATTTCAGTCACTCCTTTCAGTTTCCGCTCGCTGGCGAATTCGGTACATCTGATCGTTAAAATGAAATGAGGCAAACTTCGACCGTTCGAACGCTTCGATTATTGTAAAGCAAACTAATATAGTAAAGAACTCTAGTTTAATTGTCTGTGGAGCAGTTAAGAAAAAATTTTATACTGAAATAATTCCATCGATAAACGTCTCACTCGGTTACTGATAGTTTATTATTGGAAAAATAGCACCCGCACCTATGCTTCATTGCGTAATGTAGCGCACCAAACGAGGATGTCCCTATGAAACAGTTCCGTCTATCCTTAGATTCACTCTACGTACGTTTGTCTTTGCATAATAATGCATGCAATCCATAAAATTGCAAGAAACATTCATCTGATAGAGCACAATATCTTCAGCGATTAATTTGCAATGGTCTTTGTTCTTATCGTGGCGCAATCGTTGGTTCGTAATTATGCATTTTAATGATAGAATCGGAGATGGGCGTCCATGTCTTTGTGTTGCTGAAATTCTTGAAAATATGCGTAGGGTAGAATCTTTTGAATCCTGGCAATTTCACATGTGAAGCACAGTTTTTTTTTTTTGAGATGTTGCAAATCGTCATTTCCGCGCCTGTGTATTGTTCGACAGGCGGAAACGATTTCTGAAATGAGAAAGAGGCATCCCTGCTCCCGCACCTCTGGAGTCTTGACAGTCTTCGAGACCATCTTGTCCTTAGCTGTCCAAAAACTTTCACTTCCAGTTTCTTCAGAGAAAAATTTCCTATGACCTTCTAGAAACTCTTCGGTTCGCCTTTCCTTCCTGTTTTTCGAACTAGGCGTCAAATTCTCCTTATCTCCCTTGCTTTCTGAAGATCATCATCGACGAGGAAAATTTGCAGATTGCACGGTATTGTTTCGGTGGATTTAGGCAGGCTGCAAAATTTGCAGAGCATGCCAGATGCAGGCGTCTTTAAAAACTTCCTTGCAAAGACTAAATAGAACATGCGAGTGAGTTGTATGCACAACTTATCCGTGCGCTCGCTCTCTATGTCAGCTCATCCTTAAAATATGTATTAAGGCTATCAAGTAAAACTTGAAGTGAACCATAGGTAAATAAATTAAAATGCGAGCTTTAAAAGTGAGTTAAATGTCTATTAAAGTGAAAGCCCATTTGAATTAAGCGTGAAAGATAAATGCGAAACAACCAAATTGATCGCGATAGAGAAAAGCTGAGCGCCTAAAATAGTGTTTTCTGACGAAAATCTACGATGCCAGTTAGAATAGAGCGCAACAATCCAATAAACTGATCTATTTCGGAGGAAACTATAGAGAAGAGCATAATGAAACACAAACGCCGATCACCTATAAGAATTTGTGTACTAAGAAGGTATTAATTAAAGCTTTAAGGTGGCTAAACCATCGGATTTTGCATTATTTATGAAATACGGATTGTTATGGATTCGTTAATGGCTACGCAATGAAATTCGACTGTCGCTGTACCGCACGACAATCACTTGCCTCAACGAGCAGCTTCTCTGGTAAGTTTTTTTTTCCTTTTTTATCTAGTACGAGGCAGCCTTCAATCTAGTTTATTGAGGGGGAACATGGCTCCAGAATATGCCGCACAGGAATTCGTAGTTTCCTATGACGTCATTTCCGCCACAGATTTTGCTCACCTGTATTTTATTGTACGACGCTTACCACCTGGCTATTTTGTCTAAAATTGACCAAATCTAGATAGAACAATTTATCATGTCAAACTTGTCCTCTGATTAAAGCAATCCACAAGCTTAGAGCTTTACATTTGCTCGTTTGTTCATTTCTGCCTTTGTTTTGAAAGTATGCTAACGCTCGTTTTTTAATTCATGCCTGCTTTCCGACTTCTTCATCATTGTTGCATTGATCCGTTTTAAAGCCTTCTGTGATTTTTTTTAAAGTCACTTACGTGGGAACGCACCCACGAATAACAGCATGTTCTTTTTATCATGCGAATTTTTTTTTTTGCGAAGAAATTTCTATTCAGCGCATTTTTCTTTATTTGCTTATTTTTTCACTATTGAAAGGCATTGCTTATCACTTGATAGCTATGCTGTGGAGTCTTTTGCTGCGCTGTTTTCACACAACATTTCAAAACTTATGGCCACAATTTTTGCAGCAATCGATTCATGCGAAATAAGAGAAATATGGGAAGATGCTAGACGCATGATAGCATTAATAATAAGGAGCATGAGCGTGCTGTAGTGCTCGCTATTGTATTCATTGTGAGAATGCACGTGATATAATAGGATCATTGCGGTGTTATTATTACCCCCTCAGACACCTTTAAGGCAATCAAGCGGAACAAACACAGCTGCTCGTCAGTGAACACAGTTGTTGCACTCGCACCTTCATTCGTACATTGAATGCTTGTTGGGTGATGCTGAAGGCAATTGACGCGATTTTTATTGTTCTAGATAAACGACGCTCAAATGTTAACAGGATTCAAACTCAAACAACCAACATCTGGCTTTTTGGCGTTCCATTTCTATTTTATGGAGAATTAGTCAAGTTTATGAGTGTTGAAATCATCAGAAAATAAAAGGTGTATATTCAATACTAAATTTCATAACTAAGCTTGAGAAAATCATGAGTCATCTGCCTTTTGTGTTGTTTCCATCATTGGACTGGAGTATTTGCGGTCCCTTCTTTTTAAATAGTTGAAATGCATTCATAAATGCTGCGAGGCGACCGCAGACATGCTTGCGCTGGCAGTTGCACAGAAATATATAAGATCGATGATGCCGATTCTTCAAAGTTACATAGTCGTCTCTTTAACTCTCGTTTAGAAGTGCTTTTTCAAGAAAATAATATTTATTCATTAACATGCAAAGCTATAAAAAGAGCAATTGAAGATGACGTTTATCGTGTTAAGAAATATGCTTGCTAACGGAGGGCAATAGAAAACTGGCTTAATCGCAGCTCTTAGTCTTTGCAGATCTTTTTCACATGCAGAATAGTTCAGCTGAGATACACCTTTCGATTGCAGCGATTGTTTTTTTTTTTTTTTTGGCACTGCTAATGAAAAATACAATTTTAAAGTATTCGTGGTTTGACATAAGCGTTTCCTTCTTTTTTTTCTTGAGGAATCAGATCGAAATTTGAAAACATAGAAAAAGTTGGCCTGTCCTTTGACAGTGTTTCTCAAACGCAATCGTGAATAATTGAAAATGATTCGTTTGAATTCATTCTTCCTCCCCCCCCCCCCCTCAATTTTGGTAAAATTTCTTTCTCTAACTCATTTTCAAAAGGATTCTTATCAGAAAGAAGCGTTGAAAAATTTTTCGAACATTCACTAGCTTACTGTAATCTAATGTTCGGATTTACTGTCCTCCGCTACCGCGGGGGGGGGCCGCCGCATAAAGACGACTCATAAATTTTGGGCTATGAGGCCTCCACTCCGTACACTACGGTCTAGCCTCTCCCGCTACTAATTGGCCACGGACAATAGTGCTTCACTTCCTAATCCTTATTGCGTGGACTTCACATGGAGTTATTGCTTGTATCGGCGATATTGCATTCCTTCTCGAAATCTTGATCCAGTCACATCCTTTGGCATTATGATGCTAGCTGGCACAGTGTGCTCTCATTCGAAGCTGTGCTGTATGTTTTGTTTCTCAAAAAGGTTTTGTTGTGAGGTGAGTGAAAAAACATTCTCAATAAAGCACCTTGAAAGAAATTGATAACATATAGTATGTGAGTGGCATCAGCGATCACTCGTGGCGATATGTGGAATGCCTGCTGCAGTTCACGGCGTTGTGGGAATATGTTCGGCGGCAAGCAACTGTGTAACTTGTTATGGTTATCGTGAAAGGTGTTACGAGTGTCCTTTCGCTCCCAGGTAGCTTATGTTGTTTTGTAAAATTTACTCTGTCATGTGAAGAGAGGTAGTTGCCGCTCAGAGCTGCTTTTTTGCTGCAGTAGAACTCACATTTAAAAATATGGGTTGAAATGAATGAGTATGAGGTAAAAGTTGGCAGAGAGACAAGACGAGAGGCTTAATGGACGCACTCACTCGTTGAGCAGTATAGGAAACACAATAGCAGTCGCAATTTGCGTACATTTTATTCAGCCGGTCCAATTTTTATGAAGGTATTTTGTTGCTGACTTCGCCGTGGATAGGATACTTCGACTACTCCAATATTATTTCGTCATTCTTTTTCATTTTGTCGTTTTCTTTGATTGTCCAATTCGGCAGCCCTAGCTTGATTGGTTGAGATGCCGGAATGAATTAGAGCTCTTTGGATTTATTCGGTCATAAAAACCTTCTCTAGAATAACTTTTTTTATAAGACCGATCTTGAGTCCCAGCGGGATTGAACGGATGAAGCCGAATGGAGAAAGACATCTAGATCACAACTAGCGTCCTATTTAAGCGACACTTGAAGCAAAAATCTGAACATGAAGCGGGGCCGTTAACTAACCATTCTCCCACTCATTGCTGTCTGATCATTGGGTTGATGAACTTATGAATGGTGGAATGTAGGGGATGCTCGAAAGACAGCATCTTATCTAATTATATCCTGGGAATTTTTTTAAGTAAGTATTATCGGTTATTTTCAATATCTCATAATGTTTGTAACATCATAATGCGCCTTTTCTTCACTTAAATACATCCGTTTCTGTTAAATTTCAAAGATATTAAAGCTTCACTGTCTCATACTTTTGCTCGCTAATCATTGATGACAGACACGTGCGAGTAAACAGCTCTAGTGGAATCAAATGTTACTAGGCAAAGACTGTAGTCACGAAATGTGCGGTGTGTGGTACGCAAGCATTTTAGGTGATGAGCTGAGAGCCCGATAGCCGAAAGGTGCTTGTGTTTACGTTTGTTGTCTCTTCGGTAAGGGACAACAAACATATGAATGATCACCAAGCATTGCTCTCATTCCTATATAAATGCGTTGTGCTTTATAATTTATCTTTAAAATGCTTTATCAGCGCTTTATGTTCGAAAGCTTGCTCAATATTAATCCATAAAAAGTTTCCGCATTTCATTGACTCATGGTCACTTCTCTTTCATTGATCGTCTCGAGGACGGTTGCATATATGCTTAGCATTTCCATTTAACATCATAAATTTACATATATGACTGTAAAATTGCAGCTTTTACTTAGATAATTTAAAATGCTCACAATCTAAATTAAACATCAAGATGATTAAATCGAATAAATGAAACACTGTACTTCTTTTCAGAGAATTTTTTTCCGGCAGTAGAACGCAGTTCACGACCACATTGTCGATATAAATAGTACACTTGTTTTTATTAGATGCCTTTTCGTGCTTTTCTATTCTATCTTCATCAATTCATTCATCCGCTATTAATGATTAGCGATCTTATAGTGCAATTTGATTGAATATTGCAAATTCTAGCAAGAAAAGCAGATACATATTGATGATAAAACATATAAAATATTATTGCTTGAAGTCTATAAATGCTTAGCATAATTCGAACGTAAGCTACAAATGCGAACATCTGCGGCTATATTAGCTGTATCTTTTACAAAGAATTCACGATTGCACAGGAGGAAGGAAGAGAATAGCGGGCATTTTTGTTTCCCTAGGAAGATTTGAAAGTGAGCAACAAGAATTGTCGATAAAAATTCTGAAAAGCGATTACTTCGAGAAGTTTTTAAGTTTCTAGAAAACTTTATAAACGTTTACATATCCCAAAGTCATACATCCTCCAGGAAGGCGGCCATAATTAAATGATCCCATCGATATAGGCGGTGTTTTTTGCAACTCTGTTGTAACGCATTGGTTTCTGAGAAAAAATTTGCATCGAAATTCATAATTTTCGCTATTCGAATCGAATCCGAAATAAATATTCTTGAACATTTTCGCAGTACAACACTTTGAAAAGTCATAACCTGTGTGAATCAAAGAGCTAAAAAATTTTCGTTGTTGTCTGTGAACTTGATAATGCCAGTACTAAGACACTACTACTATAGCTGCTATTAGGATTAGTGTCATGAGGTGTATCAAGGTAGTGAGGGGGGGGGGGGGGGAGAGTATATCTGAGCGCTTTAACACAACTCGCAAATAAAGTTTGTCCTTATGATGGTCATCAAATGAGAAAAAACTCAGGAATGTCTGTTTCCTACTTCCTACAGCAATATTTGTGAACCCCCCCCCCCCTCTTCCCCTCCATAGTTCTTCCCGAGAAAAAAAATTCACACTTTTTTCCCATTTTTAAAATTGGTCACCTACTATAGACAGGACCTCGTCGAAAAACGCTGAAAGAACCAACAGAATGACATTTATTCTATCTGACTATTAACTGTTTTGTCAAAATGTTAGAAAAGTTCTCCTCCTCGTCCGAAAACGATGATAGCCTTGAAATTTAAGACTCAAGAGAGGCCTCAAAGAACCATGATGGACTTAAAAATCAACTTTAAAAAATAGGGAACGAATTTTTTAATATTGAAGAAGTAACCGCAAGGATCGGCGGAAAGATGAGGATTCATCTGCTAAGGTAGTTGTTGAAAATTTTCTCATTTGAGGGCGAATACCGCCATTACGACCACTTATAGTTGAGTGCTCAAATTTTCGATGCACCCACATGAATAAGTTGTCGTTCCACGTGCCCGCTCATCTTTTATTGAAATTTCAGTACTAGTAATCAAACGTTACGGTAGCAACATTTTTTAAAGCGCTTTGTGCTATCTGTGTCTCAGTGATTGACTAGTCGTTGTTATGGATTGCGGAAATGGATTGCGAGACGAAATGCGCGATGGGAAGAGCACAGCTGAGGATCAAAATATAGAGCTCAAAAACAATGGCCAAACGTTGATAGAATGGCAAACCGCGAGAACACCACAGCAATGCCAATTACATTCGTGGCGTTGAATGGGACACATTAATGCTCAAAACGACCTTCTTCTGTACGCTTGCATAATCGCACCATCAACCAGCGCCCCAATTTCAGCCAATTAAAACCGGATGTGAACATGGCATGAGGGGTGCTAGTTTTTAGATCACCCTCACAGCCTGTTACCGGAACACCTATTTGTTCAGATGGTTTAGTAAATCTTCCCACTTCTTAAAGCATAGGCTGTTATTACAAGACGCCTTCATTGACAACAATTCACTGTTATATTGGAGCGTTTGATGGCTGAAATCAGAGCTGTGATATAATTTGCCAGCCATCCAGTACGACGTGCCATAAAGAGTGAGTGCACAGCAGGTAGCACGTTCATGACTCGTACGCGGTGAACGATCCACCTTACGCTTTGCACCTAGAGATGCTTTCGACATATGGAACCTTCCGTTCAAATAAGAGTGCTTTGAAAATTGTTAAACTCGAAACTGCTGACTTGCTGACAACCTAAATTAACCGTATTTAAAAGTGGCAGCCTAAATATATAAGACAATGTAATATCAACCCTTTGCTATCTGTCATCGAGTAGTGGATGTTCAGTGGTGTAATATATGGCCGACGAATGCAATTGTTTCCTACTTGACGTATTTGTTTAAAATGGCAAACGGCTGTCTTCAGTTATTCTTCTCGCGAAAGTTTTGTACCAAGGAATTGTCTCCTTCTAAACAATTTTTTCGCACAAAGGGGAAGGTAGCCGCCCCTTTCTAGAGCGGTTAAAGGGTTGCTTGCGGCAAGGTAGCTGGAGAAATCGAGTTGTTGAGATAACAATGAGAGGATCTGCCACTGACTCTATGGGAATGTCTTATTCAGCAGGTTGCGCGTTCAGTTTTCTATTATTCATTAAGCGTTTCTTCCTACAAGCTCATGCGAACTGCATCACTGATGGTACTTGGTTAGGAATGAGTAGTCATGCGGTTAATGAATGATTTTCGATTATTGAACACATTTCAATTTATGCTGTAATGATTATAAAAATGTCTATCTAATTGGGAACGGTTGTGATAAATTTTCGCTTCTTACCTTTACCTCTTGTAATGATTATTCTGATAGTTACCTGTCGAATTCATATTCTGTGGAATCTTTACTGGTTATTCATCCATTAAGAGTGATCGATTGCAAACAAAATAGTATTTCACTCAAAAATTTTGTTTTTGAACTCGCGGAAACGAGATAAAAACTTGCAAAAATAGGGTAACGGTCACATTCAGGTCGTAGAGAAAATACGAGATCATTTTACCTGATGACGATATGAATTACCATCTCCTCAGAAAAAAAATCCAACCGGTTGTATGTGCAGTTTTTTTTTTTTTTTGCAATTAGCATCACCAACCACACACGATGCAACATTAGGATTCTTTTCTACTGTCACATATCATTTGCGGAACTCAATGTAAATTATAGGTTTATATTGAGTGGGATTCTTTAGATCGTAGTTGTTTTGTGATATCTGATTAATAGCGATTATCAGCGTTCTATTGCTAGTGATTATTTTAGAGCACCAAATATTCGGTTTTATTGTTTAAAATCTCTAAATTACTTTGAAGCACGAATAATAATTGATTGTGCGCATGATCGTTTTTGATGAAATCACAACGTGTTTTCAGCGAAACTGTACTTTAACAGAGAGAATCATTCCTCACTGAAGTATTGCAAATAAATAGTACTGTGCAAATAAAAATTTTCATAGCAGTTCGACTGGAAAATCACCTTTCACTATAACGCGAAAATGTTTTGATTCGGTGCCTGAATTTGATAGCACCAATTTTGAGCTTGTTTTTGCTCACATTTTTTTTAAAGGTAAAGTGGTTTTTTTCCTGTCATTGATATACGAGTACTGCAGTGTTATGCGGAACTAATTATGCAAACGAAGCAATTATCTGAAGTGAGGTGATTGGTACTTAAATGAGATTATTCATTGTTATGCAATTGTTGAAGCAGTCGATAAATTTCGAATGGTTTATGCAAGTGTGAAGTGATCGCGGGATTTATGGATTGTCACGATGTGTTCGGGCAAATATAATCAATTACTATTTGAGAGGACGCATATGTTTCATTTGGCGTTTATGAAGTGAGCTTATTTGCATTTTTGTGACAATGATTTAGTATTCGCGTCACATTTAAATGCTTCGAACGCTTCCCGTTCGAGTAATTGGCTCTTGTTATTCCACTCGGAACGTTGCCGATATTTTGTGTTACCACAATTATCCATAAAAAGAGCATTTTATTTTTTGTTGAGCGTATTCTATTGTATCGTTATCACTGAAAAATTATTTTCCGGTTGATTTTTTTTTTTTGTGCTCATAGTGAGATTTTATTTTGGCACGTAAACAAATCCGTCTTGTGAACCACTGCGAGAAATCTTCCTAATTTTGTTTTTTTTTTTTTTAGTTAGCACATCTATGTAAGCCAAGGATATGTCCCAAAACCTCTTATTCGGAGCAACCTTACTCAGACTTGGTCTCTTTTACACCTACCAGTTTCCTGACACTTCAGTTTCTTTAACCGAGCTCTTTATATAAAATTTCCGGCCCTTGATTTATTGATATTTAACAACAGATATTTCATCCATAGATACTTAGTCTACAGCGAAATATCTGTCTATTATAATTTAAAGACGGCGAATTCCCTTGACAGCTGCTTCACAGCACCGATTTTCAGACAAAAGGACATCTGAACTGCGACTGTTTTAGTTCTTCTTAGTTAACAGGGTCCTTTTTTTCTGACACTTAGCACATAATTTGAGCAACTGTCACGTGTCGTAGTTTCGGCGTAGTGAACCTGCAACCAGAACGCAATGTTCAGCTATCGGTGATGATTATTGCTTTTTTTGCCTTTATATATATATATATATATATAGGGAGAGAGAGATGAGTGAATATAATACCGATGCCTGTTTGCTTGTTTCCACTGTGGTTTGAGGTCATAATTATAGAAAACTGCAGCAGTTTGATGAAATTTGTGCTAACTATTACTGGTTAGATGTCGCTAAGGCCTGTCGGAATTCATTTCAAAGAATGCAGTTGGAAGCCCCCGGTCTTCAACGATAAAACCCTAATACTTACGAGCCCCTGAGATCTCTAGTACTTCTCAGCCTGATTGTGAGTTTGACTGAACATCTGAACAAGCCCTCATGGTCTGTCATCCGTTGCTTGTCATACTACTCCACTTTTTTCCCCAAAGCACTCTGAACTCTTGAGACATGTGGAAGGCGCACTTCAATGCCTGTGTCATATTATAGTAATTCTGGTTGTCAGGCACACATTTGTATCGTTTTTGTATAACTAGCATGAGCGCCGGTACTTAAATGCAAGCAATAGAACTTGTCGAAATGAGATGATTGAATTTTCGATACCGCCCATCTTGAATACTAAAGAAATATTCGTCACAGTACTGAATGATGCTTCAGTCAGTTTTTATTCTGCAAGAGTGCATAACATTCATCGCCAATTAGCGTTCTGTAATTGTTAATAAGGATTCATCCACTAGACGATGTAGGAAATTTTCAAAAATTCGAGGAACTCTCTGCAATGATTATCAGTGACTGCAGTGTTTAGAGATCCGCTAAGTCGTCTGCCGAATAGACGCCACTTATGTACTTGCTTCGTTTTTCGACGACACTCCAAAGTGTTTATAGGCGAGGATCGTACGGGGATTAGGAAGCAATTTTGTTGACACTATGCGTTTCTCGAGCATTCGCTCCGATGAGGTGTTGTCTTAACTAGCCGAGATTCACACCACTTTCGCTTCGGTTCCACTCTTTCTTACCTCTTAACATTGTCATATTACACTTGCGTAATAAACGCCAAAAAAATGTTTTTGACTGAGAGAAAGAAGTAAAACCGCAGTTGAAAGTTTTATTTCGGAAGTATCACCACTCAATAAGTGCGTACTGTTAATTCGATATTATTGATTCAAGTGGTAATTCGTTACTGCGTTCTCAGATTATAAGGTGCAATTTGCTTTCTGGTCGCCTTTATGAAGAAAATTTGCCTCTTCATTTCAACGTACCTTGCACCTCGAAGCATATTTATCCACATTTAAAGCACTTTACGTTCCCCGCTTATATCTGTACAATAATCGACGAATTAATTTTCATGGTAAGGTGGTATATATTTCTATATGTTGATGAGGGAAAAAGCGAAGGCTGCATTTTGTTCGTAGGCTCTTCGAAGACGTCTATTTGTTGCACTCTAAGGATGGTGATATTCATTATTTTTGCATTTTACGGAAAGGCAGAATAGCGCACTTTTGTGCAAAAAATGCATGCCAAACACAAATGAGTGCATTATCGCATTTTTTGAAAGATTTTTAAGTTGCTTCTGTTGGCTACTGTATGCAGCTCATGAAACGGTGAGTCGCCTCGAGCCACGTTTTATGCGGTGAAATTGAAGTTGAAGCCTTACAGTTGTACCAGATCCACAAATGTTGAACTTTTATTGCAATTCTGTTTGAATGTAAATGGCTCTAAAAAATTTTCATTTCTGGGTAGGTTTTCCTCGATATATCTAAAATAGTGAAGTGTCTAGGCAGCACTTTTCCACGTGCATTTCAGTTCTTTTCACTGTGATTCATTTAGCGCTTTATTGCGATTGATTTCCTGAATTCTTTACGATTAGTGGAACTCCTCTGCACATCTATATCATACGTGCACATCTGGCCTCAATCTGGCCTCAACTGAAATTTCAAAGGGATGAGTTGCAACCTTTGAGATATGAATATGTAAAGCATTTCGCGTAGAAACGTATTAAAAACGGGCATTTCGCATTCAAAATATCCAATCAACGTTTGCCCGCCCCATGTTTTTGGGCGTGGTCTTAAAAATGCAAATGCAGGAGCGTTGTTGATGGAGAATATGCGCATGTGCACGATTCGGCTACCTACCAATGGTGGGTCTGCGATAAGAATTTATCACTTTCATCGTGCTGTGTTCGTTAATCTTGTCCTCTCAGAAAGAAAACGACCAAGAAATATGGCTTCTTCCCATGCCGTAATTAATGTATTATGTAAAGCCTCAAGCAAACTTTTTAGTATGTGACTATGATCGCAACATTTGGTTTTATTGCACAAGAATGTTGTAAAGGGATTGGTTGTTTATTTTTTCCAAAAGCCGAGGGCAGAAACACCTCACTTTTTCGCATTTTTTTAAGGAAGTTAAGCACTCTCCTCTTCCGTTCATGTAAAATTCTGCTGAATACTTATTGTGACGTGATGAGAGTTCGGAGCTCACGTTTCATATCCTTTGCATCTATCACTCACTACAAGTTAGATCACAGTATATTTACTGACTTTACTCGCACCAGTTTGCTCTTTTTGTTTGAATCCTTCACGTCGTTTACGATGAGGTAACTGCTATCATCCCTGATTTCCATGAAACACTAGACAGAGCCATCTTTGTACATTTCAATAGAAGGAGCTCTTTGAATCACGTTGAAGGTTTTTTCAAAGAAAAAAGAAATGTAGTCACGAATGCAGTTAAATAAAAGCGTGTGAGTTTCTTTGTCTCAACTTTTTAATATATCCGACTTCTTATAAGAATCCTGGTTATTAAAGTCCTTCATAATTAAGATATGCTAGATTAGCATTTCTTGAATGAACTCCGCATGGTTTAGTGCTTTCCAAAACATTTCTGGAGTGACTTTCCACTTGATTGGATGACAATGATTAAATGAGAGTCGATACAGTCACAAAATCTACCATCACACCGAACTGTTTCATTTATCGGCCAAACTTGCTTCATGCAATGCTTCTATGAAACAATCCATTGAAATTATTCTTTAGGAACCCTTTTCATCGAATGATTTATGCAGTCATCGCTTACTGAAAATGTTGAGCTATGTTGATGCCTCTGCATCCATTGATGATTGTTGCTGTTAGCAATCAATACCGCCCTCTCTGCTAACAACGCAGAAATATGTTTTAATTTCTTTCGTCCTTTTCACTAAGGTGTCATTTTTTCTTGTGAACTAGGTTTCCCATTTCCTAAGTTATATATTCCCTTTAGTAGGTATTATAATTTAATTTGCGAATAAACAATTATCGTCAGCGAAAAAAAATAATGCAAAAGAGACATATACTATTCACAAATTCTGTTATTGTCCATAAGCAGAAATAATACATTTTCATTGTCACATAGAAATAACAATATATTTTCATTGTTAGCATGTTTAAAAAAATTTTTTTTTATTCGGTTATTTTAGAAAATACACAAACATATCTTTCGTCAAACATAATCACACATCTCCGTCTTTTTAACACTTAACATTAAGCTTGCTTCAATATATTAACGCAAAAATCCAATGCACTTCAGCACAATTTTCACGAATCGATGCGCTCTCATTGAGGTTTATTGTGCGATTCGCTATGAAAACTGTATGGCACGTGATGCTGAATAAATATGATGTACGTTTTTAGTTGTATGTTTCAATGCGTACATTTCCTCAGCGACAACCATACGCACAGTTCTAGTGCCCCCTGTAATTTGGTCGTTACGAAGTGGTGCCTCAAGCAGAACGACGTTAAGTGTGCCGCCCGGGGGCTGCTTTGCGTGGTGTCGTCTGTCGATGCGTTTCTACTAATCCCTCACATCATCCTTTATTGGCTTGCATCGTCTCTCTACGACAACGCTATCATTTTATACGTCTCGCCTAAGTAAGCGACGAGCCTTTGGATGGTAGACGTCATGTGGGATTGCGTTCCGTTCACCGGATGTCTTTATTTCATGTTCAGTGAGAAATTATGCAGAATTTTGCTGAAAACTGCGAGTACAATGTGTACGTCGTTGTCAGCTAATTGTCACCTACCAGGAAGAACCCCTCCGTTGATCGTAGGAGTAGAAAACAGTTAACGATAGATGGTTTATGAGGTAACTCAACGAGATTGATGGTCACGTAATAAATTGTAGCTACCGTGCGGCTATATAAGGCATATTATGTAGCAAATGTCAGCAATGTACCTGGCTCTAGGTCCATTTCTTTCGCCATAAATGTGTGCGCAGTTAATTTATAACTTTTTTATATCTTTGCAGCAGAAGGCTTTTATTCTAAATTTAAGTGAACTCTGCTACTGTTGCTACTGTTCCTCTCAATGCTTCATTTTTTCTTATTTGAGACTAGTGTTGACCTCAGCAAGATGTCTTTAGTACTTCCGGCCCAATCTGCTATTTTTGGGGATTTTGGCTGTTCATTTTGATTATTCCCTTTCATTTCGAGAGATTGATGTTTCGTTGAAGACTTCTCATAAATATATGTTTGATTGCGCATAGCTCATTGTTGTAGTTATGATGCTGCTGCATTCCTGCCGACATACTTTATCCAACATCTGGGAGAACTTTGAAATATGCATTGTTACGTTTGAGGAGTCTATTCTGTATTTTCGAAGAGCAAATCTGAATAAGGGATGAAGTAGTAAGCATTAAAAGGCATTTCGGATAGCATTTTATCTTAGAAGAGAGCGCTTACTATTAATTACGTACAAAGAAGATTTGCTATTAGCTGCGTATTGTATAAGCACGAGAAGAGGTCGAAATAATACGTTAAGGATTATCATTTGTGAAAGTTAGGGTTAGAAAAGAGTTGTTTCGGAGGAGGAGAGGCGTTGTAGCGATGACCTCATGGATTACATCGACTTTTGTAAAGGAATAATTCTTGTTAAATGGGTTTAGGTGAACAAATACCAGAGAGAATCGTCCATTAAATCGCCCGTATCGTCTGGTTAGTTCCTCCTGTCCACATATTTCTAAGCAGAAAACTACTATGAAGTGAACGGTCAAGAATGTCGGTTATTAGTACCATGGATGCCTGCACTTCAAAAGAGAGAGAGAACAGTGTTATAATTTGAATATTAGAATCATTCACTAAGAGCGCTTTCGAATTCGAGACGAGAATTTGTGCGTCGATTCCATCGTACACCTTTCACACAGTATACTTCAGCAATGCGGTTGCGGTGTTGTGCAGTATGTTGGTGTGCAACGCATATTAGATGCGCTATTTGGCATCGTCTCGAGAGCAGAATCCGAATTTTGCTCTGCCGTGCCATTTTCGTCATTCTGAAGGCCGCAATAATAGTGGACAAACCACATTATGGAACTATTCGACAGCAACAATGCAAGGGTATGGTGTTAATGTTTTTCTGAGTGATGTGCTATTTTCTCACATCACTTTCTCCACTATCGCCTTCATAAAATTTCATTGATCGGCCGACGTGGAAGGTTAGAACGAATTCACATGACAGCAATTGTTCTGAGCGAGAAAATTCCACTGTTGATCTTTCGCAGTGTTTTGATTGTAAGTAAACGTCACCTGAAAACAATTGTCCAAAAGTCGGCGTTAATCGAGTCATTAAAAAAGGTGGTGAATGACACTGGACAATAATGCAGTGATGCACGTGAGCGTTGATCTAAACTTCCACAGGTACGCAACTACTCGAAAAGAACAGGTTTTCTTTCGTTTAAGCGATTCCCATGGTGGGAAAATACGCCGAGACCGTGAATGTGAAGGAACCCCTATAAACGTATTTGAGCAGTGAAACATTGCACTTGCTCATTCGTCAGCCTAAAATGGACTTTTTATCTGTACTTAAGTTCATTGCTTCTGCTATATGATGGCTGAAGTTTCATTACTGTTTCATATTTATCGTTTGAATTTTTCCTTAGATTCGGATTCTTGAAACCGCAGTCATTTCCCAAGAATGTCGGTGCGCAATTTCAGCTGCGACAATATCCACAGTTTCCCTTATGTTACGATTATCGAAGTCCACTTCCTTTTTTTACTGCTATTAAACACTTATTAGTAGTCCAGTCGATATACATATGTGTTTGAAGACCTGAATTGTGAGCTGACCAAAACAAAGAGAAAGCTAAAGCCGCCAAAGAAGTCGCAAGCACTTTTTTCTGTTTTCACGCTACTTCCGCGTATTTTTGATGCAATTGTGCTATCAGTTTTCCTGTGTATTTTGCGGATGCAGCTGTGTTCGCTTTGTATTGGCTCATTGCCATCTCGTGTTTATTGCCAGGAACATTTCTAGTGTAATAACAATGCTTTGAGATCGAATTACGCATTAAGATCGGATTTAAGCATAAAGCGCTGACTTTCGCTCATCGAAAAAGGTTTATTGACTAATTTGGTTTCTATTACTTGCAGCCTGTTACTGAATACAGTTACCTAAATGCTGAACGATTAATGTCATTTTCATACTACGCCTTAACCGACAGGTGTGTAACGAAGATCTGCAGGTATTGCAGTCCTATAAAAACCTTGATGTTTTTATGGAGTCATCAATTATTCTATTGATCAAATGTCAATTTGTGACTTTCTCAAATCGCGACATTTTTTTTTTCAATCCTTGTATATCGGTTGTTTTCATCGCTTCCTTTTTTCGAATTTTCTTTCTAAAAATGCACTCCAGCTTTGAGGAGCGCCGAAAATCTTCTGCATCTTTGTAATGAGCAATTTTATACTGCGTAATTTGTTTTATGTCATTTTATACTTTTGCCTCATTTTTGCCCTTTTCGCAGGCTGTGTGCTGCGTCATAAGAAAACCTACTTATGGAATAGGGCTTATACTTTTCGCTGGCTTTACTTCCGGATGACGATTTTATAGCGTCTATTCTTTGCTGATTTGAAGCTTCTAAGGGCTCAAGAGGGAATCTCTGCTTTCAGTGGAAAGCTTTTGCAATAGATGCATTTGTTCATAAAGTTAGAGAACATTTCGTTACCTTAGGAGGCAATAGAATTTATGTGAGGCATTGAAGGAGTGGAACAGTTTCGATCTCTCCAAAGTAAACACTCACTGGAGCACATTTCTAATGTCATCTTTTACATCTGTCAACAGCGAAGAAGATCGTTGTAACTAAGATGGCTTTATTACCGCATTATCGCGGCACTCATGATTTCTGGGCATTCCTCAGCTCTCGGATTAGAGACTTTGCGAGTGATTTGCTAGCCGCAACTTTTACTCTGGTGCTTAAAAAAGGAGTTAGGTCATCTGAGGCTACGAAACTCATATGAAGTTTTTCAAATGTTTTTTGCTAGATGATCTCGAAAGCATGTTTCACCCGTTCGGATGTATATTTTAGGAGATGCGGTTTATTTTCACAGTGATGTTTTGGCAGCTTAGCACTTTTGATATGAAATTTAATATTTGTATGTTTTTGAGTGACTTAGAGCTACACCATCTCAGCAGCCTATACACGAAAAATGCGTTGATTGTGCCAGCCATTGCTCACATTACCTGATGTACACTTTAGTCAACATTTGTTCAGTGTGCTCAACGAATCGCTCGCGGGACTTGTCATTACTTAAAAGGCAATATTGACTTGGAATGCAGGCATAGTTGGATTGTATATTTATTTCAATACTACTTCGTCATGTGCTTTCATTACTTTTTTTCATTTTGCGTAGTTTGAAAACCGTGAAGATCGCTGGCTCCATATCTATGTTGCATTCATCGCCATTACAGGCTGTAACAACAAGCGTATAGCTTGAATCGGGGGTCATAAACGTTTCCTGCAAACAACGTTTGAAAGGTGTCATTGCCGTCACAAAACGTGTTAAACGAGCCTCAGAGACACAACTTTCTCTTTGACGTGCGTCAGCTCAATTCGCAAATATTTGTTCTCATTCATGCTCATAACACGTAGCGCCCTTTCGTCCCTATTTATTTCCCTAACAATTTGACGTTTGTATTCCATGTAACATCGCATCGCATTGCAAATGATTTGTTGCTGTCAGCGACTGTCGACTCCGGCTTCCACTTCGGCATATCCCTTCTTCAGAGGTGTGTATCCTTAAGTAACTCTTATATTGCTCCACTTGTATTTATTTGTAGAATCAACATATGACAATGGTGTTATATAAAGATGGAAAATGCATGGCATAGCAGAGGAAACAATATATGTTAGCCATGCTAGTGGTTCGGGCAGACGTCTAGCGATATGACCACCGGAAGTACAAGAAGTCAATGGTTCCTCCCTACTTGGCATTATCTTGCGATGTATGCTCACCATTAATCCCCGTTCGTTATCTTTATTTGCATGAGAGGAGAGATATATCCGCGCTGTCCAAGCCAAACGTCTTCCGCGGCTATGATGACGCACCGGTTCTCAACGACAGCTTGTTTCTACCATCCCATTCACTTGTGTGATGCGTGCTACGTGAAGGCAGTCACCTAACGCTATCATATGTGAAGGCAGCTTTTTACAAGACTTATATTTTGGAGTTGCCTCTTGTTCTTCTTTATGCTCTCCGAAGGCTTACATCGTTATTGTAGCTTAGATATTAAAAAGATTCCGGCAGATATATGGGTAAATTTGCCATGAAGGCTGGAATAGTGTATTTTTTTCTGTATAAATAAAATCCAAGCTTCCTTGCTTGTCACAGAAATTTTCTATTGCATCTCTTGTTCTGATATATATACTACCCTTCCCCACCACCATATTAGAAATTAAGATGATATGCCGGAAGTCAAACCATCTTCGCAATAACATATTTTAGGAGATTTCGTGGATGATAAATGTTAGTGCTGCTTTAGCAGTGTGTTCTTTCTGTGTTCAGTCCTAGATGGAGGATCTAAGGGCAAAACCAGTGAAAGCTCGGACTATTTTGAGGGCAACTCGTTAACTCTAACTAACGTTAGAGGTGTAGGTGATAGGATAGAACAATGTCGTCAACATTTCATGTAATGGGAGTGTTGTTCTATGGGTTAAGTCGGGCGTGTTCCTTTAGCGAATTTAATAGCTAAGAAGGAAGTCGGTTTTTTGATTATATGGTTCGCTTTTTGATTAAATGATTAGATGGTTATACGTTCCTCAGGAGGTATAGGCGTCGGTCCTTATGTTCGCTTTTCCATGGCTAACTATGGTTATGCAGCAATCTTTTCCGCACTCTTGCCTGGAGTCCCTACCACATTCAGTGATGACGCATCTTTGCAAAACTTTGCATCCAAACTTGACAATAGTGGGTCCCTTCAAGTCTTTTCAAAATTTACAGATTCAACTCTGAATTAGACAGCAAAAATGTTGCTGCACAATTTTTTTTTCGAATTTTCGTACACTCGGTTGTCGTAAGTAAAAAAGTGTACAGAGGCACTTATCATCTCAGCTCATCTACTCTTTTGCGTTTGTTGTGCTAAAGATTGCAGCAGCTCACCGGTTTTTTCATTTATATTGTACACATTACGAATTGAATGGCTCAATGTTGAGGAAGCTAGGAAACATTTCTTGTCAACTAAACGTACATAGCAAACAACTCAAATGAGAGGTGTACATCGCTACAAGCACAGAACAATGCGCCGCTTTCTCTATTTCCACATTGTCACATCAAAAGCGAACACTACTCGAACGCTTCTCCGCGCTACCGTTAGCTTTCTATCTATTCATTGAAGATTATGTGCTTGAACAAAGTAAATGAAGATATCAGTGATTCTATGTTGCCTCATTCTTAGCCTTTGCTAATGAGCATCACTGAGGTATTGTCGATCTGACAGCTTATGTGCTCTCGTCATTGTTTTTTTTTTGAACCTTGTTCTCCACTATTTTCTCCACTCTTTCTCTGAACGTGTTCTTTTCTCGCTTTGTTCACTGGTCGTAGTTTTTCAGCGAAGTTCAACTTAGTTGCCTAATTAGCTACCTTAACTGTTCGAAAGTGAAGGTCGCCAAAATGCTTTAGGTCACGCAAAAGCACGAGAAGTGTAACCGTTCAAGTGGATGACATTCAAATCTGCAACTTTGCCCAGGTTACATCTGTTGTTGTTTGTTCGCTCAGAAATGCATTTGAATTTAATACGCCGAAGAAAACGGCCTAAATTTCACATGTTCAACTGTCAAGGAGAAAATCAGTAACGACCGTCAAATCCTATATGGCAGATTGGATGGGCGCTAGATTCGAAAGCGGAACATGTTCGAGTAGGCAAGAAGTTGTGGTCTTTCAACAGTGAAGTGACCGTGGCGGAGAGTTTAAAAGATGCCTAATTATTTTTGTCTTGCAGGATGAGCTGTGTGAGAAGGATTTTTGACTCACTTTTTAAATGGACAAAACCCGATCCATTCGAATCGCGCTCTCAGGATAGGTTTCTTGCTTAGGGATTTGCAGTTATGGTCACTTCGTCAAAAATTTAATCATGATCCTTGAGCGGTAATACGGATCAATAATCAACGCATATGTTCGATTGGGCTGAAGGCTTGTTGTGTTAAAATTGCTCTACATATTTTAACACACAATGTGCATATTTTTTAACCGATTGCATCTCGACTTGATGTTATGAAGCGTGTTATCAACATAGCACATCGCACACGGTTCGCAGCTTTTAAACATATTCATTGAAGAGATGAACTCGTGCAAATGCAACGCCTACACTCGTCCTTAGAGCGGGACTAGCGTCTATTACAGCCGACGGTCCCACCATACGCTCTCATCAATTCAATCGTGCTTGTTATCCGCTGTGTTCATGCTTTTCTGACGTCCTACTTTGCCCTCTTCTTTTCAGAATACAATATTTTTTATAATTGCTCTTTTTTTCATCGTTTTTATTTTTTTTTTATACGTTCCGTGCTTATTTCTTCGCTCAATCCGCGACCTCGTTTTCTCCCCAAACGAGGGCAGCCTTGGTCCGTTCTTGCCCACTTCCATGATCCTGTCCTTATTGGCACTGTTCGGCAGGCAAGAATAATTCCTCTCACGATCGTGCTTTCTGAATTGATTTGTTTTGTTTTTTAAGCATATTCACCAACATATTTCTCGTCGATTAATTCTTCCTTATCAAAACTACGTTTTTTGACGTGGCTTGAACAGTGACTAAATGATTTGGCATTGAGCTTGATGACCCTCATACTCCTAATTGAATTGACTGATTCACTCCCTCATTAAATCACATCAGACTGCCTTCTGAAGCAAATTCAGAGGGGTGCGCCACTTACGGAGCCAACAATAAGTTCAAAGCAGATAGGAATTTTATTTGGCAACAGTCGTGTTTTCTTCAAGTAGATCTTTGCGATAGCCTAAAAAAAAAGAAATCGGCAGAAGTTGTCGTTTTATCGATGGATCATCTCTGAGCGATTCACTGTCGTAAACCACCTCATAACGATTCGTCGAGTGAACTTCTCAATAGAGCAGTCCATTGATGCCACAATCACTCTACCCCAGAGTCGATTCGTTTCTGGAAGCGTACTACAGGAGCTGATCCCTCGTGCTGAATAAGCGTTCTGCCACGGATCGAACTTTCACGAAATCTGTTAGCTCATCAAATGTAGGGAGTTTATCAGGCGTTAATTTCTGAACACGTGAAACGCTTCCCCGTTTCGAATTGGCAATAACTCATTGATATTATATGCTTCTCATACTGCGACCTCTGCGACGGAAGCTCGTTTTAAAAAACCGCTCGTCAGCATGTACATTCTTCTAGTTTAATTTTTTTTTTTTTGTAAATCCCCGTTCCACTAATTCAACAACTAATAATATTCAACGAAAATATGTCGCAGTGAGCTCACAAGAAAGTGTTATTTTTTCACCTCTAAATGATTGCTCTAATGCGCTTAGAAATTCTTTCGTCCGTTCGCTGAAATTGTGAAATATGCGTGCTTTGTGCATTTCCCCTACCAAACAATAAAATTTTCCACCATTTTTGAATACTAATGAATTAGGCGCAGAATTTCAGTTGACATATAACATTTTCCTCAAGAAGAGTAGTTTAGTAAGAAGCCTTAAATTTAGAGCACTATCGATGGAATAATCGGTAAGTACATTAATCCCTTGTTTTCTCACGATTCCATACCCGTCAGGCTAATGCATTGTAAGCATTGACAATTCTTTGCATGAGCAGCGATTCTCTAACATCGAATATGGTTCCCGTTGTTTGAAGGAATATGGATGAACATTTCTTCGGGCACAGATTTTTGAAAGCGTTTGGGAAGGAACGACGAATGAGAATAACGTGAAATAAAGGGCAACGAAGACTGTTATTGTCCACGATTGTTTAGAGTAAACTCTATTGTAATGAAAGGCGTCAAGTATGGTTGGGAAGCTCATACTGGAACGGACGGGAAGTTTTCTTCTTTGCGTGCGGTGAGAAGAGCTGTATGAGGAAACCGAGCAACAGTGGCATCTAGCGGTTTGGAAATAATCGTAGTCATTCTCCTCAACCTCCTCTATTTGAAGACTATATAATCAAGTTTAAGATGTTCAATTAAATGGCGCATATTCGATTAATAAGTGATCACTGGTAACACGTAAGTTGCGTGAGGAACTGAAAGGCTGAGGTATTTTTAGCAGCCACATGAAAATATAAAAATAGCTGAGAAAAACTTGAAAGAAAGTCATCCTCCTTTCCCAAGTTTTTTTGGACGAAATAGCAAATCATTGGAATTCACGGCATAAATAAAATTTACAAGCTCATCGATCAGATGCTCGATTTCTAGCAGAGCATTTGTCAGGCTTCAATAGCGTAGTCGAAAATGCCTCGGAAATGCATTAAAAATTCGTTGACTTCAAATTTTGGCCATAAATAACAACATATAAAGTTCTCTGAAAAATGGAGACAAGTATACTCATGTAAAGTTTGAATCGTGGTGAATTGTGAATCTGAAGTTCCATTTATCGCGACAAAGCTCGTCAGTTGAATGGTTATTGAAGCAAAGTTTCATTTGAGACCCCACTTTCATGAGGTGATGAATTTAGAGATGCGGAAATAATCTGTGGATAGGTTGACACTCTAATGAAACCCGTTTATTAAAATGTTGACTCAATAATGCGATATTATAGCGTCATTTACGATGCTTACTTATGATTGCTTCGTAGTGAATCCTTGCTTGCTTCTGCCGCAGTACAAACCATTCCGTTTCTATGTCTCATGTGTTTACAAGCGCTAGTTCTGTTGAGATGCAGTGGAAGTGCGGTTCATGATGGTTAAGGGCGAAAGGGTCGAAACGATTAGGGTAATATAGAGGTTAATGGCTTTTACTGTTCGGCAGGAGGCGAAGAACCTCTTCATAAACTCGTTGAATTATGCGAAAGATTTGAGAACATTTGCGCTGCGATAAGCACTCAATAAGGTGCATTCTTTATAATGCTGTGAAGGAGGAAGGGAATACTTGAACTATCCCTTAACCCATTTTTGTTCCTGGCTGATCTATCGTTGTCGTTTGTATTAATTTTGTTTCCCATCAATCTTCTCAGCGAGAAATGATATCATTTCAACTGAACAATTTTTTTGATGTACGCGTCACGTCATTAATTGATTTGTTGTTGCACCTTTTCTTCACTTAAGTCCATTGTATGGATATTTGCCAAGCTTTTTGTTCTAACAGCCTTCTAAACGATGCCATAAGCACTACCTGAGCGGTAGCCAAGGATTAGAGGAGAAATACCGCTTCAAAACAAAAGATGAACTAGAAGATTTGTTTTGCTGCCGTATAAAATTTTTCCCCAAACTGTTGATCACCCGTAGGCTCACCTGTTCAAGCTTGCGCTTGGATGCTTTAAAACTGCTTCATTATGCGATGCAATATTTAAATCCTTAATTACTCATTCCGACCCAGCCGCTGACTTCGATACTCCGTACTACTATTCTGACAGCTAGTAAAACTGTCACAGGCAGTCAGTTGCAAAAATGAGATTGAAGAGAAAAAAACTGAAGTGTTGATCATATGCGTATATAAAAGTTAGTGGTTATTTAGAAAGGCGAATCACAAAGGAGTTGCCGCAAATGTTGTTTCATTGAAGATAAGATGGGGTGCTGCTCGAGTGTGATGGCATGATGTAAAGCATCGATGCAATGATCGATTTCAGCGCGCTTTTCTTGTTTAATCGGCTTTATTTTCGTCCGTTTCGCAGCAAGTTGCCGTCATGAATGATTTGTTACCCAACTGTGCACACGCATTTTCACGCCTTACAACAACACCTCTTAGCATTGATATTGTTTTATCAAATATGATATCTTTTTTTCAATACCTCATCCGTCGAATATTTCCACATTTTTCTAAAGAAAACTATTACTTAATGCTTGCTAAAATTAGTGACGGTGTGCACTTGTGGCAGCAATGCTCAAACGCTACTAAGGGGTGCTATTCAAATATTGAACTAGCTGAACGCTTGCACATGCATATTGACTTTCAACTACCTCAAGTGTGTGTGGTCTCTTTATGGAGAAAGCAAGTTGTATGCTTCGCATCTATGATACCTTTCCTGTAAAAGCGACGTTTCGAAAATTGTCTTCGCACTTTGCGCGACAAAAACGCCGCAGTTGACAAGACGACCAAAGGTCTACATTACAGTATATGACAGTGGTAACGTGCGAAACCAGTCTTGGTTTTTTCGTTACTAACTTTTTATTGTCTCAGTGCCAACGCTCCATCACATCTGCCACCACTTTTTGATGCCACATTCTGCTTGGTTCTACATTCGTTGCTTGACCGCACTCTAATGCAAAAATTCTTCTTTTGCAGTTGCGCTACTTCAAAATGAAGATGCATTTATGCCTCTAACAAACGTTATGCGCTATATAAAAACGATAGTTGGAACGTATTTTTCAATTATCTAACATATGTCACCATATCGGTAACAAATAAGTTGTGTTGAAGTGGCACTTTCTTTATTGTGTAGTGGCCATAAATCCGGCTCACAAATCTAAGATGCGCATATTAGAAGGTGGACAGTGAGGTAAGGGGGAGGAGAGGGGATGGAAAGTATGATCTCTGGAACTTTTTGGTGAGCGTAATATCTAGCCAAAAAATGTCAGCTTTGATGATTACCTTCAGCCAATGAAAATCTATTGTAGCGAGGAATTTGCGACGAGTTATTTTTACCCTCTATTTTAGTCATTGTTGTTATCAGTTGAAAGAACTTCAATTGTAGATTGCATCGATCCCAGACATTTGAGCTTTTATTTCCACACAAAGAAAATTGGATGTTTAAAAAAAATCGCATATGATCCAGTGCTCATAATTTTTTTCCATTCATCCAGACAACATACTGGCATCCAACATCCGTCTGGCTCTTTCGCTCAGTGCCGAAAAGGAAAATTTCCTCGAAAATTTCAAGTTGTAAAATTGTTCACAACTTTCAGTGTTAATGGTTCTGGGTAAAAATTTACCCACACCAATATTGATCTAAGCGCCACCGATGCCCACCTATACCACTGAGAACCACGGTCTCCCCTCCCCTCTCTCTCCCCCTCACTTTTAGAGTGTAATGTGCAAGAGTACCTATGCTTGCAAGCATTTCAAGAACTAAACGCGCCGTGGCAACGGATGGCGAGGATCATTGTTTCCATTACATGATTGAAGCTTGCCTGCTGCTAATGTTTAGAAAAGGTGGGGAAGGGGCCATGAAGGGATCAATATATACGATGACAGGAGGGGTTTCAATTTGCGGATGTTTATTGTAAAATTGGTAGTATTTATTGAGATGAATAGAAGAAGCCCGTCGTTGACGTTTTTTTTTTTGAGAAATAAAATTTGTTGTAAGAATAGTAGTTATTGATAAAAAAAAGCTCGAGAAGGCGTTCCTCGCTGCGTGAATCTTCATTGAACTCATTGAAGGTCTCTCGTTTGCTTTCAACGAAGAACACTTGGCAGATTTCCGGCATCACCATCATCATTGTGTTTATTTTCGATTGCTGAATTCAATTTGATCGCTCGTTTTTCTACGACTCTTTCTCTGCCATAAGTGGCACCGTGTTTCCGAATGCCTCTTTCTGTCTTCTTTCATTTTTTAGACAACCTCATCGGTCATCGCCGTCTTCGTCTTCAATTGAATGTTTAGTTGATCATCTTTGGAGTAAAAGTTCCTCACTTCCTCCGATATTCAGGAAGTTTAGGTGTTTTGACGAGCAAGATGCGTTTGAAGTACTGTCCTCGGAAGCAGCACATAAAGTTGAACTCAGGTGTACTCTGTGGATTGAATTTTTAAGTTTAGGTCCGTGCTGGGTGAAAGGCGCGAACTCAGGATGTATGAGGTATGGCTCTGCTATGAGCGACACTAAATGTTAGTTGATTGGACATTTCATTGAAATCGTTCAGCCAGAAAAACGTATTTTTGAACGTTAGTATGTGTTCCTCATCTCTGACGTTCTATAGTACGAGCTGAAGATCATGTGGGCACGACCTGCACAATGACGCAGCGTCATCTTTATTCTCCATCAAAGTGAAAGGCAACAACACTAAAGTTGGTCCCTATTAATGCTTGTGTACGTTCACTAAATTCAAGCAGTTGTCGCTTCGTTTGGACGAGTTTTATCCACATATGCCATCGGTCGTGCGTTAAGTTCACTTAAATGCTCGTTAGTGATAGTAAGCAATCACCCAGCTTGAATAACGTTGTCAAATGGCTAACTGCTGTATCGAACAATCTGCACAATTCGTGCTCTTGGAATAATATTTCACACGATTTTGCTCAGGATAGCTTTTTTTTTTCCAATGAAATATGAGACGATTGATAATTGGAATGCGTCGGTAAGCGTAGCGTAGACGGACCATATGCCATCCTAATTATGATCCTGTAGACTGAGACTGGCATCTAAATTTTCCGTCCCTCCACTCTTCATCCTCTCAGCCGCACATGCTATTCTCACCACCTTCTACACCAGTCTTGTCGCCTCCAATTGCCTAGGTGACCCACCTCGAGTCGTCTGCCTATTGCTTCCTGCCGCTTCGATGGGAGCCTAAAACGTAGGTAAATGAAAAGTTATCACTGAAACTCCTGCTAAATGCTCAAAACACACCGATTGCAGTCCACAGTTCAATCACTCCTTAGCGAATGCAAAATTTAACACGCGAGATCGACATTTTCACTCCTCCCTCGTAAAGAAAATGACCAGGGAGGGTTTTCGCCAATCCCCCTCCTCCCCTACCTGTCGTTATGGACAGCGCGGATAAAAATTGTTTCCTTCAACCTCTCCCCTCCCCCGTCCTCCTCCCTATAGTGTCACCATTATGATGGGCGATATGGGAACGCTGACCACTTTTAGCTGTCCGCACATGCACATCACAAAAAGGGCTATTATGAGGGAATTAAGAAGCATCGTGCGATTATGGATAAACGCTTGCTAAGTTGAATGTTGTGCGATGGCCAAGAGTGGTGCACTAACGAGATTATAATAAGGGGACGTATGTAAAGCCTTAGTGCGGAGTGTCTCGATCACAGCTGCGCGTTTATGTGCATCCTTGCACCGAGAGGCTTGCGAGTGCTGCCACTAAAATCCAGTATCAATCACAGGCGCCGCTTACGTTCGATGTTGTTCACACTCACAATCCAATAGCATTCATTTGTTCGCTTCTTTAGATTTTCTCTAATTTTTTTCAACACTTATCACTTTTAGATATTCCGCAAATGACGTGCAGAGCGATTCAGTTCGCATAAGAGCGTTTTGATGTCCTCATATACCTCTTCTTTTTCTAGTGGATTTATTAAATTGTAAGGTGAGGTGAGGAAAGTAGGATGATTTGATGGTGTTCGCAACGAATTGAATCTTTCTTGAAATTACTCCTCCTTGAATTTATGTTTTGAATGTTGCGTCAATTTTAGTACCATTGACTTTGATTACTTGAAAAGATCAGATCGCAAACAGCTTAAATTCTTTTTAGCAGTGCATTTTGGAATCACTTATCTTGTTGATGATTTTTCCCCGTTACCAGTATGTTTTGTTGGCAGACAGACAGCCGGGTATGTGCGGCGAAGTGAATTTTTATTCAGAGTGATCAGTAGAGCTTAGCAACGTTGAGAATTGATGAGAATATATTTCATACAGGGTTGCGTTAAACTCTTTCCGCTGTAAACCAATATCCGTAAAGGTGTTTTCCGTAATGGAATAGCTGAAAATCCAAGACGTTCAGTTCGGCTGCGCTGAAAGAAATCGTGCATACGAAACAGCGTACTAAAGTACCAGAGTGAATCAAAGGCACTAAAGCACTTACGAAAGTGCTTGGTTGCATTTTGAAAAGAGGACTATGCAAAAAGACCGTTTTAAAAAATCTTTATCAGGTGTATTTGGTATCCTATGAAAGCAATACAAATTCCGCTTATGTTTGACGCTATGCTTTCACACTGGGGCAACTTATATTCATTCAAAAAATGCACTGATCGAAAAAGTTGTCGGAATGCAAGCACACATTTTTGCCAATGAATAAGCAAATTGGTTTTTTTTTTTTATTAAGTGAAAGCTTCCATGCTCAACAGCAACTTAAACGGTGCGTATTCTCCTCAAAAGGAATGCTCCATTGCATATTAGTGCTCACCGTTACAAGTGGCCAAAACTCATCGCATAGTGTTTTCAAATATATATACCTAAATCGACGATTCTGAAAATTGTAAATTTTCGCCCTGGACTCACCAATTCTGACTGGCTACGGATTCACTTTACCTGATTCCTTGGCGATTATCGACGCACACTGAGGAGAATTTCCTCGTCGCCTCTCTAAAGCAATTTTGAGACGAACTGTTGACTGCAAAGTGACCATAGACGATAAATCAGAAATTTTCACCTTGAGATGTCACACTCACCACAAGCGGTTGAGGAGAAGAGAGTTTTCTGTTGAATTTTTTTACGCTTCCAACAAAATATTTGGCGATATTTTTATCCACTATTGAAGTTCAGCGGTCGTCTGAGCACATTAAATTGTAGGCGCCAATTCTTAAGAAATGAAGTCATTGCAAGCGTAGGTGGCATCACGAGTTCGTTTTTGAAATACGGCGGATTTAGACGTTTTCGTTGAGATGACTCGCATCGGCTCCTGCAGAACAGATATTTTTATTCTGAACGAGTATTCTTTTACTCTGGAGACTGCATGAAGATGAGTGCTGGAATTTTCTTTTCTTGAGCGATTTTAAGCCTAAGATCAGTGGAATGTCATCTTTTTTACCTTCTGAAAGATAACCGAATCACCTTTCATTAAAATAGAGTAAAATCGGAAGTTTCACCACAATCGTTTTAAATGTTTTGTGTCAGAAAGTGTGGTTGAAGAAAATTTGGTGAAGATACCACAGCAGCGCATTTTACCAATTTCCATTTATCATTTAACGACCGATTTTAATATATGAAAATGATTTTCAATCGAGAAAAAAAAAATATTACAAAGCATTTTGCCGTTGTTATTGCATCGAATTGCACATTTTCAACACAAAACACACTTAGCTCCTTTTTTTTCAGAAATTGCGATTGTATATCGTCGTCTAATTTTATGAGCATATCCGTTGAAATTAACTATTCACTTTCAAGGATTGCACAACTTTTTTGGCCCATATGTGATCCAGCAGTACCACTAAAATAATACTGCTGAAATTGCTAAGACTGAACTGACAAATTTTTTGAAGTGAAAGAAGTCTAAATGAATTCTCCTAAGAAGTCTAATTGAAAATTGGTACCAAACTTTCAAATCATCTCCGTAAAAATCTGCTGAGCTACTACGGATCAACGTGGCATGCTGTCATCTTGGTTATTGGGCACTCTCTCACAAGCGTCGAGTGCACCGATATGACGATCTAGCAAGGGTCCTTATAATTTGTCTTTGCTGAGCAAAGAGGTATACATGTCTATTGCTGTTGAGAAATTCAGTCAGTATTATAATTACTGATTATTACTGCTTTTTTCACATAGTTTAGAGAATTGGGGTAGGACATTCGCATCACTATTGTAGTTACAGTTGACCACCTTTCAGATTGTCAATTATGCACGTTTTATTAACCGTTACAAGCCCGAGTTGACAAGTGATGAGAATAAATTTGTCACAGTCCGCTGAATGCTCCTAACATATTAATATATGTTACTTTAATTGATATGCTCGTAGCACTTTCTTTTGAATGGGATTAGTCCCGACGAGATTGCTATATGTCCTTGATAAATTCTGATTTGGAGTGTCATACAATCGTTGGAGGTGATATGCTGGTATCGAGAGGATTTTTTTTTTTTTGCGTGTCGAGAACTACAGTATGTGAAATGATCAGAGGCATACTTTTGCGTCACCTCTCATTTTTCGAATTGAGACTGCCTTAAAATTTGCAAAAAGCTCTCGAAGCACCGTGCTGAGCCTAGAGGAAAATGTCTTGCTAATTGCGTTGTTTTTAAATTATTTACGCACTTCAAGGACGACAACTTTGATTGGAGTGTTTAACCATGATCAGGACGCTCATATATTTGCAATGAGAATGTTGGATGCCACAATTTCCCGACCATTTCCAGTAAACCGCTCGGGAACAAGGGTTATTCATTATACGCGTTCGATAAAGTCTTCGAAAGCAAGTGAAGTCGAATCCACATATTTCCAGTGAAAAGAACAAAATACAGCGTATTGATATTTGCTTCCCCTTCTTGTGCCGCATCACCTTGTCGTTCTGCAGCAACACTTCTTCAACCTTATCAATACGAGCGAAAGAAAATTATGCTTCAAGAAAACATGGGAAAGACAATTTATGCACTAATTCTCGGCTTCTCTTTTATCCCGCGCCGGTGAAATTAGAAAAGTGGGCAATGTTGGAAAACCTCTTTAGTGGAATTGCCTTGTGTTAGTCTCCGATGTGAAAAAAAGCATCTTCGCGTCAATCTTTAGTCAGCCAGTAATAAGTCAAATAGTAGCAGAGTTTTATTGTACCATACCATATATAACCTTATCTAAGTGAATCTTATGGAAAGCAGGTTTCTTCAGATGAAGATGACATGCACTCATGAATCAATCCGAGAGATAGACTATAAGAGATCAGTGCGAAGTTTCTGTTCACAATTGTTCTACCAATATGTACTATGCCGAAAATCTGTTTGCATTGTATCATACTTCTCTGTCTAGTTCTTCGTGTTCAAATGGTAATCGGTGAATTAAGGATGCGCTTTGAAAATCGTATTTATTGGCAGTGTAAAATGCAGTTCAGGCCTCTGGTGGCGGCAGGTTTGCGCAGCAAAGCCTCACCTGTTGAAAGTTGGTCGCCAATGTGCGAGATATATGGGCGAACGCTTACCGGTTGCTGTACAGCACTGTGCTCGAGACGAAAGAATATTGCGCCTGTCGAGAACACCTGGTGCTACACACCAACTGGAACGGCCATAAACGAGCTACTCTATTTGCAAAATGCTAACTCGGAGTGCGTATGCGCAAAAAACAACAACCGGAGCTCGAATTCAAGCTCGAACTTGAATTCACGCTCAAACTCGAATTCAACATGTAACTGCGCAGTAACTGTGGCATCAGTTGCTGATGCGCAGCACTCAACGCCACAAGCCACTACAGGTGATACCGAGAATGTAGCAGGCGACGATGACGGTCAGGATCAAAGTAAGGCGATAGAAAGAGATCCTACACCTAACACTATTCAAGCAGATGCTTACGGTGCTGGAGAATCGCCACAAAAGCCTGTGTATGAGACAATATTCAGCTGCCTAATGGGCAGTTGCTGGCGAACTCCTCTAGGGAATGCGATTTTGATTCGGCAGCCTTAACCGTTCGACTTCGGCCACTTAATTTAGATCACCGAATAAAGCGGCGACAATTTTCGATCTCTCGGGCTCAACATTAGAGTTGGTAGCTATACGAAATTCGCAAACTACGGTAGAAAAATAAACGATGAATTCATGACACTGAATGCATAGGTCGAACAACGATTGTTTCCTTTGCCCTTGCCTGTTCGTTTTGCTTGTTTGCACTGTGTTTCACAACACACCTCATATTACAGCAGTTACTCGTTGAGCATGCATAAAAACTTTATCGCCGTTGGATATCTTTGTGAACCTCTTCTAAGAGCACTTAAAGGCTGCCATATTATTTGGAAAAATTTATTCATCAATATGATTTTCTTGGTGATTTGCATAAAACTGCTTCCGGAAACCGATGCCATCACGACCGATGCCTGGGATCATTTTCTTAGCAATGCATCGCCTCGAAAGATAGATAATTTAACCTCTCAAAAGAGAGATTCTCCAAATTTGCCTTCATTGTTATTTTCAAAGAATATGAGTCGGAGTCAATTTAAACTTTGTTACATATTTGCAACTAAATGGCTCGAAATAATGCTGGGAAAATTTCGACGAAACATTTGCTGTCCAACTTGATTTCGCTATATATTTCTTGATGGATTATTGCTCACCTAGCAGAGCAAATATGATCTTTTTTATGTTTTAGATTCAAATGACTAATGATTAAATTGAAGCATTCTCGATTGCAGATGACGTGAAGTGCGATGGAGATGGTCAAGGAGTCGTCAGCGCGTCGACAAGTGCCGCTTATTTGTCAAGGTGAGTCTTCGTTCGATCTTACGCACTGTTAGGTAGTCAATGAAAGGAAAAAGGAAGGAGAGTTGTGCGAGGAGTCGGGTCGCTACTCTGCATTCTACTTCCGAAACGAAGAGATATAAAAACTCAAGTATGGTAAATTTATGAAAACTACCGGCGAAGAGTGGCCATATCAAAACGCTTCTTGTCTGCTCAGTGATGCCCATTGCCCATCCGTCTGCACGCCTACATAGTGCTGCCCATGCCCATGTTTTGAAGTAGGTATAGTTTTGTTTTTTTAATTAGTGAAAATTTAAGCACAAAATGCTTCCCTTCTTTGCCAAAAGAAGTTGGGAAAAGAGGCGAAAGCTTGTGAAGATTGGATGGAAGGTGTTGGGGTGAATGCCGTGATACTAGGGCGAAAAATTATCTTTTCCTCATGGATTAGCGGTCCGTAATAGGGAGGTGTCCATATCCTTTATGTCATCAACATCAATGAAGTCCTTCCTTTCAATTCACTGTTCGAGCATACATAAGTTTGAAAGCTTACTAAAGTTTCAACTGATCTGAAAGCCAGTTTCGGGGCATTTCTTGAGAAGTTGTAATTAGAAATGATACTAGGAAGTATGTTCGAAAAGATGCGCCTTTAGAATCATTGAACCGAATAGAGTAAGCTGTTTCGCCATAAATCGTTGGCGAAGTCCACTGCAGTTTCATCTTATTGCATAAACCGGTTATCGGTGACAATTCCTTGTATGGAATAAAGTGCTGAGTAATTCAAAGAAATATTGTAATCAATGAAACTCAATCAAAACTTATTGCCTGAGAAATGTATCATCAGAAGTAACGGCAAAGTCTACAGCAAACTTTCTTCTCACATAATAAGACAGGACGAAGCGAAATTAGAGAATGGCTAAGTGGTGTTCCTAGTTCGCTAATAAATATCTTCAAGTGCCCTAACTACCTTTTTTTCGCATCTTTCTGCTTACTGCATTCGCTGCATATTGCTACACAGTTATATAAAATGTGTTTTTTCGATGAAGTTAAAATGGCTATCATCGTACGAAAAAAGAAACTATGAAAGGAAGAGATTTTGAAGCATTTGGAGACTTCAAAGCAGTGCTGCGTAATTTAATTGGGCGCCCTTAGCGCAAACACTTTTGCTAGTGGTGTTCATAAATTGCAAGCATTGGTACTTTACTTACTAGTTCTCCCTTCTCGTCACCGCGTTTGTTTTTCTCTTTGTTTTACGATCTATTCGCTCGAAATGTGAACGCTTATTGTTATATCAATTTCCGTTAGATAAAACTCCGTAGGGAATTAAATGTAAACATTTTAGGAGGAAGAAAGTGTGATGTTTCCAAAATTTTCGACGTTACTAATTCATTGATGACCATTGTTTTGTTCTTTTCGATTTCAAGACTGCCTTTATTCTAAAATGAAATTGACAAATTCTCCTTCGCTAGTTGGAGTCATCCCAAAAATGGAAAAGAGAGCCGCTCGTTATGAAAAGAAGCATGCAAGAGAAGTGCACGCAGGACAGAACTCTAGCAGTTTTAATTTAGATGATATTATAAAAAGATGAAGCGGTAGGCGAATCCATTATATTCACAAATATACGGAGTGCTTACATTGATCTTTAGTTGCTCTTTAACTAAAGAGATAAGAAATTGAAAGGGGCATTGTAGTTATGGAATATTCCATTGAGGTGGACTGCAAGGAATGACACTGAGGTGCTCAAATCCGCAAGAGCAGCAAAACATGTGTTTTACCTAGTTACGCAGTAACGTTCTTAGGTCAGATTGGTAGACTGTTATTTTGGAGAAGGACTTGATTTACGCTACCTCAGTGCAACATTTTATCCACTTCGCTCCGATATTCCAGTTCACCGGAAATCTACAACACTTATATTTATATAGCGTCTGTATGATTTCAGAAAGAATCAATTACTCCCTTTTTTGAACGCTGAAGCAGTGCACGGATAATTTGTTCAACTTGTGCAGTCTTAAGACAAATTCGATTGGAGCATATTTAGGAGCGGCAGTGAAGCACAGAAAGCGTTGGATGCTCGAAGCAGCAAGAAGTTGAGCAAAGAACGTTCTACTTCACCGAAAGGAGCGGTCAACGTTCGACTTACAAGAACAGTTGGTGTGCAGTTGGGCTTGGGAATTGCAGGTATTTGTCAATGCAAATTTTTGAAATATACAATTGCAATTTTGCGGATTTTCACTTTCCAATTTCAGCATCTTTGCTGCAGTATCATTTCCACTTTTATTTATTTTTATTTACATAATTTACGCAGAGTTCGTAAATCGTTTTAAGTTTCTTAGTCGTCGATCTTTTAGCATTTATCTTTGGTTATTTCTTATCAAAACTTTTTAATGTGATGACTGCGAAATGCTGTAGCCAAATTCAATCGCTACAGGTTATCTATCCCAATGCTGTTTTCTATCGTATCATGTCGCTATTGCGAAGGCGGAAGCAAATAGCGCTTAGCAACTTGGCTACTGCTTGTTATGCGTATACGTTGCTAAACTTTTTGTGCGAAATCACATTAGTGGAGGGCATTTCTTCGATTTCTTCGCCCTTTGTTTTACTTATCTAGACCAACTTGAGAAATATAGGGCAATGTTTAGCTATAAAAAGAAAGCTACTTTCTTAATGAACAGAAAAGAGTTTCGGAAAATTTGCACTGATTGACGCACCTTTGGAATCCGTTTAACACTGCAAAAAGGGAACTCTCGTATGTGAGGTACGCGATAATATCTTCACAGTAAGACGCAGATGATGTGTTGAGGACGAATGTGCCAGTGCAGGAATGATCGGTGATTGCCAGCACCACGAGTGACGAACGTGTAATCCGACTACTGGTAGATCACTGCTGCATTGACTTATTCGTCCTCAACATTATACCTGTTCGTTACCGTCTATTGACGGTTTTTGCTTTCAAAGAAGGATGTATCCTTATTCAGAAGTGACATTGAGCTAGGCTTATACGCTGTGCATTTCAATTTTATGACTTCTTTCTGCTTCTCAACTGCAAATTTCAAATTCGTTTAGTGTTTGCTATATAAGCAACTGCCGCATTCGAACCAACCAACGCAGAAGACAATTTGCAGCCGAAGTTCATATTCATCGAAAAGTGTGCAAAAATGAGACAATAACCAAGCACAAAACGTTGAAAACGTAACGAACAAGCACCGAGAAAAACTCAAAGTTTCAAAAATTTTGATTGAAAATCATCCCTAAATGCGAAGTTGTCGGTGCTTTCGAATTTAAATAGCCAGTCAGTGATGCTTATCGTTTGCGAGTCAAGTTTATAATATTACCGCCCACAGTTCCATATCAGTATATCAGTATCATGAATTAGCCAGTTACTAAACCACAAGTTTTTGTTCATAGAAGCGGCCCAAGAACTTTGAAGCTAAAGTCGTATGACGCAAGTTCGTAAGAGAAATAGTAAATAAGGGGCAAAATTTTCCGAATATTAGATTGAAGAGATCGAGAGCGGGATTTACGACGGCTATGCCTATGTACGGTTTATGTGTACTTTCGTGGCCCTTATTTCTCGACGCGAATATCTTCAACTTCATATTTACGTTGAGTGGATTCTTCTCGTTTGATTTATTACGACACGAACTGCAGTAACTCTTGATTATGGGGGATGTTGCCCATTCATTCGACGTTCCCTCTCTCTCGGCGTTTCTAAAGAATTGCCATTTTGTGGGCTCTATACGACGGCAACACATGGAGGCGTGTTCAAAAAGAAAATTCGTTTAAGCGATTATTCACCTCGACTTGCTATGCTTTCAGTCTTTTCGATCCGAAAAAGTGCTTTCCACAAGGTCATTCAGTTTTATTGCTTATTTTTGCATATTTCTTCCAATCTTCTTATATTCTGCCTAATTCATCCAATGAAAAAGCTTCTGATGTAATACAATAGCTTCAAAAATTTATGTCTGTTATTTCTCCGACAACTTTATCATATGAATTTGAGTACCTCTTCAATGAATTCTCCTGTTTCGATCTCGTCCTATCGTCTACACAAAAAGTTACCTGTGCCTTAATCAGCTTTCGTTAATTCTCGAATCTCAATCACCATAAAACTAGGAGAAATGAGTTCTTATCGAAAGAGTAAAAATTTTTGTCTTATTTGCATCCCTGCCAAAATTTTGATAACTGAAATGCCCCTACTTCATCACAACTCTCCAGTAAATCTTTCGCACAAATTTCTGAAACGAAAAGTCCATATTACATTGCCAGGGGCACAATGGATCTACCACGGCACACTTCTGTCTCCTCATCCTTCATTACATTTTGCTCGTGTACAGTCAGAAATGCCCTTCTTCGTTCTTTTCAATGTCAGCTCACTTCCTTCATTTCATCTTTACTTACAAGTCCTACACTCACAGTTGTGAGTGTAGGACTTGTAAGTAAAGATGAAAAAAACTTCTGCCACTGTAAGGAATTTGTAACCCTGGAGTGCTATTAATGCAGTCCTTGACTCACACCGGTTTCAGCTATTCCGGATGCTCCTGAAATTGAAAGTGCACCAAGGGAAACCCTACTTTCGAATTTTTTGGTGACGATAATCAATTATCAGATCGAATCGATTAACTATGAAATCGATTACAGAACTGAAATCGAGCACCATAATCACTGCGAAGCATTTCTGTTTGATTTAACTAGAATTCCTGTTCCTAGGAACATTCCAGTGCGGAGCTGAGTGGTTTGACTAAATCACCTTATTGTTCATCGCTGTCGAAAAAAAGCCTAAGGAGCACCTTCGCTTTCCAGCAGAAATCACCTGAAAGCGCTTTTTAGATGGGAAAACTAAATCAATTTTTGACGGTTTTTTGTATATTAGATTAAAAACACCTCTCTTTTTTATCGATGCTGTGGTTAGATTTATATTTTCGTGCACTAAAGCGTTGATTGTGTACGAAGCAAGTGAAATTAGTGGAATTTTGTCGTAGTGAGTGCGTTTTAGTTGTGCTCTCTGAGGGTGGGGTTTTTCAATAAATCAATGGTCTGTCGTGCTTTGTGCTTGCAAGAATGGGGATTGCAGTGCATGTAGACGGCTCGGCGTCGTGTTTCTTGCGGTCTCCTCAATTTCACATCAACTAAAAACTTCAATTGACAAACTCTTTCCACTATTCTAGTCTATGAATTGACTTGCATTTCTAGGAACACTCTTTTATTGCTCTGATTGCCAATTGCAGTGGTATAAATAAAGGAATGTTCGTGGTATGTAATTTAATACCTGCCTATGAATTTGAAAGTGGCTTGCATTTCACCACTCTCCATGGCTCTATTATAAAGAGTTCCATTCAGTTCCCATAAGTATATGATGAGTAAGTTGCGGGCACAAAAACGTTAATATCTGATCGATGCTATTTTCTTGTTCGGAAAACAGCAAATCTCCTATGTAATAGCGAGATTGATCTTCATCACGATGTCGAAAAATTGGATAGAAACGAATTCATTTCAGTAGAGTAGCAATGACTGTCAAATCAGTGCGTTGAGTGAAAATGATGATAAGGGCATTTTTGGTGTGCCAACTTTACCTGCTTGTTTTCCTTTCTGATTTTTGAGAAACTTATTGGGGTTTTACATGTCACTAAACAGTGCATCACTTGAACTAATACATCACATTAACCCTGCGCCCAGATAAGCATTGAATCTGGGAGCTACCACCTAGTGGTTGGAGTCTTGATTTAGCTTCTTTGGCAGTTTTACGTTGGCAGTTTAGCGAGTAATCTGGCGGTTATTGAGAATAGAATGACAGTTTTGGAATGTAGATCCCTTAATACTATTATCCTCATTGTTTCCGTGCAGGATATTTGACACTTATAGGATTTCTCGACTGACATGGTGAGTATCCACGCACTCCCCCTTCCCCCATCCCCCCCCCCCTCCAAAAAAGCGCACGTACTCAAATTCCTGAACCACCCATGATTATTGAACGGCGGGAAGGGATGGCTGACGAAGATCTATTTTGTTTGGTCATTTCATAAAGTTGTTGTGATCATTCATGACTTTTGAGAAATGCAACGATTCTACAAATGCACAAGCAGTCACGTCACCTGTGATGCTTGAGCGTCTCATTTTGCGATTTTCTGACAAAAAATTCACATGTGCAAAAAATTACTGCTCTTCTGTATATGTAACATATATAACTTTAGTTAGATAGCAAATTTCTTTCCAAGGCCATAACAGGATTGAACGATGAGGTCGACCCTTAGGAGAATTTGTAAAAAATTTCAAAGATGTCGTTTGGCCGGTTCGTTCGCAAAATTTGCATTTAAAAAACTCTTTGACACGTTAATGACGTCTGGAGAACGAGAGCACTGAATGTTATTAGCATTCTACAGCCAACGATCACTTAATTTATTGTCGAATGTCCATACCCAAAAAATTCTGTGCTGGTTGTAAAAAACATTTGCCACTGAAAACATCAAGCTAGCAAATGAACTTTCGAATTGTTGCGAAAGATATTTCAGTAAAACTTACGAGTAACGTATATGTTATCAGTAGTAGGGTAGCCAAGACAGAACTATTTTAAATGTCTGCTGGATTTCTTTTTGGCATAAGCTGTTCATATATGTATGCTGCCTACTAATGTGAATCCTTTGAAAGAATTACTTGCGAGAGGGCTAAGAGGAAAGAGGAGGACATACATAACCCAGTCTATTAATCATTAGACAATTTGAAGATACGAAGGTTGCACTTGCTCATTGAATTTTGCGTTCGTTTATTTAAAAGAAAAAATCTTCCTCATGTTGTTGATTTCAGGAGTTTAATTCAAAAACCCTCTATCAGACCTTAAACCGATGGACTACACCATTCATTTGCAAGTCCTATTTATGTAACGCGTAGAAAATTTCGCGCATGCAATGAAACAACCATGAAAACTGTTTTCCATACCGCTGCGTGAATGCTTGTCCGGGTAATTTAATGCTGCGAAGAACTCATAGCTAAACTTATTTCTGGAAGGGAGATGCGGCAAAATATTTTTTACTGTAACTTTTTTCACAGCAGGTATTTTTTATCATCAGTTCTTTTCTTTAGGAAGAAACAGTTCTTTTATGAGATAAGTTGCTCTAAATAAATTATTTTCCCTGAGGAAATACGTTTCCATCATCCAATCTAAGCACCACTATTGGGGAGGGGCAACAGAAAAGTCGTGAGTCACGCTGTGTACGTGGGCGAAAAACCGAGGCAGGGCACTCAGTCCGGCCTTGTGGCCACCATTCCATTAGAAACCTCGGACGTTATGTGTTCCTGGCTTTGTCCTCCCATTCCTGAACGCTTCACTAGCCCCACGATCCCTTGTAAAGATCCCCGCAATTACACTAGTGTTTATTTGCCGATGATGAGCATCTCATGGTTAGATAAATTCACTATTTTTGTATTGTTGTACCGGCAGACCAGTAAGTCTGAATGCACCTGTTTCCTCTGAAATAGCACTGTTTCCTTTTTCATGTAACGTTTAAAAATTGATATGCCGTGCAGAGCTTTTCTTAACTACTCCGTTCGATCCATGCCTTCCTTAAGTCAGCCTGAATGGCCAGCAGCGGCTACGCTGCACTTACTTCCCGAATATTTCATCCATCAGGCCTTTCTCGAAGCTGCTATGGCAAATATTCCATTTCTCGGAACGCACCCTTCTTCGGCGCAATTTACATAACTTTGCAACAAGTGAGAGCATATACAACATTCGTTTCACTTTATGTCGGTGGTCCGCTTAGCATTTTCGATTTTATTCAAAAGCATAACATCAATGCTTCTCTTTCTCGAACAACGGGTGCCATTTTGATTTTTATTTAGCTTTTTTTCTTTATCGAACATCTATTTCCATTTATCGGTTGGTGTTGTTACGCGGACGCATTAATGAGATTTTCGTTGAAAACTCGCAAGAATTTTTGTGGCTCTAATTCAAAGTAGGCTAATCGCAAAAGAAGAGAAAAAGAAGTCGCAGATCGATGATAGTGCAATGCACACTTTCGAGGACAGCCACAATCCAAAGAAAAACGTCTTTGCAAATATTTGCGCGTACAGGAAAAAAAAACATTCAAGCTTTTAGCATCTCGTATGTCGAGTGCATAGGATAGATGCGTTTTCGTTTCAAGGCTATACCTTCACCACTAGCCACTTAAGCAATGTGAATTCTATCGTTGATAAGTGAGACTTGAGCAAATGAGATTTTGCGGTTGCAGGTTGTTGCTGTGGAGTACTTTCAGTGATTTCAACATCTGTATGCTTCCCACCAAGGGGTGGGAATCGCTTATAGAACGCCTCGATACGTATAGCAGCTTTAATATGGGAATAAGTATTTATTCTGCATCACCATATGTGTATGTGTTTTATATAATATAGTTCTTGGGTACACATATAACACAGTTGCGTATGCGTATCTTTATATATGTGTAATATATGTATATTTATGCATGCATCAAATATAACAGTGCTATTTACAGCGTCAAAGTTATGGGAGTTGCGCTCACTTTGTCAAATTATTTCTTTAACCTTATATGGGCCGTTTCGCTGCCAAATGATGTGCTGTCCTGAGTCTTGATTTTGAGGCAATTGTTAATTCGCAGATCTGCAACACTGGTTCGAAGAAACCGCTGAGCATTAATTTTATTGTTAAAAGCCGACAGCTTGTTTAAGGAGGTTCCGATCGGGCTTTTCCGCCGACGATTTCCTTCCTTCGACCTGGCTTTATTGCACATCGTTGTGATCAGTTGCAAATCGGTGAAAGATTAACCCATGTTAATGGAATCCCGGTGAGTGTTTTACATTTAACGCCTCTTTTGCGACCTTACTGAATTATCACTGTTTCATCCTAGCGCGTGCTGTTCTCAGATCAGATTCGTTCCGTTAACTCTTATTCTGCAAAACACAAAATAGTGAAAACAATTTTGTAGTAAGTGACCGGCACAATTTTATAGATCGCTTAATTTATGTGTTTCCTTTGTTTGCCTTTTTCGCATCGAATGGGGTATCTCGAAGGCTATATTGTAATCTATGTAAATTCTCATTCCTAACGTTGAGGCATCATTGCCACAAATAAATATCTTTTCCCCTATAGATGTGATGTTTATTTGTCTCTAGAGAGCAACGCGTTCGTCCTCATTGTTTTATATTCGTCGAGTTTTGTGTGTCCCAGAAGGCAATCTCAGACGCGTCCTCATCGACATATACTGTAGTCCACCAAAAACAACTTTACATTCTTATCCACTACTATCGTGGAATCATCATCAACTCTCTTAGCGAATTATAAACTACAACATTGCGCAAATTCATACATTTTTTTCAACTTTTATACACTATGAAGGAGGGAGTAAAAGAACTGTAGAAATAAATGTAAGATTTCCATGTCGGTGTGCTCATAAATATATCCAGTAAAGATGCCGATCGCTTCGTTTTAATTCAGACTCTTCATGAAACAGTGGCATACCTCGAGGGCTAAAAAAAGCGACTAATTCGAGATAACATCTGCTTCCTAGACGCTGTGGCAATTACATAGCTCTCCCATAGAAAATGATCATCAGTTTAAGGCTTAGCGTTTGTTGTATACTAACGCTTGGGCTATCTTTCGACATTGCATTTGAAGTTTTAGCTTTTGTTGCATTGGTTGATATTTTGGCACGTTTTCAATCATCCTAGCTGTGCCACTTCTCAGGGGCGTAATTGTGGTATAATCCTAAACAACCTCTCGCATGAAAAAATGAGATGGCTCTCAAGCATCTTGTGATATTTAAGTGCCCCCTCCCCCCGCAAGAATGACTACAGGATGCATTTCCCACGTTGCATTCCAAGACCTATGCGGTTTGAAAGAAAGTTTCTTGAAAGCATAAAATGTACGATGTGCTCCATGACTTCACGCTTGTATTTCGGTCATTCATGCAGCTTTTTGCATATACAGTTATCCTCGCAGTTTCCTTATGCAAAACAATTCATTTCTGCCATAGCATTCGAGCACGCTCATACATTTAGTGAGCCTGTGAAACCTACTTCCATTCGCTTTTCATGTTTACAAAGCGCATTAAGGTGACGTTACGTCCATTCTCACGTATATAGAGTATGCATTCGTCTATTTGCCAATTTTAACTTGCGAATCACTAGAAATAGCGCTAAGAAATTGGTGTGTATAACTTGCAGCGAAGAATGGATCTTATTCTCATATTTCATGCGATTCCTCATCCTTAAAACATTTGAAATCGGAAAGAATTTTCATGCCTAGGCGAATTTTCGTTTCTTGCTCAGTGCATCACAAAAAGAGAACTTTATTGTTGAGACATTTGCACCCGTGATTTCATTAACTGAAATTTGAATGCAATATTGAGCTTTTTTTTATTGTTTTTGGCATTTAATGAAATTATTTAACTTAGTGATGGAATTACGAAAGAATGTTTTGTATCAATTCGTTTGGCACAGCTTTCCACTTTTTTCTCTTTAAATGCTTTTTTAGACATCTCTAGCATTACTTTAAAAAGGTCTTAGTCGTAGTCGATCCTGTGATTGTGTTGTGGTATTGATGAATTGCACTATTGCGCAAATATTATAATTCTGCTTTCATCACTTAAGGAGCATTGTAGCTCATTTCAGACAAAATTTGGCACCTCTTTCCCACATAACCAACACTGACAGCAATCCATCAGAACACCAAAAATTTTCATTTCATTCTCCTCCTAGCTGTCTCACAAATTGATCAATTAGTTAGTGGTGCTTTATATGGCGTTCAGTGAAAATTGGAATTTGGCCTGAGACATCCTCAAATGCACCATGAGAAGAGTGGAAAGGTCAGTGGAGATTACAGATAGTTACAGCGGCATTAGTCAATAAATGACCATATGATTATTGATGTGCAGGTTTTTAGGGGTATTGGGCGGTGACTGTCATGTATGATATATTGCAGCTCCAAGGGCTTACGCTGAGTTGCATTTGCTGCATACATTTGTGGGTGCAAACGCACGGCTTAGATGTGTTAATTCTCTACGCATTACAACGCTGCAAACTTTATGCTTCATAGTGAATTTAATATGAATTCGCCAGTGACTATTCCGAACAATGCTTCTAAAAACAGCGTTTTAATTAGAGATTATATAATTAGAGGCCTTTCAAAGGTTGCCAGTGTGAAAGCGATCCAGAATTGCTGAGAAAGAACGAACCATTAAGGTTCAAGTTGTGCAATCCAGAACAAGCCAAATGAAATAAATGATGATCGTACGCGACTATTGAAAAATTAGGACATTAACACCTTCATGGTGACTAATGGTCAGTGGATAGTGATCGAATTTGCGTAATGTCAACCATGAAAGTAAGCACCCAGTACAGCCGTTAAAGAGCTACTTTTTGTTGTTTTACTATTTATGGGTGCATTTTCTTCAAGATCGCGATTAATTACTCATTGCCTTTCGATTTGCCCTACAATATCTTTTTTTTAAAATCCACTTCCGTATATGAAAATAAATGAAAAGTCATAGACGAAAATATGCTAAAATATTTTAAGGTGTTCACTATTGGTGTGTGACACACTGCTGGGATATGGGCATGTATAATAAATGAAGCAGCAGAGACTTAACGCTCGATACAAACTCAGTCTTAGTTCATATGTGCGCATAATAAATGTGTTCTTGCGCATCTTTTTACGTCTCACAAAGCGTTTCTGCTTCTCCGTTGCCTATAAAGGAGCAAATCTGCGAAACGATATTGTAGTCGTTGTGTTCTGCTCTTCTATGATGCCGAATTTATGATTCCTCTTTGTTCCGTTTTTTTGCGCTTATGTGAATTGCTTATTGCGTTATTTTACGTCGAACGCCATCCATGCACACCGTTAATGTATCGTCATAGCAATTTTGATTCCCTTTAATACATCTCGTCGCCATTTTCTATCGAACAGTTGCGTCCCCTGTGGTGATACCTTCACGAAAAGTCCCTCTTTTAATTATTCTACGGATGGAGGTTGTCTTTTCCTTTTGCATCTTGTGTCTTCGATTCTTCATATAGAGTTTTTAAATAGTTCGGCACCATTGACTGTACTTGTAGGTTGACGGTCTAACCCATGACCAAGTTTTGGCCTTGCTGAGGAACGCGGGAACTGATGTGCACTTGCAAGTCGAATACGATCTTAACGACAGATGTAAACTTTTTTCACTTAAATTGTTATTTTCGAACCTTGCTCTCATAAGTGTTGGTGCATGAGCTTGCCGAGTTTTTTCTCTAAGAAAGCTCATGAGTGATGAGGAAAATGCTTTGTTTATAAAAATGTTGCGAACAATACTGGCTATTGATTTGTTAATGAGATCGGCTTTTGGGGCGACAATATGACACCCGTAATGTGCAAACTATAAAATAGCAATTTGTTACCAATGAATTATTCGTGCAACGTTTGAATAAAATTTTAACATATGTCGCAGATTAATGACCGAGATAGGCTGAGGTGGTGTGATTGTATAGAAATGCAACTAAAAATGAAGAAAAGTTGGAAAAGAAGTATGCATGAGTGAGTTGAACAGAGAATTTAGAGCTAGGAAAATACTAATAACTGTTAGTGAGAGTGGTCGCATTTCAGACGTTGCATTCTGCTGTGAACAGTTGATTGATGTGTGATAGCGGTTGATAGCGGCCACTGTGATAACGGTATGCATATCCTGGTAGCATAGAAATAGAATCGAATGGAGCACAATGAACTGTGTTGATATTAAGTCAGCTCTGAAATTAAGGTTTCTCAATCAGGCGACAACGGTGAGAAAGGATCTTCGAAAAGATAGTTTTGTTTGTCCAAATATTTATGCAATATCTTAGTTAATACTCTCGAATCTGCCAAACTCATTAGCGTGTTCGCTGAAAATGGTTAAAGTTCTTTGTTCAAGCAACGTTCCTTCAGAAAAAAGTGTCAGTGGACGTGCCAAATGCTCCCATAATGTTTAATCAATAATTCACTATTTAAAAAATTTTAGGACTTCACGAACTTTTTCCTCGTACTGACTCCGATGAAGCACAGCCCTCAGTTGATTCGGGCATAAGTCTTAATTTTTAGTGATGAATCATGGAAATCAGTTGCGTTGTCTTTCCCACAACATCCTTCACCTTATGCGTTCGTGCTTCAACTTCTGATCATTTGCAGGTTTCACGCGTTCCCAGCATACGATGAGCAAATGTACAGACATTGTCCTAGAAAAGGAAAGAGGTAGTTTCGGATTAACGCTAAGAGGTGGCGCATATGGACCGGACAGGAGTAAGTCAAGACCAATCACGATCACCAACATTCGTACCGGTGGTCCGGCCCACAGGTTTTACCTTTATGAACTTAGAAGATTTGCTTGTTCATTTTTCAAAATGGCACACTCATGAGGACTGTAACGTATTGGAGACTCATAGCGCATTTCAATTGCTTTGTGCATGTTGCGATGAATAACGGTCCAGCACAATGTGATATGTTATTACAGGGATTTTTGAGAAGAGATCGTCTTATGTTATACGCACTTCATTGATTTTAAACGAAAATGTTGTGATGCTGGGGAGGCGCGCATATAGCATCCGAGAACAGTGCTTACTCAACATGTCGTCGCTTAGCACCTTTGTCCTACTCGTCATCGATGTGCTCGAAGATTCCGTTGTATTTTGTAAAATCAAATGTAGCATTGTTTCTGGGGCTATAAATCTACGTCTTCAGCAGGCCAACCAGATCCTTGAAATGCATTCCTTGAATATAAATTCTCTCTTTTTTTGCTTTTTTTTTAGAACTCTACATGCTGTTCTGTTAACGAGTAATTAGCAGTAGCATTCTACATACTTTTTTTGAATTTCTCACCTCATATAGCATCACTGTGGACCCAACCACTACATTTCCCTCCCTACCTCCGAGTTGTATTGATTTCCGGCTGAAACTTTACGCCGTTAAGAACTCGATACGAAAATTTCTTGTCCATCACCTCACGCTCGCAGATGCTCAACTGTTCACCCAGGCCTGTTTTTCCAGCATGGAGGAGGTCATTTCCAACGTTTTGATGAAGAAATGAAATTGAATGAGGAGGTTTCAGGGAAGGTCGTTTGCGCGTGGGCGATCGTGTTCTGTGCATTAACGGTGTCGACGTGTATAGCGCAACTCTAGCGGTCGCACAGAGACTTCTCGAGGAATCGCTCAACAGCGCTACAGTTACCATCGAATATGATGTCTCTGTTTTAGGTGAGTATCCTCTTTTCGCTAGCTTCAAAGGCTCCAAAAGGGTCGCACCATTGCAGTCCTTATCATTACCTTACGAGTGGGCTCCTTACAGACTTCGCAGATTTTTGTGAAAGTGCCACTATCGATTCCACGTCCATGTGGGTGTTTGTCTGCCTTTCTATTTAGTAGTTTCAGCCCGCGAACCAGGAAAGTGAGACGATGGAGCTTAGTGACCACACCTGCACTTCACGATGATCTCATGTTCCCGAATTTGCGTTACTTGGTTATTTCTTTCATGAACTGTAAAAGTTTGATGGTTACATGAGGCCTGCATATGCAAACTTTCCAATTTCTCAGGCGAATGCGTAGGCAAGTTTTTGAATGCAAATGTGTTGAGCACTGTCTGCTTGAAAGGAAAGAAATTTTTGACTTCGGATTGTCGTCAAGAGCGTCGCTGAGATTTAAAAGCTGAGAAAGCAAATTTCTTGGAAGGGTTCGGAGGTACGATATCGAAGCGCCCACAAAAAGTGTTCCACAGAGTGGCATGAAGTTAGAAACTGCATTTTCTCTGACCACGCTAAACGACATATGTGTATGATACAGCGCGAACAACTGCATGAAAATCCAGAAAACGCTTAAAGCCGCAGGTAAACAAGTGTTTTTAAGGGTGCATAAAATTTTTGAAGTGCTCCTGCATACTGTGTTGCCACTTCAAAATATTGAGGCTGGCCATCCTCCGGCACCGTCTTCCTTCTCATGATTTCCATGGCCTTGACTAGCACGAGAGGTTGTTCTTCGAGGATAGCGTATCATTAGTCATTATTCCTTAATCTTTGAATAAGTGCACTTCGGGTCGACCGGAATTGCTATTAATGCCTGCCGCACCAGGCTGTTTATTGCTCGTTCTCACTTGTAAAACTGTTTTTTTTTCTGCAGGTCCTATATGGCCGTGTGACAAACCCACATGACTATCGTTTGCGAAGTTCAGATCTAATTTCTTCGACCATCTCGCCGTTTCAGAGAGTGCCATTGTAAAAGAGTGTTAATTTGATTTCCGAGTCGCTTAGAGCTGAAATCTCGCATGGAATGGTAAAATAAGGCTGCATTAGCAGAAAACGGTTAGGAAACAGTCCTCCGAATGTGACTTAGAATTTTAAACTATTTAACATGCTATTGGTCCTTTTTTTCGTGCAAATGGTCTTTGATTTCATTATGTTTACTCTTTGTGAATTCATGATGTGGATTGTTGACAGAGAGTGTACGCAAAGCGAGCGGTGCATTGGTGGTGGAAATCGACAAGGCTGCAGGTACTGACTTAGGCGTCATGCTCAAGATAAACGACGCGGATCCAGCTCGGAACACCCAACGTTCGATTATTATCGACAGTATCACACCTGCCTCCATCGCTGACAGGTTTCTCTATGAGACTATTCAAAAGCCGAGTGAATTTCTTCAGTAGCGTTTGTGGCTTCCTTACTGTTTTCTAAACGGTAGTGGTGGTGACTGATTGTTTTATTATTCGTAGGTAATATTACGCCGCATATCGGTCTGTAGTGGTTGCGGGCTGGTTGTGTTCTCGAATTCTTCCACTAACTTAGCAGCTCTTTTCTGTGAAATATCTTTGTCTGAAAAAGTGCTGATGCTCATAAACATGAGGGTACCGTCATGCCGATCATTTTTTTTTTAGCATCCTTGGTTTTTTCTATGAAAGTATACCCTCGTGGGAATGGGGAAGCGGTGCGATTCGCACAAATGCATTATCGAGAATGGTATGGAATCGAACACTAGCGGCTTGAATCGCGTTGTTTCGAGGTCATTTTTCAGAAATAACTGCTCTTAGGCAGTTCCGATCTATGCGATGTTGCGTAAGTGGTAAAAAAAAGCCCTATTTATCTTATGAATCTCGATGAAGCAACCGTTCTAATAGCCAAGAGAATGGCTTTATCTTAGTGCTTTGATCATGATTATATCTCTTTGATCATGCTATAATTTTGGTGGTTTCATAACCGAGCGAGAAAATTCTAAAAAAACTTTCTTTGGTGTAGTTGGGCTAATCAAATGATCATTATAAATCTGGAGAGATATGAGGATGCAGCGAGAGTGAGACCACACACGATGCCCTTTTGAAAGCTACAGGTACCGCTGACAGGCTGTCGTCTGCTCCACTATTAGAAATGTCATTACAGGCAACCAGCCGTTTGCCTGCGGCCTAGACTCTACTAATGGCATTTGTATTAGCCAGAAAATGTGGCCAGCTGTTTTTTCATTTTTGATATTTTGTTGCTTCGTAGCCTCTGTCGACGATTTTGCAATGGTGGTTGGTAGTTTCTTTTCAAATTGATCTACCGACTCCATTAATCTTGCAGTGATTCATTATTTGCTCAAAAGTTGCTCCATTAGTTCGCGTCTGTTTTGTAAGGGACATTGCTTTTAACGTCGGTTACTTCAGCTGTTTGCAGTGCACCAAAGAGTGAAGTTGTTTTTGCTCCGCGTTCTTGTCATATCATTCCGTTGGCATTGTAGTTCTGATCTCTTTTGATAGAATTTTAGCTAAGTGTGCCGTTCATGCGGTCAATGTTCAGAGAATTTTGAATATGTTCTTGCTTAATATGAGTCGCTGAAAGGATTATCGTTGTTTCGTACCCTGGAGATATATTAAACTTGGTTAGTGCCGAGAATTATCAAGCAGTCGTTGGGTAGATAAAGATAACGTGCATCCTAGTTAATTGATATCCAGAAGTGTTTAGTTTCTAAGCAGGTAGAGGTGAAAGATAATTGATGGTAATTCTATGTTTAGAACTCTGGGTGGAAAGTTTCTAGTTAAGTAAAAGGTAATAAGCAAAGATGATTAAAAAATAAACCACATTAATTGATATCGATTCTGACTACAGAATTCTCTTGGAACGAATCCAAGTGTGGAGGCATTTTCACTATTCTGTATTTGATAAAATTTTGTGTTGCTAATTTCATGCTAACAATAGCTCGACTTTTATTTTTTTTTTTTTTTTTATTGTGGATTCGGAAGTGAACAGTCGTTCTCTTCGTTATTTATGAGGACCTCGTCCAGTTTAAACCATATTTTCGTGCAATATCCTGTCATTGTTTAACGGCCGTGAGCTAGCTGAATAGCATATTTTCTTGACTGGAATTTTGCCGTTTTCGAACTAGCGTTGCGCATAGAGATGTTGCGATGCGCAACCAGGCCTTCCTTCAAATGACCTAGCTACTAGTTTAGTTTGTTATGCACGTTTCCTCTTCTACTACTACTCCGAACAGAACTCGTAGTATCCTTTTAGCGTGATCGCACAGTATGCATTCTATGAATGAATTCGTTGATTTTTCACAATACTCTTTTGATGTAGTTTCGTGAGACCACTTTGTAGAAACGGGCGCCTTATCGTAGTCTTTTGTCTGTGCGTGTTTTTATATTTGCCTGTTTGTCCAATATTTTGACTAAGAAACTGTCTGAGGTTTGTGCCGAAATTGAATGAGAATAACGTGCAGCATCGGATGTTGCCCTATACCTTAGTTCATTTGAGTCCGAGAACTTTGAAAGAAATTATGGACATTTGAGGGCGCGAAAAAATTTGCCTCTATTTCACACTGTCCATTTTTTCGTCTCACATCGAATCGGCCGGAAAAAAAGTGAAACTTTTTCAGATCTGTCCGAGCGATTAGATCAGCTAAAATATGAAAGGGTTATTCTGCATGTTCTATGTTTTTGTTGGTAGTTTGTGAAGTCGATTGGGCCATCTGAAAAGGATGCAACTGCATTACCGTTATGCCGAACGCAACAGAACAATGGTGAACATTTAAGGTGTACGCCATTCAGCCGCATATTTCTTAGCGACACGCATTCTTACTACATAATCATGCATTAATGGACAAGGCGTAAGCTCCGCTGGGTGTCTGTGCATAAAACGATGTATTTCCTGTGCGGGCGTATGTGTCGATTGGCGTTTATGGTGCAGAGTAGAGCTGAACTGCCGACATTTGCGCTTTTGAATTTTTCCTACTGGAATTGCCCCTTGGGACATCAATGTTTGGAGTTTTTGAATACTCGATATAAGTACTTTCGTCCAGATGAAAAGGATGCATCATTCACCGCATAGCACTGCTACACGGAACATTACTAATTTTTTTCCGGTATAGTCAGGGTAGTTTTCTAAGAGTATAATTATTGGGACCTTTATTGATCACGTTATTTAGATCAATGGATGTACATTTATAACTTTCTTCTTCAAACATTGTTATATTCTCAAGTAGGGGAAGTTTGCTCAAAGTAATAATTTTCATAGAGGAGCAAAATTGGTTTTAAGTTCTTATTGCATTGGTGAAGTTTAATAATGACGATGGCTCTTGGTATTGGTGAAGGAGAGGCTCTTCTAGAATATATTCAATTTGTATTAGCATGTTAGTATAGTGGAGCTTCAGCAGGTTCTCAATTTGTTAACTAACCAAGAATTTATCGTAACTGTACGAAATTTGTTTGCAAAAACTCATTTTCTTGAGGATCATTAAGGTTTGCTTGAATATTTGTCGAATCTATAGGGAATTACAGTCGGAAGTAATATTTCTCATAGCAAATAACTAAGTGTTTCTCACCTAGGAAAGTTACTTGGTGGGGACCAAGAACTTCGTTTTATGAAGCTAGGTTGGTTGTAGTTCTACCGGCTCCGGTGAAACTTAGCGGATAAGCGGGGACTGTGAGTGCGCACTGCGGTCAGGATAACAGTTCTTTTCTCTATAATGCCCCAACATCGAAGTTTTTCAATGGTAATGACTTTTTGGCGGTCGGGAGTCGAAGTGTGATTGCTTCGAAACTTCTGTGTCTCACAACGAGGCCCCATTTCGACTGTATAGGTCTCATGGCAGGGTCCATCAAATTATGTGTTTTGGCGGGTTCTTTTGTAAATCTGGAATAACTCTTCGAGAATTGAAACGAATGGAGCGCCTCAAGTAGCACTCAGTGCAGGATCTCACTTTTTTCCAATATTGGCCTGGTTCGAACTTCATTTGACCTTGAATGAGGACCGTCAAAATCGCCAAAAAAAAGAGATTTCAGAAAATCTCGCCCGTATATCCAAAGTCAGCAATGTGTTTCTGAACATTTTTGAACATCCTGTTCACCTTTCGATAGGGCTTCGAACTGACTCGAGCAGTTCAAACATCACCTTCAGTGATTTATCGAATATCAACATACGGCCGCCCAATATCACTCCTATATATTAATATGTAAATTAAGATTTCTAGGTGCCATAACTTAGCACGTTATTGAAAAAGTTCAACGAATTTCTCTTCAGACAGCTTTTGACTTTATATTAAAAAAAACTATGGCTCCGACATTACTTGATTCATGCCCAAGATAGAAAAGTTTTGTCCAAATGCGTCACTTCGGCATGCTTTTTCGTCATCAAATCCATCACGGCGTTTTTCGCCTAAGTTGCCCAGACAAATTACATATCATTCGAAAAAAAAAAATGAAATTCTACACCAAATTGCAGTTTGAGACATTGTCAATCACCTCGAATCATGGATAGCTATTATAATTTTTTTTTGAAGAAATACCCAAGTCGTATATTTTCTGCGGGCCTGTGCGATAACTCTGCCGAACGCATTGTTCGATATATTGTTTGTATTGTTCGATAGGCCCTACTTTAAGCAAAAAAACCTCAGAATAACTTTGTTTCAAATTTGAGCCTTCTCTTGGTCAAATGGTACTTGGTTATTTTTCACGTGATACAACTTTGGACATAACCTCTCAATGCTGTTGAATTTTTTGATAAGGCATTTATTCGCATTCGAAAAATAGAGTTTCGCATTATGTGTTTCTCAGAAAGCTGACAAACCGATTGTTAATTTAGATATTCCGGATGACTCTTCGAGATCACTTCCCAAAGACGAAACCTTCCCTTATCCTCTATAAATTCTCTAAGTCTCATTAATGTCAGCAACGAAAAAATTACCTCTAAGTATGAAACTTGCGCACATTTGCACACGCAGCAGACTTCTGCAAGCTAAACTTGTGAGCTCAACAGCCTAAATAAGCTAAATGACAAAAAGTCAGTCAGGGATTCGGAAGTGTTCCCGAGTTTCCGCAGAAACGGATTAATAAAAACTGCATTCTGATTCAATCGAGGCTTATTCAACACTAAACTAGCTGAAGCATGGCTACCATTCCGTGAAACTATCTTGCAATTTTCCGGCACTAAGGTGGTTATGGTACATCCATCGGGGCTTAAATTCATCGTACTGCAAATTACGCGGCAACGAGAACTCAGATATCCACAGCGCAACCATCCGCATACAAAGCTGCCTGGAACTATGGGGTAGCTATCCAGTGTCATCAGTGGGCTTATCACAAATCTGTGGTTTCATGTGTAATGCACATCGCTGATGTAACGCACGGACTTGGCTCATTTGTGCGCTGCTCAACCTTAACACGCTTCAACCTTAATACCTCGAAAAGTCTTCAGTCGCATTTCCTCTTAAGTAGTGACCGAAACAGTCAGTGGTCAAGTTTCCGATCTTGAGTATAGTTATTGGTCGGAATAAGCACAAAAAGACGAACCGTGTATCCGGCCTCTCTGAACGAAGAAGGAAGAGATTCGGTTTCTAAATTCCATGCCCTAACGCCACATATCTTCGTGTTTCACGTGTGACAGTTTCCCTACTTTATTTTTTTGGCTTTCTAGAAAAACGAGCCTATATTGGATGCGTCTGTGGCTGAAGAAGTGCTGCTTTTGATGCCAACTTCTTTTGAGCTAACCTGGAACCTCATGACTTGCTGAAGACGAAGAGAGAGTTTTCCATAATCTCATACTGTCGAATGACATAGCTGTTTTAATAAATCCTCTGAATATTTATCAAAATCGTGTTCAGGCTTGAAATATGGTTTGCAGGTGTGGTGCGTTGCACTGTGGGGACGAAATTCTCTCAGTGGACGGTATCGGTCTCGAATATACGACGTTGGCGGAAGCGAGACAGTTATTGAGAGGGCAAGCGCCTACCGTGAGACTCGAAATCCTTCCACTGTCTCAAATGCAAGCAACCGAAAATGAGAAGTTCGTTTTACACTATTATCTAGAAGAGATGGGCAGAAAAAAGAAAAATGGCATTCTTATTTTATCAAACCATAATACACTTTGAACGAAGTTATGCTGCAAAAGATGTCGATGAAACAATTGACGCAGTCAAGAGCCACTGACTGTTAATGAGAATGAGGGAGAGCGGATATAGAATGGAAGAAGAAAGACACTAACCTGAACGCTTATATGAACGACATTCTTCTTGTGAGTCACTTGCAAACTTCCTTGCGTTTATTTTGACGGAGTGTTATAGTGGTTGCTGGATGGTGAATTGCACAGTATCTGCACCATCTCGAAAACTAGACTAAAACTAGGCGCTTCTTCATAACTGCATATCTCCTCTTCAAGAGTCATTTTGACAAATGTATAATTTTAGCCACTTCCACCTCGCTCCTCCAATATTGGCCCCCAAAATGCCTATGCGGAATTTTCTGGGCCATTCGATTATTTCAAAGCTGAGCAAGCTATGCGCTGTCAGTTGATAAAAACTTCAAAAAGTGACGATATCATATCCATATTTGGCACATATCTGTATCCATGTCCATACCATATTTGGTATATCCATATTTTTTCTGTTTATCGTCTTGCATATTTGGGCAAACCTTTACACTACGATGTCATCCATAAACCACAGCACGAAGTGTTGAAATATTCAATATTCCCAAGAACTGTTAGGCAATTTTTGTAACAGGTTTCTAATATGTGCAACGAAACTTTCCCAGAACCTTAAATTTTGTGAACTGTCGGCACCCACACTTTTGACACTTCGGAATAGTTTGGCAGCACCGGATTCTAATTACTCTCCCACCTCCTCCCTTCCCGAGGAGATTTTCTATCTTGTTTGTATCACATAGTCCAGCCCTCTGATCACCCGCATCTGACGCAAAATGAAAAACAGGATTGAGATAGCTCAGTTTCTAGCATTGCGCCTTCATATTTTAGTCCTGAACGCTTTTAGAGTCTTTTATCTTCTCGAATGCTCACTAAGGTTCAACATCGGAGCTGTGGTCTGGTCTTACTGCGGCTAAATCCTTCTTAAAAGTTTTCCGCTCCTTGCTTGTTCAGTCTTCTCGCAAATCGAAGAAAGTATAAATCCTCTTCCATTACAAATCTTCTTGCGATAACCATCCAGTTACAAGCAACCCTTTCATGTGCACTTTGATAAGTTCAACAGGCATGCAATCTTTCCTTAAGAAGCAGATGAACTTGCTGAATCAACTCATGCAAAAGTCTGAAAATTGCTTCACAAGGTTGACTGAAAATTGCCTGTCGATAGGTAATGTTTCTTCCTAAAATAGAAACCTTTAAGTTCGAATGTTATGGGAGGCTGAACGATGGTTCATTGTGATTATTTTCAGAAAGGCAATGAAGTGCCACCTTGAGAAGAAGGTTCGAGCTATATCTCACGCTTACTCGCGTAAAACTTCTAACAATGGTACCATCTCTGTATGCGTTTCTCCTCCAGGTGATCTTTTTACTGACTTCATCTAAAGCTTGCTTACGAAGGGTCACTAAAGAGGAGGGACCAGGATTGTTGATTGCTGTAAGCAGATCGTCTAATTTTATGCGGAGTTGCTGTGGAGAAGCAATTTACTTCTGAGGAGGGATATCGCCGAGGAACAATATGACCGGGGGGATTCTGACAAGAAGGATGAGGTGTAGTTTGTCGAGGACGCCACCTCGGAGAGTAGTTTTGCCAGATGAAACGGGCTGGGGGAATACACCTTGGCGGAAAGCGATCTTGGCAGGAAAATCTGGGAGAAAAAGGGATGCAGCACAAAAGCTTTTTTGTTATGAAACGAGGAAGGAATTTCATGTAAGGGAGATTTCATTCTTGATCAGTTAACGAAAGTGAAAAACCAGGTAGAAAATTCATTTATTCACATTGGTCAGAGAAACCGATTATCTCGACACATTGTTCATGTCCATCTTGCTACACTAATTTTTTATGCCATACAATTGCTCTTTCTACAACACTTTCTCAGATCTTCCAATAACCAGAATTGCGTATGACTTCAAAACAGCGGACACTTCTAAAACTGTTGGCAAAGTGCAGTATTTCCTGATGTGCAGAAAATCACGCTCATCGTTGGATGCTCAGATAAAACCACTGCTCATTTGTCCTGGCGCGAGGGTCGTGGCCTAGATTTTCACCTACAATACTGGAAGAAAGCGCTTCATTATGACACCCGAAAAAGTTGCGTTTAGATCTCTCCCTTTGTTGGTTTCGTTTTCTTCCCCTCTCCCTCCCGAATTTTGGGGCCTCGTATCACATCGCCGCGAATGCCAATGCATCAAAGCGCTTAAATCGTCGCTAAATTAAAAGGGTGGGGGCACTCGATAAGTAGAATGTCAGAAGTAATGTTTTCAAAAAAAGAAAAGAGAAACCTCTTTGGTCTGCTGCGTTTTGGTGTATTTATGCACTCAGAATGCTGTGGATGTGTTTTCTGCACACATTCAATTATCCTATAAGGAACTCGTGCTCTGCCTCGAAGAATGCTACCCACTTTGTTTTGCGGTGTGTTAACTGGAAAAAGAAAACAGCTTTTCTATATCACAGCTACAATATTGTTGAAGATCATTCATTCACACCTTCATCGGGAGAAGTCGATATGTTGTGAAACCTTTGCACTCGCAGTAGTTTCCGTGATTCACACCATGTCCCTTTGAATCTACCACTGCATGCGATCCTTTCCTGCATTTTATGCTAATTTCAAGCGATTATAAACAAGCTGTCTCGTAACCTTATTTGGCAAATAACTAATCACCTTGCAAACTTCTCAGTTAAAACGAACAAATAATTATTCAATTATGCCACGAATACAATCAATACAGTTTATTCTTTTCTGACAGTTTCATTTTCTTTTGAAAACAACTGATAAAAGGTGTCTTTCAGCTATGCGAAGGCGTAATTTCCAGCAGCCCAGGGCGAAATCACATGAACGCTCGCTGGTGGCGTCGAATGAAGCAACTGTCAATAGGTAATCAATAGACCCGTTAATTAGTACCACTGAAGCCGTACTGCTCCGTCGATCAGTTAGTGGCAAAAGTAAAAAAAAAAAATCGACAGATTTTTCAAAAGTACAAAAAAACTTCAGAAATCAAAATAACGGATGAATTAAACGAAGAAGGAAAGGACAGGGGGAGGACATTGTGCTTTCTTACAATATTGCCACTATAATCATTCATTCTAAGAACAATGCAAGTCGTACTGCGCGAATGCGTCCTGTTCTTCGGGATACGGGATCTAAGATGATAGGACATGGAGGAAAACGGAATACAATTTTACGAAAGCTGGAATCAGCCTATTCTTTTTGATGGTAACTAATGTAACAAATTTTTCTTACAAATACTGCAAAATTTTCAAGCAGAGAATATGCAGAAAACGTTGAAGATAAATAGAAAAATTCAACAACGGTAGAAGCGACGTTTATGTTATTTATTCTTATCACATACAATCATTATTGCACTTGTGAAACCAGTGTTCCGGCCTTCCGCCTCCTTTTCATTTGCTTCCATAGTGTTATATGAATTGTCGCTGAACCCACTTTGCCTTAAGCACATCAAAATTCTTGAATAGATTCCGAGGGGTTCGCGTTCGAGTAAATGCTTATTGAAGGCGGAAATTATCAAGTGAGTTTTCAACTTCCAAAAAAAGAATGCCCACACCTGCATAGGATATTGTGCAAGTGAGATGCTTTTAAATAAAGGAATACTGTTTTTTATTCTCACAGCTGATTGTTCAGCATTACAAGAAAACTTTCTTTGTCGCACTTTTCAAACGAACGTTCAGATCAGCGTTTGTGCATCTCTAAAGAGAACGTTGCAACGGGCTGTTTTTTATACATTCTCCTACTTCATCAAATAACTTTTTTTTTTTACACTGAAGAAAAAAAGTGAAGTTACACACTAAAAAAATTTGATGTCATGAGAGAGATGGATGTGAAATGAGAACTCCACGGAATAGTAGCATTAGCAGGAGTTGTATGGAGAATCGAAACATGTTGTGTATCTGATATGACTGCAGTGAATGTGACGCAGATGCAGCGTGCACCTCAGGACAACGTTTAACGACAAAAGGTGCAATTGGTGGTTCGGTACCGAACATGCAGCAAGAAACCACCAGCCAGAAGCCCTTCTTGTCGGCACCGTCAACAAGCATGGGCCGCAATTGTTGCAAATTCAGAGCTAGCGACCTACACAACGGCAACAGTAAGAACATATCCATTTTATGCACCCATTTAAATCCCTATGACAGTCGCGGTTGTAAATACCGGAGCTCAAAGATTCATCGATTTTGTCTGTGATTTTTGAGCGCAATCAAAGTTCGGATTTCTTATGCTATATTCCATGAACATATAACGCAACTTTACTATTGAATTGATGCACGAGATGTGTTATAATTCGCCACACCTGAAATGGTCCGATCTCCTTTTGCAATCGTTGTCCAGTTCGCTGAACTTTTTCAGCAGGTTGCTCCTCTCACGTTTTTCTGTCCCGTTGAACACGATGTGAATATTGCAAGTGTTATCATGCTTTTCTTGTGATAATAAATGTACGCAAACCTGAAGAATGCTGTTAACCTTTAATGATTCTCTGCTAGCTGTTCTTTTTCCTAATTAGTGCACCAAGCAGCCTCAACTATTACGATAGCAGCTATTTAACTTTGCCAGAAGTTGTTCGCCTAAAAAATGGCAAATGGAGCTATATTTTTTAGAGCAAAGAAAAAAAACAAAACAAAAAAAAAAACGAGCGGGTCGAGGGACGCATCGGCGTGTTTAAGCGATGTAACGTTTCCGATTGCTCGACAGGCTATTCGTCATATGGCTTTCGAATGCTCTACTCCAAGTGCACCATCTCCCATTCCAGGGGGCATGCTCACATACTACGCCTCTCTTGTGCAACATCATTTTTTCAGTCAACTTCAGAAACTTATTGTTTTGCATTTGTGGATGGTGAGATGATATGACGGCGCCTCTTCATAGTCTGATCGGCATAGCTGGCTGGCATCGTTGGGTGTTATTGACAGATCGAGGAGGAGACAGCTGCAAGCTCGATCCACTCCCGTTTGAAGTGCACCACATAGTTGAATATTGCAATATAATGGAATCTGCTCGCTTCCATAAGCCCTTAATTCGTTTCAACAATCAAAGTCTATTGACATCGTAGTTCGATAGGTGAATAACATCTTGGAGTATATCTGAAAGCTTCTTAGCTGGCAGCAGTGTGTGTCTGAAATACTTGATTGGCATTGAGTTTAGCAATCAAGTGCAAAACGCGTGAAGCCTGGAAGTGTGACTGTCTTCTCCTTCTGTGGACGAACGGTTTTGCTGCTTCTCACAAGAGTAGGTAAAAACTTAATGGCCATCTTATCATATGTTGGCTTTCAGTGGCGAGGAATGTGTGGAATCAGTTCAAATTGTTGCTTGTCATTGGTAGCCAGCCATAAGGCCATGATCACGAGGGAGCTTTCTGACTCATCCGGCGCTTTGATGCACCATCTAAACCAAATTTAACCGACTACTGAATTTAACGGAATTTAAGTGGGGTCTTTCACTGCTGAAACTGTTTAGGCATTGCTCCTCATCTGTTTTTTTTGTGTTTGAGGATCATATACTGATTCTGTGACGACTATGACAATTTAGACAGGAAGAGGTAAATGAGGCATATGAGAGCACTAGGCTTTCATCAAAAGGAAAACATGGGAAAACACAAAAACAAAAGCTGTGGAATTAGAAATCCCGAATGAATTTTTTAAATCATTAATCCCTTCGGGTTAAAACGAATTGCTTTGCTTGATCGGGAACTTCGAACAATTTTCAATTTTGATTGCCACTGAACGGAAGTCGAGGTAGTCTGCGGACCGAAAGATTGATTGGTATGGTAAAGAAGAAAATTTTTTTAGGCCCTCGTCGTTTTGCTCTTCCCCATTCGCTTCGCTAGCGAGTGTTGTGAGAAGTACAGTAGGGCTAATTTGTCTGCCGTAAAGCATCAAGCATTGAAACATGTTGCGAAATTCGTCTGCCTATGAGGGAGTAACCACTCTCGAAGAGGTCATCATCGGATACGTGACGTCCGTTGCGTTTATCAAAGTATATTTCTTGCTTTATGCTGCGTAATACATTTATAATTGGTTTCCCATTTGTTAAAATGATTGCCTAGAATATTGCTTACCGTTTAGAATTCCGTGCATTTTGCTTGTTAGAGGGTAGAGGTGATTGGAAGAAGGTGATGATTTTTGATTGGAAAGCGTATTTTGAGGCAAGTGGAATAATAGTGATAAGCCAGGTGACTACACCGATGTAAGCAGCAAAGTTGCGTGTGGCCACTTCTCATCTTAGTTCAATAAGCGCCGCGAGACGCAAGGAGGGCGATGCGTATCTGGCAAATGCCCTCATCGCTCAACGAGGTGATCAACTAGTGCTGGCGCTTTTCGCTGCTAACGCAACAGCTTTGCTTCGTCCTGCTAGCCGACCCTCACACCTTTCCATATTTATTACAGTTTAAACGTTCTGTCCTGATTAGTTTTCTATGTATGTTATCCGGAAATGAAGGATATATCCTGGCAACTTTCGCTCCAAACCACGTCGATCCGCATGTAACTGCAATCGTACTCCGCAGTTCGCCTTGATGGCGTTGTAATGGACTCGATGACAAAAGTTGCAGTTGTTTGCATCAGCTGCGTCATTTTGCTGTCCTATCTCATCTCCCTCTCCTGTCACTGTGGAAGAGAGATTTCCCGACCAGCCTTCGGATTCCTCGAATAAATCCCTACCTTATATTCGAAAGAACTCGCTCCGTGATGTTCTGTTATTGAGCACTCCGTATTTTTCTTATTGCCTCTTACTGCACTGTCTTGCTCATTTGTGGCAGCCATCGACAGACTCTTCTGGAGAGCGACGGCTGCTCCACTGTATTCAAAAAATGTTCAAAATTTGCTTCCATTACTCTGGTATTGCGGGTATTGCAAGTGTTAGTAAGTTTCTTTTTGTTTCAACTATTCCATTGTTAAGTGTAATTTGTGAAGAAGAACTCAGTAAGTTCTTTTGACGCTTTCTTCTTTGAATGGCGCATGGGAACAATGCAAATTAAAATTTAAAAAACTCATCGAAGGAAACTTTGTGGCAATCTCATCAGGCGTTCCCCGCATTTTTAAGCAATCAAACCCGGAACAGCTGCTTGATCTTCTCGATGATCGCTAATCCTCCGTGTCCATAGTTTCTCTATTGTTTTTCAATGTTTCCTATTTCATGCATTACACTATTGATATGCTTTGTACTAATGAGATAATTGGCAATTTAGCGCCATGCAAAAAATATAATGAAATCCCGAAATGATGATATTCTTGCGATATTTGATTTGCTTCGACTTCTTCTTCACAGAATTGATTGGAGCAATTAATGTCGTCATATAAAATTCCACCGTCTATTTTCACTATCTAGATATTTAACTGTACTAATATTAGCATTGCTAGTGAGCGTCACATTGTCAGCCAAATTCGGCCGCATATTCTTCAAATCAGTCAGCAAATTTTTCTTCCGCAAATTTTGCAAACCTCTTCAGAAATAAGGATGCTCGTTTTCATATGGCTGTTTCCTATCATTTGGACCCTTTTCTTGTGTGCATTGAAATGTAGAAAGCCAACGCTGCAGTTTTTCAGCGGATTCAATTGCCCTCCAATATGTATGAGAATCCGAGCATCAAAACCCCACGGGAGCAGCAATGCCATCCCCTCATTCGAAGGCTCGAAATCGCTGGCTTTTTAAAGAACGCTTCTGTAGATATCAGCAATCGTAGCTGCCAGTAGATATAATTTTTTTTTCTCCGTTGTATTTTGCGTTGTGCATTTCACATATCCCATTCGCTGTGCTCTGTAGAAAAAAGTCTACTTTTGCGCAATGATTCTTTAGCTGAGCAAATCACAACATCAGCCATCTGCTTATCGTGTTGCATTGCACGTGTATTCATTCTCGTCCTATCATTGCTTCGCTCACTATTCGTTGCACGTGCTTCTTTTCTAAGCTTTCGCTTCATTTTGAACTTTGCCTTGACTTAACCATATTTGAATCTCTCAACTCTCAGACGATAAGTTTGGTCTAATCACAAGTATTATCAGCGTCACTACTGGTAGGGTGACGCTGCTGTCACGAGTCCATTGCGCACATGCTTAATAGTTTTAAAGTTGACCATTTGCGCATTCGTCATTCTTTTGAAAAGGCTAGAGATATCCTCATTGAATGCTGTCCACTGAGGTCTCATTTCTTCTCTCTTGTGCCATCTTTTCGTTTTCTCCGTCTCCTCCCTCCCGTTCCATCCGGAAATGCCGCATAGCGCAGTTTCCAAAGGAAAAAGTCTCAAAAAATGGGCAGTCTAGTGAAGCGGTTGCAGCAAACAGGCTGTTGGTTTATGCTGGGAATGAAAGACAACAGAATGAGCGTTGAAACTGTATGCTGCCTGCTCACTGTGACCAGCAGGTAGATATCTGTCTTCCAGGCCTCTCGTAGCAGAAATTCTCACTGCGCAGAGCACGGATCGAAATAAAAGCTTTCATTTAGCTTCTAAATGCATTTACCAGGCTTCTCCGATAACATCCATCCAGAACTCCCTTCAAGTTCGAGGCTGACCTCATGGCGAAAATAAGCGTTTCTCCTTTGGATGTTACGACACAATTACTTCGGCGATATGGGGTTTTAAGTGCTCTTTGGCAGCTGAACGATGCTTTTTGAGATGGTGTGGAATCTTGGATGAATCCATCTTCTCTGAAGTGATTACTTGTCGAGAACATTCAAGAACTTTTGGAATCAGTTTCTGGCACTCTGCTACATTCCCGTCGCCTTCTGGAAGATGTTGTGCATGTAGTGACCGCCGCCACCTCAGCAGCATGTTGCTCAATAATCAGCACCGTTAGCTGCAAAAATTTCTAGAGACTCAGTATCACTGATTTCGTCTGTGAGTTGACGGGATATTCGACTGCAAATATGAAATTTTGTTTGGTGAAGACAATATTGAGGGTTTTCTGTGAGCTTGCGGCATCAATCCACATGACCAACTTTTTTCTGCTTCTCTACAGCCCCATGAAAGATATGAATTGTGAAGGCATGAAGATCCCTTACTGCATAATGCAAAACATACTGCTTCTCAAGGCAATTATATCTCGCGATTGCTTTTTGAAGCTGTGCCAAGGGTTTCACCGGAAGCATGGTGAAGTTCATGTGACGTAGTTTCACGGGGATCGCTATGCACATGTGTCTGGATGCTCATCTTTTTTGAACGCTAGAAGTCTCGTGGCACGCTTTCTTTGCTATCCCTTCAAACCAAAGCCATTGATTGTTTCCTTCATCCATTTCTAAGAGTATTATTTTGCTTTCCGTACATTTACAATCCATATATGTGTAACCAGATTTAAGTTTTTGCCTAAGGTTAGTTTTCTTTTGCAGTCGACTGACGTGTACGTTATCTTTGAAACGTGTTTAAGCCGGAAGGTGCACCACTGAAATTTGAGAACACCTTTGTTGAGAGATTTTTTTGTAGTATTCTTGTTTCTTCATTCAAATTGACTTCTTCACGCTTTCAAAATGGAGGAATTAAACATCGTGAGTTTCCCCTCCACAGTGGTTTCAGCACTTATTAGTTTATTTTTCATAAATTTATTAGTGAAAACTTTCTGCCTCTTCACAGTGCTTTAATTCATACTTAGCATACTAGGCTTTCAATCTTTTCATAACGAAATATAATGATATCTTGCCATTCTGTTGATATGTTAGGCGTTCTTCAAGCTTAACAATAATCGCAGCACTTCTTTCTTGGAGATTTATGGTCTTTTTATCTTCTCTTTGCAGTGGGATCATTTTTGTGAACCATTCTTTGAGAAGTTATGGTTGTTCGTTTTCTATGATAATTGATAGGCATTTGATCATGCGCTTTAAAACCATTTAGTACCACTTTTCCTAAATATTTCCACCAATATCTGTCATATGTTTTGATAAATGGATATTTCAACTGGGGAAGTTTTTGTAAAATGAGTTGATTTGATTGAGATGGTTAAAATGAAGGATTGCTACCTCATAGGCTCTTTCTACCAATGGCATGCTGGAACTTTTCTCAGTCTTGTTTGCAACCGGCTGAAATCGGCAAGCACGCAATTGCTTCAGCAGTTATATTTGTCGACCCTAATATTGCAATTTGGAAAACAACGAAAAATAACACCGAATTAATTAAGGAGGATTGATTATTATAATAAAATATGAAAATTTTGCAAAAATTTCTTCTCAGTTTGTTATCAATCGCTAAGTGGTGTACAACTAAAATCTAACATACTGATGAGGAATAGCGGTGTTTCACTTGCGTAATAGCCGAAGATTTTCACGAATTCAAATTCTGAAAACACTCGCAACAATAGCTCTTTTTGGTGAATATGATTGCATGATGTGGAATTTCCTGTGCAAAGCGATCACAGAATGCAATATTGTCCAACGTACCACTTTTGAGAGCATTGCATTTTGTTGATTGGTACAAATTGACGTGAAAGCCGCTATTAGAGCATTTGTGCAAGTGAAAACTCACACAGTTGAAAGTGAGTCAGCGTGACGTTTATCTATACATGAAGGATGTAGAGAATGTTTTGATCAGATATCTGTGTTTAGTCTGTTCGCACAGATCGCATATTAGCTTTCGACCTTCATATGTAATATATTTTGCCATCACTAGACACCTTCGAAAGCGGATATACTTTCGTAATGTTCATTTATCGGATCGTTCGCTGGAGTTGTCGTAGAGAATCACCTCATAAGTTCTATTGGCTTCGTTTACTTATTTTTTATCGTTTAGAAATTGTTGGAAAATTGAGATATGGCATGTGCAAATTGAAATGAACATGCGCATTTTTTTTTTGTTGAAAATTTTCTTTAAAATGTGGAAAGGTTCAGAAAAGTAAGCTCATATAAGCATCATTTTGGTAGAGTGACTTTCTGAAATGCGAAATACTCAAAAACCACAATTCATCTGCATCGAATAAGCTGATGCGCTACAATTTAGCTGCTCTACATCAGTATAGTGAGTGACTGTTTACTGCAGCTATTGTAGTTATCGCGTGCTGTTTCATTTTGACGGCATTCTAAATAGTTTTTTTAGGTCAACTCGCTTCCTTTTTTTAAACTGCTTTCATGCGAAGGTGTTGAAGACAGCGCAAAACAGTATGAGGATTACAGACATCGGATAACGAAAAGACAGAATGCGAGTATTGATCACGAAGGAATTTTCGCATTTAATAGCACTCGTGCGATGTTTTATCTTTCAAGAGAGTCTCAGATTCAGATGCTTCGACAGGATGAAACAGACGAAATGGGGGATTTTTGAGGAAAAATAAAGAAAAAGTGCGTCATAATCATAGTGCGAAATTTTTCTTTCTAGATTTCCTGTTACTTAGTAAGCATAAATTTGGAAAGCACTTAGTTAAAAGAAGTCATCATGCCATGAAAATCCATCTCAGAAGTTTATAAGTTGTTGTTTTATTCGGGCTCAAGATTGGAAGATGTTTGTTTGTAACATCCTGAACTCTTTAACTTGGTTTCATCAACGATAAGGCAGTTGTTAGTGTAGCGTTTGATAGCTAGCAGCTCATCGAAGGCGAATGCTTTCCGAATACTTATTTTGGATGTAGTGAATCAACTACTCGATTGTTCCTCTCGTTCTGTAACGTCAGACATTGTTTCTTTTTGCAATTGGATGATATTTCATACGACTCATAAGTTTTTTGCTTTGCATTGCAAAACAGCTTTTTTGATCGAGCGATTGTAAAACTTTTTCCGTCACTATTAAAACCGCAGAATTTTTTTTCCGAACGATGAGTGTTTGGTTGTTTTATTTATCAGTCACGTCGTTAGGAATGGAGTGGAAATTACCTGTAATATTTGCATTATTTTTTATATTGGTAGAGTGGGCTTTATGAATGCTCGCTTTTTGTGTGTGTGTTCTAGGAAAGCTGCATAGTAGGCGAGATTCTCATAGGACATAACCTTAGTTTATAACGAGCTGCCGCCATTGTGATTTGCGAAGCTGAGGCATCACTGAAACAGATTTCTTAGCTAAATTCTAATCATGAGGATATTCTCTGAAACAAAGCTTTGGTGGACAATCTGAACTCTCATCAAAATAGCGTCATATGCGCTCCAATACTGGAAATGTGCAGATGCAGTGAATCTTTATGAGGTGAGCTATCAGCGAATTAACCGCATCAAGTTCCAAATCTTCACTTCACGGCCAATTTTAGTTTGCTGAAGCGTTCGTCAGTTCAAAGATTACCACTTGTTGCAACCTGTTACTATGGTAACGAACTTCAGCTTTAGTCTTTCGTATCAAATATTTCTGTTACAGCGTGAATTGAAAGTTTTTTTGGCGAAAACTTCTGATTGTATATTGATCTGATACAGCAATGCTTCTTAAACATCTGGACATGATTCGTTTCGGAGTTAAATAAAAACACTTAATGAAAAGTGCAGCGCTAAATCTTTTTTTTTTTTTTTTTGAAATACAGTCAACAATAGATTTAAGTGTAATTAAAGCGCTATTTTAAATTCTACTGTAAGCCAATTTTGATCGAATCGGGAGGCATTTTGAATATAATTTAAGTACGACTAGGGGTCGTTCTGAATGTAATTGGAAGCACAAGTTCAATACGACTGCAGTCCAGTTTTCAATACTACTAATAGCCAGATTTAAATGTGATCAAAAGCTTTATTAGAATATCACTGAGAACTCGTTTTGAATGTCATTGAAAGATGACTGCAAGTATAGTTTAAAATATTTTCGAGTGCTATTGAGAATTAATTGCGAGTGTATTTGAAAGTAACTTTTATGTGATTCGGGGTTAATTTTATAAATAACTTTAGGCCGGCATTGAAGATGACTAGAAATCAAAATCATTTGGAACCTATTGAAAGCTCATTTCGAATGTGATTGAAGGACAAATTCGAAGATGGTCTTGAATGTCACTGAAATGTAATTTTCGATCGCTGAAGAGAGACAAAAAATATGAATTATTTTTGAATAGATTTATAGTCTGTATTGGCTGATTGGCGACGATAAAAATTTTTGCTGAGAAGAGATGTGAATGCAGTTTTTTATTTTCATCAAAAGAACGACATAATCATCATATTTGAATGATTTGACTGTGGGAAAAGCAAGTGAAAATGAAATAGCATCATTGTTCTTAGTGATAAGCATTGCGTTGTTCTTTACGCTGTTTCAGCCCTCTATGTTGATAGTTATCAGCGTTGTTGTGTGATGTTCCACTCATAATTGACAGCTCTTGTCTTTCACCCTTTTCCACTTTTCATCTCCAAATTTTTCGTAGTTGTTTTCTTCTTCTCTGTTTTTTATTCCCTCAAAAACCTTGCTTCTTCCTCATATCTGCAGAAAAAACTGCAGTTGCACGTTGCATCATTTTTTAGCATACTTTCCGTTGTAAAACACTTCCGGTATATGAAAATTAAACTAAAGCACCTTGTGCTAACCGCTGCAAAAGGTAAGAGCGACACCTGTTATCTATCCAAAATTGAATTGAAAATAGTGCATTAGGTAATTGGCAAGTAACCCCTTTGAGGAGTGACCTGTTCGGTGATGAATTTACATTCAGTGAACTTCATCGCAATATGGGAATCATTAGGAGTGTGTCGAGAGGCGTTTTGTGGGTACGGAAAACGCGCGTTGCTCGTAACTTATAGCCTCTGGGAGATACTTAAAGCATTGTGCTGCGCTAGCTTTCCTTATGCTTTGCAGTTGGTTTGCGCACTTCCCTATATCGAATTCGCCTCGAATTGTATTAGCCAAGGAAAAGATCGCTGTTTCATATCACCTTGGTTTTGCTTACTTGCCTAGTGCATGTGAAACTATGGCTGTTTAATCTTCATGAAAGCGCTTTTGAAATCAGATAGGTTGTTTGCGAGAATTTCTTTTGTTGATATGAATGTGTCATGTTTTTGTGGAGGCTAAAGTGGTGTAACCTTCATTCAAGTGAAGCAATTTCCTAGATTCCAATGGATCATAGCAGATGGAATGTTCATGAAGAGGGAAACTTTATTGCCTAGTTGAAAACAACACATGCAGAAGTTTAACTCACAAGGTTTTCACGTCACATAAACTCACATCGGCCACATCAAAAATTCCTGCTTTTGTAGTTCTTTGCAAGGCTTTTTTAGGGTTGAATTATATGAAATGCACTTAGCTGAAAAGAATTCAAAATTACATCGCTTTTATGCAAAAATTGAATAATTTCTAGATCTCTGTCTGTTAGAGATAGATAGTTTGAGTCAAGCGGTGCTAAATCTTTATAGAAATTAAATTCACTGCTCATGCTGTTTTGAACGAATAAGATAGATTCAGCTATTATTTTTTCTCTTGAAAACTACAGAGTAATTTTTACGATGGGATATTGTTCGAATGGTATGATCCACTAGTCGTAGCTTCATTTGGTTTTCTTCATTCTTAGACGTGCAAAAGTTCATAGATAAAATGAGAGCATAAATAACAAAGGGCAACAAGGAATTATGCAGAGAGTGAAGAAAGCGGTTTCCATTTTATGTTCATTTGGTGTTTGTCCCGAATGGCAGCAGCGTTAACGCTTGTTTATGTCGAACGTATGATGATGAAGCTCAAAACATGGTCTCTGTGTATTTTAGCGTTAATACTACAAAATATATGCATAATCTCAACTCAAAAAAAGCTAGATAGGACATATCTGTAAAAAAGTTCGACTTCGTTTTTTGAGAAGAAAAAAGCTTATTTTTTGAATTTTTTAGATTTGTGAGCAGAAAAATCGAATGAAATGTATTTCTAAGTCACTGTTTATTTCACTCAAACTTTTCTTGCCAAGATGTGTTTTTCTTAAGGTTCCATGCACGGATCGATGTCAACGGTACCTTCGGGGCAAGTTTGCCACTGCGAAACGATGGAGGTCGTATTGCAGAGTTATGCGAAAGGTGCCTTTGGACTCGTACTACATAGGCAACAAAACTTATCGGCCGACATGCGCGCTCCTATGCCACTATTTATTTCGTACATTGAAAAAGGATCGCCCGCCGAAAGGTGAGTTCTTCTCACTCAATTTCAATATCACCAACAATTATCAGCATCGGTTGTTGGAAAATGTTTAACGAGCAGGTGAGATGGTACTGCTTGGCATTTTCCTATTCCTCTTTGAGTTGGAGGATTTCGGTTGAATTCTGCCATAGAACTTTTAGGTTTCAAGTTTTTCGCTACCCACTCACTAGCTGTCAGCTTACTTTACTTTTTTTTTCCTTCTCCCCACTTTTCACAACGTGCTAGCATAGTTTCGTAACCTGGCTTCCGTCCTCTCCCAATCTTCGAAAGCTACGTGGAGATCTCAAAAAAGCGCGAAGGGCGCGAGTACCCACGTGTGACTCTCCATTCGCTTAAACTGATAGCCCGCCTATGACAGCCCATATGTCAAACTTTCTGTTTATTTTAAGAACCGCGATTTACGGGTTTCCATCTTCTTACTGATTATTTCTTTCGATCTTGCAGTGAAAAATCATGTATCCTTATGACATAGTATTTGATGGAAGTCACCGGTGTTTCAAAAATCTTCCTGCCACTAATGTATTAGACACCTTTACGTGAGTATTTCGAACGTTATCAAATTCAGGTTGTCTTCTTAGTTCTCTCTAGCCGGTATAAACAACTATTTTGCAGTACAGAGCAATAGTGCAGTTAGACTTGTCGTGTCTTTGCAATAAACATCCTTCATCTACATCATCTTTACGCTCCACATCCTTTGCTTCCACGATCGACCCACATAGCGCACATTCTCGATCTCTAATGTTCGTAAATATGCGCTTGCGATCTTGTGATTACACAATGTCATGCTCAGTAGAACTCTCTTTTTGATGAAAATACTGCCAAAAAGCTGCAAATTCAATGGGATTCCGGACTCCTTCGAGATTCCGGTCTCGGAGCTTTGCTGAAGAATTTGGACGAAAAATCGGGGCATTGTGAAACTAAAATTGAACTGCAGCAAACTGCTGTAGTCGGTTGGTCTGGTCATTTTGTTGCTTCACGTTGTAGCGTCCTTTTGTAGTACTTCGCCTGTATGCTGGTTGATAAACGCTGCAGCATTCATCTTTTTAGGTCAGAAACGCTGTCAGATGTGGCTATTTATAATTTCATATTGAAATTCTATTTTCAAATCACTGCGCGTAATAAAATTTCCTGATATTTTTTAAAGAAACCGTCTTCTATTTCATTGGCACAATCCTTTCGTGAATCATTCTTTCTTCGCTTGAACAAGTGTCCTTCAATACTTCAATTCTCTATGTTTATTATTTGTTTATTTGTCGAACCTTTTTTTTTCTTTGTTTATTCTTGCACCATCTAATAAACCTTCTGAAAACAGAAAGAATCTATGAAAAGAGATAGCTGAAAGGATATGAACTAATTAAGAAAAAAAGTTGCACAAATGAACGAAATGACTGCCACAGTCCTGTTCCGTAGTTCAAATTTCTCTCGTTTCCGGTTTCTGAAAAAGAACATCCCTAGGTACAATTCCCTTTACTGCTGTAACTGCCGGTTACCTTATTTGTTAATAGCATTTAGAGGATAGATGGTAATATTACAAAGGTCTATGCCTAAGCAATTAAAACGGAAGATTTCAGCTCGCAGTCCTTCGTATTGCCTCAAGAAAATTTGCGCTTGCTCGACAGTATGTGTTGACTATTGCTGTAATGTATGAGATCGGCCGACGGGTTGTGCTTGGTGCACAACGAATAATTTGAAAAGTTCAAATACTTTATGGTTGTTAGCAAACTTCCAATGGCGTGCTAGTGCAAATATCAATTGTCATCCCATGACACCATCAGTTAAATCATAATTGACAGTTGATCATTTCAGGTGTGGTGTACTGCAGGTGGGAGATCGAGTGTTGACAATAAATGACTGGTACACGGCGAATGGTACTATTGAAGAGGCGAATCGTCTCATGCGACACTCGTCTAGTCCTCTCACACTCACCGTCGAATTCGACGTCATTGGTAATTGTTGTGCATTAGAGTGTTTGCTCACGCCTAATAGGCTTATCATCGTAAAACGGAACTTTATCTTATTAATAAGAAAGAATTTGATAGGAAAGGTGGTGTACTATGTGGCAAGCAATCACACATCAGAATGCTTGTACGCTTATGAAACTCTAGTCAGGTGAAATGCTTTTCATAAATGCCTCACCACTTTCCTATCGCATCCTCCTCCCGAAAGTTTTTGTACTTTACAAAGTGACATTTTGGTGGGGAGAATTGTTTACAGACGGGGGTAAATTGAATTTCAATAGAATATATGCATTTGGTTCGCAACCAAATATATGCATTTGGTTTTTATTTTTCTACAATTTTTCTGCCTAACAAAAGTTGCTGCTGTCTTCCTGTTCCATTGTGCAATGACGCATTTAAATAGATAAATTGGCCGGTACTAGGGCAAGGGAGGAGGAAAAGGCGGTCTTCTAATGAGCTTCTCGTGTTTCAAAATTTCAACAGTTTAAAACCGTAAGTTTTTTCTACTCTCCATCCGAAATACTAATGTACATCAGAACCACTCCGTTCTTTGCCTCCATAATGGTCGTTGCGCAAAATCGAGAACTACTACAGCTGTCGCTGCGAGTGTAGTTTGAAACAGTTTTGTGTGAAAATATTCACTTCTTTAAATAAACATGTGAAGCGCGAAATATGTTAATTGATGGTGGATACATCCAGTTGTCTGAGGTGCTCGAGTTGCCTCAAGGAAATCAAGGAAAACAAAATTGAGTTTGTAGCACGCGACCCTTCATCGCTTCAAACAAGGTGCCTTTTTCTGCATCCTTCATGAAGGAAGCAATTATTGACTTTCGAATTTTTTTGCTTCAATACTTGAGGTAAAAAAAATCGAATTTTCGGCACGTAGAATATCATCTCTATTTTACATTTCTTTACCTGGTTACATTAACAACAGTCTATGAAGAATACTACCAAATTTTCAGGAACTGCGTCGAATCTTTAAGAAATCGAGTTTTGAATATCATGTATTGTTTCATTTCAGAACATATTTTTATTTGTCATTGAAAATACTTTTAGAATCGCTTCTTCCACCAAATGGAATTCTCAACGTTAAGTTAGCAAAGCGCGGCAACAATCTGGGAATTATTGCAAGAGGTGAAACAGACGGAAGAAAAGGAGAGCCTGTTATAATATCTGATATTCGAACTGGCAGTGTCGCACAACGGTTCGTTGTTTTTTTCCTTCTTCAGTTCCTTTCAAATGCCCCACCGTTTCAAATTTACTTGAAGATTGTGGTTGGTGGAGTTGCAACTTTGGGCCTAGTTGATGAATTTTTGTTTTCCATCGAGAATAAGTTTTATTGAAGTTGAAATCTCAGGTGGTGCGACAGATTCGTTATAGCGACTTCGTCTCTGTGCGCATATATGTGAGTGCGCGTGTGTCCATGCATGCCTTCCTGGTAGCCTCAACTCGAGAACTATTCAAGCTGGTGTTAATAAATGTGGCAGGTGTTATTTAGACCGCAGGATCTCTATCAGTTCACCAATCACTTTCTGAAATTACCAACAAAAATGTGCAGTGTCATGATTTCATGTGTTAGTCGACTAGATTTATCCCACAAGCCTACAAAAGGTTATTTTTTATGGCCCCACTGGTATGAAAGAAAAACGTAATTGATATGAAATTCATCCAAAATTTTTTAGCACTTTTAAGTGTGTCAATTGTGAAATGAATAGTCTAGGCAATCATCATATATCGTGCGTCGTACCAGTATTGAATTCTCCCACTCTGAATGAGGTTGATGGTGAGCTTAAAATACCGAATAGACGAGTAGGCGAGTAAACGCGCAAATACAAATGCGCAGATTCCATCTCGCCAACTTTTGCAAAACAAGCTTCATAACCGCATAAAAAGGAATCTTTCGTGGAGAAAATTTGTGCGAGCGATCGTGATGGTTTAAATAGGGTGGTGTTATTCTGCATATGCCCATTTCTATTGATAACTTGTGAAACTGGTTGATCCAGTGAGCTGTATATGAAAAGCGCTTATTGTGCTAGCTGCTTTGACGCAATCCATCTTCTTTTTTTTTTCATTAATGAATGCACAAATAATACTTCTTGCTTTATTGTTGCAATTCTGCTTATTTTTCTACATCATACCAAACTTTTCTATATCCCTCAGCCTTCATTTGAGGTTAAGGGCGAGTGACGTTTCTGCTAATCGCGAAATCCCACATAAACTCATGGCGTCGTTAACTTTTTTGAATCTACCGTTTATGAGAATTCACAATCCAGGGAACTGGCTGGCATAAATAACCTGAAGCTGCCGTTTGTTCCTTTCTATAGCTGATTAACTTTTTATGATTTGAGCAACTGCTATTGCCCAAGAATCTATATACTCGTTTGTGACTATCACACAGTGTACTTTTATGGCTCTAATTTATTGATACTGCTTGATTGGTTAGATGGATCGATCTACTGATTTGCGCGTAAACATTTTTTAGAAATCTGCTCACACTAGTGTATGAAATTATCATCGCCTTTCCTTTAACAAATACTCCACAGTTTTCCACTCAGTGAATTTATGAGGGCTCCAAACGTTGAGACGGCACCATATTACTGGAAACTCGTTTTAAATGATATAACGCCAATAAATATATTGATCTATGGTTTCAGCTTCTGAATATTTGCCATTAGGCAATCACACTGTTAGCAATTTACAGATGTGGTTCGATCCATGTCGGTGATCGTATACTGGCTATAGATAATATCCCGTTGGATTCGTGTACGGTGGAGGAAGCTATGCGTCTATTGCAACGATCGGGTGATGTTGTCAAACTGCGCATACGAAAAGCGGCTGCCTCACCGGTAGTAATTTTGTCGATTATGTTGCTTCATTGTCGCTAGGTGTACACTTTGTGTGTACGTGTGTTATATGACCGCATGTTATATAAGCGTATGTTATATGAGCATAAACGATGGAAGTTGATCGATTATTGCTTGTAGAGGCACGGGTCGCATTAATTGCATGATTTCTCCGGGTGTTCGCAGAATCCTCTCGTGATGAGGTGGGGAGGGGGGACGGCACATTTATGTCACGCGATGTTCAGGTGTTTAGGTGCAAAACTCTCAATCAAAGTGCTTGAGACTTTTAGTGCAAATTTTGCATTTTAGGGGGTTCATGTATTGGACAACGAAAAATACGGAAATGGAAGCTAACGTCGATATTTTTTGCACCAAAAAATTAGTAATAGCTGATACGAATACGAACCTAATGGCTTTCCAACAACTAAGTTTTTGTAATAGTTTCGATTGTGATGGAATCTTCTTCAGCCGATGATGAAACTTGGTCACAATTAATTTTGCTGCTTGAATTCGTAGAGAATGAATCCTATATTTAAAATCTGTACAAGACGAAGGCTTGCTTAGCCAGCTCCCGTTCTATGTAGTCTCATCAGCTACTGAAATGAAATCTCGCGCTAACTCGAACAGAATTTGCGTACTGCCAGTATTTGCATAGATGAAAATAGCAGTATTCTGCATTTTTGCGTTGAGTAACCATGGCATTGCGAAGACGTAATGAGCAGTGAAGAATTTGTTCAATTCACAGATAGTTTGTAACTCGCTGAAAGTTTTATTAACGACCGGCCAAAAAACGCACGTTTGCAACGATTTCTGGCAGGTAATGAAGGAAATGTTATGTCGACATTTTTACACATGCCACTTTCATGGCTGTGCAGTATCGGTTATGTCAATGTGTATCACTGTAGTATCCGTAGCGCTGAACAATCCTGTAAAAATTAAGCTGTTTTTTAAAACTAATTTGCTTGAAATAGGAGGAATCGGATTGTTCGCACACAGTGGTCTACTCGATCGAGTTAAATCGAAAAGGTCGACCGATGGGCATTACGATTGCATCACGCGGAGAGCGAGGTGATCCGGTTATTATATCACAGCTTGCGCCACGTGGCCTCGCTGAAAGGTTGCTTCAAATCTCATCATCTGCCTTCATATCAATATTATTTTTTGTTTTGTTTTTTGATGGAGATTACTGTTACTGGTTCAACCTCACACTTTTCTTTTCTTCTTGCCTAAGTGAAACTTCATTTCGCGCAGTAGGAACTGGAGAATACCGTTCAAGTGATCTTTTTCGGTAGCAAGGTTCATAAGAAGAAGAGTCCAAATTCTTCATTTTAGAAACATCAATCACCAGAAGAAATTCCAAATGAATACGATTCTATGAGTGGAAAGTAAAGAGCTGGACATATTCTGAATTATGGCCATAGAAGTAGTGAACAATAAATTAATATCAAACATTGTTTAGTTTTTCCCTCGTAAACTTCATCTTGATGTTTCCGTTTTTCTTTTTCATGTATGATTATTCCTATCTAGGACCGGTGCACTACGAGTTGGTGATCGTATATTGGCTATAAACGGTGAGTCAATCGAGGGGAAGAAGGTATCGGATGCTATGCACCTCTTACAACAAAGCGACGACCTCGTCACCATAAAAATATCCCGATATGTCGATCAATCAACGTTTCCTTATTCGGGTGGAGGTGAGTTAATGAGAACATTTCCACTGAGAGGTTTCTATTTGTAAAATGACTTCTGTTGGGGATTACATGAAAAATCCGAAAAATCCTGAAGTTTGGCTCCCAAGGAGGACATGGCCAGATAAAGTAAAATCCCTTCTCCTCCGGCTTCGATCGGTGATAGAAGTTTCATCGATTTATATGAAAATATGTTGTTCCATGTGGTTGCTACTTTTCCACTTTTTATAGAGCAAAAAGTTTTACATAAACAACATTTTAGATTTTCCAGTGTATGTTCCTTTAGTTTCTTGGAATAAATTTCTATAGGTTCCTGTACTGAAAGTTGTTTTGGTGAGCAAGAGAGAATGCATGCGGTTGCGATGATGTGATTCACATGTTTTTAATTTCAGCTTCTTGCATTATCGCTACCTGCTGCCGATTTCCAATTGGTAGCAGAAGGCAGGCAACAAAAAGAACGGCTTTTCCAGATCTTGTAGAGAATAGAAAATCGTTTTTCAGTTATTTGTTGAAATGTGATTTTTCTTCGTAACGTTTTGTGTCTCCTATCTCGCCTGGAACGCGTAGCTCCTTAGTAGAGTCTCCAGCTTTCGGCTAGAACGTTTGACTCTCCACCTGAACCAATTGCTCCTATTAGAACCTATGTCTGTGAAGTGAGTGTCAAAAGTGATTCTATAGTTACGTCCACCGCTGTCTGACCTCATGAGGAAGCTAATAAAATTTGCGTGCCCGTAATGCTTTCCTATTCTGATTTGCGAATTTGTCATGTGGAGGAACACTGTGAGTGGAAATAGTTGCCGGCGACATGTCACTTGAAATGATTTATGCATTTTCGGTTCAGAGCAGGTTGAAATTGATGAACTGACAATGAGTGAAATAATTATTGAATTTTTCCTTTGAAGTTCTTTTTTTTTTCTTAAATTCGGTAGTTTGGAATAGGTGTCTGTTTTTATCTGTTCTCGTTGGTGAATCTGAAATGAAGTACGATTCAGATATTTGCAACGATTGAAATACGGGAAGTAAATGAAAACACATTTCTCTTGCAGCCTTTTGCCCATCGAGTAGTGCGATCAGTGCACAACGATATCGGGTCCCTCATGCTACCATTGCGTGTGGCGATTCATTCAGTGAAGCGTCTGAGAAAATGGGGTTCGTCTTTGCGTCGTTTCATACCACCGTAAACATTAACTCATTTAGTTGGAGGGAAGTTCATGTAGCTGGCTAGTACGCTAGGATCTTTTGCTAGTTGGAGGAGCAGGTAAGAGATGCCTGATAAAAGAGTTCGTATGGATTCGACGTGCGTGCGCGGAAAAAACAGATTGGAAAAATGCGACAGCAGCGCAGATTTCCCATGCTAATACCTGAATCCCTATTTAGTGTTAAGTTTGTGAATTCAGTTGACCATAGCTGCAACGACTGCGTCCGAAACTATAGTAGGTGGATTGTGCTTGCAAGTGTGCTAGCTTCTTGTTTTCTTCCTTTCATGTTTTGCCCGCTGAATTTGATTATCGGATAAATGCAGAAAGGTGTATTTTTATAGTAATCATAAATATTGGCAAAGAACATGGCCAACTCTGGTACTTACGTGGCAAATTCTCAAATTCTAAGTATTATCGCGTTCTCTTCTGGCCATCAAGGAAAATCCTTCACTTGATTGCACGTTTTGCTGTATTCACTACTGTACATTCTGACGCATTTCTTGCATACTGGACAGTGGGCCATTTCTTTTGGCTGGGTGAGTGGGGGGATGGGACAGGGGAAGGGTGGTAGAATGGTAGACCTAGAGATCAAAGAACACTCATTTTTATGTGTTCACTAGCTCAATCGGTAGTCATTTTGAATTTTAGCCAAAATATCGCTACTTACTGCTGCTACATACCATTAAAAATCAAAGTAGGTGGGACGGTGGGATTCCTGAAATCGACTTTGTTTCCGATTTTGTTAAAGATAATATCGAATGAAAGATTTCGGCGAGCTGCATGCAACGATATCGGATGGAAATTGTTTCGCATAGCCTTGAATCGTATGACATTTTCTGCAGCATTCAACGCTACATAACTTTTTTTTTGCGGTTGAAGCAAGTCATTAGCAATTCAAATGACTGTAATTACCTTGTCAAGCTTCTTCGCTTGATATGCTGATGTTTGAAGTCGAACGCAAATGCAGTTTCTCAAAATTCGATACTGTCAATTTTCTTACCGAAACGTTATATGCTTGAATCCTAGCCCAAATGACAGCGATTAACAAATGCGTAATAAAGTAATTCCAAACTGTTGCCCACCTTCCCCTTCCCGCTTTGTTTTTCTCGTGACCACATTGTCTCTTCCATAAGGAAGAAACTCCTTTTGATGGAACAAAATGTTGTCTTGAAGTGTTTTGAAGTCATTTATGGCACTCGTTGAACAAGCAACAAGGCATCTGCTCAAGTGAAAAAATTGTAAGCGTCCTTTACTTTGTTGAAATGCAGTGTGCGCACAAGATGCGATAAATAAGAAAAAAATTGTGAGTTTGATGGGAATGATAATGAAGAATGAGCGCGAACGAAGTCTTCGCTATTGCAGGGGTTAATATTTCAGAAAAGCTTCTTTTCAAGATGCTGCCTGAGTGATTTATGATGGCAGTGATGCCGCATCATTGCCCTGTTACATTATCGATGTTCATTACGCTTTCTCTGATGCTAGCCTAAGGAGAATTGCTGAACTTCATCTCAGTAATAAATCATGTTTTATTTACCTCTGAAAAGGACGTTTACTGAAACAATTAGCAGACAAAGAACCGAACTTGGTATATGACTAAATGCTTTATCGAATGCCTTGATGCATATCAAGAAAGGATTTAGCACCTTATTGTGTATGTACAAGATGATTTTGCCACACCGCTGGGTGCTACTATTTGGTCATTTCTTATGAGTATTTCGGCATACTGAATGGTACGAATTTGCAGAACACCCATCCAGAGTATCGACAGTGCTGTGGAAAGCCTGGAAGAGTCACCCATAGGCCAGCAGAAAGGTACACATCTCAGCACTCAACGCTTTAGTGGAGAGGACCGTGGCTCAACCGTTCAATATCAATGTGGTAAGTGCTCGCACTGTTTTATAAAATTCATTGTAAAACGACTAACCATCGTGTGCTTTTCTAGCTTTAGGGAGCTTTGAAATGCTCAATTAGTGTCTTTGTTGGTTGCTGCAGAGGGATCTGAAATAAGAAATAAGAGTTTAGCGCAGTGGGAATATAGTTACTGCCTAATAAAAGACCTCATTTGTTCAGCTGTATTTGTAACGAACCCCTTTCTAAATCTCCATTAAGGATGCATTACTCTTACCGACGCTAGACCTTTTTTGAAACGTTTCATTTTAGAGTCAGTGTGAGCAATTTTCTATCTTGGCGATACATCTGGTTTAATTAGCAAAACGTTTCACGTCCCATTCTCATCCTAAGTGTTGAGTCTCTGCTGCTGTTGAATAGGCTTGAACTTAGTTGTCGTAACACTGTTAATAACAGTTAAAGGATAAACCGTTCGCCCTTCTTCGATCCATAAGGGTTTTTGTGCGTGCGGATGTTTGGGAGAGCGGGCGACTGGGGCGAAAGTTTTTCTTCGGATCAGCATAAACTTTCTGATCGCTGGAACCAGCGTGATATATAACTGATTTTCAAGAGAGAGTTAGAATTATCCCACTGAATGTAAAGCGTCGAAAGAATACAGAAAACAGAACCACGTTCACCTCTGCTGCGCACAGATATGCTTATTGATGATTGTTCAGCTTCCGAAGAGCGTAATGATTGGCGCAGTTCTCGAGATTCTGCAAACAATAATACCGGAGTGCACCTGCGCAACACACTTTCGATCACAGCTCAACAACATTCAAGCGCCTCATCGGCTGCTTGTGCACCCGGTTAGCCAACTCATCGCTTTGATTTCCTAAAGGTTGAATACTGTCCCTTTCTGGGATCCATTGAAAGCTTTTTTTAGTGGAGTTATTTTTATTTTTTTTTTTCAAGGTAACTGTTCTTTTGTTGCTTTCCTCGTTACTCAAATATGATTCACCGAAATTCTTTTTCCTGACATCTTTGGCAAATGAAATCATTACCATGTGTTGTGTATGCACTTATTGAAAGCAGAACCTCAGATTGATTCTTATTTATTATTGAATAGGTGATCAAGGTGGATGGGACAGTGGGCTGAGTTCAACGACTGATAACGGCGCAGTTGAATGTTGTGCTTGTCAGAAGGCGTCGACGAGTGGTACCAATGATTGGTCTGTTTTACTGCTTTTCTTGTTTCGTCCTCTTTTTTATGTTATTTTTATTTTCTCCTTCCTATCTTCCATGTTTTTTTTGTGTTTTCCGCTTCGAAATTTCATCTTCTTGTTTCTGATCCGAAATTATGTCTTTTTATGTGTTTCATTAAATCAAAATTCCATACGAAAGAAGGATGTTCTCTCTTCGGAAGCATCTTCTTGAATATTATCCACGGGCGTTGGAGATGACATTTGGAAAGCTAACGATGAAGGTGTTCAAAATATTTTGTTGTCGTTAGCGCTATGCACACTTTGAAAACTGTCAATGTTGTTTCGCATTTCGCAATAATCAGCGTTGCATCTGTGCTTGTGATAACCTCTCTTGTGTCTTAGACACTTACACTGCTGATGTGACTATAAATTCTCCCACTCTTTTCACTTCGTCCGTCCTCTAAAAACCACTGTTATGGGAAGTTTATTGGGCTTCCATTTAGGGTGAAGATCCTGGAAGCGCTGGAGACAGTTGGCGAGGCGGAAATGCTGAAGAAGTTGGAAGATAGTATAATGGGTGGCACGGTACCACCATGCAGTCACATGCGTCCTCCTATTCCTGGAAGGTTTGTTTTCAATTTTCACACATTTTCGCAAATTTGTGTTTGCAAAACACGTTATGAGGATGCCGCGTCTGTGCCTGCCTAGTAATCCTGACTCTGCTAACACAGTAAAAATAATACTACGAAACTTGGTTGGTGTTATGTCCGGCAGTCTGACATCCTTTACTAGCTTATATGTTGATCGAGCAGTTTCGAAAATTGTTTCACTTATTTATAAACCCTCAAATGTGCATAGTGTGATTGCACCTTTAGAAATTGTTGAATCACTTAAAATATAAATTTATTATTACGGTTTAATTATTTTTGGCAATTTATTGAACCGATTGCTCTTATGAGCGGTGTTAAAGAAAACAAGTCATACCACCTCCTTTGGCACCTCTGGCATGACTTTTGAATCGTAAAAGTGTATTTCTATTTTAAATAAACTTTTGTGTGCTAGTTGTATGGCGTTATGCGAATTCGGTTCACTCAGTCGCGAACACTTCATCTGCTGTTTTATCTCGTCGGAGTGTATATGTTGATGCGGTTATTTGAGGATAGGACTGTATATGATTGATGTTTCTATCATCGGAGAAACTGCAAATAACTGAGTCGGTGTGTATAGTTGATTCACTTTGTTCATTCTTATTGCTTAAATGTTTCAGTCAACAAACTGCATCAAGCCTAATCCCGTCATCCGGAGGCCTCCTTTCTCCATCGGCATCTGTGCTTGGTCGCCAACTACCACAATCGTTTACACCGTCGAATACAAATACCATACTGAAGCATCCACCACTTTCGACGTCATCGGCAATCTCTCAAATGCCGCGGCCTCTTGCTCTCAGTTCGTGTGTTTTATTCTGTATACTGTGTATCACTTCAGTCATTCTTCATGTACATGATTTTTATAGTTATTACGGTTGAGAACTGAAAGGCGAACAAAGCCATAAAACCGTGAATCTTTGGAAGTCTATGGTTAAGAAAGAAAAATAATGTCCCGTAGTCATGGTAAAAAAAACTTCCCAAATGTGATCATAGCATCCTTGAGAAGTGCTATCTGTTTCTTAGGAAGATTTAGGAATATCTTGGGGAAGATTTGGGAATGCATTTTGTGAGAGTCTTGTTGACTGTGCTACTTACAAACTACTTGAGATAAACATATAATTGAATGACGTGGCGAATGTTTTTTCGACGTTGCCATCGCACATGGTGCTTTAGCAGTGAAACTTACATCATTTCATCAGTCATTACACAAGGCAATATTCACAAAAAAGCCCACATGAAAGACTCACCCCATTAAATTTCAATTTCCGCTTGATTCGAATCCGTTGGGTTGTTACGTTTTCCTCGTTTTCTTTTCATTCCGGACAGCGTCTAACAGGGCATATTTTTAGTTGCTTCGGATCGAGTTGAGTCGTTAAGTGTGCACTCGGGGGACTCATTCTCAGGAATACTCTCTTATGAAATCCCTCCATGCATGCCACCACCGAAACCACCACGCTATGACCAACCTGATCAAATACGTATACCTACTCTGCTGAACCAACTTTCTGGCGTTGACACTGGTACACCGTATGCAGCTTCTCCTACGTCGTCTCACAGAAGTGTGTTAAGTCGGGTACGTTACATTTTTAGAGTCTCTTTGTTATCTTGAGTATTCCTATGCCTCACTCATGGTATGGGGCACTAAATTATAAAACTTGCAGGTGATGTTCTTCAGTTTGCTCCTAATAATATTCATCGCTTAAAATACAGCTATTAGCTGGGCATGAATTTTATTATATAGAAATGTATGGCCACTTCTATCCCACTCTTTTCAGCACTCATTTCAAAGTGGGCCAACAGTCGTTGGGAAAAAATAAAGGCATATTTGTATATTTCAGCGCAAACCATATCTAACGAACCCACGTTTATATCGAAAAATGAAAAAAGTGAGGTTTTTGCACCTCTGCTCAAAAATGCAAATCGCTTCCATCTTTCCTCTGATGAAAAAATTTTTTTTACTGTCGCACCAGATTTTGTAACATGAAGAGTCATCGAAGTAATAGTGAATTCACTGAAGTAACCAAGATGGTGGCATTTGAAGCAAATGAATATGAACTATTCAGCTGCTTCAGCTGAGGTCAAGCAGAGTTTTTTTTTTTTTTTTTTTGAAAGGAATGAAACTGGCCGAAATTCTCAGAAAGAAGTTGTAGCAGAAATTCGTCGAAGTTTTAGGCCTAAATATCAGTGAAAAGAGTTGAGGATCCTAGTGCAGGCTAGCCGAAGTGAATCACCTTTTTAAGGGCACTGTAAGTGAAACGTTCCAAAATGCTCTTCATAAAATAAAGTGAGCCGACAACTTCTATGGCATTATGTTCGGCTTTTAAGATGCAAACACTAAACAAATTTGCTAGCTTAAAACGAGCGAAATTGGCTGGAATTATTCAGGCCATTGCCAACAAAGCGGGTCGGAATTTTTTATAGCAACCAGAATCAGGCGTAAATTGTGAAAATTCGAAAGAGAACTTAACCAATAAAACTTTTGAGCCAAATGCGTATGTCAATTAGAACTTCGCCTCACATGATGCAAGGGAGAGAATCCGTTAGTGAGAGCGAACTATTCGAGACCCTTTCGAAGTATGGCGACAATGGTGGATGCCGTCCAGAAGTTTTATGCACAGCCACCTATAGCCACTTTACTTCGCTAGACCGCGAGCAAAATCACCTCTACGTTTTCTTGGTGAGAGTAGGGGGCATTGTGCCTATCCTTCACGTTTTTGTCTATCAGGGCACCAATTTCTTTGTGAAAGATGACGTGCAAAACAAGGCGCAAATTTTATTGAATGTTACTGATGTAGTTCAAAAATTTTCGCTGTTAAATTTTTTAAAGGGATATTGTGCGTTTCTTCCGCATTTCTAGAACTCAGTTTGCAAAGTGGAGAAGAAACCGGGCCGAGAGTTTTTTGAATTTGTATCGGCGGTTTTCGTAAATATCAATTACTTAGATCGTCAGATCTACATTCTGAAAGTGGATGGGGGAAGTAGGCTACATATTTTCTGAGACATTCAACTAAATCATGTTAGATAATCAGTGTATCTCAAAATAATCGGTTTTACTGCTTAAGCACGCACCCTAGCAGCTTCTGTTGGACGATAAGTGCTTACTGTGGTTTGTTTGGAGGTTATTATCGCGGCCGTCTTCAATAGTCTTGAGGTTCCTGAAGGCTGTCAGTTGAGCGTTCGCAGTCGACAGTCACTAATATAATGCTTGTGGTCGCTATTACAGCTAAAGGCCACCATCGGAAAGCTGCTTTTCTGGGCTATTGTTGGGCCCTCGAAAAGTGTTTCAATCTTTTTCCAACGATTGACTCCGGGTGTCCGCAGGAAATTCGTTTGCCCTCCCCCCTCTCCTTCACTAACTAGTAGTAAAGCAGTACCAATTTGTGTCATGGTCAAAAAAAGATCTTTGGATTTCGACAGAGTTTCGTCGGTAATCTCTTGTGTTCTTTTATATAGCATTCAGCTGTAGTATACTCAGAATCGATTTGCTGCCAGTAAGCTCATCTATTCGTTTACCTAAGAGTACGTTTCATCTCATCGTTCAGTGAGATTATTTGCCTTTTTCTTAATCTCTCTTCTTTATTTGTCTAGCTTCCTTTTCGTCTTCACTCACTCCTAATGTTTTATATGAGGGGGTGTAGAAAACTTGCTTACAAATAATTTTTGCAGGTCATTGCTCATTCTGATCTTAATAACAGAGCAAGAAGTTGTTTAAGTTTTCAATTTTCACATTCTGCAATTTCTTTTTCACCGCTCACGAAAGGGATGTTTACGCTGATGGTTTAGACAGCAAAAGCAATGACTCCATCAACGTCGGGGCTGATGCTCCACGAACTGAGTTCTAAGACAGCGACGCCAACAAACGAGAAACCGAAGGGCACAACGCATAAAGTTGTCTTACAAAAGGTTTGCTTCCTTTTCAATTCTATGGTCCTAATCTAAAATATAGTGTTTCTTAGAGCCGTATCGCCAAATGGAAATCAGCGCATTTCGAAAGCATCTCAGCAGAGAATATCCTGCTCAGGTAGCACTCATGAATAAGTTATTCGGCGTGAAGGTAGCAGTACGCAACGATCTGTTTTTGCCTGTAGAGCTTGCTAAGATCTGTCTTTTCTGGCATTTATTCGTGATGGTTTCTTTTTTGCATAACAGTTGTCTCTATTCACCATGTTTTATTGATGGTTGATAATTGCCTTAACCGAAATTTGGCACATACATCACTGAAGGACATCATTTCATTCCACTAAGTGCCGCTGTTCTTGAACAGCCGAAAAAATGGGCGACCTCATGAAGTCTCATTCATAATTAGGGTACTAGATGACGCAACCATTCCAGCTACGCTCGCTTTGCTCATTGAGTTGTAAGTGTAAACTGATTTGCATCAGCGAAAAGTATAAGTGTTTTATCGAATAGCGTAAGTTTCTATAAGCAGATATCTGATGCCGTAAACTTTCTTGACCACTCTGTGGCCTTGAAAAGCATTTCTTCCATACATGCCTCACTAAATTCTTCAAGGCTTAAAACTTCTGTTGCGACCACGGATGACCAACGCAAAGGATTCCAGAGATAAAAAGAGAGATTTAGTGAAATCTGCATGGAAATTGCAAAGTGACTAGCGAATTGGAGCTGATTCCTTCTTCGTATTAAATTTGATACCATTGTAATTTTTGCTCTCATATACAGTATTTCTCCTTCAACTTTAAACTTCTTCAGCAATTGGAATTAATAATTGTTATGCTATGTGGAAAGGTTCAATTTAGTTTAAACTCACTAACAAATGTTCATGCGTAAATCATGTCATTAGCGTGTGCTTCTTGATGCGCTTTCTGCTCACGTTCCTTTCTCTTTGATAAGGTGTCTGTTAGAGTGATCAATAAATTGAAAAATTATCCTGTCCACTTTTCGCCTTTCACGTCTAGTCTCATTTAAAGTGTAAGCTTGATTCACTTGTTGTAAGAAAATTTTGTTCGAAAGAAATACGTTTTAATTGTAGCTTGAAGAGTTTCGCCTGTCTTTTTATTGTATTCGCCATAGAGGTAACCAGAACGAAAATGATGAAAACCGATGAAAATCTCGCTTGCGAGGGCTTGGGAGGAGATATATTTCAGTATTTAGATAATCGTTACTCCAAAGTTGAAGCTTCAAAAGGTTAGCGGTGAGTTTGCTACGATGGTTTTGTCAGACAGGCGCGAAATAGTATGAAAAAAAATGAAAAGATCAATGCGATACAATCAGACTGTTTGTGGTTGTCGTTTTTTATAACTAAACTTCAGGATCCGACAACAGGAAACTTTGGCTTTAGCGTTTCGGACGGTACGGGTGATAATCCGGGTGTATTCATTAACGCAATCTTACCTGGTGGGCCCGCTGATTTGTCTGGACAAATTCAGCCTCTCGACAGGATATTACAGGTGTGTGCTCTTTCCATTTGCTTAGCTTTCCGACGCGAAGTACAGTAGTTTTTGCTAGAGAGTGTGTACCGAAAACCTCTTCAAGGTTGCTCATTTGTTCGTTGCCTAGCACTGAGCGCTTAGAACGTTTCTGCGCATGTGTCCTTCTCTAACCTTCGGCGATGCATTCGTTTCAACGTATTTTTTCAAAGAATGCCCTGAAGATTACTTATCCCTTGTTTTTTTAAAATAATATTTTAGATCTCTAGAAGAAAGGCATTTGGTTTTGAATCTTCAAGAGTACATTCAATTCCTTACTTTGCGCATTAATGCGATTTGCTTAGGGTTTTTTTTTTTTGTTTGTTTCTCACATATTCGACGTGCGATCGAGTTTCCATTTTCAGGTGAACGACACTTCGCTTCAGTACCTGGATTGTGATTTGGCGGTGCCATTGTTAACCGCTGATCGCATAGAGTTGATTCTCTATCGCGATCCGGCTCTGAAATCGATTCAAGAAGAGGATGAAGCATTCAGTTGTATTAGTAGTGTTAATCTCAGTTTACGCGATTCAGCTGTTTAAAAAACATATATGAGTATTGCACACTTGCATGAGGTACTCAAACAAGGGAATTAGAGGTTTTCGGTTTCGTTAGAATGGTGAGCAGATTTGGGCGGTTGCTATTCTGGGCAAAAAGAACTATGGAAAAACCACAAACTCTTAGGTCACTTCTCATTGGCATACATCGGCCACATAACATGGATTTCCAGAATTTTCGAACATCTTCACTTTTATTTGTTGAGCGCATTTTTTTCATGGACAACACGAATTCTATTCGCGGTTTTTACTTTGTTGAAACAGTATAGAAAACTTTCATCTCTTACCACATAGATGTATTCGCCGGAACGGACTCTTTAATTAGTGTATGGTTACTTGTAATTAACAGCAACCTTGTCGCATTTTATGGATTGTGAAGTGCTGATGCTGAAATGAGGCAATTTTAGGATCATTAAATATGTTCAAAAATGTTGTTATTAATGAGTGTCGTGGTTTGATTTATTAGGTGAAACGCACTCTTCCCGAAAGTAGACCAATAATGAATCGTCTGCATATGGGAATTTATAAACGTGTACCAAATCCCTTCTTCCCTCATCTTGTTTCTAATTTTAGAATAGCAACATTGCTATATTTTCGCAGGCTTTTTGCGGTTGTCACAGGTCAGCGCTTATAAGGTTGGATGGGCCATAAAATGAAGCCAACCGGTGACTTATGCGCTGAAAAGAATACCATTTCGTTGAGAAAGTCTAATTTACTTGTTGTCCGTCTAAGTTTTAAAATGCACTTGATGGAAATTGTAAACTTGAGCCTGCGCGGCTATCATTTATTTCCCTATGCAAAAGACAAGGTGCTGCTCGAGGTAAACATTCGGTTCGACGTTGTACGTTTTTCTAATATAGCTGCTATGCACATGTGAATATACCCATATTTAAATAAATATTTCATACGATTGTTCGTTCCACTTTCTGTGACATAATTTCTTAGCAACATTTGGAGCGGCTGATAACACCTTCCTCAGCAATAAATGTAAGCGGTGTTACGAATGAGGTGTAACGGGATACAGTGCACATACATACATACGTCTGTGGTTCAGTTAAGCGTTGCTTCCCATAAGGAACGTGTGTCTTTTTATGGTTTTCTTTGAGTTGCATTCTTTCGATAGGTTCCTCAAGTTTTGCTTCCCGGCTTCAAAAGTACTTCCCGGTCGCTTCTGTTTTGCCTTCTTTCGCTTTATGAATACGTATGAAGGACGATAACAGTCAGCTTGGCACATTCCAAATATAGGGAACGCATCATCGAAGGGCTGATTCGTTTTTGTTTTTTTCAACTCTAGCTTATCTTTTTATCAAAGCATTCATGTTGGATGTTATCATAGTGGAGAGGCTGAGATATCTCTTAGTGCAGGACTGACCGCAGCTGTTTGTTGTTGTTGCTGGTTTTTTGCTTCTTTTTTTTTATTTGAATCATTACAAGGAAGGTTGCATGAAACGCTTCGAGAAGGTCGCTTCGATAAGAAGATTGCATGAGATGCTTTCGAAGTACGTACAATGTGCAAGTGCTGATCTTGTAATGAAGCATCCTGTGCGGGTGAACACACTATTTATAGGACATTTCCTCTCGGAATGAAACAACAACATACACCTTGACAGCTCTTTGTAAAGCGGTGCAAAGCAACACCTAGTTTTGCACAACTTAATGTTCAACCGTACTCGGTTTCGCATCTGCTGCAGTCACATGGCGGCCAATTGTGCACAGAATCTGCCAGCTGCTCGTCCTCAGGCATGCGAGCCTCGTAGCTGATAATCAAAACGCTGTGACGTACCTTCGGAAAGAGTACGCTACTTATTTGATGTCGTGTGCGGCCGTTTTCAGCCTTCTATTTACATTCACTTTCTCCTAGTTTGAAGTAATTAGCACGTATCGTTTATGTTTGTTTGTTTGTTTGTTTGTTTTTTTAAATTCAGTGTGGCTCACTAAATTCGGCCAAATTGCTCGTAGTTCTATATATTTGGTTTTGGATGCTACAACTTTTGTTCTGTAAGTTTTACAAGGTGTTTTTACCCACGCGTTAAGTCTCATATAGGGAAATTGCTTTCGTCTCCTTTCAAATGTTTTAAAATAGAAAATTTGTTTTCATTTTTAGTAGATTAAAGAAAAAGAAGTCAAGAAAGAAATTGTAGCTGAGGATTCTAGGAGATCCATAACTGTTGCTCTAGGAAGTTTTTTTAGGAAAGAATTTCATTGATTTATGCAGTGCAATCAAATTATCTTTTTTAAGTTACGACTCGAAAATTGACGGAACTCTGCTAACCGAATTTGTTGCTTAGGAGCGATTATCTGATGAAATTAAATGATTTTTTATACATCGAATATCATATATTTCAAGGAGTATTTTATCTCAATTATTTTATCTCATTTCCATGAAATGAGATAAAATAATTGAGATAAAATAGTCATTTCAACAGTAAAGTGGAAGTGATTCAAAAATGACGTTATGTTTATAATTATATATGAATAAGAAGTCAGAGATGATGTGCATTAACAGAAATATGAAGATGTTGAAGCAAACGACTTCTTAGAGATTTTAGTGACGAAAGTGATTGCTCCTTATCAGTTGAAAGAAGGACCCAACTGGAAGATGAACATCAAAGCAATTAGTGAGATTTCTTTACCGGAATAAATCTACATGTGTAGCAATAATAGCATGCTAGGAGCACTGTGCTATTAATATTCCTTGTTATGAATTTTCGGAAGTGGAGTGAACGTTTAACTGAACGTTGAATACATGCTTGTTTACCAGCTGACAGAAGTCCATATGAGGGCTCCAAGCGCATAGCTCCGAACATACGTTATCGCATCAGTGAGTTTCAAAAGAGACTTCTCTTTAAAATGGCCTCAAAGCTTCTAGACTAGTCCTAGGGCCGAGTGGGCCTAGGTATCGCCTTTGAAGTGGGTGAGGTGATCGGCGGCAAGGTGCAATTCGCCGGGATCGACTACGGGATCGTGCCAACGATCGAAGTCATCCTTGTGATGCATTGTTCACCTTTATACCTGTGTCGTCTCGCAGCTTACTCGACCGCATCTTGAGAGAGGGCGCAGATCCTCTAGGAGATCTGGACTACTAGATGAGCCAAAGGAAGCTGACCCTTACACTATTGCTTGAGCTCATCATTGTGACCATGCACCATATTATTTTCATTCTTCTTTGTCAGAAGCCAGCGCATTAACCGCGAACGTTCAATGCGCATCATGTTAACTTATAGTGATTAGTCTTCAAGGAAAACGCCTTCAACCCAACTTTGCCGTGCTTATAGCCGAAGCTTCGTCTATCTGTCGTCCTTCCTCAGCAAGATTTGTCCTAATAACTTAATCCGCTCGTATATCGCTTTTTCGGACGCCTTTCTTAAGCAATGCTGCTCTCTAGCTGATTGCTAAACACAGCACTTGATTTATGTTGCAGTTTCGCTGTCTATATAATAGAGTTGATGCAAGAAAATTTCCCTCTTATTTGCCGAGTTTATTTGTTTCTCTTGCTTAAGAGTTGTTGTAGCATTTCCCGATTCCGTGAACAACATGTGCTCAATTTCCTATTGGCACTATTATTAATCCTTGTTGGATCAAAGGTCAGCATATTCAATTGCTTTGCGGGAAACTGGTTCTATTTCCTGGGAGATTTATTGCTTGCCAACCTTCCCCCACACCAATTTGGCAGCTTTAAAAGCTAGTTTGTTGCTCGAATTATAAGCTGAGACCCTTTAAAACATCAGAACCGAGCTCTTGAGCTTGTTTGCTTTAACGAGTGAATTCTTCCATGTACAAGATCGGAAGTCTATGAAGGAGTTAAACAACGTACGCAATGTTTCCCTTCTCTGAGACTGCAAACGGTTCATCTAACAAAAAACAACATTGCGCATCAAATTGGTAACGAGGAGCATTCTTAACGCGTAACGTTTATTGGCTATCTCATTGAGCGCAAGTAATCCACTTGAATGGTGCACATAAATAAAGCATGCGGCTCGTGGCCGGAAAACATTAACTTCCCGATGAAAAAATCCTACCACAGGCATTAGATTGATAGATACGACAATACATAGAATTTTTCCGTTTAAGCAACGTTGCCTGCCTGTTGCTTTCGCCATGAGCGTTGAAACCGCTTGCCATGCAGAGCAATCCTCTGCATTCTATGCAAAGTTGTTCGATTCATTATCGGTTTCTATGATACCGTGTTTGCAATAAATTTACTCTTCTGCGAATCCCATTCCTTTTGTTTGGCTATTAATTTTGCAAATCACTGATAGTATAAATGCTCCAGAAGTAAAAAATATTTTCATCATGCCTTGGAAAAATATGTTGCATTCGTTCCTGAAGATCAGCTGATGCTAGAGTGTATGCTTTTTTGATACGAACAGATGTGCAGCCGGAGAGATGATGATTTTTTAGACACATAGAGGGAGTCAAACTGATTTGTCCTCCGGAGGCCGAAGCACTAGCTGGAGTCCAAATCATTTTTTCTGTCCTACATGGTACACGAGCTGGAGGGAGAGAGATTTGAGATCTTAAGCTCGAAAGGCAGGCTAATTTTGGGTGCAGGGACTGAGATCGGAACCAATTTTCTATGAAAGCGAAGTCGAAATTTCCAGATTATCCAGAGCTTTGCACCACTGTTAAAGAGGATTAACCATGAACGAGCGCATGAGGTGTTCTGAAGGTGCATACTGAAATTGTTTTATTGAAAACTTTGATTATTTCCATTGACTGAGACTTACGAAAATCGCAATGATTTGCGAATCGAAAGGATGCCTTGATTATCATTGGAACTGAGCGGACCAAGAACATAAAATTCCTGGAAAATGATGGAAAATTCTGCATGGCGGGGTGTACTATGACTGTTACGTAAGTGAACCCCTCCTTGTTTATCTTTCAGAACCCATCAGGTTCTGTGATTTAAACCACCAGTTTTCTTTAGGCTATATATCAACGACTTCTTATTTATTTCTGCTGGAATTATTTTTGGCGACGCTTGTATAGGAAATACATAAAGCAGTCATTGCTAGGTGTTGTGAGAGTGCTCACAATGTTCAAGATTATCGATGAGCGAGGATCTGGGGTCTATTTTGTCCATGTTTCAAAACGCTCAATGAAAGCATTCATTGCGCACTTAAGGGAGAGCGAGCAAATGTTAGAACATCCCGGATGCAACCAGCCGCCAACACTCACCTCAAACAATGAACGATCTCGAACTGCTCTCGCAGCATCCTTCTAGCTGGCTGATGAACTTTTCGAATTTCGCCGCAATCAATCTTTTCGCTCGCTTTTTGACGCTTTTAGCCTCCTGTCTATCAACAGCGCTTATTTGATTGTTTGTTCAAGACTACCAACTCGTCGCCGTTTGCTTCCCAATTTATGTAGATTCTCTCGTGAGCTATCAGTGGCGATGTCTGAAAAACTTTAAACTCGTTTGCGCATTTCTTCCTTTTTTTAAAACCTTTGTTTTCCTTTTCGCATTCGTTGAAACTTTTGACCGCGAAATTGTTTCTTCATAATGCGTCATCACAAATTTAGGATTGCTATTTTGCTCGTATGTCTATGGAATTATTGAGCCAACGGTTTGCAATCAGCGATTTTTTTTACCGTTTCGTTTCTACTTGTGGACATTTTTTTTTTACTTTAGGGAATTTGAACATGGTGGAGGCTACGTCTTTTCATCCTCTCCGCATTTTCAACCGAAATTCCATTGCATTATTCGATGGAAATTTTCGGATTGTAGATGCAGAAGCCAGTTTTGCATCCAAATTTCAAAAAATGTGCTGAGCCCCTATGTCATCGTCTAACGATCTGCGTCAAAGTTTCGGCCTTTCTGGGACTCCTGAGCTCGAGACCTATCATAGAAGAAAGTTTCTTAGTAAAGAGCAGGTTAGAAATATACTGTAGCTTTCCTGTATTAGCTAATGCTTTTCCCGTGTTGACCAATGTCAAAGAGCAATATTTCATACGTTTTGATATGAGACATGTGTTATGATAAGAGTTGAAGGCAGCTTTCATGCAAATTTTGCTCATCATCTCATATATTCTTAATGTGTAAGAATAACTCTATCACAGATTTGATTTACTGCTTAAAGTTGAAGAACAAACTTCCAGACGTTGCATAAAATATTTTTTTGACTATAACTCCGAAGAATTATGTTTTTAAATATAATAAATTTGTCGAATAAAGAGTTTTGCAGCAATGATTTAATGCCAACAACAAAAGGCTCAATGAGAAGCAGTAGGGTGATGTGGAAAAGAGTGAAAACACTTTCAGCATTTTCTTGTTTTGGCTTCTGAATCACTGCAAAGAACACGTCAGCTATCCGTGGACAACCATCAGAATAATGCGAATGCTCAGTCAGAATTCCATTCATGTTAAACGCCGAAAAGCAAAGAATTAAATGTAGGCCGTAAGACGACTAGAACAAGCTATGTATATTAGAGTAGGATTAATTTTGAAGGCGGAGAGTGCATTTCATACAGGTTATAATCGCTATCTCAAAGCAATGAAACCTGTAGAATGCTTCATGTTCCTTATTCGTTACTTGAGAGCGTTTATGCTTTATAATCTATCGAAGGTAAGCGATGAGTTAAATCATCATTCCAAACTTGAAGCGTCACAAACCTATTCGAGTAGCTGTCTCCTAATACCTCCTATCGTTGAGTTACTGCACTAAACTAAAAGTAACTGAATTGCTGAACTAACTTAAAGGTAAATGTTGGTCATTACTTATAAGGTTGAGGTTCTTCATTTGATCTTATTCAGAGCATTAAATTTATAACATTATTATTGGCACTGAAGTTCAAAATGAACTCCGAAAATTTCGATGTCATAAATTTCGCTTGAAATGTTGCAGTGTAATGTAGCAACCTGGCGATAAGGTGCGCATTAGGAGGCATTCTCATCCTCCCTGTTGTAGGATGCGCTCATTTGCATAACTTCCCGAAAAGCGACAGAACTTTAAAAGTTATAGTGACTGTTATAGCAAAAGTTTCTAGTGAGAAAAATGTTTTAGTAAAAAAGTAGTGGTCGTAAAGCCTCTTATGAGGAGGCGATACAGGAAATCTCGATCACAGGATTAGATATCTTTCAAGCACGGTCAATGTTTTGACATTCTCATAACTTTTGATATTCATAGTTGCGGGCATCAAAAATTTTCGTGAAAGACGGATCGAGGAAAAATTCCGTGCAAGGTCAAGCGACATCTCAACTTTTGGAGCGTCGCCAAAAATTTTTGCATTTCAAAGCGTTGGTTGGGATAATTGTAGTGGTCATGAATCTTTCTGATAGATAGTTGATTATGCGCTCTCCACATTGAATCTACTGACATTCATCTTTTTGAAACCATAGCAAAACTTTCAGGGTCTTATAACAGTCGTCAATGCAGCAGTGGTCTTGAAGCTTCTTCTGAGGTAGATCTGAAAATGCTTCCGTTCTTGTGACCAGACATTTCATATAGCCAGACAACTATTTTTTAGATCGAGAAACACTCTCTCGTCGAAACAGCTAGGAAAAACGCTTCCGAATACCACTTTAAATACTGCAAAAATGTCGTATTATGGTTTGCCGTCTTGAGCATTTTCCAACTTATTTATGCGTTTGCCTACCAAAAGGCTGGTATATTCAGAGTATTGTGTCTTTGATTATTTGGATACTTGTTGAGATCAACTGCACCGATTGTAATAAAAAATATCAAATGATGCAAAACATTTCTAAATTTGTGACACAAAAATCGCCTTCCACGCCGTCTTGCTGTTTTGTGATCAAGCATAATTTTCGCACCACTGAAAACCCTGGGTTCGAATCTGTACAGATATGAAAATGTTTTGCGGGAAATAATCAGTTCAGGGACACAAATAGATTTTGCAGACTGAAAGCCATTCATATTTTATTTGCATGAATCGACTGCGTAGCCATCTACTTCACAGTAAAAAAAATTGATTTGTGATACCAAACAACATTATTCGAACGCTCCTGAAATTTTCCAGCCCTCATAACTTCTACTATTAGTGTTGTAACCACTGGAAGGTATAGGGTTCACTTCTTGGAAACTTTCCTTTAGTACTGGAAATACCCATAGCTTGTGTGTGTATTTTAAGGCATCCATATTTTCAGCGTTGCTTTTCTGCTCAGCCATCTTCCTTTCAGGTTGAGGTGTTCAATGACGCTTGTGTAAACTCTCTGAGGAAAGTTGCCACGGTTTCCCATACTTTGTTTTTAAATTTCTTTTTGAACATAGCCCTATACTAACTCACTTCCTGGATTGGTAACTAGTTTTCATGTGCCATTTGTTGAGTCAGAGAATATATGTGAGTGTGCTTCAATTACAACATCCGGGAATTGAAACGAGGACATTACTTCATTCAGTGTGAACTAAGAGCGCTCTTCGGGATTGCCACTGGTGTCATTAAAATGCTCGTAAATTGAAATGCTCGTAGCAATCATGCCGAATTATGATGCTTTAGAGATAAGCCGCTTTTCAGTCCAAAAGCACTCCGTGTGGTTATTCCCCTCAGTTACACCTCCTATCGCCGTATAAAGCTGCGCACTTGCTGGTTTCATTACTCATTTCGACGAAAGAATGGTGACTGTTTTTTGCCTAATGTATAGTTTATTTTATAAGCAAGCATTTATTAAACACTCGATGTCAAAAGTTGCCTTCTGTTAAGTAAAGGAGGCATGACGTTTGAAGATTTTTCACAAATCTGCCCCATTTCTGTGTGAGTTGGTTGAAACTTTGACCTTTAATCGTCTGTGGTTTTGAAAGTCGTTGATGGCTTTGCGGAAAGTTGGCAAATAAGCCCAATGAGATGATTAAATGCCTAACACCGGTTGTGAGCAGAACCGGGAGGCACTAAGACGGAATGCTGCTTTACTTTCCAAGAAGTGAACCCTATTTATGACGTACAGTCAGTGCCTTGGTTGCAACGATAACGAGGAAAAATAAGCCATTTTTTGAATTCATTCTGCTTAATTATTTTATGGACGTTGGCGCTTACGAACGGTTAGAGCTGAGGCGTGGTGCTTTTGAGCTTTCGAGGACACTATTCCTGGAGCTTATCGGAGGAGGGGGATGGGGGGCATTTCGCAAAAGTGATATCAACTTATGCTATTGCCTTGCTAAAGATTTAACGAAAACCCTCTTTATCAAAATTATTCAAGTGAATTTATGAATTCCAGGTCGGATTTATGATTTATGTTCCTCCTCTCATGCCCCCCCCCACTCCCCCCGCTCTCTCCTATCGCCTCTTGACACATAAGGTAGATTTCACTGATCTCAGAGCGCCATGCTGCAGTTTTAACTCTCATTCAGGAGTGCACCGGGAGTATTGCTTGTCGTGGCCGGAATTATATGTTGAGCATTTTGGAAAGTCTTGCGAATGCACTTTCATAAAACAGTCGCTGTTCGGGAACAAGTGCAGCTATTAAGAACTACGGTTTCTTCCTGAATGTTTACACTGGAAAAGTGAATGTCTCAGCCATTCAGTTAAGGCAATCGTTGCTGCTCGTCCGATCTCTAACGGCCGAAAATTGCGGAATAGTCAAGCATTTTAATGTTTCGAAAATCAATCAAAGGAAGTGAATTTGTTTGACGTCTACCTGCATGATAGAACCTTTGCGAGAAGAAATGACATTGATCAAAGCTTCTAAATGCGAACCGACTTACCCTTGGCCAGCATAACAGATGCCACAGTATAGAGTTGACAGTTCACAACTTCGATCGCAGCCGAGATTGCTTGACCGAGGTCATATGTTACAGAAAGAAATCGAGCGAATTCGTATTTGCAGACTGAGCCTCAAAAATTTCGCAGTTCTGTAATGTTCGACGTCTATAACTGTTCAGTGCAACATTACGCAGTAAAAGTTGCCTATCATGTCTGTTTAGATGGATAGATGAAAGATTGCAATTTTTGGCACTTCCTCATCTGCCAACCCATCTTCTGGTCTTAAATTTTCATTTTGATGTTTTGTAGCAGTTAAGGCCGTTCCAAATTTCGAGCGCAAGATTTCTCAAAGAGAAGGCAGATAGCGACCCTCCGTGAGACACCTACTGTTGATGCTTCTCCCTTCCAGTTAACTTCAGATTATATATATTTTGATGTGTTTGCCGAAGCTGTCTAAAGAAGCATTCTTCTCTCCGGAGTGTCATAAAATGCGTTATAGTAAGCAATTTACAGACTGCATTTGCTATATCCTTATTCAGGCAAATAGGCCCCGACCATGCATGCGCTTAGTTGTTGCATATTTATTGCGTACTAGATTACAGAAATTTGTTTGCGTTATATGACGTTTTTATTTGTTTTTCATCTTCAGAGAACCACATTTCGTTTTACTTAACTTTATGAAGGTGACGGATCTTACGATTGTTTCAAATCGCATATATGATAGTTTAGCCGCTTTTCTCATTCGCTAAGGCAATCCTCATCAGCCATTTAGTCGATATTCGCTTTGCTAGAAATATAAAAATTGCTCGGCGACACAATATTTCCTCTAGGGAAAATCAAATTGCTCTTAAATTTGTCATAAATGACAGATTGCAGTTTTGGAATCTCCTCTCAAGCAGCCACCACCTTCACTAAATCCATGAAAAATGCACTTCTGCTCACATTTACAATACTCACATCTCATTAAATGATAAATGTTTCAATAAGGATAAGTCAACCTCATCCTCTTGCCCAATTTCGATTGCACCACCGTTCAGACATGTCCAACGCGTGCTATCAATTCTGCTGGCAGACGTAATTGTACGCAGATATTCTCTACCTTTTTAACGTAACCTTTGCTCTCAGTGAAAAAGATGCTTCACTTGTGACTTCCAACGTTTTCTACATACTGGCATTGCATTGCACAGCATCTGTGTGTCTGCGTATGCATGTATGTATGTGTGTATCAATGTGGCCACTATGCATATGTGCCTGTGCGTGTGTTTATCTCCATCCATGTGCGTTGCTCTCTTATTCTGTGCACCCATCTTTCTGTCCATAACGTTATCGCCAGAAGCTGCTACAGAATCTGAAGACAACATGAGGTATGCGTAATTCTTAACTCGAAAGAATTTCAGACACTCACTTTTGATTTGACATAGTCATTCTGGTTTATTCACTGCCTAAACCAAAAAAGTGACTTCTTATGTGTTGAAACGTTTTGTAACTAAAGGTTTGGTTCCTTAGAAGAAATAACTGGGAGCTAATTTATCTTTATAGTTGATTAAGTTCTGTTGGTCAGATGTTGCAGCACATCATCAATACATAAGACTTTATTTATTTTAGGTAAAGTTTCCGCTCGTTTGTTAGGGTTATGATAGCCTAATGAGCTGAAGCGTTGCCATTGAGGATTGAGCCTTTATGCACTCATACATGACGAAATGTAAAGTTTGATCAGCATATACTGAGCAACATTATTGATTATCACACGTCTGCACATCGTCAAGATGACTAAACAGAGTACCTCTTTGTGGATGGGATGCATTTTTTTAATATCATGATCGTCGACGTCGCATTGGCGTGCTGGACAATCCAATTTGTTCTAAAAATTAGCATATGAGTTTTCTTTTTCTTTCTTTATACCATTCTCGCCGAGTTTTCTTGTTTACTTATGTCATTTTATCGTCTATTCGATGCACACATCTATGCTGTTGAACTCACTTTATTTTTTAAGAATGAGTTTGTTTACACACGTAGAGAGCAAACACAATGGGCGAATATAACATTAATCGGATGAATTGATGAAAAAAATAAAAGAAAGCAAAACAAATATAGAGACAAAAGCAAACTGTACATGTAAAGATATATCAGCATATAGGAGAAATAGAACGTCGCGAGCATGTAAGAATTACGATAAACGACCTTGAGAGTGCAGCTCAAAATATGGTCAGCATCGAAGTGATCATAGTAAAATAGAAGAATATATGCCTATATTCCAGAAGTGACTTCGTACTTTTAAAAAATGGCAGAAATAGGTGGAAGCAATAGTAACGCTTAGTTTGTGATGTGAAATTTGGTGATAGGTCAGGAGGTGATTTCCTTCTTGAAAATTTGCAGCGGCTGTAGTAGTCCAACCTTCCCTACCGTATCTTCTCTGTGAGTGGTGCAGCTGTGAGCAAAGTCACATACTTTGAGATCTGCTTTCAGATGTGAACGTCCAATATGTAGATCGAATAAAAAATGCGCTTTTTTAGTCGAACCTTCCCTACCGTATGTTACAATTAAATCCGTGACTTTTCCTTTTTTCGTTACAAAGTGATATGAGCTTTTCAGCTGGAACAAGCTTATGATAATTGAATGTGTGCACTTTTTAGATGGTAAACTTGCGAAAGAAATTCAATGATACTAATTGAATACTTCTTCAAAGAGCTGAAGTAACTTGATATTCTGCCCTGCTAAATAGCTCTGAAGCTTTCCTTCATTCCGCTTTCCCCACCCACCCCCGTCCCTCTCCAGAAAAAAATTTTGAATGATTTCGAAGGCTCACTTTTTTCTGGGAAATTTGCAGTGATTCGATTGTTTTTCAGCAAAATAGGACTCTCATTTTCAGCACTCACTTCTCTAAATGATTTGATTTGTTTCGCTGATATTTTTTCGTTGATTAAATGGATTCCTTTAACTCCTTCGTAAAGAATCCGCTTAGACGAATTTTCTATGCATCGTTGATTATTCGTCGTATGGTGGAACATACAGGTGCCGATAATCTTACGTAGTCCTGCGCTACAAACCTCACTTTTGTTTTTGTTGTATGAACAAGCTATGGACGCATAAACACAATGGATGGAGCAACATACAGCTAAAGGAACGTAACAGTGAGTATTTTGTGTAGACGCAAATCCACTAAGAGGCTATTGAATGAAGGATTTGTGCGTCGATTACAGGTATGTATTGAAAGGTGTTTGACGATCCCTCTTTGAGGTATGTCGTTTGACCTAGCGGTCGAGACAGATGCAAATGGTGATGACAATGAAGCAAGCGCCTCCACAACGGTAACGTTTCTTTTCTTTTCCTAATTTATTAATCTCTTTTTATGCTATTTCCACTAACCGTTCTCTCTGAAGAGAAAATAAGCGTTTGTTGTGAATCAAAAAACTAATCAAGTTTATGCCAATAACTAGGCTTTCTGTTTTTGGATCCTCCATTCCCATGGATTGCCCCGAGCATTCTGTCCGCCAGTATGAGAAAATGACTGCGAGAAAAAACTGTAACAACGAGTGATACCTATGGTTCCAGACTAGCATGCACACGTTACTGAGAGTTTGATGTCCTGCCTCACATAGCACCATTATCTGCTTATAGGGAGTGTGTTCTTATGAAGCTTGCGTAAAAAAGCTATGATAATATTAAGTTTCAGCGTCAAGAATAGGAGTAAACAGATTGGATTGCTTGTAGTTCCAGACAGGGCCATCGGGAAAGTTCAGAGCTAAACACAATGATCGACCTCAGGGCAGCGCCACGGTCTCAACGCTCCAGCATTATGAATCAAATTATTTCAGAATTTTTGATTCTTGGCTCACCTTATATATTCCAAGAAGGCGGAGTTCGAAAACATGGCAGTGCTCGAAATTCATGTAAACTACGATTTCGTTAACCTTGAAATCTACTGGTGCCTCAAATATGTTACTTTCCAGCATTCATTCATCCATTAATTTTATCGGAGTTTCCATTCACTTAGGGAACCTATAGCACTTGGAAAGTTGGAATATGCTGAAAGTGGTGAAGTTTTCTCCTGGAAATTCGCCCACAAGATTTGGTGCGAGAAATACCTGCTGATGCGGCCTATCACTTCGCTATGGCCACCACTTGGCCATTTCTAACCAACTGTTCTTTATTTTCACTATGCATTTGATGAAGAGCAGCTTTTGTTACGGCGACCTTAAAAATAACTTGCGGTATATTACAACAATTGTGTTCACAGTCGCACAAGGGAGATTATGGGGCATGCACAATGCTCGCATTGTCATCAATCTAGTTCAGCTGAAAAAGTTGAAAATCATCGAATTGGTGAAGTTAGGGCTTCAGATTTTGTAGCCTTTATTGTTAAATTTTTGCATTCTAGACGCTGGTAATTAAGGAATTGTCGAACACTGAAGTTTTTCGAAGCTCGCTGAAGGAGTTTGGATTGTTCGACTTTCTCGGTAAAATATAGCCTCCACGATGTGAAATGAACGGACTCGTGACTGATGGCCAAAAAATTAAGATGTTTGGCCCCTTCCTAATGTTCAACGACTAAAGATGTACAAATGCACAAATAGTCAAGGTTTCGTCGAGTCGCTAAATTGTGCGGAGCCGAAATTATAGATTCGTAACTTTTAAAACGTCCGAAAAGAAGTGAAAAGTTCATAGGGAATCGTTGTCGGTATATTTTGGTGCAATTATTTTGAATTGGATAGTCATACCGTCAGTATCCATGAGCCATTCTTATAATGATGAGGATATCCGCCTCATGTGGGGGATGGTAAAGGAGGCGGGAAAGGGCTGATATCTCCAGCAATTCTTTAAACTAGTTTTTAAAGAGTAAAACAACGGAAGTTTCGAAGAGAGCCTCGAGAAAATCGTCTAAGAGCGATAAATCTTCAGCTTCTCTGGGACTTTTAATGGTAGTTCCTAAGACCTAAATTAAAGAAGTTCCAAAGTGTTCGATGTAAATTTGAAACGAAAGAGCGATGAGGGGATAGCCACTCTCGAAATTCTTCTGCTCAGTGAAAAAATATTTGACGAACAGAAAGCTACAAAATATATGCTTATGAACGTCATTTTTCTCACTGGCGGCATACCACAAATTTTCTGGGGAATTTAATCCTGGTATTAGCTTGGTGACGAACTTCAGCGGTCCATTCAATAAATTGATGGTCAGAAGTGCCATATGTGATTTACAGTACAATGAACATCGGATTCCTAGACAGTGCGGAAAATGCAAGAACTGCTGTAGTCTCACCATTTCGAGACAGAGAGACTGACCTACCACATTTTTGTTCTGCTTGATTCGAATTTTGAACAAAGGTTTGATCGGTGCATATGCAGTTGTTTATTGGGCGGAATATCACTGCGCAATTTATAGTCCTGCCTTATTAGTTAGCAGGTTTTCACTTTTTATTTGTACACTCAAGATTGCTGTGAAGTCGTGCTGGGCCTAAGCGATGAAAAAGGTAAAGGGACCTGCAAGGAACGGCATAACCCACTTCGTTTATCGCGTTGGGGTTGCATAGGCTCAACTGCTAGCTCAGATAACTGCTATAAAGGAAAATATCGACTTGATGCAGTGTAATCCTTATGTTCCCGGGTATGTGAGCAGATCTTCTAAAAAGCCATGAAGTGAGCATGTTTAATCTAGCAACATGTTGTGAGGTTTCGGCAATGAAGTACTTTAGGTACTTAATCCAGTGTACTATGTAATGTCACATGAAGTTCTTACATGCTGCTGAACTTTTATCTTCCGATGAGACTGTTTAACTTCCCGATTTCATAAGAGCTTGCTGAAAAATGAAGTGAAAGAGTGACTTCCAATACAAGTGATGTTGTAAGTATAAGTATAAGTGTAAATATAATAAAAATCATTGAGGAGTGCTGATTTAATTTTTTATAAAAGTTATCGAATCTCTGAAGCACATTCACTGTAAAAGTAAAGCTAGTATGAGGACAGAATGATGTGTTCACTTACAAATAACTTGCAATGCAAAAGATGGCGATGCATTTACGAAATTTTTATTCAATCTAATAAGATAGTTAGTACTCTGTAGTGGCCAATTCTTGGGGAATGTGGATAGCCACCTAAGAATTGTGAAAATCTCAGAGAATTGTTTTGGAGCAAATATGTTCCTCACAATGTCTAGATGCTTTTCAACAAGCACTGAAGTCGAATGCTTTTAATTTTAACACATATTTACATACTCGTTCTAAGAGTCAATACGAGAAAATCCTGGAACACTCCAAGAGCATTGTCTTAGAACAATGTTTTTAGCAACCTCTACACAGCACACCCCGTTCAAACTATTTTTCTACACGACTAATAGCTTTTGGTGGTGCTGTGGAAAGCTTAGTGGTAGTGGTAGCAGTTTTTTATATATTAGTTCTGTAGTTTTCGGTGTTCTGCTGAAGTGCGCAAATTGTTTGCTGCAAATTGTTGCATCTATCTTCATATTTTGCAGCAAAAAATCTTTTTTTTTTTCTACAACGATCTTCGTACTGTTTTGTTGTTTTCATAAGTTTGTGAGAAATGAAAAACGTTAAATAATGATTCGGGTGTGGCCAGAAATCCCACTGTTCTGGAAGTCTGTGCTTTATAGAATATCCCTATCAAGGCAATTGCAGATTAATTAAGTTGTGTTGCTTTTGAATTGTCAGGTGCGTATGAAATTGAAGGTGTTAAATAAAATCTTAACAAGATGTTCTGCCAGGCTTATTCCTAAGAATCTTGAGGGCAGCCGTTGAGTTTCTGGTGATGATTATTTTGTACAGGAAGGGGGGGGGGGGGGCGCTATAGTGAGGAGGTACATAGCGTTCGCTGTCGTCGTCGTCAAAATCGGTCAAGGAAAAGGATACTGAATGTGGAAACGCTAAGAACGAAAGTTTTATGGCAATTCTTAGATCCCGTCACCGAGTCCGAGATTCTTCTTGTTTTCGCAGAATTAGTCATAAGTGCTAGATTTTCGCCCCATCGGCGGGATCATTCTACTGCGTGGCCATCTCTTGAGAAATGCTCAAACGGCGATATCCGTCCACCGAAGAGCACACTGCATATCTGAATGCCGAGAGTGACGGCTTTTCAAGTTTAGCATTTTTAATGTCGTTGGGTATGTGTCTGTATCGCTTGGAAATTTATGCGAGCGCGATTGCTTTTTTCGCATTCAATTAAGTTGTGTTATATTGGCTTTCTTTCAGACCCGGCCATCAGCAATAATGCATTTATGGCTGCAAAACCGTTGATAAATTACTTCTATGTCTGTGTGTGCTTTTGTTTCGTTTATATTTTTAAATCCGCCCTTGACTCACTTCCAATTTCTTTTCTAAGTTGCTGAATGGCTACAGATCTGCTAATACCCTCATATCCATTAGAGATTCAAATCTTCCAATGACTGCCACTCCGTACTATCGTGCAGATCCCTTACTAGCTTGAAATTTCACACTGTCTTAGTTCAAGATATGCAATTACCTCTAAATGAGGCAATGACTCCAAGTTGATTGATGCTTTGACTCTAACTTTGTAATCTACGCAACTTTATTAACAGCTGTAGTTTCGCTAACAGCTTGGTTTGGAAAACGGTGGGGCTCTCACATATACCAGTCGTTAGCTTTCACATCTGTTATGATGGCTGCGTATTGATTAATGGCCAGGTTCAATGTTCGTTAGTGCTTCCAACAGTGACCCTTTCGTTAGTTCTTCTAACAACATTTGGAGACAACTTTCGTCAAGAGTGAGATTATGTACGAACAATTTGGTATGCAGGGTGGGGGAGGAGGTGGAGAATGGAGGAATGTTAGGAGGACCCAGCCAAGACAGAAATTTGGTGAAAGTGAAGGAAAAACCTGGGAAGAGACGGTCTGTTTGCAGCACGGAGCAGGGTTTACTGCGTCACAAAAATGTAGTTTTGTAGTAGGGAGACCAAGTCAGGGATAGATTACGCAGGAAAAGGTTGAAGCTGATAAAGAGTCAACAGCACTCTTCCGGAGGCCGACTTTGTTGAAGAGGGGCATTGTTGACGGGGGAGGCGGAAGGGGGGGGTGAGAGGATGAGGAGAAATCGAACGAAAAAAGTCGAAAGATTTCTCCCTAACAAACCCTTTCAAGTTATCGGAAAATTTCGCTCCTGATTAGCTGCGAACAAATCTTGCAGCTCATTGTTTTAGCGAATATTCGGGAGCCACAATTCTTCAATTTGCTCTTCAGAACGTCTTGTCATATTCAAATTGAAGTTTGCGCGTTGAAATGATAATAAATGGCCTTATTTTGGTAAAGCATAACTTTGGTGAGTCAGCACTTCTATGGAGTTCACGATCTGTGCACATCGCCGCACTTCAAAGTAATGGTCTGGATGTGTGGAAGAAATTTTGGCAGCGATGCGACGGTGCATTTCACCGCTGTATCTATCGAGGGGAGCAGTGTACTCTCGTGAGCATTGCTAAGCGACTATGGAGGTGAAGTGAGACGCATGTAAGTGAGAACAAGTCGGGTGCTAGCTCGAGCACACACAGTCAACTAGCCGCTGATGTGTGTTCGCCGAGTGCTCTCTACTGAAAGCGTTGAACGCCGCTCAGCAAACATTCAGTTGAATGCAGTTCAATCAGCTTGTGATCATCGCCTCCGCATGTGCATGACGCTTGTCGAATTATTCGGCTCTTTGCTCTCTCATTCCTTCATCTTCACCTTTCAATGAGTGTGCTTGAATGCCTAGCTATTCAACAGTTTGCAAAATTTACAAGGTGAGAATTCGGAATGTTTTATTTATTTGCAGTTTTCCTAACATCCCACCTTAACGACATTTTTGTTTTGTTTTTCTTCGAACATCACTAAAAACATTTAGTTTTGCATAAACCACATTCCAGTTTCGCAGCAATGTTCACAATCTACGAAATATTTGACGCAACCTATGCATTCATATCACCATAATATGAATTCGTAACTTTCAAATATTTTTTTGCATTTTAAGTGAACCATTAGGGGCCAATTTATAGGAATATGTTTTCTCCTGCACTTGTGAATAAATGTTTGTGAAAACTTAGAGTTCTCTCTTGTTATTTTAGAGAAGCGATGCTACTGCGAAAGTTCATCGCGAATTACTGATCTTTCCTTTCTCTTTAGTATTGGTCATTTGTTTGCGCTTGTTTGTGTGGTCGGCAAAGCATATAAAAGTGAATACCAGTAGGTATTTTTTTATTTCCTGGTATTTCTAATTCTTGAAAACACTTAAAGACAGGGATCCTACATAATATTCGTAAATCAGCTCATTGTTATTTACGTTATGTGCTGGCAAGGCTGTTCATAACTTTGTACGTTTCAATATTGCGATTGCAGCATAGTGATAACCTAATTTACCCTCCCCCATTCCCCCATTCGCCGGATTTCTTACCCGTGTATCTTTCAATTTCATTTAAAACCTGAGGTCTGCTATCGGCACCGCTTGAGAAGTTTATATCTCTGCAACGTGTTTTCCAATATTGTTCTATAATTTCTGCTGTTACTGCTGCTAAACTTCCCATGCATCCGTTTATTTGTTTCTTTCATCTGAACTCGACAAAGTGAGAAATGTGAAGCACGAATTCGGCATATTTTTAAAGATCCGTGGTGATTTTTCTTGAGGCTTCTTCAACTTTTGACGGAAAAGGTTTAATTGTTCTAATAGAATGATATGTCGCCATTTTCTAGGTTTCCTGGTTCGATAGTGTGATTGGCATAATATGCCAGCAATACGAGATGCTGTTTCAGGGAAGGTCATATCAGTTGGATGGCTTAGAAACAATTTTTGAAGTATTGTAAATAATTTAGCCTAACTCACTCAACTATATAATCTAAAAATCACTGATATTTCAGTCAAAGGGCATCCGATCGAGGAAATTTCGCTTATGTATTCGGATTTGGGCATTGATATTCGCTTTATTTATCGTTATATCGTTAGCAATAGTCATTGCTTTTATCATCGCTCAAAAACGTGAGGTTTTCTTTTTTCATTTAGAAGTCATGCAATGAGGTATTCAGCCCAAATTGAATAAAATCCACAATTATGCGTTCGTTAGCCAATGAAACTGAGGTGAGACTGAGATTTTACGGTAGACTTGTACTTATAGACATACTTCATTTAAGGAAGCCTTTTAGGGAAGAGATTTGCACACTTGCGGATACTTCTAAAAAACCTCGTTGAGTATGCGTATTTCTCATCTATATAACAACCTAAAGATCAAATGTGTTTATAAGCACAACGAATCTTGCTTGAGGGGAAGTAATTTACGCCGCTGATGGAAGTATTTTTCCCTGGGAATATCTTTAGGCAACCTTCCTATCTCTAAAATTCTTGTAATTTAAATGGAGTTATGCTTGTGTAGATAGATGATTTGGATACTTGCTCAGTGCGTAAGTAAGAATCAAAGCGCTGATTGCACTGAACTTCTCCACATTTTTCATCCCGATTCCGTTTACTGATCGACCATTTCCTTGTAACTGATGACACGATTAGGCAATCCAATCACCAGTCAAATTTTTTATGCTCACAATCAATGGTATCTTAATGAACAAAGGCTGCAATTTCTTCACTTCTTCAAATGATTTAGACAACGTGGTACGGCTCATGCCAAAGAAAAGCAAAGTAAGGGAATCACCACGATGCTCGATTATGCAACGCTTCCAGTCAATCAACAAGTTTCATAAACACAAGCAATAATGAGCCCGCATTCTGACTTTACTAATCTCCCACGAGCAACTTCAATTGTTTCAACGTAACCGAGTACGAAATGCATGCAAATCACTTCGCACAGACGGATCAGTTTAACCGCTTTCAAATCCAGAGAGTCAAATTTGCGTGTTAGTGGAGAAGGAGACCTTGTTGTGTTCCTTACTCCCGATAAATTTCAGAGCTCTGATTCAGTGGTTCCAGAGTTAAAAGAGTAGGCGAATACGTAGAAACACACATAAGAAACATTTGCAGGGAAATGACGTCACTTTCGTATGCCTCGTAAGCGCAAGTTTGTAAACACAAAAAACTGCTAGTTTTTGCAGCAGTTGATCTCTCGCAGATTGCTGCTGGTGAAAGGTGGTTACCACACGTGCGCAACCGTGGACCGCACAACGATAGCAGGAACCGTGTTTTACCTCCGGCGAATTATAACCAGTTATCCTTGGAATCACTGTTAATGGGTGCGGGCGCTGTGCAGCAGGATCATGTCGTCGTTTGGTTATCCGATGACCGATTGGTTATGTCGGATATGCTTGGCAATTTTGTGGTTTGTCTTAATAGTTCAACATTTTCCACTTGTTTGAGCGCTCAGGATCGCTAATAAGCGGTCCACGGATGACCTTCAAGGTTTTCATTTCAGTCGAGTGCACGATTAGGAAAGCGATCCTCATCAGCAACAAAGACACATGAGTTATGGGGCATTTGAACAGTGGCAGTGCCTAATTGCACGCATTTTCGGAACTATTTGCCCGAGGAAGTCCAGTCTTCGATAGCATAAGCATAGTCGGGCGCACAGGAAAAGAGGAGGAGCGTGAACGAGCGAGTAGCATCTGCATTTACGTAAGCCGATGATACCTGCTTATCGTTGATATCATGCATTTCTTCTAATCTGAGGTTGCACTATCAAGCAAGGATTTACCAAAAGTTTACATATCCAGAAAGTAGGTCATTGTGCGCTGCGTGCAGTTTGTCTCTTAGATAGTGTTTCTTCAGCAATAAAGGCACAAATTCAACAAAAAGAAAAAAATGTGAGCACAAAACACATGTGAAGAGAAATCTTTAGGTGGTTGTTTTGAAGCGTAAGCACTTGCACGGTAAATGATATCTCCCAGACAAAACAACACTTTTTTAGTTAATAAATACGAGTGATCTTTCACACAAATCACATGTTTTCATTGAGAAGGATCAGCTTAAATCGGACGATAAAGGAAAGAAGATTGTATTCAATTCTGATGCCCGGCTTGCTGCTGTTTCTGTAGCAGTATCGCAGGTTGGTAGTTTTGCTCGTGTTTTCTAAAACTTCTTTGGGAACATTTGAAATATAAAAAAATTGGGTGAATTATACATATGTGATTACCAATGTAACCGAGTAAGAAAAATGAGTGCGTGCAAGTACATTAGCCATCAGGAAGAAATACACCGAAACTGAATAGCCGGATAACATGCAACAGGGAGGATGAATTGATTGACGCCCTTAGATATGGGTGCGGCCTTTTGCTGCTTTGTGAATATGATAGTAGCGAAGTATGCTAACTGGAAAAGTAAAAGTGAATCTCACCGCAGCATATAAAATACACGTTTCGAGAGGATGTTTGACGATATGAAGCATTGTTTCTGGTTGCCACTTCCTCGCCTAATGCACACTGTTCTTCCCTCTGTTCTTTTCCAATATTTCGAAATTCAAACTCAGACTTATTTGTCATTCTGCTGCCAGTACAGGGAAACAAGACCTTCTTCAAATATAGAAAACAATTTTGTTCTTTTTCACTTGCTTTCTACACCTTTCTAGATTGTTAATCACATTAATTTTTTGTACTTGCTATTGAGTCTCCAATACACTGAACAGCTGATTTTAATATATAACAGGTGTATCGACATTCGAACAAAGCACTATATACAATAGCGACGCTGAAAGCACCGCATCTGGAGTGAGTATTTCATTGACTGTTTTCACACATTGAGATGATAGTGAGAGTTCCTTTACGGAAATATATTCACAGTCTCTATTGTGCGTCTAATTAGGTCATGACAAAAGAATTATCGCCATTCATTACCTAATATTTGAAAAAAAATTTGATATGCAGCTTTATAGGCTGTTTCCCGAACAAAAAAAAAAACTTCAGGTTAAAAAAACCATATTTGCCTGATGTACTCTAATGAGCTTTTTTTTTGTTTTCGTAAGGAACTATCAGCCAATTGGGCCGCGGGCCACAGGTGATGAACCACTTCAACTGTTCGAATGGAATCCGCAGATGGGCGCCAAAGATTTCGTAAGTTTCCTGCCTCGTTGCAGCATATCTCGCATAGATCTGAATCCATCACTGAATTTTAGTAACACTTCTTTAAATGGCTTCGTCCTTATGAGATGAATATTTCAGTGCAATTTTCTTCGCTCCTCAAGCAATGTGATAATAGCTGGAGGAACTGTTGATGTGCAACGTTCGTATAATGGTGCCATTAAAACACGGAAATCCGCACAGAATTTAGGCAATAAAAAAGCTCTTACTGTCTGCACCAAGTGGTCAGTATCAAGCTTTGGTTGGCATGTTTTAGAGGTGGAGGGGCTGGGGAGGTAAGGATGGCGAAGTCACAGTTATCTATATCGTTAGGTAGTCTTAACACCATCTTTTGTTAACATTCTTTCCATATTTAAGCGATTCGAAGTAGACGTGATCGTTGGTGTTGCTATTTCATAATTCGCATTTTGAGAAGCACTGTATGAAAGCATCTGTAATCATTGATCACCTTTAATCGCTTTCCATCGAAAAGTGAAACAATTAGATAAGAGTTGTCTTGTCTTATCCGCTTTGTTGAGGAGAGAAGGAAAAATACTGAGCGACTTTCATATTAATTTTATTTCGTAGCTACCTACCAAATAGGTTTGACGATATCGAAGGCTAGCGATCGTTTCGAATGGTGCAGACAATACCCACAAATTCGTGCACACCTTTACGCAATGATTCTAAAAAGGGAACACGAATAGAAAGACCCTAAAGAACGATCGTAAGAAACTCAAAGTTGATAATGAATTGCTGAAAGAGTGCATGGAGAAACTTCATTTCATTTGAAATGCTACTTAAAGAATTCATTACATCATTATTTCATTGACCGTTCAAATATTTTATAGTGTATGACAAGGAAATAAATGTGCTGAAATGTATGGGTGTTGCGTTCAGCGATGTTATTCTTAGCTTCCGCATTTTGCTACTTCAGTCGTTAAATGATTGACCTTGCAATCGGTTGTTCTGAATTGTCATGAACACTCGTCTCACAATGAGAACATCTTTTATTCACCTACCAACTGCGTCACACAAGATATGTTTTATCGGTTCAAATTGCATGCGATATTTGATTTTGGCAAACAAATCTTTTTTATCATCGAATGATGCAAAATCATAGTGAAAATCCTAGCAGCGATGCTGAATTTACCAGCCGCTTACAGAGAATGTTTGCAGGTTTTTATATACGAGAGTAATATCTACTATCAAGCGGATGCGAGTCAACGTGGCTCTGCATTACCGATCACTTTCACTGATAGTGCGTTCCACTACAACGGCATAACTGATTGGTTATATGAAGGTACTCATTAAGGAATTTATCGTGAAAACTTAATTGCAAAACATGGAGCTTGACTTTTCTAATTTCTTGAATGAACGAACAGTTTTGAGAGCATCCAGTATTCTGAAGCTCTCAGAGAGAAGTATATAAACTATAAAAGCGAATTGTCGCTTCAGACGAAAATTTGTTTGAACCTTACAAAACATGTTTGTATGGTAATTAGCGAAAGTTTAAAGCAAAAATTACACTTAAAGAGTAATTCTTTCTTCATCGAATGCGGCCACTTCCAAATGCGCGTAGCAAGGCCAGCGGGGACGGTGAGGAGTTAAGAGGTGGAGGAGCAAATGAAAGGAGCAAAAACCAAGTAGTTCCCTAAATAACGAACAAATAGTTAAACATACTAGAGCGTTAAACGTAACAGAGCGATAATATTTAATCGATGCTATTCACGTTCAGAAATTCTCCACGAAGGCTTTCTTTGCCACTCAACCGACCAGGTGCAAGGTGTATGAAAATTTTTAACACATCGAAATGCACCTCCCAGCGGGTGAATCAATTTGGGAGTTCGTATAGGAAATTGTTTTGTGGTGCAAATCACGGTTGCGAAATTTCTATCGGTTAGTTATACAATTCCAGACTGGAACTATCAGACACATGCGTAATTACAGACGCACAGACACGGTCTCACCATAATGCGCTTTCCAAATGCAGCATTGCAAAAGCTTTTGAACAGGATAGCCTCTCGGATGAACTATAATCAGCTCCATGATTTGTGCGATGCTTGAACGCAGAGACGAAAGACTTTTCGGTTATTGGGACAAGTCACATGCGATCGCACAGACCGAAAATGGGGTCCCTTAGAATATTTTATTCCCTCGATTCTCGCTTAATTCTCGCTTAATTTATTCACGAATCGTTACCTCTCAGGTAATGAGTGTTTTTACTGCAGTTGCGTATGAAAAATATCCGCAGACTTCATGAACATAAAGTAAACGGCGAGGAACAGGCAACAGAGCGTTCAAAGTTGATTTTCTAAAGGAATTCGGTCACCTTAGTTTGGTATTTTTGGCACTTCTGTAATTTATAAAGCAGTCACCGCACTTCTGAGATCCCATTGAGAACTATTTCGAAATAAAATTTGGCCGATACCAAAATTCACACATTTAAGAGGTAAACTTTGAGGAATTTATCTGAAACATGAAACTTTGAGGCGTTTTGTACTGAATTTTCGATCGAGAAGCTATTTTTTCATGAAAAATGGAAGTGGGGGATATTTTTTCGCGAAACGGTATTTTGAGAATATCTCATGCATTCTTTTCGGCCATTACTGCTTTGTGCAAGCTAACGCGCCCTAGGAGATTACAGCGGGATCGATTTGGCCTTTATCCGATAAAATCAGGGAATGTTTATAGAAGAGATATTTTCGTCATCGAAAGCAATTTGGTGGTCACCATCGGGAAAGTATCTTGCCTATGCATCATTTGACGATCGAAGAGTTGATCGCGTTATGGTAGGTCTGAAATGGTTCATATCATTTCTCAGTTTGCTTAAGAGCAGAGCCAGAACGCAGCATTACCTGGCCAATTAAAATGGTCTGATGAAGGTCTATGCAGAGGCTCGCTCTAAATGGATCGACCCAGCCTCGGTTTGGCCCGTATCGACACCGAGCCTGTACGCATACATCTGCCTGAGTTTCGCTAGTTCTGCGCTTATTTTTTGTCTTAATATTGCGATTCTTCGTTGAAGGATATGCATCAGCAGAAATGGCTTTGTTTTTGGTTGCATCGGTCATAGCCAAAGAAAGACCTCATTTTCCACGGTTAGACCGTGCATTTTTTCATCCGTTATGAATGAAAAAAGAAAGGGGGGAAATGCATTCTATAGGCAAATGGATTCTTGCGTCTCAAAATGAAGACTGTTAACGTCCTCAAGATTTTTCGGACAAAAGTTTTTCCTGGAGCTGCACGCTCCATCTTCTTCTGATCAGTGGATCTGCAGTTTCGTTTCTATCGGTGAAACTGTATTCTTCCGTGCGAAATGGGCAAAAGCGATTGGAACATTTGAACCACTGAAGTACCGTCATGCGAGTTTTATTATTTGTTGACAACCTTTGACACTGGCTGGTCAGGTAAGCGAAAATACAAAAGCATCATATTGTGCCAGCTTCTCTAGTGAGCCCTTCACTTTCCTACTTTCATATTTTGCTTTGCTGAGTCAGCAAATCTCAAAATTGGGATCAGTGTTCGACCTGATGGCCAGTTTGGCTATATTTCAAATGAGTACATAAGCAAGCGACATGTGCCCAATGCAACAGTAGCCAGTGAATTAGCTAGCGCAGCGTTTCGCCGTCACTTCGCATTGTTCGTGACACTGAGTGTGCAGAGAACCAAAACAAGCAGACAAGCTCGTGAGTTAGGCAAAAGATGGCATAGCATAAAGTAGAAAAGAGGAGTTAAAAAAGGACTGAATTAGTGAAGTTCAGGTGATGACTGAATAACTGCATAAACGAATAGAATCAAATAATGGGTGAATAAATAAATGCAAGAATGACACTGCGGACGGGGCCTGGCAAGGATCGATGCAGGCAGTCAACGTGTCCCCGCCTTTTGTTTGCCGTGTATGCCTTTGTCTATCCCAAATTTGCCATACTTTTCTCATGCATGCAAGTATTCCGGAAGGGAGAAGGCAAGGAAGGAAGGAGGATTCCTGTAATTTCGTAATGTTAGCAGAAGAGATGCGGGAGTGATTTTCTATATTCTCGTCCCCCTTGCTTATATGCGGACATGCACTTGTGCAACAATCCAAATAGGAAGGGAATGCCTACATACAAACGTCTTTCGCTATTACGCGATGAACTTTTGCAAACCAGGTGCCGCATTATGACTCGGCTGATGTTTATCCAAGGCACGAAGAAGTAGCATATCCTAAAGCAGGTACAGCTAATCAGCCGCTCGTTTCCCTATGGATTTGGCAGAAGCAACACAACATCACCCAGCAAGTGGATCCTCCATCTACGCTTGTGAACACGCACAAAAACGGGTTTGTTTCAAAGGTTGATTTCTTGCAGCTTTGATTCGAAATCTTTCGGTACATTTCCTCGGAGATGAATTTTCCATCAAATGCTGAGAGTGATGGAGCCGTTTCAATTGTGGGAAGCTTACTGTCACATTTGTCACCAACTGTGGAAAGAAAGAATAGGGAATACGCTTAGTTGATCATTCAAAAAGTCGAGATGACAGCTCAGATTTCTTCCTTCCTCTATCTTTATGCTGATTCTTTATCTAAGGTGTGCTGTTGTAACATTGCCTTGCAAGTGCATCGAACGGGATGTTTAGCCAGGTGATTATGCACTGCAGGAAAGTATTGGTATATTACTGAACAAAGTGCTCCGTACAGATTCTTCGAAAAACATTCATCGTCAATATTCAGCGATGAAATAATTTACCAAGGAGATTTAGCTTTGCAACAATATGTAGTGCTGGAATTTTACGAGGTTAAAAGCGCTTTCGGAAACAGTATTCCCGCGGAAGTGTTCGAAGTGCATCGTCTCATTAAGCGACTTCAGCTAACGAACGGGCATTGTAGAACAAGATACCACGTTTTTTTTTGTACCGTTGTGCAAGTTTTTCGGCAAGGACTTTGTGTTTTTGGCTTATTCCCGCCTCGTTGTTGAAATTTTGCATGGAAATGTGTGCAGCAAGAAATATCGCGGGTTAGTTTCAGGTCGTACTATTTGTATTCGGCACAGTGGATCGTCTTGACAGGCGAAAGCAACCGAGCAGAAAAAGAGGAGTTGCTGCTAAGCGTTTGGGCGAATCGTCAGCAAAACGAAGTATTCATTTCCCCATGTCGCTATGGGCACTCTTGTATTGAGGTAATTTACAGAATTTTTCCCGGATTTTATGCTCACTACAACTAATACTAAGTAAAATTTCTGAGATGTCGCAAACATAAATCATTTTGTCCCCAGTCGACAGCGCTGCTGCTCCATGGATTCCTTGGGAGGACACATAAGAAAAGTTAAAATGTCACTTGCAAACAAGAATATAGTGCCCACTGCACAAGTAGAATTTACTCCGTTACGATTCATAACGTTTCACTTTATAAGCTTTTATTCCAAAGGTGGCAGCGAGCTGAGAAATACAATTGCTTAGTACCATATTGTTTTTTATGAGACTGTTGCGTTGATTCCTTCACCGTAAATGAGCTGATGTCGACAGTGCTGTGTGTGCGTATCAGCTGAATAGCTCAGATCTTTCGGCTTTTTTAAAAAGGAGTATCTTCTCAACTATCAGTAATTTTAGCTCTGAGTAATTTTGAATGCTTTTTTATCGGATTGACTTATATGGTGTTCCACCAAAGTAGGCTGCACCTAATGCATTTTATGGCTTTATGCATTTTGTGGTTTTGTGCATTTTGTAGTAAGTATTAATAAGCATTATGATGGCACTTGATTTGTGCGTATTTTCGTGCTGTACATGAAGCCGATTAGTGCATTTCAGCAACTTTCGGATTGGTGGCATCAGAACGGAAGTATAAAGTTTATTACTGATGAAGTATGCTTGACTCTAAAAGTTTATATCAAACTTTCGAAGTGTTTCTAACATCCAGATCGTAGAAAAATAATATTTTCCAGTTTCCTGAAGGTTCGAGTTCCATAGCAAGTTTTCATTAATTGCCCATTGCTAATATGTAATTTCATGTCAGGTGCAACAAATTATAATTTCAGAGCCTTCGTATACATTTCGATATCAACGGACGGAAAATGTGGTCGGAGCCGTCCGATTTCAAGATCGATTTTTATTCCACAAACGGATATTTCGTTATATTACCAAGGAAGTATGATGATGGCAACGTTTATAATCACATCGCACATGTTAACTTGCGGGTACCGTTGCGCGATGCTTCTTTCGACGGTTTTCGTTTGGAAAATATATGAGGCGATGAGAGTGAGGAGTCCCAAGGTTCCTTATATAAGTAGGGAGAAAGTGCGCATATTTATAACAAATCGGTTTGTATGACGTTTTTATAGCAGAAGAGATTTGAACATAAGCGCATCACTGGTCAAAAAACGTTCAATTTTCTTTAAAACCAGCAATATTCTTAACGGTTAAAAGCTAACCACTTCTGAGCGATACGGGTTTGATGCGCATTGTGCACAAAATGAATAATTCATTGAAGTTCATGATTTCAGAATGCATCAGTTCTAGGCGGTTCAATCACTGCTTACCATGGAGGTCCATACGACGTCAAAAAAATCGTTGGTTATGATATGCAAAAAGATGAAATGTCAGTTTGAATCCTCTTATTTCTGCGCTGACGCATTGCACTTAGTATTCGCTTGTCACTTACTTTCATTTTCGCTTATCATATATCGCTGCTTTCACTTGCATTTGCACTAGTCATTTCAGTAGTGGCCTTCTCCCTTGTTGCGTCAATCTATTCGGTTTCATCACCCTTGCATATTCGATCTATTTCTGGTCGCTGATAGCGTCAAATAGAGCCTCCCTATTTCTTAGGTCTCATATGATTTTTCATCATATCTTTGATCATTTTCACAGAATCTTCCCAAAAGCTTTTTGAAAAGCCCATTGCCTTCTCCGTGACTTGCAACGCTGCGTGCCCGTCTTTTATTAGCAGTCATATTCCTCTCCTACATAGTCTTGCAAGGAAGGTAATGGAATGGACATGTCTGCTCGCTTTTCTGGGTCTAGAACACATTTGAAGAGAGAAGGAGGGCATGAGATTGGCTGAAACTTAATTGCAATGCGCCTTAATAGTGGTGCATTTAAGTCTTTTTGGACGTGTTGCAAGGAAAATTTTCCAGTCGTCACAAATTTTCTGGCGCTTTCAGCACGAGGAAATTTCCCATCAGCAGGATGTTTCTTGATCTCAACTAGTTTGTAATTTCTTCCGAACTTCTTCTGTGATGATGGCTTTTCACCTTTCTTCTTTTTCAGATATTTTCTATCTGCCGGCGGTTCAATAGCGCGGATGTTCTTATTCCGAGCGCGGTATGCATCAAATGGAAGTGGCACTAATTCGCCTGAATGTCTTACTTGCAATATGGAATCGTGCCCGTCTTCAAGGGTGAACTTTGCTCCAAGTGCGAAACAGTTTGTTCTGTTCTGCCACCGGGCATATCACTCAACGAAAACGTATCTCAAGAAAGTCGACGAAATCAGCTTAGGTTACTTTTTTTTTACCACGCTATTGGTAAAGGGCTCATCTCCGGCTCCAAAAAAAAAAAATCTTCGGTCCTTTGGTGAAGTTTGCAGAATTGTTCATAGTTTCTCCAGAAGACTGCATGGATTTCTCTTATATTCATCCTTTCCCTTCCAAGCTTTCACCACTGAATCTACTGCTTTGGGCCAACAGGGCAGAAATCCTAAGCAATCTTGTAGTTGTATTCCTGGCTTGTTGCACTTCTTTGGTAGTGAGCGGTGAAAAGAGTTTAAAGTATGCTGTAGATTCGAAAAGTGGAGACGAGAAGTCAACAGTATAGACCAGTCCATAGAACTAATGAACATATTAAAAAAAAAAATGAAAATATGAAACTAGTCTCGAGGGAACGCTTCTTTTTTTCTCATAGAGCGAATGTAGTACTTTATGTCAGATATAATTCACAAATATGGATTTACTGATGCAAAGGTGGCCGGGGGTGACTACGTTGCGCGTGGCTGAGATGTTGACCACCCTTTTCGAACGTCGCACCTGTGCGCATGTCTTTCAACAAAACCTTTGTGCTGAGAACGCTAGAATTGGTTCCGGCTCTCCTTCGAAATTTGTCGTCCTTGAAACTTCATGAACGTCATTAGTTCTTTTTAGTCGTACTCCATCTGGAATATAGTCAATTTTGAATGGCTTTTAAAGCTACAACGAAGGGCGTCATTAATGGCACAATAAGCCACTGCAATAGTAAGGCATAAACGATGTGACGAAATGGCTGCAAAAAATGTGTACATAATGGAATGCAAGTCTCACCAGCCATTCATGGTTATATATGGCGTTACGAGGATATCAGGAATCTTTCAGATTTCTCTAGCCACGTTCGTCAGGGGAGACAGTAGCAGAATGCAGTTCTAAGATATCCTGAACATAGCATTGAGGAGACCGTCACGATGTTTTAGATTCTCTTTTAACCGCTTTCCATCTGGAATATAGTCAGTTTTGAAGATCTTTAGTAAACTTAATTACTGAGCGGAAAATAATATTTGTCGCAGAATCTTTACCGACAGCCAACTTTTTGCTCATCTGCCCCTCTTCTTGGGAGTTGTCAATCCGTCGCCATAATTCCACAGCGCCTGCATAACTTCTCATTGGTAGAGGAGGAGGGAAGGAAGAGGCGTTTTCTTGGAAATAGTTGCTTCCTAAGATATGGATTTTATTGACTCTGTGCTACGCTTTAGATAATTTCATCTGTTATCGCTTAGTTAATCATTGCAGCCATTTTGCTCAGAGGTGAATTTCAAATGGCTCTTTCGTATGACACTCCAAAAATCACCTACGAAAGGGTTTCAACGGCAAGTGGCATTGGCAAGTTGCATCTTTTGAATTTGAATTTCACATCACCTCGTCACTTCATCTTCCTCTTTATCAGTGAATATTGCCACACTTTTTTGCGGCTTTTCTTGGCTCATTAACGATACATACAAAATATAAAACGACACTTTGATTAACCCAAGCTGGTCACCAAATCGTTGCCTGCTACTTATCCCTGATGGCACCTGGCCCATACATATTTTTTGACTCTCAATGTTGTGATGTTGACATATTCCATTCTGGTTAGAGAGGGTATGTTTGCTTTTTTTAAATACAGTTTTTTTTGGCCATCTACCTATGAGGTTTACTTTAATGTCATCTTTCTAGTGAGTACTGCACTTGCGCGTTTTAAAAAAGAGATAAATTCAAAAGCTTGAGCAAAAAAGAAAGAAATTTATGTTACAATTCTTTCAGCCGTTGTCGTATTTGCAGACGCTCATGTCGGCCTCCTGCTGCCACCAAATTTTGATCCAACTTTCATCTATCCAGTTCTTCTTTACACGTGAGGTTTCAAGCTGTTTTTATGCGCTTTCGTAATTTTGCTTTGCATTGTGCATTATGACGGTGTCATATCTGTGCCTGCATGCGTGCGTCCTTCTGTCTGTCTGTCTGTCTCGGAGGTTCAACTCAAAAGTCTCGATGACAATAGTCACTGAATTTAATTTCTATAATATTACCACCAGGAGGCTTTTCACGTTTTCACGTTGATCGCCTGTGTGCATTTGGCACGGTCATATTTCCGTTTTACATCGACAGAATCGTAGGAGAAAGAATTATTTGTGGGGATTTATAGAAATGACGGAACCGGCTGAAATGCGGAGCCATTATCATGCAATAATTAAAGATTTTACTGGCAGCTCCTACAATGGTTGTAAGATTAACAGCTTGCAAAGTCGCATATAGTTTAAGCATCTGTGGCAAGTAAATCATTTGTGACCGACAATTTGGAGCATAAATAATCTTCATGAATTTTTGAATTATACTAATGCAGGAATTAATATTATTCAATGGATAGACTGTTAATTTTATGAATTTTATAGATTTAATTTGTTGACTTCAATTTGTTCAATTTTTTGTAGATAGTAATTTAGAATTACAGTGACTAATGAATTGACAACCACAGCACTCTATTTATGTCATTATCACATCCCATTAGTTTGTTGAGGCGAGGAGGAGGGAGAATATTGAAGTTTTATTGAGTGCGCAAAATGAAATGTTTTATTTATATGAAGTGCTCTTGGCGAGCGAACTCTTTCCTAATTGAAAACATTGTGATATGTAACGTTCATTAAACGGATGAATATGCAACTATTACTGCGATGTAGCATATCAAATCGAAGACTGCATCTTTTCATCTCCTATAAAAAGTGTTCTCTTAAGGGCGGCATAGAGGATCTGTTTTATCTTTTACATATATCTGCGGATAAGTTCAGATTTTGATCAAAGAAATATGAGTTTCGAAAAAATTTGTTTCATGGTGCACTTCGATGCGCTGCCTAGCTCTAGTCCAAAAACTGAAATCGCTGCTACCGTAGCTGTTTGTGGGTTTATGCCCAAGATCTGTGTACCTTCGATATTCAGCAGTGCGCTTCAGTATTGGGTGTAGTTCTGTGTTCTACAAGGGGTCGGCGCACTTAGCCAAAAAGAGACGGAGAGAGACCACGCGCGTCTGCAGCGAGCGACACGGCACTGGTCACTCTGAAATAAATCGTCGCAATAAATGTGAAAATATACAGTAAGGAAACAAGATTCGAACAACGGATTTTGACACATTCGAAAGAGCATTAAAAGCTCTATCAGAATCAAAAATAATCTCGGAGAAAAACAAGAACTTTTCTATAAGATCGATTTTTTATATGACGTGCAATTGAGGAAAATTGCATGGTCATCGATAAATCAGTGCCTATAAGTGTATAAAGGGACAAGATCTGGGAAAAGTGACCAGGTACATTCGAAAGAGCACTAAAAGCTCTATCAAAATCAAAAATAGTCTCGGACAAAAACAAGAACTTTTCTGTAAGATCGATTTTTTATATGCAGTGCAATTGACATAAATTGCAGTGCCGCCTTATCTATTATCTCATGCGTTATAGTTGTGCATTTATGATATTGTTCTTAATGAAGAACTCAATTCATGACACACCTTGACGATTTAATTAATTGACAAAATCATTCATAAATTACATTAAACTCGTTGTCGCTCCTTATGAATGGATCTTTCATGCGATTGTTACATGCACCAGTTAAGAATTCTTCAATTCGACAGTTCTGGGTTTCCTTCGTTTCATTTCTTTCCATATGCGCATACTGATATGTAAGTTCGCTGGATGATAGAAAGGCCAATCGACGCATTCAGGATGTGGTTAATTGTATTGTCATACGTTGATTGCATGCAACATAGGTAACTTGCAAGTGTGGCAAGTGCTTCTTTTAGACGTTATTCAGCCATTCTAGATTAGTGGTTCGAAACGAGTGTTCTTGATAGTCCCATCTTCTTCTCATCTCCTCCACATCCTGGAACTGGCTTTATAGCTATAGTTGTGCTCTTCAATGTAAGCAGTCGTTTCGCTGCTTACCATGAAAATTTCAATTCTTCCAATTGGGAGTATGCAGCGTTCGAATTGCTTTTCCCTTCTCAATCCTGACGGGTCTATGTCGGAAAGCAAGTGTTGTATGCAGTCAAAGTATGACAATACAATTAACCACATCCTGAATTCGTCGATTAGCCTTTCTGTCATCAAGCGAACTTACATATCAGTATGCGCATATGGAAAGAAATGAAACGAAGGAAACCCAGAACTGTCGAATTGAAGAATTCTTAACTGGTGCATGTAACAATCGCATGAAAGATCCATTCATAAGGAGCGACAACGAGTTTAATGTAATTTATGAATGATTTTGTCAATTAATTAAATCGTCAAGGTGTGTCATGAATTGAGTTCTTCATTAAGAACAATATCATAAATGCACAACTATAACGCATGAGATAATAGATAAGGCGACACTGCAATTTATGTCAGTTGCACTGCATATAAAAAATCGATCTCATAGAAAAGTTCTTGTTTTTGTCCGAGATTATTTTTGATTCTGATGGAGCTTTTAATGCTCTTTCGAATGTACCTAGTCACTCTTCCCAAATCTTGTTCCTTTATACAGTTATAGGCCCTGATTTATCGATGACCATGCAATTTTCCTCAATCACACGTCATATAAAAATTCGATCTTATAGAAAAGTTCTTGTTTTTGTCCGAGATTATTTTTGATTCTGATAGAGCTTTTAATACTCTTTCGAATGTGTCGAAATCCGTTGTTCGAATCTCGTTTCCTTACTGTATATCTTCGCATTTATTGCGACGATTTATTTCAGAGTGATCAGTGCCGCGTCGCTCGCTGAAGGCGCACGCGGTCTCTCTCTATCTCTCTCATGCGCCTACGCTTGTGGCTAATGTTACCCTCACCTTCTACACTACACCATTGCAAATTTCAATACATACCAGTTTATCGTTCCTTTGCAAGATGTGTGCGATTCTGAAATTTCGTACCGAAAAAAATGAATCGTTGATGTTGAAGTTTCCATTCTGAGTTTAATTATGTACTGAAACCGAAATGCTATAATAGACTTTAAAAAAGGTGACTGCAGATATGCGGGTCCCAACTCGAACCTAAACTTGATGGAAACTCCATGGGACTTAATGAGCTATTTTGCAAACAAAAGGCAGTATGTAGTCGTAATGATTGACGCCAGGGGCTCGTCGAACCGTGGATGGTTGGTTAAAGAGCAGCTCTACATGAATCTGGGCGGCCCTGAGGTGGACGACCAGATCGAAGTAACCAGGTGAGCTATCTACCTATTTACAACAACCCATTGCGAAAATTTCACTGTTACGTTTAGAAAATATTTCTCTACTATTCTGGAGAAAATGCTCACGTCATAAAATCGTGGACCTTCCCCCAGGGATATCTGGCAGTAGGACGCTTATCATAGTGCTAGAGCAAGTGGAGTATACGACGATTATTTCTGACGTAGTTTGACTATGCCCACAGGCTCATGTTTAACCGTTAGCATACCGATGTGACGGTGCCAAACGGTCCTTAATGCGATAACTGCCATCTCAAAGCATTATTAACCAAGTGTACATGGAGGTGGATGCAAAGCGCAGCAAAACGGAAGAGTGAAAGCGCTGCATGTTCCGAATATGTGTTCTCTAATTGAGGTCTTATACAGGAATCGAAGGGGTGTTCAGCGACGACGGGGGTGACGATAAAGGCGGTCTGCATCCAGTCTCAATTTGTTTTTTCCATCGATGTCGTATGATGCAGATTTATGCTGCTTATTATTGCTTCCTGCATGCACATGAATGCATTCCCCTCATCTTATACGTGAGCAGGACTGGAAGTATTTTCGCGCACAGCTAATAACAGCAGAAAAAATAAGCTTTTTTCTCGTCAAAAATAAAGTGCGATTTTTTGACACTGTTACTGATATCGGAAATATCGCAACCAGTTTCACTGCACCCGGAACACTAGAATCTCTTAAATTTCTCAACAGGAGAACTTACAGATTTTGTTTCCCATTCAATCTGAGAGATCACGGCTTTTTGTTTACTCCCGGAATCGCTGGTAAATTAGGTGGCTGGAATATGTTTCCAAGAAGAATCCGGCAAAATGATTACCTCATTAGAAGAGGTTTTTGAAACCAGAAGTTCCGTTCTCAATTGATGTAAATTTCCGCTTTTTTGTGCGGCATGGGAAAAGCGACTCAATCGTTGCATTATATTCGAAGTTCGATTTCCAGGGGCCATATTTCCACCTCCATTGTGGATTTTGAACTTCGTCTGTTGTAGTATGTTTGGCTGTCCCAAAGTTCAAATAAAAAGGTCTGAAAAGCCCGCGTTTCAGTAGTAATATCAACTTTTAGAATCATTAAGATTTGCGTTGCATTAGTGCCAAAGAAAAGCGCAATTTGTCATGATTCAGACATTATCGGCGAATCGATAAAACCGCATCAACTGGGCCATCACTCGTCGAATTCCTTGTGAAGTCTTTCTCTAAACAGCCAATTTTCAGCAAAATATATAAACCAATAAACAATTATAAACTTTAAAAATATACGGGTTACAGAATTTGCTAAAATATTTCAACAAATACTTCAGAGTCATTCAATCAATCACCTAAAGGAAAACAGATTGCTATTTCGATATTAGCATCGAAAACCGCATAAAACAGCACAGTTCCTTTCTGATGAAAATTTGCTTTAGACCGTTGTAAAATACTGTAATTATTCACAAGAATTCATAGTGAGAATTGGTTTGCGAGAAGCAGGGAGAACAAAGAGCAAAGAAAAGTTGAAATAATCGGAATTTGTAAGAAAAAAGTACTTCTTGGAGTATTTATTTCCTATAAAGGAAATAAATGGGAAATAAATAGGAAGTATAGAAAATAAATCTAGGCCAAAGCAAATGGGATTCTATTGTACTAAACAACTCACAGCTTCATTTCCAAACTATTTTCCAACGGTTATTTATGATAAATTAAAAAATAGTAACTTAGTGCTGTTCTCATGAGAAACATTTTTTGCAGACGCCTTCTTCATATGTATCCATTTATGGATAAGCATCGAGTGGCGGTCCTTGGATGGGTTTGGATTTTCTATTTTTTCATGTTTCTCTTTATTTGTGCCCACTGTTTTGTTGTCTTCAAAGCACTTTGTTCAAAAAGCGGTTTTATCTCATAAAACTATAGGACGTTTCCGCCGCACTGAGAGACTGGAAGGTGGAAAAACTATATGAATGATTCGAGCTTCCTCTTCATATGGCAGTTACCACGATCGTTCAGTGAGGGTTGTACACCGTGAAATTGTTTATAGCACATCTATCGATGCTCCGATTTACTCGCTTGGCAGGCAAATAGAAACCTCAATTTGGTGCATACTTGCAATATTTGCATGATGCGTTCTGCGAATGTTATTGAGCAAGAAGTGCGTGAAAATGTTACTACAGCGTTTAGTAGCATTTTTCAAAATGCATTCTTTCATTTCAAAATATCTTCAAAGGTACCATTCAGCAAAATTTTATCAATGGAAAAGCGTGAAAGTGAGCTTTCAATCGTAAACGATCCTTGGGATCTCGATCATTGAACCATGCAAATTTGCAATTCGATAGTGTGGTACTATTTCAAGAGAAAAAGTTGAAAACATAGCGAGAACAATATCTTTTTAATCGGTTTTTTTTTATTATGCGTGGCATTCGACAGAGCTGTATTCAACAACAAACTTACTAAACGATAGAGAATGCAATGAGTTTTCACTTTGTATTTCGCTCAGATTGTTCCATTCAATTGCACATGCGATCGAAATTGCACTGCATTTTTACCGTTGTATTTTAATGCCGCCAAAAGCCTTGATGGAAAAGCAACACATAAATAGACATCATTCAGCCCTGCAGGGCACTGATATGTGGCCACCGAAGAAGCATCGCGTTTTAAAAACGTCATCATCATCTTTTTCATCATTACCGCTTTTCAGTCATATGGTGGATTTGTTTCGGCGCACATTGCTGTTCGAGATCACGGATCGACATTCCAGTGCGCCGTCTGCATTGCTCCGGTAGTGGACTTCAGGTTTTACGGTTTGTTCTACATTCTGAATTTGTTTTTTCTGCCGCCCATTTATTTGAACGGAAATGAATGGAATTATGTTTTGATTGTCAACCTTAGATGTTTTCATGGCAGCAAGTGTTGTGGTGTTTAACGAGAACGCAAGGAGGGATTAAATTTTTTTTCCGTTTTGAGGAATCAAATTCGAGGAAATCGCTTTTTATGAAATTCAAGCATAGAGCAGGTCTGCTATTTTCCAGATTACAGCACATCAAATGGTTCTTTCCCTGACCACTCAAACAATCAAATGATCAAACAGGTTGAATTTCGCGAGAAAATTCTTCTATTCTGTATTTGAGTATGAAATTTCTATAGCGCACTTAATATCTTGTAAAATACGTTTTACATCCGGTGTTGGCACAATTCACTTCTTTTTTTAACAGGCCGAACATCAATTCAAAGAGTGTCAAGATCGCCTCTGGAATAGACTGTAGGCAACATAATTTTAAACGTAGGTTTTACTTTTTTTCTGCAGCTTTCACTGAAAAAACTCTCGAAGGAAACAAAGCCGGAAATATAAGTGACCCACAAATAACTTATTGGAGAAATGCTGCTGTATTGAGCTTTCGAGAATTACTACTTTCAGACAGCGCATACACTGAGCGCTATATGGGTTTACCACAGGATAACGTCGTCGGTTATGAGGTATCGATATTTTTTGATAACTTATACCGCAACCTTTTTCGCTAATTTATGAAATTTGTGCGCAATAATTTAGAAGAAATGCAGTGCATGGAGTTGGCTCACTGCAATTGCTGAGTTATTTCTGCACATAGGTATGTCATTCATTTCCCGTTATGCTTGCGCTGTGAGCATAATAGTGTGGAGGTATCAAAAATAATTTGTCGGGGTATCCAATTCGTTTTTCCTGTGTTCCGCATGAGGAAACTATATAATTTGGGGGTTTTTTGATTTCTTCGTTTAGAAAACAAATTTATTATCGGATGCACTCGTCGACAACTTCCGACAAGTCAAACTGATGTTGGCGCATGGAGATGCTGACGGTTAGATTTCTTCGATTTCTTCTTGTGGAAGACTTTTTATGAAAATTTTTCGCCCTCACTATTGAAATAAACTTCCACATTCTAAGCGAATCTATATTTTTGCCTGTTTGGATTGTTCCATACGATTTTATATTTTGGATTTTAAATGAAAGCATATCTGAAAAGTGGTGACAATACGTCATGTAATTTTGACAGTTTTCAATAATCTTCTGCAATTCATACATTCTAGCTATTCCCGTAGAGAAGTTCAACTCTCACGCTAAAGCAAGAAAGCTTTCTGTCATATGGAAATAACTGGTTTTTGATTGAAAGCAGTCATGAATGCAATATGTGTAAAAATAGCTTCTTTTTAGATAATGTCCACTATCAGAATAGCGCTCTTTTGGCATCCGCTCTACAACAACAAGGAATTCATTTCAAGCAATTGGTATGAACAAGACTGACTTTCCATTTCAGTACAACATCTTGCATGACCTTAATCATCATGGCTTATAACTTTTATATGTAAATATGGTACCATTTTGTGGAAAGGATTTGTATTTGTATGAGAGCAGCAAGTTTCTTCAAGGTCTTCATTAGGTAGTTTTAATGTAGGGCACAGGTACTCTCACTTTACACAGTCGCTTCACAGGTGGTCACGACATCGCCACAACCACTGGTCATAGCACTAAAAGCGGAAGAATTCGGTGGGACCACAACTTGCCCAAAGGACTATAGGAATTTTTAAAACATCATTACAAAACGGAAGAATTCCTCGGAGAATTGGAAACTTTTGATTTTCTGATGGTTCGAGCACTGGAAAAAGCAATCGAAGAACGCTTCGAAGTCTGCTTCCCATTTATGCAAAAGGTAATCTTGCTTTACGCTCGAATTTCTCGAGAACCGGCGGGAAGTTGGAAAGAAAAGAATGGGATTACTTTTCCTCATTTTACCCAATAAATGAACGAGAATTAGTGGATCAATTTGATTGCGAGATATTCTGCGAAAATATATTCTGGGAAAATATTCGCAATAGTGAAGCAGATTTCCGAACGCATTTCTTGAGATGTACACCGCAATTTGTTATAAAACAAGACCGCTATGTGATGCTGCTGCGGGCAGCAATGAACACATGAACTAAAATCCGTAATTGCCGCGGAACAGCCAAAAACAAACAAAGTTGGTCGACTTCAAAACATTAGTACCAGGGAACTAATATGCCGCCTCTTGTATAATCACAGTCATCAATTGCCATGAGCAAACGTATTCGTGGTAAATGGAAACAGAATCATAAAAATCACTGCGGATAGAATGAACCTGAGAAAAGTGAATAAAAGTGGAAAAAGTGGAACGAAGTTCACCGCGCTCTGCTTATGATGTGTCAGTGTTCGTAGTTCGCCGCTGCCCTCTTTCGCCTTTCGAGTCTTCGCGGAGGCGGATGGTGCTGTAACGGTGGCGCCAGCATAATCATGACTCATTAATTATGAACTACGGAGGCCCACGCCTCAAAATTCCCCTTCCCTCAAAGGGTCGTCTGTGAGCCTGCTCGTTTCGCTGATGCGCGTCTTGCCCTCGCAAGCTTGAGAAAGTGACGCAGAATTTTCATAAGCAAAACAACAATTTGTTGTAAGCGAGAATACTGTGATACATCGAACACAATCAGAAAGCACAACGGAAACCGGAACACGCCGGATGTGGAAGAGTTCAACATCGACATTCTATAAAACATTCGCTCATATGCTAGTACTAGGGCTTGACGGAGTTACAGATAAAATGCTGAACCTGGGAAAAAATCAGATCATGCCACAACTATGCCCTCTTTTTAAGCGCGCAAGTTTAAGAGAAAAGCCATCTCAACATTAGAAGCTAACGAATGTAATCGTCAAATACAAAGACAATGGCGACGAGAAAAAATGCGGCAAATTACAGGCCTCTGTCGCAAGTGCCTTACATATGGAAATTCGCTGTACTTTATGCTTACGCATAACGCTGCAGCGATGTCGAAAATTCCACATTCTCAGCATCCTTCCTGCAAAAATCATGCGAACAGCCTCGTTCAATCGAATTTACAGGCGAAATGAGTCTCTCACTCTCTCACTCCCTCTTTCTCTCTCTCTCTCTCTCCCTCTCTCTCTCTCTCTCTCTCTCTCTTAAAAAAAGACTTCGGACGCCGCCGGACCATAGATGCTCCTCTAGCTAACGGAAAACAAGTTGTGAATGAGCGAAAACACTTAATGAAACCTGGATAAGCTGCATTATATCTCAACAAAACCGTTCATTTCGCGCTTCCACATGTTGCCGTCCTGTAGCTCTTCACTTTGTCTTTCTTGTCGAAACAATGCCTTTACAGGGAGAGTAATCGTATATGCAGGCGATTTGCGACTTATTTTAGGCTCGAAGAGTTAGAAACAACAAGAACGAACAAGAGAAACAATGTTTGCTGAGTATTAGGGAAATAGCAGTTCGTAGAAAATTTTCAACCCAGTGCTGCCTATTTGCAATGATTTTCCAACTATTTTATTATACTTTGCTCCCTCCGAAAACTCGAAAATTTTGTCATTTATAGTTTATCGCTTCGAATGTTTCTTAAACTCTATTATACTCTACGATACGACATAAAATTTTTCATAAATAATGCAGTAATATACCAATATCGACTCAAAAATTCCACTATACTCGGCATATTATTCATTAAGATATATCTGTTCACTCGCAAAGGACTTTTAAAATCCCTTAATAAGTAAATTCGGCCATGAACGCTAACGTGTCCGGCATAAAAAATGCCACTTGCACTTCGATCGCAGCTACTGTATCAAATGGGTTGCGTCCCAATGTACGCCAGGAGCGTGACTTCACAAGAACAGTTAATCCATTGCAGTTTCATGTAAATAATATACAGGGCAATAGGATAAACCATTTAAAAACGATCTCCTACAAACTCAAGCGTTTCTCCAAATCTTCGGCGCATGCGGGGACCCCTGCAGGACATCGACGTAAGGATATCTTTCACTCCGCGGAGGATTATCAGGGAGCAAGAGCTACTCACAGGTGTAAAATTTTTCGTCCTCGGATTATTCATCCTACCACATAGCTGAAAAACCTCTTCTCTGTTCTGGCGGGTGCCCCAATTTGTAAAATTACGTGTTTGATTCGTTTTACAGAGAAAGGAATCACTTTTATAAGTTTGCCGGTCTGGTGTTCCGTTTTCAAATAGTACAGTCGTCGATTATAGATCCGATTTTGTATGCACAAAACCCCCAATTGTTGTTTTTTTTATGGGCAAGTTAACCAAACGACGTTGCGTTCGTTGATTTGTGAATTACACAAGGAATGTATAGAGTGGCTGATCTCGTATGAATGCATGTAATAGAAACATTATGTAAGTTGGACTGCATACAGATTATGCAATTGGCAAATTGTTCTGCTAACGCTATAGGAAACAAATTTCCAACGGGTAAATGAGACATTGCTAAACTTAGCATTCTCGCTGTTATTTTTCTTCTGGAAAGCCGCTTTAAACTTGTTAACACAGCGTTTGTTATAATTCCGTGAACGTGCAGTTCAGCTCTTCTATACTACTTCGAAACTGTTGAGAGCAGCTCTATTTACAAGCCACTTATATAACATCATTTGCTAATTCCATTGTAACTCTACTAGCCAAACTCTGAATCCAACTCTGATGAAATTGTTCGGATATTGAACTACTGTAATATTTATAATAAGAGATAAAACTGTTGGCAATGTCCTTATAGGTCCAACATGTCTCCTTTAGGCGACTAGTCGCTGGAAAAACTTGGCCTTGTATATGATATGATTCTAAAGGTGGGGGCATTCTGAGATCACAAAAAACGGGGTGCCATGCACTATTATTTCCTATTACCCTATTCTTTCTGAGGTGTTGCCTTTGCGTTTCTATAGTATTTAGAGCATGAGTGCTCGCTCTAGCGTCTTCTGGTCTCGCAAAAGGAGTACATGACTCTCGATTTCACCAAGGACTTGAGCTTAAAAGTTCTGCTCATCAAGAAATTTCACGAACGAGGATTTTTCAGCATGTAGTTGCGGGTTATGGTGTTTTTATAAAGCCAGCAATGAATAAGGGGTTTGATCGATGCAAAATCCTACTCAAGCGTAATCAGATCGTAGCAGAATTTCGCGAATAGAGGTTTTCGAACATTTGAGATGCAATGGCCTTAATCCGCAGAAATATTTTCAGTGTTGCATGTTTAGAAATCTGTAACTCCGGAGTTTTCGTTAACTTGAGCGTCTCTGAGTTCGAACTCAAAGCGGGTTCGAAAAGCACTCATCCCATTTCCCCCTTCCCGTCCTCTTCCTCATACCTTACCACCAATTTCTTTGTTCGTGGCCGCCAAACTTTGCAATGCGCCGTTTTTGCTTCAAAAGCTATGTAGCGTGCACAGTATGAAAGGCGGAATCACTGAGGCAGTAAAAGTTAGCGTAAGAAATAACAAAAAATGTGATCAACCGAGAGTGACCAGCTGCTAAAGCGCCGTTCTGACAATATATTTTACGCTTTAGAAGGTCAGCAGAGTGCTCACATGCTTAGAAAACTGTAAGCGTTTCTGTTTTGAAGGTATATACGAATCAGGATCACACTATTCGATCGGCAATCGGACACCTTTATATGGAAGTGGATCGGTTTTTGCTGCACGACTGTTTCGGTTTTACGGATAGTCAACTGTGATGTGCAATGGTTTTGCTCAATAGGTGTCTAACGCTCAGTGATAATCAGCTTATTTCAAAACGGCTTATGCGCTTCCCAACCCTTCACTGCTTTCATTCTCAACTTGCCACGAAGATGCCTAAGCAAACATCATGCAATCCGGTCGCTCATTGCGTATCAGATATTTGCTTCCTGACACTGTCTATCAATTTGCCTCAGTACTCGCACTGAAATTTTTTTTAATTTTATTCTGTTGAATCCCTCACTCCTCCTACTGCACTCATTACTTAACAATGGCGAAATATAAATAAAAATCGCAAAAAAAAACATTTGTAACTTATGTTGCAGGGAATCTATGTACGCGTGTGTAGCGAGTCTGCGTACGCGGCGTCCGTGTGCGTGTATGTCGTGTGTCTTCGTAAGACCATATATGCGTATGTGTGCATGTGAATAAAATTCTTGCAGTTGAGATGTTTTCTTCGAAATAAGGAGGGATGTGGAACACGGCATCAAATATTGCTTCAGTCCTGATGTTCTCACGTTCGAGTGAGGTTTGCTAGTCATTACACTACCAGATGGTACTCTGCTTCTGTCTTTTGAGAAACAGTGCAGCATATTTTCTCACTGAACATTATTTCTGCTCATCTCAGCGTGTCTAGATCAATGGGAAGTGTTTCACGTTAAATCGTTTGTTTGTGTATTTTGCGTGAGATTCAAAATTATAGAAATGTTATCATATATTCATCAAGTAGAGGGCCATCGTTCAACGGTATCTGTGACGTAATCACTACATTTTTTCCTCACGGTAATATTTCTACTTATTCTTCACAGCGTATCAAAATCGAGAATATTTATTTATGCTTCGAAAAAAAGCTGTTTTCTTGAAGGTTGATAACAATTCCTTTTTAGGCAGTCCCAAATTATTTAAAAATTGTGCGAAACTATAACAATGTTGAAGACGAAACTTTGAACTGTTCGGGTATATCAACAATCTTACAGTGAGAAAGGCGATATTTTGCTTGTATTTTTGGTCGGAACAACTCGTCGTGGCCTGAGGATAACCAGTTGCTGCATATGCATTCGGCAAAAAAGGCCTGGCAACAGCGATGAATTTCGCTCTTGGTTTTGTGCCAGTGGCGCTGATTTTTTAAACCTGCAACGCTAAGAAAATGCGCCATTGTCGATTATGCATATTTGCTTTCTAAATGTTTGACTACTAATCTATTCGCCTCTCAACGGTGATTTATTTTTGTGTTATATTCTTTGTCGATAACACTTTTGAAAGAGTAGCAGTCGAAATTCATTCTTCTTGAAAGTTGCTACATATTTCGAAATGTTTTTTGATTAGATAAATTTGCAATAACCCGGCCGATTGTAGCAGCCATTGAGAGAGAAGATGCATCTAGATTGACTGGTTATTGGGACTTTCATATTGCGGAAATCCATTAATTTTGAGTTGGTTTACACCTAGCTAGTAGTTGATTGATGCAACAAACAAAGGTACTGCTTAATATTACCTTTTATGGCTTTATTTATGCAGAATGTGGCAATGCTTTCATAAACGCTTTCTCATTTTCTTTACTTCATATGGTTGCAGTTCTTTTTTTAAGATCCTTTCCATCTTACTCGCTTTTATTTCGAAAAGCATTAGGTGTTCAATTTTTAGATTGTTAGGTTCGGCGAATGCATGCATTCTTGAAACCACGGTCGAACGATCCCACATGAGGTGACCTATTGTGCGTTCTTGGGGAATTTTGATCCATTCCTGTCTGTTGATATTATATCAGTATGGCACTTCGTTTAGGCGATCGTTTCTGAAGTTTTCTCTTTATTCTCGAACTTCGAGGTAGTCGATGTGCATTGGTCGACGTAAGAGCCCTGACTGACCTTACTCGCAGACTCTTTCAATCTTGCTCAGGAATAAAAACTTAGAAGGCAACTAAGCGGTTAATTTAAACTCGATATTCCGTAATTTTTTCTGTGCAGATATTCCTTGATTAAAATGGCAGAAAAAGAATGTTCACTTTTGTGCACTTCTCTAGGTCCTTGTGTCAAATATATCAGATCTTAACTCGCCTTCAGGAGATCCGCATACTTATATATGGCAGCGTTGTCAATGGGGTTTGCAAACGAAACCGTGCAGTGAATGAGGTGTCATTGTGATTTATAAATGAACTCGCTAGACATTGCGGAAATATGGCTGCAACAATAAAAAAGAAAAAACAAGGACAGAATTCAAAAGATGCATTATCAGTATTGGACACAACTGGAAGTTATTATTGAGCATTCGATGTAGTACCCTCGACAGCGGTACTATATTACACCTCTCGAAATGTTGGTACGCTATGAAGCGCGCATGGTTTATTAGTTGAAACGCCCATTCTGTACCAAGTGCTCGAGTCGAATAGCACTCCAATATTTCCCGATGGCAATTACGAAAAAAATTCGCTTCCAAATAAATGCAGGAAACGCATAATCGGTTGTTTTTTATATGTGATAGGATTTTATTTATCACTAGATTGGATTCAGCATGGATGAGTACATTCACGATTGAGATCGAATGACAGCAATAAAATGCTTTACTTTAGTTGTTTGTTTTGTTTTTTGATGCCATGTAAAATTGTTCATGAAGAAATGTTTGAAATTGTAAAAATCTTCGCATTTGTTTAGTCTCAAATGGAAATAAATCAAAAAATATTTGTTTTGCAGTTGGTGATGTTTCTTCAACTTGAAAAATGTCTGATGAAGATTGAGGCGCATGAAAACAGAGGTAGGTTGAACGAAACATATAATGATGACCAATGTAATGCCACTTCAAAGCATACTGATGTAAATGACGCATCAGAGCAATGTCGAGTTTAAACATATCGGCGCTTTACATTGAACGCTTTCAGCTTTTCTCACTTGCCTTGCCGATCGGCAAAAAAATCGACCGAAAAAATACTTTACGAGACAGGATACAGCATGTTTTTATAAGGCACTTTAATCATCTCTATACGCCTATCGGATCTATCCTCGAGACATTGCCCTTCAACTGCGCAGATCCACTCTTCTCCACTCATTCATTCAGCTTCCTAGCATGCGGTAACCATCGCTAACCAAACATTACCACCGGATCTGTCCACTGAGTCTTTGGCCAACCGTGTGCATACTTCTAGTCAATAGGCAGCCGAGGGATCAGCCCCGTTCTCCACCTGTCCCCATCCACATGCACTGCATGTCCTGCCCATCCATGTTTGCGTGTATAGAGTTCTTGGATTACGTCAGCAGATTTCGTACGCATCGTTCGGAAGTGATACGGTGGCGAATAGATACATTACACATTCCGCATAACATTTCCATTTGCTCCAGAGCCACTTTTCTTGAAGCACTTGAATGCTTAGAAAAAATACGTTTTCATGGAAGACTGGTCAGTGCTATTTATTTCATCTCACTGTCGAAGCCTGTATTTCATGTCCTTGCGTATAAATTACAAATTGTGTGATGAATCGAGTATTGCAAGAAATCATTTCCGCTATATCTCTTATATGGTGGTGTAATAAATAAACGTTTATTTAAATAACAATAAGTCAGAAGATGAATTATCAGTTTTTGGTTCTTATGACTTTCAATTGAAGATTTAGAACTGGCTCCGAAGCCACGGAGAATTAGAGCCCCTTAGATTGAACTTTAATCTTGGTGGTTGTTCAGTGGATCATGGTTAACCGCAAACGACTTCTTTGCGTCTTCAGTATTGACCAAAACTTTTACTTGAGTGCTGTTTCACTTGCACAGATTATTTCTTGTTTCCAAGTTCATGAGCAACTCTCCTTTTGGATCAGCGTTAGTGAAGTGCACACACTGCTGGTCATGGCGCCTTATTTCCTAGCATGATCGGGCTCTTTATAGATGTCACTGCTTGGAAATCATCATACTATTATTGCACAGTAATTTATGCCACCATTATGCGCTATTAAGATAGTGTACCCCCGTTTTTCTAGGCACAGGCTTTCTAGATTCAAAAGCCCTTTCTAATCGGATATTAGCTTAAACGTTCAATTTTGAAGGATGCGGCATTTAAATAAGCGTTGCTTTGAAGTTTTCCAAGTGCTTTCGGAACATACTGCAGCATTTGCTATTCCCTTCAATAGATTATAATTAAATTCTATGAGTTAATTTTCAAACTTCAAACGGAAGAAACTCTTTTACGCAACCCGTAGGAGTTTCAAATTGTTTCTTTGAAAATACAAACGAGGAATGCATGCTATAAAAAAGGCCTTCACCTTTCTCGTCAACAACTGAATTTCGTATTACTTGCTTTCGAATTCATAACAAGAGTTTTATTGGCTGTATAGCGTGATTCAAAATTACACTTCCGAAAAGCATCTAGTAAGCTAATCGCCACAGCACATTGTTGAAATTACCTGACGAGACTTCTAAATTTTTTAGAGATTTTTGAGAAATGTGCACTTCACTTTTTCGTGCACTTTCTCTCTTCACATGGTTGTAACGTTTTCACGGTTAAGCTGGTAAGGTTTCGAAGAGCAATAGGGAGGAAATTCCGAAAGTTCGGTTCTGTAGGCTGTGAATGTGAGCAAACTAGGCTGCTTCACTATCTGAAAAAAATGAAACGCCAACGCGTCCTTATCATATATTTTGTAATCCAAAAAATTTATGTAGTAGCAGGCAGCAAACTTCTAATGGACTGCAAATATCTCATTGAAAAGACACGCAAGTAGCGTATTTTTTGCTTCTTTTTTTATACAAATGGTGCATCAAGTAGGATACTAAGAAAAAGACTGTCATAAGTGAATCGTAAGAACAAAAACTGCTAGATAAAATAGTTGAAAAGCTTCGACCCATTTCCCTTTCTGAACGGCAAAAGTTACTCCTAAAAATGCCGAAGCAGCGATGTCCGTCGACTACCAAGCTTCTATATAGCCAACTCTATATCCGTCTAAGGTCATGTTAAACGCATAAAAGTTTTCTTTCAAATTTCTGTTGACGAATAAAGAGTACGGGGCACTCATGCAGGTTTGAGGCACTTTAGTTACGGATTGTAACATTATAAAGGGACTAGTCCTATGCATACCACGTCATTGAATACCAAAGTTTTCTCTCATTTTTTCGCTTTAAAGAGAACTTAAAACCTGTCTTTAGGTTCGAAGTTGTGAAGCTCATCCTCTCATTACGATATTATGTCAGAATTGCTGACGATTGGATGTACTTTTTCGTACTCATGATCTTTCTTTATCCTATTCCATAGAACATGAAATAGTCATTCTGTTGATTTATAATAACTAAATGATACCAATGAGTCTTTCATATGTGCCAGCAGAAAATGCCCTCACCCCAAGCGTATTAAACGTGAACTTTGCAGAAAAGTAACATCTAAAGACACGGTTGTGATTCAATGCCATGCTACCATACCTCAATAAGTCCACTCCTTCTGTTTGTGTAACCCGCTAAGAGGCAATCAATGTTTCAAGTCCAATGAAATGGAATGGCCTCATCGGAGACAAACCAAGGTGTGCAGTAGAAGCGTAATGAATCACTATCGTTGCCAGGGCAGCGGGAAAGCGGAGTTCGAATCCACTTATGATTCATTTTACTCATCTCTTCATATTGTATATCAATACAGGCTAAAGCGGCACCGAAGAACATGACTATGGTGCCAATTAATTATTGGTGCAATATGGGAAAGGCTGGCAATGATCAACGAAGAGTGAATTTTTTGTGGAAGAAAACGAATATTGCCGAATGCATGAGATTTAATGTGATACTAAAGGAGGATAAATAGAGTGAAACCAATAGAATATCTTCAGAAAGCAACTCGCACAATTGAACAAAAATGCTGTAAACACGGAAATGCCTCGCCCTTCGGGAAGGGTGTCGATGTGGCTACCCGTGAGAATAGGGAGGATGAGTCACAAATCATGTGCAGATCGATCCATGCTGTATATCCGTAAGGAAATGAGTGACTACAAGTTCACATAATGAGAAGCCCAGAAATTATGCCGGAATATTTCACACAAAACAAAGATCCGTGAAGCACTTCCAATAAAACAATTAAAGCAAAAACAAAAAAAAAATTGCATTCTTTCTCGCCACCCTTTTCTTCGACTGCGCCAATTTCACAGCGAGGCTTTTTCCACTGCGAACTTCAGTTCAACCCTCCAAAGTACGATCTTCCAAGCGCTATGACCAGTTTTAAGCAAACGATCAAATAACTCGTTAGCTTGCTTTCATTCTAATTTATGGTTACGTGAACTCTGTACGAAATTTGTTCGGAAATAAGAGGATAAGATCTGTTTATATGGAGGTGTTGATGGAATTGTGCCTTAGTTTTTTTAGAGCTCTAAGGATAATAAAGGTGCTGCATATAAGTAGCTGAAACATAAAAATCATGCTCCAAAAATTGAAAATACATCATACAGGCCGACAGCAATAATGCGTTAGTCGCATCATCACTGCAATTGCGGACACCCGATCCACCGACAGGATTCGAGCAACATTTGTGAAAGGGATGTTTTGGAGCGACAATGTCGGGACTGGCTAGCAGCACCAACAAATCAAGTGACTTTCAGTTCATATGCTTTTGGAAAATCACATGTCATACCCTGCCACTACACGGAAAGAATAAACCATGCCAATAAGGAGGGTGAACGCGATGACTCCGTTAAGAGCTGTTCCCTGAACACACCTGTAGGTCTAGGCCAGCAGGAGGCACCCACCGAAATCTCCTCTTATTAATACACTCATAAGCAGATGCTGGCGCTTATCTCATCGTTGTTCAATGATTGCGTAGAGGAAGCTACCGCTCGATGATGAAGAAAGACCAAAAATTTCGTTCACGACGGAAAAATGATCGACGCAGGCACTGCTCATTCTCCATATGAATATCTCGATAGAACAGGCGTTTCCTTAATATACGATGAGCAAAATTTATAGATAGGAATAAGTATAAAAAAGGAATGTGCAGCACAACATTCTTTCAACTCTTATAGCACAATCGCAAACATGTACGAGTCGGATTTAGGTACACTAAGATTGCATTCTGAGAACGGGAAGAACCTGGAGCGAGAAAAACAGCTGTAACACCTTGACCGAACTTATTATGGGCTGTGGAATGTCAATTGAACATTTAGACTCAATGATATTTTGTTTTAATAGAAGTGACGTGGAAATGAAAATAAAGCACAGCGTTTCGAAGAAGGACAAGTTGCACTGCACTGTAAGAGTCAGCAAGCTTTAAAAATATATTAATGTGCAAAGATGGAACGAACTCGTCTTCTTTTTATAGATACAACCGATCCCATTGTCGACTAAAACTTGAATATTCCATAGCATACCCGCATCCGTCGTTGTTTCAATCATGTCGAATGTATATAGAAATCAACGAATCGTCGAATGCCAGCATATTTCATCGGCTGGTTAGATGACTCACTCAGCAGAGACGTACCGATGAAGTGTGAAAGCTGTTTTCATCAATGGCATTCCTCCACAGCACACATCGAGAGATTTTTTCGCAAAATCTGCAGCTTAATAGTTTTCAGCCTGAATCTTTACCGAAAGTTGCAAACGATCCGGTGATTAAACAGTGGGACGGATATAAACTGACCTGTGTGGGAGTGTTTATATGTTCGTGTGTTTGTGCGTGAGGGTGTTTGCATTTCCCATATGTGCATGCCTATGTGTGCCTGTATATGTCTATTTGTGGGTCATGTCTTTTTGTGCCTGCCTGTGTGTCTGTCTGAATTTACGTCACTGTGTCCACCTGTATGTGCGCGTGTGTCTGTGCTAGCATTTGTGCGCGCCCATTTGCCTGCCTGTGTCCGTGTATGCATGTGTACATGCACGTCTATGTGCACGTGCGCCTGTTCGTCTGTTTCTTTGTGAATGCGCAGTATATATATATATATATATATATATATATATATATATATATATATATATGTTGGATGTTTTTTTCAGTTGTGAGTTGTTATATATATATATATATATATATATATATATATATATATATATATATATATATATATATATGCATGTGTGAATGCGTGTGCATGTGTATTTGTATATTTATGCGTTTGCTTTAGGCAAAGGCATGAGAGAGAACTGAGTCGAAAGCTGATGAAATAGGGAGCCAAAGTTCGAGTTGTTTAAGCATCACTGATAGCAAGTAAATGCCAACACCGATTCCGAAAGTAGCTTCAGTTGAATCGCTAATTTCCACATAAGTATCGTTTAGCGCTACAACTGATCATACGCAAACACTTACGGCCATTTTCACAGTTAGTGGAATAATAGTTTCGTCATGCGAATGCAATCTAGTAATAAATATGAACCCACGCTTTACCTCGGCAGGAAGTTCGTGACGAACAATAAGAGCTTTACATCATGTCGCAGCACCACCGGCAACGTGCGGCTCGGCCCACACAAGCCACCCACGCAACTGGTTGCACGCGAGTATGCGTGGGCATCTCATGCTCGTTTAAAAAGGTGCACTTCGGGGGCGCCTACTAGCACGTGAAGCTGACGCATGAGTCAAACAGCGTGAGTCGTGATTGGCTACCTATGTGAAATGTTGTGGGTGGGCAGAAGCAACGTAAACGGACAACCTGCGATCTACACAACATTTCAAAGCTCAACCAATCGCTGTGGGCAGTTACATTGAATGCCCTTGCCAATACGATAACCCCCACAAACATTCTGTGTAAGCGGTCAATCGCGAGTGGTTTATAGACCATGTGCCAAAGTACGTATTGGATGGTCTTATCGCTATTTTCCTGCCCTAGGCCAGTTGCTCACCTCGAGAATGTGCACATCTGAACAAGGAAACCATCTCGTTGACCGCTTCAATATTCATCGCTTTTATTCGCACTACTACTTCCTACACACTTATGTCTGTTGTTCGAAACATTTTCAACCTTCCTAGTAACTGCAAATCAGCGGCTGATTCCCGTTAAAGGATCGGCACTAATTTAATAACTCTTCATTATGATCTTCAATAGTGCAAAAATAACGGCACTTATGCAACAATAAGCACTAACAACAGAAGGTATTGTGCGCCAGAGTGCGCATATGGGGTCGGTTCTTCTCTTAACTGGAAACAGTTATTTTACAAGAAAATTCAGCTGCATTTCCGATTGTTGGCTGATTTTGAGGATCGATAAAGAAATTTTGCTTATTGTATTCACATCGTCATCGCTATTCCACATTCCAATTATCGTTCAAAAGAATAGGGCAAAGCAGCTAGAAGCACCTTTATCGTTATTCATATCGTCTTTGACCGTCGTGAAAAGAATTTTCAACAATTTCGAGAACGGCAACTACGAACTGAAACAAACGTCGAATAAGTCAAATCTGAAACACTCGAAAAGCTCTTGTATTTCCACGAAATCAATAAAACAGTTCAACAGCATTGCATCAGAAGAACTTGCTAAGCTAGCAGCGTTGAAATACAAGGATCAAACAGCTGGGCCGAACAACGAGACGAAACAGAGAAACAGCAGTGTCCTCAAAAGTGCTGGTGCTTCGGCTGCAGCTGAACAAGTTGGTCTAGACGGCAGCACAAGCAGTGCATGGTGCGCCACAAGGGACGCTCTTAGCTCCGCCCCTGCTCGCCGAAAACGATCCTTTGTGCTGGTGCGGTTACGTTGCTCGCATTTTAATAAGCGTCAACCGGTAAGCAATACCGTCGTCATTAACATCAGGTTCTCGAGTTACTTCTTTCACACATGCAAAATGAACACGCCTGGTCCTGAAGAACTTAGTCCGGCAACTGACGACGATGACATATCCTTTATGGGCTTTCGAGTCAACGATATTCAGGAACTCGCTCCGGAACAGCCAACCTTATCTCTTGCTGACACATGCCCTCCTCAAGATGCGAGCACATTTAATGCAGGGAATCTAGAAAATTTACAGCTAACTAATGATGAATTTATTACCACGAGAGGTGATGAATTTCGCGTTTGTGAGGAGGAACAGCAAACGGCAGTTGAATCGTCGTCTAGTGGGAAGCGGGCACCTGTTGCCCTTGTGGATGCTTCTTCATATCCAACGCACATTTTTCATTCGTATTCACGAGCAAGTCGTATTAGCAGAGGACAAGTTTCTGCACCAACTTCATCTCGGTCACAAGTCTCACCGGCAAGGCCTTCCTCTGCTTGCGCACCGATAGCAACTTCAACAGAAATTTTTGATGGACACTTCGCTTATCGCCGATTCAGTGACTTCAGTGAACCGTCTACTTCACGATTGGATAGTAAGTCGTTTCCAAACGCATTTTTTGCACGAAAAACCGCATTAAGTTTGGATTGCATTTTTAGAAAAATAATAAATTCTAACGTCATTCACTCTCGTACTGTGATTGCTTGAAGTGGTTGTTTACAAAGACGGCCAAATTGGTATAACGTTTTTAGGATTGTACAACACGTCATCGTAAGCGATTGCGAAGTTGCATAGCTGTCATCACCAGTTGTGCTGTGCCTTAATTTGCGCGCCTATTTACCATCACGACAACAGCACAATACATATGCCTTAGCATTTAGATTAAAGAGAGATTTCGCTTAACAATAGAGCAGTTGGACTACACCTTGTAATGTAGGAGGAGGTAAGCTACTTCCCTATTCTTTTTGACTTTATTCGACTTAGAACAGGTATTTGAATAGAACTAGGAATTCTGCAGTGCTCGCCAAGGTTAGAGTTGTGTCCAATATGCTGCGAAAGTTCCACTTCTTGCTGCCATATGCGAGATAAGGATTCCGAAATGAGCAACAGTGTTGGTTCTGCTAATAGGGAAGGGCTAGACTGCCGGAAGAAAATCTTCAAGCTTTTGAGAAAATAAAGAAAAGAAATTAACAAATAAAAATGAATCTTGGCTTATATGCGACAGTAAAATTTTCTCAGTAACTGTCAATTTTTTTTCCGTCATGAAAGTAACCTCAAATCCCACATGCTCAAGTGGGGGAGGAAAGAGTGGAGAGGAAGCGTGAACGATTGGAATACTGCTGTAATCTCGTGAGCCCCTTTTATTTTAGTAGCTCACTAAACTCGCCTAACCAGTTAGCGAGTCACAAGTTTATCTAGTGCCACTGTCGAGAAAGCAAAATAGGGAGTCGTTACAATGATCTGAAACATGTTGCACAGGATAAACTTGTTCTTTGAGTAAACGGTGTGGCAAAGCAAGCTTTCCCTGTGGATAAATAATGCGCAGAATCGTTAATTGTACATGTTGTTAATCAACACGCGTAACCTGTTTAGTTATCTCCTAATTAGAGGTGAGAAAGTAGAGGGAAAGCGGAAACATGGCTGCAAGACATCTAATGTAGCCAAAAAATGCTACAACAGCTGTCATTATAAAATTCGATGAAAACAATTGTTCTTATGCATTATTCTAAAGTTCTGCGAAAGCGCATTGTGGCGACGTCACATTCGCAGGCTTGCCTGTCGACCTTCTTACAAATATTCGACCCATCACATTCTGCATGAGTTATTGACACTTAAAACTGACACAAAAATTTATGAGTCAGATTTGTTGCGTTAGTGATCGGGTACAGCATAAAAGTGTTTTTTTACTCAAGACTAGTGAGCTGTTTGGCCTCATAGGAAGCGCAATATAAATGATTTTTGCCAGTGCTTTTTTAATGTTTAGGCAATTGGTTGAGTCGGAAAGATGAACGCAAATATATATGTGACATTAGCTTCTTCCAGTCCTACTGTACGGAGTTTACTGTATAGTTTTCTGCCACACGGAATGCTTCTGCTATATGTTCTTCGCTTCGTCTGATCCGGCTATGACGTTTTCCTGTAGCTTTCACATAAATTATCCACATGTCTCGATTATTCACACCGAAACAGCGAAAGCTTACTGAAATTATCTGAACTCCTCTATGTTCGTCTTGTTTTTCCATCTGAGGGATGTGTTATGTGCTCCATTCCCGTCAAAGAAATAAAAATTTATAGCCGAATAAAAGTAAGTTGGTTCATCTACGTGGCGCCTATTCTTTATTTCTTCCTCTCTGCAAATAAATCTGAGCTTTTCTCAAATATTTTATGTTAATATCTCATATGCTTTAAATTTCATCCATCGAAATTGTTCTTTCACTTTCGCCTTTATGAAATCGCCCATTAATAGTTGTGAATTGTTTTCGTTCTCCATTAGTATGCGCAACGATTCAACGATTAGGAATTCGCAATGTCAATAATCATCTGCAAATGCGTAAAAACAAAATTTTTTTTTTTTTTGTATTTTTAGTGCTGCATAAAGAGAGTGAATTACATCTTCATACAAGAGAAGAACAAAAAATTTTCTCTCGTTTATATTTCACTTTGTTCTGAGGCTACTTTAAACTATTTTTACACGGCTCTAATGTTATTCAATAAGTTTCAATAAATGAGCGTTTAAATATAACGCTAAATTCTCAATAAAATTCTCTCACTTAATAGTTCACTTTGATTTTAATCTCATCTCGATGCCTTATAATTTCATCTCATTTACGATTGCGACTTTTAAAAAAAAATTCTGAAATTTACATCAGAAATTTTGAAAAACATTCGAAACATACTTTTGTCAAATTCTATTCCCGTAAATGAGCATTGCATTATCATCAGGACTAATGCGATCGTTGTTAGATCGCCTTAATTTTCAGCTTTACAATGAAAGTACAACCAAAAGATTTCTCTTTCATAACCCTAAGAAACTAATCAATATAGCTGCAATTTTTTTTTATTTTTTTTTTTGGTTAAGCTTTTACAGCATCGCTTGAGTTTATATTTTGCACGTTAGCATTTGGATAGCTAATCCAAACAAGTGCATTACCTAAATATGTTTGTTATATTTGTTTTGTGAATATTTTATTAGCGGAAAGGATTCTCTCCACTTTTACAATAGAGTAAATACAAGTAGTTCGAATTTTTCTATATAACAGCATTTTCAATTCAATAATGATAGTTTCCAAATATAATTCATTGAAACTTAATTTTAAAATCAAAGCTAAGAAGCTATCTATCGAGCTTTATTTATTCGAATCATTTCAATCTGATCGAACGTTTTTTTGCGTGATGTCTGAGTGTTTCATTTCGTAGAGAAATATTTACAATACGAAAAGCGATGTGGCAATTCTGTGATGAGCTATGTTGCGGTTTAACATACATTGGAATGTTGATGCGTTCACCTGATAAGCAGATAGGATCCATTTGTTCCCCTAAATGCTTCAAAATTGCAGCGAAAATTCGAATTTTTCTGCAATCCAGCACATTGCTGTCTACTGAAAAAGAAACAGCTGATCAATGCGTAGATTAATAGCGGTTAAATGAGGGTTCATCTATCGTAACTTGTTATCACAAACATCCGTCGATTAATGAAACGAAATGTGGTATTAACGATACTTCATAACAAACTAATATCACACACACAACGCTTTTGTAGAGATTCCATCAGTGCTGCTAAACTATACATCATCACGACGTTTAGAGCATTGCAATATTGCTTGTCGGACGGATAATTTGGGTATTTTTACTATTTATTTTGTTTTAAAGTATGTTTTCAACTGCAATGTCTCGTTAGTGGTATGAAAATTGGAAAATTGACCAGGATGGCGACATTGTTTTTTAAAGTTCTTTTATGGGGCGCAATGAAAGACCACATGAAATGTACTTCACTACAATAAGTAGAGAGATTGAACAACTTTCTCGAATAATAACAAACGAAATCCTAATCACTGCTGATCAAGAAGCATGCTGTCAAGCATTCTACCTTGCATGCTCAGACTCATCGCTTTATGGGCGCTGATTAGAATGTGCTTCTGGCATCTCTTCTTCATGGCTTCAACATTGAGTGCTAAGCTATAAGCGCTTTGGGTTGTGGAGACATAGGCGGTACCGGAGTGAGGAACCCCCACATGCAGAGAGCAATTTTCAATGTCTTTGAACTGTTAATAAGGTCTTCGAGACTAGGAGGAGAGGGAACAGAATGGAGGAGAGGGCGAGGGGGGGGGGGAGGGGAAGGGGATAGGGAAAGAAAAAGCGGCAAGGTCGCTCTCACCTCCATCTCAAAAACGAGGTGTAAGGGTGCTCAATCAGCGACTCGACTCATCGAAAAGAGTTTCATGGCTTTGAATACTGGAATCATACTGTCAGAAACATTTTGTTAAAGCGCTTTGTGCACAACTGTTGTTCCACATTTTGCTTGATTGTCATCCACTGTACTGTGTCTGAACAAGGACGAAACGCTTTCATGTCGCAAACACGTGGATAGGACCTCAGGAAAGGCTAGGATGATTGAGCATGAGTTCAAGGCTGAAGTAGAGGGATGGTTAAATATCGCAGCCAGGGAAAAGAACATTAAGCGCAAATTTTAAGGATTCGAGGACTTTAAAAAACGTGGCCTATGCCGCTTTCTTAATAGTAAACTTACTTTCACTAGACTTGAAGAAATAGTGGAATGCTTCAGGAAAACAAGTTGAAAGTTGTGTTCATTTCGTAAATGAGTAACCAGGAATGAGGGTGCCTCTTGTTTTCAAAATACGTTTTCAATTCGGTTATTTCTTTCAATTCAATTTCAATTCAAGAGAACAATAATGAGAATACAATTTCTGAAAGAATCGAAATTCATTTTTCTAAATCAAAATATTTATTCAGGGAGAAGGAAGCCATTTATCGAAAAAAAAAAAAACAAATCGAGGAATGTAGTCGGGCAAAACCGCAAAATAGGAAGTAAACAATGTAAACAAAAATATCGAGAACAAAGAGACCAGACGCCAGAATCTGTGCTTCTGAAATTAGAAAAAGAGCATATATCCTCCGAAAACATTTTGCTCACATTTCCATAGAGAATTTGGTTTAATTAGCACAAACTTCCGCTTCATGGGAAGGCTCATGTCATAAACTGATTCTTACCTACCATAAGCATTCTACGGTCTTCAATCAGTTGTTCGCACGTACAAAAGCTACCTTCAATTAAATCTTCGAATTAACCAACGAACCTACTGGGGCTATATAAAAATAGATCGAAATTTACTTTCCAATCGTCCTTACACTGAATTGATTGCAAAAAGTTTATTTTTTTCGACTCAAATTTCTCGAATTTTTCACAGTTTTTAGTAAGCAGGAAGTGCGAAACGTTTCATCAGTGTTTAACAACTAGCGTGCAGTAATAACATTGCCGCAATCCCCCTCAACAAAAGGAATAGAAAAGATTGATTGTTACCTAGACTCCGTTACCTCACTTCGATTGGCATTGCTGAATGATTTTGCGAGAAAAAAATGCAAAGTTCAGTGGCAGAGAGCCACCAGTAAATCAAATTCCAACAAATTCGCACCGAAAAAATTCCACATCTAGTTGTAGCCTCAATCTTTCACAGGAAGTCAAAAAAAAATTGAATTTAAGGTGAAACTCAAATTTTCCAGTTGTGTTGACTGTTAGAACAAGGCTTTTTTGGCCATTGTCGTTCGATTATGAAATACTGTTGTCAAGTGTGAATTCATCGCTTAAGATCTGATGAAAAAGGTAATTGAACGATTTCAAAATTATTGAATGTGTGTCGCTTGCAGACGGCCGTTCGTTACATTTGAACCAGAGCATAGATTTATGCATCTTCCTTAGTGAATTGCTCGAATGTCGACATAATATTTTTATGATATTCTCATTGAGAGCATTTTTGACACTCTGTTCGAATGTTTGCAATCACCCTGAAGACGATTGCAAACATGCCTTATCCTGAAGGCATTCTGAAGAACCGAAGACATCGAATTTGAATTCAGTATGCAATCCTTTCTTGTTTTGCGTCATTCACATTTGGAACTGCCTTCAACAGTTCCCTCTACTTGCTTAAAATGGTTCAGACTTTATTCGGAGGCTCGGAACTTCTGATCTTTGCGAAATATGTGGTCTCCATTCCGTTTGAACGATTGTCTTCTGTACTTATAATCACGAACGTGTTAACACTTCGACGCACTTTCATAAATATAAATACAAATATAAATATCAGTATCACTATCAATATCAACATCTATATATACATATATATATATATGCACTTGCTGGCATTCAGGGACTCAGGTTGCCTGAAACTTTGAATGAAGAGGTTTTAGAATTGCGGAACGGCTAAAATGTTGGACTGGTAAAAGTGAAAAAAGAACGAAAAGAACTCAGCATTGTGAGGTAGAACGTTGCAAAGAACATGGTTTTCAAGTTGCTACTTGAGCTCTTAACGTATTGCACGACTCTTAACGTATTATACAACCACTGCTTACTGTAGCGTTGTTTTTTTAATGTCTGCATGTCCCTGAAAATTTCACACGAGTCTGCCAGTGATACAAAACTGAATACGTCTTCTTGGAAAACTTGCAAAAAATCCATCCCAGATTTACTGGCTCTTCCACCCCCCCCTCCTCCACAATTTTAATACCTTTTATACCCCAACCTTTCCATCATGCTTTACGAGCGTCATTTGCCGTGCTGCGAAAGAATACTTTAACATAGTTAAACAAAAGTTTGCTGTTTGTATTCCTATGAATGTCATCACTTCGACATTCACAGACGATAAGCTTTAGCGACTGTTCGTTTAACGAGGAAAGGAGCTGGAAGCTCTGTGTTTTCCGATAGTTTTATTTCGAAATATGGCAGAGAACACTTTGAGCACTTGATATCCTCTCTTTTCCCTTTTCTGGTTAAAGATAAGTGAGGATTTGCAATGAAACGGCTGCATAAATGTTATCCCTTTCAAAAAGTTCGTTTTTTGCTCATTTTTGCAAGTCTTCGTAATATGGTGTATCATGGCGCGTTTATGCGGATTTATATACGCGTGTGTTTCCTTTTCGATGGGTTTAAATCACGAAGAGGAAAAATTGTGCCAGTGAAATTTCGATGCTTAACTTCTTATGGTGGCATCGATGCAATGCCGTTGCTGTTCATCTCTGTATGACCTGATAGTGCTTAAATGTGCAACAAAGCTTTTATGTAATTTTTGCAGCCAGACTGGCATTTGCATAAAAAGAATTCATAGTCGAGCAAATCGTACAACGGATGAGCTGCGCAAAAAAGAAAAAGTGTCAGCAGATGTCACTATTTTATCGTTCTTTTCAGTGTTGTTCGGACATTGGCAAACTCGGCATGCATCATTTACGTATGAACATCTAGCATTATCTTTAGCCTATCTGCTTAGTAACTCAGGGTAACCACTGGGCAAGAGAATGAGTTTTGGAGGTATCATATTTTAGTTCTGTAACTTTCTTCTTAATTTACCAACTGAAAAGTGCAGCAGAAAACACCTAAGCACAAACATCAGTTCATCACAACACAGATTTGCGGAAATCTGCTAAAAAGCGCACAAAAAAGATTCAACAGCATCACTCACCACTACGTGAAATTTGCAAACTGCACTTCGGATTTCAAAACAACTTAACAGAGAGAATATTCACTAACATCTTCTATACGCATAGTTCGTTAAAGGAAAGCCTTTTCATGTTGTTTTTCATCCTGACGCATAGAAATATTATTGAACAGCAATATCTTATTTTACGCTTTGTTTTGCTAAGAAAGTTCAACGTGGCGATTTAAATTATTTAATTAACTTGCCTATTTCCTACCAACTTAAAATGTGCAGTGAATTCTCTTTGCAGTCATATCGAAAAGTGGTTGAGGCGATACGCCAAATTCTTAACGATTTTCCTAACAGCTTGAAAGATATGACGTTTTGCTGTTGACAGGAAGAAAATTTTTTGAAAGCACTTTACGTTATCACACTAATTAAATACCCTTGAGAATGTAGAAACAGAAATTTTACTAGAGTTTATTATTGGTGTTTTACATGACGCCTTCGGCACACAAGGAGGTTGCTGTGAAATTGTTGAGAATAGATTTCTGTATTAAAGAAAGCAAAATTCGAGCAGTATTATGAGAAGCGCTTTTGGATAAAAAAAGATACGATTTGTTGTTTCAAATCAACAATCTATTAGTTGCGTTTTGCAGGCATAGCTCATTAAATTGAATGTCATCGCTGCTATGAGCAAAACGTCAACGTTTCATTTTGTGAAATCGTTTCGAAGTTGACAGATGTGTTATACGCCGAACATATGAACATTTCAGCACTTTTAAACGGGACTCTCAAATAGCATTTCTTATCTCTAAATCTATCCACAATAGTTTTATATATATATATATATATATATATATATATATATATATATATATATATATATATATATATATATATATATATATATAAAGCTTAAATTGTGCTAAATTTTTCTCTTGTCATGTAATGAGATGCTCTGTTTTCACCATCTAATAATTGCAATTACTCAAGCAATGCAACTATTAATGTTGAGTGATCTATTTAGATAAATGCTGAAATAATACAGCAATATAGGAATGCAAATTAGAGTAATCAATCAGAAGCTCAACAATAAAAAACAACAATATTTGGAAGGAAAGAATTAAGCACTTTATAATTTGCAAGAGAACATTGAGAGTTTGCACGTTAAAATCAAAATTATGCTTCTTTTCTATCACTGGTTGTATTCTAAGTTGAGTAATTTGCACAAGAAGATTTTAAAAGTTCGCATGCTAAGATGCGACTCATATTTCCTACTTATTGCAATTTGCATTAAGAATTCAATGCATTTTTCTCTTTAATGTAGCTTTAATGTATATTTGTGCACATTTAATTGCAATGATCTCAACAATTATAGTTTCCTCACTCCTTATAATCTTTCAAGGAAATGACATCCCTTAAGGTGCGTAAAACTTCGAAATGTATGAAGCATCCAATCACAGCGCCGGTTTACTCGATGTTTGAAACTTTTTGTGTGGATGGGAGATAGAGAAGGGAGAAGGGAGAAGGGGGGGGGGGGGTAGGGAGAAAGTAATCGCCAGTGACCATCACGCAAAAACATTCGTCGCTTCAAATCGGATCACTAATCGATGGCGAATGTACACGTGTAGAACAAGCTCGCATTTATGGACGTTTTAATTTTCAACCTTTATGTACGCTATTCGAATTACACGTTTGCAGTAGTTGCTTCCACTGTGGCGTCATGCCATTATTTGGTTTTGCTTCGATAGCAAAAATAAAAGATAAGATTTTAATCTGATTATGAGAACATTTTTAAACACGTTTTTACGCGCTTTTGCATATTCCTGCAAACTAGTGTGATGTCATCTCACCTATGCGTATGCACGTATGTGTCTGTCTGTATGTCTGTCCGTAACTTCAATCCAACAGCCGTTGAAACCAGACAAAAGAAACTTGATGGGGTTAATCGCATCACGATCAGCTGCAAGTAACAATTCAAAATTGGTCGTAAGTTTTGAAAAAAAAAAAGTTGTGAGCACTTAAACGAGTCAGAAAATTGCGTGGATTTGATCACCAATCATATTTCACTTTGTAACTGCTCAAAAAACCGATTAGACGCTTCATAGGAGCGATTCGATTATTTAAGACATGGATGCACAGAGTGATCTGACAAATGCAGTTGAAAAAGCGCGTATCGTGCCAACTCAAATGGCGTTTTATATCCACTTGCTCGCTGGTCTTCAGCACTATCTATTTTCTGCAGGAATTGAATAATTTCTCTCACTGAATCTAGCTTTTTTGTTACTTAAACTGTATATTTCGAATTCCTATGCGGATCAAAGCCAAGACTTGTTGCTATCCCGTGAGCCCCTGATTCACTTATCGGAGGGCTTAGAGTCTGCAAATGATCTACTGCCACCATTTTTTACTAAATGGCGTTCGGCGGGGGTTGTCTAGCCGTCCTTGCTGAGATCTCAGAATGGATTTCATCAGTGATATACTGCCTCAGCGGAGTTTTGAACGTTATCGTCTCGACACATTATGAGCACATCTAAGTATTGAAATTTAGGCACTAGGTGCAGTAGTACAAACTGGAACAGAACATTTTGCCTCCTGTCCACCCTTCTTCACTTCTGACAACCACAAACTAATTTTCAACTTGCACGGGCAAAAGATTCTACAGGTAGTTATGCCACGGCGGAAGGTATTTTCAACAAGAAAGGAGCCTCCTCAGGTACGGCAGTAGCTAGTATCTCGTTCCCACCTTCGTTTCCTTCCTCGGCAAAGACACTTCTGCGTCATTATTTTTGCTTTGTTTTTTTTTTTGTTTTTTGTAAAAGGAGCATGACGATGCGATCTTCCCCAACATAGGACTTTTTTTCGTGTAGTAAAGAAATTAGTAGCAACTTCCGAACCAGTAGCAAGCGCTTCCGAACGCCACCCGTAGTCACATTTCTTCCTCCGTCGATTCGAAATAATCTTTTCCTCTTTTCCACAGATCACTTTCCAAAGTGATTTTTGTTTCTACAGTACACCAACCACTACTCTTCACACCTTTCAGGATTGCTTTCTTAACTTACTTCCAGAAAGCTTATTGCAGCGGTAGGATGCACGTATATGGACTACCTTGCTAAATTGTGTAGTATATACAACTTATTGCCCTATGATAGCTACCTTTTAAAACATTCACAACCATTTTTATCCACCCTCCCATGGAGATGGCGACTGTAGTTACCTCATTTCCTTCACTAGACATTTTATCGATTCTGCGCCAGGCGAGAGAATTATAATCAAATTTTATTAATGCTTCATGCTTTTCTTATTCAAACTTCTATGAACGAATTTCTTTCATTCATTTGTTTTACTCGAATACCACATATAATCACGTTTATTTCGTTCTATCGAGACTTCCTTTCTTTTCATTTCTTTCACTCACAGAACTGTCCTAATTTAGGCTTTCGATGTGATGCGTGAAACCTTCTAAAACTTGTTGCCATTAATTGCGATCACCTTTGAGCAATGAAACTTCTAAGTTGACCAAGCCGTATTCACAACACAGATGTATCAAGTAAGGGATTCCATCAAAGTGTCACAATGAAAAAATCGATGCAACAGTTAAGTTGGGTGTTTGCAGCTCAGATTTCTTCATTGCAGGGGAAGGGTGGAAAGGGAGAAGGATATCTACACCTCGAACCTTCCGAGGTGTTGAAAGCTGGTGTGAGAAGGGATGGAGAAGGAGTATAGAGTGATCAAATTGGAATGCTATAGCAGACACCTTTCATGCAAAACAGTGCGTGATGCTGGCCACTCTCCTGGCCGGCTTCTATTGCGCTCTTTTTTCATTCTTTTTTGTACCACGCGGTTTATTTTCCTGTGGATTTTTCCGCTTTGAATGATGCTTGTCGATGAAGACAAACGCCATACTGTTGTTTCTGTTTCACCTGTTTTTTTTTTTGTTTTTTTGTTTTGCTCTTGTTGCTTTCTTATGTATTCAATGTAGTTCTCGGCGCACATTGATAAATATACAGCTCTACTTATAAGCTGTGTTTGCATTGAATTTTTGTTGTTGTTATTGTTTTCAACAAAACTATACTCACTGGTGTATGCAAAAACGAGCGATAGTTTTTGCCAGAAATGAAGAAGCCAATCCGATAGTCTGCGAGATTCCTTATATCAGTTATTACTTGACATAAGGATATTTTACCTCTCCATGCATATAACGTTTAACTTTTCATTTCCTTTTCTCTGTCTACCTATTCTTAATCATTCCATTGAAAAGCTTTTCAAAAAAAAAAAAGTTGGGGAAGTTGAGCACAGCACACAATAATCATCGACGCAAATGTATGAGAGTGGCAGGCATTTACGTACGTTGTCGCGGAGTCATTTCATTTCATGCGTTCTATTTGCGTCACTACCCTCCTTACAGCTATAGATACGGCTGGTGCTTTCTAGTGTGATGCAATGTTTGTGTGTGTATGTATGTGTGGAGCACACTCTCGGAGATATTATCCAACGAGCAAGCGGGGTCGATCGGCGTGCTGAGCAACGCGAATTGTACGGCACAAACGCATTTCGACGCACCGATGACGTGCTTGAACGTGGATGTTGCTGTCATGTTGGTGTGCACTTTCGCTTCCTCTGTTTGCTTGTTTAAGCTGAAAGTCAACCTTCGAGAGGTGGCGGGGGAGGGGGGGGGGGGGGAGACATTCGTACAGAAGCCGTCAATTTATGCAAATGGTTCCTATTCGGGAAACAATATACGAATATGAAGGCTACAAGGAGTATCTTTTCGCATTCCTTAGTCGCTGAATTTTTTGTAGAGTCTGGCACGCAGACAAGTTTAAAGTGCTACCGATGGCCTGAAATATGCCCGGAAACGGGTGCTAAGCATATGCCATCACAAATGCTAAGATTCGAAAGAGCGATTCTGTGGCAGCTGCACGAGATTTAGCCCGAACAGCGGGAACTCTCTCCACCTTTGGCATCAGTTTTCCCATCTTTCAACAGAACTTGCATTTCACCTTTTCCGATCACAATTTGCTCCATGCTTTCTCTTCTTCATAAAAATTTGAGGTTCGCTAATTGGCAAGCTGCCAGCGATCAATATTAAAACGACGATTCAATCGTATACGTTGAACACCTGGAGTCAGTCAGTTTCATCATAGTGATTGAAATAAGTTGCGAAATGCGCTATTATTTTGTCGCCTTCTATATGCTTACAACTGTGCCATTTCATGTTTAGCTCTGCAAGCGCGGCCATAAATCCTTTCAACAAATAAAGTCGACTCTTACTTGCTGCAGGTCATCTCCCGTCTATTGTAATCCCACGCAACTTGCAGTTTTTTTTTTTTTTTGTAATATAAACTATTTTTATATAAAAGAATTGAATGTGAAATTAAACACGCCTCGAAATCAGTAAAATTTGATTCAGCCACTGAAACTTGGCTTGGTTTCTATACCGTCTGTATATTTCGAAAACAACTGCCGCATCTTGGATATGTTGCGATAGAAAAATAGAAAGGTTCACACCGTTTGGTCCACTCTGCTAAATTTAGACGTAGAGGTCGAACATGTTCGACTTTCAAGCTATAAATAGACTTAGAAATTATAATATTTTAATCAACGCTAAATGATAAGCTTAAGTCACTCACGAGTTCGATTTAACAAGCCCGATGTTGGCAGAAGTTTTTGCATTTTCCATGAGAATTTCTCATAATTTCTGAAAAATTCAATGCCCTTTGTTGATTGCCTGCAAAGTTTTCAGTTCTCAAATGTGCTTGTGTATCGTCTGATTGAGTCTCACTTCTTGAAAATCCCGAACTTCGCGACTATTCCTCCCTCCCCCACGCTTCCTTCAGCCAGATCCTTTCCCAAGGGGCAGCCGAAGTTGCACGCGGTCATATACTCTTCCTCCCCCCTTCCTTTCGCCAACGAAAGAAGGGAATCAGGGCGGTCCATGTAAGTTTCTATCTATAAATTAAGTTGAATTACCATGTGAAGCACTAATAATGTTAAAAAAATTTGTTGACAGAAACGTTTAGCGGTGCGCAAAAGTCTTTTGTAATCTTGTACGCGAAATAATGATTATGGAAGGTACATTAACGCAACTAGTGAACAAGTTTGGTTGCAGGTTTACTTCAGGTTCTTCGGCTCAGCAGTTTTGAAATAAAAAAGTGGGGAGGAACTTTTGTAGGACCACTGAATCTGTCCATCAGCTACCTCAGGTATCTCATACTCACTCACTTGTAGAGCTAGCCTTCAGAAATTAACGTCGCCACTGCTTCCCCCTGTGAGCCGGCCTGTCCTCCTCCTCTTTCATTTCTTTTCTTAGCTAAGATAGCTAATTGCATATTTGTGTGCGCATGTCGGTGTTGACCCGTCTGGTAGCTTTAAAAACACCTGCGACAAACCTATAGAATAGAGGATGTCAGCTAATCGGATCATATCAACGTGTCCCATAGGTTACTGCCTTTGAGGCGTCATTCGAGCTCAGTAAACGGGTGAGCTAAATGCTATCCTTTTGGTGTAATAGAGAAACGGGCCCTATCCACCTATCATTTTCTCACTAAATATTTCATTTTTTGTTAACGAGCAATGCTTCCCACAGCGGAAAGTGGATTGATTGAATTTTGCGCTAAATCGGCATTTAAGGCACGACTTTCATTTTAATTGGATTCATTTTGGCACATGTATTGCTAATTTTTCAAATACTGATTTTGAAATGAGTAGGTGCACGGAGGTGGCATTTAATAATGGGCATATAAGCGTGGGCGAACGGAAACTTCTTTTCACTTGTAGTGTCAAATCGAGTTTTATGTGGTGATGATGCGCCGATTAATATCTATTGGCTTCTTTTTTAAAGGCTACCATGAGGACTAGAGCGAGGAAACGAGCAAAAAGTTTTCTTCTCATGCATTTAACCTAAAAATATAATGAGTGTGTTAATAGTGCATATGTTCTTAAACATATGTTTTTCAGTCAGTGAACTTTAAGATTCCATAGATAACTATTGTGGAATATTGATTGAAATGTGAGCAAAATCAAAAATGAAAATTTGCTAGCAATTTATAGTTGGAAACTATCACAAGAATGATTCACAAAAGTTAAAAGAATAATAATGCTCGAGGCTTTCACGAATTTCCACGAGACTGAAAATCTGAGTAAGCCGTCCAAAATTACAACTCACTTAAGGGGTAAAAATAAAATCTCTAAGTTTTCTGTTAGTGAATCTTTGAGTTCGTGGGAAAATTACGCGATCCAAAAAGGCACCGTCTTGATTGGTGGAATAAAGCGTACTCCAGTAAGGAATGTTATGAGGTGTATCTGGCCTGCATTCGGCAACACCGCCGATTGACAGGGTACGGAAGTGAATAAAGATTATGGGATAAAATCATAACATTTCAGTTTTCCTTGTTCGCTTTTCGTGTATACATTGAGTGCCATTACTTGCCCATAGCGGTTGAATATGTTATGGCTGATCCGTAAAATCACAAAATCGTTCGCTGTTCTGCTTTTTTCACTTTACAGGATAACCTTCACCAATCGGATTCAACTATTGCGTCCGGATTTGACATCCTAGTGAAATTTGCCTTTATTTTGCAAATATCCTAAGCTGGTCGATGAAATTTGCGACTAGACCACCAGCTTTCATTAGTTAAAGTAGGAAACTGGAAAGTTCTTGCTGTTTTACTTAGCGTACTAAATCAAAAAGTGAAAGCGGTATATGTTCAACCGATCGAGTAATAAAGGTTTCCCATTATGGCCACCATCGATCGTCAGAAATTATCAATTGCAGGTCTGGATTGTTCTTTTCCGTTGAAATGGTCATCACTCAACAACAAAAAAAATGAGATCGAAGAACTTTGCGTCATGAAAGTGCACTTGTCCAAGCAAACAATGCGGTTTAGCTTCGCCTGTCTGAGGGAAGGAAACATTGATGGACGAGCTTAGCGCTGTAAACAGAGATTAGCCACAGGCAACTTTTTTTTAAAAAAAGGCATTCACTGAATGTATTCGAATACCGAGCGACACGTCAGACGCTTCCAATCCCATTATTGGAAGGTAGCAAATAAGGTGGTGAGCTTTTTGACGCCATCATATATGAAAACTTTTGGAAAGGTTTGATACTTAGCTGTGTTGCACCAACAATTTATTGAATGAGAACGATGTTTGCGATGGTCATCTCATAATAGAGAAATTGAGCTGCACTAACTCTGTGGGTATAAATATTCACGTGAGTGAAATAGTTTTTATCGTTAAAAAAACAGACATAGGCGATTAGCTATTTCCTTATTCTTTTATGAGCGTCTTAAAAAAATTTTCAATGCCCAACCTACATCGTTGTTGCACTATCGCATATGCATATGTGTGTCCATCTGTCTCTTTCTAGCCCATGAAACACGAAGAAATATCAACGTTAGTACGGCTGTGAATTAGGACGAGCACTACCTAGAGATACCTACGAATAGTGAAGTCATACCCATATTCATTGCTAATGACGATTTTCATTTTGTGTTAGTGACACCTTAAAGTGTTTTAGTTGTTTCTTTCACACAAACGCGCGGAACTGTCAATGAGCATCTTTGCGGGCAATCGCGATTACGGGAAATGCATTCATGATGTGTTTCATTTTCCAAAGTATTTAATTATTTTTTAACTACTAATAGTCTGATCGTCCAGATTGCAGAAATCACATATTAGTTTGCTCTCTATGATATGCATATGCACTTACTGCTTTTCTTTACTGGAGCAACGAACTAAATGTACTGATATTGGTAGTGAAGAATTTCGAGTTATATCTCGCTCCACAATAAAGCCAACATTTCAAACATTCCTATGCACCGCTTTGTTTATTAGCTATCGCTTTGTTGCATAAAAATTACACTGCATTATCGAGGTGTAAAATTCGACTCAGTGATGGCCATTGCTAATCCATACGTTTGCATCAAAAGCGTTTGTAGTGACGATGATGATGTCATCAGATGAGAACACGATCAGTGGGGAATTCGTTGATCGCAGCTGCGAGTATTCGACGATTCGAGAATGCATTTACTGCTTTAAATCCAAAAATACGAGATCAATGAGCATCTGGCAGCAACAGTTTCGCTGTGCACTTATTATCTGTGAGATGTCATTGCCAACAAAATTCCCTAGTACGATCATCTATTGGTGGGTGCGCACTTGAAAGACACTCATTAACTTTGAGTTACATATTTGGCAAATGACTTCAAAAGCTAGCAGTATTCAAACATTTTATAGATGTTGGGCATAGGTGGTCTAACACCCAAGTTTAACATGCAAAATGGTTCCCCCGTTGTTTCTGGCTACATTTTCGCATTTTGAAGCATATTGCCTTAAATCCCCAGTGAATGCGCATAACCGAAATTGGCAGCAAGAAAACCACTTGTAACAGTTCCATATTTGCCAAGCAGAAGAAAGTTTCGAAAAAATGCCTTCATAACAAGGTCTGAAGAGGAAGTCGGCGGTGTGCAAACAATAGGAAATGCTTCCCGTAGCTGGTTGTTAGGTAGCATGCGGTGTACGAAGCGTGCACAGGAACGTGTGTTTTGATGTGCTGAACGTGAAGTGCGTTCAGTAACAGCAAGCAGCTAGCTTTAACGGTTTCGTTGTTCGTCTGTGAGCCTCTCCGAGCGAGGCTTGTTGAAGCGCTGCATGCTACTTCCCAAACGTGCTCGACGCCCGCACTAGGGACAGCCGCACGCGTCCTGTCTACTCTATTTACAGCCTAGCTGGTGCAAGTTGAAACGCGTCTCTTCAGAGAGCAGCCGACCAACCAGCCAAGCAACAGGCCACAGGCTGACAGGCACGCACGCGTGTCGCAGCCAGTCCGAGAGACGCGTGCGTTTTGTTGCGGCTTGCGTCGCGAATACAGCTCGCACCCATCGGCTGTTATCACTTGGCGCGTCACCTCTTACCCATCCGTTCATGCGCTTCGCATCGCCTCGTAGTTTAAGGCTGGTGACACCAATGTATGTTTTGCGTATCAACAATTATTGTGCTGTAGAAAGCGATTGAGATTTATACAAAGCGCAGTCTGTTCCTAAGTTTGGACTTTGTTCATCCTGTAAGAAAATCCACTTATTGAAGTAAGGCATGTTTGTTTTTAGAGGAGTTGCTGTGGAATTCGAAAAACGGCGCTATGCATATTTACTTCGACGAAATATCATAAAAATAGCTGATAACCTTTAAGACTCGACCGCTTGCACTGCTGCCGTACCTAAAAGAATCACTATCAGTTTTTTGTGCTAGGATATCGCACTCCCCATGATGAGCACACGTAGAACATGATTGAAGAGGGATGTATATGTTTTTGGAAATGGGCAAGTTCTAAACGTCGAAAAGTGCAGCCTCTATCCGCAATCGATTTGATGACGTCAGCATTCGATTGGCTATTCGATGCGTCGGACAGTCTGTTCACGTCCCTCTTTCCTGTCTTCAGCACACTTGTAAATCACTTGGATAGCAGCCACTAGCCCGTTTCCCAATATTTGTTAGGTAACGCTAGTGAGATAGCTGATTTTTGTTGATAGAAACGAGGTATTAGTATGTGAGAGGCGCTCACAACTCAACAACTCGGCTTTTCTTCACCGGTCACGCCCTTCATCAACAGTAGTTTGTTTGCTGCAACGCTACGTGCGTTAGCATTTTTGTTTTCTACTTAACAGCTGCCCTCATTCACGCTCAGAAATCAGTGTTCTTATTTACGAGCAACTAGGCGTATATACATTCCTCTTCTATATATCGCGTTTAAACTTCTGTCATTTATATTGTTTATCCTGCGCATATTCTTACCGAGTTTATACCCATTTTGATGTTAGGTTTAACTTCGCTTTTCGCTCTTCTCCAGGCTTTTATTAATTTCTTCGTTATCTAGCAGTGTGATTTCTTCATTGTTCACATTTGTTGCCTCTTTTTCTTTGCTATTTTTGCTTAGGCGATGCTTTTTATCGGTCGGAAATTTATTGCTCCCTGCAGCTTTGTAGTTTTTTAAACATCCATCCTTCGCAGGCATGTCTTCTTAAGTGCTTATTGTTTTCCGGAAGGATTGTTATTAATAACGATTAATAAGAGGTCGGAACTTGTTCCGCATAGTTATCCTTCGTTCTCCTTTCTATTTTAAGGATAGTTGTTAAGATGGTTGTGATTGCTGTAAACGTATCTTAGAGAATCATAGAAAGCAAACTTTAATTCTTTGCGAAGTGCTTTTAGAGTGAAGATTCACACAACATTAGAAACGGATTGTTTTCCCACATCGTCTCAATTCGAAACGTGCTTCACAGTAATCCTATTTACACAATTATCTTTGATTATTTTACACGGCCAATGTATGCTGTGATGTTGAAATGTTTTTGTTTCATTTCATGCGGCCGTAACTAGGCTCGATACATCCTGATTGTGGCCTCATTTTGGCCGTCTCACTCCAGCACTACACTTTTACAGGGATCTTTGCTTACAAATGAAATCACTCACTATGAAGGGAAGTTCGGTGGACGAGCTGTCAGTAATTCCTCTAAAAAGTGCTCTTCAGCGTTTACAGAGCTTGCCACTGTGTGGTCCACGTAGGGATACCTATATGAGCATAGCATCCTTTTCACGGCTGCCAGTGACCCTTGCATGCTTTTTTTTTCACTAGTGACTGTTGGAACCATCCAGATCTCATCATTATTTTTTACTAGATATTCCCATTTCTGTAAAACTTCCTTCCGTTTGCTCGGTCCAAATAGCAGAAATGAAAGATTCGTTAAGCAGTAACCGTTGCTGCCTAATTACATTATCAATCCGATTTGGTCTTTTGGTGCTCAAGCCTAAGCGTCAGTGGTAAGATTGGTTTTATTTGAGAAAATCTATGAACATGTCACAGTTTAGGGATCTTTTTTGACATTTGAGTGAACCTATCATATCATTCAGTCATGATAAGGAAAGGACTTTTGAGCTCATATTGAATCACTTTACACATTTTGACTCACAAATGGGCTCATTTTAAAGTACTCTACTTATCCCCTTCCTATATGTCACTTTATAATGCGCTTCTTTGTATTATACATTCAGCAGTTATTTTGAACAAACTTAATATTTATGCAAATTGTGCAAATAAAAACTCACCTCGTTTCTCTCTTATACATTAAAATATTCGCCATATGTTCATTGCAAGCGTCCTCAAGTTATCTCTGTTTGTTTGCCCTACTGTAAAATAAGAACCGATTGCCTGTTTGGAAAGAAATTTCTAAGTTCTGTGAGGGAAACAAGTTGTACTGATTTACTGAAGTAGCAAACTTCCAGAATACGTTTATCGATCTTCTTGGTATCCTTCTTGTTTATAAAAAGCGTATCAGTGCGCTTTTGCGAGTATATCTACGTGCAGTGAAATAAATGGAACTCATAAGTTTCAAAAATTTAGCTAAAAAATTACAAGAATGCTAGTGCCGTCTTGGTGAGGTTGATTATATTTTAAAGCGTACTGTCTCCGGATGCTCCGGAAGCTCCGCAAAATCCATCCCATCAATTCTTTCCGGAATTCTCACCTTTTTTCGTCTCGTTATTTCCGATTCCGGCTCCATTGTTTTTGCGAAAACCCAATTTGCATGCGTGATAGCATTTCAGCCGGGCGGTCAAACGATTTAACCGATAACCTTTCCAACGAAAACCAAACAAGATTTCAACCAACCAGCCAAATGATGGCTACATATATAGAAGATAGCAACTGAAGGCCAATTTTTATGCATTATTTATTCACAATTTCAGCTGAATTTGGTCATGTCGGCTGTTTATACCACTGTGCGCCAATTCAGTTAGCCAAAACAGTATCCTAAAGTGCTCACTTTGTATTTTCATGGCACTCATCATTTTTGAGCAACCTGTTATCAGTAATCGATGCTAGTTGAAGCAATTTTCTAATTGTAGGACATTATTGATATGTAGAACTGATAGTGTCAGTGTGTACTAGTTTAGAAGTATTGTCTAGCTCTAGCACTAGCAAAAGTATATAGCGGCGTGCGTTGTTTTAGTAGCGGCGATGTTGATAACTAGAAAAAAAAAAAATCTGTCATTGCCCACTGGCCGAGAGGTAGTTGGTGGTCATTGAAGATGCCACCAAAAAGGCATTCCGATGGACGTCGTTCGCCGAATTTCTATGGCATGAAATCGTTGACTATCGAGCATCATTGCATATTCGACTCAATGCGCATTCTTACATTAATAGCTGAAACAAAACAAGACTTCTAAATCTTCGGTGAAGCGTAGGACCTGTATCATTCTCTATTCTAATGCTTGTTATTATTTATTTCGGCATTATGTAGAATTCACATTATTTCATTGGGATTAAAGATTTTATTGCAATGCAGCCGTATTCCTCATATAAACATTGTTTTCCATCACTATTGGTGCATAATTCCATTGCAGTCATCTTTTTCTTGTCTTCACTTACTGCTTGCAGTTTTCTGATCTCTCTTCGATCCTCTAATTCCGCAATATATCTTTCTTCCAGTTCCGGTTTTTCTTCCAGAGAAATCATTAGTTTACAATCGATGTATCAATGTTCGAAAATGAAGAGGTATCGAAAAAGCGATTGCCCATGCTCAATTCATTTCTGCTGCACTAGCAGAACATATTCATGTCAATTCATCTATAAACAAAAAAAGCATCATCTGTAAACGTAAACACAGGCAAAAAAAGCTTAGATGCGCGTGTGCGGCTGTGTGCATCAGTTATCGGAAATCAAGTATAACATCGGCTCTGTTGCTATGTGCTGTCACTTATGCTGCAGGTAGAACTCATCAAAGCAAATTGCACGTCAGCAAATTAAACAAAATATGAGAGCATTTTCGAGATTCTAATATAAATAGGAAGAGTTCGGCAATCGTGCTTTAACGATCCACTTATTATAGATTGGACACATCGCTATTCTTCAGCACACCACCGAACGATAAAAGCAACATTAATGCTTCTCGGCGAATGCACTGTTGGTGCTTGTATTTCGCATCAAGTGGATGCCAACATTAACCACATCTTACATCCTTATTTCGTATATAAGCATCCTCGAATTGTAAGGTACTCGATGTGGACGGCAGCGCTGATGTTAAATCAAAGATTGGTCCACGCATTCGAATCCAGACCTTGGGGTGATGTTGTGGTTGCTCCATTTATTTTAAATGTGCGCTTTGAACCACTGTTGTGTCAAAAAGCGAAAAGAAATTGAAATCGTTCTTTCCATACTAACGCTCCAAAAGCGGTCTTTTTCACTTTTAGCCTGCAGCTTGCCACGATGAATTCTATTGAAAACCGTACCTGCTGCAAAATAACCGCAGACAGTGCACCTTCTAACGCATCCAACCCCACCACAATACCATGGCGTCTTGCTCATCAGTTCGTAGGAGTGGCAGAACCTCGGTGCTTATATTCTTTTGCAACCTTTTTTATGTCATTCGTCCGTCGACTACATCCGTCTTCTTGTTCAGCCTTTGATATCCTGGAGTTTCGCCAGTCGAACTTCCCATGAGTCACGCTATGGCATGGTTGCTTCGGCCGGATGTTTTGAAACAGTAACAGTTGCATGAGGCAGTGGTTTGGCGTGTAAAAACTTCGGGCATCGGCCACACCCGCATAACAGTTTAGAAGAATGCCCGCATTATAAGTGTTAGGCAACAGTGGTGATGCATTACTTTATAGGCAGTAATTTCTCAATCAACAAGGCGGAAAGCGTGCGGCGAGCATGTAAGACATGCTGTTTGCAAATATGCGATGTCAGTAATAAAGCAGACGCAGGACTGTGTCAGGAACTGGCGCGAATATACATTGTTGAACTCTGCTTACCTAATCAACCAAGTTATTCGTAAATTACTAACAGGTTATGCAGTATGGGTCAAACCTTCAAATTTTAGTGGACCCCGCCGCTGCTCAAGTTGAAAATGTCGGACGGACAGACACACACATACCTGCGCACAGAGAATAGATCACCATAGTGTGCTTGGCAGAGGCACATTTACATAAGCTTATCAAAACAGGCGTAAACGCTAAGTAGCATTCGAAAGTACAGCTTATTGTTCATTCATAAAGGCGGTGCGATATCTTGAGTTTCCGACTTCAACTGTTCTCAAAAAGCATTGAGTAGTGAAATTTAATGTGAAATGTAGTACGCTTCAACCTCAGTTCACTTTCGCCATTCAGATTTCTAGTGCTTCAAGCCACTCAGTTTTACCATGCAAATCCACCTACATTTCAACGAGCAACTGCAGCTCCTTTCGGGCCTTGAACTCCTTCACTGGAAGATACTGCTTCCAATTTCCAAACAGAAAATAACCGCTTTGCCGAACCACATACTTTGCAGCTAGGCATACCACACAGTGATTAATGTCGGTTTGAAAATCTGAGGCGATATCTTCGAAGAATGTAGATCAAAGCCGAAGGCAAGCTGCTGTTAGCCGTTAATAGGAATTTCATGATGAAAACTTTTTGAATGGCTGAAATAATTTTGAATCACGATGTAAAAAGTGTATCATGACTGGAAGATGTTATATTCGATTACAAGATCATTTCATTATTGCAGACTCTGTGGAAGAGTGAAGTCTGAAACTTAAGGATCCCTTCGTGCAGAAGCGGTAGATGCCTATGTATCGCACTTCAGATGTTACTACATCGTAACATCTTGCCCAGTCAAACTGCAGCTCGATCTTCAAATTTCAAATTATTGCTTACGGCACCATTTCTCGTTGCACCTAACCCTAACGGGCTCTTCCAGTGGTGGAGTCCTCCAGCTGCTCTTTAGTCCTTCGCAAATCGCCCCTCACCCTTCCTGTTACGATTGTTCCCGTCACCTCGGTCTCTGTTGGGCGATTCCCTGCGAAAATAGTCTTATCGTAGTATGCAACGTGAGTAGGCTGCGACTTCAAATGAATCTTGGGACATGAGCTGGCCTTCTGTTTTGTTCGGACTGCATTATTGATAAGGATGAGAACGTCATATGTTAGCCTGCAGCATGGCTTTCGTGAATATTACTTATGTTGTGTCCATTCTGAGGTAATTTTCTTTAATATACCCTCAATATAACTGCGCTGTTGCAGTAGTTCAAGAGGTGGCACAACTTTATACTATTGAGGTAAAACAGAAGTCTGTAGGTTTTTCATGAGCTCTCAGAATCGTTTGTTGCCGACAAAGAATAAATTTGAAACACTGAGAGCAGCATATCAGCTTGCCATATATTCTCCTTCACTGTTCACTACGCAGTGATGAACTATCGGGCGGTTTGCCAATCCTGCTTCGCTAAAACCGAGCTGGTTCCAAGACAAGATATCTGTCAGCCAGTCGCATAGCTTTCTGGTCGTCGTTAAAGCACATCGAACGCATACTGTTGGAGAGTGAGCAGAAGCGATTGTAAGATCTGGTAGAGGGAGATCCGGCAAGTACGGCGGATGGGGCAGACTCGCCCAGTCGTGCACATGAATGGGTTCTTGCGTACGCTTTCCTTTGCGCGGATGAGGTTTGTCATTCTGTAGAATCGTTTCACGAGGGCGATTCAGTCGGTTCTGCTAAATCACTTAGGCTCCCCAGGGCGCAGTGATTATCTAATTTTTGGGAGCAGTTTTAGTCGAATGCTACCTTCTGATTCCAAATGGATTGAGAGCAGTACGTTCTGAGGCTGATGGTGTAAACTGTTTGACAAAACTTGCTTGCTCCTTTCTTGCTTCACCTTAGCATGGAGCGACCACCGATGATCGCCCATAACGAGCACACTCAAAGACGTTGGATAGTGAAGTAGGCAGAGTTGACGGAAGGCGAACACCGAAGCAGAGGTAGTTACACTCTGAATCTTGTTCATTCGCACTTAATTCGCGCGGCACCAGGCTCCGAGATGTTTCACTTTCCTCATCGGCTCATGCTATGTATGGAATGTCATATGGCTGTATCGCAAGTATGCATCTACTTCACGATTGTTTGGGCAATCTCTTTTGAGACCAATTCAAGTTAAAAGAAAGCGCTATGAAATTGTACTGCAGTACCTTCACTGCCTGTGCTGAATTGGAAAAATCAGCTTTTCGCTTTTACTCACTCCCTCACGACCATTTTGAAGTCATGAATTCAGGCGCATTCCAAGACCTTCAAGACATGAAAAAATAGATTCGTAAAGAGATTAAAGCAGTAGTTGGTCGTGCTTCAATGAAATATTCCATTACCTACTCAATTACATGCAATCCAAGTAAAGTATTGATGCTGTTCATTGCGATGAGGTCATTTAGGGTGATAGCATTATATATTTAAGTGTTCTGCAACAATGAACGACTTGAAGAAGAAACAGGAGGCTGCCTTCTTCCTGCGCAACTTCACTAACAAAACATCTTCGCTTATGTCGATGTGAAGTGAACAAAAATTTTTATACGCAGGTCTGCGTAACGCTCGATGTGCAAGCACTTTGCATGTCTATCACGGGTCCTGCCTGAATATAACTTCGTACAAATCCTGCTAGTCGAAGTTGAAAAAGATAGGAAACTGTTGCTGCCCTTAGATAAGCGGATTATACAAAACCCAATATGCTTTTCACTCATTCACTTGTGCAAGTGGAACAAGTTTGTGAATAACCTCTCAAGTGTCGAATTGTTCGCTTAACTGCTACTAAGGTTCCAAAAGGAGAAAGTATAGAGTGAGGAAATACCCGAATATCATCGTGGGTGGTCTGAAAGTTTATGGGTGACATCATTTTTATTATGCTTTAAGATTTGTTCATTGAGAGGAAACACACCCTCCGAAAAAAAGGAAAAATCGATTTTCCACCAAAATCTCAGTTTTTCTGCGTCAGAGTTGCATGAAATTCGAGTGCATCACGATTGCGATGATAACACGGTAGGGTATAGATGCGGCATTGTAGTTCTCACGCATGCTTATTGATTTAAATTGTAATTCTACCCCTTCGCGATGCTTCCGCAGTTGAAGGGGTATTATGCGGCTTCTACTGAAACTTAGGTTGCATTTTTTCAAGGTCTTTTCCATAACAGTGTCTTTTTTTCTATATGTGGCAGTACTTCTAGCCATGAATCCGTCCAATAGCAGTGAAGATTTATAACGGAGAATGCTGATGCAAAATTGCATTTTTCTACCCTCATCTTCCTGCAGACGGCAGTGTTAGAATTTTCCATCTTCCGTCAAGTCTTCAAATTTATTAAACAGTGTCATAAAAAATAATAAGGGGAGTGCTCGAATTCACTTTGGTTCGATGAAACCTACGTGTTGTAATCAGCAAAATGTGAAATACTCCGCTACTTCAGAAAAACCATTTTGTCGGAAGTCCGGGGGAAATAGACATCAGGGAATTGCTGTCCTTTCCACTTTATACCGCTGTTGCATGCATTTCCTTGAATAGACCGAATTCATTATACGGCCTGCATCAGCTATCGGCTTCATTGTTTCAAAAGTTTCGCCTGTGGGCACTGTAGTCGCGGTTCAATTTTCTATCCCGTTGATATTCGGATCGTAGTGATTACCTCGCAAATGAATGTCTTCGTTTTTCCGCGGCAGATAGAGAAGAATGTAACAATGACTTCTTGATGCTTACATTCGTAGGTTGTCGTTCACTAGCAAAATGCTGACTTCAACATTTTTGTGAGATGCAATTCAAAAATAGCTTTTCAAGCATCAAGCTTATCCAAGAGTTGTTGTCCTCTCCGCCATACCTCGAAAAATCACAAACGGTGCACTAGTTGCTTCCAGTGATTCTGAGTAGAACTTTCCTGATGTCTTCAACTAGCTATTACTTGCTCACTTTTTATGCTCTATTCGAATATCAAAATAGCTAGCGAAGAAAACCGATTCAGCGCATCGAACACATTTCCGCTTGCAAAATGACTGATGAGAACGAGAGATCGGGAAGCATTCGCATCGTTTGGCAAATCGGCTTCGCGGAAAAAAAGAGCGCCGACTTTTGTGCACAACAGTTGGCTAGCCAGTTAGAGAATCTAAGTCCCTCTTTTACTTCCTCTTTTTTTGTCCCGATTGCAGTGAATTTCAAAGAAGAAACCATTTCGCTTTTGTTCGGTCGTCCCGAAGAACCTTTTTTTTCAAATTATTCATCATTTGTTATGACTTATTTTACGACCATCAAATGAAACTAGTCTACCGCCCAGCTGCTTATTTAAAAATTATACATCCATGCGCTTCTTTTTGTTCGTATGCATACAATTCTCGCTTAATTGGTCCTGTCTTTCTCACTTGCGTATCTAACGTGTTCTCTCTCTCTCATCCTCTCTTTTGTCCTCTTTCTTTTCCCCCTTCGTCTTTGTCCCTCTCTTCTCTTAAATGTGCACCTGTTGCCAAATGTCAAAACTCGCAAACAGAGTGGCACTTCTGTTTGGAAATTGTGAGGCCTGCTTGCCTGTAAAATGCGGCTCCGGAACCATGGGAGGTACGTAATCTATCCAATGCAAATCAAATTGAAAGAAGAATGCTTATGTTTCTCAGAGATTGGCTGTCATTGATGGGTGGCTTTTTTTTGCGATGGCGAAGGTGTGCTGCGTAATATCATGTATTTAATAACCGTTAGAGCTACTGAAGTTTTTTTGCGATAAGAACCACTGTGCGGCGCTTGCAGTCGATATTGTTGTCAGTCAATTCTAAAAGGGAATAAAGAGCTGTGAAAAGCGTGAAACTTGTGCGATAAAGGTACAATTTAAGCAGCGTTGCGCATGCTAACGCGACCCGAAATGCGTCATCAAGGTGCGTGGGCAGATTCAATTCGCATACCAATCCCAAGAGCTCATTGATTTGCCACTCCCCCTCTTATCAGCGCGTGCCGTGTTTATTTTGTTTGTCGGATTAGCGCTGCCTTTCCAGGTTTTCCAGCCAACCTGCCGTATTATCGCATTCGAATGCCTATTGTTAGAGTCACCATGCTGTCAACTAAAATCTGTGATATCATGTTCAGTTGTTCCGTTGTTGAACGATTCTTTTGTTGTGTGTATTACACACCTTATTCACCTTGCATTAAACATTCTCTTACTCAGCTCTTTATTTGTCATCGGGCGTGATGCTGTTGATCGGCGATACAAAAAATTTATTCTTCTTTTTTTGAAAATCAGTATGCTTTTATGCTGTGTAGTTGATCAATAGCTTGTAAGAATTGCCTCGTGAATGGGGGCAAAGGTGGCTATTTATAATATATCTACACATATCTTTCCTTGAGGCAGTTAAACTTCATTCAGAATTCACGTTACATTCTCCATAGATCTAATGTTGTTAGAATTTAGTTTATGGAAGCTGTTGGTAAATATAAGCATAAAAGCATTCAACGCTTTAGCATATAAAGATCAAGATTTTCACTTGCCTTCTCTTTGAAAATTCAAACTTTTCTTCTCTTTGCGATGTTACCGATTGATTCATTAATTCCTTTTCTATTTGAGAAATCGTTTGCTGCGGTTTTATGTTTTCTAACTTGAGTGAATCAATCTTCGCTGGTGTATTTATTCGCTGTGATACGCTATTATGAGCAGTGCCTACTAATTTGTGCATATTTTTATGTACCGATAAATTAAATAAATTGGCCTTCGTAGTGTTGGTGTTATGTGGAAATGAATGCATCAACTGCTTTGGGGTATTACTTCAATGTTCCCCCATATGAAGATAACAGAAACGAGATCTCGTTTAAACAGCTTATTGTTCGCTTACAGTATTGATCATCTCTCCATATTGCTTGCACTTCTGTAAAATCAAAATTAAAAACCAATTACGACGCATAATGCATTATCGATTGGTCTTTTTTCACTGCAATAGTTTTCATCGAGAAAACAACAAGCGCATTAAAAAAAACTTTAAAATTTGCAGTCGAATGAAAGTGATTACTTCTGCTTGCTCTTTATGACATCGTTTTTTAGCTGTTCATTTCTTTTGCAAACGTCTCTCTATTGTTTTATTTCTTTAATTTTTTTTTTGCGCTGTTCAATGATGCATGTTTTCAAGTTGTGATGTACCATTTCGATAACTTTGCTGTTAATACAATGAAATTCTTTAAAATCTGTGAATAACTTTTGCGCGTGCGCGTAAACTCTTATGAACATCATTCACCCAGATAAGACCGTTTTTCTTTGATAGGCGATGGGGAGAATCGAATGCGAGAGATATTGTTCGTCCACAATAGCCTTGTTGTCCTGTTCATCTTTTCTGTTGAGAGATTAATATTTTTATAAGCAAATTAATAGCGGTACTCAGCCATATCGTCTAAAGGAATAGCAAAACGGACGCCAAAAACGACTAATTGACATTGAACAGCACTGAGAATTAAGGCCCCACTAGCTGAAGTTCACAGAGGAGCACTGTGATGCGTTTTAATGATTTCCAGGATAACGGATTGCGAGACGCCGCATACGTTTATATTTTATAAGTGCTTAGATCAACTCTAAAAACAGCTGTTTTTGATTTTTTTTGTAGTGCTAAAATTCATGGAGCGTGCACTGTCCACCACGTCCCGCAGAGGTTTCTGATCTTATACATGTAGCCGTATTTGCTGACGCCCGACCGTAGCGTTCACCTTAACAAGGCACCACCCTAAATCACCGTTGTTCGTCATGCGCTCACTGAGAATTTTCAACCGCAAAATAAAGCCAACTCCTTCCTGTTTTACCCAGATTGATTTTTAGCTAATGTAAGCATCACATCGACTATTCTATGCTGAAAGGCGTCAGGTTATGATGCTAGTGAGCACTATGGATATGCCTACTAAAATACCTCCGATAGCTTATAGAGAGGTGAGAGGAAGAGAATTGCAGTCGTATTGCATTGGGGTGGGAGCGGGGGGGGGTTGATTTTTCTAGATATAGCAGTATTCTCGAGAAATCAACTTAAAATTTCGATGTTTTCGATTTCTTTTTCGCTTAAAACAACTTCCTAACTCTCTAAACTTTTGTCGTCTCTCCCCTCGTCCCGTTTTTTGATATTCCTCTGGATGTACTTTTATCGCCACTACGTTTTCGTATCTTTTCTAAAAGAAAAATTCTAAATTAATAGGACTATATTGGATAGTTCGAAGGAAGTATATAAGGAAATAAACCGGTGCACTGAGTGTGCACAATCCACAGTGTGAAATTCCCATAAAACTTTTTAAATCAGTCACTTGTGGTCATTGTGATTGCTTTTAACGCTGCCGAAAAATATAGTCAACAAGTACAAAAGAAAGAAAGTCTCAGAAAGCCAACAAAATAGCGTAACGCTGTTGTGATGGAGCCGAAATGTGAATGAATGATGCATATGAATTGTGGATAGTCAAGCAGTAAGTGGCAACGAATATCGCCAGCTGTTGATAGTCGACGTGCTGTGGAAAAAACGAATCGGATCGATTCTAGGAAAAGGCGGCTCACTATGAAAGAGCTTCAACGAGCAGTGATCAATCAGCACACAAAAAAGCGCTTTCAATATGTTCTATATTCCTGTTCCTCTACTCACTTACTTCAATCCTTTAGTCTATTTTTATTCAATCCTTTAGTCTGTTTTCTGACGCATTATTTTGATCAGCCGTTTTACCTACTTATTCTTAGCGAGATCGCTTCGGTCAGTTGTATTTATTAAGCTCAAAGGAGAAATTGCGAGTGCAAAGAATGTCTGCATTTGATGCTCTGAGATAAGCCATTTTACAGGTAGTGTGTTGGAGGAGTGGTTTTTAATAGAAGATGGAGATTTTTTTTTTTTTTGAAGTAAGGAAATGGAGGTCACGAAATTTCACAGTTTCACAGGAAAAAAAAGCGGAGAAAGGATTGCCTCATAAGGTTTCCACCTATAGAGGCTCTTTGAAAGCCTGGTACGGAGCATATACAGAGCAATAATCAGAGGAGTGAGTACTCGAAGTGGTTACGATTTAGATCTCTGTCTGGAAAGCGTGCAACGAACTAATTTTCATTAAGAATGCGTAGTGTTTCGCATTCTTAAAAATTAATTGCTAGTCTAGGGAAGGTAAAACATCGAAAATTGACATCTTAAGATTGATGCAGTGCGAGCTTTTGTCATCGATGGGCCATTTAAGTTCAGAAGTGATATCACATTCCATTGCTTTGCATCACTGCATATTATCTTTCTCTTGTTCAGTCCACATGACTGAACTATTTCAGCAGATAGATGAACTAACGGCGAATTTGTTCGTTCAGTTTGTAATGATTTTTTTTCTTTAGTCATTTATGAATGTAACGCAAAAGGCTTGCCGATGTAGTAGAAGAAATTGTAGAGAATCAACTTCAGATGTGATTGAATCAATGCCCTAATATTTTTTAGACAGTATTGAGAGTTTTATTTTGGATTGTTTTTGCAGCTGATTATGGTAATCACAAAATGAACACTTATAAACAATCCCTGAGGAAAAAAAGTTGCAGAAGTTTTAGCAGGGAGTAGCAATACTATAGCGTTGGAAATGTGAGAGGATGCAGCATTCCTGCTTGTTGCCAGCTACACTGGGGATAATGTAATGTGCCTTCCTCTTTATTGAACTGTTAATAGAGACGCTAGAAATGAAATGTAGTTGCGGCTTCTTTCCTTTCTTTCACGTTCGTCGAACTGGGAAACTACTTTATTTACCTACTGAACGCTTTGCGTTGCGTTGTGTACTTTGTTCTAGCTTTAATTTCGCCTATGCGGTAAATGTAAATGAAGTCACTCAACACAATTGTTGAATGTAATTATCTCGCCGAACAGGCAATGGCTGTCTCACCATACTTTTTTCAAATGCAGCAACGTTTGAGCCGGGTTGTGTGCACCTTTTTATACGAAAGGTAACTGAATCGAACACGTCACAAGGTAAGCTATAAAGAAAAGAACAAGTAGTGGTCGTCTGGATTCTATTAGTACGAGTGAGTGCACGTTTAATGCACTCCACTCCAGGCGATAAGCGGAACGAAGATGAATACTATGCGAAACACCTGCGAAGCATCATCCTTAGCACTTCCCCCTGTGCCAGTTCGTATATAAGGCAGGACATCACTATCGTTGACCTCGCTCACCAGAACTTTGATAATATTACATTTTTATCTTGTCAACGAGAGGTTTCCGTGAAGTTGAATGTTTTTCAATTTAAGATCCGCCCTACATTGCTAGAGGTTAAGATCTGCCCTACATTGCTAGTTTTGTGAAGGGAACGAAAAAAGAAATATTCACCACTTATTTTCGTCGTTTTCAGTTGTTGAAATCTGCTGATAGCATAGCATCTCGTTGTTGTTTGATGTTACCGAAGGTTGTTCCATCTCTTTACGATTCGGCTTCGGTAAACACCATACTTTCACACCGTTGATTTCCTATCTCCCATCTCACCCCCACCCCCCTCCTTCCTTACCCCGTTGCCAGAGCCAAAAACACTGTAGATATCATGAATAAACATTGCATTGCAATGAATTTCATCTTGTAGGCGCTCGATGAGTGGGAATTCCAAAAATGAGGAAGCGCATTCGTCAACGATTGTTGCCAAGTGTGATCACAGTCTTTACGGGTCACAAAAAAAGCAGGACGCGTTATGTTGTAAGACCACACAACAGATTGATTGCGTAGCCCACAATCATGTTATTGCATTATGAGACCGTTGAGTTGAATTAAGTAAGACTATAGAAGAAAAAGCTGCGGACCTACTTCGTAGCAGTTAAATCGCTGAGTAAGATGTGAACTTCGTCATCTGACGGGATTCGATATCTACCGAGATATGATTTTGTGAAGTGCACTATCATAGCGGTTGAAGCCATCTTTGCACATCTCAAAATAGCAGGTAATTAAGTTGTGTGTGTGTTGTGTGACCATTTCTGCCTTGTTGCCTCTGTGTATCCATTGCCACTAGTGGAAGGTGTGATGGTTTGCTGAGGAAATAGTGTTCTTTAAATTGTAACGAATTGGTATCTAATTCCGCATGCTCCATGCTTCAGACATCTCGCTACTTCCACCGAGAATTGTTTGAAAACATCAATATGGACATACCCTCGCCGGGAAAGGGAGCGGTTCTACTCTCACGAGTCCACTTTACAGAGGAAAAATAGGCCGAAGACATTGTAGATGTAAATTTCAATGTTTGTAACTGGCAACTTACGTTGTTGACCACTGACCGATGGCAATGGAACGTAACGGAATAGTTGAACGTCTCGATTTTTTAAAGTTCAACGAAGGAATTTAAGTTGTGTTGGGCCGTGCAAAATATGACCACTATGATTTATCTCAACTCGCTTGCATAGCACGCACTCATGTTAGCGGGTCATCCTTCGAGGTTCTCCTTTCTTCTAACCCTGCAGCGGTCTCCCATGGGGATCCTGTGAAAGATCGTGATCATTAGCCTAAGGTTTTGATTAGAGCGTCCCTCATTTCACGGACGTGCTACATTACCTGCAGAGGATGAACAGTTCAAACCCTGTCACTGAAGTTTAAACAGCTGAAATGTTCCACCGTTCTGCAGTGTTCGAAAGCATAATTTGAAATCAGCTGCTTCAAGGACACAGTTATCCATTTCGGTCAAAATTTGCGAAAATAGTACGGAAGGGGATGACTGATGTTGCCGTTTGGCTTATTGAAAGAAATGCTGGAGGTTTTCGACAGGAATTTCTTGGTAGATCACGTTTCTTGGTAGATGTAACTGCTCTCTTTAAACAGGGGGTGAGGGGGAGGGAGGGGAAGGGGTGATTTTTACGAACTGTTTAGAAAGAAGATGCCACTTGAGCCGAAGACGACGAGCAGCGCGGAAAAGAGAGGCGCGGAGTAGATGACAATGTCGCCAGACCGGCAGTTTGTCATGGCCGTGTCAATATTTTCAACCGCTCTGCGTCTCTAATCACTTTTTTACAACTCTCCTTTCTCATCGTTGTGGTCATTATTCTTCCTAATTTATTCAATGCCTGTGGGAATGTACTATGCGATTTGATATTTTACTATACGATAGCTCGAACTTTCGCTAGGTAAACCATCAACGCAGTTTAGCGGAAGCAATTCATTGAATGTTGGATTTTATGAATGACGAATTTCCATAGATTGGCTGCACCGTGCAGAAATCAAAGAATATTTAGGGCATTATTTGCTGTGGTCTTTACTGCTTATCGTATCAAATCGTTCCCACTCCAAATTTCCGCTATAATCGATTGCTTCATAGCGTATGCTATAGTTTTTGTAGAATATGGCACAAAAAAAAAAACAAGAACTGATGCGTTGTCCTCTCTGTTCGATACCTGTTAAGTCAAAACACATATTGCTGATGAGTAGATCAAACAGTAGTAGAGTATTTAATATAGACTATTGCAAAAAGGTGATAGTTCTACATGAGTAGCGTGTTTACTTACTCGATCACTGTTCTAATAGTTTACTGAAGGAGATGAAGCTAATGTTTCGCGTAGTTAAGCAGCTACTTTTCATCCTCTCTGACGCTCTCCGCTGTGCAAATTTGCCGCCAATCCTTGTCGTATAGAAAGTGCGGCTGAAACTTGGCGACGTTTGATAGCCGCACTTACGGGAAATTTACAATACTTTTTATGGAAGATATGCCTTTTTCGCAAAAAAAAAAGGTTTTAGCATATCTTTGTGCAAGAACTTTCTATGATTCTGGCGAAAGAAATCGTCTTTGAAAAGGTTCTCCTACCAACACTGCATTTCACTTATTACTTACGTAGTCCAGCTGTTTTTTTTTGTTTTTTTTTTGTTGTTGTTGAAAACATCCCTTCAGAGACGGGGATGTGAACTTAAGCAACGCTGGGACTTACCTGACGAGAACCAAAAATGGATTATCAACTGCCCACTTTACCATTGCTGCGCCAAGCAGTAATATGAAAATTCATTGAAAATAACTGTGCACGAGTTCCAGCAGTTAATTTGCACTTCTGAAGGTCGCGTTGTGTATTTTACGGCTATGGCAGATAAAACATGAAATTTGCCACCTGCAAGGTTCAACGGTCTATGGATTATTTATGTATGCTTTAGGGAGCATAGTGCCGTATAGTACAGTATTGACAAGGTATAGAAGGAAGAACGTTGATATTATATGACCCAATAAAAGAGTGTCAGAAAAATAGGCACCGCTTCTATCGTGGGATTTGAATAGAGAGCTGAGCGAATGAAAAACACCTATAGCGACTTGCACTCGTAGGAAGAGAAAAAGAGAGAGAAAGAAAGAAAGAATGCGCTGCAGTAATATTCCGCCGGGAAGGTAATGAAGTTCCCTGTGCAAAAGTAAAAGTTGATAATGGTAAACTGTTCGGCACGAGTCAGTGTTGCAGGTATAACAGCTATCTAGTGGGTTGTAAAGGTGCACACTAAACCTTCTCCTGCAATAACATCACAGAGTTGCGTCTATAACATTCGATTTGCAGGAGTTGGCTTCTCTGTGAATATTTATAGTTTTTGCAATTTTTTTCACTCAGCGAAAGTTTTGGCATCGAGAGCATTTTCATTTACTTGTGAATCTGCAACATCCTTATGCATACACTGTTATGACAAGCTGCTGTTTCCTCTTTGTTTCACCTGAGTGATGTGATCACACGTTGTTTTCAATTGAAGTTGTCATGCAGTTAGGTGTGTCCTATCATTGCGCTTGCGAAGCCGTTGCTCTTTTGTTGGCTGCTTTGACGGCATTTAATTAGTTCCCATCTTTCTGTTATGTTCTGTTGGATTCTTTTTTTCTCACTTAAGATTACCTTCAAATGTAGCAAACACTGTTCTCTGTGGCATGTTGCAGTGAAGCATACCTTAAGATACAATGTAATGTCTTATAGGCCTACTTCAGAGGAATGGATTTGCCACAGGTGAATTCAGCCATAAGCCCGCATGATGTAATTCACTCGAAGAATTTGTATTTCATTGTGTAGTCCCATATTGAGGCTCTAATTTATTTTATGAAGTAAGAGCATAAAAAGCATCACTGATTGTTATATCTGTTCGGAAATCAAAAGAGAAAAAATTTGAGTTGGAGTATCGAAGTTGTTGCATGACCACATAGCAGTTACAGCGTCTTAATCACTAAACGTTTTCATACGCTATGCGTCGAAAGCAGAAGAAAAGGAGGAAGGAGTTTCGAGAGACCACCTCTCCTTCCCAATATCCGGACTTTGTTAACCTGATGCATAAGTGTAGGAGGGAGGTCAGCTGACGAAAAAAGCTTTTCAGGTGGATTCTTGTTGTATAGAACTTTTGCTTGACTTTGTTTTCAACGAGAGGGTTATGTGGCCAGCCGGATTTCAGTGAATCTCGAAGCAAACAATTTCCGCTTACGCCTACTCCAAATTTGTCTATCTTCACAAGTATTTTTCCGACTTCCGGTTTTTTAATTTAAAGTGGCTTCAAAAATTGAGTCTGGGCATGATCATTTCGTCGTCGGAACGCTTTCCTAATTTTATCGCCGTGTAGCCAGTCAAAGCCTCATAAACTTTCTCCTCTTGCTTACTTAAGGAGATCGAACCACCCTTTCCTAGCGCCAAAAAAAGCTCATTTAAGACTTCGTGACCGTGCCTTGTCTCTTTTTTTATTCTGCCACCCTAAATATTTTGCCTACTAGTCAACCTGTTTTCTCTTCCTCCTTTCGGTTCTAAGGGGATAGGTGAAGTTGTCTTCTAAAGCCCAATCATTACGGCCATGACAGAAAGAGAGATTTGAAATTTCTGTGGATTTTCTCGAGTTGGTTTTCCACAAACGATATGCGACATATACTCCATTAATGCAGTTACACATTCGTATTCCAAATCTTCGCGATTCTTTTTCTCGAGTCAGCAGGTGAACACTGTCCTCTTATTCGGATGTTCAGGAATTGTTGGTAATGCGAGCATCGCATTGTGCCTGTAGGAGAGGGGGGAGTGGGTGAGAATGATTGAGGAAGTTGTGTAGTTGTTCTTATGGGTAGCTATAGTTGGACGAATTATTCACCTGGTCATGTTTCTGCTGGATTTCATAGTCAAGTCTATCAATTGCTTGACTACGCGTCGCACAATGGAAGCAAATAGATGGCACACTTTGTGAATGAGCCTGGAAGACGTGGAGCAAAGCTGTTTGTTGGAAAGACTCGGTTCGCTTATTACCACACTTCCACTTATAAACACTGCACAGGGATGTGTCGGGAAACTCGCATCATATCATATACTGCCCCATAATGGTAGATTGCAAGCCGTGATGGCAATATGATGTAAATATAATACAACGTGGGCAGCGCTTCACTCTGTTTAATTTACCTGCTGTGGAAAACGTAACATGAAATTTGCACATGCACAGCCTGTTCCCAAGGTTTTCCCCTCTATAGCCATCCGCGTTTAAACTGCTGAGAAAGAAAACAACTCCATCGCAGCACCTCCTCACCCCTCAGTCGATCTGTTCATCCCTCATCGTAAACTTCGAAAGCAAGTTTATTTTCACATGTTTGAAAGTTGTATGCTTCTATTGTAGGTTACGAAAAAAACGTGAGAAGAAAATGATGCGCTTCAATAACCTGCATTCTGCAAATCACGGAAAATTTTTAACCCATGAGGTCTTATCTTCGGTTTGACATGGGTATGACATTCGGTCTAGATAAGAAGGTGACAGTTTGATATCCAGAATGAGCATTCCGATTGCATTCATAGGAGTTGCAGCTTGTCGATGTATGGTATACGAAGTGTTTTATCAAATATTTCTTCAACCTACTCGTTGATCGGCCGCCTCAGCCCCGTACCGTAGGATGTATACAAGGAGGCTTGCAACTTTTCAGGATGCTTTGAAACCGCAGCGCAGCCAAATGTTCCCGACGAACTGTGAAGTTGAGCTTTTTAACGGATTTCGGTCAGTTTTAATACGTATAGGATGCTGTCCTCCTAAAATGCCATTGCAGTGGATTGTATTCATTCAACGTTTAGATGGAGCGCATTATGAGAATGAGAGCGAGAGAAGAAACAATGGAGGTGATGTACTGTTTACTTAACCGTAAGGTTTAGAATGTGGTGTGATATTCTATCCTTAAGAAAGATTTTTTCCAGCAAAACACGGCAGTTGATCGCGATAGAAATTACTGCCAGCCAAATTTCCACTGAATGAATACCAAAGCATCAATGCGGTCTGAAACTTTTCAAAAGATGTGCAATTTTTGAAGTATTCTTTTAATCAAATTTTGGGTAGAGGTAGGTTCAGAGTACGACTTATTCTCCCTTTCCTGTGCTTCGGACTCTCCTCTTAATGAGGAAGATGATTTGTGTATCGTTGCAGCAGATGTTTCATCCTTACTTTCTCGCATCAACGACCCGCACTGTCACTTTCTCTTCTTCTTTTTCGGTTTCCTCCATTGCCTCATTCCCAGCGCCCACATTTTTCCCTTCTAGCGTTTCTTCACTCGTTAGGTAGTGGCAGGTGATTTGCTGATGGGTAAATGTGATTGAACAACACATTTACAAGTGTAATCAATTGTTCTGCTGTTTTTACCGATTGAAATCACTTCTACCGATATTCAGCTCCGAGCAGACACAAAATCTAAGCAAAAGCGATATGAAGCCAAGCTGCACTATGCACTGCACTCTTTCGTAATATAAGTTTTCCTTACATGTGCTCATCACGGTGGGTGGTTTACGAAAACGAGAGTGTGCAATCAGACGTAGTATTGAAATATTGAAATGTATTGAAATGTGGTAAAGTCCAATAATATCTTACATCATACCTGAATTGATCAATTAATTTAGGAAATAGGCATTTTACTGAAAAGTTTTCATTAGTTCATCTACTATTCCGCAAATAACGCATGGTTTGTTCGAAGTCGGATGAATGACACAATCGCAGAAGATGTTTCCCGGAATAGAGACCTACTCGCGATTGTATGTAACGGAATTGCTGTTTCCTTGCTTAAATGCCCGTATCGGGATATAATACATCGGTAAATACGCATCGCTTCGTTGAATACATTGTTGTGAATTCGCTTCAGAATGTTCCTTTAAGAAGCACAGTGCTGTTGCTCGGGACTGTTGAAGACAAATTTGACGTTTAATGTTATACGTTTTCAGTGTGTGCATTTGCGGCTGTTTACAGTAGCAGTCCTAGGACGGCTCCTTTGGGTGGTAACGAGACGTCGAGCGCTAAGATGTCGTCAGCGCAGACGGAGAAGCAACCATCGACATGCACACTGAATTCATCAGAAGACAAGACTCCTATCGTTGGAAGCCTCAGAAACCGACCCAACAGCACTAAGCCTGTTGCACTGCACAATACGATCAAACCGGTCGGGCTTAGCCTCAATGATAACGACAGTCTGAAGACGCCGACCGTGCTTGGCAACACCGAGGTGACGTTACGCACACCTACCATTCTAGGCTCACCGACGAAGGGTCCGCTATCTGCAGTCGGCCATGGAGATGAATTGACTACACCGCGACTCAGTCTGAGCGCATATTCGACGCCGAACACACAAGCACAAGCTTTTTTTGGCGAGCACGAGCCACTGTTGACTGGTAAGCAAACATAAACATTTTAGTACAAATGTCAGCTGTTCGTTTTCATCCCATTAGCTAGTCACAGGTGTTTATTTTCCGATGCCGTTTCTGTGATGCTTCGGGTTGACAGGCTGATTTATTTCTGCAAGGAAACAACTTCTTGAAATTTTTGATGAGTTTATTACCACTGATTGCATCCTTCAAATGTTTTTTCGCTGTTATCACTCGCTGTAAATTGAATGGGAAATAGGGATTTAACATATGAATCGTGAACGTTTCTGCTCCGTTAATCTATATGATTTGGAAGCAGTATTTGGAAAGACAATTGTTGATATTCCTGTTATGCATTACATCTTACTTGAATACTTTCACGTATTACCTACAATCCTTGTTGTGAAGTCAGATTTTAGATGGTATCTTTGCCATTAATGAGAAAACTTTCCAATGTTTCTTTTCGATCCGCTTCGTTTCTTGCATTCTCTTCATCTGATGGAATATCCGAGCATAAGAACTTGACAACATGTTAAGGTTCATTTTCGATAAGCTTGTTTGCGAAAAAATTGCGACTTGAAGTCATTTCTATCCGGAAATAAACAACTGAAGCTGTTATTTACGTTTTTTTTTTTGAATTTTGATACGGAGCAAACACGGTCCGTTTTATTCGATTTGCCAAACGCATTGATGCGTAATTTTCAGCAAACATCGAGATATCAACCGTACTTCCTCAATCTTCACTCACAAACAATGCACTTGGTAAGTTTTTAAATTGTTGCTGATTTATCTTTTATTATTACATACTTGCACATATTCTGAAGTGAGATAGATTTATATTCATTCTAAGATGTTAGTTTATAGATTGCTTCAGTTTATTTGCATCAATTTAGCCTTTTCTTCTTTCACCCCTTGGCCGTTGCTTTTTTGCTATCCACTACTTGCCGTTGCTTTTCTGCTGTCCACTCCTTGGCCGTTGCTTTTTTGCTGTCCACTACTTAGCCGTTGCTTTTTGGCCGTCCACTCCTTTTCTGTTGCTCTTTTGTTGTCCGCTGTTTTTCCGTTGCTCTTTTATTGTCTACTGAGAAGTACGTCCACTCTCACCGTCATTATCTTATGCACCTAAGGTTCTTAGTGTAGTGCGTTTTCCGGAGTGGAGCAATAATAGCTGGTGTAATCCGACCGCAGATTGTTGGATGCAGGTGGAGTTTGATCTACGCATGTGCCCACAAACTGTTACCAAGACGATCTTGGAAATCTTTTTGATTCGTATTGATGCAAGTTGAGTCAGTTGAACTGCCAAATATAGCTGCAGTATCTTTTTGATGTATGCCGGGACAAGCACTAACTTTATCCCTTGAAATAATTGGATCGGGAGGGGCGCTTCACGGAGAAAATCTGAGGGCGAAAAGTATTCTTGGATTATCTATCGTTGCTGCTTAAAGTGATGTTCCGCTGCAACTCAGCAGTTGCGTTTCTTTTGTTCTTTTCTTGTTTTATTGTTGTTGGGTTTTTTTTTTTTGATTAAGTAAAGGCTCATAGCGAATGCATTTTCCATACTGCGTAATTAATGTTGTATCATCGGTCGACGGAGGTTGCATAACAAAAGTGATGATCGAATTCTGATCAGTCTTCTTCAGCAAATGATTTAGCCGTACAGCAGAGCAGTTGCATTACGACTTATGCGTCTTCTTTGATGCAACTTTACCGCCTATTTGTCTACCATCTGAACATTCTCGTGCAATCGCTTTTTTGTAGTTTGTATGTTTGTCTGCCATCTGAACATACGTAGGCACATTTCCAACTCGATAATCGCTGAGGCCGGAGTTATAGGGTCCGGTTTGTGTAATTTGCATAGCCTGTAACTCTAATACTAGATTTCAGCCCGATTAACGAAACCGGTAAAAGTTATCGGCATTTAAAGTTGTCTGGAAACTTTTATTTAATTTACAGGTAGTCTGCTTGTATCGAGATAGTAAACACGCGATTGCTTGTATCGGGATAGTAAACACGCGAATATATTCTGAAGGTTCGCAGAAATTTCCAAAACATTGAAAATATGAATGCTTCATTTCTTTTTTTTTTTTTTGCACTGTTCGTTTGTAACGTATGAGACTAAAATGTTCGGAATGCAAAAGGCGAAATGGTCGGTGCTTTAGAACGCTTAGAAGTTTATGGTTCGCTGTACAGATGAATGCTCGTTTAGGTGATTCTTCTTATATCGTCCTCTTGCTTAGATTATGCTGTATGTTATTATCTTGGCTGTCGACTAAAAGTAGAGACCTTCCCACCAAGCAGATTGACGATTTTCTTTGAGCGGAATCTGCTTTGGATGTAAAAATTTGATCCCTTTTGTCCGAATACTTCAATACTTAGGAGTCTCTGAATACTCAGGCTGCTCGAATTTATTTCAGCCAATAACCGTGAAAGTGTAACGGTGTCGCAGGGTTTCCGTTTAAATTTCTTCTATGCTTTCTTTCTCGTCGGGTTGTAATTGACTGTTGTGACATATTATTTGGACTGGAAGAGTGCTTTACAGCAACAAATTTGAACAATTCGAATGCAAGCCACGCTGATAGCAAGGACCAAAAGGCAACGATCACTATTAAAGGCAGTATCAGCACAAGTATCAGCACATTCGGAACACAGAATGTTAACTCTCCTGGTACGTTTTTCAAATTGCTTTCGTTTTGAGAAGATTGCTGATGAGAAGCGCTTTATATCCGTGCGGTTACCTTTCCAATATTTATCTTTGTTATGGAAAGACAAGCTTGGTTCCAAAATGAGAAGAGTCTCGTTTTCAACGATGTGGCTGTTAGGCTGGCAAGTGCTGAGCATATCGCTCACCTTATTTACTTCTTTTGGATATCGGTCGTTGCTTCTTAGATGACCGTCTTCTTCCTCATCGTTTTGATACAGTTTTTATAATTGTCAAGTTTCTCCTTATTTAGGATTGTTAGTCACTTATGCGTACTGTGAACTAATTAAAGCAAAAAATATATTATATATATATGTAAAAGTGTAAAAATATTGGAAACCTTTCTCAATGATAGGGAGATGAATTTTGCTAATCTTTGCATCACTTACTGCTTTACTCTCTCTTTCAACCGCGAAAATATTCACCTATCTGCAAGCAGCAAATAGATGAAGTCTATTCTGAACAGTTTATCTACCATATGCCACATTCCCGCAGTTGCTGTTTCTTTCGCACATAGACAGTAACTTAACACGAACAGTTCGTCAGGGCTAAGCATTTTGTCAAGGTCAAGCATTTTATGTGTTTTTGTTTTTTGAACAGCAACGTTGTTGTTGAAGGGTTGCTGCTAGTAGGGAATATTTGCTGTTTTAGGTCTCAGTGCAACAATGTTCCAGTTCTCGCCCCTCGTCGAGCATTTTTTACAATCAATCACGAAGACCCAACAAACAAATTCCAATTTACCGTTGTTAGTGCTTGATTCGAATGCGAAAACACCAAGCGCTACCGACACTCCGGATCTCTTCAAAGTAAGTACAATCTCGCATCTGTCTTCTGATTCGCATCAAGAAGGCATCATAGACGTACGCAAACGTTTTCTACAGGTGAGGCGAGCGAGCGGAGTCCAGTTTGGTTCGAAAAATGTTCAAGTCGCTCAGCTGTGTGGTCAGAAGCCAGCTCTAGAGGCCTCAAGTTGTAAAATCCTGAGATACGAAGTTTACTTTATGCTGCATAGTTCAAAAAATTACCTGGTGCCGAAACAGCGCTAGATGCTCAGAATGCTCCTCTGGTGCACCTGTTCCTTGAAACTATCCAGCGCCGTCCCTTTTGCAACGCCGAAAATGTTGCTAAATAGGTGTTGATCACCGACATTTTTTTTTGGCTCATGTTTTGCATTGTCGAGCTGTTCGAGAATGGGAATCAGATTAGTATTTAGAGTTCACGTCGCCTTTCTCCCTTCTCTGCCCACCTTTGAGGTCTGCGCGGACGCCACAACCACGGAGCCTCATAGAAAGCAAATATATTCAGTGATTTCAGAAGCATCCCAACTCATTTTCCATGCATACACTTCACTGATTTTAGTTTCAGTTCTTCCCACCTCACTAATTCACTGTACTCTTGCTTGCTGTTTTTAGCATATGAAAGTCAGTTGAAAATATCTCATCCTTTTCCTTACTTTTCTCCTTAGAACTTCAACTTCTTTCACATTTAGTATATATTTGATGTGGGATAAAAATCACGGTCGTAGTGCTTGCATAAATTGCCCAAAACCTTTTCAGCTACCCCCTATTGTTTTTTCTTGTCGGTAGAGAGAGATTTTCGCTTTCTCACTCAAATGCAGTCAGGAACCAAATCCGGTTCCTTTACTCTTTTCTCTCTTATCACTCCTCCTTTCCTCACATCTCAGAAGTTACTAACCTTTAAAATCTGGTTTCGGTTATACTGATACCCGGTTTCTATTTTTCAGGTGCTTCAGGACAAAAAAGATAACGGTTTACATGAGCCGCAACCGTCCACTTCGCAGCCATCAATGGTACCACAGCCCTCACTTTCCACTGACTACCTTCAGGTAATGCAAGCATTATTTGTGTGAAGATAATTCGCGCATTTTCATTCACTCATTTTTCATAACATCCACTTCCCACTTAAGGCTCTGTTGTCTTTACACAATAAGAAGATAGCAGCTAATCTCGTTATGTTTGTGACCCACTTCAAAGTGACGTTCTGAGGCTACGTAGTCTGTTGCTTCCCGAAATGTATTCGTATTTTTAGCGGATTGGAAGCTATCCATTCATTTTTGGGCTAACCTTTGCCAGGTCAATAGCGCACTAATGGTCAAATCTTCAATTGCAGTGGAAAAGTGCGTCGCTTTTCAAATAGTAACGGTGCAATGCGGACTGTTATTTGAACTCTTTCATAGTAGCAGTGGAACTTATAATGGTATATGGAAATACTAGTACATTTTATACTGATACTTCAGCACCGTTATGTTGTTTTGTAGCAACTACTTCCAATTTCGTTGTTTTCTATTTGCAAGAGAGCAACCTGGAATTTGAGTAGGAAAGAAATTGAAGAACAGACGTTGATCGCCTCAACTTGGCAAGAAAATAAGCCTTTAGAACGCAGTCGCTTCTAGAATCCAATAAAGGCTAAGCATGTGCATCAGCTATGCCCAGTCATCGTTAGTTCCATTCAGTTTTATGAATAATTGTAATTTTCGTCGTTTTCAGAACGTGAGGAAGGATTAGATGGGGAGGGAGGACAAGGATGGGGGGATGGGGGCTGAGCGTTAGGGATTTAAAGACTTCTGACCCCTTCGGCGTGTTTTTCATACATAACGGAATTGCTTCGCTAGCGGATTGCTTAAATATGATCACTCTTGTCACTTTAGCTGTTCATATATCGATTTAACTATTTAAGAAGTGATGTTAGCGTGTTGCAATCTGGTGACTTGTCGTTACTTTCAGAAGTCCTGAGGCAGAGATTTTGTACAGAAGTAGGGACACAGAATTTTTTTGAAAGGTGAGAGGGGAGGTAGGAAAGATGTAGGTACACTCATAAGTGATTTGGATGTAATGTAAATCGGCTAGAATCAAGCCATCCAATCCTGAAAGGAAAGGATAGGGTAGGGAGCGAGTGACATTTGCGCTGAGCGCTGTAGTTTTCGGAACCGTTTCTTTGCCTCTGAGCACGCAGTTCCGTTATCGATTTTGTTATTCACTTTTAACATTAACTGTTCTTGTTCCAACAAAATAAAAACTGTGTTGTACTACTTCGTCGTCTTGCAGCTGCATTATTTTTATGGTTGATGTTACTAGACGTTCGGAAATTTCTTTTCATATGGGGGCATTATTCTTTTGCGGCATTATTCTCAATTTTTCCATTGTTTACTATATTCGACCGGACCTTCCAGATTAGATGGAGCACTTTCATGGAAAAACTCTGATGCATATTACATTGGTATCTGCTCGTATGCGTTAGAAAATACGTTGGAAATTGCGACCTATTGTTCAGCTTATCTTGTCGGCATCACTTCATTCTTACGTGCATCACATCGACGAAGGAGAGTCTTGGCCAAAATAATGAACGGAATTGCTCTCTTGCTTTACTTATTTGTCGTGTTTTCCATACTGGTTACTAATCTAACCTGTGAGGACGGATTCGTTTAGATCAATCGTAATGGAGGCAGTTCGGGAAGCCGACGTCCAAGTCCACCACCAGGTCCATCAGGTGTTGTTCAAAATGGATTTGCGGCAGGCGGTGCGACGTGTACTGGTGGCGGGTTGCAGTATCCACACGTTCATGGTGAACAGAATGCTCGCGCGAATTCAACAAATCCTCTCAATCTATCAAACACTCCGGCGCAAGCTCAGAAGTATCAGGTAAGCTGCTCTGTCCTCTTTTTTGGCAGACCTCTTAGTCGGATTGGGAACTGAGAAAGACGACGAGGGACAAGGATAAAATAGGAAAATTACACTCGTTTTAACCGGAAATTTTTCATTATTGATCAGCTTCATTATTCATTATTGATCAGAACTATCAACAAATGGATTTCATGCACACATCACATACAAGTATGAGCGTTAAGCAAACACAGGCCAGGTGCAATATTGGTTATTTCTAGGATGCCGACGGAGATATTGCAAAGAGATGTTTTGGAGACAATTGTAATCCCCCGTTGCCATAGTGATTTCAAGTATTCACTACTCGTGACGAGAGTAGGACATTAGGCGGAGGTATCAGTGGACGGTAATTACAATAAATTAGCCGGCTTGAACATAGCGCGGTACCTCAAGCAGTAAGTGAAATAAAATTCATAGCAAATAGCGCGCAACGATAATGAAAATATTGAGCTTCACGCACAATGTACCGTTGATGACTGTTACGTTCCTCATTGTTCATCAGATAAATTTGCATCTGATTCACTTTTAAGTTGGGCTTTTCTCTGTGATCTTATGATAGGTACAGGTTCTGTAGCATCGCACCGAGTTGGGCATGAATTCTTAATCTTTTTTTTTAGAAGGTGGGCACATTTTGCAGATGCAGGCCAATCTGCCGAGCACGGTGAATGCGAGGGCAGGATCGGGCACACCAGTTGCACGGCATACGTGTTCAGTGTCAGTGGCATCGTCCGATTCTCCAAATACTGGGTATCCATCATGCAGCTATACGACAGGTAACGGACCACCGTGCCCGCACGCATCGATAGCGAGAAGTCAACAACCGGCACAGCCACAACAACAGCCGAACACGACGCAGAGCTCGCAGACAACGTTTAGGTGAGTTATATTTAGCACCTTTGCCGTCACCATTTCCATGTAAGGTCTGCTGGATAACGTGCAAAGTTCATTTGGTTCCTTCTGTATGCTACTGTGTTTTGTTGAATGAGTAACTTCTGGCGTAGGAAGTTCTTCTTAATCTGCAGTTTTGATACAACGTTGAAATGGGCAGAACTTCCGGACCTGACGCGTGCGGAAAATGATTCTTACTTTATAAGGTACATTACTGTCTACCAGATTTAATACTTTCAGTGAACGCGATAAAATTGTATTGTGCCTATTATAATTACGCCATTTCATTGCTTGCTTATGCTAGTTATCAATTGTTTGCGTGGGCGATCAATCAGGGAGAACTGGGGATGAGCGTAGAAGGGAGGTGCTCACACGCGATACGTAAAACGATGCTGTGGTAAACTAAATACATCGGGAGTTTTGATTTCAAACCAAATCTGGCATTGTGCATCTGTTAGACCATGGTGGCTTCTATCGAAAGAGTGCTCTAAGCGCAGCTTTTTAGAAATTTTATTATTATTTCAGTTATTTTTTCGCTCAGGGAAAGGGATTCCCTCTCATCTGTTCTCTCTGAATATGCATTTGGTTGCAGTTTTGCTAAAAACAAAAATTTGTGGTACTCTATTGAGTGTCGCCAAAATCATTTCAGTCTAAATTATTTTCCACTCTTCCATATGTCATATGTGATAGTAATTGCATTTGTTCACTGTTCATTTTTCTTTGTTGATGACTACAGTCGTTTTTATACTCGTTTAAAATATTGCTATTCAGAGGTGATTTCCAACCGAAGATAGAGCCCATCGACGATTACTATCAGACGGCAATGCCATTCGGACAACCTGGACCGATGTTTCCACCGGGTATTTTCAATTCCGCGATTTCTTTTTGTGAAAGTAGTGAGAGTTTTCAGTTTCACTTTAGGTTTTTTCTCACAATGGAGCTATTTTCATCGCTTTAGAGAGTGGTCATTCGCGAGAGTACCTCGGAAGTGTGATCTGTGTGCTTCGTCGTCCGATTTTGTTTGCTTCGCCTAAGAATTCATTTCAGAAAATGTACATCATCATTACATGACTTGCAAGGTTAGACCACTCAACTTTACTTGTAGTCTAGAGCATCGCAGTTGAAGCGGAATTGCAGCTTTCTCATAACGTTGCCAGTTTTACTTTCTGTTCGAAGTCGTTTCCTTCTAATATGCACTAGCCGCATCCATCATCGTATATAGAAGCACTCACTGTGTCACCTGCGACCGAGCGCACGACATTTTCAGAATCGTACAGTGAATTCGACAACTTTTCGGGTTCGTCGGTGGGTAGCCCGGCGTCGAAGGGCGGCTCGGTGAACACGCTTAAAGTGCGCAAGTATCCGAATCGATTGGCCAAGACCCCACTGCATGAGCGTCCTTATAAATGCCCAATTGACAACTGCGATCGTCGCTTCTCTCGATCCGATGAGCTGACCAGGCATATAAGAATCCATACTGGACAGAAACCCTTCCAGGTCTCTTCCTACTCTTTTTGTTCTATCATATGTCTCCTTTTCATTTCTTATGTCTGCGAATGAGTATTTCTGACGCGTTAGTATAGTTTTCGATGATATCAATTGAGGCGAAGCGCTGAGATGGTGTAGACGATTTTTTATTGGCTGCGTAGCTCAGTGACGAAGCGCAGGCTTTCTCTTTCCACTATCCACTTAGCTTAGCTTTCGAAGAGCACAGCCTTCGGTATCGTTTAACCCGCTGCTTAAACGGTCAGTAGTTGCTATTTCCAGTCCCCTACAAAAGCCCTTCTCTGATGTCTTTGTGTAAAAGTAGCTTTACTGGCAAGTTGGAGCGAAGAGTAAATCATTGCTGTCTGCTGTTTAGAAGTCGATGAATGAGATTGAAGTGCACGAGTGAAACTCTTTATTGCAGAAAATTCAAGTGAGCCAATAAGGCTGTGAAAATTGGACACGACTGCTGATAATGATTGTATGAGCGTGATAGTGACTCTATGAGCTCTGAGCTAGAGTGACTTCGCACTAAAATCTCGGTGAAATTGAAATCGCTTTTTCGTATAGATATTGATCGTGGAAACGCGCAAAGATAAAGTAATTAGCAAAATGTATTTCAGTGTCGTATTTGTATGCGGGCATTCTCGCGTAGCGATCACCTAACTACGCACGTACGCACGCATACGGGCGAAAAACCATTCAGCTGTGATGTATGTGGGCGCAAATTTGCGCGGTCGGACGAAAGGAAACGCCACACGAAGGTGCACTCCAAACAGAAGGTCTTTTTTTTTCCGCAGAAACCTCGTAGCCAATAACTTGGAGGATTCCCTGTCCCAGTCCAGTCTTAACCTGGTCACCATTCTGCCGTTGCTTCCAGCTGCATTATACTTTGATTATTGTCGGAGATGTTTTTTTTTTTCAATTTCTACTATACTACTTGATTTTTTGCTACCATTGTTATTTCGCAACGAATTTCGCGGTTATTTTTTAATATGTGGCTCCATGATGGAGTTGTTTTTAAAAATACATGCGGTGAGGTTTATGCAGCCATTTCTTATGTAAATTGCCACCGTCACCTTTCATGTTTTATTCCTCACCCCTAACTGCATTTCTAACTTTGTGTTATATCACTTGTGCCTAGGAGTTCTCACTTCGCCCTAGTTCATCGGAGTGAATGCTGCCTCTCTTCCAATTCGGGAAAGTTAACTCCCCACGACACTTCTTTCATTCTTTTACTCCTGATCTTGTTTATCCCTCATCTTTTATCACGACACTTGTTCTACCAACTTAGCGAAGGCGTCTCGATGCTAACTTATAGGCTTTCCTCCTGGAAAACACTTCTTTTGAAAAAAGATAACAAAGATTTTGAAGTAATTGCAGCCAAGGCGGTCGAGCCTGTCGACAAGCGGTGGGATGCCATTCGAGAATGGTCTGCTCTCGAGCGGATGTGAATAATTGGCCTGTGCGCGTCAATGCAAATCAACGACCTAAAGAAAGGGAGCAAGATGCTCGAAGGTGTCATCATGCGCTGAGCATGTGCAGTCCGGAGCCAAGGAAGCGGATGCTGCAGTGCCAGTTTTCACACTCACTGCTACAATCGACAAGATATGCTGTCGCATGTTGCGGCGTTAATGCCAGCCGGTGATGTTTATTGCAGTATAGGATGGTGGATGCGTGAGAGAGCCTTCCCAAGCCCCAAACGCCTCTTTTTGATATCCGATTACATTGTCTGAGAAAATGTATTACATGCGATATGCCCTCTGAGGAATCTGCTCTTCTTAGATAGCCAGAATACTTCACTCGCATTTTTCCGGGACCTTCGAATATCTTTTTTTCGGGTGATTGATTGTTCTTGAATCCTAGTCATTCACTTCGTGCAACTGGTCCCGTTTTTAATTGTCATGTGTATGAAATATTGCGGTTTTTTTAGTTGCTAAAGAATTGCATTGCTTTATTTGTGCGTATGCAAGTATGTTTTTTTATATTACCAACTGGTGGTCAGATGCTGTGGTGTTGCTCACTGTTTGAGGATTGTCGTTTTACCTGGTCGATGGAGCAGTTCGTGCTTCATTGGACTTCTTCATAATGGCATTCGTTATTTCCTCTTAAGTCTCATTTGCCTCGTTTTCTGTTCGTTTTTGTGATCACCATTGCGTTTTGCCTAAGGCCTCGTCCGCGTTTGAGACGCTCTTAAATTCCAACTTAAAATTACTACTTTCGTCACTTACTGTTGCATTTTTGCACTTTCTTATTGTGATCGCAAGTGAGGCGTAATTGGCTTTAGGGTTCAATATTTTTGTTGGTGCAAAAGATAGGAACGAAAGCTGAGCAGAACAGTTTTGGAATTATTTCGAATAGATGGCTCTAATTGTGCGCATCAAAATTTGATGCACTGAATATTTCATTGGTGGCTATGACATTCCGCCTAGAATGATTTGCGTTATCGTCGGACGGGTTGATAATATTTTATCGCTTTAAGTGATATCAACATTCGAGGCTCGATCTGAAGCCGGTGAACTGTGATAGGCGCTATGTGCACAACGCTAATACCGGTTGAGGATTTGCTGTTGTTTTGAACTTCATTGTTACCTCTTGAATCGACAGCTTATCTAGCGAACTGTGAACATTGGGCGTGTCTGTGACGCGCTATGTGCTTTCACCTCTTCACTGCATGCCCAGCCCACTGACGTCCTCGTAGGAGAGTGTTGTCGTTGATGCTATGAAACAGCTTGTACAAATGAGGAAGACTCGTCCTGCCGTAGTCCGGCGAAACTGAAGCCCACTGTTTCTAAAACTATTCACTGATATCAACCTTAATTTTAAGTGTTTCTTCAGCGGTGACCGTTTCTGTACATGTGCCAACTTTCTTGGGCGGTACGATGTTTTTAGTTTTGTTCTTGCTCATTTTGAGATCTTAAGAGGCATTTTCAACATTCGTTTAGTTGAGTGCGGAGATGCTGCACCCGTTGGATCCGTTTTTGTCATATTGCAAGGAGGTGCTCACTCTTGGGCACAGATCAGTGAGTGTGGCTTGCGCAGTGATGTATAAATGTTTTGTTGCATATAATAATTGCCTGGATTAACCGGGGTTGCTATAAGAAGCATCCATTTGCGTTAGCGACCATTATATTTTATGGCGTGCATTTTGTTTGTTGGAATGTCCCTAACACAGCCATACGTGCAGGAGGCTCACATGGGAGTAAGGGAATGGTGGGGTGGGGCTGAAATTCATCATCCTTTTGTAATGCTAAGCCCGTAAATAGAAGGTGGGAACATTAGTTTCAAACCTACAAGGATGAGGTTGAAATTGAAGAGTTACTTGATGCGCATGTCTCATTCACCTCGTGCAATAACTAGCATCGGTTGTTATTTAAGCAGAAGGCGGTTTCCTTGTTAAGAAGTTGATTCATTAGTTTTTAGGACACTTTTGCCTACAACGGGTGAGTGAGTCGTGGGGCTGCACACGTACGAACCACTAAAATGCTGCAATATGTGCGGAATCGTGCATCAGGGGCAGCATGGTAAAAAGTTGCTAATAAGGAGAACTCAGCAGTGATCATTCGTGTGTGCATTCCGATGCAATCCACCTGTGGGCCAAAGTGCGGATTCTAGTCGTTTCTAGTCGCACGCAAGTCAATCTTTTTAATTGTTCTATCGCTTTGCGTGTATGTGCAGATGCTTTCGAGAAACGCTGTATTGCAATGCGTTGTGTTTTTTCATTTGTGCATTCTTATCGCGAGTCGCCTCAATTTTTCTCAGTGATTTTTTTGCTCTCTTGTTTTCCGAAGGAAACAGTTTATGTAGTTTTGTCGAAGGAGAGTCAAGTCTATTAAAACGTGTGCGTTTCTCCGTTTACTGCTGACTATGTTGTCCGGACAGAGTGTGCAATTGTGCAATTCTTCACGTCAGGTCATACTGCGTTTTACGATTTTTGGAAAAGGAATGATTTGCCAACCAATTGAATCGGTAATTTCTACCCGCGAAAAAAAAGGTCTAAAAAATTTCGTCTTGGAGAAGTACGCAGGTTGCCGTCTTTCCTTTGCATTCAGTATTACCAGACGCGATTTTGATTTGTCGCATAAATCCCCACTGTTCTCTTTAGCACGAAATGTGTTACTGGCATACTATTGCTAATTTTCAGCAAGTTTCTTATATGATACAATGGACGTGTTTCTTTGCACTGCTCAATTTTTGTTATTCTTTTCTGAAAGGCTAACCTAATTACCAATTATTTCAAGCACTGCAGAATAACGAAGTGGATAGGTAGGTGGTACTTTGCAAAAACTCGCTGTAGAGGATGGGCTTTTGGAACAACAGTGTTTGTAGTTGTTTTTGTGGCCGATAGGGGCATGTTTAATCCTGTCGACCGTAATTTGAGTGCTTTCGAGAACATGCGTAGTGCTGTCGAGTACCACTATTACCAAGTTTTAGGCCGGACAAGGAAATATGCCAGTGTAACGTAGTTTCATGCTGCGCCTTTCATTTCGAACCGATGGTATTGAGTTCTGAAGGGTGGAAAATCACCGGGCTCAAAATTATATTCACTTATTGTTCGGATGCCGAAATATTTCCCTATGTCGCAGACAAGTTTCTTGACGAAATTAGTGGCAAGCTTTCCTAACGTTCAAGAATACGAGGCGCATACCAGGGATGATATCGGGTAGTGGTTATTGACATGAAGCATTGTGATCACTGCTTGAAGGCGCAATCGAGTCAAACGGGTATTTCCGATATCTGCCGTTACTTATGCGTTATGATGTTCAAGAATGGCTCAGAGTGGCTGATTTTCGGGTGATTGTGTTTTCGTTTATTGCAACATACGTTCCATTACGCATATTTTTATTGGAAACGACCTAGCCATGAGTTGCCCTTTTTTGTGCCCTGGGGATGAAATCCTTCGTTAAGGATATAAGGTTCTCATGATGCTGCATATCCTATTAATAATCCTCCCACGTTCGTTGGCTCTAGTTGCTGCAGCGGCTCTTTGTCTGAAATCACCACTCTGAATTATTTTAGTGGATTCGTGCATTAGTTGCTAAGAACGGTACTATGTGACTTCAAGTGATGGATTCTTACGCTTGGCACGCCGGATTCGCCCCAACTGCGCTCTAAACATTTGCATCCGGCTGCATTCGTTTCGGGAGCTTATTTGTTCGACATTAGTGCACGCATTCCATATATAGAGCAGCCAAAATTCCACGCCGTCTAAATCGTCGACCTGTATAATCTGGTGCAGTGATCGTCTCGACCATGCACTGAACGGGTCCCAACGACGATCTTTGCCTCAAACGTCCTTATACGAAACCGCTGGTTGCTTATTTCCACTGTATCAGGACAGTCCCGACCGGATGTCACGGGTCTTCGATTAGTTCGTCCAATATCTGGCAAAGCTGCAGAGGAAATCACTCGAAGTGTCATCTTTCGGAGTCGGAAAGCTGCTAGTAGATTCCTTAAGCGGAGATGGTGAACCCATCGAGGCAACCTGGATTCATTTAAGCGACATTTTTCTCTTTGACCATTTTTTAAAGAACTGGCAAATGGTTAGCGGGTACGACCAACGTCTGCTGTTTGGAGAAAAACAACAGTCGAATTCAAACTATCAGGTGGCAGTACATTATTGTCGCGGAAAATAAATCTCATGCAAACAGCTGCACCATTTCACAATGAACAGTCGGCTCGCGAGGGAGGCGAAAAATCATCTAGGATCTGACATCACAGGAAAGGCGTCCGAGTTGCAAGGGCGCACGGGAGGGGAGGGTGTGGGTTCAAATGCTTCGATCCCTCACCGCCTTGAATCCAAGGAACGCTGAAAATGAACTTAAGTCGCATGAAAAAGCGCTTCACTAAGTCATCCTGCAATAACAAAGTTTATTCCTTTTCCTGCAAAGTTTGGTATTCTGGAATATCCACTCCCACATAAAACTCAACTGCATAGTGTCGTCGATCTCGTTGGTTAGTGATCTCTTGGATACAAATATATGAGCAGTGGAATTTTTATTATGAAAATGGCGCAATATTTTGGGTATGGTCGTAACAGTTAGAACAGAGATGGTAGACACTCGTGAAAGATCACCTATTTGTGCACAGAATAATGAGAGTAAGGATGGTAGATGCGGATTGTCACGTCTCAGTCGATTTCCAGAGTGAATAATATTAAGAGTTCCTGCTCCCCGAGAAGTATCCTACTGTGGGAATAGTATCATCCACGCCGAATATTTCTGACTTATTCGACAATGTAAAACAAAACACTGCAACCTCTAGAGCTTATTTATACCTCCAACTTACTGAAGACAAAAAAGGAAAATCGTAGTGAAGTTTAATTCGCCTATACCAATTTGTCGCTGTCCATACTGGCTTCCTTCTGCACGCCCATCCCATTTCATTGTTACGCTTCACTCAGCTGCGTGTTAATAACGAGAAAACGTGCCGTTGCACCTGAACCGCTGAGGTATACCCACCTTTATACTGGACGATTGGCAGGAAGGCCTAAACCCTGAGCTAGCCTATCTTCAATATTGCCACAAATCCATTACCACATAAACAGGAATCATTTCGAGTTTCGATTGCCACGGAAGATTGGATATACTGGTGTTGCATGAGGCATAACTGTCTGTACTGCGCCGGACAATTTCAACTCGAAAAGAAAGCATAACAATTACAAACAAACGATGATAAATAAAGAAATATCACAGAGGGGAAAGATGCGTAGACGCATTGCACTCACCGGAACCGAATAAATAACGTTAATCATTATATATAAAACGTTTATTTACTGATGGGAAGGATGCAATTGTTGGCGTGACTGCAACAGTGCACAACCTGGAGCAAAGTCCTCAAAGGTTTGAAGAATGCTGCTCATCCCTTCTCCTCCCAGCCAAAGTGATAGTCGCTCTCAATAACGGTATCATACACATCAGCGTCGATGACTGCATCAGCTAGTGCCTGAAAGTTATACACCTAACAACAATTATACGTGGGAAATGGGAACATGAATGAGGAATCGGTGCCCTATGATAAGATATCACCTCAACTAGCGAATTCCCTCATCCTTTCACTCCCTAATTCCGCACGGTATCAGCAAAATTTAGCGTTGCCAATACCAAATGCATATCGAATTTCATCGCTTCTAGTCTGCTCCACAGCAATCAGACCTACTGAATTGAACTAAAATGAAACCAATTTGAGTCATAAATGAAACGATGATTCATCAAAACAATCGTTCATCGTGGAAATATTTTCACTGACAGGGATGTTGAGACTGTTGTGAAAACAAAATGACTCGAAATAGCAGCATGCCTTCGGTGTTCGGTATCTTCTCAGAAAGGTCGTCGCTCGGTTGTCCAACATCCTTATAAGGAGACTGTTCTTGGAACTCGGAAGCCGTCCTGGTGGCAGCCGTTTTCCCTAAGCCCCCTGATTGATGTGGTTCTTGAGAAGTCACGGTCGGTTCGGTCATCAAGCGTCGTTTATAATAGATTTCTGTTGAATGAATCTGCCCTGTAATCACTGAGCTCCATTATTAGAACAAAAGAAAACCAAAAAGCTGGAATCAGCACAATCGAAACCCTCGCTGATGCGAACGAAATTACATAAATGAGGCGGTGGGCGAGAGGTCCTTTGACAAGATGCGAGAACTGCTACGGATTATTGCTCACAGATACCAGGCTCCTTCAATAGTTTGCATATGCCAGATAAAGCGGCAGGAACTTACTCTCCAAGTACACGAAGGATAAAATATTCCTGCTTACAGATCGCGAATGAAACGCCGCATCCCGAAGAACAACCGTGAATGGTCACGACAAGGAGGGTAGAAAACAAAGTTGCTGTAATCGGCACCAGCAATCATCCACACGAAATTCCCAACCTGTAGCAACAGCCGGTCACAGAGGAAAGGAACCAAAGTTCTAGAAATTTCGCGAAGATAAGTTTTCGGCTGCCAGAAGTCTTTCTCAGCTGACTGATAATACCGACTACTGCAAATCCCGCAGATTTCCGACCGGGTTCGGCAGAGTCAAGGAGACCATTGGCTCTTTAAAGCATCAATTTGCTGAAATTTTTCAAAATATTCAGCCCCTATCCATTCATCGCATCTATCGCATAACGTTCACTCGAATGCTGCGAATTCTGGCAGTGAAAATTTTTTACGGAAAAAAGTATCGTTTTGCGCTTGCTCTCAAAAACTTCGACTCGCCTCCCGTCCCTCTACAAAATTCAGGGTTGCTGTACTCCCTACGGGCCCATGGATTTTCTGGTTTCCTTCACTCGCCTTAGCTTTGAAGTTCTGAACTCACACTCTCAGTCGAAAACTATGTACTCAGCAGCTAAAGACGCTATAACTGTGGTTAGCTCAGCACCTTGATATAAAATCTTCAGAAGGCAAGGCCTCTGTGAAGAGTGCAAAAAAATTCCTCCAAGGAAAAATCAGCTAGAAAGATTTGAATAAATTCACAGTCTTTTTGGACGTCCTTTGCTATAAATTGGTTTGGACACGCGTTTATCTTCTTCTATTACCTTTACTTCTTGAGGTGTGAAATTTTAAAACTTTCCGATACTGCAACTGATGGTCGAGAATAAGGACAGACATAGAAGGGGGAGGAGGGGGAACGTTGCGTAATAGGTGTGACTGAAATTGAGAACATGCAAAATAAGAAAGGAAAAATAGGACTTCAGAATTTTCCAGTGAAGTTGGGCATGTGTTAAGCGGACCTTTGAGAACACTGAAGTGACATCTGCTTACCTTAATTCCCTTCTAAGTACAAAGAACTTTGTGTCCCTTTGTCTTTCTGCGGCGACTTCTAAGTGACGAGATCAAACATCAATCTTGACTGAATAGTGATTGTCCTGAGTGGTGTGGTCGAATATTAACTTCATTATTCACATTGAGCGCATTGGTGGATTCGAGTGTCGAACAAACATTCATTTAAAAAAATTTTTCTTAACTTACCCGTTTTCAGATCGAACGAGCGCCCTTTGATGTTTTGGATCTCTTTATCCAACGGCGAGAACCAATTAACGAGCGAGCTCATTAAAGGGATCTGACGCATTACTCCCTAAAACAAAATTTATCTCATTTAGAAGGTTTAGAAATATAATTTGCGTTTAAAAAGCTCTGGAATAATATTACTGGGAAAAAAAGATCGAACTTGAAACAAAGTGCGAAGAAACAAATATATCGTCACGAAATACAACCGGAGATACAAAAAGTATATTTGCCGGAAACAAGCAATTCCTGAAAATGGAATAGGAAAAGAGAAAACGGTTTTAAAAACAAACCCTTGCCAATAAATAAAAAAAAAAAAGCCGACATCTCAGCATGGTTTCAAACGACCATCAGGATTTCAAGAAGATAATAATCCTAATATATAACGGAAACGAACTTCTTGCATAAGTCGGGCATCATTCTCCTTCTTCAGATCCTCGTTGGCTGCTTCGATTCCCTGACGGATCATTTCGGCAAGACTATCCATATACTAAAACACTCCGAGAAACGTACTGTACAAGGTTCGCGCACAAGCATTTTAAATTACACCTTATCGAATTGAAAAACCGCATTTTCTTCAAGTTTCATTGCCTCATCTGTTCGGCTGATGTATCCGATTTAGGAAGAAATGTCTCGAAGCTCATAAACTATTATAGCCCGCATATAAAGATATTATTTGTGAATACATTTGCGGGATGCACAAAATAAAAAATATTGCAAAAAAAAAATTGCGATCGCCATTCTAGAAAAAGAAAGCAGCGATACGAACAGCGGTGACGCATAACATAAACACCGATAATTCATCATTTCCCAACGAAGACTCCTAACTTTTTTAATGCTAAGCTTCGAGAATATGAGCAGCTACCCAACTGACACATCAACTTTCATAATTTAAATTTCCGTCCCAAACAAACCTGTTGCGACTGTTCGATTTCTTTGCCTCTCTCAGCAACCAGATGCATCAAGTCGTTAAGGTCTTTCTGATCTGATAGCATGCCGAATTTCACGCACGAAACGCCATACAAAGAACATTCTCCGGAGGAAAACGCCGAGTCAATCGACCGTAATGAGTGCACCAATTCGAGATTCAGATGCGAAACCTGAGTGAAAAATCTTTGTTCGTAGTGCACAAGAATCGAACATAACTACAACGCACAACATATTATTTACTTACACCCGCGGTGAGATAATGCTTTGTTATTTCAACCTGTAGTCGAACACACCACTGAGGCGAACTCTTCGCATAAAATTCGGGCCGAATCGCTCTGTGGTTTTCGACCCCCTCCCTCGAAAGGATAGCATCACTCAGTTAGGCCATAAAATACATGTACTCATAACGGCAGTTGTTACAGTAGATTTGCCTATTCGAGGTGGCTGCTAAATATATAGACTGCTAAAGTCTTTACAGAGAACTTCCATAAATGCGTGCTGCATCTCGATTGCTACAATCTCCTTACATGATGAGATTAATTTAAGAAGCGGAATGATTGTTGTAGTCGGCAAGAAATTGCTCTCATCCAAATTTGAGAATGCCAAGGCTATTCGCATTAACAATCATCCCTTTTGATCAGCGACATGTAGTTGGCTGCATAGAGCAATTACCACTAATTCAGACGAGAGGAATCCGAATACGATGCTAACCTGATTTCAAGACATTATATAAGAAATAAGCGAAAAAGTCCTGCTCAATCTTCGTTTTAGCTGGACAGTTTTCAGTATGCATTCTGTAACACGAACCAATTAAAACTAAGGTGACAAGGGACCTCTCTATAACAGTGAAAAAATTTCAAAATACCTAAGCGCATTCAGGACAGTGACTAAATCAAAGTAAGGATTTCATTTTTCATATTCCTATTTCGACTGCATGATCCCCTTCACTAGAATTTACATCGAAAACGGCCACAACCTGCTGACGTTGTTTGTCGTTCCAGTCTTTTGGATCAGTATCTTTGACGATCGACGGAACATAGCTGAAACGAGATAACAGCTCTAATGTAAGAAGCAAAAAGATCGTGTGATTGCAGAAGCCACCACGAGATCATTATAAAAACATAAGACAAGCGGAACTAGGCCTTGGCTGCAATCGTCTAAACTCATGTGCCGGTACTAGTAAAGGGGATACATGTTTCGTGCACGATTTTCATATCACAGTGATTGCTCGTCTACAGCTGATCTGACAATAGAACTGCGTCTCGATCAGACCACTCTGAAGCAATTGACTGAATGTTGTCCTATGAGTCGAAAATTTGCAGCAAGTAACACCGCTATCTGCTATCAATGTGCGTGATATTTCAAAGTACCGTAGCGATGAATATCAAATTCTCATACAACCAACTTAAAAGTTTTATTCCAGTTCAAATCAAAACTTATACGTCGAATTGAATATACCAGTTCAACAAGGCATATGGGGGAGGGGGCGAGGGGGGGGGGAGGAGGCAAGGCTATTTCAGAAATCGTGAAACTTAGCAACAAGAATCTTCAATCTTAGGTATAGGAAATTAGTTGCTGCATTTGCTAGACGTGCAAGAAATTTTTCATCACGACATTGGCTCATCTTCCTATCTTATGCTGACGATCCTACCACAACACGAAATAGAATTTTGCCTAGCGAGCTACATCACTATCGACTGTGCTCCGTAGAAATAAGGCCTTACGATATCAACTGAACGAACTAAAGGCCATTTTTTAAGTGGTTCATGCGCATCAAAAATCGTAGAATACATATGAAGCTCCAACTTTGGCATGGAGTTTATATTACATGCAAAAGGAAATGCACCTTATCAACCTCATAGCCGTTACAATGAAACTTTCAACAAAATGAAAATAATCGCATAAACATTATCGGTGAATATAACTAATAGCGATCGAATCGCGTTTTCTTCTTCTTCCAATTAATATTCTCTCTTTTATTTATTTACTTATTTGTTTTTACCTATTTGGATTTATTATCATTCACAACGATCAAACCAACAACTTCGTAACTGAGAAATCACTCAATGAAAAGACTGTGTGAGGGCAGTTGGTTATGACAGGTACGGAAGTCAGCCAATGCCTAAATAAGGACAAAAATATTACAGCAGGCCGCCAAAGCGCTTCGACAGGTGTCAAACAACTTTCTTGAGTACAATAACAGCGAAAATAAAATAAATCATACCAAACAGCGCCTACACCAGCCCATTTCTGAACGGGTAATACGCGTAGAGATGGATACTGCGACTTTAACTCTTTAAAGTGTTTTCTCGCCGCTACCGTCGATTCGACGATATTGAGAGTGGTCTCCAACTGACCAATAAACTTTTGAATGTGCTCCACACGAGTCGAATTTGCTACAATAAGAACATGAAACAAACTCAATTCGCAAACACAGCTATGCATCTATCACATGAACAGCTTCATAATCGCTGAGAGAATAACCAATGTTCAGCTTTCAATAACAATAATTTTTGAAGAGTATATAATTTTAAGAAAAAAGTACTAGTAGAGGCATTCCGCATCCATTGAGAATCATAATTTTTAAACACCAAAATCTGTGAATATTCTGATGCCTTCAAGTGACTTGTCATCCGAAAGCCCCAAGAAGCATTTTTATATATGCCTACCTTCTAATGAGACACAAAGATTGCAAGAACTCGAAAAGTTACCTGCCGCAGTCTCGAGCGGGCAGAATCTGAACGCCGTCCCATACCCTCCACGCAGCTCAATCATCTGCAGACCTAGTTGACGGCATTCTGTTATCAGTCCTTGACCAAGCTGTAAAGTTTTAATCGCAGTCTTATGAACTTATCCGCTAGCTTTATAGATAAAGATAACAGATAGCATAACTAACGGGACATAAAGGTGAATTAAACGAGTTGCATTTGTTGCATTACTCGTACAGGTTTACAATTTATGTGCCTGTTGTTCGACTAAAAGGTAATCTAAAAGCTGAAAATTTCTTCCGACCATTCTCAACAAACATCGCTGTGCATACGAACTGTGAAGAAGCTAGTCTATGTTAGCTACTTTACCTACTCTTTCTTGCACTCGTAAAGACGTGGATCATCCCACCTTGTTATTACAGCATTTATTTCGAGAACTCGAAAGGATGGACGTCTTAATTAAAGGTGATTAATCAGGCGCTGGTTTTACTCCACTGAACCAAAATGTGAGATTAGAGCCCAGTAGCAAACAAGAAACGAAACTTTAGCACCCTCATGTTTTCCCTGTTGCAGAACATATAATAAGTCAATAAGAATACTAAAGTTATACTAGTACTTGTATTCTGTTATTATGATATTACTACTAGCACTATTATTATAAAAAATGCCAATAATGTTAACCGATATTGGCTTTAATGGAACCTGAAACAGCATAATTTTTTCACTGATTCTCCAATGCAATAACAACGAAATCGCACACTTCTGGATGGAATGTGGCAAAAATTGGAACTCAATGCTCAAAATCCCGATATCGAACACTCTTCTCAATATGCAACGAGCAAAATTTCCAACGCTACAATTGACGATTTTTGAACTGAAAACTGTATCAAAGAGTATAATAATATTAGAGTAGAATATAACGCTGGCAAGGGGACCCAGGTTTCCTAGACGCCGTCTACAGTTTCTTCTTGATACGTTTCTAGCAGATTCATATAAATCCACTCTTCGCTCGCTCTTTTTAACCCTGTAAAAGAACACTCCAGATCGAACCACACACCCAACAGTTAAGTGAATCGGCGTATTCCATTGCTTCTTTCTGCTCTTTGTCCCTAGCGGCCAATTTCTCGTCGGCCAACGCGCCATTCTCGCAGATATTTCTCTCACTGCCCTCTTCACTCGACGATGAAGATGACTTAGAGTCCTTTCTCTTCTGCAAAACAATATCTGCCGTCGCCCTATATGAATAGGCAAGCATGCCACTCTAACACAGTAATGTGTTATAAGCATGCGACAAATCAAATGACGGCTTAAGTGTTTTACAATCTACTTTGGAATGGAAACTTCTTGCTTATCAGGTTTCCCTTCAAACAAGGTCAGCTCACCTGTTTCAATTGGCACAAAACTCTAACAACCTCTCCTCATCTTCCAGAAAAGGGTTATGATTATTCAAATACTACGATATCTGATTGGTAAATACGGCCCAATTCTTAAAGAGGAAATAAAATCGCATGAAGTCAAGTGTGTGAAAAATACGCAATTCCTTTACCTCCAGGAAGGAAAAATGTTAGAGATGCAGAAAGATAACGTCCATTATAAATCAGACGTATGAAAACGAAATGAGAAAACGGCATAAGAAACGAGAATAAACCTTCATAGAGAGTTGTAATTCTTCATATTTGTATTTGAAAATAAGCACATTAAGCGGCGAATATTGTCCTTTATAAACACGATTTGCGAATTCGGCCGCATTTTCGATTCCCAAAACTTCGATCTCCGAAAATGTCGACAATCCTTTTAGCATTGCTTTGCTCTGAAATTTTCAACAAAATAACATTTGATATTATCGACTCACCGTTAAGAATTAAAATCGTTGCATTTAAAAAATTGTAACTATAAAAATATGAAACGTTAGAGTTTGAAAGTTGCAAGTGCGTTACGAGCGTTTTCGATACCTCAACACCATTCACCATATGAAATATGAGACGATCACGCAACTTCAGTGGAAAAGTTAAACTGACAAATATTGATGTGATAAAGTGCTAAACTCTTTGTAAAGAAAGAAAGACTTCTTTCTTACAAAGAAAATATATTTGCGTGATGAATTTAGGAATGTCATATCTATGTCTGCCGGAAGGAAACAGGTTATTTGATGTTCGGTACAAGCGAAAGAAATAAAGGAAAAGAACCTGAGAGGTGCAACAACCTGAGATTGATTAAATCTGGTGCCGTTCACCTTTTCAATAACAAAAAAATATACTCATTCCAAGAATTTCGATTGATGCGACTGAGAGAAAAACTAACAAGAAAATAAGCGTTCTCAATAGTTTGGATTATCTTCTTTGACGTCAGATGCTGTGCAGCAACCCACCACGGTAATGCGTCCAGCTTTTCTCTATATGTCGGCTTATGCCCTTCCACAGAGCGATAAAGAGTCTGAAATCAGTAATAAACTGCTCATCAAAACAAGGTGATCAAAATGTTATCGGAAAACCGCAATATACCGGAAGAGAGAAGTTTACCGGAGGAGAGAAAGGTGAAGGATCAGATAATAAGTGATAAGCATTGCCTTTAAACTTATTCATAGACGTGAACGGACTATTTGCCCTTCTTGGAAATTTAGCCGTATCATTCAGACCAAACGCAGTCTTTTACTTGCCTGGTGGAAAATTGATATTGAAGACGGTTCTCTTATCATTATTGTCCCCCTCCGAATTATGCAACACTTTTATGGTAATGAGCACTAAAAGTTTGCAAAATCGAAAGAATGAGTGCGCAGAGAAGGAAGTGAGGGAGAGAAGGGGAACAAATATCATTTTCAGGAATCCCATCGAGTATCCCCTGAGTCGCAGGCAACTGGAGATAGAAAAAAGAAATAGCAGAGGTGGCATGAGGCCGTTGACCTTTCTCTCTCATTCGAAAAAATTTTCGGCGAAGCTAATGGTTTACAGAGAAAGTGTCCAGTCTTTGGGAGACTATCGTCTTTTCTTTTAATCCGCAGAGACCAAATGCACCTATGACAAACAAATGTCCCACCCGAACAGCGAAAGGCTGAGGTTCGATTCTCGGCTGTAACCTATGAATTTTTAGAGATGCGCTTTTAACAGTGGCCAAACATTCATAAAGAAGACTGAGTATCATTGCATCGAATCATTATGGTAAACCACAGAATATGTTGCCTAGATTTGAATTGGTAGACAAATAAAATGTCCAATGCACAACCGTATGCTCATCGGAATATAATAATACATGATTACAAGCGTTTCTTTTAGAAAAAATTACAAGACAAGCGAGCAAAAAAACTTTGAAGTTCTCTGGTTTTAAGTCTCGATGACTCTCCATGATGATGCGTTTATTTCAGGAGATGAAAATTTCTTACAATAACAGGAGCCGCCATAATACCAAGCCACATGGCCAACGGAAAGGTGAGACTGTCGACCTGTGATAGAATATCGATGAGCATCTTATTTGGTTCCTTCAGCGCTAATCCAGCAATAGCCTATAATTGAAAGCTAGAAATTTTTATAGTTGCCAATATACGCACTGATGGTATTCAACAATTAGCAAATCCTCAGATTGCAGTTGGAAAGATGGTCAAATTTCACATTTCTTCTAAGTAGAAAATCATCGACAAAATAGATAGACAATTTTGCGGCGCTTTTTAGAAGGCTAAAAAAGAGGCATGAAAATACCGGACGTTAGTTGTGGATATTCTCTTCAAAGCGATGGTCCATATTGCATCTACAAAGGATAGCTGTAAGTCATGCAGGTGGTCCTTACAAATACTGACATTTGCTTTTGCAGACAGAAATTTCCGAGTCGCGAAAGGAATTCAGCGCATTCAAATTCGCTCTTCACTTCAACGGAAGATTAGACAAGTAGTATCATCCCATTGAATTTGCAGTATTCCACATCCCATCGTTCTAATAAATCTCTCGCAGAGTTACAGTAGGATAGGTGGTGCTGCGTACTATAAAAAAACCTGGCAAACGCAACTGAAAAGAGGCATAAATTTCTCTATGCCGAAGATATACTTAATTCAGCGGGTACGGCACCTGCGAATTCGACGAGCCCATTGTGACAAATCTCCTTAGTGAACGGAAACAATTTCTGAGCAAGTACTACCTCAGTTAAAGCATTGAAATGCAAAAGCATCAGTTACAGGTGAAACAAAATGAGCAATCATAACCACTAAAGCAACACATCTCTACAACACATTTAAACTGAACAACCTGCCCCACGACGTGTATCCAGAAGCTATTTTTCGCCTTCCTAAGCTCCAGCAAGCGGCTGATCATATCGTTTTGGCCGAGAATCGGCGAACCTACAACCCCAACAACCAGAAGAGGCAACTTTCCAGCGGCGATATCAGCGTCCAACTGTTTTTCAAATGCCACGAGGTCCTACAACGATCAACCCATTATTTGGATGCTTCCGGCAGCACATCAGCTTATCCCTACGAACCTACACTATGAATTGTGTAAAAACTCATACTGAGGAAGAAGCACATCTGCTCACAGCATTAAAAATAGTAAAGAGGTGCATAATGAAGCATCATTATACACTTCTTAGAGGTGATTAGCATCAATGCAAACAACGAAGACTGAGTGGTTCAGAGGAAATGGCTAACTCTGTATAGTACTAAAGCTATCCAGCACAGCACAAGTAAGATATCAACAAAAACAAATAAGATGCGCATCAACAACAACGCTGATCTGATCTCCTTTCAATAACAACTGCGTAAGTTTCCACCTTTCTCAACAAATGACATTAGGTGCCGAATTCATTTTTACTCTCTATGATAAGCAGTTCTCGGTTCGCTTGTTCAAACACATGTTATATCGGAAATTAGTTGCTATCAGCCATCTCTGGCAATTTACATAAAATTGGGAATTGTTGAAATTACGTGATATTTTAAAGAAATGGCATTCCGCTAAATTCACATCCACCCTGTGATTCTTTTATGTTTTGTCAATAATCCATGCTTAATTCCTTTATTCTATAGTCAACTCAACGGTTTTCGATGTTTTCAGTTCACTGTTCAGTTATGCGTTTAGAATTGTATCCGTTTAACCACCAAGCTGCAATGTACGAACATATTAATTATTCTGACAAAGCCACAATGACCCTGAAGTAAGCATAAGAAGAGAATGATGATAAATCCACACGATATTTTTCCCAATATTGCTGTACTATGTCGGCGCCATGAAGCAGCATCAATGTCCTTTAGTAAGCGAATCTCAATCCCCCCTTGCCCCAGTAGGAAATTTGTCCTATATTGAGGATCTTATAGGTGAGATCCGTGCTTTGTCCAAACATAGTTTTGATTAGGCTCAATGAGTTCCACTAGTATGAAGCCCGATTTAACAGCAGAAAATATCTCTAAACAGCAGCTCGAGTAAATAAGCAGTTCTTTCAAGCACAATTATATCGGTTTATTCAAATATAAGGTTGGATTAAGCAGGAGTACCTGCGATAGTTCCACTTAGAACACAAACGGCCCCTATTTAGCAACAGAAATTGGAGGATGTACGATGCAGGTGTATGCTTCAGCAGAAAGATTCAAATAAAGTAATAACGCACAATTCGTCCTTCCACCTCAGATAAATCGCCATCCAATTTGGGCAACTGGACAACGTCCGAAATAGCAAACTCGGTAGCCAGATAGGTGCCCAGATCAAGGTGAACAGCCGGAGAGACGTATACGACAGGTGTGCCCTAAACATGTGTAAAGATTTGTAGAGAAGTACGATCGTTTCAAAAGCTGGAGGACGACAACAGCGTCAGAAGGAAATTGGAGTCTAATAAGCAGTAGGCGCACTTTGACGAATACCTTCCCACTTAAAATTAACAAAGATAAATAGGAACAGCTGAATCGAGTTCAAGCTTAATGTGCGTTTCTAAACGGTCTTCACATCTGCCACAGCATACGACATAAGATAAGACATTCGTGAATAGACTATGAATTTTTCCACACGAAAGTTTAGAAAAAATGAAGCAAGTTTGTGCAAAGTGGCCAAAGAGCAATACGGGATTTTATGTGATAGTTAATATACCTTCGTCAATCGACGAATCTCATCATACTCACACTGAAAAGTAAAATCACAATTGAGAAGCTAGTCGCGCACCCACCGCGACACAATCAAGTGACTAATCATGCAAAAAAAAAAAAAAGAACTTATGGACCATTTCCACGAATGCTTTCCAACCATGAGCAAGTCGCTCGACTCCATATCTATCGCGAAGAGCAAGCCGAACTGCGTAACCTGTAAACTTCAATATAAGCATATAATTAATAAAATATTGATGACGCTATATAAACATAATCTCATGTTTTTAATTTATGATGCATTCATAGTTTTAAATAATTAAATAAATTTTCTGTTTCAGTTTCAAATGAATCTCAGCATGATACTTTAAGGTAGGAAAATTTTTGTGTGCCACTTTTTCTGAACTTTTGATCGAGAGAACGATTTCATTGCTCTTAGAATTAAGGCAACCACAACTCAAAATTCACATGGCAAAAGTTGAGGCACAGAACTGGAAGAATTCAAATTCTATAGCCGTCACCATGCTTCGTTATTCTCTTTACTCAACATGTGACGATGGCTCATCGGGACACTAGCCTCATCAGAACATATATTCCGCACAATATCAGTCATCATCCCTCTTCAATATCAGAAAACTCCGCCTACAGGAAGAATACCAAAAGGGAATACAAAACAGTGCATTCTGTAACATTCATAGTTTAGAAGACCCTCTGGTCGTAATGCGTTGAAAGGAGAGGTTTATTCCCAGCCGGAAAAGAAGAAGCACTACCGAAGAATGACCTATACAGAAGAATGGCAGCCTGGAGGAGGCAAATCCTATGGGAGCTAAAAACTGCGCTAGACGAGAAATAAGACATGGGTAAAAATCGAAGTGATCAGAAATGTGAAAAAGAAGAGCAGGTTTTCGATCACAGGTATCATTGTTCTGCCATAACTTGGGTGTGGGGAGCACTCCGATGAAAAAACCGGGAAACCTTCCCATCAAAGACAAATTTGGAGGAAGAGAAGGGAGAGAAAAAACTGACAAAAAATTTGGAATTTTTGCTTAGCACATTACTGAAGAAACCGAGAGAAACACTTCGGTTTGCGATCCTCTCTTAAAATAAGAATAAATCCCTCTATCCTATGGATGACACACAAGGTGAGGGAAGTCAACGTGACAAACCTCTTTCTCGACTCTGTGAATACTGTAACTTCGAAACTGCAACGAAGAAATGGGAGATGTATGCAAGCTAAATTAAAAACCAACCAATTCCACTCTTAAGAGAATTCGTTAACGAAGAGTCAGCATCCGAGCAATACAAATTGCCACTTGGAAGATGGAATAAATTGCACAAAGTCTGTGACGTATTTCCATAGAGCCAAGCTGCGATGCTTTGTCTGTGCTGTGCTCCCAGAAGATCGATGTAGGCTTTCAGTGAGGAGGAAGTTATCAATGTGCGACCAAGCTCCGATAAACGCGGACCTTCCGAGTGCGACCTAAACTCTCACCTATTCCCTCAAATAGCTGCCTTATTCATCGTACAATTAAATTTCTCAAATTTCTTCTCAAAAGTAGTGCTTGCTTGTAAATCAAATTAGAAAATGTTTCAAAGAAGCGGAAATTTGTTTTGCAGAAATGCGCAGCTGATAATGTGAAATAGCTACGAGTTTAGCAAGGTGGGAATTACAGATGATAAGCAAAAAAGAAGAAAGAGGGATGGTATAGAAGTGGGTGGAGGTGATGAGATACTCAGAAAACAGTCATAACCACAAAGATAAAGCAGAATACTGCGATATAACCACACGGTGAATAAACTCTTCAAGCGGGTCTTCTTTACAGAGATGAACGAAAGTATCCCGCTCATGTTTCTGAACAACATTCATATGATGAGATCCCAAGGCATGCTTTTTTTGTTAAATCATCAGCGGACTCCTATCAATTCGATGTCGACGAAAGGAATGATGAAACGTTTGAAATTCTAACAGAAATTCCCAGAAATGCGCTTGCTAGAAAACAGAAATGCCTAACTCTTTTCAGATCTTGTTATAAACAAAGCTTCGAGCAAAAGGAACGTTATTTAATGGCATTACAAACAGAATAAAGAGGAACAATGAGGAAAGCGAAAATAGCCAAAATTGAAACCGCAGCGAAGGTGGCATATGGTTAGCGTTGGAACTTCTGCATTCAACTACTGATGCCTTGAGCACACTTCTCATATCCGAATTCAGAGAGTGCATATTACTGAGATGAACTGCACCTTGCGGTCATTGCGTCTAAAAATCAACAGGCCTCTTTTCTTAGCCTGCTTCCCGATCGGAACATTTCAGCGACTAGTGTACCTGACGATGCAACATACTGATATCATCACAGTAAACCCAACATTAGTGACTTTGAAGGATGGCTGTTAATAGAAGGAATTTCTCCGGTTTTCGCGCTCACCTGGTCTTGCCGCTAGAAGACGCAGCTGAAGCAACAGCGACGTTGGCGTTGTGTGGAGGGTCCTTTGCAACCCAGTCGTCCGAGATGATAAGCTGCTCAAGTTGTTGCAATACAGAGCTAACTCCCGCATGAGGTTGCCGACTCTCTGCGCCGTTTGTTCTTTCCTTAAACCAAATCAGCTGCCCATCCTTTTAGGTGACTAACAACACTTGCATTAAATACAAGTCTCTTTTTTAAATCCCTCATGACCTCATTCAATCACAGCTGCATTCCACTGAGGGAATAAGAGGGGCAAAATATCATGCAGAAAAAGACATGAGAAATTTTTCACGCAAAAACACGACGCAAACTTAACTTAATTGCCTTCTGCTGCTTGCATAAATATTTGGACGCTATTCAACAAGCATTTGTGCACAAATATCGATTTCGCGGCAGAATCCTCACGGGACAACAATTAACGAACTTCATTGGGCTATATTACCTGGATCAGTTTCTTTCCCTATAGGACTGCTAGATCTTTGTCCATCAACCAAATGATCCACCCGAGTGGCGCTGGTTCCACAAACATGATATCAGTGAATCTTCGTTCATAATGTTCATTGGGAGCAAGTGGGGCTTTTGCTATCTCTATATGCTTTGAATAAGCAGATGCTTGATTTCGCACCCATTAAAACTCACCAAATATATGCCATAGAACTTTTCATCAGAATAAAAAGCGACTCAAAGTGTTACTTAACTGAGACAGTTAAACGTTCGCGAACATTCACTTCAATTTCAATATTCCCAATAAATGGACTTATGAATTCGAAAAAGTATGGAAGAACAGCACCCAAAATCAGCTTTATTGATTGAAAAAAACGAAAGAAATCTACGGTGGATGGTGAAATCTTCTCGTAAATGAATCGCTGCTAGGAACGCTAAATAAACGATGAGGAAAATTTTCTATTCAACATTTCTGCACTTAATGCCATCAACAGCGAAATGCATACGACATTAACGAAGACGGTCGCGCGAATATTTATGCTCTGTGATAATGCAAGTTCGAAAAAATTCTGCTTCAAAAAAGTATTAAAAGAAACTATATGGGGCAAACAAAAAGTAAAGCTGAAGAGATAGAAATCATAGAAATAGGAAGAAATTCATTTTTATGTTCTCTTGTAAATTTATATTTGTAAAGCGCATCAAGGTGATACCACGTCTACGCGCATGTCTTTATCTTTGTTTCCGGTCACTTCAAGATGAAAGTCATTAAAGCACAAATTGCAAGATTTGACGGGCAAAATCTATACCACATTTTCACAATTTACAGCAACGTTTCAATTGATTCACGAACCTATAAAGAATTATGAGTATTTAAATGGGTCTACGGTTCAGCTAGTCGTTCTTAGCTAACCAAATTATAAAGCAAATGAAAAAAAGCAATCTTCTGAAGAAGATTTCTACTATCGGATTATTCCTCAAGCAAATAATCAGCATGATGAGCAGAACTGCAATTGGCACATTTTGCGTCACCTCCTCTGGCACGCTCTTCTACTTGCTTTGTTTTCCAATTTTCACTAATTCAACCTTTCCACTTTCACTTCCCGTAATCTCAGTCAATCCACACAATTGCCTCCCTCCTGGAATAAATAAACTTTTCTCACCCCCGCATAACAACTTTCCCATAATATTTCGAATCTGCACAAGCAAAGAGCACAAATGCATCAGACGTACTCCCTATAGTATACGGTGCCAAAACCCTATTAGCCGAAATTTCGTAGCGCAGCCGGCACAACAAAGTGCACTTCCGTGAAAATCATCCTTCTTGAAAGAAAGCACACCTGCGCTTGCTGATCACCGTCAGTTTGCTTCTTTTCGATCAAAGACCTGTCATCCAACACGCCACTGTCTCCAGAAACTGATGAACTCTTGCCTGAATCGGGACTGGCTTGAGGTGTCGTTCCATTTAAATCCAGCTTACTGAAAGCAGTTCTAGTTAAGATAAAAATGCGCCATTTCTCTGATTTTGATTCTGTTTAATAAACCTGTGCGAGCACTAGACTAATCTGCTTTGTATGTTAAGAATGCGGTTGAGGAACGGAACGCCTAATACAATTTATGAGATCTCTAATTGATCCTGGTGTAGACAGTATTTTCGATTGCATCGATCTCATCGCAAATTGAAAGCCTTGCAAATGACTTCGGATTATGACCATGACAATTGAAGCTAGCTGAAGTGGTGGAATGGGGCGTGGTTTTTATTCTTGCCTCGCTCGTACCTTCATCCCACTCATAAAATATTTGATTCCAATTGGATGGGTATTGCAGGATTTACAATTTACAAACGCAAGGTAGAGAAGCATTTTTCCTGACCTTGTTGAACAAAGCAAAATCGGGAGTGACCAGTAAAAGAAGACCTATAATTGAGATACAACGTGCTTCGTCGTCGAAAAGTTTCTTTCTAATTCTCTCTCGACTAAAAGATATGCAAGGATTATGTGGGAGGCGACTTTTTATTCTAGCCATGTAAAACATAGCTGGCGAAATGAAAAGGAGGAATGCGACAAGGTCATGAGCCCACAAGAACTTAGGGATTGCATAGTCCGGAAGCACAACTCATTTCCTCTACTACTGCTTGCTAGAATATCTAATATACTAAACACTTTGCTAGTGTTAACATTAATCAGTACTAACAGTGATATTATTACTATTGCTATCACCTAAAGATAAGAATATTGTAACTAGTCGTCCCAAATGATGTCAGCTCTACCCCAATTGTTGACGTCATATCAGCATTATGTCCATAGTTTGATGGGATGTAGGTAAGAGGGAAGTGAAAAACCTGCAGCGGAGCCAGTCAGTCACAGCAGCTGCCTTAAGAATAAAAACTCATAAACTCCCATCCCATCAGCGAATTCTGCTCTTATTCCCTAACAAATAATAGTATCAGTATTGTTATCGCAATTGGTATTAGTAAGACTGACAAATTTATATCACAGGTATTATAAATAGTATTTACATCAGCACTGTCAACACCACTTATTACTTATGGGTTTGTTATAACTAACAAGTAATAGCAATCTCGACGAAATACGGGCCTCTCCATTTTGTTCCTTTGAGAGTAGGAGGACAGTAAAAGTTGAAATTCTCGATGCCGTCATTGGCACCGGTGAAAATCGGGGATACGAAATTTCGGGGCTGTCCGGCCTGAAGGTTCTCGTGTTCCTCACTCCCTTATCAAACGACATATAACTTTGTGCTTGTGCCTCTGCTAAGTGTAAACGATATAGTGCCGATTCCCATAAATCCACGCCTTTGAGCGGAACCAAACGAAATCATATAATGAAGGTTCCCTGAAGAGCGAATTTCCCTTGTTTATTGCTAATGCAGTTTTTTGACGCATCGAAAAGCGTACTTTCACAAATTTGAGGCTGCCCAAGCAAGGCACCCTACTCGCAAGGCGGAAGAATGGACTGTCCTGAGTGGCCGCTAACGCGCTTATAGCCGCAATCAGAGATGGTAATCTCATCAAGGGCGCATATGAAATGTGTTTGAGCGGACTTTTGATTGGTGTCGCTTCGAGGCACCGAGGACTGGTCGACAGCCACGCGCTATCTCAACTCGGTTGACATTCGGCCCGTTCTATGACAGCTAAGGGAATAAACCCTCTCTTCTCGAACATACATTGAATCCCCTGTCACGCCCTCTCATTTTCCATTCATATATTCATCGCCTTCAACCGCTAAACCAGAATTTTTTATTCGATGATAACTTTGGCACATAAGTAATCCCCTCTCCGCAGAGCAGAATATCCCAGTTCACTTCCACCCCGCCCTTAAACACTCTAGTATCGTAATTCCCCTCCCGGCGGGGAAATGGCATTAACAATATTTGTAGCTGGATCTCCTGCTGAGGTCGCAACTAGGCAAACAAAATAGCAGAAGACAGACAGGGGAAGAAAAGCAAAACAAAAATGCATAAAGAGGGAAATTTCAACTTCTTCCATCGAGCTTCCCAAACCTCGTCATTTATTTAAGGTCGCAACCAAATCCCGCTCCTGGAAGCTGAGAAGCTGTGGAATAAAGTTGCCCTCGCTACGGAAATAAATTGTCTTTTCTGCTTAGAATAGCAATGCTGATAGCAAGTGCTTTTTTCCCTTGACATTCCACTGCATAGACATAATTGCTGTTAAGCAGATATTCGTTTATTTGCCGTTTCGGTATTTTCCGGCACAGTTAATTCTTTATTCTATTTTTTTCCCAGATCTGATATGATGAATTATTTCAGAATCTGCTGACTTACTGATGGAATCATTCTCGCATTTGTTGGAGTGTAAAATATACAGATATTGCAGTTCCGCACTTGAATACACATTTAAATTTCTAAGGGCCCATATCATCACATTCGCCCTCACTTTTATCCGTTGCTCGCGCACGCTGAGCATGCAGCATGAATGCATCCCTTTGAAAGCATCATTTTCTTTCAACTGTTTCCTCCTGCAGAGGAAGCAACATGTTGAAATGCGGCAGGCATATTATGAAGTATAATGCAAGGCACAAATACGTGTTATCTTTAGCAACGCTGCTTGAAATTAGCGACATCACCCTAAAATCTCCCAAAAACATTTCAATATCACGTTCTCAATGTAGATTCGGAGAAATTATTCGTGCAATCTCACTGCCCGCAATAGACTCGTGCATAAAATACCTCGCACCTTCATCACATGGTATGTTAAGGCGAGGAAGACGGTTGTGAAATGGGATCAAAACTATTTGAACGAGACGGATTATGGCAAACCAGTGAAAAAAATGTTTACCCACAAAATCAAACTCACTGAGATATATAGTTCCGACTTTTTATGGAGATTATATATATATATATATATATATATATATATATATATATATATATATATATATATATATATATATATATATATATATATATATATATACAAAAATAGTATGCATAAACGAAATTTTCACCAAGATACACAAATGCCAATCTCCTCTTTACTTCATACAAACTGCGCATCACCTCCCACCGCTCTCCTTTCTTCCAGCCATTCTCTTAAAAAAACAGCTTTGTGGAGAACCATCTTCGATAAAGAAAGAACTCTGTCGGAAAGCCACGAAAAAATTCGGAAAGCGAAAAGCTCAGTCTGCATCCGAAACCTATTTAAGTTCAACCAAACATTATTCTAATCTCAAAAAATCTCAACTTCACACCGTATATTCAAAGCAATCGATGGAATTGAAGAATAATTCCAAAGTAAAAAAATACGTTTGATACTGGGGGTGTTTCGATGAACACGTCAGTATATAGGTGGATATCATGTGCAAACTGGGCAGCACTCTCCTCCGCCATAAATATAAGCGCGTCGAATAGTTCGAGAAACGCTTTGAGATGAAGAACACGACGACGCGCACACTCGATGTGTCATATGCACTGCACAAACATCCTAAATCAAAGAACATACCAACCGGTCGATCCCAACGTGAAATTACCACATTGTACACACGCAACAAACTTCGAACTTAACCGATAGGCGTAGTGTATGATGCACTACTTTCCATTCAGACGTCTAAATAGAAGCGGTACTGTATGGAGTGAGCAGGAAGTTTAAGCGCCCTTAGTAACAGCGCGTGGGCCTCTAGTCACCTCATCGTGAAGCGCAGGCGCCTGCCCGTGATCGGCAATGGCAGAGCAGTTATCCCCAACCATCCTTCCCTCTATCCCGGGATACGATAGCTTATGGATGCCAATGCAGGCTCCGACAAGCACTTTGGTTTGCCCATAAGAAATTTCCCAAATCAACGCAAAGCTGCAATTGCGAATTTTCTGTACCTGGAAAGAATTAGGTGGCTCTATCTGCACGGAACATCCGAGACAGGGTCGCTCAGCTTTCCTCCACTCTCCCCCTGGACGAAGCATCATACTCGTCAAATGTGACGAGTGTTCTATGTATACTTCGGCCACTAGACATACGTTCACGAAGTAGGCTACACTCGCAGATTTAGGAATAAAATAAAGGATCTAGAAAGAAGACCTCGCGCATGTCACAAAAATGAGACTACAAATAGGAGGGGCACAGATGAAAACATTTCATACATACAATCACCTTTACTTGTATATTTTAGCTAATGAAGAACTACAGAAAAAGCCTGGAGGAATGGAATGGCATTATGAAGAGAAGTTGGGTACAAATCTGCAGCAGTCAGACGCTTGTTTATGCCCGGAGGTCACTTTGTTGCGAACCGTTTATGGCTGTTCCAAAGTCGGCTTCCGTACACAAATCAGATTTGCGGTTTGTATTTAAATGATGAATAGTCAACACTCAATAAAAGAGCGTCAATCTAGCAGCTCGCCGCTCCTCTTCACTTTCCTTCACTCTAGAAACGAAAATGCTCTTCGTCAAGAACTTTTCTACTGAACTTAGTCGCCGACTCTAACGGAAAATTTTCAGATCATCTGCCAAAACATTTGGCAACGTCTCAGTGGATAAACTGCTTCTAAAATATATGAAAATCCAATCAATTTTTCTGCGTTGCTCTTTTTTCTAACTTTAGCCATTTATAAACGTTCGACCTATCCATCCTTTGCCCTAATCACTTTGGAGTGTTTGCTTAGAGATGTTTTGGAATGGTGTGAACTGCACGTTTTTGATAAAACCGTTCCTCAAATAAGGTTCCATTCATTGCGTCATGGCAACTCTGAGCAATATCATCGGTGCTTCTGCCAACCTTTGACAATCACATACGCATAGAGTGCACACAGATGAAGGAATTAATTTGTCAAGTCTAGCCTGCAGTCGAAGCATGACAGACTCAAAAGCACATTGGAATGTAAATCCCGTTCGTCATTCAACTATGCATCTAGGGGCGAAGTGCTCATTCACTTTTACGAATTGCTCTGTGCACGATTCCGGCTCGTCTGTTGGCACTTTTTTGATTTCTTAATCAGCACACGATATCAAATGCGTTTATGCTATACCTAAGCGATGTTAATAGGCACATATGCTGCAATTAATTGCGATGAAAAGAAAAAAAATACTCATTAAGGATAACGGCCATCATAATGTGCAACACAAATCATAAACTTTGCACAAATTTCAAGTGATCTCCTCGAATTATTCGCTGAACCATCAACACTCAAATGTAAGAAGATGAAATGAGCGTTTAAATCAGAAGCAGCAAATCGCGGCACTTCCATTCATGCATTTTTACTGAGCAAGGTGCATCGGTTTAGGAGAGTCGGCATCAAACAGTTCAAATCCTAAGCGCTCCTCGTTCCCCGGAAAGCACCCGAGGTGAAAATGTGATACGCCACGGATATATATATATATATAATCAAGCACTGATCCAGCCTCACGTCTTGAAATGTTTTATTTCGCTGATTGCAGAATGTTAGCTCGATTAAAGCCTGCAAAGCAGCTTGCACGCCAGCAAAAGAATAAACATGGCTGGTGTAGAGTGGAAAATATACATATGATACTCTTCAAGCAAATCATAATAAACAGAAAATTAACATGGAGGATGTGCAACTTCTGCATGTGTTCCATTTTTTCGATACACAATTATTTGTGATTCTCCTTCTTGTTCGAGCATTTTTGACTTGAACTTGACGTGTTTTGTGCCTGGAACTCTTGAACGCAGGTAAACTATCACCAACTCAGGGAACTGTTCACCAGACGCTCAAATCTCTCATATACACTTCGTTCTGTACTATTTGGTGAAGGGAGTTCACCTAAATCTCGTCAAAGTTATGAGACCTATTCATACATGCCGCCTCGCCTGAGCACTCTCTTTGATGGAAATAGCAGCGAATACGATATGTAACAAAGAAACACGGTGAACAAACGGTTCATTGAGGGGTTCGTCTTCAAGAAGCAATTTCAGAAGGGCAGCAAAACCCAAAGTTTGCTTTATAAAATTAGCGTAAAAGAAATTGGTTGCTGCCGTCCTCCGTGTGATTCAATAAATGACACATTGCCGTTGCAACGTTTCCATCTCATTGCCTTCCCTAGCACACATTCAAAAATTCAACACAGCGCCTGACATGGTAATAACTCAACCTGTCTATATTGTCATTTGCTACATACTCGCCATCATCAACATAACTGACAAGAGGTAGCGGCGATGCTACCGTTTAGAAACAATGAAAAATATCAATCACTGAAGAAGAAAAGCCACCATGACAAATGGAAAGGTGAGAAAGAAAACTATTTGAAAAAAAGGAAAGGAACACTAGGAAACCGGAAAGATGATGGAAATGAAGAAGCAAACTCGCAGAAACTGCACGAATCAATGCCGCCACGAGAAAGAGGAACCTTCCAAGTCAAAGGAACGTGAATTATTGAAAAAGGAAGCACTATTCCAAAAGATTGAGTTGAGAGGAAAGCCGCCAAAGCATACAGCACAGTGATGACTGACCCCAGCAGCTAGCTAGTTGACGACGTCAATAACAAATAAGCGCCCAGCTTGGCAGTCCACAGAATCGCGTATATACACGCCCCTCGATGTGCACACAGCTTCATCAGATGCTCACTCACGCGCTTCATCGACATTTCAACAACGAAGACCCGTAGTACGAAAATGAACATCGGAAATACCTGCATCGCTGCACAACCACTCATCTAATGGCACTCTTGCTCGCAAATGTTATTCAGGGCAACTTCAGAGTCAACACCTCTTTTCAAGCTTTCAATGGTTTCTCAAAAAATGCTTGACAGAGAAAGCGCCCTCGTGCATCTGTGTGCCACATATTCATTTACTTTGAAGGCAATTTAGCATCGCAAATACAACATCGGATACTTTAACAAGCCATAGAGGAAGCACAGGAAGCTTTCAGGGATGACGACAACGCAGAATATAAGCACATTAGGAAAGCACGAAATTCATAAATTCCCAACTTCGCGAAAACAGCAGATATGCAAACCTCACAAAAATATAGTTTCCCGTTTCAAATGCATTTTTGAAGTCAATTTCATTAAATCAAATGAATGTACATAGTTAATGGCAAGCAAGTTTCGCGCATCTTGTCAGAGGGAAACATCTGGAGCCAAATAGAACTATGCAGTATTACGGAGCCTTCTACAAGCAACTTCGTTTAGCACCGATTGTAAGAAAAACCTTGAGAAGGAGTTATTCAAGCGCCAAAAAGTTATCACGTACAGATGGGAGACTTCTCGGAGGTGACTGAACGAACATTCTTCACTTGCAGATCAACTTTTGCCAATATAAACTGAGAAAACTGCAGGCCAACGTGCAATGACCGACATCTGGCTGCTAAATCTGGCTTGGTGGAAGCTGCTGACCTTACAATCTCGATCCCAAACCTCTCGAGTGCTCCAATCTTCGGCGCGTTGGAGAGTTTCCAGAACAACCCTGAACATTCCAGTTCCCCGAGGCGAAATAATTGCCCCCAGTAACGTCAGCGTACATGGGATTCTCGCAGGAACCCCGCAGAAACGGCGACCACTAGGAGCTGCAGAACGTCCGGCCAGTGTTAGGTAAGAGGATAGGCCCAGCCACTTACAGAAACCATACTTCTTATGCAGAAGTTAAATATCCAGAATCCTTTGAATGAATATCAACAATTTTGATATTTTTGACCGCAATGTCCAATCGTTGAAGGCTGGTCATGAAACAATAGGGGTTGCCCAAATTTATCGGTCGAGCTGAAACAACGCTGATGAGTTCACTCTTTCAAAGGCTCCCATAAGGTGGCTAAAATGGAGCCAAGAAATGGCGCTGGCATACGATGGCGAAACGTTGCAAGTTCTCAAAAAAAAAAAAAAAAAAGGAATAGAGCTCCTTTACTTCCGCAAAACTTCCCAAGCAAATCAGCGATAATGCCGTGCACAGAAACGATGACGTATCAAGAATAGAAGGGGAAAGAAGTGCATTCGAAATTTTTGATGAGAGAAGTGTTTGTCTGCAACGGATCAACTATTACTTTTGTGCTGGTGTAGAAAAAAAAAAAATAGATCTGGAGCATTCCGCTGAAGAAAAGTGATACTCCTCTATTGTCCACCTTTCAAATGAGTTGTTCTAAATAAACTGATGAATTATAATAAAACTACTAGACGTATTTGCAGAGATATTAGGCGAACACATCAGCAACAAGAATTAAAGCATTGAGTACCGATACATCCATCAAATGAATGAGAGTCGCCCATTTACGGGCAAATACGAATTGCGCATTTTAATGAATCTTTTTCGACTAGTGCTTCTGCAATCGGATTTTAAGCACAAATGAGTTGTGCATTTACGGCAACACTAAATACAATGAATTTTAAATAATCTTCGCATTGAGAGCGACCTTAATTGTTCAACGTATAAGTCGTCGCCAATATCAACGAAATAATTCGTGGAAGACCTACTCATTCATGCGAGAAGGTGACTAGTGAATAGCTACAACAGCAATCTTTCATCCTCGGATCGTATCAACTCATTTAAGCACTCTTTTTGACTCATTTCACACTATCATCCAAAGAACTAAATCTGTCAAAGCACTCGACAACACTTTTCTGATATTTAAGACGCATAACCCCTGATGCCTCCGATACACTGATATAAAACTTCTCTAACCTTCCGATCAGAAGCGACTGAGTCGAAGGCCGTTGACGCTGTTGGCTAATGAAAGTTGCTGGTGCGACTTAGTTTTCGGTTTGAAAACTGCTGCAGGATGATCCTTTTTTTTGAAAACTATCTTTTCGGGCATCGGCCCACATTAGAGGTGCTGCATTTAGTGAGAATGTGCATTTACCTCGGATTTTTTTCTCAATGTCACACCTACAAGATGCAACTTTTACACCATCCTTTAGTAGACGTAACGTCATAACCTTGTAAAGTGCCTCATCAACATTTACCGCACATTCAAAACGACCGTTTTCTATTCTCCGAATGATCACCATTGAATGCGCGCTTGCAACAGAAAAGTTCACCAACGTCGCAATAATACTAACCGGAAAAATTCAGTAACTGGATGGCGCTGAATATAAACAAACCGGGAAGCTGTTCGTGCCACGACATTTAGTGTGAAGAATGTTCGCGGCAGCGCTTATTGCCGAACGATTTGGAAGATTGTGATAAACCATGCAGTCGTTACCTGCTCAATCTACCAATGACCTCCGTCAACCACTAGGCAGATGTCAAGCGAAACGTTTAAGCACCATTTTCTGCTGTGAACCCATTCATTGTTCGCCCTCTCTGCTGTTTTTATGTGGTAGCTGAGGTTCAGCTTAACTGCACACAGCAATCGTGTTGTTAATAAAAGAGCTGAGGAAGTTCGTAATAAAATAAGATCCTTCCCGATATCCTCTGAAACATGAGGAATGCGAATCTAGAATTTTATCTTTTCCAAGCTCACAAAGAAGCAAACATTTCCAATAAGTTTCAATGGATTCAGCAGTGAAGAAGGAAGTAATATGAGTGGTTTGTTAGCTGAAATCCGTTAAGCCATTTACGCTCACAGATCGTGTGAGCACTTCTTAGACGTAAATATGAGCGCGTTAACTAAGAATATTAAAAGAAATGAATCGGAAAAACGTCAAATAAGAACTCATAAAATCCGTACAATATTCCGCTCCAAAAAGAGGTTCCGTTCATTGATCCACCGCATTCCAGATGAATATAAAAAACACTGTGCCGCGGATCACTTCCCAACCTTCTGAGACTGGTGATTGTTAGAGCCTACTAGAAATTTTTTTGGGAGAATGGGGGCCAAAATCTGAAGGAGAAGATGTGGGAGTCATTCTGTTCCTTCCCCCTCCCTCCTTCCATTAATGGAGAAAGGGTAATGCGCAAAAAGCGTTAGCGAAGACAAGCCAAAGGGAAATAATTTCTCTCAGGCAAAACACCGGCTAATAACCACAGTGCTAAAAATCGAGAATTAATGGTCGGCGATTACCTCTTGACTGATCACCATCTGTAAGCACGTCGAGTGTAAAACTCGCATTATATATCCCTAGAACGAAACAGCCAACAAAATATTTCTCCTTATTATATTCGAAGAAAATGGTGTATGATTCTCTTCAAAGAAATTATAGTGAAATCTTTACCCCATAATTTTCAGTCGAATATAGCACTATGCAAACTGCTTCATCTTAAAATATATAAAAACACCTTTTCTAAGTAAAGGAGCACCAAAAAACTTCACCACATAGCTAAGGAAAAGAGGCTGTCTCGCTGCCAGTAACGCACGCAATTGAATAAGCAATTGGTGTTAAAAGCAAAGTTCCTCGAAAAACATGAATGAGTTCTGAAAACGCCACCCTTGGGAACTCGTTGTGTCCATCCCACATGGAGTGACGACAATGAAGCACTTCACGTTTCCTCCAATATGTGCACTAACAATGGTGCAAATCCTTGCGTGACTGGCTTTTGCTCTTAGTCCGCAGCAAAATTCATCATATAAGGGACATTTTGATCAATGAGAAAATGCCTCGAAGGAAATATGGGATAAACGATGACAAGAAGGGGGACGGGAAGGAGAAACAGAGAGATAGTACTGCAACAACGTTATGATGAGTTCATGAATGCTACTCAATACGGCGATGGATCAGAGACGGAAGTGTGAAATTGGCATAAATTAAAAGAAAGTTTTATTCAGCATACAAAAACACCAACATTAAAAGGCGTGTTGGCACGCTGACTGCCACTCTGAAAATTTAATTTCGCTTTGTGTAAAATTCGCCGCACCAACACGCACTCTTCTATGCATTCATTTGATTCTGTCCCGCCCTTCGTTTAAATTAGCGGAAACGAACAAAAAGATTACGCGCTTTTTCCTCCTCCTCTCGATCCTTTCTCCCCCTCATCACTCATCCTCACGAATATATAATTGTATAAATTTTTGTAATTTTGTTGCAAACTGCACATTTGTTTTTGTAAACAAATTAGTGGTGAACGTACACTAATCGAAGTACAAAATATGTATTAGCCGCGTAGCGATAATCAAACAAAATGAAGCGACCTTTTTTTTTCACAAGCGCTAGATTGAAGTGAAGTTGGATAGAACGGCATGAAAACAAATGGAAAACATGAAAGCGCAACGTCGCAATTTTGCGTAAAAAATTGCCAGCAATAATTCACCGTTGCTTCAACCGAACCGACCATTTGTATAAAGTATGCCACTATAGATTCATTTTTTTCGCTTCTCAAGTTGCACAATATGTTGCATAATCGCTTGGAAAATGTCCACAAATTTTAAAGCATATCTTGAAGCATGCTTAGGTGTTCATACTTAACTTGAAGAGTTAACCAGAAATGTTGCATATGTGGCACGCATCACACCAACGAAATTCATAATTATAGCCTGAATGCTTCCACTTTCGGTGGTTTCCGAGTACAAGCTACCCGACGGGCAAACAATACACGCACAAAGGTGGCGCCATCGCAATGCGCTTAGGAAAAGCATAGAAAAAGTAAACGACTAGAAAAAAGGGAACCAATGTCATGGAAGCCTAAACTGGACCTTGATCGCCAGCATGTAAATTGGTGCAAAACGGGCGTTACCATTGTTTGCACAACAGTGACGCTTTCGTCTGCAACTCCTTTGCAAGACAAACTAGGAGAGGCATCGGAAGGTGAGAACATAGAAAAAGAAGGCTACGTTTTCGTTTCTTCGTCCTCAAATGGAAGTATAACAGTTTGCTATGCAATCGCCCAAGCAATTCAACAACTTTCGATGAACACTCAACAATATCCATAAAACAAGAGATCACTGTTCAAAAAATTTTATACGAAAGAAAGCAGTAATTAGTCAGGCTGAGAGAAATGGCATACAGTTGTGCGTTACTTATAACTATCGGGATTTACCTCATAAATTCGTTGGGGTGCAACAGAATGACAGAGTGAAAAAATAAGATGCTTAAATGGAATAACAACAGCAGAATTCATTTTTAAAGCAAGAATACATTTGCGATGATGTAAAAACTGCGCACATATGTGAGAAAACCATGGCGCAACTCGCGTATCGCATTTCGAGGCGCAATTTGCGAGGACAAAGTAGACACAGCAAAAACTGGCGCATTTACAAACATGGAAGGACTGGAAAGAGTGGAGCACTTTATGACGGCCGCATCACCACAACGACCGGCCATATGCAAGGAGGAAGCCATATGGCCACAACCACTGCCGACAATTAGTCCACTATAAACTAGCAGTAACTACTGCTGCCGACACACACTCACAACATACAAGTACACATCCCTCAGACATCCGCAAATGAGCAACTTTAACCATCCACAGCAAGAGCAGCGTGAATGAGACAGCAGTAGAGGCGCACACATTCATTCGCTCACATATCCAGCAAATCTTCATGCAGTGGTGGCTTCCAGTTTTGGTTTGCTGACGCAGAAACAACTCAAAATTTGTATAAATCAGATGACGACCTAATAATCAGATGGTAAATATGATAGCCGACTGATATAAAATGAGTTTTTATGTTTCAACATCACTAAGGTATACAAACATATATGTGCGCATACATCATGCAGTTCATTCAACAGCATAAACAACCATTTCACAAGGAATCCATGTTCTGACCCAGGAAGCCGTAAAATACTATTGTGAAATACGACTCCACATATATGTCAAATCCCAGACGCCGTTAAGTAACCGTTATCCCTCCTGAAATCGACGCAGTGGTCACCAGTCAGCGCGGATTATTAGACAAATTGAATTCTACAGCTCGACCTTAAATACCTCCGGACTTCAAAGTGAGGAAGGGCAGGGTAAGATCTTCATCTGCGAAGTACATAAAACCGGTGAAGAAACATCAAATAACGCAGCTTCCGAAAACAGTATTTTGCTGAAGTTCCCAATTAAAAATTCTACATTTTTTGATCGAAACCGTCAAGAAGGTGGTGAAGCTAACAAAACTTGAGATGGAAGCCCATGATATTGTACAGCTTAATTATTCGTTCGAATGAAAAGTATAATAGCAGGAGATATAAAGGATACAGGCCGAAAAAAAGGCGTTCCGGAAGTCAACTAAGGTTTCAAACTGCCACTAAGCCTGATTGTAAACGTGAATGGAAAGCTAATTAGAGCGATAGCTAGAGCTTGAAGCGATACAGCTATGAGGAAAGTGTATGAGAGAAATGTGACTCTATTAAGCGGATAAGAACAGGTAGGATTACCAAAATGCCTAATCAGCAATTACTTAGGCCCATGCTGCGAATGGAAGCTGGATCGCAATTATGCATTCAGCAAACTCAATACAGCCTTACATTCATTGAATGATCCACGTCTATAATAATGTGTACAGTAAGAAAGTTTCAGTGGAAACCTGCCAAAAGACAAAAAAAAAAAAAAACGATCTAAAGAAGCGCGCATATTCCAATGTCAGCAATTGATGCAGATAATGCAATAAATTGCTTCTCGCAATCGCATTATGGATGTAAGCGATAAATTCATCAGGAAATGATGAAAAAGATGCCATGCTTGCACTCAGATGCTTTATTAGTCTCTCTTCACAGAATCTGTGATGATCTCAGTGCGTTTGCCCTTCTTTCAAATCAACACGCGTCGTAAGGCTTCATTTCTTATCATTTTTGCAATGTGGCCCGATTTTCAACAAATACTTTCCGCGAATTTTCGTTACTCGAGACCAATACACACATTTGACGGCCCTCTAGCATGAACTCTCCTAGCATTTTGTGAATAAGTGATATAACCTGTATGTGGGCATTAAATTTAGACAAAATTATAGGAAGTGAACTAAAGCATTGCTACAATCAACGCAGCCCTATATCAGGCTCTGACAGCATAGCCAGGAACCAGAAGACGTCAAAGCTTGAACTGCGCACTGCCGACAATGCTGTGTCAGGATAGATGAACACTGAATTATGCGGCAGCAAGCCCACTGTGGATCCCAACGGGAAACAGGTTGAATGTTGATCCTATGAAGCTTTCTACACTGTTTTACGAACCGTAAAATCGAGTGAATTATAGAACAGGTGGAAAAGGAAGGCTAGGGAAGCAAAACTCCTACCTGGATCTCCCTCTCTCGGTCTATATTATGGTCCACTTCTCTTCAGCTGTCTCTAAACGTACTCAAAATCTAGAGTTGCTTGGAAATGTATTTTCTACAGATGTCAAAAGCGAAACAGAAAATTCATATGGTTACATAGCCCACAATGAAATCGGCAAACAATCAGAAGACTTTGCTTTCCGCGATGACTCGAACGACATTGCACTAATAGGGGGATTGCGATTGGTGACGAAGTCAATTAGTGGCCAACTCAATGGTCAATTAGCGGATAACTCGAAGCGGTCGCCTTGGGCAAACAAATAAGCCACAAACAACGCTTACCTGTTAACGTTTGTGATCAGCTGTATCGCACTGTCGATGGTCGTCTGCACTTCGACAGTCCCCATAATAAACTATCAGAGGGCAACCGTTGCACCTGCAATTATTCATCCTGCTACTATGATCGCATCCACGATTACTCAAAGGAAGAGACAATGCGCTTCACAAAATCGGCCCCATTTCACTAAAAAGATAAAGAAGAAATAAAAACAGACGGGAATGTTTCAGAGCAAAAGCAATTGAAACCATTCCAACTGTATTTTGGAATTTTTTGAGAAAAATCCTCAAAAACCTCAAATAAAGACCTTTTCACAAATAACCTCAGCTGGAAATAAGCATTGTTTTTCAAGAAATATGAGTGCAATTTTTCGAAAGAAAAGAGATAAGCATTGTAGGCGATGAACAACAGCCACGGCATCCAGTCCAAGAGAGAGAGGATGGATAGGAAGGATGGAGCAAAAATGATCTGCGAAAAACATTCACTTGGGAAATGTCCACAATATCGAGTCCAAATCAAAATAACGAATGCGTTTTATAGTGAATAACTTCGCTTATAAAACTCTTACACTACACGGTGGTTTTGCATCTAGGAAACCTATTTACCGTATGCTATCCGTCCGAATTTCATGTCATTAACAAATACTTCGCAAAGAAGGGGCAAAGGATCGCACAGTGATGCAAAAAGCTGCTTCCACGTTGAATGGCAGAAATTTTACGTGATTGTTGAAATCACGCCAATCGATGGCAGCGTTCTCTTTGCAGAATTGTGGCAAAACGCATAAAAAACGCTCTATTCGAAACCTCTGAAATTCCTTCTCACTTATGAAACTATTATGGAGCGAAAATTCCCCGGGAGTTTTTCTCTCATCGGGTAGGAAAACCACTAGATTGTTTTGTGGACGGGGCTTGTTGTATATTGCAATCATTGAATCATTACTCGTGCACTATCATACCTAACAATGCCACGACCCGTTTCCACAAATCGCAGCTGAAATTTGCATTAAATACAATTGTGATATCACATAAAGCAATAAAACCGTGCATTTTGTACCCACTCACGGTTCTGAAAGCAATATTTTAAAAAACAAATGCAGAAAATGAAGACATTGTTCAATGCTGCGACTTCGCCATATGCTTCGTTCATGACATAAAAAAAAAAACAAATAAAAAACTAGAAAGTAGAAGTGTCCTCCAAAGGCGAATGATCACATTTATTCGCCCACACGGAGATGCGAATTTCGCGAAACTTTACCTGCCAAAACGGAGAATTTTCCATGATATCAGCCACCATCGAAACCAAGGAAGGGGAGGGGATAATAGAATGTTCCCATATATATATATATATATATATATATATATATATATATATATATATATATATATATATATATATATATATATATATATATATATATATATATATATATATATATATATATATATATATATATATGAGTGTTTTTGATGACCAGTGAAAACTGGTCATCAAAAACACTCATCATTCTCAGTCTGAGCCGGACTTCAGTTGGCTCAAAACTCAAAAACATCCAACATATATATATATATATATATATATATATATATATATATATATATATATATATATATATATATATATATATATATAAGCGAAAAAAAAAGCAAGATTCTGCGATATTTGTATTTCCTTACCAAATGCACAGCAACAATGAACACGAAAACAATATTAAAACAATGAGTAGCCCGATAGGGAGCTTCAAATGCAAAGCAACAGCACGTTAGACGTGCAGATAAGAACGCACAGTGCGATAAGAAATAAATATTCTTTGCTGAGTCCTAAAAACCACTGTCTTTTCGCCGTAATGTTATGTAGTGGACAAAGGGAATTCATTGTTAGAAGTGAGGAAATTACATGAAGAATCGTAGCAGCTCTCATTCCGCCAGCCCTACGGTATGACTAGCTTCACATTAAATACTGATGCTGTCGGAGATATGCTCTGAGGTTTCAGGAAATCTTCGCATCCTTAACCCGGATGTATACAGGAATAAGATGCAAAGTTGCTGAATAAATGTTCTATAAAACCAGACAAAAGGGATGATAAGGATGACAGCGTTATTCCAACCACTGCTTAATGAGACAGGGATGTGGAGGAAAGCAAAGCACGAGCGGTTACCAAGCCATCCCAGATCGACTTGTGAAGTCTTAGAAGCTCATTATGCAAACAATTGTCGCCGAAGACTGCACGGGGCCTTGACGATCATGGTTTAACGATTTTATTGGCGAGTACTTGCTAGACTCATGCAAACAATATTAACATTTTTCAGTGTGACAGTGTTACTGAACGACAGTGAATATTTTCCTACTGATGGGCGATCCAAAAACTTGTCGGAGAGAGGTGGGCAACTGAAAATTAAATGGTCATGCAGGAAAAAACCTGCTCGAAGCCAAGAGACCTTCTAGAGTTTTTGAGATGACCTCTGAAAGGGGCTCGAGATTGAATTCCTTCGAGAAAAAAAAAACAGCTGAGACGGTTCCCGGTTGAAGCATTGCATGAACTTGGAAGGAAGGTGAATGGGATCATAGATAAAAAGCAACGATTAAGTGAACCAACCAAAATTCGCCTTTGTTTCAATATTAAAAGCAAACGAAAATATGCCTTGAAATTCCGGCCAATTTTTTATGCTTACAACCAACAAAACGGACGACTTATTGCTGCGAAAGAAATCATGTATGGAGTAAACCATCATCGCCAAATTCCGTTTTGTAGCCTTCATAGTTTGCAAGCTAAAAATAACAGACACACACATGCGAGCACCTCAAAAAACCTATTTCGCACACTGCAACTCTCCCCGTAGTTTTTATGTTCCCTTATCTCTCAAATCTGCTATAAAACAGCGGAAAGCCATCAATACATTGCGATACTTGAGATAAACAGTTGAAATAAAAAGTTGAAGAGAACTGAGTATATGAAGAACCTGTAATAACGAAAATAAAACGTTTAATGAAAAGTTAACGAAACGACATGCAATAAAGCCTTTCAGACAGCAAAAATGCGCAATAAACAGTGAAACAAAACACAGAAAGTTTTAACCTTTACAAGTGAACAACAAATGCGCAACGGATGAGAGAATTGAATAGAGGTGGCATAGACTTATGGCGATGCCAATGACATATAATTATTCGACATTTTCTTATCGGTACGGCAAACTTCAGACACAAAAGACAACAACACTCAAACAGATGTCCTTGAATTTCGCACATGTGAAGCGTGATCGTGATTTTGACAACACTTCAATTGAGCGTTAAGTGTGATTCCACTAATGAAACGAACGGATCCCACCTCTATGATCTGAATAGTCATTACTAAATCGAGTGTCTTCGAGCGTTTCCGTTACCTATATTGTCATGATACGCACAAATTCAACCATTCAGAATTTTTAAGGCCAAGAAGGAAGAAGATTTCAAGAAGTTGGAACACTTGACTAAAACCTTATTACAACATGAATTAATCACCTTATGGACTAAGAATATGCCATTTGATAAGAAAATTGAACTTCTCAGTTGAACTAGAAAGCAGTAGAGAGTGCAGCAATTCAGACTTTCTGTTGTTGGGTACGGCAATGATCAAAACAATAGCGAACACAGATAAGCGATGCACTAGGTGTGCAACACAATGAAAGCTGATTTAATCAACTTTGCAGGAGGCGGAATACAGCACTTTTATGATCGACTTCATCCTAAAATTCGATATTAATGCGCAATAATGCAACATAAGGAAACAACATATAGGCATAAATGCACAAAACGCAAACAACTGCAGTAGATTGCCAATCATAGAATACTCCAACCAACAGCTTTCGATTCACTGTTGCCAGCCAGCTGTCCATTTCTCATTAGAAACTTGTAAAGCAATCTGCTAAAGTATGTCTAACAATTGCCGACACTTTTCTTTAGCATCCTAATTAATCTACATTTTTCGATGTATTGTTGCTAGTCCGAGGAGTATATAAAAATAAATTTCATTATCAGTATAGACAACACATAAAAGCTGTTTCGCGATGGAACAGAAGAATAAATGAAAAAAGTTTAGAGAAGCTGCTGTGAGAATATTATTCGTAACCCCAGCGGAGTAATCAAAACCTCTTCAAAATCTGCTTACTGGATTCCACAGAATTAGCAAAACAAACATCTTCAGATTGTATTGCCGAAAATTTTCGACGACTTTTACAACCTTGCATCTTGCCAGCTGCCGAGAATCTGACCAAGGGGAGAGGTCAAAAATTTCCCCAATATCCGTGGTTTACTTTTTTCACACTGAAATTGTCTTAAACAAAAAAAAAAAAAATATTATTATTATTAAATAATGATGGTATGAAATTCATCAGGTATGAAATTGCAAGTATGAAATTCATCAGCGGCGACCACTGCGTGTGGGCGGTCGCCAATATATTCTTTTTTTTTTTTCACAAAACGTTATACTAACAATTAAAATTATGTTGGGGGATAGATAGTGAAAGAATGAAAAGTATAAATGAAATTTTCAGACACAAAACTTGAGCAAGGTCTCGATACATTTAAAAAGACATAAGGAGATTCATAATAAGTGAAGAATGAATATAAGTTTCCAACTTATATTGTACATATACGATATCTAGTACGCGAGTAAACTAATAAATGATGATAAACAATTTGCATGGTTCATGTTAAATGCAGTAGTAGTGGCCCGTGAAGTAGTTCACGAAAATACCCTTCATGCTATACTTTTTTGCAGACGTCACTCAGAAATTTTTCATCTCCCTTTCCTTTCCCTCCTCATCCCCTTCCTCTCTCCTCAGAACTTTTGTAAAAAAATTTGTACATTTTCCATGAGCAATATATGACCACTACACAACCAACTGCGCAACACAGATGTCAGCACTTATGAGGGAGTTGCTGCATTTTTCTTCATTTCACATTCTCGTGACAGGAAGATGTCGTGTTTCTTGTAAAACAGAACATTTTTAGAATATCATTATCGTCATTTAATCTAATTGGCGTGCGCTGCAAAATGCAGAGTGCATTCGAGGGTTCATAGGCGAAAATATTGTAAAGATAAGTTCGCAAACAACAACACTCGTCAACCCATTTATTATATTCCATTACATCTGAGCCTATTTTAACGCATCGTTAAATTCTATAACACATCATTTCAACGGATGATTGTTGACAAAGACCATAATGAGGGTAATGATTGTTGTGAAATGATTCAGCAATATTTTATCGAATTCGTTTGATTAAGTTCAACGTAATGAACGGTATAACACATGCATAAAACGTAATGTACAATTTTGTTATAGAAGGCTACAGTAGCACGAAAAAAGAAAAATGGTGCGGAAACGCATCGTAGCGAAAAACTGCAAGTGGCGAAAATAAAAGTCTAACATGACAATAGCGTAAACAAGCGCTATTCAACTATCAGGAAATAGTGAACCCATGAAAAGTATTTTATTTTTACCAAACAAACTTTTTGCTCACAATAAAAGAAAGAGAATTCAAATGCACTGAAAACCTCAAATAGGATGCGGGTTGCAATTTTAATAAATGAAGCCACTAATGTGAATGAGAATAAGCGTCTCAGCAGCTGGCATTATATATGCCTTTGCAATCCTCCTTATACAATGCCAACAAATAAAACGTGCGATGTGTATTATAGGGATATTTTGACTGAAGCGACCATTCACACAACCTATTATAAATTCCTAGTTCCCACCGAACCGACTGTAAAATGCAACCCAACGGATCCGAAAATGTACGCAGAATTCAAGTGTTTTTATGTGCACGATTGTTTCAAAGGTGACAAAACAGCTTGAAAATTGCTGCTGCGAGAGGATCGAGGTGGAAGAAGGTGGTGGCTGCGCTGTAGTGATAGATCAACGTTTCTTAATGCTACTTTATGTGCGGAATGTGGCACTATTGCATATTACGCAGCACACTCATCAAGGTTGCCAAGACTGCTGGTGAACCTCATCGAAAGATGTTTTTAGGCTTGCTGATCCCAGAAACGACACTTTCGGGAAACCGGAACTTTGACCCTAACAGTCCTCCTCACATAAAGACTTGCTGTCACGTAAGGTAAATCTTGAGGTCCAAAATTGCTGACTTTTTAAAAGAGCATTCTTGCAGCCGGTAAGGCTCAAAGCTCATCCCCTATGAAGTTCGGCGTAAATCTTATAATATTAAAGGTTGAACCGTACAACATTCGATGCTTCCACAGTTAAAACACAAAATGAACCGACACATACAGATGCATAAACACTGTCAGCAAAATGCGTGTCGCAAATGCACCCTAAAAAACAGGATAGGAACAGACGAGGCAATAAAAATTAGACGAAGTTACTTTATTATTACACTACTGCATCAGCTGCGCGAAAATTTGGTGAATCACCTATCCTGCTCCACCGCGCTCTGTCTCGAGGGCGCAAAAAAAAAACGAAGCTTCGCTCTCAGAAATTCTGCGCCTATGTAAATTCCATATCTTTATTCAAATTAACGAAAATACAAATGCTGCATATTCCGTCTGTCAGCTGAAACATCGGATGAATGGTGAGATTTACGAAATTACACAGGTGGAATGAGGTAGCGCCGAGCTTAAGCTGAAATGGCTACCAATAATCAAATTTAGGAGGTCGCATCGCTCGCATTTCAAATGGCATCCCGTCTAACTTTGCTGAGGACGAAAAGCACGCAAATGAAGCTTTTTTTTATATAAGGGGGAGGAAGAAAGAGGAGGCACAGAAAACGCAGCCCCAACGAGATGCACCCCACCGACGGTTTCTGAAAGGCGATCAACGATGATAAAATCTATGGGGCTGCGCAATGGTCGCACGCGAGCCATGTGGCAAACGCACGCCCTTGTTGCCACGTTTTCGGTTGTGTCGATTCACTCACACTGTAGCACGCGTTAGTGCTCTGAATTGCGCTGCAAAAAAGGCAACACATAGTACGAATGGTCATGGCACGAGCTGTGTATATGTGCTGCTTCGATGTGAATAGGATTCTCGCATATAGCACACGTTGATATGTTGATGTTGCGAACTCTTGAAGGGATTAAACATGTGTGCTGCGTTCATAAATGCAGCCATCAAGCTAGTCGCTTCGTAATGAGGTAGACGGTGAAAGGATTCGTATCGAAACGATTCAACACCAACAGGTTTGCGATAGCGCATTCTGGCAGACTCTGCGCCACGTGCATTTTATTAACTCTCCGTTGAACAATCGCCATTACTACGCAAATCTCAAAAGAAAGCACCGAATTCAGCAAAGAAAACCTGATGAATCACTTATGTATCAGACATTGGCAACGTCTGCTGGTATGATGCAATACTAACATAACGGCGATAACGCCTCTGGTATTTTACTTTACAACTTGTTGCAACTGACGTAAAAGGTACATACCCGTACCTCGTTCCTTAGGCAACCTGTATTTACCCAAATCCTAGTACGCCATAATACTCCGAACAAACAAATAAGCAAAAACTCTTCGTTTTACAGTGGAAAAAGCAGGGAGCCACGCGTCCAACGAAATAAATATGCAAAGAAACAACAACAAAAAAAAGCTGTAACTATAAACAGGGCATACGACCATGCGTTTAACATCCAAAGGATGTCTACAAAAGAACCCGAAGGAAGTCTATAAAAAAAGTACTAATGAGGAATGGAGACACGCAGGAATACGGAAATAAATATGCCGGAGTAAAGTAGTCACAATAGGTAACAATTGCCAAGCAATCGCCTACAGATTGCACCACTTCAAAAGGGCTTAAAACACGGGAAGTTATCGGCCATAAATAGATGACAAGGTAAAGAAGTCCAAGTGAGGGCAATACGGCAAACTTCAGCATGTTGCTTCCAACATTTTTTAAAGAATTTAACCAACTTGATTCATTTCCTTTGCGCATTGATTATGCAACTCTCAAGCAATATAATATGCAAAATGCTGTTTAAGAAGCTGTCGAGTTTTGTTAGAAAGATACTACGGCATTTTTTTAGCGCCGAATGACAGAACAGCGAGTAATAAATGCATCTCACAATGACAGAACACACACAAAAACAAATTCGGAAGTTGCATCGATTAGTAAAATAAAAACATGTGTAAGGTAAGGAAAAAATTCATTTGGTTGTTTCATTGATAAAATGACGCCCATAGCATTAAAAGAGTCTCGTAAACAAAGCAAGACACCGACAGGGCTTCCTTCTAATGATGACCCTACTAAACGACACGAGTTCTTATCTCAAAATAATCCGTAAAAAATACGCTCCATCATAAATAATCCAGCAACAAAACGAAATAAAATTAGGCGTTGTGCGCGACCTCGTCTCGTATGACCCACAATTTTTATACGATGCATGGTCAGAGGAGGATGAGCGTAGAGATCGTTCGCTTCGGTAATATGAATGGCTGCGTCATCTTTATGAAAAAAATATTCAGGAGTCGAAGTAGACCGTGATGTGAACGCTTGATACAGAATTCCTTCCCACTCCCTTCCCCCTTTTCCCCTGAGCAACGTCCACCCCATTCTTTAAACCTCTGATGCAATAACTAGATCATGTCCCAGCGAAAGCATTTGGGAAAGCGGGAGTATTGCTTACCTCGCTAGGTTATGCAACAGCAATAAAGCAAACATAAAATTGCAAAGAATTATTCAAACACGTTTGAAGTGGTAAAAGTCGAAGTTAGTTAGCTACTCCACTTCCTAACGCTATTAGCAAAAAATTTCAAACTTTAAATAATGATCAATAGGAACATTTCTGAACAAGGAATGTCATAAATAATTCTGTTAGCCACCTGAACTAGATAGAAAGCACAAAGGCGACATCAGCTTATTATTCAACGGAATCAGTTGCAGAATAACGATAACTTAACGTCAGTTAATGCATTTCGGGGAGCGAGTTTCCCTTCTCAAAGGCAAGTGTGTCGGACAAAAAACAACACGGGCAGAAAGAAAATATCACGATTCCAGAAAAGACGGTAAGATTTCTGACAAGAGATCTTCTATCTTTACAACCGTTTAGATAAGAATAACTCATAAAAACGGAGCATGCTTTACATGGGCGATAAATTGCCGCAGTTTAAATTAAACGTGAGTACATGAAAATACAACGGAAGTATATATTCTTAACTTATTTTTTATGCGTCTCATATGTGTCATAAGGAAGTAAGTGCTGCCTCTTCTCGTTCGCCGCATCAGGCAACGAAAAACCAAGACTTTATTTCACACAAAATATTCGAAAATTCGACATTCAGATCTCCGGACAAGCTGAGATGGCAATGCTGAAAACTGAATATGCACGCGCGAGGGTTGCAGCAGCTCCTCCACTAACAAATCCTTACCGAAGAACGATATTACGCTTGGAATAATATTAAAGCGCATCATGAAAATCCTTATTTTGATAAAATCCCTTTTTGATTGATATCATGGTGAAAATAGAAAACAACAACACTTATGCTGTTGAAAGATGAATGGACGGTCTTCTCATTAACAAATTCGCTTTCTAAAATACGACAAAATAAACAACGATGATGGTAATCATACAACGGAATACATTTAAATTCATCCGTTTAGCGAAATGTTTTGTCGAATAAAATACGTTTTGCGTCCGCCACGTTGCAGTGCGATGTGGCAAAACGACGAAACGCGAATAGCGTGCAGTTGGTTGTTCCAATGTGTCTATTTTGCTAGACTAGACAACATTTGTAAATTTTGATGCTTTTTGCAGACAATGTAGTGCAGAGGTGAAGTGTGTATCGCATCAATCTCCAGTGATCTCTGATCAAGACGACTTGTAAGTTCATGACGTCATCCACGGAAACCTCTTTCGCTAATTAGGTTGCCATTAAGGCATTTATGAATTCAAATTAATCAAATAAAGATAACACATGAACCCGTATAGCATAGCACAATAAGTGCACGTGAGATAACTCAGAGAATGTTAATGATGAACGCTGTCTGTGTCCAAGATGGATGTTTTCCGTAGCGCGTTCATACTTCCTCATGACTCATTCACGATCACTGTAGGACGTTGTTCCTCCTCGAAAATCACAACATAAAAGCAACTGACGTGGATAGCGTTATGTGGAATGAGGCTGCTGGGCACAAGAGGTGGAAAAAAATTGCAAAAATGTTCACCACATTAGATTATAAAATAGAATGTGAGTGCATACTGTGTGCTTTTGCTTAAATCTTTAGATAAAGTCTATCAAAGCCTAATATAAATCAGCATGTTGTAAATATAAGTCGGTATATAAATAAATAAGTCGGTCAATATTCGACTTCGAGTCAACAATTGTTCACCAAAGGTTTCTTGAAAACTTATTGCTTACGTCCGCCAGATTTTATCCTCGCAATTTTCAAAGGTTACGCCTACTGAAAGGTGTGAAGATCAGTCAAATACACATTAGACGCAAAAAAAAAAAAATGAAATCTTCAAAACATGAATTTAACTTTTTGAATGCCTTATGATGACATCTATGTAGATGTGAGTATATATAACAACTAAAGACAGGCTTACAAAACTTGTCAGGTACAATCTACACCATATGACTGTTCCCACCTACATCAAGGTTGAGTCGATTAATCAACTTGAAAGAAGTTATATGGGCTCAGATGTTGTAATAAAAAAAAGAGCGCTTTTTGCGACTGATCGGACCGCATTTTTCATCGATCCGCTTGAACTTCTGCAGGAGTTAAGATGGAGGAGCCAAATCTTCAAGGAAAGTTTCTACGAGCAATCGAGCTCATTAAAATATGGGCGCATTATTGCGCTTATTTTATTAGTTTTAGAATGCTATAAAACAGATTGGCCTGATAAGCGAAGTGCGAGAATGCATATTAGGTTATGCCCTCGATGCAGTTTCTAGCATATTTTGAAATTTTCCATGCAATATTTGTTCAACAAAAAGGTAAACCATTGATGAGATTGTTAAAGAGACTTGCCAAGCCAATAACGTCCAAAAGAAAAGCTCACTGCGCGATCATGCTCAATTACATCAAGAAATGCAAGGAAAATATATCAGGGATTTTTCATTAAGCGACAAATTACTAATATTTCGAAGAATAAAAGATGCATAAAAATTTTGCAGAGCAAAAGTGAAACCTCACGTTTAAAGAACTAAACGTTCAACGTTGATGCGTCTCCATCACACCTATTAATCAACATTGTCCGAAGTATATCCCTTATTTCTTCTAAAACATCAGTACATAAGGACACATCTAGGCCGACACGTCGATCGCTAAAGAAGATGATGCTCGCGATAAATTTGTTTTTTTAATCGACAAATTTATCGCCCGAATCTCCACCTCCAAACGTTTCGTCAGGCGCTCTTCTCGCACCCTCCCCCCCCCCCACCCCTCCCCTTTCAAATATTTACCTTCATTATAAGAATACAGTTCTTCTGATGCATCACTGGTAAACGTTATTTCCATCATCGAAGTGAATGAGCGAAGTGTCATCACAGAAGGCAGCTGAATCTTTCTTCCACAGGCGGAACATACAAAACATCGAAATTTTTGTCATCGTTTCTACACTTTCACATTGTAGGAACACTCTGTTCTTAAAGAAACGAGGCGCAAAGTGTAATAAACAAAATGGCTTGATATGTGAACTGTATTTCAGCTCGCCAGACTGGCTATTCGGATGACCGAACGTCCGAAAACAATGTAGTGTGTTTTCCTTTGGAACCACCCGGCTGCACAGATCACAAGGCCTATCGCAAAACAAAGTTCAGGTACTAAGTGCAACTGACAAGAAAAAAATTATATTGTAGTACACTGTTAAGGTATAACTTACAATTATTATATGAAAGGTAGTTTACCTGACATTTTCCACAGCTGCAGCCTGCCCGCACATGATGCATATATTTCCCTTTTCTCACATGTATATATTTACCCATTATTCACAATTGCATCGAAGATCCTCCGCAGTGGGTGTAAATCCCATTCTCGCTTAGGATTTCAAACAATAAGAACCTCAAGCAGATGATGAACCATTAGCAAATTAGAGACAGCAGCAACCTTGCAGTACAAATTATGCCCAGAAAGTTTCAGTTCCACCGCGCCCGCTGTTAGCAAATTATACCACAACAAAAGCATATTAAGATGCATAAATCTCTACCACCATTGTTTGCAAAACAGCTGCAAATTTGGAAAAAATTCTTTGAAGTTTCTTACTCTGAGCCGAAGTGGCGGAATGAAATAAAACTGGTAAATTGCAGCCTTCCGTTTTGCCACGGCCACCAGCTAAAACAATTACTGAGAACATAAGCTGACACAGCCGGAAATGCCAAGTAAGCGGAGGATGTACTGACCTTAGTTGCTTTGTGAGAGGAAAGGAATGGTGTAAAGAAACGCAAAATTTTGCTGAGAATTATGAGTTTTCTGGATATTTTGTTCATAAAAACTGAAATTCATGATAACACATTAAAATCCTTCCTCGTCTCTCCCACTGATGGGGTGTTTTGATTCTTCGAACTTCATTTCTCTCCGTTCGATACGCCAATGACTGCCCATATACGATAGAAAGGGAATTTATGTAGTATTGCATCAATGCTGATGTGGCGCGCAAATTAGTAGTTGTATATTTTATGACTTTACGAGTAAGTCCACATATAGTAATTATTCGCTATTTTTTGCACGATCCATAATGCAGCGCTGCAGGATAAGCATTATCTCCATTCTGAAAAGCACTTGGGTAGGTGAGTGTCTTCGTATGGAATGAAAAACAAGTTGGGAGCGAAATATCCTAAGAATAAACCTAGAGGCGTTTCCGATCGCATTTCCCAGGGTAACACCTTGTGGGAAGAGTGGGCATTTGAAGAAAGGTAGACACACTAACCGTGGTAAGTGACGGGGGTGAAGCCGCCCACTCGTCTCTACAGAAGTGATGACTCAGTCGAAAGATTGTGCGGTGCTACGATGGTAAACTCGCTGAGATGGGCTTCCATCCGTACATTAGTGCATCTCCAATTAGTCCCCCACCCCCTTCCCAAAGTAGCAAAAGCTATCCCATCTTTGTCCTCTCTGCACCCTCAAGGCAGTGTAGTTCGAAAAGATCGCAATATCCTTTCTCGTGAGAAGGCGACCGGACAAGGCCCCCTGCCCCCGTTTCGGAAGAGGAAGAGCGTGCCTATACTATCATAACCTACTAGATGAAATGAGCGAAGATGTATTTGACAACGTAGCCTCAAAAAACCCCCTGCATGCATTATCCAAGAAGCCAGTGAAGATGCAAATAGACCAGGAAGTCCGCATTCACGCTTTCAATGCATCCTCACGACCACCCACGCAGCTGCCGTGAAAACATTGCTGCACTTCCCTAAACCGCTTAAATAACTCTCAGATTCCATAAAGCAACACTAAAACATGTTGAACTTGAATAAGAACTCCATAAACATGCAAAAATTCATGAGATTAACAGCGCTAGTTAAAAAAAGATGGTTATTTATAGATTTGCATAGCTAGCGGCGATTTTAGAATTTTAATAGGCTTTTTAAAAATATGGAAGGGAAATATTTCTGATGCCAAAATGGACGCACCTGTTAGACCACTGCGAAAGAAAGACTCAGGTACGCATTAGTCAAATTACAGAGATACGCGACTCATCCACTTTTTTGAACGAATGATAAAACCATCAAGATAGAATCACTGCAGATGGATCGAGTTTATACCGATGGACAGCTCAGAGCAGAAACAAACCGACTTCATTCCAAGCTAATCAGCGGTGGAGCACATCATTTCCACAAGAAAATTATTCTACTCGAGAAGCAATTTCAGGTGACCTATAATGGGCACATCGCCTATCCGAATTTTGCGCCTGTATTCGATTCCTCATATTCCAAGACAACAGTAGAACATATTAATTCTTTTGGGAAGTTCTTATGCACAGCAAATCTGCTTTACTCATGGCTGACGTTAACAACTAATGGGTTACCTCAGAAATTTATATAATAGACTAACAGACAAGGCGGACAGTCCAGGAATTCGGCAGCAGTTGAATGGAAAATTTACCGGTCGCTGAGTGATAAATATAATAGCACTGAAAAAATGCACAGCTGAAGTAAAACTTGAGAAAAATTCCTAAATATATCTCCATCTTGAGTGAATTCATCCTCCTCCAAACTGTGGGAAAAGGGTAATCCCTTCGTCGACGCAACTCTTCATTTGCCACAAGATTTAGAAAATGATTCATTTTCATATGTCTCGGAGATGATGAACAAGTTTCTTTACCTTCTATATCCCTCAATTCGTTTTTAGTTCATTTGTCTTTTTTGCCCTCCAGAAAGAAGAAGCTGTTAGAGAGCATCAATTCATCCAGATCATAGGTGCATTCTAGGGCTGGTAGGGAGAGTTACTTCAGTCTGGGAACATTGTGGGATGGCAGTGGAGTGGTGGCTCTTTTGCCCGGCCGAAAGACCACGAAAAAACACCACTCTCCTCCACGACTTCAGGTGAGAGGCTAAGGGATCAAAAAGGAAATCCACGACCTCAGGTGAAATCAAAAAAGAAAACCTTGTTCATGATTTGAAATTTTGAAATTTTCTGCCGGAAATCGGTAACTTTCAAATTATTTCGTTTATAGTAGCGATCACCAGATTTTTGTGGTGAAATAGTCAAATTTTACATCTCTTATGCAAATAAACACGAGGACATGTTGTAGTGCGAGGGGGCAGGAAGCACCTGGATTCATGCAATCTGATGGAACAGATATTGGGAAAACAACAGAATGGATCTAGAGGAACTGAGAACAACGAGTAATTGAGCATCAAATCCATACCAGAAACAACAAACTGCAACCTCTTACTACAAAAAATTGGTGCATTTTGATTGCAAGTCTATCCTTCCTGATCAATAACCAGATGAGTGAAGTAAATTTGAAATTTTTGACAAGGAATATGAAATTTGCTAAGAGGGAGAAATTCTAAGATAGCATTATGAAGTGATAAGAAGACCGTAGCAAAGGACAAAACCATAAGAAGTTCCCAAGTGAAGCAACTTCCAAAACCGCCTCTCTTCCGATCCTCAGCCCCCTCCCCCATCCACTCCGTGCTAATTACGAAATTTCTTATAGAAACTGAAAGAATTCGAGCAAATTTTAATTTAATCGCGCTCCTACTCTAAAGAATAGACAAAAACAACGGGGGTAAGGAAAAGGGTATTTTCCATGGGAAGAACCCAAAGACATTTCTCATCAAATTTTTTGCTAGTAATAACTGAGCCATTCATACACCGACATCGGCAACTGTTGTGTGTGCTGTACAAACGATGCAAGTGGAATGCTGTATGTTGTACAGGCGGCTATCTCCGCCTCAATAAAACCGTCCGCATTTATAACCTTTCCCTCTTCAGAAATTTTGGCAAATTCATATTCTCGGGAGTTTTAGAAATCGCACGTTATATATTATCAAAAAGTGTTTCGCATTTTATCCGAAAACCATACCAACCGCAGCATTACCTCAGGCTATAAATTAAGCCTAATAAACTCTCGCAGGTCAAGGAATTCGCATGATGTTTGGAGAGACGCTTATTGGAAACAGAGTTTTAATGACGCTGATGCATTTAATCCCGAAGTTTTGACAGGGCTCAATAACATTTTGTAACAGTTGTGATGATTAAGGGCATTTCATGTTTCAAAGCGATACTAGGATTAATTCGGGTTAACTCGGACCGGCAGGGGAGATACTTAGGTTTATTTAGGAGAAACAGGGAAATAATTTCCTTCAAAAGTTTGAGGGCAAGATGCGGGACAACTCAAGCAGGAGAGGGCTTTGGCAGCGGTTCAGTGTCGAAGTCGATTTGGCAATTTTTCGCTTTTTTCAGCTGCTTATATATTCACAGCCGATCTGTAGGAAGCTATTATCAAGTAACCTCGAATGCCTAATCACTCTTAAAAGCCATCAGCATCACAAAGAATCACAATCGTAGGCAGTATCATCATCGAGCCTTTATAATAATAACAATAAAGGAAATACATCACATATATAAGGTTCAATTACCGAAATGATAAGAAAGAAATAAAATGAACTGAAGAATAATAGCCATAATGCAAGGAAAAATTATATAAATAAAAAAAGCAGACACATGAAACAATGAACGGATATAAAAAGCGCACGAAACCTGGAGCAGACTCATGTTGTAGAAATCGATAATCATTAACAATAATGGAATACTAGAAGTTATAAAACCTCCTTCTGTAATGTTACAAGTTTTTTCGCAACCTTCATTTAAAATATATCACAACGTCACTCGATCCTTTTCTTTCCCAGAGCGGTCTGGATGGTCGCTGAGGATTCCTTCTCTTCTGATATTGCCATCTTCGGAGAATTCATTAGAACGGCAGCTCCGATGATTGTAAGAGGTCTGAAATCTTAGCAGAAGAGGAGTGGAAGCGACCATCGAATTCGTAGCAAACAATTTAGTAAATATGAAACACTTGCTAGTAATGCATCAAGTTGGTTGTCATCATACTTCGCCCTCTTATTTGTTAGTGGGTTTCAGCAGGACTCCTTTTTTGGTCGAAGAAATGTGACTAAAGCTAATCCAAAGGAAAATAGTGAAACCATCTGGCAATATTAGAACGCCTCGCTGCTCGCTTCTGTGAGCGTCTTAAAAGTGCGCAAGCTCAAATATAAATGCCAACAACTGTTTTAAAGTCAAAGATTGAGCCTACGTCTCCAAAAAATGAGATATATTAAAAAAACTTAAAATGTTAGCTCTAAGGGTCCTCCGATAGGGTCATATCGCAAATATCCATGTTGAAATCGCCTGATCATCACATGCAATATCGACAAACCTGCTCAGCTCGCTCGGATTGACCGTCGCTCATTGGGATCAATTATATACTGATCACAGCAGCGTTGGCGATCAACGTTGCCAAGTTTTTCGACTAGGGGTAGCTAAGTACGCGCCCGCATCCTTCCCTTCGCGGAGACAAACTATGGGAAAGACGATTTGATGAGTAGGATCTTCATAGCAGAAACGAAGAGAACTTGCTTTCATCGTTACAGGCTTGAGTTAGGACTAAACTTCTTGTCTCATATTTTATATATCTCTAATAATGTTTATTTCATTAATAAAAACGAAAAGGAAGCAGAAAGAACAAGAAAAATGAAGGCAATGAACGGAAAAAGCGAACATAAAGCAGAGTGGGATATCGCGTCAGTGAACTTAGAAAAAGAAAATATGCATTCATCAGTAGGACGCTAAAGAATGAAAGACACCAATATAATGCCAGAGAAGCAACGCATAATTTAATAGGAAAACATGGGATCTAATCCAACGCGCCTATAAAAACAAACTGTAAAGCATTCATCTATGAGCAAAATGGAAAAAAGCAGTAAGTGGCTAGTAAAATTCCTGAGCGATAGATGAACAGCAAAGTAAAGCACCGATGGCCTATGTTCACAAAACATGTAACAAGTGCATCAATATAGTTATAAAACCACAGTTGCTGCGACTTAAATAACGTCTCCTTCAAAGTACATATAGCAATCTCGGAAGTAGTATACGTAGCAAGCCTTGAATAACTGCGTGAACTATAGAAGGTGTTACGGCTACTCGGAGTTGGGTTTTTGGATGTTTGTGAGAAAAAAAATGATATATCATAGTCCTTCGAATAGATAGCCATGGTCTTCTACTTTCCCCGACCACTGAAGGGACCGTCATCTATTCGAGGAAGCTTTCTATCCCATTGATCCTCTATTTTTTAAAATGAGTCTTTCTTCTTTACTACTTCCATGCAAGAGGTCACTATCTGATAAAACCCCTCTTATCAAGTGGGTCTTCCATTCAGTTATGGGTTTCTATCCAAGGATCAAGGAAATGCAGCATTCGATGTTCACAGCCGTGATGCGCAAATAACTCCAGAGAGAATTGGTGTTATAAAAGTAAGATCAGTCATCGCGAGGCCACAGAGATGTGGGATGGGGAGGGGGGAGGTGAGCAGTGTGGGTGGGAGGGAGGAGATAGCAGTCTCAGAAGTTGGTGTGACCAAGAATAAGTTCGGTTTTTGTTTTCAGCTTGAATAGTAACCTCATAAACGGCATCTGATTGAGTTCTCAAATGAAACTTTTGCGTGTGTAGGTGAACCAAAATTTCCACAAAAGCTTAGAAAGTTATGTCTCTAAACATAACGATAATTTTACGAATATATACGAAAATTCATTCGTAAGGTTATACTTTCTCCTTTAAAAAACATATTTCGGGGAAGGCTCCCTTACGATTTTGCGGCTAACAGGGATGGCATATGTAACTTGCTGAGCCCCCTCCCCTCGCAACTCGCAAACCGCTACCACCAATGAATATTAATCACAGAAATAATTTATTCATTCTTAGTAAACGATTGTTACAAAGAACCTATACAATTCAAGTACTTGACTGATACGATTGTAGATTACTAAACGATGAAGGCTATGGAATAAAGATGGGAGGTGAAATTGTAGAACAAATTCATTGTGCTTTGCTGCATGCTTTCATATAGTGTAGGCAAAACTCAAAATTATAGGACGAATTTATCCGTTAATTTCAGCGCATTCTTTGTAAATGCAATGCAAAACGCATTATAGTGGATAGAGAGATACACAGGGGGGATTGTATCACTTAGATGAGAATGTAATAGAAATGCAGCAAGTGACTGTTCATTGGTATTAGCGCGCCTAATTTGTGAAGCATCAAGCAAGCCTCTTTAACTTTAAGACAGCATCCATGCATACCATAGTAAGCTATGCTTCTGATTCAGCGTATCGTCACGTTGACTGTACATCGATCACATTCTATCGCTACTAATCGCCGTCGCAATGCTCTCTCTCTCTCTCTTTCTCTCTTTCTCTCTTTCTCTCTTTCTCTAATTCATGCGTTTCAATTTTGCATTGTGAATAACAAACGCAGTAGACGTACACTGGCACTGTTAAATGGCAGCATTTGAGTGGCGCAGTTTCGTTCAATTGAATGCTTTAGACGTCCTTAGTAAGCAAAGAAATACCGTATTTTTGCTGGATTGGAATGAGATTCTCGTCTTGAAAGCGAAAAAAGAATAAAAGACGCTGGTTCTCATCTGAACGGAATATTTGTATAGATGATTTAATCGGAAAGCGCAAATTTAAATCTTTTTGTTTATTGGCTTTGCTAAAATGAACCACTCAACTTCATGCTGAGGTGCTCTATCTAAAGGGTTTTCTGCTCTAAGCGATCGTCAATTTCTTTTTACTTCAGACGCGATGTGTGGGATTAAATATTTTGAGGAGTTTTGAAGTGCCCCGAGGATACTTAAATCAAAACTTTTGTAGAAGAAAGTAATAAGTCGCTCTTTAGTTGTACGTCCGTTCAGAAAATTTGACTTTATCTAATAAATCAGGAGTAGAACGTATTAGTGAAAAGTTGCTCATGCGTGCTGCTTCCATTCGAGACACTCAGCAAGGAGTCCACTTTCAGTCCTCAACAGATATCGATGTATAAAAGGTCACCTCTTTGGCTAAGGAATGAAATAAAAATATGGAGTACTGTTATGAAGTTGCTTTTCAGGTTAAGAAAACTTTAGGTGCTGAACAAAATAATGAAAGAGACTAGCCCACCCGGGCTCTACATCTACCTCCAACAGGTGAAGAGATAGCATGTTTCTTTTGTTGTTGTTGTTGTACGGGATATGCTTTCTAGAGTGCTATGTATTACCGTTCAAAGTGCACTGCGCCAATTCCGTGGTCATGATGTACATCAAGAGAGCAAATCGTTAATGGGAGGGTGTCGAATGAGAGGGGTCTCTAATTTTTATATACTCGCCAATTGTTATATAAGTCTACCTGTTGAATGGGGAAAGCGGTAGCGGAGATCTGAGTTTCTAAGCTCGAAACATAAGTGCATTTATAAAACGTTGGTGAAGTTGTGTCGAGCACAGTAAAATGCCGCATTTCTTGCAGAGTTATGTTGTTGCAAAATAAACGTCCCAAAGTGGCGGAAATTTTCTGAATGATACCATATGTACCGCCAAAAATTGCGATTTCTTTCAGATAGCTGAGTTCACTGTTAGATCAATTCCAGGTTCTTTTGTGAGGTCAATCTCGCAAATTTCTATGTGCCAATAGATTGCTCTCATCAAAAAAGCGAATACCGAATACATAGAATTGAAATAATATGTAGTATCAGCGGCGACTTGCTGCATTGTGGCACTTCCTGCGATTGCTGATTTTTAATGCTTCGTATATCTGAGACGGTTGCCGTATGGGCTCTGAAATTTTTGCAGACTCCAGAGGTTGAAGAGGATAGGGAATTTGAGAGCTGCCACAACATTCGGGTTACACGTCTGATTTATGGGCAGTGATAACAGGGCAATTAACTTCAAGGTTTTGTGCCACTGTGAAATTATTCTTCTGTAAATATTGCTACACTTGATCATCTCTAACGTTTAGAATTGCTTTTCTAAAGTACTCGCGTTACTACTACAAACAGTGTAAAAAGTTGCATAAGAGCATGGCAAATTGCTGATTTCTTCTATGAGTTGCTGTTGATTTTTTGAATACGTGACTGAAAAAAAAAAATCAGTACAATATTAGAGCACTGAAGATTTCTGTAGAACGAGAGTCTCAGTAATGACGGGACGGAATGTAAACATTTTGCTTTTTTTGAAGAAGAGCGTTCACCAGGAATGAATGAACCTGCATGCTTCTCCCAATGCGAATTGGCATCTACTTAAGAAAAGTCAAAGTTGTTGAGGAAGTCGTTGAAAATGCTATTCAGCAGCTTCACAATAAAGTTTCTATGAGTCTCGGTTGATGCTATCTCGGTTGATGAAGGAGGTTACAGCAACATTAATTGTTATACTGAAGTATTTGTTTAGGCTTAGCATAAAGCTCGATTCGTTTATCAATTCTTTCACAACAACAAGCATTATGGCCTTCTCTAAATATACCCCTTCCTCGTAATGCTTCAAACTACTGCCCAATTAGCCTGGCATGCAAACCGTTTGATATTGTCATGAAAGGTCCTATTGTAGCAAATTTAATATCGAGCCTAAGCAATATAGATCATTGCCACGTCTATCAATTACGTCGCAAGTTCTGTTCGCATTTTCGGGTCGGTTCTAAGGACTAATGAAAGATATCTCTCCTCTGTTGGCTTTGCCATAGCATATAGTACGGTCTGTCATTATTAACAGATTTACAAACCTGAGACGCATTATATCTGAGCAGAATTAATGGTGTGGCTAATGAGTTTGCTTGCTGGTCGTTGCTTCGAAGTTGAGATAGGTAACTGTAAGGTATACCAGTCGTCTATAGATTATGCGAGAATAATGCGCCATGCAAGGTAAGTCAAAGAATATCAAGAGCATACAGGGAGATGAAACAACTGCCCAGCATGTGTCATGAGGCTAGTTTGAGACAGAATCGGGAAGATATAAAAGGGGTTGATGTGCTCACGTATTCACTCCAGCTTCTAGCTGGTCTTAATGCCGATTGAGCCTATGTGTGGGAGGATGAGTAGCGAGGTGATCGGCGACAACGTGGAGTTCGACTGCGGGATCGTGTCAGCGATTCGAGGTATCCTGGTCTTCCTTCGTGTTTGTCACCTTATTATATAAGTGTTCACCCTTTATAGGTGTGTTGTCTCGCAACTTTACCGCAGCTCAACAGAAGGTGCAGATCCTCAAGCAGAACTGGACGACGAGACGAACTAAGGGGAGGTGACCCCTACATTATGGCTTTTCTGAAATTCCGGAAGGCATCAGTGTTTTGGCACTGACAGGCGTCCGAGAATCGCTTTTACTCGTACTTCAGTTCAGCGATTTTTCAGTAAAATTGCAGAGTTCAAGCTCGCTTTTTCTATATGACATTGAAGTTTAGGAGATAATTCGTGAACTCTAGATGTGTCATTGAATTCGTGAACTACGAATGTGCCACTGTGCAGGGCATTCTGATGTGATAGCTGAAGACGATGTTGTGGCTGGCAGCATGATACGACTGCTGGAAAGTGTGGTGTGTTGTACTTTAATTTCCCTCACGACAGCCATAGTCGGCTTTTCAATGCTCTTCCGCAAGTGGAAAATATTATTCACCACTCACATGCTTATGTGCATAGCAATTTAAATTTGCGTCACTTAGCTTGAAGATTTCGCGAAAAAAGTCGTAAGCAGCTAACATATCCTTCCAGTGCCTCCAATATAAATTTAATGGAATACTGCAGAGAGGATTTTGTAGGTTATTCTCGACCGATCCTGTAGCACTCCACTCCGATTTGGTCCTCATCGATTATTGCGGGCATTCTATGATCTTTCATCAATACGAGGATGACTGCTCCTTTCCTATAGCTCGGCTCTCTTCCCTGTAATTACCCGTTCCGCTGAATGTATCTTATTGCTGTGCGCTGCAATGTGTTTCATTCACTACGTTTTATAGCTTCCTCTTACAGCGCCGTTATATTGCTTTGCCACTTTTTTCTTGGCTTCACCTCATTGTTATAATTAACTGCGCGTCTTGCTTTCTTTATTTATGCAGGCATATTGTAAATACACTGGCATACGTATGTGATATACACACCAGAGTGCATCGAACAGAGCAATTTGGAGGCTATATTTTACGCTAGACGTTTAGAGATGGCCTATTCATAGAGGGCGCTCTATTTTTCAAGCGGGTTCGAGACGGGACCTGCCTGCAAGTAGCAGCCACATTCATAGCACAGTGGTGTGTTGTTCTGAAGGAAGAGGGCCTAAATTTTCGAAGAGTGCGAAGAAGGTTTTATAGTCGAAAGCAGAAGTGAATATTCAGTGCATTTCTTTCGTTAGAATGAAGAGTCTGAAAAATCTGTTGTAACCAGAAGAAGAATCCGTTTTTTCTGAAAGGAAAGACACTGATTCTGGCATGTGAATAGCTATCGGTTTTTATTTCTTTATATATGCCTTATACTCAAACTAATATATTTTGTAGCACCTATATTATAAACAAACGTTGACGTTACAGTTATGTGAATATGCGTTTATATTTATGCATTCATTTGCGTGACACATGCGTACATAGTGTAAGAATGAAGATATTATGGACGTTTAATGTTAGCTGCGGAAAAATTTCACTCGGAAGCTGCTCAAGTTCAATTTCTGTAGTGAGATCTCCAATATATTATGTATATTTATGTATGCAATAAAGTGCGTAAGCACCAAAATGCGTTTAACCGCATTTAATGGAAATTAGCAAGACTCAGGATTCTCTGAAAATTGGGAGGTCAAGAAACGTCTTCCATCTTTTCCCTTTCGCTTCATTCTGCACTACGATTCTAAACGAGTTGATGAGAGCCAAAATTAATGTGACATAGGGGGAATATAGGTCGCGAAAAAGTTCCAACAATCACAAAAGGATTAAAAAAAATTCAAACGGATCGGTAGGAAGAAAGTGCTTGCATCTTCTCACATATCATTGGGATATCCTAACGAGCACTCCGAGGCATCCCCGTAAAAGGGCGTCTAAATACTGTTGCTTTACTTGCTAGTCTTTAAGAATGCTTTTATGCATTAAGCAGTGCCGGCAAATTGAGCAGAATTGGTTTTTTCGATAAGAGAAACTCCGCCTTGACCCTGTTACAGCTACGACTACGGTCGACCAACTTATCCAGGGAAGGAACTAGAGAAGTAAGCAAAGCCAAGGAAGCTCGAATAAAACAAGCAGCCTTGATGAGACTAGCGGTGATCCTAGAAGGTTTTAAAAAAAGAAGAGGGAAGGCTAGGACGAGCAATGAAATTTCATAAGAATTCAACTTGATTGCGGATAAATTACTTTTAAGAAGCATAGGATTTTGCAAGGAAAGTGATGCTGCTAAGTGGCATAATAGAAATCAAAATGCAAATGCACGACTAACTCAAACCCCGCTTTTTGTTGCACTGTAAAATCGCCGTTGTGGATTATTAGTCATCCGTGGAAACCTCCGCAGCACAAATGACATAGCAGTGTCAATTGAAGTGCACGAAAAAGTTGTTGAGAGATAAAAGGCGCAGGTGATTTGTGGGCGAAAGTGAAGAGCGATTTCGATCGGGACGTAAGTCGACGAAGCGCAGATGACAGGAAGCGGAGGTTCTTCCTTGAATAAGAAATTGCTTTAGCTCGCGTTTTGAGGCTAATTGTTTCGTAATGAGACCGTTAATTATTAAGTACAATTTTTTAAATCACAGATGAATTCGACTGCGCTACATTTAGCTGGCTGTTTTATCTAAATTTTCAAGGCAGAAATTTGATTATACCGTGATTTATTAGTTTCAAAAATATATAAAATAAATGGCAGTAAGTTTTAGACGCCAGTATTTTGAGAGTGAAGAGTAATGCAAAATTAACGTCACGGGAGGGGACTGGAGCGAATAAAAGTATCATGGAACGGGAGGTGCAGGGACCAGGCCTTTCTTGAGGACTACAAAGGCTTTTTAAAGCAATATCGGACATGTTTCTGCGGTTTTCAACATATCGTGCAATTTCCTTGTAGCATTGTTTGAATCCAGATTTTTTGTTATTCACTGCCAATTCTATTTTGACTGTACGGCTTCAAATGTTGGAATCGTGCGTACTTCTGTGCATAAAACTTGTTTCAGCTCTGGAGTATATTTCGAAATGGTGATAGGTTACTAGTAATAGGTGATGCGAAATACTGCGCATGTAAAGTCCCAGTTCCTCACTTGAAATGTAGGCTCATGTTTAGTGCCTCGCCTTACTGTCTCAACCACTTGTGGGGATGTGAATAAGTCTTAGTATTGGGTGATCGTCCAAGATTATGCTTTCAGGTGCCGCTTTATGAGATCAGGGCAAGTTTGCGAAGATTAATTCAAAGCTAACAAAGGCGGGAGGCGGAGTTGTGCTGCACTCGGAGACGAGGCGAGAGCGTTGGGCGGGGCATTACTGCTCGTTGATAGAGGCAACAAAAGTTGTGTCGCGTTGGGTGGGGGAAGACGACGTGTTTGTTATTCCCTATTTGCATGTCCACTCTTATGGCAATAATGGTGTGCTGCTTGCTCATCCCTTCACTAATATTCAGCATACCACTCGTTCAAGGTATCATTTTACCATTTTTTCACGCGACTTTTGCGAGTGCATGAGAATAGAGGTGCGGACTGAAAGGAAACCTCCGACTTTTTAAATTCCACCTTGCAAATTGTATCTATTCCGATTGGAAGATGTTATAAGTGAGAAACATCAAAGTGGTATTGTTATTTTAAGGCTGATGTTGGATAAAAAATTTTGTGTCGCCTCTTTGGATGTGAGTTTAATGGGGTCTCAATCATGGCAAGGCCCAGAGAGTATTTAATCAATAATGGCTATTAAAGAATTTTTTGTTCCACTGAATTCAGTTGTGTCGTTTATCGCAGAAAGCATCACGTAAACATAAAATATTTTTGCTGAGCTTTCTTGGAGGTATAAGGCTTCCGGCGATCTCTTCGGTCTTCATCCCAGAAATAAAAATGCAACACATCAACATAAAAGTTTTTGCTTGAAGTTACTAGGCAGCGCTTGCTTGTTGATCTATGTTAAAATAGATCGTCACAGGTAACCGTAATGCATTTATATAAGCGTTTTGAATATTGATTCCTCACCTGTATGGATTATCGGTTTTTACATGATGGTGATTATGCTTTGTTGTCTGTCTTCATCAACTGCCTTACTAAAACAGTTCGAATTTTGCATTCGCGCATAATTCTATTTAGAGTTTTCTTTCTCAAAGTCGTTTTGGTGCTATTCGCACTGTCCAGCGCAGATAGTGCTCTTTTTTTTGATATTTTCTTGGCGGTGCTGGTAAGGAAGTTTTCTTATCGAACTTACGTTAAGCGCCTTTCCGATTCGCTTTCTTCGATATTTCGATGAAAATTACGTTATAATAACCATCTGTCGTCTTCCTACATTTCTGACTGCACAGCTATCAACTTCTTACTCGTCGTTGATGTCTAGCTTTCTAATTTTGATCAATTTTTAAGAATTTATCTGCTTTTCCCACTTGAATAGATGTCATTAGTTTTTTCACAACTTGATAAATCACTTTCATTTGGTGTTTATCACTTTCATCCCCACTTTTCGAATTTTGGGCAAACCATATCGTCCCACCACCTTCAGATCACTTCTGCTTCTGATATGCCACTTACTGTTATTATTTACTGCGATTTGCACCTCGCCTCGGAAACTTGGTCAACATATTTGAGTGAGGCAGCGGCGGAAAGTCATAGAATGTGGTGTTGTCGGCTTTTCTTAATATTCGCTTGAGGGGACTATTTCTTCATAGGGCTCATGGAATGTGACCATTAGAAGAGAGCTCTTCTCAGAGGGAATCGTTTTCTATCCTACGGCATATTTATCTGTTAATTTACATGATTTGAGCATAACTTCAGATCATTTTCACAGATCCTTTCCTTTCGTTCTCATCGATCGTTAACATTTTCTATTAACGCGCCAACTAAGTCTATGTGGAAGTTATTTGGCAGCCCATTTCAGCAGTTCAACAAAACGAGGCAGTTCACTTCTAATAGAAATGGTGAAATTGTGGCTCTAAACGAACGAATGTGCGGTAATATAGTTTGCGCTTTGCCAATGCTTGTTCGTTAGATTACGCATTGCATTCGTATTGGAACGGATGTGGGTAGTAGTGAAACGTGCGCTTGCATATTGTCGGCTGTTCTTGAATTGACCCCTCTAGCATTAAAAAGTTCCATACTAGGAGCCGGTTCTAAAGACGTTCATATTGAGTTTCGTTCATAGAGCAGGTTAGTCGAAACGCTTTTGAACCGCTCGTGTAGTCGTGAAAGAGTTGAATGAAAGCGAGCGTTTTCTCGTGGATCAATATTTCAAGCCTTCCATTGAGAATTTTGCGCTTTTTGCTTGCCTTGGCCATTTCTCTTTTCTTCTCTCTATAATTGTGTTTTATTTTAATCATAAGCGTTATGAGACAGTTTCACTGATTGCCGATCGGAACCTATACCCGAGTTTGCAATTCATTTTAGGTGATGGCAAGCAGAAAATATGATGATTCTTCTCTGATTTTTGAAATTGCTCAGAGCTTGGCCAGTAGCAAATGGTGGATGCTTGGCTCAAACTCGGTCATCACCTACTTGCCATTTATGCACAAGCTTTGTTTCAAAGTGTAAAGGGGGGGCGGGAGACTGTCAACAATTGCACATCAAATTTATAGTTTATTGTGTCAGATTTATCGCGCTTACACTTGCCTCATGTTTTAAAATTGTCCCAACGTCGTAGCGTTAGTGAGCACTTTTCAATGCTTTTAGTGATCACTTATATGTCGTTGCCTTAAGCGTGCAGACGTCGCTGAAAATTGGAGTTAAGGTGATATCATGGTCTCACCACATCCCATCTTTCTCCTTCTATGTTCGAAGCTTTTCGCATGTCGTCCTATCAAGGTTGCCTTTTTCTCATATCCTGGAGATGTATGTTCAGCGGCAAAGTATATTTCTGTCCAGGAGGTTTTATTTTAATTCACGCTGTCTTTGCCATCCTGTTTTGTTAATATACTTTGAATCGCACCTTTCTTACCACAGGGTCATTAGACATGCCAAGCACATTATAAATAAATCGTTGAAGTCTATTGAAAAGGGACCTCCTGTTTCCTTGTAATTAGACGGGAAGGTCATTCATCCAAGAAAGTTGTTCCTTTTTTCCCAAATATTTAAAGAAGATTCTTCTGTTGAAGAAGAGGCGACATTCGTTGTATTCTGAATTTGTAATGCCTCTCGCAAATATGCTCTCCGAGCTTCTTTCATCATTCGGTGCACGTTGACATTCATCACTCATCCGATGAAATGTTCACCTTTTCTTTCTGCAGCCCTTCGCTTCAACACACCTTCGACTATTTTCTGCCCGAGAATCGCAGTGAGATGCATTAGGTAATGCGAAAGTCTTGTGCGTTTGATAGATGGATGAAAGATGATCGTGGGTGGTCTTGAAATTCGCATATTAAGGGGAAGGGGGAGATTAGCGACACTAGTTGGTAACGTTTATTAATGCGATTATAACGTATGATGGACGACGTCGATAGTTCTGCTGTAGTTAGAGGACCTTAGTTTTCAGTTTGTTAGGCGACATGAAAGCTAAGGGCCGAGTTTGAAATATCTGCCTTCATTGTTCCGGTCGTAGGGCTGTCGAAGAGTGATTAATTTAAAATATCGAAATTAAGCAGTCGCTCATTAACTGGTCATAATTCTGGAGTTATTCGTGCAGTACATTGGAGCCACTTCCTGAGTGTAGGAGAAACCGAATAAAAGATATCCTTCATCGGAAATGCGCAAAAGTTTTATTTAAATTCTGTTGTTTACCTCTCAATGGGCTTTATTGTAATTCATAATAAGAGCTATTTGTTGCTTTGCGTTGCACTCAAAATGTGTTACGTGGGATCGCTTAGAACTTCTGCACAAGTTTGCGCATAACGGAGCTTGCATCGAACATGTGTGGGTGTTGATCAGCGAGCGGGATTGGGCCGTAGTCGCTTTATGTGAATAAGGGAGCATATAGGAGAGGAATAAAAATGACAGGACCGGAATTGTTGAGTGATGGATTTGATGACCTGAATAGAACAGTTTGCGGAATTAGCCAACGGCATTGCTCTTGGGCTTGCTTGTACTCTCGGCTTTCAACAGCATTGAAAGTATGTAAGTTTGAGTGAACCACATATCTCCGTTTTATTATGAAGTCATACGATGAGAATAAAGGACTGGCTGATGGATGACGTAAGTGGTAAACAGGATTGATAGGATTTCCTTATATTATGCATCGAATGAATATCGGGTTTTTGCACTCCTCTCTGCAATTGCATCCTTTTTTTTTCATAAGATTGCAGCGGTTTATTTGTGAGATATTAGCGTTCCTTTTCAAGCATTTAGTAGTGAGGCTTGTTTTGCACAGCTAAACATTAAAATAGATAGAAAATTTTTTAGCCCATCTTAGAAACATTGTCTTCCGAAATTTTCAAATGTGGAATTTTGATTAATATTTTACACTGATGATCACGCATATGTCAAGGCAGAAAATTGTGCACACGCATCTTTAATTGTAATGTCGAATTGTTACGATGGCGTCTTTTTCATAGTTTCATTAAAAATAAAGAAGTGCTGAAAAGATAGCAATTAAATGCTCAAACCATTCAGAGCACTTCTTTATACTCTATTGTTTATCGTAGTTTATTGGCGCGTGTTTTGCGGGTGTGAAGCATTTGCTGAGCGGGTTGAGGGACACTTAAGAAGCCTCCATATCACGCCCGCTTTCGTTTGTCTTTTATTCCACCGATTGGGTTCGCTCTCTAGATGTATGCGTTGCTTCATGCGGCTGCTCCCAGTTATGGCTCTTCCAACTTAAAGCGCCAGAGTTCTAAGTGGGCCAGCGGATCGATTATCTCTCAGTAGATAGCGTACGTTTCTTAGTGATGTGAGTTGACCGACTGAAGGGATTCCATGCAGCATATGCACACATCCATATGAGCTTCTGTTTGATGCCGGAAGCATTATTGCGTAGTCAATCAATTTCTATGTAAATTCTGTTTACTCGATGATTCCAAATTCCTGTAATTGAATTTCGTGCTTAAATATAACTTCTGCTGTAGAAAGAACTTAAAAAATTCCAACAAACATCCGGAGGATGCGCAGTGCACACGGAAATGGAAGCATTTTTGCGGCTCTCTGCGTCCTTAAAAGGCAGATCAGCGAAGCAAATGCCCTAATTTGAATACAGATTCGAATGTGGAAAGTTGGGCATTGGTTTTCTGACTTGCCACTAAGCTTCTTACCCTAAAAGAGAGTTCTGTTCATCTTCCTACCGGGTATAGATCTGACTTTAGTACTCCTGAACGAGCAAGGATCCTTGAACGAATCGCACCTAAGAAGACTGTATTAGGAACAGCATAATGGAAGGATGATGAGGTGAACGTTGACGGTGCAGGTCATGCAAAGAGGCGAGTCAGGCCGGTCGAGCAGCGAGGGAGTTGGCTAATTAGGTGTCCGAGGTCACTACATGCTTGGCGCAGTCTGTAATCATATGTTCTGGCCTCGGTGAGCAGTGCTTTGTTTTGACCGCCATGTGAAATATTGAATTTCGTATGTTGGCAATTCGTCGAAACCCTTCTATCGCGTATTTTATAATCGGTAACAGTTAGTTGTCTTAAGCGTTAACAGAAAAGAGGCGGGCGGTGGAATAGATTGAGAAAAAGGGATTGGATCAGTGCATTTATTACTTGTCGACTGCCATGGTGATTTTTGTAAGGCTTTTTATCAGCACCTATCAAAATTCGCCAATCTTTCTTAGCAGCTGCTGAGGCCTATAAAATATAAAATATGGAACTTAAGCAATGGAAGATACTGGAGATGAATGGAGCAAACATCACTTCTAACAGAATAAACAGGCTGCAAAGGTAGACGACATAGGTAGTACGCTACTTTCTTATTAGTCACAATAACTTGAGAGCATGCTGAGGGGTAATTAAACTTTGTTACAGCTATGCAACTCACACAATAAGTACAGTAGCCGTATTACGGCACCTCAGTTCCTGCTTGATTCAATTGGGTCAGTTGTTTGGCGTCTGTCTATTAGACTTTCGTTCGAACGGGTATCATTTTTCGTTGACCAGAATTGGTGTATAGCAGAATATCTGTGAACGCAAGGGTTAGGGGTATGTCATGTGTACACAGGACGGTCCTTTCTTTGAAACAGCTGGTAGAGTAATATTTCATGAATTCAAATGTGAGGTAAGTTCAAGGCTTGAGACACTAGATTATGTTCCTTCTTCGACTGCCGTTTTTTTCTCATGTCGAGGAATGAAGCATTTGCGATGTCAGAAAGCAGTTATATTAAAGCAAATCTTCTACTGTTAACAGTAGTGGAAGAGATTTTGTTCTCGTAACATATAAATACAGCAATTTGTAAAGTCGGTGGTTGGATATATAGGGCCGGTTTGAGGTGTGCGCGGCTAGCGAAGTGGTCGATGGATGAGTCACAGTAAGAAGCGTAAGCTTTACCCGCTTGACCTGAACCACTCTTAAGCACTCGATTTGTATGCGCATATACAATTGTTTAAGGTGGAGTGCGCTATCCAAATGTTGCTCTGCTCGTCGATTAGCGAAAACATTGTACACTGTGGCAAGCGGTCGGCATTCACCATAATGCTTTCTAGCATGTACCGTACGCATTCGATCATTGCTCAGTTGAACTCGCCATGCCAACGCTGACGCCAAAACATTTAAATATTAGGTTGCTTGCACGTCAAAAACGCACCTGAATAGTGGCAGCGACGTTATAAGAAGAAGGAAAAGAGAAGGAATGGGTCAGCGATTTTCGTAGTTTTCACAATCCTCATCCACAATTTATCTGCTCCTCCTGTTCGGGAAATGAGCGACATCGTTTTCTTTAGAATCCTTACGACGAGAGGGCGTACTCTCTGAAGCATGCAGTCTATACGAGGAAGGAGTGAACTTGATTTTTGAATTGATGAATTCAATGCAATTGATGAATTGACGAATTTTTAAATTTTTTGCACGCGGTTTAAATGCTTAATAAACAGCGACCTTTTTATCAAAGATATGCCTACTTCAGTGTTGTGGAGAAATTCTTCTTGAGAGCGTTTTCTTAGAACGCAGATGCGTTTGGCTTATTTTGAAATTTCGTAAATTATTTCCTTCTAATTTTCAACGCTTTGAACAGAAGCGATAGCAGGGTTGATATCTCTGCTGCCGCCTTGACAACGATGGGCCATTGCTGCCCTCATTTAACCAAGAGCCATCAGATAATTCGATTTCCACTGTTAGCACCAAAACAACATTTATTTCTTCGTGTCGTCCCCTAATTACCTTGTCTTTCTTTATCACATCAACGCATTATAAAAACATGCGCTCTAATAGCGAATTTACATTAAAGCTTAATCGTTCGGTTGCTTCATATACCCAGATGTTTGCTAGTTGCCAAAATTTATGCAGAGTTTCTGGTGCAAAACAAAAATGTGCTTCGTCTGCGAGTGTTACCTTCCCTCCTCCCACCTGCCGCTTCCCCTCTCGTTTTATGCGAAAGTTTACGCCAGTGTGAAAACTGAAGGAAGCAGTGGGACTCCAATTGGTAACCCCTTGTTCAAATAGCGGGCACTATTTTGAATTTTGCTAATAAGAGCACTGCATTTTGCTGATGCAAATCGCTTCACTACTACTCCTCACCTGCACCTGTTTGTTTGCCTGTTTGTTTTTTTTTCTGAATTTTAGCTAACCGATAGCCACATCAATCTACAAGTTGATTATTCCTTGTAAATCTTCGGTGAGATAGCATGCAAGCGATTAAGACAAGCGTGGGTTTCCGACCTGCCGAAAGGCTAATATTCAAATTGAATCATCAGGTTTGATTGTACGAGCTTGGATGCGTTGAGGGATTACTTTAAAGCCACGTTACTCTCTAATAATATGTTTCAGTTCTTTGCAATTGTTCAATAGATTTTTACATGTGTCTTATTGACTGCTTAAAATGTGTCTTATGGTTATTGCGGTTCAATTCTTCATTATTGCGGCTATCCTTAGATGTTCTCATTGTGTCCTTCGAGTGTTCTTGCAACCTAAGAAATGGTTGTCAACTGAGTGGGATTTATTTTCCTCTACCCTACCTGCCTTCGCGACCGTGGATTTCTGCCCTGAACGTTTACTTGAAGATGAGTAATTTCAATAAGAAACCAGAAATGAGAATCTTGTAACGTCGAAGTAAATGGTATTTCGCCTTTTGTTGTTATTTGCGAACGATGGTATTTATGTTGCATGCGAGAAACAGATTAGCGATCAATGGCTGAGAGAAGGAAGAAGATGGCGGTCTTTGTAGCAAGTTTCCTTGATGCTGGTAGTTGTTGCTTCCAACTATTTTGGGCCAAACAATATTCCTCTGTACTTTATTGAATGCGCTAATGAGCGTGCCGACGTCCATGTTGTGCGTCCCCCACTGGGTGACACAACGAGGTTATACGTCTCTAAAGCCACAGAAAATGCCTAATATTCGATATGGAAATATTGGTTAACTTTTTATTTATTGGTTCATTACTGCAAAAAGAAAATTACTGGTCACCAAGAGTCTATGAGAAAGAAATTGTCTTTTTTTTGCGCGATTTTTGCTTTTTTGTCTGTTGTTGGTCATTCTTTCCCTCTATCTGCTCCTCTCTCGGAGGGAGAGGGGGACTGTTACATGTTTCAAAGATCATTGGCTTCATTGAGAATCGTGGATAAAAACTGTTGTGGGTAATGAAGGAATACCTGCGTGATGAGAGAGCCGTGCTGTTCCCAAAATTGAACATGAGATTGTTGTGTTCTAAAGCAAGTCTGTAGGTGATTGTGTTATCACTACTACTGGAAGCCTGAAGAGAAGAATCTTTTGACAGTTAAATTCAACCACTTTTAGTGTGCTCGGTCATCGCTGATTGTATTCTTCAGTCGGCACTTGCATTTTGTTACGTCACTTTATTGGCTAAATGCTTTTACTATAAACTCCGCACAGTTAGAAAATTGTGGAATACTTATGGGCGGTAGACGTTGTGCATTTTCAGAATTATAGTAAGACAGTGCGTAGTTCTCGAAAGCAGAAAGTGCTTTTCCCAACCTTTGGTTGAATGTTATAGTCGACAGATGGAAAAGCTACTTATCAGCTTATTTCAGGATGGAAAGTACACACGTCACCTCCAAACGAGCATTTACTAAACAGAAAGAGTGGCGAAAATCTTATGGTTGTTTGCTCTATAGAGGGGCTCACCTTTGACACGGAACCAGATGCAAACATTGATTGGTATAAGTACGGACATAATCGTCCAATCGGAAGGATGGGCAGGTGAGGAGGCTTTTTCACTGAAAACTTGACAATTTTTCGGAGACCTTATCGTATCATTTTTGCCTTCAATTCCTATTTATACCCAGTTTTGCGTTTCCCGTTGTAAGTTAGACATAAAAAGGCAGGCTGTTCTATTTCTATAAGTTAAGGGATACATATGATACCAGGAATAAAGTGCATAATTGATAGGTCAGATCTAGCCTTCTGGAGGTCGTTTTGATAACTCTATTCGCAATAATAGCTTCTAAATGACTTCCGCGTACATCGCACTCGCGCTGAAAAAATTTCTTTTGCTGAAATAGATGCGGCTTGTTCAAGTGACGTTGAAACTGATAGGTCCCTAAATCCATAGGTTCATATTGGTCACTGGAAGTGATGGGAAGGATTGACGAGTCTAAATCGAATAAATTTTTTCTTCTCCATTCCATAATTTGTGACGATTTCCGAAAGTCTCGTGCTCAAGCGATGCTCACGTTACTTCAGAAAGGCTGACCATTCTATCTATATGCTTTATGGAAATTTTGAAGAAAAAGATGCAATGATTTTACGACTTACAGGGTTATGACTTTAACGAAGGGTAAAGCGCTTTCAAAGCAATTGATGTTCGTGAAGCCGACTGTCGATGATTCAGGTGTATACAGGTGTGCAGCAAAGGCTTTAGCTGGCGAAACGCAAGAGAAGTCAATAAACATCTCATTCATTCGTAAGCGTCTAGCTATTATTTCCTCTAACATGAATTTTTTCCTTCACTTTCAGCGTCATTCACGTGCTTGTCAAAGAAGTATCGTTTAGAGCAGATGCAGAGATATGTAGTAGTTGGTTAAGAGGCTGATATGTCAAGTTGCTAGCCGTGCCATATTCAGAGATATCGTCGGTCGTTTTCGAAGTATAAAAAGCTTTGGATGAAAAAATGGCTCATATTTATCAAGTAAAACATTATTGTCGTCCACTCATAACGGAGATTTTTTTCTATCCTCCTGCCCTCATTATTAGCTTTATCGCATATGTGGCATTTCCAATTTGGGGAACGCCGTAGGTGAACAAAATTTACGTGCTAAAGAAGTGAATAGGACTTGCACTTTTGCTGTCTTTCAAAATCTCAAAAGACAGTTTTGAACCGAAGGATACAAATCGAAAATTCTTTGTAATCCGCGGTTGAAATTTACGAAGTTAGTTTTTTAGTCGATCTTCTATAGCAGACTAAAACCGATATTTATAGGAGCTGCGGAATTTGTCGATGCACAGAGGGAACAACATCCTCAAGAAGGTCAAGATGCAGAAATTGTTTGTCGCGTGAGTGGAGATCCTTCATTGGAAATTTTTTGGCAGTTCAACGGAAACAACATCGCAGAAGGTTGACTTTTTATTACTGTTGATTACTAGTATGCTACCGATTTTTCACCTGTATTGTGCGGAAGGGAAATAGCCCCTTCACGCTTATGTTACCATCAAAATATGTTGATATATGGTGCTTTCATATAGCTTGCTATAATTTCGAAGAAATACCTGCTGTGATATTCTCTTACTATACGCAGTCAATAGGAGTTCGAGATCTAGCAGAAATTTGAACAGTGATATTTTGATGATATAGCTTCATAGGAATAAAATAATTCTAGTCATGTGCAACTTGGTGCGTACGGCCAGTTAATCTGCGATAGTCAAGACTTTAGAGAACTAATTTTATCGTCTTTGGGAGTGAAGCGATGTCTTGCGATTTTCGTGCTGATTTAGAAGTTGATATCTCCCCCTCTGATTGGAATGCTGAGTGCAACCTGTGACGCTGGACGATTCTGCCTTCTCGCACTTCGATATGCAGCTTCTCATGAATTCTGATTTCTGGGCACTTGACATTCGTAAATTGTTGCTAACTTAGACATTAGTAGAAGATGTTGAGGTCTCGATGGGTTTACACCCCGATAGCGATGTGGTCGAAGCAGGAGTCCGTTAATCGCTGACCTTCGGTGGGACACTATCTTTGACGTGATTATGTCTGAAGCGGGAATTGATCCATGTATGGTGAACTCCAGCTGCGGGCCCACTTGCGGGTAGCATCAGATTTTATTCGTGACTATAGATGAGTGAAAGAACCCCGTCAGCGCACCCCATGCGGGTGGGCTAGCCTGGTCCCAATAGGCCTCGACTGCAGTGGGCTGAGGGATGACTTCGCACTGCGTTTAGCATTTGCATATCTAATTGATCCTAGAAATGTTCTCTCGTCCATCAAGCGTGCTTCGAAAACGATTGACGCGCACTTACACGTTCTAGAGTGTTGCTGTTTAGAGAGTTGGCGATGTTTTAGATGACGTTTGATATGCTGACGGATTAAGGAGGCGGTTGCAGAGATTGGAAGGGATGTTGCGCGTAGATAGGTGGGTGGCCATCTGTCGTCGCCTTAACGCATTGCGTAATCTCTATGCCAAAACGCCTGCAGATGGCTCATGTATTCGGACTGCTGTTACAGTCTGCTATATTGACCGTCCTCAAAATTTTCGTTGTTTTTCTTCGTCAGTAATATTTTGTAGTGAAGTTTCCATTGATCCCTCAAAAAAGACAAAATATTTGACATAAAACATGCTTATTTTTTTAAATCGCTTCATATTGTATTGCGAATATAATTGAACATAAGTCATTAATTTCTTAACGCTTCCGTTGAAAAATTATCCTGAGTAAAAGTGTACTAGGCTTCCTTGTTTCTCCTATCCTACACCCTAACAAATAGCTGCCATTCGATTACCACAACTTACTGATAAATTGCTTACATTTGACCGAGTTAAATTCGCAATTGATTTCCATCATTTCCTAAACTTGATGTTGTCATCTATATGGCTGCTTTGTGCTTAATAGTTAACGACTCACTTTGGTCGCTTTTAAGATTTTTTTCGTGAGATTTTCCAGCCATCTCTACCTTCTTCTCATTTGTTGACAATCTTTACAAATGGTTTATTAAGGGAAAATTCTGTTTAGGTGGTCCTCGAGGCTATGAGCTCCGAGATAACAACCAAGTGCTGTTTATTCCGCAGTTCGAATCCGAGCAGGATGATGGCGAATATTTATGCAACGCAGCGCAATTCTCGTCTTTCGAAACGCTCGCTATCAACGTGACTGCCTATGGTAAGCATCTGCATCGCTGCCATAATATTACCGATAAAACTAGAAGCGTAAAGATTATGAAGACATCCATTTAAGGAGGTTTATAGAAAAGGTTCTCGGGACCTTCATGTCAGCGATTATCTATGAAGATTATGCACAATTGATGTGTATTTTCTGATAGATTTCTTATTTTGCAGTCCTTGATTTTCGTTTGAAATCTTTTACGAATTTGAGTTGCTCTACTGCATGAGAAAATTTTCCAAAGTATTTTTCGATGTCGTCCCTAGTTTACTGTACATGAGCTATCTTCGTTTATTATGCCTTTTTGTTCAAAAATCCAGTGGAACTTCAGTTACTAATATATAAGAAAGAAAGTGTAAGGAGACGCGGGCGGGCTGGGGAAGGCGGTGAACAAGGTTTTAAGATCATGTGGCAGCCGACAGCACAACGAAGTATACTATTGGAGGTAGGCTTCATACCAAGGTGAAGAATGCAAGGCATTCGCTACATTCATGCACGTAATATCGCGTGAGCGTGGTGGCCGCGGAACGGTGTGCGTGACTTTCGAATTGGAGGGTTAGTGCTGGGAGAACGATGATTCGAGCTAGCCGATTGTAATTATAGCATTGGTGAGAAACGTAAAGCGATCTATTGTTTGTTAAGATATAATTGTAAGCGGCGACGCGTGCTTAATTCAAACCATATATTTGCTGCAAATGACTATCGAGAGGAGAGCATATGTTGATGCGTCTGTGGAAGATTGTGCTAAATGGATGATGAGTTCGATGTGACCCGAGTGTCGTTGTGTCAGTTTTGAAGGGGACTTGTTCGAAGGTGCACAAAGTGTAGGATTGAAACACGTGGCTTATGTTGAATAAAAGCGGCGAGGTGGAAGGTGTGCCATTTGTTATGCATAATTGTCGGCCTTGTTCATTCGTGCGCAATGCATACAAACATGATTGACTTTCAGCGCCACCTGAGATCACTGTTTTCGAGGGGCCAGAGTTCGGCCGTGGCTACGAAGGTCACAGTGCCCAAATCCAGTGTCAGGCAGTTGGCAAACCGAAACCTGAATACAAATGGCAAAAGAATGTGGTATGTGACTAGTGTTTTCTTTTCAAAGAAATTCCCACGCCGGAGGTTTAAGTAGGTAAAGAAGATGATGTATTTTGTGGTTAGTATATGAGACGCTAGAGATTGCTGAGATTAGCGCATTGGTTGGCATGAAAGCTTGTGGCGGCGTTATTTCGATTCGTCTTCGGCTAACGCGCTGACTAGTTGCGATTTGCATTGGCTTAACGTGGTTTAACGTCACGACAAGTGGCTCTTTTGGCGCTATGTTGAGAAAATACTGTTCGGGCGATTATCGGAGATCACTCTGCATGGTGACTACCGCACTGCTTTGCCATCGATGGTGGATTCAAATGTGGTGCTGTTTCCGCCGCAGGTGTTGCTTTCCGGTGGCATGCCTCGCAGCTCCTCTCCCCGTTTAATGCCGGAGAGAGGGAGAAGGGTGTGATATCTCCTCATCACCTCTCTCTTCAGCACCGAGAAAATGATGCCACATCCAAGGCAAAAATTGTCTCAGCTCATAACTTACAGCCTAGCTGGCCGAGTCGCGTGCTGGTGATGCACGTCATTTGTGTGATTTTTTGTGCGGCTCACTGCGCCTGTTCGTGCTGCACGGAAATAGTTTTGGCTAAGAGCTATTCCAAAAAGTGTACTGAGGTGGCTGCTGACATCTACTTCTTTACGATTTCATACCGCAAGTGTGCTTGTCTTCGACAGTACTTCAGCCAAGTGCACCTTATCTGTTCACTGAGATGTCGTTCTCTTAGGAGGGAGCTATGAGTTTAGTGCTGTTTATGTGTCTGAAGCCGGCTTGTTCTTCTTTTCCACAATGTCGGCCTGCTTTGAATGCGACTACTTTTGCAAATGCGTGCCGAATTTCTGAAGCGTAATGATGAATCGGCTGCGAGTGATCATGGGAGATCGGAAGCGCAACCAGCCGTGAGCAGTAAGATCGACTTCTGGGTTATACATACGTCGGTATATATGACATGCTGTCGAAAAGATACGTGGCCATATCACAGCACGTGTCACTCTCTCACCGTAGTTGTCGGCGAGACTGTTGGTCGCCTGGGTGATGTGCGCAACTCGACGGTCATGCCATTCTCAGTTATGCACCAGAGCACGGTTCAAAGAAAACGGTTGCAAGCGAAACACTTGATCTTTCAGTTACCATCGTCATCTATCGTGCCTATGATTTTTCCATTGGTGTTCACCTATGTGAAACTTTTTTCCGTTTATAAGCTCTCGTCGCCTACAGTGTTGGCAAGTTTGAAAACACGTGTATATTTGAGAGGAAGTGGGAAGGGGAGATTAAATCGCGGAGGATTAGCTAAGGTGTGTATTGAAAGAATTTTCCAATTTCCGACTGCTAACGTTTTCTTGTATCTTAAATTTGTTCACAGTTCTCCGAATTCAGTGTGGAATATGTTAATTAATCGGCCTGATGCTTCCCAGTTGATAGCGACGGCGCACATTTGAGGGGAGGTGGGATGAGAGGAGAGCTTGTAGTGTTTGTAAGTCTTCAAAGCCGATATGCGTTCGAAGCCGATATGTATATATTGTTCATGTACGTGTAAGTGCATAAGTGGATTTTGAACACTGTCTGTCTACTTTTTCGAGTCGATTTTAAGCAATGATTTGGCCTTTCGTTTTTCTGTGATGTGGAATCCACATCTTGAACAATTGCTCTAATAGAAACTGGCATAGTACATAAAAGGAAGTTGTAGTTGGCAGATAGAGGAATTAATCTGGTTCTCCACCTCGAGGGGAGAGCTTGTAGTGTTTGTAAGAATGGCCTCCTAAATTCATGGTGAAAGCCATGAATTTAGGAGGCCATTCTTTGTAGGCCTTTTTCACGATGCCCTCAAAAAAGCTGAGTGTCGCATCAGCGGTTAGCAGAGCATCGGAGTAATGCTCTGCTTTCCCGGCAATTTTTTTATCGACCACCTCAAATGGAAGCTATAATGATACAACTATTTGCCACTGACGTTAAAAAACGATGAGGACAAAAAATCATTGGCATGTAAGCGGGAACGAAACATTGTACGAGGGAAACGGTGCGACCTATCTTTGCAATGTGAAGGCGGTATTGATGTAGCATTAGCAACTGTGAAGCAATGTGCGTTGTTGGGATGCAGACCACTTTCACATCGGCTGCAGTTTCGTGCAAAGTGCGTGCGTTCGGTTATTTAGAAGGGTGACACTAAACTGCCATGTGACAATTGCAAAAAGAAGTAATCATTTTACGTACTATTTATTTTCTTTGTTTTATTTTTTAATGGGAGGAATCATGAACTGTATTCTTGCTTAAGTTTAAACGCCTATTCATGAGATGAAGTCGTTGAGACACGTCTTCATTGCTTGAGATAGCGAAAGAGAAATAAAGCTGCGATCATTTTAAACACCAAAACATCGCAAACTACTCATAAATATTGATTTGCATTCTCAGTTAGTCAAGGAAGAATCACTTATCCAGAATTGACTGTGACTCAATGAGACAGAATCATATAAATAATACTTGTTTTCCAAGCATAAATAAACTAATGTGGAGTCTGATAGGTGCAAAACATATGTCGAAAAGTGTGTGGCACAACGGTGTACACCACACTGTTTGTTTACATGGAGGGTGTATTTTCATCCGCATGCAGACTCATACCCGCTTTTTTGTGGGAACGAAAAACTTTGTGTGCATACTTTCTTGCACGGAAGGAAAACAATGTACCACTTTTTGCATGAAGCAAAAAGCATTGCGTCTTCGAGAAAATTTTGCTGCTGAAAAGTCACATTGGCCACAATAGGTTTACAAGTAATATGCTGAAAGCCAATGTGACTTTTCAGCAGCAAAATTTTCTCACAAGTAATATGCTGAAAGGACCGGATTCATAGATATGGGAGCTAAGCATTATGGTCACAAAGTTTCAGTCGTTATGTGTCTGCATGGGACCGCAGTGAACTATACTACAGACAAAAGGTGTAAGCCGGTGGTCGATTTGGGCCATAATTCGTTTTGCACTGCAGTGCGGAACCTATTGCAAAGAAACGTAAGTCACAACAGCAATAGAAGGGTACTGCAAGGCTGATTAATGAGACAAGGTATCGTGAGCGCATGACCCACTGTATGAAATGAAAAATATGGCGCGCGCGGAGGCGCAAGTCAACGGCGCTTGCTGTAACTATAGGTCCTCGAAGAATAAGTACAGAGCTCTACTCCGTACTTATAACGCTTGTTTTTTCGTTAATTACACAGCGTTATTGAGGAAAATGTCACCTAGGATTGCTTTAGTGAGTCTACTCGGAGCAGTCGAATTTGGAGAAATGATGGAACAGATATTTGTAGAGTCATTCGAGATGCATGTATTGTGGAAGAGCTCATGTGTAGCTGATTAAGAGAGGCTGAGATACCGAGTAGTGACATACCTCAACAGACGACCATAAGCTCTTTTTTTATGAAGGCTGTTCGCTGTGTTTATTGATTGTTGCGCTTGTTGAATTGTTTAGCTGTATTTAAGGACAACCTCGAGGAGGAGATAATCGCATCGGACAAGTACCTGGTTGAAAATGGTCTTCTCATTATTCACTCACTCACTCCATCTGACGGTGGTGTATACACCTGTGTGGCATCGAACGCGGTCGACGAAAAACGTCATAGCATTAATCTGACAATATTCAGTATGTTTCATTTGTCATATATGCACAACCTTCTTTGTTTGCTTTCAATAGTGGTATTGTGATAGGCTTTAAATATTTCCCAAGCTATCTAGTTTGTGTTGAGGGTTAGCTTCCTATTCCTTCGTTTTCTCGAAGATGAGGTGAAGTTGAGGTAGAGGTTATTAAGTAAAGCAGATTCGATTGAAGCTCGCTGGCATTGCTCTTTTTGCGTTTCCACCGCTTTGTATGAGGAGTCTTGTGTTTCCTGAATGACGCCATCATGCATTTGCTCCATTGAAGTTCAAGTTTTATTTGAGCACGAAGTGACAAGGCAGCTACTGTGTAAAAAACTCCAGCGTCAATTGTATATCACCAGTGCAACATAGAGTTTGATGACAGCGATTCGGTTCCCATATTTTCATCAAGCCAATTTGTTTTGTTTACAAAGTTGTCGAACAAGTGGTACGATTGGTTTGATAGGTGAGTGAAAGTTGAGCCGAAATCAAATACGATATTTGAATATGTGAGATATCGTACCAGCGTAAACGCAAACCTTGGGGAGGAAAGGTTTCAGCTTTGATATGAGACCTGTAATTAGAGAGCGAGCTTATGTGAATTCCCAACCTAGAAGGATCTTCTTGTGGGTTTAATTAAACAGGGCGTTTAAAAAAAAAGCGTCGGATATTGCGAAAGCGTTGTGCATTGAAGTGACTGTGAATTGATGGGGCGGGAAATAATCTCTTTTAGAGAGCATTCCCCCGCCTCATAAATCGGTTGTGCACAAAGGATTATTTGTTTTTGTTTGCTACAACGAGGGAATTGGAGGAGCGAACTAATGACAAATTCGAGTTCAAAATAATTGGAGAGTCGCTTCAACGCTGTTCGCTATCTTTTCCTTTCAAGTTCGATAATGTGTTTTCGGACATTTCGTTTCGTTTTATGCTCAAGCATATTTCCTCAAATTTTTTCGTGGGTATTTCCTTGAAAGCTCTTTCCAAGTCGTTTTTCTCATGCTTTTGGTGATTCCCTGCACTTTCGCTTCCGAAATGGCATTTGGCGTTTAAACGCTGAATAAAATCTTCATTGAAAGTCGGCGGCAACGTCCTTTCAACTGGCACATGTGACGTTGAGTGCTGTATCTGCTTGAATTGATGAAAAAAGGCTTCTGTTTCCGTGGTTTGTGTTGACATTTCCTCCATTCGAGAAGCAGCCTCCATCTTTTTTCCTCAATTTCCATATTCTTAAGACCGACAGCTGAATATTATTTCTGTGATTGGTTGTGTAAAACTTGACAAAGTTGATGCTTCGTGTCAGTTTGTGAGCCTTTACTTCATGAGTGTAGAGTTCAGCGATGAAGAGTTGTAATTGTTTCAACTCTACGTATATTTTATTCAGAGAGGCCAAGGATCAAGAAGATGCATAACATCACTCGCGAGCGCGGTGATTCAGCGGATTTGCGTTGCAGTTTTACCGGTGATGGCGTAATCAAAGCGAAATGGGTACATCAGGGCGAGGAGTGGACATTAGCGGGAGATCAACAAGTGGTTCGTTCTGAAGAGTACACTAACAAGGAAGACAGTGCAATCATCACCACGTCCACGGTTAGATGCTTTATCATTTCTTCGTCATTCGCTTGAAGCTCTTTTCTAAGTAGTTTTTCTGAGGGCAAAATCTGATATAAGCAAATATGCGTCCCTACGTTCCTCTCAGCTGTGGATTTCTTGCTGTGGGCCTGCAAACTTGCTGTTTTTATGGTATTGCTATTCGCGTCACCAGCAGATTCAAACACGTAGACTGAAATATTTTTTGGGAATTTTCGATATAGATTATTCAGTAATATGAGATTCTATATTCCTGTGTTGGAGCGGTATCTTAGCCAAATTCGGCGTGTAGCTGGTTCTTTTTTTTTTGCAACTTATTGTTTATCGAAGTTACGAAATAGTTTTGTTGAACTTGTTGAATAATACAACTTATTAGATAATTTTAAGAAAGTAAGCGCTAGATTGTATATTTGCATCTACTATTTTGTTTGCTTTATCTGTATGCTGTGGGAGTGAATGACTTCAGAAATGAGCTCCACATGGTGCTTGTTCATATGTTGCAGTGCGTGCATCTTACAAAAAATAACGAAAGTGCTGCGCAAATAAGTTTTATTGTTTGTCTTTAGAGATCGTTCAGTCATCAGCTAATTCCTTGTCTAGAAATCTTTGACGACACTTCAACTGCCAACATCTTTGAAGTATTCATCACACGAATGGAATTATTTTTCTTGTGGAAGGGTTTGTGAATGATGAAATGTTGAATTTTTCACTTACTACTTAAATGCGTTGATATATCTAACATAAGGTTTCATTTATTTCGTGCTTGCTTTCATGGGTTTTTTTTTTCGTTTTTCATGTTCAATTTGCGGTTGACGGGTTATTGTTTTTCATAAGTGCCGCGAGGATTTGTGAGTTAAAGCACATTTATCGTGCTATACTACGAATTTCATTTGCTTCTGGAGCCAATGTATAATCGCATTGTGCAGTATGGGGTAGTGGATGCTTTGCGCGATAGTCGTGCTCAGTTCCTGCTATCCCTTGTTTTTTTTTTGACTTCTGTGGCCAAATTTATCAAAATTTAGTGGATATATCATGATGGGATAGTTTTCATTTTTTGGGAGTTCACGAATTTGGGAAAAGTTTGGATGCGCATTGAATGTTTTCTTTGCGATTCCATCGGATGCTTTTTGGAAGACTGAAGGTTGTCATTTTTGTATGTCGTTTCCAATTTTTACTTTCAACTCCATATTGCTGTCACAGTGGATAGATATATTTCTACACAGGTTTGGAAAGAGCTTACATATTTATGTTCCACAATATGCTGATAGATAGGAACAACGTAAAGTACGAAGTGATCTTACGAGGCATAGAATCTACATTCGGATTTATCTTTTTGATTCGCTTTAGGTGAATGCTTTGTGGTCTTTGCCAGTCTCCATTATTCTTTTTGAAGCGAGCTGATTTGCTCCAACCTCATGGCGCATTGTTATAAACAAATTTAACCAATACATTGAGATGCCATTATGTATCGGAACGTGGAAATTCGAGAAAAGAATTTATAAGGTCGCTGAATGTTAGCGGTCATTTTTTAACTCGTAAAGGTAGTAACGGGGCCATTCTTGCTGACCCGCAATAAACGAGTGCAGATGAAATCGTTTGGTCCAAAGTGTTTAGGTTTCGCTTGAAGAGGTTTATCAATATTTCCAAAAGAGTCTTTGATAACATCGAATAATTTACACAGAAATCGGCCATAGTCATCCAAGTTTTAAAAACTGGGAACAATTTTTCTAATTTTTTTCCATCAGATCATCAAGGGAACGAAACCTCAACCTTTCTTAGTGATTTTGTAAGGTTGGTTGTTTTCGTTTATATACCGTTCTATATCATTTTGCAATATAGTAGTACATACAAGGTACATTAATTTTGCGAAAAATTTGTGCATATCTCGCTGTTAAAAAGTTTAGCAGACAATATCCCCTTTATTAATATGTAAGTTATATTTCTTGCTGAAAGCTTTTGTTCAGAGTGATGATACAAGAGAAGCATATGAAGAAAGCGATTTGCAAAATGAAACAGCAAACAAGGACGACGGCCATTTCGACAGGCTGAAGCTGCAGGTTGCTCGTTCTGTTGATTTCCTTTTTTGTTCTCGGATGGTTTTTAAACATATGCTGGACATGTTTTGTTGGCACTCGCATGTGTTATTTGCGTATGTTGCACTATTTCTAAACAAGGGATAGAATGTGCAGTCGAAAGCATTCAGCGGAAGCGAATGAAGCATTCACATAAATTTCTCAAAAAATGCATCATCCAACAATTACGTCGATTGAAGTAAAATTGCATTACATTGCCCCACTTCTTTCACTGCACCTACCTTGCTGGAATCATCGTCGTTTTCCTTTAATATGCGTTCAGTTCTTTTCTCCATCGCCAAGCTCGCTTTCTGTATACCGAGCAGGTGTGAACTAACTCTTGGAGAGATGCAAAAACGGCGCAGAATTTCGCCAAATTATCTAAATTCTATCGCAACGAACGAAATCCGGCCAGCTTTATAAGTGGCAGCAGTTGTTCTAGTTCTGAACTGACGTTAACTAAATTCCATAATCTTTTAGTCGTATAATGTTTGCTGCTGATTAGCGCCAAGAAAATTTAGAGCGTTTATTTTCGAAGCATTATGAATGATAAAGCAATTCATGTACCTGCTGAGTTTCTTCCTCCTATCTAGCTCTGTATCTTCTTCCTTCATCCACATTATCCATGATACGTTATTGCGTTGTTTGAGAACACATAGTGCGATATGCAGTCAGCTCTTTGCAAGTTCATTACGATAAATGACTTTTGACATGTTGATTCGATCGCATAGCTTACTTCTCCTCCACGTCGCTGAACATACTGCGCTTGCGAGGAAATTTGTTTCTTAGAGAAGTAGTTGGTCCTTCCTTGGAGTGAGCTTGAAGACTTAGGAAGCTTTGAAAACGGTCGCACTGACAACGGCTGACGAGTAGTTCGTTTCGAAAGTTGATGTTTGCACAAACTTCTTGCTTCTGATTTCCTCCAATCTGCGTGCTATATACCTCCGTATGGAAAATGGCCATCATATAGAGGGCAGAGAAGATTGGTCGAAGAAATTTTCCTATTAAAGCACAGACCTATGTAGCGAACATGGATTGTTACAGGATTCACGTACCTCACTTCGTGCAGAGGAGGGTGCCATTGTATTGAGCATTGAATCGCTCGGTGAGGATGATGCAGGTCTCTATCAGTGTGTGGCTGAAAATGAAGCGGGCTCGGATCGTCGGTCTACTTATCTCGCTATTACTCGTGAGGTTCTTTTATTATGGAGCACAATTGCTCATGAATCATTCTAGGGGTCGACAATTTCTATCGTAATGGTAGCTTGCACTTAGAGAACTCTTCCCACCGCTGCTGTTAAGAAGTTCTCGAAAGTTCTTCGCTCATAGAGCTTTTCGTACCTTTTGTTTACATAATGACTTGCCTGTTTGTTGCTGCAAATTCTGATGATACAGTTGCCTGAGATTTCAATCCACACGATATGATAATGCAGAATGAGTAAAGAGACTTATGTAATAGCCACCATATTACAGAGTGCAACCCTGTAAAACCCCTCTTGTATTATAGCGCGTGGTTTCAGCCTTCTCCTGGCTCGTAAGGGGAGGAGGAAAAGAGGATAGGTGGTGGAGCTGCTGGTTGTTCATTCTTAGGGACCCTGGTAACCTAGTGAAAATTTGGGGTTTTCATGTCTAATAAGGAGAAATTTTACTTCCTTTTTTCATTATGCGCGGGACGAGATGGTTTTTGCATTTTTCTCGGAAGATTGGTCGCCATCGCTCTGAGACGGTCTACCTCAATACGAAATTCCCTCCATTCCTCACGTGATAAATACAAATGGCGTTAATTGTATCAGTGGGAAGACTCTCTATTCCCTCTTCATGATTCAGCACTGCAGCAGACATAACGTCGAGACCAACTCCAACGAGGTACTAAGACGGTTTGGCCTAGGTATTTGGTCGAGGGGAAAGCCGTTTTAAGCAGAGACTAATGAAAACGCTTATTCCTCGAGTAAAATTGTCATGCTGTAAATCCTGGATTCGCTTTCTCTCTCCTCCCCGATTCGGACCCGCACCTTATTGGAGAAGGCGATTTAAACGGTCCACCCTCCCCCTGCTCCTCTTCGAATCCGAAACTCCTTCAAACACACTCCGAAACACCTTTTCGCACAAATTCTCTTCAAGTTCTATTACTGTCGAATTGTGGTACTTTAGATTCATTTGCTCCTGAATTTAATCTCTCCGCTGCATTAGCGATCGCAGTTCGCATGCGTAGGTATATTATCATCGGAATATGATGCTTCCGCTGAATCATGAGGGGAAAATGTCTGCACCTATAGTGGAGGGAATATAAAATGTTTTTAGAAGATAACTGAGAGGAATGTGGTGCATTTATGATATTAACGGTACAATATTTTTCTGCTTTTCCATCACAAGTAAGAGTAAAAAACAGCAAAGGGTGAAGAAGTGTGGGAATTATCAGTAATGTATTCGCTTTCCATTTCTGTCTTTGAAGTTGCGAAATTTGAAGTGAGGTCGTATAGAGTTACAGATGTTATGCTTTAACACATCGAACAGAATTCTAGCCATAGGAACCACTTTCCCGATTATTAAAACTTGCAAACGTTTTGAAACGTCCACAGTGTTTGAAGCAATGGGAATGTTTAGAATGTGAAGCATGCTGAAAATAGGCTTCCAGTGTTTGAGTTTAAACTGGAATCGCTATCTTCGAACGTTGATTGTTTATGCTAACCAACTCTTTATTTGCTTGTAACTGCGTAATTAATAGATGAACCTACAATAACGGGTCATAGTGATACCCAGCGTGCCTTGGCTGGATCAACAGTCGAATTGTCGTGTGAAGCGAGCGCAGTTCCGGACCCGGTCTGGAGTTGGAGTGGACCTCAGGGTGTCATCGAGGCTGACGGTACTAGTCGAGTTATCCATTCAGAAGGGACATCTACAGAGTTGACGGTCTGTTTTTAAAGTAGCCGCTTGGTGAATTTATTTTGTTCAGGAATTTATATTCCACAACATCACTGAATATGTTTTTTACTGAATAGGTAATGTGAATGGCCCTCTCGCATGTAATTTAATCGGAGCTGGCACAGTGCATTTTTCATGCGTCCTCTCCAACCTTCTATATTTGACGGATTTACTTTACGCCTTGGGACCTGATGGTTAGAGTGTTTGTTTGGAATCGAAACGACGATTGCTGTTTGAATTGTATCGAGTTGAACGTGCCAAAATAAGTAGAAGAAGGATAATGAGTCGATGAAAAACGATGACTGCAAGAACTACTGATTGAAGGCTTACTCAAGGAATTGTGCTGAGATAGCACCAATAACTTGTTCGTCGCATGGTGTAACTGGAGAAAGAAAATGAACTGATTATCTGTTGTGGTTTTATGCTGGATAACGCCATATTTGCTGGCCAACAATCTTGAACTAGACCGTCTCTCAGTCGCACAGATGTGCACTTCATTGGCTTCTACGACGATTGCAATTGATAGTGCACCTCGCTCTCCCGTTTATTAATCCACCCTCTATCATTTCATCTCTCAGTCGAACGAAAAAAGGGAAAAATGTGTTTCGCTGTTAGCTAAGATAGACCACGAATTTGATATGTAGTGGAGTAGCCCATTTCAGCAATGTGCAAGCCGATGTTTTTTGGTTATTCTCAGTGCTATTCACTCTCAAACTTTTTTCCTTGTTTAAGTGAAGTGTGCATCGTTGCTTTCCCTTTGGGGATGGAGAAATTGCGAGTGCTACCTCTGTGTGCGTCAATTTTAGTCCCTTATCTCAGAAAAGTCTATCTGCAGCTCAAATCTATGTAAAAGACACGTTAGTTTTCCAGATAACAGAAACGGACGAGAATGACTATGGTGTTTATACGTGCACAGCAGAGAATGGTATTGGATCGGCAGTTCGTGCACAGATCGACGTTGTGCAAATCTGTGAGTTTAGTACATGCGTTACTTTCAGTAAAAAATTGCGTGTCCACTATTTTTCATCTGTTGAGCGTGAACGTTTTTACATAAGATAAGTGACGTTTGATTGGGAACGGAACGAATGCCTAGACGCATAATGCCATTGTGAAGATTAAAGGTCTTAATCATTGAAGTGTTGCAGAGTAAACGGGTTGATGACGCTGAGCTACTTGTAGTGTTTTACCCTTTTTAAGCAGTACTTTTATTTTCAGTTATTCCGGATACGCCGAGTGAGGTTAACTGTCATGAGCATATCTACCCGAACTTTGCCACCTGCAAAGTAGACGGCTTCAGTGACGCCGATCAGGGTCATCGTCCCACACAACTTATCTTTTACTACGCTAAAGATACCGAAGTACTCCATTTCCGTGAATTACTTGCTCAGTTCAATTTGTTCTTGAGAAATCCTTCGAAGTTAATGAATGTCGTTTTGAGTTGAAAGATGTCTGTATTTAAGCAGTTATGAAATTTTTCATTTCCTAACTACGCTTGTTTGCTTTGTTGTTGATCCACATATTGACAGAAAGTTTTGATGTGTTCGCTTCCTAGCGCAGTATCCGATTTGTCAATCGCTCTTCAGTTTTTATCGATTACTGGAGAACATGGGCCGAAGCAAAGAAAAATTGAAGTTGATTCGGATCACTTCCCAAAGGGAAATGAAAACATCTTCGTAGAACAGAATCCTTTGATGTTGAGATGCATTCGCGTGGCTATGAAAATTTTTAAAGTACGTTCATGGAAATTTGTTTCATATTATCTTGAGGTTGATCTTGATTTCCCATGGCAATCCCAAGCGAAGAATGTAACAGTACCGTTCGCGGTGGGCACTGCTTTGAGGATAAACGGGCTCGAACCGAAGAGTAGGTATACAGTACGTGTGCAGGCATTAAACGAAGCTGGAGAGTCAGATCTTAGTGAGTCAGACTTCATCGAAACGACCGACCCGTGGGGTGAGTTCCTACTTGAACCATTTTTCACGATATGCTATCCTGTTCAGTTTGCAAAACTTTTGTGGTAGAGGTAGAGCATACCGTTGGAATCAGCTTCAAAATTTTTCCTACATCTAGTTGGCTTTTTCGGCTAATTTTTTTCTGTTTATTTGATCAAACTTTTTTCTCTCAATCCCACCAGACTACTTTTATCTTTTTATTTGAGTTCTTTTCTTTATGCTTTTAATTGCTTTTTTCGTTCCAATTCTTACTTTCTTCAGTGTAAATTATAGTGAATGAAATCATTATAAATCGTGGCTTGGTGATCTGCGTATGCGCATTACAGTTAGTTAGAGCACGGCTGCTGCGGACGAAACGATGTAATCGTCGAGCAGAAGAACGAGCAGTTGAATTTTTTCTCCTCCGGTTATTGCTCACCCGTTTTTTCTGGAAAATTAGCCGGACAGTATCGGAAATGGCGAATCTCACCAAAAAAGAGAGGATATTTGTTGCACCAAGTCTATGGTATTAGACGGAGAAGCCACGAGACCAATTAAGAACTGTCTGCAATTCTTTTAACGCAACGGAGCCTCTAAAGAATTACAACAGCGGCTAAAGAGCAACATTTGAAAAGGTCGAGGTGAAAACGCGACAACAGCAAGACTAGGATTACGAGGAAGAAGTGGCTTGCTGGGTAATCAACTGAACTTTGTGCGTTGAGTTGTGGATGCTTGCGGTTAAGGTTCTGGTTTGTGATCGAGAAGGCTGCAAGACATTAGCATGTTGCCGCTGGACAGTGAACGACGATGATCCGATGCACACTATAGCATGACATAATGCAACATTTTTGGTTCTCACGGTTTTAACGGAAAATTTGCATCATGCACATGGCAAGTCGCTGGTGATATGATAGAAGTCACATTTTTTTCAGGTGTAATTGCTATGAAAAATCGCTCGATGAGATAAATAAATTTCATGATATTTAAGGCTGTATGGGCGCCTAGTATTCATGTTGATGTTTTCAGCACCAGAGACTCCGCAGGTGCTGCGTTCGGAATGCCTTAGAGTATGCACGCTGTCTTGGCGACATCCTAACGACCATGGTTCACCTCTTACATCTTACAGGGTGTTCGTACGTGAGGTACTCAGCGAAGATCCGGTTGGTCGTTTTTTCGCTGTTTTTTGTTATCTTTACGTTCTTCGATTTTGCGTCGTTTCATCTTATTCGGCTCTTCCGGCATGTTTAATGACATCTTCAAATAAAACTGGAGAATTGTGTGACGCCTTTTATCACGCTCGCAAGCAAGCAAAATACGTTTCTTCAACTAAGCAAAGATTCGCGTTTCTTTCATTCATGCTGCACCGACATTCTAGGTTTGTGGTTGATTCGTTGTTACGGCAAACAAAAGTGTGGTCCCTTTTTGCTAATTTTATTTATGAGTTCCTTCTTACTGGATTCTATCACCTGCAAGAATTGTTCAGCAAAAGCTCGCTTGTTGGTTTTTCGAACTAGGACAGGTGAGAATGTCCATTGATCGCTATATTGGTTGTTTCGCGGGCAGTTATTTGACCCAGTATAAACTGTCGATGAAAAGAGCCTTTGCTGGTGCACACTAGAATGTAATACGTCCGCAGAAACTTGATGCAACTGGTCTTTGGTCTTGAAGGGTGAGAAGTGAATTGCGGTCGACTTCATATCCTCTATTCCACTATTGTAGTTCATAAGAGCCATTTTGCTATTTTCCGATTCTTTTGTGAGTTTGTTGAACGAAACAGTTGCTTTACCGGTCGCTTTATTCTGATGACTCGTGAATTTTCGTATGAATTATGAATAGACGAGTGAAATTTTTGACACCATTGACTTAATTCTGAATAAAGATCTAATTCTCAATATGAAGTCTTGACATCGATTTTAAAACGCTGTTTTTATGCGTTTTTTTGCTCCCCAAATTTTTGAACGGAAAACATCCTGGAAATTTTGCTGAAGAGGTTTCTCGTTCTTGTCACTTTTTGTGAACTGCAAAAACATTCTATGACTGTTCGAACACATTTCCATAGCAACTCTAACCTCGAAGACTGCTATTATTGTAGCGTGAACTTGCGAGCGACTTCGACGAAGTGCAGCTGAATGCAGATCAAACGAGTATTGATCTCAAACTCTTGAAACCGTTGCGGAAATATGAAGTAAGGCTCGTGGCGGTCAACAATGTGGGCAACAGCAATCCCTATATGGTCATTCTAAATACTTCTGGTAAGCGTGTTGTCGCGGTCAAGTTACAGTAATCGAGCAAGCTTATGAAGCATTTTGGACCAGTTGCTGACTTTGAAAAATACTTGTTTAGTTTATAACCATCGGTTACCTTTTAAAGCCTTGAGTGTTTACAGTTCCGTGGTCTGTTTCTCCCATGCGGGTCAGTACAGTTCACCTATGCTGCAGGATTTCAAGCTAGGTTTCTTGTTACCTCGATGGCCTTTTCCTATATAGGTATCACTGGCATTTAGATTGTTTTACATATTTTTCTTGGTGAGCTGAGACGACTGGTTATAGAATATATGAATGAGGATCAACGGGGCACAACTATCACTTCAACGCGAATCATTTTGACGGTCGGCTTCGTTCTCCTGTTTGTGCTTTTGGTTGTGGACCTGATCTGTTTCGCAACGAACCGCTGCGGTCTTCTTGCTTGCTTTTGTATCAACTGTCTTGGACGCAATATCCATTCCAGTAAGGGCAAGGATATCGAACGGGGTTCCAAGTAAGTTCAGTCATCACTTCGACAAAAAGGTGTTGGAACAGTGACATCTGTTGGCGTCCTCGGCACCCTTTTTAATAGGATAGTTTACATTAAAGTTAAAGTGAGAGCGCCTTGCATTTTTCAAGTTCTACAATAGAATATTGCAGCAAAGGATAGATGAATAAGCCGCTTTACTATTTGCCGCAAAATGCTGCGATCGCCTTCGGATGGTTATGTTTGATTACTAAAGGTTATGGCCACTAATGGAATTCTTCAAAGAACGAGCTGTTTTTCATGTAAAGCGCAGAAAATACAACCTTTCCTCAATTGTCCAACCTTTGTTCCTCAACCCCAGAAAATTAGTGGGACTCCTAAGATAGTAGCAAATAAAAACTGTGAGACACAGGATAGCGCGAGCGTGTAAAATGCAAGGCACTCTCTCGTAAACTCGGAGACCCAAGGTTTCTGCCAATGTCTGGCGAAGTTTTTTCTCCCGCTTTGTCAAGGAATTCACTGATGATAGAGCGTGGCGTTGTGCCTGTGAGTTAAAAGGAGTTTCGAGTAGTTGCACGCATAATTTGCACGCATGGTTTGAATTTTGTTTTGAGATTAGGACTGTCCTACTTCCGACACAAAAAATGAATATTCAAATGGCGCAGGGAATATATGTTCAAGTATACGACAAAATATGATATAAGACGAACAGGTTTTTGAAACAACAGTCGTGCGTTTCAGGTCAGCCGAAAGCAACCGATTGCTCAATGAAGGGAGGACTGAGGTCGGAATATCTGCAAGGTGAGGAAGTTAGTCGTTTTCTACAGTCGATCCATCGTCTTGGTTTAGTTTCAATGTACTTGTTTGTACCGTTTAGCTGCGCCTACTTCACTACATGTCTATATATATATATATATATATATATGCGGTAAACAGTACTTGGAGACGTAAACAGTACTTTGAGAAGTAGCAATTGGGATGGCATAAGAAAACAAATCGATGATTTCCTGTTGCAAATGATCCTACTGTGCTCTGCAAAACCATTATTCCCACATTCTGATTGCCTGTAACTATTTCTTCTGTTTTCATTGTTTTCTTTCTCTCATCATTCATCATTCTTTCTTCTACAGTGCCTGTATTTTTGCGCGCAAAGATGAATCTCCCATTATGGTACAGTCTGGCGATGTAAATTTGCATATCGGCTCATTTGTCAGCTTTGTACACCGCTTACTGCATTGTCCGAACGTCATTCTTTCCCGTTTTTCATTCTTGTCCATGCAAATGAGCATCTTTTTTGACTCCTATTATCTTTTTATGATCCGGTAGCCCAATCTAGTGACCACATCGAAAAACATATGTGTCTTCATATCCTATCTTCTTTGCTAAGATCTATGTTGGGTTGTTTTTAGTTGGCTCCGCGTTTCGTCTTCAGATTTTCATCGGGTGGGGAAGAGTCGTATAGGTTATTGCGGCATGCCTAATGAACAAACCTCTGGTCTGTTTTTCAGCGATGGGCTTCAGCCATTCAAAGTAATTTCCCAAGTTGTAAAAATATATGTGATGTCGGTCTGAGACAGCGTCTCAAATTTGCTCTCCAAGCCCAGTGATGGTGTTGCAGAGGGACGGCTTCGCATTATGCCAGTTATTTTGAGTGCTTCTTGCCAGGCTACTGACATCTACTTCACCGTTTTTTTTTTTTTTATTCCGTTGTATTGTGTAATGCAAAATAATATTTCAGAGACGTATTAGGCTGAGTCTTTCAAATCTTTTTTGAAGCACTTCAAAAAGATTGCCACTGTAAATCATGTCTGTTTTTGCGGGTCTCAATGACCATGTCTATTTGCATCAGGAATTAAATTTCAGAATACGACATGAGTAAAGTGGCTAGTGCACGCAGGATCGGTGAGTATGCAAATATGTTGTTTGCTTTAATTCACACCTCTTTTGCTTGGAGGTGGTGGATTGTTGCGGAGACGCCTCTCCTTTTCTTCGTGACATAAGCGTTGTGTGCATTTTTGTGGATTGTGGAGAATGAAGAGAGGTTGAATAGATGTGTAAGGGTAATGTAGTGGAACAGTCAAGAACTCATCAAATTGTTTTCCTTTCTCGCATTCTAATGAAAGAGACTGTCAGAAGCGTTACAGCGCCTTCCAACATCTAGCCGGCAAGTGTTGCGCTCTGTATATTTATTAAAAAGGTTTTTTTTTTGCTTTCCACTTCCTGCGTTTTTGCTCTGTGATGTTCGGAGGTGGGAACTTTGCTGACCTCATGCCCATGCAAACTGTCTTTAGCAAATATCACTTCGGTACATGTTCCACAGGTATTTCTGTCGAAGCATATGCTTACATTTCTTAACTAGAAGGGTAACGTGGTGTTTGTTGAACATTTTAATAGGCAGCATATCGTCGCTTTCATCGTTGGTGATGATGAGTTCTCCTTTCCTGGAACTGTGGCTCACATTAGCATTATTGGTACCTCATTTAACGTCTTCATCGTTTTTAATGCAGTTAAAAGCCTAAAGATCTCATTTCTCTACTTTTTTTGTTCTTGTCAAAATTTCTTTCGTCGCGATTACGGTTTAGCTGTCACTCTCCTGATCGTTCGCGTTCTTATTTTCTTTTATCTGGCGGTCGCTGATACTTCGGCCTCACACTTCAGTTTGGATAGTGTTTTTTCTGCTAAATTCAAGAGTAACAGAAGTATTTTATAAGAAGCGTTGTTGCTATCGTAGTGGAAAAAGAGGAGAGGAACGTGATTGCGATTTGAAAAAAAACGTCAGAAGTTGTAGTCTCACTGTCAATGTTTTCTTGTTGTTGCGTCTGAGGATGTATTTTTCCAGGCTGCTTGATGAGACGATTAGATATATTGAATTATTCCCTCAATAACTCGGACTCAACTTGTACTCGCTTATTGTGCTTGCCTGATTCTTTTTTTTGTTGTTTTTCTTTTGTGAAGCATGCTCACTTCGTCACATTTCACCTATTCTCTTTCTATGCATTTTATTTATAGAAACTCCGGATTAGTTGCATTAAGAGGTGATCCTAGGGGTTTTAATTTGATTTGGGTCTGGTGTGATCGACATTTACAGCTGCTGATGCAATTTCATGATGATAGAGACCGCGAAAAGAGTCTAATAAGGGCTCAAATTATGAAGAACGATTGACGAAGGTTGATCTTGGGAGCGGAGAAATTTAACCTTCGGTGAAAAGAGATGGGACAGTAATTAGCCTTTACAACTGTAATAGGATGTCCTAATTGAGAGCCTGAACAAGCATTTTCATGTCTCAGTTTCGGCTTCAGCAGTAGTCTTTTTGAAGCGCCGCCCTCTATTCTTTCTATAGTTTTAAGAGAGCGGCTTTCCTCGCTTCCTTGGCGATGATTACGTAAATTTCGTTTAATGAACTGTTCTTTCAGTGACGAGAAGAGTGTACTGGAAGGAGGAGGCCCTCAATCTACACCCGTTTGACGAGATTCTGCATTTGCTACGTAAACATTCATCTGCGCGTTTTCTGAAACGATTAGTCTCATGTGCCCATTTAAGGATGTTCGGTTTGAGTGATATTGAGATTTTATAGATATGAGAGACGGTTTTTGTTGGGTTTTTTCAAGACCTCAATCGACTGCGTTAGATGATCCTATACACAATCATACTACTAAATTGGCAGTGGGATCGCAGTTTGTAATATTTGTTTTTGTGGATTTCTTCTGTGTTGCCGTTTCTTGTACACACAGAGTTGTTGTTGTTTTTGCAATTTTTCTTTGTCCGACGTAATGTTCATTGGCTAGAAGAGCTCATTGGTTGATTTGCTTCGAGCTGAGCACCAATAGGTGCTGTAATTATTGATGAATTGTCTTGCTGTACGTTGTATTGATATCTGAAGGTTGCATGATACTCGGTTTTTGTTGCATTCCATTCTTTCACTTTTGCTCTATCACATCAGCACATAACGAATAGAGCATATCGGAAGTTTCGGTTATCGCAACGAAGGTATGAAGCTGAGCGTTGAAAGTACAATGATTTGTAGGGCATAGCTCAAGTATCGCTAAGGTTTTACAAGTAAGAAGTTATTGCAGGTTGTTGGAATGCATTTGCAAATAGACTTGATATCATGTGATCCTACGTTCCGTTTATTTTGCGTCTTGTGGGCATGTGTGCAACAGGTAGCAACAATGAAATGCATTGGGCATTCACATTCCACTTGTAGGGTATCATGCTTGGCACGAAATATTTGGAGAAATTTTTGTGGGAAGTTTTGTTGCATTGATGCTGGCCTTCATGTGTCATACATTTGAAGTAGTTGTATTTAATCGATTCCGAGCTTGTTCTTGTGCTTTTCTTTGTGAGCTCTTCTCGATCGCCTTTCGCGCTGAGATTTCGCTGTTGTTTGCAAATCCCCACGTCCGGGTTATGTCGTTTGTTATATTGCAACGTTACCCCTCACGAACGTCACTTATTCCTGAATAAATTGATCATCCTTTTCTCTCTCTAGGCATTTGCATGACGGATCCTTCCTGTGCGTCGGTCCTTGATATGCGAAATGATAGGTCATGATGGGTCTTTTTCGTGAACGAGCCTTCAGCAAAGAAAAAATACTTTATATGGCTTTGAAGAAGTCAGAGGTAAGGGTCTTGCCGCCGATGGTCATAATGTGGTATGAAATGCCCACAGCAGCTAAAAACGGTTTTCAAGGCATGGATGGTCCAAATTCTGTGACAGCGTGGTGCACATCGTTCGTTGAGATGGAGCTGACTTGTGGGGCGGTACACTAAGCAGCCATCGTTTCTGTAGAAGGCTAGCAATATCGATTAGCGATCGGTTCGTGAATGTCGGTGTGGTCCTGAGCTGTCAGGTTTCTGGTGAATCTCAATCTGTCTCATGTTGTTGAAGCTGGAGTACGATTCACGTTTGCCTTCGAATATTTACTGGGCTCTCTCGCTGGTCACATAAGCATGGGCATGTGCAAGTAGTTGTTTCTCGGGCGAAAAAAAGAAAAGGCCGTAAACGCAGCATGCTTCTCCGGTTTGAAGGTAGTCTTCTTTGTCGTAGTAGTGTGCTGTGCAATTAGCAAAAACTTATCTGTCATCACAATTAGCAAAGTGCATCAAGTGACTAGGGCGGAAGTGGCTGCGAGTTGGAGGCATGTTGAGGTGAGAACTAAGCGTGAGTGCAGAAATAAATAGGAGTAGCCGTACCGCACTGCGTTGGAGGTGGACGTCGCCAGCATTGTCCACGTCCGACTTGTGCTGTCCTTCACTCGCGCAGGCTTCTGACCGACAGATTTCCGCCATCCGGTTCGCTCTCGCTTTGCTTTCGATGGTTCAATGGATCCGAGAGAATAACCACCAACCTTTTACCCCAGAACAACGTGGCGTGGGCTGGGCATCTGGCTTTCAAACTAAACAATTCATAGGGACATGACTGTACTAGCTCCCTTCATGACCGGCCCTTCCCTTACCTTACTCAAACCTTACTCAACCTCACTGCTAAATGTGCCATCTTTACTGTGTCCCTCCGTCTCCGTACATTGCTTCTCTAGGAGAGAAAAATATGTATACTGATCCACCGCTAAATATAACACAAATTGACAGTTATCAAGAAGCACGTGTTCGGATGCTACAGGTATGAACTACATAGGCTCCAAATTCCAGCACTAGGACGAGCTACTTGTCCATCGAAGTTTCCCTTCACAGCTTCCCAGCACAAAAAAAATTGGAACAATGTTTGTCTCATGTGCCGAGGGTTCCCAGCCTGTAGTGGTGTACCTTAGCATGCAACTGACCTATAAATCCCCCGTGGGGACCGTCAGACACGGCGCACTTCTATGTTGATGCTTTCTGAGTAAACCCGCACCTAAAAAAGTCTGGTTCCCCATACCTAACATACGCTTACAGTGCGAAACGCCCTTCGCCCACATTGTCAGTTACCTGGCGGCTTCCTTACCATCGTCCACTCCTCGTCGTCGTTGTTAAACAGTGGAGTGGAAAAAGAGACCAGTTCCAGCGCGCTGGGATAAGTAATCCAGTGACGTTCCTATTGGGATGTCACTGGTTCATCTAACATGTTTTTCCAATACGTATTTCTTGCCTTGATCCCGTCCCGCTCATCCTCTGTAACTTGGAGCTCCCAGAATAATAACAATAATAAAACTCGGCCTCTATGTGGGGCCGAATTTTGTTGAGGTATCTCGGAAAATGGGGAATCCCGAAAGCCAACACTGCTGCTAACAAAAGAGCCTCAACAACAAAAACGCTTTATTTATTAAACAGTATTGGGAAATGCAATTCAGAAAAACAATAACACCCAGCCTATCAACGAGTAATACATTGAAAAAAACTCTGAGCTATCAACGACCCGTTCTGTGAGCGTTACCAGCGTTGTAGATCTAGCATAATGCACGAAAACTCAAAAAAAAAAAAAAAACAAAAAACTGAAGCCTCAACAGTTCCACTTGACTGTCTCGTAAGTTTTATGAACTGCTAAGGGTGTAATGAAACAATGCTGAACGCATCAAGGCCCACCTTTGCCTATCTCAGCAGCTAAAAACCATAAGCCAATAGCTGAAAACGCTGATATCTTCTCATTTTACATCAAACCAAATTTTGAACATAAAAGAAAGAGAAGAGAGGCAACTTTTTCGTAACCCACTATAGCATCCCGAGTTGTACCTACTTCAATATGGCCATTTAAAGGCTTCACAGACACATGAAGAAAGGCACATGAAGAATGAAACAACTAATAGAAAGAACAACCCACAAGTGAAACAGCGAATCTACAGGGCCATCATTACTTAAGGCGAACAATTCTGGAGCACAAAACACAACCCATACTTTTCCACGAGTCCCAACGAAAACTTCGAAAACGCTTTTACACCGCATCTGCAAGGGATCTGTAAACGGGAAGTTATAAACGCAGCACACAGACTCTTAGGGAACAAAAACAACGCAAAAAATAAAAATCCTCGAATACGTTCTACCTGAAAAACATGCTCTATTTTTGCAGCAACAGTCTTTCTTTACAATTTTCCAGCACAAGCATTCCCATCCTCGTCACCCACTCCCACTATTTCGAGTGTACCTGCGCGGATTTCCTGGTCTAAGGGGTCATCAATAAAACTTCCCTTCAACGAAAACAGGAAGAGTAGGCTGCCCGTATGAGATAGTTATACCAGTGACAATAAAAGAATGCGAGCGAGCCCGCAACGCTATATATTAGTAACAAAACACAACGCTGGTGCTCTTCTTAGATTTAAATTCACAAGAAGCGAAAGAAAAACAAACGGAAACCAACAATCAACGAAAAAAACATTGACAGCGATACATCAACGCCCCTCCCCCAGCCTCCTCTTCGTCCAACGACCTAACGACGAGCAGCCCATAAGGGGTCGCTAGGATTCGCATGCTGACGTTCTACGCTTATGGTCACTGAAGTACCGGCGGCCGCTGCTTCAGCTTCATAAACCTCTCCTAACTCCGCGATCGCCTGTTCCTCGCTGAAAATTATCGCTCGCTTAACGCTACACAATGTCAAACTGCGACCGTTAAACTTCGACAGCAACAACAGAGCACATAAATGTACTTGAGATAACGTTTACATTCTTCACTGGATACGCGTTCAACATTTAAGAAAGCCCTTAATAATAATAATTTAATAAATAATAATGATTAATAATTAATATCAATTCGATAATAATTAACAATTTGATAATAATTTAATAATAATTAATAATTTAATGATAATTTCATAATAATTAACAATCTGACAATAATTAATAATTTAATAATAAGTTATAACTAAACAACTTAATAATAATTTAATAACAACTAATAAATTAATAATAATTAATAATTTAACAATAATTAATAATTTAATAATAATTAATAATTTAATAATAATTAATAATTTAATAATAATCAATAATTTAATAACAATTTAGTAATAATTAATAATTTGATAATAATTTAATAATAACTAATAATAATTAATAATTTAATAATAATTAATAATCTGACAGTAACTAATAGTAATTCATAATTTAATAATAATTAATAATTTAATAATAACTGATGGTAATTAATAATAGTTAACAATTAAGAATTAGTAATAATAATCAATAATAATAATAATAAAACAATAATAACAGTTACTGATATATGAATAATAAAGACAGCCGCTGTTTTAAACCTTATAAAAGCATCGTCAAAATAACCGTCCGTCGGGAAATCAGAACATTAGAGGAGCGTTCGTCCATTTTTAACAATGCTGCTTTTCCTCACATGATAACATCAAATATGTTCACCATTCATGACTTTGTATACAGCTGGAACGAGGCAATCACAAAAGTTTCGAAGGAAATGGCGTCACTCTTCAAGAGGAACCACAACATCTGATTCCTGTGGAACTCTCTCATACTTTCATTCCAACTTTATCCGAGCGCGTTTCATTCACCAGAGCAATATTTTTGTGATTAAATTCGTTGCGTTCCCTGACTAGACGAAATGTCGTCAACCCTTCTTGCTTACGGTATACATGTACTGAAGACTCTAACCGTTCGTGCCTAGGGTACATGCGCATTAGGGACCCGAAGTTTTTGCATACGATTTGCACTTCATAGGTAACTAAGTTATATTAACGTGAGTAATTCACGCACTCTTTTAAAAAAACATACATTTCAATATCGGCTAATCTCGAGTCATTGAGGCGCTTCGCTTCGTTCTGACTCGCAACTTCCGCTGCCATAATCTCCTCCAAACCCCTTGCTTCTTCATCAGGCTCAGTCGGACAACTTTCCTTTACGTATAACAACAATGAATCGTTGACAACAAAGTTGGGAAAATGTACAGTTTTGTCAGCTTTCGATTGGAAGTGCTGAAACGTGCTCCGCTCTAAGAGCACAAGTTCGACTTCTTCGGGTTAGAATTCATATCATTTCATTCCGTGCCCCCGGTTCGCTGATGTTCCAACATCTTCGAGCTCATATGGCCCATCCCTGTATGAGGAACTAGGCGGTCATACTAACCTGACGTAAGCGATTCCCTGACTGGACGAAATGATGTCGCCAACCTTTCTTGCTGATGGCATACATGTACTGGAGACTCCAACTGTTTCTTGTGTATGGTACATGCGCATTAAGGACTCGAACTTTTTCTATATGACCTGTACTTTACAGGCAACAAAATGCTATGTTAGCGTGATTTGTTTACGTACTGTGTTAAGAAAGAACATTTCGATAACGATTAAGCTCAAGTTACTGAAGCGCTTCGCGTTGTTTTGACCCGCAACTTCCTCATACGAAATCGGGGTTCAACAAACATAGAGAGCTCAGTGCCTAGCTCGAAACTTCCGAACACAAATTCACTTGCTAAACAATATTACGCCCAGGCATCTTCAAACAGCAAGACAATTCGCGTTACGATGTTCAAAACAATCAAAAAATGACTCCCTGGAACCACGAACTCTTTGTATTAAAACTTTTTCATCGTCGAATAGCCAACCATCTCTTTCCAATCGAACCGTGGATGGTTTTGGACAAGTGCTCCTCGACAGATATTTTATCCGAAAATTGTTCATTCAATTTCTACAGACTCCGTTCAAAGACTTTTCAACTTTTAAAAGCAGAAATTATCTTAAAAAATTAGACATTTTCTGGGCAATTCAGGGATCTTCCTTATAGAACCATTCTCCAAAATTCACACTCCTTTGATTGATAGTGCAAAAAAAAAGATTAATCACAAGCGTGGACTGCTAAAAACTCACTTTGCACCAGCCCTTCGGCTTTGCACGAATCTCGGCTGGCCTCACTTGCTCGCTCTGCATGGATGGATTGTTTTCACGCGAACGGCCAGCGCGCTCTGCCTCGTCGGCCACAATTGCTGCTAGCGACATCGTTGGGGGATGATGAACGCCACCCCTGCAATAATGGGAAAAGGATATATAAATTTTACACTAGTTCGAGACCCGCTAGAGGCGAATAACGAAAGGGGAAACGGGTAAAGCGATTTGAAAGCTGCATAAGCCCCGCAATGACCACTTATGAAAGGATTTCCGGTCCGTTAGCGTTTCAGCGCATCAGTAAACAATCTCTTTCGTGAGTGTGTCATATAAATAGGAATGCAACGCTACATACCATCACACCGATCACTGTGCCTCCAACAGGCACAGCATGTCATCTACTGCATAAACTCGAATAAAGATCTCACAATGAAAACACCACGCCTCGATATATAATTTATTCATAGATGCTTATAGAGCTCTCTCTTTAACAATCCTCCTCTGCAGCGTTACCTTTGCAGCACAGTAAGTGGACGTGCCTCTAAGGTATTCTAGAGATATAACAGCACTTGCTGAGTAACCGTCCTTCGTTACTGCACAAGCATAAGAACATTTCCAATATCACTTTCACCGTAAGTCGCTTCATCATTATACCCTCAGAGTAACTGCTTTCACGTTAGGTTTCTATTTTGAAAAAATTTAGCGATTTTTTATAAAAACCTGATTAAAAAATCTTTTTCTGCTCAGCGGAGTCGTGCAGCATCTGAAAACTCTACTTAAGGTTATGTGCGAAATCTGACTTAGATATCTGAAAAGAGGCGATGCCAGATTTAGATACTTAAAAAGCTCGGTGAATGTTGTGGTTTAGCAAGCAGAATGTAGTTGCGAGACCAGTTTGTTGAATCTCCCTTGCATGATAGCGGAATGAAAATGCAGTAGCTCATTGTCTGTCTTCCACTGACCACTACGCAGTTCCACTTGCTGCCCTGTCCACGAATTTGAAGTTCACTTTGCAGTGGATGCCCGTTACTGAGGTAGCAACCATCTTGTTTAGGTGGCCGCTCAGATTCAATACGCAACAAAAACGACCATCAAATTCACAAAACAATTTGCGTTGTGCGGCCGCTGTGACAAATGAAGTCACTAATGATGCATTCCGTAAATTTCTGTTGGCAAAATACTTTTTTTCTCTTAATGGAGAGATCTCGAGGGTGACCGTTCCCTCAATGCTCGTTTGCTTTTGCTTCAAATTTCTTCAGATATTCAGTATGCCGCTGATGTGGACACAGCTGTCAACATCTCCAACATATCGAAGACCTCAATATTTTTCGTGAAAACACTCCGAATCTTCAGTAAGTTCTGATAGAATGCCCCTTCGTTCCCTTTGCCCTCCCCTCTGCCCGCAAGAACACGGCCACGTTTTTACTTCAGATTTTTGGAGACCTAGAGCTCATAATACTGTTTCACATAATAAACTGCGTCACAACGGATTGGAATGTTCAGCAATTCTGGTTTTATTTTTGTCTTCGAATCACGCAGATAAATTAGAAGACTCGTGACACCTTTGATTTCCGTACGATCGCGCATGCACAACTCATTGCTTCAGTTTCGTGTAGATTTAGAACACCAGACAGTTTTTGTTGCTCGACCCCGCCTTTCCCTCCCCCCCCCCCGCCCGGAATCCCAGCTTGTAATACGCGAGCACTAAGGTATTTCCCTGGCATTCAGGACACCCAGATATCGCAAAGCTCTATCTGCCATTGTTATCCAGAGCTCCTTACACATTTTATGCAACCTGTAAATTTGATCACCGTGCCCCCACCTCAAGAAGGTCGGACCTTATAAATGGAGGCTGAACAACCCAAATTCCCCGATGTAAGCTGAAGAGTTGAATCGTACAGTGGATGGGGGTCGGCTGCAGATTAATAAAGGTTTGACCACTAATTTTGTGGTCACTTCGACGCGTTGCGTTTGACTATAATGGCTACAAGTTTGCTGGCTACTAGAACATAAAAATAGTAATGTCGCTAAAACTAATGTTGCTACGTCACTGTCATTATCCTACGAATTCAACAATTTTGAACCTTTAAAATTAAGACAAGTCGACCACAACGAAACGGCATTTCGCACCTCCCACAAACTTTTCCACAAGATTGCAAGCTTCACTCTTTAAATGCACCACAGCTATATTTAATTGCGCTCTGTGAAATGCACATTCCTTGAAAATGTGAAATTGGGTGAGTGACGATGACGGCATGAGATGGACTGCATTAACGTCATATACCGCAGGGATCCCCTCCCCATCATCTTTGACTGAGGGAAGGAGAGGGAGAAGGAATGCAGCCCATAAACTACAGGATCTTCCGAAAAGTAGGACATAGCTAGATAATAAGAAGGTAGTAGGACGATTACGAAATTCCATTAAGTTCTTAAGCAAAGTCATAGAAAATTTCAAGTTTCTGACATCCCTACCGTCCTTTCGGATAAAAATTCACGCCATGAAAGCACCAAAGCCTCTGAAACGAGGTGGATTCCTAGCACTCTTAGGGCCCTAATTTCAAATGGCAAATGTAGAGGAGGAGTAGAGAAGGTGGGAAAGGTGGGGGGGGGGGGGGGGAGTGACAGAATAAAAGAAATACACTTGCTTAACTCTATAAACAATCCACTATCACATTTTGCCGCAATGTTTCCGACCCTTCCTCAAAAAGAACAGACTAAGCACAGCCGGGATCATGAAATATAGGAATGTCATTCGGCAGATAGTGTAAATTAATGCCGAAACGCATACCAAGGATGAGGACGCTCCGTTCGTGAAGGGACGATTCTGGATGTTGAAGGCAGTTGCTTTTCGTGGGATTGTCTCCTAAAAATGCCTCGTTAAAAAATAACATCTGCGTAAAAACCAGGCACGCAGCAAAGGCGAACACAGGAAACGGAGGATACATAGTGCAACCACCAGCTCTAGATTGACCGCGCCTCCTCAACAACACGGCGCATGGTGACTTTTTATGCTTTCGTACGAAGTTCTCCCCAAAATTTTTCACATTAACGGATGCCGCGGTGAGGCACAAAAAATGTATATGCAACTGCTGCAAGTTGCTATTCACAACAAAGAAGCGGGCCAACAACAGTTTCTTGTGCGCAGAAAATCGCCCTGCTGATATGCAAATTATTCTGCTAGCTATTCTACCGTAACTGCTGAAGGAGTACTAACTTTGTGACGGTATCTTATATTCTTTTTTCCGACTAAGCTGATCTAACATTGCCTATTTACATTTTGATGTTCACCGATGACATTCGGCTACTCCGCATAGTTGGCAGTGAAAACAAGGCAGAAGATAAAATACAGCAGTAAATAAGAATTTCCATATAAATATAAAACCCACAGGCCCATCGAAGGAGCTGCAGAAGAGCCGTTATGAGTCGCATTAATGGAAGACGAAAATCGTGGACTTGGCTCTGATGAAGATTTACCCTGCAATTCAAGCGCCTAGAGTTAACACATGTAATGGAAACAGAACGCAGGCTGGAAGATTAAAAGAAATTCAAGGCAGAAAGAAATGTAAGTATTAAGCTGTAAGTGTATTTTAGTGAAGATAACAGGCACAGCAGTGCAACTAATCAGGCTGTCCTTGCAAGGGCGTTAGACCCGCCGTTCTACTCCTAACAGAATTCCTCGAACAAGAGATTCCCGCCCAGGGTGCTCTCAGTCACAAAAACAAATCTCTGTCGAGACAAAATTAACTACCATACAAAAGCGGAAGTGATAATAATTTATTATTAAAAGCGACCGCAAATTTCAGCTTCCATTAAAGCAGCATATACAGAAATAGTTACTTCGGCGAAATGACGCAGCCAACGACTCAGTTAAGCTGGATCGTTTAAACAGCAAATGATTTGATGAAAAAAAGACCAGACCACTTGCGCTTTTTTGGAAGAAATTATGTAAAATGATAAACTGATGAAACGATTATTGTTCGCGCTTGAATCCTTCATCAAATGCAGTGCGATGGCAACCGGCAAGTTGTTGCTCAACAAATAGTGTGGGTTAACAAGCGGAATAGCGACCCTGGTGCAAGGTATGTTCCACATATCGCTTGTGCAAGGAAAGGAATTCGCACCAGAGATACTCCATCCGCCATAAAGTATTTCCGACATCTCTTAACGAATGCACCCCTCATCAGCTCCTAAGAAATGAAAGCGGATGTTCCCCTGTCCCTCCTCGACTATGTGCAGTCAGATGCATCACGACTCCATCATTGATGCATCGATGTGTGCCTCCATATCTAATAAGTTCCAGCAAATTAGGACCGGTGGACATCTAAGATGTGGAAGATTAGCCTTTCAGGCTCGTGGTCTACGCAAGCCAAAATTTATTCTCATAGTCCTTGTGCCACAAGCACACTGTAAGAGGCACCATCTGTCGATCTGCCTAAAGATTTAAATCTTGAGCCTCAGTGCACTCAGCGGAAGCAAAACTTATGCGATAACAGCACCAGGCGCAGTTTAGGCTTAGCTTCCAAAAACCACTTCACAAACCGCACATACAAAGCTTGGAACGTTGCACAAGTGGCGAGTACCAGCACATTATTGGTGCTGGCTGCGAAAAAAACCGCTCTTCTTTTCTACTCTATTTGCTGTCGACAGCGCATACACAAGCGAACTTCATTTCAAACATATTTTCGGCATACGGCCTCTTATTTTGATCCCGCCGTGTACATCTGCGGTGGGGAAGGGAAGGGGCCTAAAATTGCAGATTATAGTTGAGCCGGGTTCTCATTATTAGCCAGAAAAAGCACCGCGAAGACACTGCAAGGAATAAAGGTTTGTCCGATTGACATTCCCCGTCGAAAAGCGTTATAGGTTTGCTTCGAAAGGCTCCAAATGATTTGCTCGAATGAACCAACTTCAACAGCACCTCTACAGAAGTTGTATTGACCACCTGGTACAGATGTCAACCAAAAGGTTAGTTTAAAGTCGCCGGACTTTTCGGGTGCGCTTATATGCCCTTCTTGTTGACAGATTTCGTAAGTTACGGCGCGCCCCATCTTTGTGCGCTAATCAGATGGGCAACTTTGATATCTTCATCCATTTTTTGAGATTAAGGCCTCGACTGCCGCTTCGTCCACGCACATGCACTTCCTTTGTGCACGATATATCTGAGCGGCCAATCAGGAACTTCCTTTCTTTTGCTTGGATTTCATCACCACCCACTCTCTTCCGCAAAGCTAATTCTGCAAACTCTAGTTAACCCCACTTTTCATTATGCCGAATGGTCCTTTGTCCTTCTTCCCATTCGCGCGCATTCGCAACAGAAGTTGACTATAACACTATAACATAAAAACAACTCGAAATTCACCTTAAAGCAATGCTCAGAGGCCACGCAGCGAAAAGGCGGAGTTTAAGAATTCCATGTGCCAAATTTTAGAGGTGAGCATACCCTATACTTGCGGATGCAGCTGACCACCGTTTGTCTGTCGCAAAGGTGAATGCGTCCTCAAGTGGTGGGGATTTTTTTTTTCGGGCAGGGTAAACGGACATGTGAGCACATATCACATTTTCCAAAATCTGAGATATGTTATACCTTACTCATGGAATTTGAGCAAAAAAGGTTTTCTACAGCTAGATGATCGAAAGACTTTGAACAGAGCAAGTTTTTTAGAAGACCAGATCACGGAATCTACGATGCACATATATGTCAGTGCCCCGGAAAGAAGAGAAGAGCGGAGGCCCCTTAGCTTGGCTGTTGCAGAAAAAATTTTATATTGCCAATGAATTTGCCCGTCTTTTTCCTTTTTTTTTTTTCAGTAGAAAAGCAGAAAAAGTCTTACCTCATTCCTCCTCACAAATTCAACTTATTTTAACTTAGAGAGGTGTATATTACTTCATAACTTTTTCCTATGCTCATCCTTGGCGCCGTGGCACACTTACAGAGAACTACTCTGAAGCACAGCAATACTACTACTGATTTCTCGAATCGAACTTACTGCTGATGCCGAAACCGCCGAGCTACTTTGAGTTTGCAATTTACTGCCTGCTTTGATTGCATCTTTCGCAGTTGAACGTTCATTTGCAAGATTTTTCTGAGTGCAAGGAAGTTCCGATGTCACATTTATGGACGCAAGCTCAGCTTCCATCATCTGAAAGAAGCAAGCAGTTAAGCATCTCAGGAGAAGAAAACTTACGGAGACATTTGTAGTAGTCAATAATGATCAGTGAAGTCAGAGAAAGTAAGGAAAAATAAGACCTCGCTTAAATGGAACGCACGCTACGCATCCTTTAAGCCATACAGTTTACATAGCATCTGAGTGAAAAACGAAACTATGCATCATGCTTTTTCTTAGGCAACCAATCGGAGATAAAACTGACAATAAAAGTTTACCTTATGGTCACGCTAGGTTGGTTGCAACAAAAAGATATTGTGGATTGTATGACGGAACGGAACTTCGTAGAGAATATCATACAAACATGCCGAATATGCCACACCTATGGGAGCTGATTGCCAAAATACGGCTTCGAGTTAAGCAACTGGACAGACGAATAAAACAAATCGCATGGTCGTTACGGACACTAGCAAAGAGTTGCAAAAAATTAAACTAGAGCAAGAGAGAAGCACCGTCGAGTGGCTAAGCAATCGACGCACTTAAGAGCCCATCCTGATACACAGCGTTCATGTCTTGCATTACCTCACCCTTATATCAGCTAGGGCAGCGATTTGCCTAGCACGCCACCGTTATGCAGTTCGGCCGATAAACTCACGTCTGCACGAAAAAAGCATTTAGCATTTGCCTTTTATCGGCGTTGTATCGGCAACAACGACATAACGGTTATGAAGGCAGCCTAAGTTCCACTTTGGCAACGGCTTCATCGGTCAAAAGAAGGACCGTAAATAAAAAAGTGATGCATACAAAGTGCCAACCTTGACAGGGAGGAAGAATATTCACCTCGATAACTAGAGTGGCTTGCAATAGTATCTACTGGAAATTGCAAAGGTATCTATTGGAAAACTCATGGTGATAGCCTGCGAAATAAAAGAGGTGTGTAAAATGCGGCATTGAATAAATTATGCGCATCGTTGAATGTCCAAATATTCTGCGAATCCACTCACCCCGAGGACGGAGAATAAATGTCATTCCCTCCCTTCAGAATACATTTACAACTGCCAATTTCCCCGGATCGCCAACTCACTCCTTTGCCCCTCCATCTAAAAAAAGAAACCGCATAAAACTGAGTGAAAAAAGAGAAATCTTAAAAAAAGAGCATAACCAAAACGTTTTGACATCTACATATTTCCTTTACTTAAACTTAAAAGCATCAATGATGAACTAACACTTGAAAATCCAGAGTACCGCAATCGCGTTGAAACTAAATAGACAGTTCTCAGCAAGCGGCACAACCTAATAACGTCAAAATCCTAATAAGGTTCCTGAATGAGGTTCCTAATAAGCAACGGAAGTAAATTTTTGTCTTTCCATAACGCAATGGGACTCCAAGATGTGACATTACACAATGTTCTTCAATAAACCATTCAAGAATAGAACGAGTGTTTCAAGCTCACTTCTACTAGTGAATTGTTTGCTGGCAACTGCGGTTCGCATGGATTTTTGTTAGCTTCTGTGTTAGTCTTTCCTTCGTCAATTCCGTCGTCTCGTTTCGCATTTCTATTCTCTGATAGATCCTCGCAAGTCACCGAATCTTTACCAACAGCAGGGAGCCGCAAAACTGCAGAGGGAAGTTGGTTCGTACATTCGGTTACAAGATTTATCGAAGCAATCAGATCACACTTGTTCAGCAAGGCATCAGTTAACCTAGCAGTTGCTTAGATTATGAGAAAATGTGTGCCACAGCGAACAAACCGGTGGCAAAAACGCCTTTTTAAATGGCATTTCAATTACGGCAACAGAATTTCTCCTTTTTCAAGACAAAACACTTCCCGGAGGGAACCTTCTGCCTCACCACCGCCAGTATGGCACTGGAGGTGTATGTGGAACTAAAGCGCATTTTACATAGACCAAATTGATTCAGACATCAGATGAGGCAGCGAATATACGAAATGCTTCATATGCATATGCTCCGGGAAGAGGCACAAAATACATCATGCGCGAAGAAGATGTGAAGCTGCCTCGTGGCAACGCGGGAAAAAAGTTTTTGAAAGATAAATCATCTCTGCAATTTTTGGAATCACCTAATTCACTAATTTACCCCCCCTTCCCCCCCCCCCAACGCAATTTTCACGTCACCGTTCTTTAGATAGATAAATTACAGATAATGTTGTAGAAAATAAATCGCCTCATTTGTACGAGGTCATCTTTCCTCTATGTGACGCAACACATCAAATGCAGCGAAGTGGCTGAGTCACATCTCTTTGCACATGATGTATCCGATGTTTATCTGTCTTAGTCTCACAAATGTATAACATATGGCCCTACGGTTTTGGTTTGTTATATCTCAACAAAAATTATTTTTATTCTCAGGCATTTATGGGGAAACAAGCAAAGTAACGTAAGGAAAAACAAAATTTTTGGATGGAATTCGCTACACAGGCCAGCCGAACGCCGCGTCAGCGAAAATCTGGTCATCAGCAGCAAGGAATGTCTAATTAATAATCAGCAGAGAGAACATTTCAAAATGAAAGGCTTTCTGCAACATCACCGGAAAAATTTATTAAATTTTAAATTTGAAACTTTACTAAATTTGCTAAAATTTAAAATTTTACTACAAAACTTTCTGTATGAATTTTTCCTGCATTTTTATCAATTCACTCATACTCCGAGCAACCCGTCAACAGGACATCAGCCATCTATGTTTTTGGGCGTTATCAACCGAGTTATTTGGAGAATCCTGACTCAAATATTACCGTTACATTATTCCTACAAAAATGTGCATATCCCCGTTCTGCCAGGTAACGTTCAGAAATTAAAAAATCGCCGTCCACCTGAGCAACTCCAAGAAGAAAACCACCTCACTCCAACGAAAGTGCTTGGAATTTCTGATCTTGTAATAAGGCGTAAGGAACAGGAACCTTGTCGACGTGGTTTCGGCAAGCGATTCTCCTCCTTCAGCACAAATCCAATCACCGTTTCCTTGAAGATAGTCTCCTCGTCCAATTGACCCAACAGCGCACCAAGACTTTTAAACAGCTCGATCACAAAACTGCCAATTGGTCGACAGAACTTCTCCTTCATTCTGATGCCCTGAAAAATACCACAGTAATTTTTCATTACAGAGCAAGAAAACAAGTAATAAATTGTCCCGACACTCTTCACACAACACGTAAGCGATTGCAAGTTAGGTCACTGAACACCGTCAAAACTTTGACAAACAATAACATGTTGGATTCCATACGAAAAACCTATAAAAGATGCTCAAATAACGTTGGAAGAAGGAAATACCACACAATAAAACCCACTGATTCACACATCGATGACGAACGAGACCCCAAAGTTGAGTACTGCTGCTCCATTCTTCTTAATTCGGCAGGTGTTAGCTGCTGCGCTAGACCTAAGTCCAGCATTAAAGGCAGCAGAAGCGCGCCCAGATAGTCCACACAACTATTCAACTTTGGATTAGCTATACTCCGCGACAATTCATACAAATTACGTACCGTTGGCATTAGCACTGCAAATACAACGATGGTTAGGGGCGTCTTTTTTTCAATGAGTCGCAGTAATGTTGCTCTGAAGGAGCACTCACCCAATGACAATTCGGATGAAGACGTTTTCACTCTTGCAATTAATTTTTATCGTTTTCTATCAACGGAAACGTTTACTGTGGCCGTTTATTCAATCCTTCATACACAGAGCACGTCGAAATGTTCGACACCACAGAAGACAGTGTACAATTCCACGCAAAACAACAACTACGAAGAGCACAACAATTCCCTTCAAGTAACTTGCGACTCTTCCTTTTTCAAAATCAAATCAGTCAATGTACCTCTGTTTTTGCATTCTTTTGCCTACTGCTTCATCTGACTATTCTTCGTGGCTTTTGTTCTCACGAAGAAAAAACCTTGCGTACAATCTTCATACGCTACTACAGCCGACGCATCTTAACAGCATTCTCGATTTTGAGTCTACTGCTTCAAACCTACCACTATTTCCTGTAAATACTTTATTCAACCTTCTCTTTTTTCGTACATTTCCGCTATGATACAATCACTGTGGCAAACGTCCAGTGACAAACCACTGTTGGAATGAGCTATAATTAACAGCCAAACTCGAAACGAAAACGCAAACGCCCATTAAAGTCGAACAACTTACATGGTTTACGCAGAACAGCGCCCAGAGCATCATCAAAGAGTTGCTGACACATGTACCTATCGGCGAAACGCATTATATCGAACAACTGAAAAATGACGCACATTATCGACCTTCGTTCTAATAAATGAAGTTATTAAACATCAAACATCAATCAGTGAACTATTCACCTTATCACTGAACAATTATTAATGAGAATTATCAAAATCAAAGTAAAAGCATTATTACAGTTCATATTAACAAATGCGTTCAGCTTTATGGAAAACCTCTCAATGTGAATTTTTATTAGGCTCATTGCTTGCAGCTCACTTAACGTGGAAGTCAGGAAGTGTCCGAAGCGATAGAGCACACCAGGTATCGGCTACAGAAAGTCTCAACTAAAGCCAGTCTGGATGAATTCCCGTGCGTCCAATACACCACAAGAAAGATCCGGAATATCGTTATTAGAGCCTGCATGCTTTAAAACTTCGACTTTTGAAGAGCGACGAAAATCTAAGCACTCATTTTTAACGCCACCCTACGACCGAATCAAACAGGCTTATGATTTGGTTCAGCGAAAACATCACATCGGCTCCTGTAAGCTCTAAATCCTTATACCTGGAATTCGACGGGGCCTGAGCACTTCGAAGGGAGACTCGGCAATGAGATACCCACCCTCGCATGCTTTGGTTTCTTTTGCTTTCTAAGGCGTCATCGCAAAGAACTGTCAAATGAGGCATAATTCGCTCTTGCACGACTGGAATCCTAACTTTCAATTGGAGAAAACTTGAACGGTTATAACAGCGACGTAGCAAGAGATACGAGAGAGGAATTTGCACTTTAATCCAAAACAGGTCAGTTATTCACCCTATAAGATTAACTCGAAACAGTGAAATGATATATCACACGTGGTGTCGAACTATGAGAAAATGTTGATGGAGATATTCTCGGAAAACATCACTACTTTTAGCGAATTTTGAGGTGAAAAAATTGTTACATTAAAAAGAATTTATTCACGAACCTCTCTTTTCTCTCTCCCCCCCCCCCCCAAAAAAAAGGCACTACTGGCAGTTAGTGCAAAAGATTATTCGACAGACGATGAAACATCATTTCCCGCCAGGATTTCGAGAACGGTTTCGGAAACCACTGTTGTGGGATATTTCGCACCATCAGGAAGGAAAGGGAGGAGATAGATGGAGGCAGGAAGTAGCATTAGTAACCACGGATGGCATTTTCTTCGTATTAATAAACCAACAGCACACAGCTGTTTTCAACAGCTAAGCATTATCCCAAGTAGAGCTGTTGGCGTCACGTAGTATTACTGTCAAGATGGAATTCTCGAAAATAGCGAATTCCACGAAAAAATTCAGAGACAAAAATTAAGCAAATTCCTACCTTTGACTCGCTAAACTCATTTAGCTGCAATAAGCCTTCGCAGTAGCGAAGAAAATCGCCCACGAGATGGACATCATCGACGAAAGAAATGCGAGCACCCATATCCCCCTCTTCACACCATCGAGAAAAAAACGATCGACAGTATTCACTTTCTCTGATCAGCTTATCCCTGAACATGAAAAACAGGTATCTTAGCAATGCCGTTATATACACCTTACTGCGATGTCAACTTTGGTCGTTTTCGACTGCAACTAACCGCAATACGCAGCAGCCTGTGTTGAACACTCTCTTTTCCTTAATAAACCCACTGAAAACTAAATTAACCTCGATAAGCAACATCCCCAGCACATATTATCACTGAGATAGCATTATCACATTACCAGAGCACAACGAATCGCAAAATATGTAGAGGTTAAACGAAATTGCTTTGCATTTTATATAGGATGTGACAAGTAAATCGATTGAGATGTGACAGCCCTCACTTTAACTCAAAAATAATTTGTTCAAATGCTAGACTGAGTATGTAAAATAATGCTAATTAGATGACAGCAATGAGGATCAACGAAATAAGAACACAGCTCTGGTAAATACGATGGTAGCCGAACATAGAAGCCGATTGCACGCTACTGAGGCGACGAAAAATAGAGCGATTCGAGAACGGTTAGCTCATGCATTAGACGTGCGAAGAGTTGTTCCTGCCATCGAACGCAAATCCTCAGCACTCAAAGCCGAACCAACGAAATCAAAGAAAGCAGTTACCCATTCATAAGTTCGAAATAGCAATTGCACTGTCATCACATAAACAAAGAACTATCTTTCTCTTTCAAAGTGCAAACTTTCTACTGTTTTTGCCAATATCACTACGATATCTCTGTATATGCTTCTAAACCGAAGAGTGTATTTAGAAGAGTTCTGCTTTACTGTCATCTTCTAGCTGGGAAGAATGTATCGTAGCACAGCAATGTTGGTATAATGGATTCACAAAAACCGACAATCTTCTGTGAGTGCTAGTTTTCGAAAGATACACCAATAGACCGCAAAAAAAAAAAAAAAAAAAAATCCTATGCACCCGTCGCATCAGCCACAGTGGCCTCACTACGGAAAGCATGCAAAAAATAGCTCGGAAACGAACCGCTGTGCCAAAAATACTTCCATTTTCTTCCCTTGTTCATCCGTACAAGCAACTTCGACGAGATTTTTGTCAGTCGCAGCCTAAATATCACATAGATTTCTGAGTTAAACATTAAAAATCTCATAACCTCAAACTGCGAATAAATTCATGAACAATGGAATCCGACAGCTCAGAGAAAAGGTGTCTGGTGAAGCAATGAAGCGTTTAAAAATGGGATCGAATGTAAAATAACCAAAAAAAGGAAACATTGCAAGGAAAAGGCGGTAAGCTTTGTTGAGCTTTAGTAAAAACGCAGTGAACTTCCGACCGAAAAACTGGGGAACAGGAAACAGCAACAACTCCTGAACTACAAATTTCCAAGGACTGTTTCAAGCATGAGCCTAAACAACATCACGAATTTGCTGCAACCTTAGATAACAAACGAGGGAGGTAAAGTGGAGCAAAACCGCACCGAATTATGTGTGTGTTACCGCCTAAACCTGAGTGGCATTTAAAAAACCTTCAGTGTATGAAAAATGCGCAAGCTATCTGAAGCAGACAGTTTTCATAATTATCTCAGATCTCTGCTTGAAAGCGACTTGCTATCACAGTGCTGAAAACATGTTGTGAGCTCAACTTTCAAGCGAACGTCTGACTGCAGCCACAACCTTCACGAGGGAAGTCACTTCCGACTGTTAATTTCAACCAGAAATCAGTCTGCCCCCTTTAAAAATAGAAAACGCTATTATCTCCACTTTTCCTTCTCGCTTTCCTCCCTGCTCTTTTCCCTCGCTCTTAACAGTACTCTCTGGCGAGGCTGTGAGGTCCATCAAAAGCAAGACTTGGTAATCGAATGGGACGCCCCGTTAGAGGATGGTAGTTAATGTTGTCATTCGAAGCCTGAAACATCGACTTCCGAGCAACTGCGAATGCAATTTTTGCTGAGGAGAACAATGGCGGAAACTACTCGCCCCCTCCCCTTTTTCCATTGGGCAGTCTCACCTAAAACTGAAAAATCCTGAGAGATGGGGTAGGAGGCAATATACGACGCACTTTGAATTTCAATTCATTTTGTCGTTTAAACAGCCTGAACTTTCTTCAGTGAGAGAGCTGTTAATGAAGAATGAAACCAAACACAACGAATAAAAAAAGGCAGGCGTATCGCAATTGGTGCCATGAAAACAGCACCTGATGGATCCATCGGTTCGGGTGATTTTATCGCTTAACTGATAGAAAGAATTTACCAATAACCTAACAACTCAACCACTGAAGCATCAGCTTCGACGAGGGACTAAGGTTAGGATCAGTGGCTTGTATGGAAAATGCCTTTTTCGTTTCAAATAGAAAGCACATCTCCACAGCGTTCTAAACGTGGCCAATCTCGATCACTGCGACAGTCAGAAAGCCATTTCTCAGCGATTTCACCCGGCAATCATATTTTTACATGTTCGTGCTAGAATCTCTATCCGCGAAATTTTGACGTGGCCTGAGCACTTTGGCGCGCCACTCTTCGAATCGATCAGGGAACACCGCTGCCGCCATGATTTTTTCGTCTTGCAGAGCACAGCGCCGCACTGGACGTTCTCGCTTCAGAAAAAGCAAACAAGCAACCACTGAACTCGAAAATAGTATGCGGTAATGTTGTATGCAATTTATTACAACACCTACCACTGAATTTGTCCCACTCTGCTATTAACTCCACATTTAAACAAGTGCGATAGATAATAATCAAAAAAGGCTTTCATACAGCTGACTTGAATCAAGATTTTCAAGTTAATAGACAGCTATTTTACCGATTCAACTATTGCTCGCGCCTCTCTCATTTGCTCTAGTCGAAAACCCCCATAAAAATATTCGGACACAGATTTTTCACATAAATAGTCATTGAAGACGAATAAAAAATCTACGAAAGAATTAAACGATACTGATGGGGTTGGCGACGTCGCTTGACGAACATGAATGAACTTGTCGACAGAGATTCCACATGTGATTAGCGCTTTATTTCTTCCATCGGCCGAGATGAACGCTCTCAGTGCTGGTGGCAACGCGGCCACTTGATTCACCTTGATGTTTATGCGAGCGGAAAAACAAAGATGACAATTAGATCCACTGTTGAAATAAACACATTTGCTCACTTGATGTCTTTTTTCATTCGTGATTATAAGCAAATCTCTTTCAGAGAGGTGAATGTCGATTAGCGACCCCAAGCTACAGCAAGGTCGACTACGCTGGAGCGATGCACGTCCACTAACTACTCGATGTAACAACCGACAGTCTGGTATGCATGATCGTACGATTAAAGGAAACAACAGACGTATGATAATCCACAGCACTCCCCATCAGTGTCGAAACATGATCTCTGACGACTTTCCTCTCCTATACAGTGTCTGCTCCCAAAGAATGTTCTCCTTGATCAAGCTCATGAGGTTCAACATTGCGTGATACCAAATCGTGTGTATGTCGTAATGAAGCTCCCTTTTAAAGCTGACAAAATGCGCTTCAGTTACATAGGTAAGACCTAACCTCTTGTACTGTTAATTGGAAGGTCCACAGAAAGCAAGTCGTCTTGGCATATGCAGCCTTCATAGACGCGACTGTTCTATAAACAAAAATTATGCAAATGAACAAAATACCTGCAAACGAGTAGCAAAATGTGTTGAAAAGGTTTACTAATCTACACATATAATAATTTTGTTTTAATTCATTAAGAGACATTAAGGGTTATCCACGAAACGTTCTTATCAATAGACTACGTTTATAGAAAAACAAAACTTTTTTTGAATGAAAGATCAGGTTCAGCTCATAATCATTTCAAGCAGTCCAAACATATTATTTCACGACTAGCAAACGCTTCGACTATGTGCTTTCTTGTGCTGTTTCCGTCCACTGTATGTGGTTCATAAATCAGTCGTAGTGGAGGTCTCTGGGATAAACACTTTCAAAAAGATGTCGCGCATCCCCATCCAATAAACTGTTCTTTGATTTATGCAGAATTGGGTAAGAGGATGAGGGGTTACTCACCGCTTCAGCGACCACCATCAAACCTTATGAAGGACTGTCCGTATTGGCAATAACTGAATGCAACACTTCTACCTGTTTCTTCAAGCTGTCATCTTTCGTACTGGTACTTTCAACGAGGAATTCTCCAGTATGTAATACCGTAAATGAATAATGCCACAAACCGTGCTAATCGCGATGAATTCTCCATGCGTTGATAGCTCAATATCGTTCATGAACACTGTTGAAGAGAAAATCTTGAATCTCAGCTCAATAAATACTAGATCTCTGGTACGCGGATGTCTGTAGAAAACGAAGAACGATGGGTCTTTCCAAGCGTTCAGTACTGACCTCAACAAAATCGTCTGAAATTGCACTCACAATAGTAGAAACGAATACGTTGGAAAGTTTCATCATTTCAGAGGGCTAACCCGAAGTGCACTTCGGCTTGCATACATGACACAAAGGATATAAGTAAAAAGCAAACGGTTTCATGATAATATTCTTGATGAGCAGTTGTCAATGTAAGGCTGAAAAAATATTTTGATTTCGAAAACGGCCGCACTACAACCAAATACGACGCCTTCTTGTACGCAAGATTCGATCCTCCATCGAAACGAGAATGTGAACGATCACTCTCAGTATTTTCTCAACTACCTGCCATCAATTAAATGTTTACACCGCATAGCGCTTCGATCGATCCTAAGGTTGGATAAACTAGTAAGCACCGTCGAAAACGAATCGTCTTTCCTTCAAGCAACGATAATGTGCAAACCCAATACCACCTCTACCTTGCAAACGGATCGTTGCACTGAGTTATGAGTGTACGAGAGAGTAGTTTCTAGCTTATATGTACAGCATCATTTTCTGAGATTCTGCTTAAGTGATAGGCTGCTAAAACTTAGCAGAGAAGTGAAAGCCCGTTCGTTCTTTGGGTAAAAGCGGTAGCTTATATCTGCTATATTTGTCTAAATGTAGATATAGTTGTATTCGTAAAGGTTGCGATTTAAAATTCGTGGTAAAGTACGATGAAAATAGGCATTCTAGATGATTGCGAAAACATCGCGCTCGTCTTATTGCAGACCTCTGCTCTTCAAGAATAAAATACTGAATGCAGCTCATATTATAGAACATTTGGGTATACGTGCCCAAAAAAAAGCCGGATTCTCGCGCTTTCCCATGCTGCATCAATATCTTTTACTTCAATGCGCATTACAGATCCAATCACATATCAGTCTGCATAACAAGCCGGAGGAACAAAATGCGAAAAATATAAACGCCCTCACTGAATAGACTGCGAGAAATTACAAGCTTCTACGACCACATAGAAGCAAACATATCAGACATTCTGTGGTAGTGGTAGGTAATTTCTTTCTCAGTTACTTCCAGTAATAAAACCCCGACAGTGTGGTTCTGAGGAGTGGATTTACGCATTCGCCACTGAGGTCTACGACAACCCTATCATAATGAAGAAACTCCAATTTCAACAAGATGCTCATATGCAATAAATATGGCCTGCGAATCATACATGACTAAGTTCTCCTGTGGATTGATTAGATCGCACACTGCAATCAAAAATGAACTGGATAGTGGATAACTCAGGATGCGCGTTTTCTTTCTGTAAAATCGCCGACATTAAAGGAGCAAGGCTCGCGCACGAGAAAGAACCAACGATCAATTTCTTTGATGTGTCGGCTGCTGCTCGACCCCCGTGGCAACATCACAAAGTGAATGAAAGGATTCTGCCAGTACCACGCTTCGCGATCACTGCTCCATCATAACAAAAACAAGAATTCTGACAACGCCCAAAGAATGATCGTACAATCTGAACCCGCGAGCGAATGTCGTCTCCACCTAACTTCTTAAGATCAAGCCTCATAACCACTGCTCCATTACAAAAACGAATATTAGGTTCTGGAGTATCAAGAAACATTCCCAAAACGAAGGTGCTTCTGACCTAAGTACTGCGAAGTCAAAGTCAACAAAGACTACCGATTCTGAGTGCCAAGCCCGGAGGATGGACAACCATTCTGTAAAGTCATTTAGAAGCCCCATCCACAATAAGTGAGGCTTGAATCTTGTCAATTTCTTTGTTCTAGCTCAACAATGAGCATGAGATGAAGTATTCGGACAGATTCCCGTGATGATTTCTTCCTATTGCATAACCAGCAAAAGTAAATTACTCGTACGAGTAATGTAAACCACCGAGCTTGTTGAGCTAATGACTTAAAGACTTAAAAGACGCAAAATGACTTTGCTAGCGACTTAAAAGGCAACAATTTACATGATTTGCTCTTTTAAACACATGAAAAAGGAGATTTCGCAATGTGGCATTGTTTTATCTTTTCCGAACCGAGCATCAGGCAATGATAAAGGTTTGCACTATCGTAGTGATCTCCTTATTTTGCAAAAGGGAATGACCCTTTTCACTCTGGCCATTTTAAACTGCGGAAAGATAAGATGTTACGGGGAAAAGAACTTGGAAGTAGCGATAGCATTTGACGAGTATAGTAGGGCTGGGAGATGAGAAACTTAAGTTATGGATCCCTAATTCAGAGTGCATAATACGAGCAAACACAGAACATTCGAAAGTCATTAACTATACCATATTCGATTCGATGACACCTTTGCAATCATATTGCCCATGTAAACGAGAACAGAAGCCTTCATGCATAGAAAGAACTTCCACCTGAAATAAAAAATTGAGCCTGAGTTCTTTCGCGACACTTATGATTTGCGATAACTTTCCGAAGTTTCGGCGGCGATTCAACTGCAATCATTTCGATGACAGGTGCGCAGAGAAGAGGAACGAAGGGACCAAGTAATTCTTCGTTTTCCTTACTTGTCTCTTTCATAAAAGTCTACCCCACTGGCCACAAAGATTTGCGCATCTTAGTAATCCTGCGATATATAAAGTCACTCCAAAACTATCAGCTGAAAGAAAATCGGAAGCGAGGTCTTACGGAGGCCTCAAATCACTCCATCATCTATATAAATCGATAAATTCATATCGTTGATCGATAATAAGGTAGCGCGACGAGAAAAGAGTTTGTTAAAATAATCTTAAACTCAGCAGATTATTTATTAAGTGATGATAATCACTGCAATTCTGGGGCATAGTTCCGATTAGCTCACTCTATACGCCAATAAATTAGAAGAGTTTTCTGGATCCTATTGACTTCTATTAACGGTCAAAAAATGAGTGACTGCTTGGCATCGCACGCATATGACTAATTAAAAATGAGAAACCTTCGTTTGGCAGTGATAGCGCTGCAACGTGACCACAAAATTGTCAAAAAAATGCATGGTACGATGCAGGTATACAGGACTCGGCGGATGGGTGAATGACCAATAACTTGTCGACATATCCGGCCACGGCACACGACCTGCCACAATGCAGCGACCCTAAAAAAGGTCTCAACCAAGCCTTGCATGCTTCTACAACAGAGATAACGAAAAAAGAAAAAGGTCACGAACATCAGTAATAACTGGCATATTAATACAACTTTTGGACTCCCTTTTACGACGTTTTCAATATATTCTTGCAATATAACGTCACATATGTAATTAAACAATGCACTAACGTTCGACATCATGACGGCAGAGTAAGTCGCACCAGCGAAACACCTCATGATTTCAATGTGCGGAGCTTTCAACGTAAACGCGACTGTCGGGAGCGTCGCCTTCGACTCTTTCAATCCCAGTTGTCCGTCACTGTTTCTTCCGAAAACGATCACCTGGAATACCATCTTGCTGAAAATGTGCTTTCCTTGAGTTGTTAAAGAAACATAGAAGAGAACAAGTTGAATCATCTCTGAAGGCATCACTGCAGAAATATTTTCAATAGACACAGATCAAAAAAATTTGAGTCATCACTTTTGGCAACTCTACACTCCGAACTCCTAGTCTCCAGAAATTTAGAACGAATTCGATTTTTGCAGCACCTCCGAATTTGATATTTTAGATGGGTCCAAAAGACCATTAAAAGGCCCTATAAATATGGTCTTTATCGTTTAGAATGCATTTCATGTTTTGCACTAAAACTAGGGCAATGGCCAGACCAGAATCTAATAATTTATTTCACGTATGATGAATGAAAAAGTAAAGGGATGATGATCAGATATAAGAAAGTGAACTTTGGAACTAAGAGCTATTAAAGCCCGAACACGGTCCCGTAAATTTCGTTTGAACCGCTACAGCAGCATTCGAGGTTAAACAGCTCCAAACAAAGAACGAGAGGCTCCCTCTTGGTGCTTATTGGGAAAGCGAAAAACGCATAAATATTGGGCATCGTTTCTCAGCAGAATTTCTTCGCTAATAAGGCGACCAGTAGTTTTCAAGTAAACATGAGAAATTTTTCATTGAACATATAAAAGATAAAAACTGGTCCGTGGAAACAGCTAGCAGCTAACTATAAGACTTTCAAAGTAAGGCATGGAAAATACAGAGGAAGGTGGGACGAGGAGAGGCACAATTCTGAAGACTCGCGGAGGTGGCAATTTCTGAGTTCCCCTCATTTAACACCCCACCGAAAAACTTCTCGAAAGTGTCGCGATTTTCCCGGTCTTCTTCAACTCCTCTCCCATTCCCTTTTGGTCACCTCCCCGAACTGATGGATAGGACATATGAAAGCCAGTTCATCTAACTCTCAGAATGAAAGTAGGCCGCGCACGCACATTTCCTCTCCTCTAGCTTCTTTCTCTGCAACCTACACTGCCTTACATCTGCGCAGAGGCGGAGCTGACAATAAGAGCGACTTTTTAAAATTTTCAGCGATAGAACGCTACCTTTTCTTTATATATTTTGATCATGCGTCCTATAAAAACTTACTTCCTTTCCAGTGCAGACCACTGAATGACTCAATCCGGCCGAGACAGCGACAATTTTCCTGCCATCTAAGAAAACCTCTCGAGGTATGACAACATCTGCTTCGTTTCCATGCCCCAGCTTCCAGTCCCTTCCAAGCCCGCACGAATAAACCCTGCCATCAATCAGCATCAGCGTGTGGTAACGACCCAACGAAATCTACAACAAACGGAATATTCAGAAGATAATCTACAACAACTTCCTCACAGCAGCATTACTATTCTTATCTAAAAAGTAGCAGCGCTATGCTTGAACATTTAATTATCTACAATTAGAAAAAAACTGCGTGGCATTTACCCGGATCTAAATGTCCCTTCCGAAATAAAATCTTCGTGGAATCAGCTTGGGACATTCAGGGGTACTGAGTGGATTCCTCACAACTTCACTTAGTACTCCAAATGCATTTAAATTATATAAATAACGCCACATCTCATATCGCTGACTTATCGCCTAAACCAAAAGTGTTGCACATGAACTTTATATCATCAAGAATGTTTGACACAGCACCTGCAGTGCATTTAAGCTGCGTGAAGTGCGTTATAACAGCAGCATAAAATCCACAGGTTCATCACCTATATTTAAGAAATCACTATATATCATGACCGATAGTGGACAGGTGGTCGGTCGGTTTCTTAGACAAATGCCGATGAGGTGCACCGTCTGCTTTAGAACATCTCAGCAATATCATCAAAAAAGCGACCGTTGCTTTCAACAAAGCTGGCAGAAATTGCATAATAAGTCATCCCACCAAGAAAATCCGCATGTCTTTTAGTGAATGCACGCTCCATAACTTCACCAAACTTCGAGACCACGAAAATTATTTCTCTGCTCCAAGACAGTACACTTTGTTCGTCAGAGTTGCAACAGAAAGACGGACATATATATATATATATATATATATATATATATATATATATATATATATATATATATATATATATATATAGTAATCTTGGCACTCGAACAATACGAGATTAACTTACGCAAATCTACTTATGCTGGGTTTTTTTTAATGCACTGGGAAACATCTTGGAGCATTGCGAGAATTTGAAGACAAAAGCTGGCAGATGAATCGCCTACTCTAGAAGTCTCCAGTAATCTAACGAAAACTAAGATACTCCATGGATGCGTGAGAAACATGCAAGTACGAATTTACTTCATTACTTGCCACCATAAAATGTCACCTATAGCAACTAAGGCACGGACACTTGCACATCGGGCATGACACAATTCACAGTCGTAGGATAACTATCCACTTAAAACACCTGCAATCGCTACGACCTCCGCACAATAAGTTCGGGAACGACCTAAACTTGCCCTGCTCTTCAATGAAATTTCACGTAATTTACGAACGGTGAAATTTGTTTCACCTGCTACAGCAGTGAATGGGTCCTCCGTGAACACCTTTTCTGTGTACCATCTTATCAGATGCATCACCCTAAACTACGGCAAAGCGGTCATATCGCTGCTTTCTCGTTATCAGTGCACGAGTCACTCCAAAGAAACCTTAAATTCCTCCTTCCAAATCAGCTCCTATTACAACAGCGACGAAGACAATAACACACCAACCGTTCACTAATAAACAGATGAAATGAACTCACCGCATCGGTTAGTACCGTACGGTAGCGCTAATGTACTTTCAGTTTCATATGCATTTCGTACAATACTTTCCCTGCTCTAGCTTGCTATTGTAAGATTGAGCATATAACATATCTAACATATGAAGTGTTAACGACTATGAATGCCGTCGAAATGATAAGCTAGAGTGAATGAAATGTTTTCAGAAATCGTTAAGAGAAAAGAGACATTCGGTGAGCGGACTGTCCCCACTGCTCGTCAATGCAAAGAAGACAAAGAGGTTGCTGATCGAGCAATGAGAAATGTAATTTATAAAAACATCAAAATTGCACATCCAACTGGTGGGCTGCAAGCTGCTACGGGCGTCAACTGCGTCAACAACCAGGGTATATAAAGGCTTCTCAAAGATTCTGCGACATAATATTGGGCGTATGTGCGTGTTTAAAGTCGTTCTAAATGTCGAAATATTATAATGAAGGTTCAGATCCCCAGTTTGAGGTGTGTCCACAAGGTAGCGTCAAGGTGCAGACAACAATTCTTTTCATGGCGGGATACGGTGTTGGCATTGAAACGTGGCCCACATTACCAATAGATGGTATATTATTGGGTAACTGGAAGAGGAGAAAGATGGCCATTAGTGCGTGGATGGCGCCATCATCTGAAGTAGCGCATAAAACAGGTCATTGGTGAATCGGAAACGCAGCACATCAGGTCACGCGCGGCGACGGCTTGCAGCGGAGGATGAGCAGCAGCACAGGCGACATCGAACAATAGTGTGACAGGCTCTTTTCAAAAAGATTTTTTTCTAATTTCGCTCACCTTCATTGTTTGTTCCCGAGCACATGGGTACTGACCTTTTTGTTGACCTCCCTACCAGAGGCTCAATACACAGGCCACCACTTGGACATTAGCATTTAAATTCTTGAGGAGACAAAGCTTTTTTCTCCAATCAGGCAGAGATGTTCATCACCAGTCCTCGACCCGTTCAACATGGGACTGCATTTATAACGTTCAACATGGGACTGCATTTATAACATACACGTACATAGGTGTTCATCTTCCTGATCAAAAAGTGGAGTATATATATATATATATATATATATATATATATATATATATATATATATATATATATATATATATATATATATATATAACAACGAATGACACGTATGGGAAATTTTGGTGTCTGCGGATTTTCGGTCCGTTTCCTAAAAGCCGCCTTTTATTTCTGCATTAAAAAAATGTTCACAGGGGTGACAGGTTAGAACAAGGAGAGAAAGATGTATGGTCTCGAAAAATAAATTAACAACTGATCGAAACAAACAACAATCGAAGTAAAACAAAAAGCCTCTTGTCGAAATTGTGGGGAAAACAAATGGGAAAAACAAAGAATAGGAAAACAAAGAATACCTCGCAGTTCTGGACGACCCGCACTGTCGTTTCCAAAAAACGTGGTTTCGGGATCCGCTCTCCTGGGATGTGACCCAAAGAACGCGCCATGTTCTCCCCATAAGTGTATAGGCATCCTGAAAACAACATAAATTTTTGTCTTATTTAAACCACAATCGGTAATCACAGAAGAGCATAGAGTTTACATATTACTCGCAGAAATGCATCAATTGTATGCTTCCGAGCGCACGAATAGATGAATTTTTCCTGTTTAAAATTGGTCGCCTTTTCATCTTTTTCTCCCTTTCCCTCTTTCTACTGCTATTACGTCATTTCCTGACCTGCTCGTGATCTTAGTTCAACAACAGTTTGTCATCTGCGATTACTACCCTAATCGAGAAAGATGGTAAGAGCATATAAACTAAGGGATCCGATAAGCAGAGTGGAGATGAAACAACAAAAAGTATCGAAGAGCATACTGCAAACAAACGAGATACTGAATCTGTGTGTGGCCAAATAGCTCGGAAAATGATTGTCGCTCAGAAGCAGTGCTGGCACGCTAGCAATCAAAAATCGCTATATACGAAGAAGATTCGGCAACTTAGAACCGCAATCGTGGACTTTCAAAATTAGCCCCCTTCCCTTCTCCCCAAAAGAACTCATCCTCTCTCCCCACTTCCCATCCGCAGATGCCGACTGTAATTTTGGTGGGCTCGGAAATCCTGAACACTTGCGTGAATTTTAGAGACTCAACACTGGTCTGAAACGAGCAGAAAACGGGACCAGCGAATAACTCCATCTCGTTTGAAACGAAATATGACACTCGAACAAAAACTCTAGAAAAATCTTTACGAAACAGTACCGTTTCGTATTAAGAAACAGTACCGTTCCGTTTCATATAAGAGGATATTGCGTAGCGATTCCTTGAATGAATGTACATCACGGATTCTTTCTGGAACATAAAACTGAGTGGAGTGCTGTATGACCAACTGAACGAAAGCCCTCCTTAACATCCGTTCCAGAAGCAAAATTCATAACCACGTCTGCATTTACACTAACTGATGCCTCCATCACTTTGCGATATTCCAGAGATGGGAAATTGTAGAATACAGCCAAAAAAGTCCTTTACCAAAGCGTAGATTGCTAACAAGGTCGAATTATGAGGACAATGCTCAAAGTAGAAGGTGGGTTCTCACTTAATGGCTTTAGCAAAACGGGAAATTTCATATTTATAAAATACTACGGCCAGGATAAAAAAAGGTACCACTTAGATAATTCTCTAAATATGCAATGAAGTGGGAAAGCTGAAATACGGAAATGGTTGGGCGCATGGACAAGAAACGTATGCATGTTGTCAACCGAAGAAATGTTTGTTGCAACTTTGATGTGCTTGAGAATCATGTGGCGTTCGAATGTTGAAGGGCACCGTTGCAGAGATTATGAATGGAATGAAACCGGTCCGGTCATATGACATAACCTCGAAAATGAGTTGAGGAAACAACAAAACACGACAACGTTTTCAACCTCCTTTTTACCAGCGTTTTTTAATTCCCATATTTATTATATGCTCAAATTCTTTCACGGCACTATTTCTTTGAAAGCAAATGCAGCCGACAATAAATAGAAGCTGCTGCATTTAACTCAGCTGTATCGGCTGAAGAGTGGTCTTCTACGCGAGAAAACTACCCATAAACAAAGAGGACCAAAGACGAACCAGGAGGATTGGATCTGCTATTCGCAAGAAGAAATGTGCTGAACTTCGAATACAAAATATCATATGGAGTTCTCCCATCCGGACCGCGGTCGTACAGTACTCTCCTATCGCGATTCGCCAAAACACAAACTGCGGCCACATGAGAGGTCTCCGCAGCAATGTAAGCTGGTGTTTGCCCGTGCTGAAACTTTTTTCTAATTAGTCGTCATTATCTAACATAAGCAAGCGTAGTCAACAAGAGGAGGGAAGCGAGTTCGAGGGGCACATTTTTGTGCCTCACTGGGGAGCAAAAATGCGGGTTCACATGTTTCTGACAATGAAAATATAGATGCAGCTTGTGGGTAAAATTTTACTCCTATTGGAAAAACTTTATTTTGTTCAATCGTGGTTTCTAATATTCATGCCTTATGCGCGATCGTATTGAATTTCACGTCACGTTACATTCCTTTGGTGGTTGTGATATTTGTATGTCGTTCATTGCAATTTGCGGCTTTAACATTCGTTGCTTTAGGCCGATTTCATTTCAGCTTCAAGCAATGGATGTGTTTGGAAAAAATTACGTTAAGGAACTAGTTTTCATTAGTCAGAAAAGGACGCCACCTTGCTGTGTTCTGACAAAAGACTTCCCATAATCTACCCAACAAAAAGCAAATTCAGCATTAACAACTACTTCCAATACTGCAACATCTACTTAGAGTGCGAAAATAACCACCGCATACCACATTCTCCCCTCGTTGTGGGCGAGTGATCGGAGAGAACTAAACGTTTCAAAACAAGAAGCGAAAACACTATTAATAAATGAAGCGTATAACCATGATCGCAAAGTGCAAAGGCAACATCACCTGTTGGTCGTGGCGATTGTCGCACCAAAAGGCAATAGTGGGCATAACTTCGAATCTACCTTCCTTCGCAGCGTAATACAGCAAGTCACGATGCACTGGTAGAAGGTGAATAGCTAATAAAACGGCCGCCTCCCGCACTTTTGATAGCACATCCTCCGATAAGCCCACATCCTTACTTTGGACTGAAAACATAACAAGTCTCGTTTCTCTGCCTTGTCATAATAACGAAGCCTCCACACCAACGGTTTCAACCTATCTAAATCCAGGTGCTACCCCTAAACGCGAGAAGCTGTTAGCAGCGCAATGCAAACCGTGTAAGAGGCATAATCAAGTAAATTCCGGATTTAGATATGGATAAATATTTTCCCGGACATAATTTGTCGATTTCTTGTTGATAAAACGAGGTGAATTTTGCGCCGTCGGAGTAACCGCATACTCCACTCAGCATGCTCAGTAAAGCATAAGGCAGCAGTTTTCCGGCGCGATCAATATCAGCAGAGTGAATGTTCAGGAACGGCAGAGTAAGTGAACAATTCAAACTTCGACATTCCAAGAAAAACTATCACTGGTTGGAAATAATTGTATCTTTGAGCGCCTTAGCACGAGTTAGATAAATTAAAAACCAACAAAAATTCTGAAAACAACTGTTTTGTGACGATTTTTTGGTTAACTGGTTATGGTTAACTTCTCGATTCAGGGCAAGGAATGCTCAATTCACCCTCAACCTCTTTCCATTTTTGGCTACGTCTCTTCTTTGTCCTACTTATAAATCCAAAAAGCGAAGTCTCCTATTCTCAGAAAAAACAACGATGGATGTGCACAGGAGTAATCGTTGGCGAGTGCCATCTCAAAGCAAAATAGCGAAGCGTTGCGCTGATGGCAGCTTTACTTCCATTCTGCTTTCGACGAAATAAAAACGCATTTAGTGAACAAAACACAAACAGGCATTTTGGGTGACCTGTCTTCACTGACTACTGTACCACAAGATTAGAGTATGTGTCATTACATACACACACTGATTCCTGGACAACGGCTTCATCTACATCAATTTTTCTATCAGCATTGAACACCTCTATGGAAGCAGTGGAGAAATACCCAGAAAAAGGCATCCCGCAGAGCACAGCTGTTAAACAGGGCTTCAGAAAAACAAGAGGAGTGACGAATAGCGAGAAAATTCAGTTAATCCAGAAAGAGCAACAAAATTTGGCGATCTAGGTTCCGAAGGGATTGAAAAATAATTTAGAAGGCATCAATAAACCACTTTTCAGGACACCCACTCTCCACCGTGAAAATTAGTGAAGACTACCTCTACGAATTCTGTAGAAGGCAAGAGGCGGTTATCACTCCAAAGCTATCCTTCTTGATTCTAGCCAATTCCTACACGCGACCAATGATTCGGTGCCGGATGGTCATATCAAAATGACAGCCAACAACGCTATAATACTTCTTCAACGTTTCGGCAATCAAGCCATAATCGAGGAATTCTCACGTTATTACACTGTCATAACAGTTTCCTAATGATAAAGTGATTAAAGAAACACTATTGTGAAGTTTGAGTGTGTGCTGTTCGTTGATATCGCCTTTATTAGCAATATCATTTAGGTAACCGTCAAATGCTCACACAGAAGTTTCCTTGACGACAAACATAGTCGCACCTCATTAAAATCCTTACTATTACGATAAGAGAATTAACAATTCTAATGCATCACTTTCAACAAAGCAACTTATCCAATAAACCATCAGCAAGCGTATAAACGCATAACTAACTTCGCATCATGTCTTCGAATAATTCTGGCCACTTCTGCGCACGCAGTAGATCCTATAAAAATACTTCATAAAATAACAAAACTTTCAAAACAACAATACAATTCTTTGCTTGTTTTCGCGTTAAATAATCCTTTTTTGGGAGTTATCTTTTTATTCCAAATTCTGAAAACTTTGAAAGTAAATTAGAGGTAAACCACGAAGCACTTGCATTTCGATTCTCAACATTAAACTACGAGGATAATGACAACGTGTTCAGAAAGCAAAATTTCTCAAAAAGGGCCACTTATAAAGTTAAAAGCTTTCGTTCTTGCAACTTTCAAAAGCTCTCGCCTAACGACAGATTATTGCCTTTATTATCGTCTATGACCAAAATACTCTGGCCAATCTCCCCACAGTCTTTGAATTCAACGTCACAAAGAAAATTGTAGTAGCAAAACTACGCGTGCGAGGCTAAAAAACTTGTTTCACAGCGGAAGCAGCACTCAAAAGCGGTCGAAAAAATTTTTTTTCAACATGGTTGGTATCAATATATCTAGTTATTGATTTCTTTTACTCGTTTCGAGAGGAAGATTAGAAAAAAGTCACCTCCGCAGTAGCTGCATGGTGAGCAGATGATGGAAAAAAGTTGTTAAAAAGAAAGAAGGTGGGTGGCGATATGATGCTAGCTAAGCGTAAGGTATATTGTGGTTCGGAGAAGCCCTGATCATACACAGCCTGACCGGCTGCTGAACATCGACAAGAGAAAGCAACCCACAAAAATTAGCAACTATTCGTATCCACCCAAAGCTTCCATCCACCACAAAACCATTCCTCCCGAGCATAAGAATCGGTTTAAATAACAACTTTATTCAATAGGAAGTAACCAACAGAACCTATAGTGCGCTTGCTCTTCCTTTGAGTCATATGTTTTGAGAATTACACCTTATTGAGCTGCACCAAAACCTGGACGTCACGACTCCTCCCTCCCTTCTTTTTCCTAAACTCGGGTGTCCCTTCGCTCAAACACATCGGAGGCTTAGACGGTATTAGACACGCGTGCCTTTGATCCTACATGACTCTCTTGATCCCTACAACTTTTGAGTCTCCCAAGCTGATTTCGCCAACACACTGGAGAACCCGAAGGCCAAAGAACCCCTGCCTACTCGACCTAACTCCGCTACTCCCGCTCCCCTCTCTACACACTGGTCGCTATTCGAAGCAAGGCTTCTGTGATAACGCAAGCATCTTTAAATTAAAATAGGATGTGATATACTTACAACAACAGTTGCAAATCAGAAACTGCAAGAAATGTGGTGCAGAATGAAATGTGTCACACCTTCCAGTTATTGATGAAACAGAGCACTTTGTCCTTCGCCGACTTGTTCATAACCACAGGTTCCATAGCTATAGGCTTACGACCTTCAAATAAAGTGAAATAACGAAATTAATTCTTCGGCTTACGATCTTCAGAAGGCACTAGAGAATTTGGGCTTTGAGTGGCCATGATGAGAAAACACCTCACGAAAGCAACACCACGGCAATCAAAAATTTGTAACGCAAATCCGTGCACAACCTTTCAGCAGCTAGTCATTGAAAGAAGTCTTACTGGACAGTCTTTTCACCCGTAAAAGGTCTGTAGGATGGAGGCAAGTTTTCGGGAAATCTCCAGAGGGACTTCGCCCGCATTACCTACCGAGAAGCTCAGCGGACCCCCACATTAGACAAATTACATTGCAAGGATGAAGCCTTGCAATGTAATTTCAATTTTAACGTGATTCCCTGCAATACAGCAGTATACCGCTTTTCCAATATCCGGCTTTCAGAAATATTTCAGCCTTCCACTCCCACTTATCTCGAAGTCGACATAGGCATCAGTTTCAGCTCGCTAAAATATGTTGCAGCACGAACAATGCACTGCACCATTTCCAGTTTCGCCTTATGTTTGCTTGGAATCTGCTTCCGATCAATAAGTTAATGCATGTAATCCTTTACCTTTCAACTTCTGGAGGTCTCGTTTCTACCTACACCCGCCTGGTGCTCATAATGATTAAATGTCTCTTGGGGTATATACTACCTTTGCGAACGCCATATCCTTCTTTACTACTTGTTTGAACATAATACCGCAATTCGTAACTTTATAAAATAGGCAAATAAATGCAAGAAGAAAGGCAAAAAACAACGACGTAAACACATAAATAAACACAACAGCTCACCGGGCACAAACCACGAGAAATGAAGCAAGTAACGGGAGCACCTGGGTGGTGACCAAAATTTTTGAATTTCGGTACTGCATTCATAATTTCACTGGAAGAATCCTGCACAAACATGGTAGCCTTATTTGAAATTAATCTGTCTCTGGAACGCGTTTTTGCGCACTTTCCGTTTTCTCTAACCGAACCATTCGGATAACAATAATGATAGTAATAAAAAATCTTTATTCGTACAATAAAGAAATCCTGGAATTGCACGTATATATACATACATACATATATATATATATATATATATATATATATATATATATATATATATATATATATATATATATATATATATATATATATATATATATATATATATATATATATATGTTTGTAAATATTCTTGTAACGAAATTGTAATTGCATCACCATTACATGTAAATAAATAAAGAACCCTCGAAGACAGCGGGATTCTCTGGAAGATTAGACGAATTTCAAGCTGCGCAGGATGAGTAGATTCAGCAAACGTTTTTGCTATTACGTGCACTCTTGCTAATCTGCAAGTTAAAATGGAGGCCGCGTTGTGATCGTTTTTATGAACTTTTCGCTCAAAAAAATTTTCAAATTTCCAGTAACAAACCAGCGCTGATAAATGTTCCATGCTTTCTTTACTTCTTTTTTTCCTTACTTTCTTTATTATACGAATAAAGACTATTATTATTATGTCTCACATCTTTGGGCATCTGTGCGGTACAAGTTACCAATCTTTTCGGTTTCAATGTTGCATGCTTCGAAACCATCTAAAAACCACCCCATTGATATTCGAATGGACCAAACAACTTCTCGACTGCTATAGAGAAAACCAAGTTCTACATGATACCATACTTTTCGCAACGTTTAATAATCTCATTCTTAGTTGCCGCTGTTTTATGTATCCCGTAAATTTAATAACAACGTATGGTATTTTTTCTCTAGTTGTAGCGAATGCAGAACGGAAGCGGCAAAACAAAATGAAGCTTCTAATTGACAGTTAAACGAATGCACAAATGATCGGAAAGCAAAAATCGTATTGAGGTGCCAATGAAATCGAAATGACGGTCGAAGACGAAATTTGAATCGATCAGCTACCAAAATCGAAGCGACGTCGAATGGAATGGAATTGAGTGACGAAAGAATATCGAAGTGGCCAATCAAGGAATATCAAAGCGGCGAACGAATGTCGAAATTAGTGAATAAATATTGAAGTCGATCGGCGGAAGAGTGTCGAAATCAGTGAATAAAATCGAAGTCGAGGAGAGCGAATATCGATGTGGACAAGTCAAGAGAAGACAGAGGCCAAATAAGGTCCACAATAACTGTAATCGCAACAACAACCGCAGCTCCAATCGCAACTCATCGCAACTGCTTTCATAATCTGTTGCATGCTTTTACATAGTCGAGCTCTACCCTTTGTTGGCTTACTCGGTTCGTTCATTTGAATAACACATTCTTTGTTAGGAAGTGAGACAGTACATCATTTTTGGAGGTGCGAGAGTTGCTAAGAATCGTTATTGTTTCGCGTTGACTCTCCACACTTCCGGTGATACCTTTGTCTAGTAGCGCCTTCGTTCATTGTTTGTGCTGCCATGAATCATCATTACATCGCTATAATTCGCGACACTAGTGCAGGTAACTGGACGAGCTCCGAATCTTGAGGCTGTTAAAGACAGAGATTGCGAGCAAAACTCCTGCAGTCTTGGTGTTCTGAAGTCACAAATTTTGAGCCTGGAAAAGCGGGATCTACAAGAGTTTGGCGCTCGCGAACGAAACTTTTTTCGAAGAACTCGTGAGTGCGCGATGAGAAGCGCATATTTAGGCCAATAAATGGGCGTGAATTTTCGGTGATAAAGTAACGATGGAGATTTTTTGTAAGCAACACCACCTACTGTAGCAGTGTATCTCCAAATTAACTTTGTTAGTATGCACAATCCTGAAGAGCTTCAGGCAATCGTCTTCATCAGATCATTCGCGCCAAAGTCTATTGCTTTCCGCGCTGGTGTTTATGGCCATAATGATTAATTCGTGGCTTCTGAGGACACTGTTTCCACCAAACTGCGTGCTTCATCGTGCGTTTTACGACTTAAAGATTATAACTTGGCCAGCGCTGTCGAATGCCCTAGGTCCAGTCCTCCTCCCCCTCCCACCACCCCCCCCCCTCTCCTCAAAAAAATGCTCTACGAATGTAGTAGCCAATGTTTAAATTAGCGTACTAAGCGGCTAACTGCCAGAACTGCGAGTCATTCATCATCACAGGGCAATTAATTAAAACACTATGAGACTGCTCGAGACTACTTCCTTCTGGTGCGCTAATATGCGTTCGGATTTTTCAAACCTTACGAGGTGTTCTTATAATGCCCTAGTTCACCCATTGTTTTATTTACAATATCGTTTATTTAATAGTACATGAGGAACAAATTTTCTGGGATGAGACAATTATTGTTACGATTATGAATAATTCTTGTAATACTAAGGTAGTGTCCGAGTCCACAGTTGCTCGAATATCACGGTGATAGAACAAGCAAGGAATAAGGGAATCCTCAGATCCTCGCCGGTGCTGTCCTTTGTTGAGCTACTGCAGCTTTACAGACACAAACGTTAGCAAAATTCGAACTGAATCGCTTGAAGTTTTAACATGCTTGATTGTTTCATTCGTTTTCGCTTTGAATATCTCTCAAGATTTTCGTCATCCTTCGAAAATTTCATCTTCTTCTCAGACAGACTTATGTATGCGAATGGAGTTCACACTCTTCTCTGAGAACGTGTGTGTAGTTTCTTCATAAAAACTTCTCAAAAACGGCCAATTTGCAGGGGGAATTCTCCTTATCCCACCTGGAATCGATATACATATTTTAGAGAGTTTTGGAAGGAATGACTAAAGACTATCTGTCCCAGTCCTAAGGAACCGGCGTTAGCTCAAATCACTTCCACATGACAATGCTTTTACATGACTTCCAAATATTCCGTCTATCGACATAACTCATCGATATGCATTAATACTTCCTTATGTTACAAAATATAATATCTTTTTTGCTTAGCAGACCATGTACTTTATTGAGCCTGTTTGAATGTGTTTAAAAACAAACGTAAAACCGTTACTGAGGGCTTTATAGATTAGCTTTCTTCGTTGTATTGAAGAGGCGACAACACAACGCACTGCGCAAGATTATACGCAGATGGCACACCATTCAATTACGCACGAGTAGACGGAAACAAAACAGAATTATAAGCGAAAATTGCAAAGGAAGCAATGAAAATGTCGACCAGAATTACCCGAACATGCGAGAGTCGCCTTCTCTTCGAAAGCAGTGAATTCACACAAGTATTAAACGTTGAACATTATCACAAGCAACTATTCGTGTCCAGGATGTACCTTCATCGTCGATAATCGTGAAATATTGTTTCGGTGATTTTTGCAGGCTGTTTAGGGGGCTTTGACCTGTCGGCAAGACATAAGTTCAATTTAGTCCAATTCGAGCTCAAAAGGTTTATCGCTGCAGGCGGCGAGTCACTTATGCAAAACAAGCCAACTAAAGAGAGATCAGCAAATTGCCTCTAAAGAAAACCATGGAACGTTCATTGACAACGTATATCTCTTACTCGGTGAGAAGCGTATTTGCGAAAGTCGAATAATGCTTCAAAAATGCGAAATAAACGACAGCAGTACGTCATAGAACCGTCAGAAACGCGCTTTTATAGGTGAAAACGAAGGTGCTGTGTCAGCGGAACAATCGAATGCTTCTGACGATACGTGTTTTCGCATTTCAGCTTCTCACTAGATGTTCAGAACAATGAAGACCTCCGCATATCTAGAACGATTGGAAGCAGCTCTCCCACGTCTCGAACCTGTAACGCTTGCGGAATAGAAAATTCGTTCATCTGAATAAGAAGTATTGCAACTACAGCTTTCTTCGACTTCTGCCGCAGAAACCATTTCAACAGCACAGTTCTTCTGGCATTTTTATTTAATAAATACTGGGTTAGCTATTGTTCTTTATTCCGTAACTGAGATTCGCTAGGCAAAAACACTTGTGATGTTTCAAGAAAGCGGCAGTTATTTCGAAGGCAGTGCGAAGTTTTCCCCTTCAAATCGCCAAAAGTTCATAATGTAATTCAATTCCATATTTGTATACTGCTAGTACTAAATATGGCAATAAGATTATCCAATTTTGCAAAGACACATGCACTCTATTTACTTATCAGCTTATACAGCGCTGTCAGAAAGTTCTTCGAAGCAAGTATCTGTGCAACAATTCTATGAAGAAGATACCTCTAGCAAAGACTAATTTTAAGCCGACACAAAGTGATTCAAGAAAATTTAAAAAACGTTTCAAAGTAAAGAATTGACTGCGTAAATCTAGTTGCCTCTCCTCCCCAATCCTCCATCCTTCGTCTTCATTGAAAGTCTAAGAAAAACAAAGTCGTGAGGAGTATGAAAGAATAAAAATGATACTATTTGAATAAAATCATTTTTGCGAACACAAAACGAACAAAAAAGGTAAACGTACAACGTGGTCCGCGTGTGGTCGTAATTCATCGTTTCCACAGATACCTGAGAGAACGCCAACAGTTCCCCCCAGGTTCGCTGACCGCCCCATGCCCATGTCTGCCAACGTGTCACCCACCACTAGCGCTTCCTGTAACCAATGGACTTTGTTGCTGAATGTCTCTGTGAAACAGTGAAAAGCAACCTCCGCAAACGTGGTTGACTCCGACTTCACTATGACCTGGAAAGTCGACCTCGACCTCTCACCCCGCCTGCTCTAACTAGAAGGTTCTAATCAAACATCGACTAAGGACAAAAGCTCGGAGCCGACTCCTTGACTTCGACTGTGTTCCTTCGTGCGAAATCCAGCGCCTGATTCCTGAACACTTTTCGAAGTTTTTCACTATTTTCAGGATTTCTACTATTGTAACTATGTTCCTCACTAAAAAGCATACTTGATGTTAACTGAAAAATACTGCTGAACAGAACTCAGAAAGCACCAGTTTCTTCAGTAGCCCGTTTCTTCCCGAGGACCTCTGCTGTTTACAACACACTTTACAGACTGACGAAAAGAGGCCTGAAAACTAACGGGAAACAACTGCAGATTCGGCACTGACAAGCTCAAACAGGACAAGCGCTACACAGAAGTACTAAAATGGCTCGCGTGGCATCGAATCATTAGTCAAGGTGGGAAGTTTGCAAAACAAAAAATAAATTCTTAACCGAATAATGCGCGTCTATATTTGATGTCGGATGCGTCGCTTGTGCGGGTGCATGCCGCATCAGTGTAACTCACAAACCACGTTTTCAATGACTTTATCATCTTTATATAGTTGCTGATGTGATGCAGAGCAAGAATCAAAGAGTAGGTGAGGATAGCCGTCGACCCTCAACAAATCTTGGTCATGCAACGCCAACATGGGATTGTTTTGCTTAATTCCCGCTAACGCATCGCTTAGAAAGAAGAGCTTCTCATGAGTGGCTTTGGTTTTGTAGCGTGCCAGACAGGGTTTCTTGTTTTTGCATACAAAACTGTCATAACTACTTCCTCTTCGGTGCTGAATAATAGAAATAAGCAGTCGAAACAAGCAGTTTTCCTTAATATCGTAATCCGACTGAAGTGAATAAGAGCTCAAAGAGTGGACTTTCTGACCTTAATTGTGTTTTTTTTTTGGACTTAAATCTTTTGCTGACCATAGAGTTGTTGTGCGGTTTCAGAATGAATGATCAAATTTAGAATTTAACACCACAGTTGCTATTTAAATAGCTGTCTAGCATCCAGCTTTAGATAACACTCTTCACAATGCTTATTCTGCAGCATTTACACAAGGCCAAAGATATCGCCTCCACTTAGGAGTTGATTGTTTTATATTTGAGACATTATCTATATAGTTCGGGTTCAAACTCCGAGAGTATCATCATTCTATTTTCCAGGTAGCACGTGTCCTCAACGATATGGTGATTCTATGACCTCAGTTTTTCGGCCTGATATTCCGAGAATCAGCTTTTGCTCTAACATAACAATAGGAAGCACACTTTTTTACTACGCACGACGGTTCCGTTGAACATAAAATGGTGGTCATTCTCCTTATTTCTCTTCAAACGAAATCTTCCTAGGGACACTTTTTGAGACATCAGTAGCATCATTTTCATGAACTGTTATCGAGACACGACTGGCCGGAAATCACATTCGAGGTTCCGGGCATACGACGTAAGGCAGTTTGAAAATGGCGAAAGGCTCACAAAGAAAGTTTTAAAGGGAAAGAGATAGAGAAAGAACTAGAAACACGAAACGCTACCTGAGGATCAATGTCCAGAACACGACATATAGAGAGCGCATTGTGAGGATGCGGTTTGGGCATAGCTCCGGCATCATCACCGCATACCACCACGTCGATATAGTGGTCTACTTGAAGCGTTCTCAGTGCCTTTAGCGTTCCTCTCCTGAAAAAAAAAGTTGCCTGTAGTACTGAACGCGCCACCGTCTTGATTTGCTAAAAATCCATTGTTGAGTCGATCACAATATCCTGATATAACTTTAGTTATGCAGAGTAGTCTTATTTCTCGAAATCAAGAAAAGCGGTAGCGCTATACATGAGAACAAGTAAGCTAGGGTATCTACGGAGGCCTCGGAAGGGGATCCCTCAACTGTTTGAATGGATCATCAACGTCGCCAAATCCGCCGAGTAGGGTGGAAGCGCCTTGACTTGGTGAGGTAAAGAAGTCTGATAGGTGATGCTTGTTTTTCGCGCTCTCCTTAATGTTATAACATTCAAAATGTTTGTTTTCGTTCAAGACTAAAGCATTGTAAACTTATGAATAAAGGCATTGATGGAGGAGCAAACTATAAGATTCAACCGGTTCGTCTAAATGAATTCGGCGGGCACTAGCCTGCAGCAGTTGAGTTTACATTTTCAAAGGCCATTTGCCAGCTCATGACCAATCACGCCAGGAGGCTTGACATCATATTCGCTTTTGCATTGTCTCCCCTTGACCGATCGGATAATAAAATATGCAGATACCGCCTCTATTTTTGAAGGACCCCTCATATAAATCTTCCACGAAAGATTCGTCAGTTTTTTAACTCGACCAGTGCAAAATGAAACACCGGCCGGTTTAAAAAGCACGCAAAATATTCATTACTTTCAAACAGCTATAACTTTTTTTTCCCAATGGTTCAGTGGGGGCAAATTTTCTAGCTGCAGCTCTAATGGTTTCCCCGTTGAAACTAGCAGACAGTTACATACGGACACCAACACGACGCCATCGTAATGCGATCTGCAATTAGAAATAAGCAAGAGCGTGTAAAATGGCTGAGACATGATACTTGGTCAATCGGTACAACATAAGGGGAAAGCATATGCTGTGACGATTGTTGTCTACACAAGCAGCTTGCACTGAATTCGGATTCTCGTTATATTCCGCCTCAGATTATAGCGCACTACTACACCAATTGTATTGTGTGACTGTCTCTTCGTTTGCTTTTCTCAGTATGGCACCCATTTAACTTTTGTTGCACTCAATTAAGAAGTATTGAACATATATGCGGTGGACAATGGAATTTATTATAGTTACTGCTCGACTTTTCTCACTTTCGTAGCCAGCATTGCATCCTGTCAACCTCTGCGGTAAAAGAATTTTTAATCACTTTTAATCTAACCATTTCTGAACGAATGCCCCCGGAGGTTAGAAAGCTCCTGGTAGAACTCACAAAATGTATCAACGTTTCATTATGAGACTTCTGTGGAGAGTGACCTAGCTGCATGGACGCTCGTTCTCACAAGGAAAGTGCAACGAGACACTAATAAACGCCGAATGGCATGCCTGTGAACGCGGCAAATCCCATGTTGTTTAAGTAAAGCTGTGATGTCATTCAATGTGAATTTCATGTGGCCTTTGTTCAGAAGACATAAACAAGCACGCCAAATGCTCATTCGGGGGAAGACAATAAAGCGAGAATATTCAAACCCAGAATTCTTGTTTACTACATAGAAAGCCACCAATCGACTGTTTCGTTGAAGTAAGCGCAAGTTTTCTTGACACCATTTATGTTCACTGATGATTCGACTCAACCAACCTCTAAGCAGCGTATTGGCTGTTCTAATGCAGAAAGTTTTTTTAAAAGAGAAACACTGGGTATGCCACCATCCAAACAGTGTGGTTTTCATCATAAGCCATTTTTGATCAGATGACAGTTCGTTTACGATCTAGACACAGCTCTGATCAATTCCGTCATCTTTTGAAATATTCTGGGTTCAAATCATTCAGCTTACCGACTATCCGATGTACAAATCGCAATCTTCACACCGTTGTCGCGAAGTTGTTCAAACAAGCAGCGTAGATCAGCAATCTGCTTCACCGTATGGGTAGTACGCTTATCAGCTTCCATAATGGCTCTTTTCACATACTGAAAGTAGTTAACCTAGACCGATTTAAGGAGTGTAAGTACGATCCAGGTAAGTTCGATAGGGTTAACGGTTGGAAGTGTTTACAATGACCACAATGAATAGTCCCATAAAACATTCGTGAAATAAAAGAAGCCATCTCAAACAGAATCAGCAATCAAAAGAAGATGCGTGAATGAGAAATGTCAGAGAACCAGGAATGTCATCCTAAATGCATGTACGCATTGAAAAGAGAGCATGGGTTAAGAACGTTGAGAGAATCAAAATTGTTTCTATCTTTTTAAGCTTTCAAGCTTTTTTTGCTATGGAAGATGGGACGATGGGAGACAAAAATGTAGACGCGTTTTCAAGGTGGCTGGTCAAAAAGTCAAACAAGCCGAATTTGAAACACCCACGCTGACTGCATTGCTTGCTTGGATGCCGTGGCTGATGAGCAAACGAGCGATTGCATCACGGATTTGGGCCATTGTGCCTTCGGCAAGCAAACCTGACCTAACACGATTCTCAGAGGCATTAAACCCGAGTAGTGCATAGATTTCATCGGCAATTCTTAGTTTTGTTTCCTCCACAATCCTGAAATGTTCTGATCACAGAAGTCATTTTAAATACAACTCTATCGTTACAGCGGAGTCCTGCTGGATGATAAATATTGAGGTAGCAGAATATTTCGGTGTTGAGGGAACGCCAACAAACAACCCACTGAGGGTGACTCTATTCTGACGGTCCCCTACCTTACATTGTCGCCAGGAGTGATGACTTTATATGACTTGTTCCTGCGGGCTCTCTACTCTACAAATCAGATTCTGTGATGTGTATTCTTCATTTCCATCATAGTCCATTTGAAAATATTTCTTCACTGTTTGAGTGTGTACTAAATTTGCGGGGGCAGTTCAATTTTCTAAGGGAAAAGCAGGGAAGCAGCCATATCGCGAGGATGCTGAATTCGCGGAGTTGAAGTTGATTCCAGTGGATGCACAGAAGCCTCAGATATGACTTCTCCAATAAGCGTTGTCGATTGCCTGACCTTCAAAGGGCATAAATTTAGTAGTGGCAATGTACGCATAAACTAACCAGCTGGCAATATTTCGTGCCCAAGGCACCCACATCGCATGGAAGCATATAAGGGTGCCATCCTTATCGAATATGACTAGTGATGCTTTATTCTGAAAATAGTATTCATTTTGGATGCTTTACTTGCCATTATTGCTCTTCAATCGGATATATGCAAGATTCCCTTAAATGAAGCGATAACATAACTATATAACCTATAAACAGACCATTCAAAGCCAGCAATATGAAAGTGTCGGTTGTAAGCAAGAGTTTCTCAAAAGATTAAAAACTTCATAAAGTGACGGTGTGAATGTCGCGTTCGCAATAGCACACGCTTTTCATTAGCAACCTACTGCAGTGCATATAAAAAGCGCGACATCGATCCAGCGCCGAACTCGATTATATCAGCTGAATAAACACGTCGGAAAATCGACAATATTTCATTGTCTGATTGAGAACAATCTTAAAATAAATTGATGGAAGAAGTAAGTAAAGGTTCAGTATGCGATCGGCAATTCAGCTTACATTTCTGATAGGTCCGATTGGATAGACGAGTTGTGGCATGAGGTGATTTGCTGACAACTGATCATCTCTTACTGTTCGTGAAATCGCCCTTCTTTGAATTATATCGACTGGAGAGGGCCTTCCATAGTCGTCTAAATACGTGAAGCATAGGTGAAGCTCTCGCAAAATTTGCAGTTCTAATCGTGTACTTTCTATGTTTACGCAAACACCAGAACGGAAAAGACAAAGCATTAGAGGTAGAATACGTATCAATGAATTCGAGAATCTTTAATCGTGTTAGCATTTAGTAGAAGACGTGCAATTACATCAAACATTCTACAAGTTGGGGTTTAAATTGACCAGATTCCCTATTAAGATATTATTTGACATCTGGAGAGCTTGTTCTTGTGCCCTGTTTTCCTTCATGATAGAAATACCATGAGCTATACCAGCCAAATTACATTACTCTTTAATCTAGAATTACTGCAATATCGCAACACTAATTTTAACGTGATTCTCTGTAATGCAGCCGTATGCGACTTTTCCGTTATCCCGCTGTCAGAAATATTTCAGCTTGCCCTTTCCATTTCCCTCGAAGTCGACGGAGGCATCAGTTCGAGCGTGCCAAAACATGTTGCAAATGTACTGCGTACTTTCCATCCCGTGTTATGCTGGCTTGGACTCTACTTCCGGTCGATATAGTCACTGCACCGATTCGTTAATGTTTAAAATTACGGTTGTATCATTTCAATGCACACATTACTGCTGCTGTTAAATATTAAAATGCATGTTCGTTGCGACTGTGGCATTTTGAACGCTGTCCTCTTTCTTGTTATTCTACAAGTTAGGGTTTGAACGTGATCTTACATATTATTACGTTTTCCCATTCCAAGGCGCTAAAATAAACAAACAAGTTAACTAATTAAATAAATAAATAAGGAAGGAAATTAATAAATCCGCTTCCAGCAAAGATATGCTGCATCAACAAGGAAAAGGCAAAAAAGCGGAAAATTAGCACTTAAAAATGAAATCATTAACAGCCAGCCTCATAAGAAAAGAGATGCACAGCATTTGCATTTATATCACTCGAAAAAATCATGAAATTATACCGTTCAACCCGTTCACGATACCTACCGAAATATCCTGCATCCATTAAACCACCCACGAATTTCTTTCTAGACCGTCCATGTTGTTCAGAAATAAAAGTAAAAAAAAAAAAATTCCAAGTGCCGTATCAGTTACTTCGGGCTATCATAAGAAAGCACTTGGGCGAAAGTGTTTTCAACAGTTCAAATGAACGTCTATTGGCGGTCCCCTGCGTCCAGTTATATAGCCAACGTGAAAGCTTGTATTATGTTGTTTTCTACAACGAGCGTTCGAACAAATAACATTAAGTTCGTTGTGTGACGCAATGAGTGATGAGGTGCAAACGGCCGAATTAGATGCGTTTCCCTATCGAAAAAATTGTGACATCAAAAGAAGACGTTGTTTTGAAAGAAAAAAAAAAAATCAGTGATAGCGATCGCAGTTGATTGACTCTCTTAGTAGCATTTTTTTCCGCGACTTCAATACACAAGCAGAGGATTTTTTTTTTTTGCAACTTTTGCTCGTCGAAAACTTTTTTCTTTAAATTACATCACCTAATTAATCACCTTTTATAGATGGATTTGTCGTCATCTGTTCTTGCCTAGAAGATGGCGTTTTGTTTTTTAAGATTTATTACACCTTAAATGCAATTAATTTGGTGCACCGAATGTTAGAGATCATTCAAGAAAAATATGGACTTCGTTCTGCAGAAAATTTTTTCGTTCACACACTGTGAAAGTAAATGGAAAGGTGGAAGTGCGATCGTCAGTTTTTCATCGAGGAAAACCTGTCATCTTCAGAGCACTATTAGAGAATCTCAACACGGTTCCATCATAAACGTAAATTTCCACTAAAAAGAAGCGTTCATCACAACTGCGATGATTTTTATTTTTATAATTTCAACTAATTAAATCAGTATAAGAAATTTCTTTGGGAAATTATGTACGAATTCGATTTAAGATCTGGCAAAAAAAAAAAAAAAAAAAACGCGGAGACGCGATAATACGCTACTAAGAATGTGATGCGTATGATGCATCATAACTTTGGGATTCTACTATGCGTCCGCATTCATAGGATTCCTTTCGAAAAAAGGGCATAATCTTCTATTTTTCTCAAGTTGGAGAAAAATGGTTTTATGTTTGTGAGAGTTCTTCTATGCAAGCAAATAGGCATTAATGAGGAGGACCAATTGCTTTAACAAGCCGGGAACGTTTGTTTTTTTTTTTTTTCACAACAGATGGTGAGAGGTAAAACGCAGCGACAAGATTCCACTCCCACAAATTTCGTGCTATCCTTTTCTCGCCAAAAGAACAAAGAGATCTTTGCATACAAATTCCGATGTTGAAGTTATAACGCAAAGTTCATTCAAAACGATAAGTGATGGCTAATGACGGCCCGACATCTCGTTCCTTAGCAAGTAAAATGCAAGCTATTTCATCTTTATTGCACCAATAAAGCTTGATCATTCCTTTGCCGCTCATAAAAGTTAATAAGGTCTTAACTTTCGGGGTTTACTTTTAACAATGGATGAATCACCCCACTGTGATGATTTCATCCTTAGGTAATGCTTTAAAGAAAAGACAACAGGGGAATTGAAGAGAGATCAATGTGGATGCGCGGAGATCGCAGTTCGACTCCACCGACAAATTTGATACGGCTGAAAGTGGAAATAAGATGTTCTATTAATAGAAGATTCCTCTTTAAAGACCTGCGAGAATACGAGAGTTTTTCAGAGACGACGCAGGAAATGTTATTGCATTGACTGCAACTTTCTGCGATGAAATGACTTGAGCAGGAATGCCCCTTTCTTGGCAGTTGCAGCTGACGGACGATATCGATACGTACATAACAAAGAAATATCAAAATAGCGCAGTTTAAACCGCACTTTGTACTTTGATTACAGTTGACCTTACTTCAACTGAAACTTCACCAAAAGAGGTTAAGATGGTTAACATCGTCTGGGGTCTATAGAAAACAAAGCTGTGAGTTGATACCTTTCTCTGTTTGAATTGAAGTAGTTGATTGATGTGTATATTACACTAGATGCTAGAGGATCATATTACACATATTTCTCCGTGCCTGTCAATGAACGAACTCACATGCGATGCTGAGTAATGATGAAGAGTTGCGTATCAATGTGCGAACACTTCGTGCATTCATTGCCGATAATAGTGTGCCGATTGCTTTAATGCTTCGATTTTGACGGAAACGTCAGCGACTTTGTTACGGATGTTGATTGCGGCAAGCCGATGACGTTGCCTTTCTATTCTAAAGCCCTGTAAATTACGACATAATTTCTGAAAACAACAACAATTAATGGCCTATGTACATTATGTGAAGGGTGTGGCACCGCAACATCAAGTGCACATGGAAAAAGCCTAGCGCTTCTAAGGATGGGAACGCACAAAGGCCACACGATTCGATCGCGGCCGCTCGCGTGGGCGAATGCACCCATGTAAAATATGAATGCAATGGCGTTGTATCGACGTATGCCGCTTCTATAACGCCATTCGGGACATCCAGCCGCCTCAATAGCGTTTCGGATTGGAGCTCGTCGAATTCAGAGTCTGAGAGAAGTAACAAGCACCACCGCGGGCAATGGATGCCTCTATGCTGTTCGGTGAAAAGTTACATGAGTGATCAAATGCATCCGAAGTTAAATGAAAAGCGCCTTTTTCAGTCGGCTGGCTAGTGCCGACTTGCTAAGCTGATATGTGGCGCACGCGCCGGCGAAAAATCACGCCTAACTAAACGAAAACGTTTTTTTTTTTGCGCCATCACAATTATTCGTCTATTCTCTTCCTGAGAATTTTATGCTTTCGTCAACAATCGATCAGAGAGTCCGTATTAACTGCTAAGACATCCACTCTTTACGTAAACAAATTCCATCCTATGAGAATTTGTTTACCCGTTCATCAAGCAATGAACGAATGGACGCATTTCATTTTTAAAAGTACTCGGTGAGATCTGGACATTGTAACACATAAAACCTATCTTTGATTAGTCGAAACAAGACTTTCCTTTATTAATGGACGGTCGCACTGATATTATTATCTTCAACTTTTGAAGCAGATTTCTCGATGGTCAACTACGGTTTCGAAATTAAATTGAGTAGACTAGATCAGAGATTTAAGCCAACGACCATCGCCGAAAGAAAACATGTATATAACAAATATGTTTCAGCCGTACTCCAAAAGCGCTTTTAAGAAGTACGTATGCAGTGATTTCGTAATGATATCAAAAATCTTCCCGTTTTTTACTTTCTCAGCGGCCAAGTTCGCAAAGGTCGACGCAGCCCAAGAATGATATATATATAAATAGGTCATGTGCAAAGTTCATTTCGTTGTTTGCCAACTGGCGCCGGCTAATTTTGAAAATATCTCTGCAATATCCACTAATGAAATAGTTTCAGAATTGTCGCTCGGTATCCCTGCATGCCAATTTCACAAACGGCTCGCAAGTACAGTATTGAGCTGAAATAATCTATGTAAGTGAAAAGAGAATTTCAATAATCATTAAATTAATGAATAATTCATAAAGAGTTGCCATAAGCACCCTCTTACATATTTTTAAATATCATCTATAGCTGCTTTCATTCGGGAAATTATTCCCCGTATCTAATGTTTCAATGACACTGATAACATAAATGAAATGCGAGATGCAGTATAAGGCAAGAAAACGCTAACAACAGCGCCTTTCACTGTCAGATGAGACAATCGCTACGATTGTGAACAAACAAACACAATAGCAATAAATTCGACAAATAAAATGAATAAAGCGCACTTGATTGACAGGTAAATATTTGCTTATAATCGAGCGATCGTCTGAACATTGCAGTCGAAAGTGGTCGAACGTGTGAAAAAACGATCGTCGACCATCAATACAACGGTGATCTTTATGTGCACTAGACGTTCTGATGACGGAATTGAAATGAGAAAAAAAGCTTCTTCCCCTTCTTTAAGCTTCAATTTGTGCCATATTTCACGAGAAAATGAATCTCCATGATGATTTCAGAATGCTCTCAGGCAAATTTTCTTAGAGCGCCTAACAAATTTAAACTCTTTTTTTTGTGTTTTTCTTTTGCTTTGTAAAAGATGAAGTGAACGATTGTGTAAAGCGTAAGAAATAGTTTTTCTCAGTGACGATTTCATCATTCGACGTGTAGAGTGAATTTAAATACATAACTAATAACGTTGGTCGTTAGTTACAAATGAAGTCAAACACTAAAATATTCAAATCGTTCGCTTTTCTCTCGCCGTTTCCTACGTTTCGTTCATTCATCTCAGCAATTTTAGATGAAGTCTAATTGTGTTCATCTTTCGTTTCCCTTAGCGAATGCTTCACATTTCTATAATTCACGTCACTTCTAAGCATTACTCTTATCTAGTCTAATTCATGCTCAGGAACTTTCCAATCAGAATTTATCATCTCATGCAAAACATTTCGAAAATAGTTTCTTTTCTCACTTATGAATCTATTATAGTGCGACGCCTGTCCTGGCATTAGTATGCACCTGTAACTTCTTAGACTGTTTCAGATGTAGTTTGGAAAAGTTTTGAAAATGCTAAAAATATATAGGAATTTCTTTAAAAAAGCATTAAAAAAGAGTACTTTGAACAAGAAAAGGAAATCGCCTTGAAGCCATAAGTCAACAGAAGAGACGTGGAGTAGGTTCTACTGAAAAGCAATGATTCGAAGAACTGAAGTGGTGATGGTATCCATCAAAAGCGTATGAGTAGAAGACCTTGCTCGCTATCAATCAAACATCTCATTCGCTATCAAAATCAAAAGCGTCGCAAAATATGTCAATCATATCTCTTTGGTAGCCAATTTCCATTCCGTTTCAAATTCAATTCGTCGGGGTTCATTTACTTTTTCAGTGTAACATGGCTGATGTTTCCGATATTTCATTCACTTTTATTTCTTCTATGAAGCTAGGCTGAACTCTATCTGGCTGAATTCTCTACTTATGCGTGGAAGTGAAAGTGGAACAGCTTTTTTGTTGTTTCTTCGCTGAGTTATTACTGTTCTCAAGGGTACTTTTCGAACGTATGTCGTTGTTGGGAAAGGTCAATTCGCAAACACCTAAGGCCTGGTCTCCAATTATCAATTAGCCATCTGTTCTAAGCCCAACCATGCATCACACCTGTTACTCTGTCCTACGTATTCGATCACTTCAAATTTTTTTTTTTTTTTTTTTTTTTTTGAAATGCGATCATCTGGGATCGAGATATGACGTGAGACGGTTGAGGCGGTGTTCTTCACCGATCGGGAGACGATCCGATCGCACACGCCCTAGCTGCCGACAGCCTCACGCTCTCAGCACTTCGACATAACAGTACGAAAGACATTGGAAGAAGGGATGGCATCATCAGCATTTCAGAATGAGAACAACCAAAGAAATGAAAGCGTGATAGCAGGCGCAACGCCCCACTTGCTGGCTTAATTCAGCAATTTGAGCTAGTCCTTTATCAAAACAAGCTGCGACTCAAAAGATGGCTCTGTAGCCGCATTATAATCTACTTCTACTATCCACGAGAATAAGCCTTTCGATAAGGTCAGGAAAAAGCCAGCGCTGCAGGGAGATGCGAGGAAAGAATATAGAGTAATAAGAAGAGATGAGTAAGAGGAATGGGAAGAATTGTTGAAAGAAGTGAGGAAGTGAGAAGTTTAAGCGGAGTGAATTTGTTACAGTCGGTTGTTACATGCTGGTATCGGGGAAGCTCCATCCTCTTCCCTCTGTACCTCCCATAAGGGCTGTTGCTGCTCAGCATCCCCCTGAAGACACGGGATTTTTCACTACATGCCCAATTCGTTCCTCAGCGTGCGTAGTGTGAGGATATAGAAGTTGGCTCTTCTTAACTCACAAACGCAACGCACTCATCCTCTTTCATCACAAGCTCTTGAGCCGCTCCTGACTTCACTTATCCTCGGCCAAAACCGAACCCTATCAACCAAATGCACGGACGAACGTTTTAACCAGCCTGTTATCAGCGATCCGGACTACGTCCGCGAAAGACGAATTGACATGTTTTGACTCGAAAATCAAAATACATGCCAAGGAACGAAAACGACACTGCGTTCTCTTGCAACAAGGGCAACCACCTCACACTCCCACCGCATCAACGAATGTGCCTAGCTGTTGGCACAAACGGCACAGCGGAAAGCGTCTGTCCACCGTCCGGACGATGATTAAACCCACACAAAAGCACCTTCCCAACCACTGCACCATAAATCATTGTGTGCACATATTGAGACGAAATTCTCATAACTTTGGTAAAAGTGAAGCGTTGCCGAACGCAAAATCGCGTTTGCACATAAAAGTTACATGAAGAGTTGAGTACAATAACACTGTGTAATAACATCAACAGTAAACCAAAACAGAGTTTTTGAAAGTAGAAAAGCCCTAGTTTCGATCAGCTGAATATCAGAACATTTCGCGCTCTCGAAAAGTTTGCCTGGGCAGATTAGTATGTTTTCACCAAACCCTATATCCGTCGCGTTTCACTTTAATCCACTAACGCGAAAAGTTGTGCCATCAGAAAGGCAAGTCGATTTCACACCAAATAACTTTTCCAGGCTATCTTCAAGTGCTATACGTTTCCCGTGAAAAATATCGGCAACGCCAATGCACATCATCTTATTATTAATTTGAGGTGGATCCACCGAAGCATGACGAGGATATACAAGAATATGTAGAAATGACAAAATGTGCAAATGACCTTTTCGCATGACCTTTACACTCCAAAAATTGTAAAGAGGAAATCAGCATACAATCTCCTGCATACATCACATCAGTTTCAGCCGAGTCGATGAAACTAAAATTAAGGCATAAGCCAATTTATGAGGGTCGATGAAAACTGGGCAAAATCTAGAGCGTTTTCAAACTTCATCATACTTGCAGCTGGTTGGCCTGAGAAACATCGCAACAGCATGGGTGCAAAAAATAATTATCTTGAGAGTTATTAAAAATGAAGGCTTTTTCTATACCCGTTAAGGAAGGGGAGAGATGGGGAGGGGAAGGATTGACGAATGAGGATGGCGCAACATAGAATTAACCTCAAACAAACGAGAGTGCTGTGAAATATTCGAAACAAAATAAAAAGTGTGAACGTGTCTTAATTGAAGTCGGAAATTCTAGACGGGTGAAAATAATCGTTGTCGCAACACAGCACAGCACTCACAAACGGCATCGATGGACTAATCGGTGCAGCACTATGAGAGCGAGAGTGAAGAACAAAAATGGAGCGTGTGCTTAACGCTTCGCATTCAGTGCCGTTTCAATAGAGTTGCTCATGGGTGTGAGTGCGGGTGCACGTTTTGCACGCACTCATCTTTTCAACTTCGATAAGCGATTGCTTAGTGCCGCAGTGTGTATACTAGCACATCCTCAAACACATCGATAATAACATGAAAGACAACGATAACGTGTATCTAATCTACTTGGCCATGACCGGCTGCCATTCAGATAGGTGTCAAGTCACCGTAGCATCTTTCCAGCATCTGCTTAGCATCGGTTTGCTGCCTTACATTCGCTCCCGCGCAAGAAATGCGTCTGTGCTGGAGAAGTCAGGCATAAGCAGAAATGAACGGCTGCAATAAAATACGCACGTTGGCTTCGCTGGAGAAATGTGGGGAAAGCAATAGAAACACAGTGAGTCAGTTTTGCAGCGTAAACCAAGCAACAATTCCCATTTTTGACGGATGGAATCGGCGATGAAAACTTAGATTGGCTTCTTCAGAAGGGGAGTGCCCGGCATCGGTTTCCTTAAAAGGCGTCCAGGCTACTTTCATTCAAGTTCGCCATCCACTTTACAACCTAAAGTACATAAAAGATAAATGTATTGTGGGTTGTAATAAGCGTATATATATATATATATATATATATATATATATATATATATATATATATATATATATATGTACCGGCTGGTTAGTGCTGAAAAAATCAAGAGATAAATATTGTGACGTGTTGTGCGTGTGAATAATTAATAATGTGTTGACTATTCAGTAAATTTCTCATTGTAAAAAAAAAAGATGGAAAATATCTTCTAAGCGAAATATAATCAACGTGAATTATTATTGCGGTTGGTCATATGGATGCTTTCACATGATACAAAGCAGTGAACGATTTCTGTCCATATCGGGTATTAGACCTAACAAAATGCGTGCCTATAATTGTTTCTGTTCGCAAATTATGATGACGTGTAATAACGAAATGTGTTGCGGTCAGTGTGCTTATTACAAATTGTTATAGTTTCTGTTATATAACGCTTGAGCAGATACTTTGTTATAAGTTATAGATATTGTAAAATACAAACGTATTGTAGATTGTAATATATTGTAATCTACTGCTTTGTGTTAGCTCTGTACCAAGTTCTAAAGCTATATTGTAAACCTTATTTATAGTAAATTAATGTACTTATCAATCATACCATATCATATTGTACTATCCTGAATATATAACCGACTTCTCTATCACAGAAGGGTATGTAATGGTCTCAGTTTTTATGTTGAATGTTCATCGTGGAATACAATAGATTAAACAATTTTTGATGTTATTTAAATATAGGATGTAGCCAACTTTAAAAATCAAAGCGTGCATCTTTTATGAGTTTAAGCTATTCCATTTCTAGACAGAATCGCTTATTTTAGACAGTTCCAGTGTTTCCAACTGTGCACCGATTGAGGTCTTTTTTTTCGCGGAAATGGCAAGAGCGTATCCATAAGGTTTTGATCTGCCGAAATTCAAGTTCGCATTCATTTTCTCCCTTATTCGTTCGAATTTGATAGAAAAAGTTCGAATTCCTTTGCATCCCTAGCTAGTACTGTGAGGTTGAAGCAGTAATAGGGTGGGTAGACTTCTTGAAGTAATCTTTAATAGCGGCCTCGTTTCTGAACCTGTTTCCTCAACTGTGACACGAACTTGCAGAACTTCAAAGCGGTCAGATCTGTGAGAGAGAGAGCGATTCGTTGTATAATTGTACTCGTTCTCATTGAATTCAAGAGAAAGAGGAAGTGGCAGGGGGACCATTTTGCGTTATGAAAAGCGACAGCGTGATGGCATGGAGGAGGCTTTCCGGAAAAGAGAAAAAGGACTGTAGGCAGCCGCTTCTTCTCCACAGTAAGCAGTGGGAAGGTGTTTTCAGCACTTTGAAAGTAGTTGCCAGTTTATTCGGGCAGGAGGTGACAGGGACGCAAATGCGGATAAATTAGCTTGCGGCACTGAAAAGTGGGGCATGGCGCGCTTTTTGAAATTCAGGGGAACGTCCGTTTCTTACCTGACAAAACTTGTCGGATGCGGTATGGCTTCGAGCTGTCGAGCGCGCGAGTGCCTTTTTAATGTTGTCGTCTGGATGGCGCTCGATTTATGCATAAACAATTTTCTTTGAAGTAGAGGTCCTCATTCGCACTGGTATGACGATTCTGTGAGTTCAATTTTAAGTGTTTGGAATATATTTTGCAACCATTTTAATGTGCCACATTTTCTCGATGCGACCTGGTTGCACATATGTGTGCATGATGTTGAACTAATGGAACTTGTGGGCAAAAAACGTAAAGATGAGGGAATTAGATGGGTGTAATGTGTTTGTGGAAAGACATCCCATCCGAGTTCTGCCGTGATTGTTGTAATACAAAAATAAAGTTCGTCTGGGAGTGCATTTGACGCATCAATCTCTTCATTTATGACGAACTAAAGCTACGCATATTTCCCTGCTGAATATTTAAATTTTACAAAATAGTGATTAATGGGCAAGTGCCTTTTAGCGAGATGGCAGGAATAGCTATGCGAGGCAATAGTTGAGGAGTTTTGAATATGATGAAAGCAGAATGACGTGTGAGTGATAGTTGCCATGATCAGGTGACCCTTAACGATTCGATGACAGTACTAAGGAAGCGTTATTAGTAAGCACCCGTCCTATGTCATATCTTCCAAGTTCATCCACAACGTTTCACTGATCAATCGCCATAACTGTTCGAACATTTCTGCCATCACTTGGGTTCTTTTATCTTTTATCACTAAACGAGCACATTAATCCATACAACTATTGTTTCTTCCATGAAAACTTTTGAACTGAAGAGCCTTGCATAGTGTAGAATAGAGCGATGAATAGTAGTATAATTTGAGTTGATAATATAAGGATATAGAATAGTGGGGTACAATTTGATTTCTTGGCCTTTATAGATCAGAGATAGGATACCACGATGAAGTTTGAGCGACAATGCATCAAAAAGTGAACAATCTGTAGCAATATAATATGAAATAGTGCAGTTTTCAGAAGGCCGGCATGGGAAAATCACTGATCGCATTACCGTCATTCCCTATTCGCTCCAACAGCTGCCAGTGCGAGCATGGTTCCACCTGTTACAACCATACTGGCTTAAAGCTTTAAAACTATTTCAAAAGTTCGTTCCTGTGAAATGATCAACTGTTCAGTACGAGACCAACTTATAAGTTTCGTTGCACGACAAGCATTTTAATGTTCATGCTCTAAATTATTGCTGAGAGTAACAAGTAACGTAAGCATTAAAGGAAGTCTCACCTCGCGAATGAGAAAGATGTACTCTGTATTATCAAAGCAGAAGCGAAAACTTCGCCCGTTATGAACAATGCGAAATAGAACTGGAAGTGGGTATGAGATGAGAGCTGATGTGGAAAGCACAATTTGAGTGGCAAGTAAAACACAGCTCCTCGATCTTTTATATACACTTTTCTTGCCGCTTTTTTGTTGTCTCTACGTAGCGTAAACTAAATGGACTCGACGACAATATCATTCAACAATCATTGTTGTGTGTGAATGCTGTACACAATATACACGATTCGTATCCTCATCAAAAGAAACTAGAAATCTCTGGTCGAAGTGCAATGCGAGTTCGCGACTTCAGTTTACCAAAGCGATGGAAAACAATTTCAAAAGAAAACAACTCCTGTAATTGTCTATTAGTGACTGAAATCATCGTGATCGTATCTGCTTTTTTCTTGTTTGAGGATTCATTTTCTAAGCGAAATCGGGAGCACATCTAACTTGCTCCCTTACTCTCTTCACTTCCCTCGCCTCCCTTCCTCCGGCCTTCAAGTGTTCACACATCTGGTACATATGATAGCACCCAAGACCACAAAATCTCAAACCTGATTACGTGCCTTCCATGAATTCATTTTCGACCTCAAATTTGTAAGCGCGCGATTTTAGAAACAAATTCCGCTGACTAATCATTGGCTTCTTTGAAAGATTAGAAGACAATTATTCCAAGCAATAAGTTATTTGTGGCAATTTTCTAAGTTGACATGAAATGTTTTTGCAAATATTCCTTCTATAATTAATTATTTACACATTCCCAGATCGTTAAGATATGACAGGGGTCTCTGACTGTTTGAAGTTAAAACGTCTGCAAATTGAAAATTTCCAGGACTCTTCAAGCTTCGAAGTAAAGTAGTGGACAAGAGATTGCAGAACCCAAAACTACCAGTGTGCTTGCCCACCCCTTAATCCATGCAACTTTTGATGCGTCTAATTCTTTATTGATCTGCGCAGAAAAATACAATCACCTGAGATCACATTTCCGCAGTTACGAACGAGATTTGATCATGAAGCTCAACAAATCACCTTATTGTTACACTTGATTGATACTCTTCGAAAGTTTGTGTTTTAAAAGAACAGAGAATTTTCTGATTGTTGGAAGCAGCTTGGTAAGGAACGCGCCAGTGTTGGAACAAATATCGTCGCTTGTTGGAAGATTATAAGAAAAGCAGGATGTCATTTTAACTCAATTTCCATCACTTTTTTGAGTGAGTGAAATTAGTCGAAAAATATTAGTACAAGCAAGGCGAGCTGAAAACAGAGCGTGCGACGAATGAAGAGAGGAGAAAACATAGAAACTTTTAGCACTCCAACTCCTTGCCTTAAATCCTGGTCGGCTCTTTGAATCCAGCTTTCCCTCGTTTCTTTCCTCCTCAAAATTTTCGCCTACTTCTTGGAATCATTAGAAGGGAACAACGGTGACCAGACAACTATACAAAGATCATGCGCACAATCGGCGTGGCGAGTAAGCCAGAAAAGAAAACACCACTCATTGATGCTGCTACATGGATAATTATGAAGTTTGATTTTTCGAATAAGTGATGTCAACATGACGTAATACATCTGAGCGGCATTTAACGAAATGTGGCGAACAAGTGCATTAGGCGTTAGGCTTTTTTCCCTCAGGCTTTAGTCTATTAGAAGTCTCTTTTGTTTTTTAATTTGCTCACCTGAATACTAACTACCAGTGCAGCAAAGATAGACGGGAAAAACTCTTTTTTTTTCTTTCTGATGCAAGTTTTTTAAATTCTTCTGTTTTCGAACACCGATCCACTAAGTTGAACATTAAGTATTCATTTTTAAAACACCGCCAGGTAAATTCATCGCCCAGAATACGATGAGTAGCGGCCAGTGTGGCGATGCGAGATTTATGAGCCATTGTTTCAAAGACGCTATCCTGAGGAGACGAACTTCACTTTCATGCAAAAATTCTGAATGTAAAAGTGATTTATGGTAGGTTTTAGAAAACATTCCTACGGCCTTTGCAGCTCAAATGCATAGCCTTTACTAGAGGTCATCGAATCTCGTTTGAAGAGTGGCCATTATCTTCTCACAAACAATCAAATTTGCTTCGCTCACCAGTTCAACGATGCGCTGAGGTTGGCAAGTGTGGTTGACGACACCAAGCTTTACCATTTGAGAAAACCGATAAGGTGACATATTATGTATGCTAGCAAACAGCGCAATGCGTGTTATGCAAGGAAACGCAATCGCAGCGATCGAAGCATATTTCTCTCAGAAATGAAAATTCGACGAGGACAATTCTTGTGATAAGCGAGTGCATGATTTTATCGTAATAAGGATCTTTTTGAGGATTTTTCTCCCAAGAAAAGCTTTTCTCACAGCAAGGCCTATCATTAATAACTTTTTAGGTTCATTGTTTTTTGCCCATCGTTTTCCGCTATGACACCGTGTCTGCAATCGTTTTTTTTTCCGCTATAACATTCAGGACTGCTGAACTGATGAAGACAACCAGGACAGACCTCCTCACTCGAAACGTCGGCAGGTGCTGAAAAAAAAAAATCCCTTCATAATGGAAGTAAATCCTTTGCATCATTCAGAAAAAATTCATATTTTTGACGTAATTTTTCTTCTATGAAGTGGAATAGTTGACACACCCGATCACCACAAATTACCCAACGAAAGCGACAGTGTTATAAAGTCGAGACATTCTCATTTTTTCGATAATTTTAGTTCACACTTTCATATTTGCTTTCGCAAACTTTCAGTTTGCTTTCACCGCGTCCCCATTTGCCGCACTTTCCAAGCGATATAGTAAATGCCTTAAAATTCATCGATTGATCTTGATCTTCTTCTGCATTAAAGCGTGATGAATGTTCTTGACAAAAGTGATTTTCAAACAGTTGCCTGCAAAACTTTAATATGAAAATCCTTGGATAAATTGAGGGAATAATTCGGGCTTTGCGAAGAATTCTCTACACATTTAATTTTGTATGTTCGATCTGTCTGAGCAGAGACTGTGCATTGCACAGATAGCTGAAGCCATCAGTTATGCGCGTGTGTAACATGGATGCTTGAAGTATCGAAAGTGGTCTAACTGCATGTATGGGCATATTTATGTTTTGAATTTTAGTTTTCAGAAAGCCGGCATGGGAAAATCACTGATCGCATTACCGTCATTCCCTGTTCGCTCCAACAGCTGCCAGTGCGAGCATGGTTCCACCTATTACAATGCTTAAGAGCAAAATTCTTCACTATCAAGACATTACCTTTACATCGGATGTCTTCAGTTTCCACCAGTAACTTATAGACGATTCCATCAATAAAAGAATTCTAGTGCCTTTTTAAGCGGCAATATGGAACTTAAATAATGGCACCTCCAATTTTAAAGTGTAATCACATCGGGAATCACTACAACATTATTCTGCGCATCATTTTTTGCTATTTTCGATCGGACGACAGTTCTCAGATGCCCTGCTATACGCTGCTTCGTGAAGTTCTCTTTGAAGTTCTAGCAGCATTTGGTGGTAGGTACTTCTGTATGCAGGAGTTGGTGATTTCATTCAAACACAACCAACAATACTACTATCAAAGATCACACTGCAGCAAAATAAATCCTCGGCGAAAACAATTACTTTGTCAGCTAGCTGATGTTATCTTTGCACTTGACAGGTTCCATAGTCTGCAGGCATGATGTAATTGTCTACACAGCTGTTCTCATGTGTCTCTCACTGGCGAGCGCATTTTTCAGATTGTGATGTGTCACGTGAAAAAACTGTGAATTGCACTTGCGCTTTAAGCCCGACAGTGGCATGATGATGCGTGCGTTGTGGAGACAATCACAGCGTTAACTTCCGCAAGGCGACTGATTATCGCATTTACCTGTTTGCATAGAGCATATTTAGTAGGCGAGTACAGAGCCAACAGCTAGCTCATGTTTGAAGAAGGTGGAACAATCCTTGCTCTCTTGTCAATACACCTTTCTTTTTTAATCGGTGTTATCTCAGTTGGAATCGCCCGTCCACACGATGCTAACATAAATCAAGACGAATCGCTTGTGAACACGCAACTGCAGGTGGAAAATCTGCCTTTCGGATATTTGTTCACACTATTTTGTAACATCGTAGTGGTCTTATCGCAGGATAGCAAGCATTAACAAATAATGCCATAAGCTACGTGTAGTGATCACAGCAGAGTATAGGTGCAATGTCGATGCTTAACAAAGAAGGCAATATTTCGTAAGAGTTATATGCAAGTTATGGAGTACCAACATTCTTCCTCTAATATTTATTATCATATCGGGACCGACAATATGGGTGGGCACTAAGCTGTGCCATAAAGGTGTTTCTTTAGAGCAAAGGTACACCGGATTGGGAAGCGAGAAGCCATTCTATTACTCCCGGTCTAAGGAACTTATATATGAAGTGAAAGCTTATATCCGAAGGAAGCTGGAGCTTACGGACATGAGCTGGGAGTCGAAGGTGGGGAGAGGGGGGAAGGGGGAGGGCTGGAGTAGTAGTGTCTGATATCTTTCAGATTTATCACTCTCCTTTATGGGCGTTCCAAACATTTATGGCAGCTATTATGATCTGTTTGCTGATGTATATTTTGAAATAGTAATGAAAAAACTTTCACTTCACACTTTTTACTTCGTTCAAAAAACGACGGAACACTAATTCGTGAGCGAGGCAAACGTGTAGATTTGAACTTGGCATGCCGAAACCTAATTATTCATTTAGGTAATGGGCCTGTCAATACACCACATCCGTCGGAATGCCGGAGATTTCGAAATGAGCATTCGGCTTTTGGGAATGGGGAAAGAGGGTATTGCACGCTGGTCGTGGAAATTCAGAATATCGACGTTACCACTTTCGATATGGTTATAGGATAATTTGATGTTTCTGCTGAAAGTACTGAGTCTTAAATGCATTAAACAGAAGAAGAATGTAGTGCACATGTAGATTTGGGTTGCCGATGCCAGTTCTTCCATTTCGTTGTTAAGATTAATTCTTGCTATATCATGCTGAGGGAAGCAGAATGGGTCAGGGATGAGCGAACGACTAACGGGCGCTGTGAACGTAGGTTAAAGGTATGTCTACCAGCAGTTTTATAGCAGAGTTTAACAAATGTCATGAAGAGGACATAGTTCAACTACTATTGCTGAACACTGCATTTACGATTACGCTCAACACGGTGTATGAAACTGTGTCGGATATATAGAAAATACAGGACAGCTGGCTAAACGATGTTATGCACTGGAAAGAGGGAGTGAATTATTGAGAGAAAAGAGTACGAGAGAGTACATGAAAAGGACGGAGGATTGAGGTTGTCGTGGCTGACCTGATTTGCCTCGCTGCACATCATTCGTCGTGTCCACAACTGCCTTATTCATCACCATATGCATCTCTGGTTGCGTTATTGATTACTATGAATTTGCGTGTCCTACTGATATGTCTTTATTGTCATTCAGGTATGGATTACACCGCCTATTCCTATTTTTATCTCTTATATGTTACTAATATTGTTTTGGGTTAAAGTCCTAACGAATCAGCAGTTTAGAACTACTTCAGCGACTTTGGTGCTCCTTTATCGTGATTTGCAGTTTCAATATATTTCAAGAAACTTGCATTTTTAATTGTGCTTGCTTGGAAAGTTCGCCCCCTTCATAAGTTTATCCTTTGTGGACATGAATTGAAACGCGTCATTTGCTTCCAACCACTCTACACGTCCAGACAATTCGCGATGCAGCATTCGTTTTGTCAGAGAAAGCTACTTTTTTGCACTGCTAAGAAGACTTTATTTATAAAGGATAATGATGCAGTTGTTTTTTTTTTCTGCTGGATTGCTTTGTTGTTACATTATGAAGAGCCGGCGTTATAAGCAGTTAGAAGTCTGTCGATAAAAGCTATATAATGCTTTCGGCTGTCGAAGATGAAGTAATAAAGCATGTCGTCCGGTTGGGACTTTCCGGCGCAATGAAAGGAGAGCATTATACTTTGAGTAGTCATCACTTTTATCCCAGGTCGATAAGAGTCCATAATATCTCCTTTTTTCCATGAAGATTTCAGGCATGGCCATAACCTGAACATTATATTAAACTAGCACAACGCATAGGAATAAATCGCTCGTCTAGTGTTGCTATCTTCCGAGATGTCATCGCTTGCATGAATGCATCATGTCGAATGATTCCATAACGAACAGAAAAATGGCGAAGTGGCCGTCGTAAAATACTATTGTTCTAGATAGAAAACGCGATTGATTACAAGGTTAGGATGAGCAACATTCAGAGCACATGGTACGATAATTTAAATTAGTGGAAATCAAACACCGACATCCTGGAAATTCATCTCTATCTATGGATGGAGAATAATCTCAAATAATAGCATTCTTAATCTGAAAACTCGGATAATATTTAGCATCGATGATTCGGTGTGCTGAAAATATACTTTTGCCAGAGGCAACCTTCTGTCTCATAGCGTCGCACTATTTGGCGCGCACTTGCATAGACCAAATTGATTCAGACATCAGATGAGGCAGGGAATATACGAAATGCTTCATATGCATATGCTCCGGGAAGAGGCACAAAATACATCATGCGCGAAGAAGATGTGAAGCTGCCTCGTGGCAACGCGGGAAAAAAGTTTTTGAAAGATAAATCATCTCTGCAATTTTTGGAATCACCTAATTCACTAATTTACCCCCCCTTCCCCCCCCCCCCCCCCAACGCAATTTTCACGTCACCGTTCTTTAGATAGATAAATTACAGATAATGTTGTAGAAAATAAATCGCCTCATTTGTACGAGGTCATCTTTTCTCTATGTGACGCAACACATCAAATGCAGCGAAGTGGCTGAGTCACATCTCTTTGCACATGATGTATCCGATGTTTATCTGTCTTAGTCTCATAAATGTATAACATATGGCCTTACGGTCTTGGTTTGTTGTATCTCAACAAAAATTATTTTTATTCTCAGGCATTTATGGGGAAACAAGCAAAGTAACGTAAGGAAAAACAAAATTTTTGGATGGAATTCGCTACACAGGCCAGCCGAACGCCGCGTCAGCGAAAATCTGGTCATCAGTGGCTAAGAATGTGTAACTGATATGCAGCCAAGAGAAAATGTCAAACTGAAGATTTTTCTCAGCGTTATTCGAAAGAAGAAAAAAACAAACTTTCTTTAAAGAAACCTATACCCTTCGAAAAATCAGGCTGAATTAACTGATTGGAATCAGAGGATTTTGCAGTATGCAAAAAACCACCTACTTATTTATTTGCTAATCGTGTTGTTACAACACCCGATATACAATCTTAAAACAAGAGGAACCTATAAAATAAAGGGGAATTGAGCAGCATAAAGGAATTGAAGGAAATCCGGGAAAGAAGCGCGGTAGGCGGGTTCTCGCGTTCATCTGACTGTCTGTTTCACAACTTGCCATAAAAGTGAATTACTCAAAATGATGCCTTCACGTTCCAAGCAACTCGGCTGCACAAATAAATCTCTTCGAAAAAACCGTTTTCTTTTTCTTGGAATGCAACAGGTGTGAAATGGAAAATCGACCGATAAAAAGCGCATGCCAATTCTCACCGTCTAATATCTACGGCTTCGAGTTAGATGGATCAGCGTGAGTCGTGGTGGAAAGTCACCATATGGTGCATATTATGATCATCAGATTCCGTCACTCTAGCTTCATTGCTTTCCGAGTTAAAACTGCTAAAACAAAAGACACATATGCATACATATGTTCGGGCACGACTCGTCATAATGTAGCACATACAGAATCAAATTCAAACAAAATAAAGTTCCACTTTATTGCATGTACCGATTATGAGTTCGGCATTTGAAATTTCTTCCGGTCTCAGTATTTGAAAAAAAAAGCCTTTAGTACCGCCTTAAGTTATATAATTGAAAATTTTTCTTCACCTTGTTCCTTATGCTATCTGTCTTTCACTCCAGGATATCGACTGGCAAGTGGAGAAGGCATAAAGCCTAAAACGGCACCTCACAGAATACTTCTACTTGATCCGCCAAAGCAAATGCCTACGTCTATTATGCCATGGTCTAAATATCGTCAACTTCATGCTTCCAGTCAAGGGTCAGGCTTGGCTACCAATGGATCTCAGCGATATACATCTGCTCTGCAAAGACCATCTATTCAACCGAAAGATATGACTGCTCTCGACAGTTCTATACCGGTCATCATATCGTTACCACCTTATAAAGTAATAACTGGAAACCACACTAAATCGTTGCCGTCACCTTATTCCGATGGTCCTTATCGAAGTGGCATACTACGAAACCCTGACCAAAGCAGACCCAGAAACTCTCAAGTAAACCAACGAGGTGCAACCTACTCGACAGCAAGCAGTTTTCAACCAGTTTCGCTAGTTAATCGGCTGAACAAGTAAGTGTTCCGCACAAAAGTGGAAATGTCATTTTTAATGGAGTAATGGGCAGAATTAACAGTTTTTTTTTTTTTGCGAAGGTGACCGCCCAAAACCTGCGGATCTCTTTGCCCCCATTTGCGTTTCTCCCTGCGTGTTTCGTTATAAGTTTGAAGTGATGAGCCATAAAACTTTAAAACTGTCAGCTTTTTGAAATTCTAAAGTTAAATCTGTTAAGATTGGAACGCATAGCTTGCGCCTCGTATATCCCGCTTCAGAAGGAGGGCCACTAAAGTTGTGTTCCAAGTGCTTGCAAGTGAAGTCTTTGTTCAAATGCATCAGGTGGGAAACGACTGCATAATTTAGTAATCTTTCATATGCCGAATCAGTGCATTTCCCAACTAATTTAAAATGCCGTATGATTTCGACTGGTAGAAATCCAACTCTTCACAGCAAAAATGCTTTCACAAAGACGGCTTTTATGAACCCCTTCCTACTCCTCTCAGTAAAGTGCTTCGAACTGATTACCCCTCGTCAACTTTCAATGTGAAAAAATATCTGCGCTTCGAAACCCGGATTGGATCTGCTTGATGAGCCGACCAGTCTGGCTGTTCCTTGAAAAGTTTATTGCGCTACCGCTAGCCATTTGTTTGCTGTAGGTGGTATTTTTCTTTCGAGAGCCGGTTTTCACTGAATGTTTCGCTAAAATTTTACTGGTTCAGAAAGAATACTTGAATCTTCACAGGTACAATGCCACCCTTTCGTTTATAGAAACATGTGAAAAAATCGCATTCTATTCACGAATATAAGGTATATAGTCGTATGCTTTGATTCCGTTGTTGTGGAGAATCTACGTATACACGAACCTCATTTCTTCTTATACATGATTAATATTTGCGAACCAGCGGAAATATAAATAAATACAGTAAAAAATGAATTCTTGTGTCAGGACAGTACCTTATATCCTAATTTCGCATCTGTTTTCCGCTCCCCCTCCCTGCTTCATTTCAGCATTCTTCCATAACTCTGCTCATACCCCTTCGAAATTTAAAAATACGTTGTTTTGTTGCAGTGGAAAAAACGTTGAGATCAAAGTTGAGGTGAGCTTAGCTACCTGGTTGAAGTAGTTGCTATTGCAGCTCCCTAAAATGCTTCGGGATGCTGAAATCTGTGGATGCATTTCTTGCTTTTTCCGATGTTCCAGTATCGCATGGCTGTTGCAGATGGGCATCATCACATCAGCAAATGATGTTAAATCTGATTTCACATTAAACATGAGATTGATGATCCTATCACCAAAATTTGTACCTGTCCCATCGAGCGCTTAACTGACTATGCACAGTACCATCACAAGAAAGTGATGTGTGCCTTTCCTGCTTGATACTCGATGTGATTTGAAAGCGGCATTGAGTTTAATTGATACAATTTAACGCATATTCCTAGCTATCCATTTTCCACTAACTAAACACCGCTAATATTGTGTGCAATGATGCATGCCATCTTAATTTTTCGTAACCTGGTTCTTCATTCAAACCGAAACTGCAGGTCACGCTGTAACATTTCATTTCTATCTTCGCTGCAGATTTCGGGGGAAGGGAGGAAAAGAAATCATTGACAATTCGGAGGGTTCATTGCAACCTTTATCCGAGAAACGCATCACGAGCGAGATTGTCTCAAGACCTACGAACCCACAAGTCAACGTTCGTTCATATGCAGCTGTACAAACTACAAAGCATGCTCCGAGGTACGTTGTGTTCTATTGAAATCTGAACTACTAGAGGAACTTGGAAACTTATCTCAAGGAAAACTTAGTGTTTTCTGGAGGCAGCAAACGCTCTAATTCAACGTTTTCATTAATTGCATCCTATAATGTCATACCTCATACCTCTGGTGCCTTTCTATGGATAGTTTTGATATACGTGGTTTCTATTTTTTAGCGTTATCAGGTGAGCAGGTACATCTCATAGCAACAGCGCCTCAAAATTCGTTTAATGGATTACAATTCTGCAGTTTATTATCAGTACACTATCAAAAACATGAGATTACCAGAACGGCAGCAGCAGCAGTTCACTAGAAGAAAATTCCTCCTGTTTCAAGTAGATATCTCTAACGCAAATGGTTCGCAGGTCCTTAACTTCGATAGTCTTGAATTTACGGAACTTGTGACTCGTATATTTCTACTATCCAATATAATATTTCAGCTCAGCTGTATAATATAATATAATACATGTAATATAATATAATATAATATAATAAACATAATATAATATCATTTGTGGCCGTAACGATATAACTGAACAAGTTCACAGTCTGTAATTTTGTTGCTGTTGAAGCACTTCAACTTTCAAGTCTTTCATCCACTACAACTGATGATTACACTTTTAGTCATTGACTGAGGGATTGCATTCTAGTAATTCCTTTATATGAAGCAAATTTCATTAGTTCCCATATGTTTAATGTTATTTTATTTTTCCTTCGCACTTCTGCTCCCTCTCCCTCCCCCCCCCCGCCCACCTCCTCGCGCCCCTCGCTTTCTCTCATCCTGCCTTCTTCGTATGTAGAATTTACTATGCCGGCTTATAAGTACGCTATGTGCAGCCATTTACATCTGCAACCTCCTCTTTTTACCTGCACTAACTAACGCTGCCTAACAGACTTTGCTCATGATGGGGACAGAAGAGGAAAACAGCCGAAACTTACTTGTGAATAGCCAACGCAACAGTGAAAGGAAGGCCATGTCAAGCACATATGGTTTACGGAAACCGATCAATGATCATACGATGGCAGTTGGAAGAGAAGGCACAGGTTCAAATTGTTATCATCCCCGTTTAAAATAGTGCTTATCAAGTTAGGGTTTAGATTTCTTGGATGGGATTAATGTGTGATATCAGTGTAAAGCATTTCGCAGATACTATATTCGGGAATGTAGCAGTCTGAGCAACTGAGCCATGACTAAAAACTTGTGTTTTAGTCAAGAGCTAGTCTCGGAAATAGAATTGAGAAGTTTATTGCTGTAAAAGTATGGTTCGAAGTGTATTAGTGACAGCTAGTGAAATAGCGAGAGCAGATCGTTGCCTGAAGTGCAGTATTCGCGACTGGCACCAGCACCTCTGCTACCGGTCTCGCCGATGAGCACGAATATCGCGGAATCCATTTTTGCGCAATCGCAAATCCGACATGCACCACCTGGCATCACTGGTAATGGCATCGGTAATGCAATCGACGGCGGTACATCACTTTTTTCTTCGGAAAACGCAGTCGAGAATATTTCGAAGTTTGCACGCAACCTTCTCACCTTGCCTGCATCTAATCAGGTTCGTTATTGAATTTGCTATTGAATCTGCTGTTGATGCATTTCTGCGCCTTATCGCTTAAAATCCGTTCATTTTTACAGTGGATGTCTGTAAAGCCCTAATTTGCAGCAGCCTAAGTTTATTTCTATGAAACTTTATGGTATTGCCATTCCATCAACATTTCAATATTTTCCTCCTGAGCTTAATGTGTTTTCCTGTCGCAAGTAGAACACCGTTCGGTTCATAGCGCTATTCAAAGCAGTGGTTTCGTAAATCCTCACATAGGTCCTTCTTCCATGGGGATAGTGGTAGTTGGTACTCATATTTGCTCTTATTTGCGTCAAATTAAAGGAAGGCAAGGCATAAAGGTTTTGAAAAGTACCTCACAATTCCCACCTACGAGGAACCCATTTCTCAAGTTGGTCGTTGTTGTGTGGAAGTTATATGCTCTTGCAAGCAAATCTTCACTGACGTCCATTAACTCCTTTAAACTTCCACTGAACGAGTGGATTTACTGTACCCGTTATGATGTCAAATGACTATCACGATTAATCATCTCACTCTTTAACAGGAGCTGTTTTCTGCATTAGCTTCGGTTCTGACAGGACCAAAACTACCAGCGCTGACAAGCAATGCACTGGTCGACACACAGTCCGCCTCATCAGCATCGAACATCATTAATGCACAGGAGGTTTTTCCTTCGCTCGGTAAGCCGCTGAATGCAGTGCAAACTGAATGGCTTCGTTGATAAATGAGTAGGAAAGCTCCGTTGACAAATAAAAATGGGTAGAAATTCTTTGATGTGTCCCAAGAGTTATATGCGAAAAAATAGTATGCAACCTTGCGCATGATCCTGCGCTAACTACGGCAACAGTAGCCTTTCCACGTCCCGATATTCCTCACAGTTTTCAATTTAAAGCGCCAATGAACGTTTTGCTTCCATGGATCTAATACCGGAAAATACACAACACTTCAAGCGTATTCTCTCGGAAACGTGACTTTTGAGTGAAAATATACTCCACGACTTAATAGTAAGTGCCAACTAGTTCTCATCAGAGATTTTATAGGTTTTTCTTTCCACAATGGCGAGTTCTCAGTTCAGTGAATTTCCAGCATCTACGCACAGCGTTGCGTGTGTGCGCCTGTGCACATGTATGTTTATGTGCGAGCACGTATATATGCTCTCTCAGGTGTGTTGATGCATACGAAAATCAGTGTTTAGCAGGAGCGAATATTCTTTTGCGTCCCAGCCATCGACTGTTCTGGGACTTCGGTTGATGGGTGCGGAAACAGCGCTTAGTGAATGACCGGTGGTCAAATTCTTTGAGGTAACAAACAGGCGATTGAACTTACTCATATTCAGCGAAGAAGAACCTAGCAACAGAAGGGTCGAGTTTGAGCGGCGCAGGAAATATTACTGAAGGTTTGCTGAAGAAACTGCCGGAAGAACAGCGCTCCCTTCTGCAGGCAGCCATACAGTCCGGTGAGCTCGACGCTCATGTGCTGGCTTCAGCTATGGGGTTTATTTTTCTTTCCTTTCTTTTTTTTTTTTAATTTTTAAGTGAACTCCAACAGTAATCCAGGCTGCATTTCTAACGACATATATAATCGTTTCTGCGAGCTTGAGAAGTCCCTATCAGTTGCGATCTCCTGTTAACAAGACGCAACCCTGCACCTTCTAGTGGTGCATGAGAAAACTTTTAAAACTGCATGCGACATCTCTACTGGTCCATTTTGGATTAAATTACAGTAAGTTTCGGCCTAAGTTTTTTTTTCATTGCTACCGATTTAGTTTGTTTAGTTGCCATTCGTGCTGATGGCTCAAATTCTGTCTTGTTCGGTAGGATTTCCTGTGTATTTTGAAGCCCTGCTCGAGTGAATTTCATTTGGTGGCAATATTATCACATCATTCAGGCGAGAGTTATCGAAATTCTGAAACGCAAACGCTTTCTTGAAATAAGTGACTGCAATTCTTTACTGAAATCAACATCCATTTCATATATTGCGCACAAAATATTTCCTTTTAGAAGTGCCAATAATTACTCCAAAACAATCAATGACAATCGTCTACTCGAGTGGATACAGCAAAATCGTCCACAAGCAAATAACCATCAAAATAATCTTGCAAGCATCTCCGAAAAGTTACCCTACTATGGCAAATACTGTGGCAGTTTTTCGGAACAAGTAAGTTCTTACAAAATATCTACAAATTGTTGGCAATTGTTTAACGGCGCTCGTTATGATTGTTGCAAACTTTTCAATATTGGATTAGCTCAAACGATGAAGGGCTAGCCTGCGTTTTGTTGTGTGGTTTCCTAATGCAGCCCTCTACGTATGGTTGAAATTTGTTGTTTTATGTTGTCAAGACAAGCGCAACTGTTTACCTTAACTATCAGCATTGATTTCGTGAGTTAAATTTCCTCCCAATGCAAAGTAATCCAGATTAGAGTTATTCTAGAATTAAGTGCGACTATTAGAGCTGTATCGTTATATTAATTTAGTGGATTTTCACCTGAATCATGATGTTGTGGAAGTTTTTATTAATTCGTTAGGATTTTGAAAGGGAAGGAGCGTTTCATCAGTTCCCTGTTAGTTATTTTCCAGGGCAAAGTGATCTTTTTTTGAGGGGTAGAACGCGTCCAACTGATAAACGTGACACTTGGTAAGATCGAAAAGCTTTTTTGCACATTGACACGTTCAAAAATCACCGTGGTTGATACCGGTTCATTCGTTCATATTTTTATACCGATAATTGCTTATCGTTTTCGTGGTGACGAAAGCTTTCATCTCATTTATTTATTATTAATTAGCTAGTTGTTTCGTTCGTTGACCTGCTCACTGCGGCTATTGCTAAAGAAACATTTGTTGAATAAGCAAATATAATTACAGGGCTGTCGTAAGAGTAAGTGCTAAAAATCGATGTCAGTTCTTGTCAGGCGGATTGCGGCATTTCGTTTGAGAGCAATACTTTCATTTTGCCTCCTCATAATACCATAAGGCCGAGAGCAGCAAAAATTTAAGAATTTCGAAATTCGTTAGTTCCACTCTAGATATGTAGTGTTTGAGCATTTTGTTTGCTTTTAATGGCTGGAACTTCAGGCTGACCTGAAAAAGCAGTTTGCGGTCACTGGAGCGGTGTGGGCGGTTGATGATCGGCGTTTCGTTGTTTCTAAATTCCAGTTCATTCCAGGATCTCTGGATGCAGGTGAGGAAACAATTCGTAGTCCTAACTCGTTTTGCTTTTGATATGCATCCTCCATAAATCAGAAAATCTCTTCAGCATGCAATTTGTTAGCCGAACTTTCACTCCAAATACAAAAATGGTCATTTTTCTTGCATGGCTTAGGCCACTGAACTGCTTATTTATCTGCCGCTGAGGATGACTTGCACTCAAACGGATTCAAGTGAGAGAAATCACATTAACTAAGGATTTGGCCAAGTCAACATCGATGAATGTAAATATTTACCTTCGAGTGTTCTTCGAGTAAATACTTTGCAGAGAATGTTACATTTTGGGCTGGCCCGGAAGTTATCACAGGCGACGTGGTTGGCGACATGTTCCCCAGTGTGAATGGATTCTACCTTCGTCCAGAGCCAATAGATTTGACTGCATTCCTCTCGAGGGAAATCAAGGTTATGCGACTAGTTTTCATTGTGGGGTTGAAAAAAGACTAGGATTAATGATTTCGAACAGTTGATACTATCTTTGATTTGCAGATCGGCTTTAAATTTCACCTGGCAAGCGTATGCCAATTGAATTCTACGAGGTGGCTTGCTTTCTCAATAATATCAAACATTATCCTAATAATATCCCTTGAAGAGAAATTCCTACGGTGGACATGGTTTTGATTTCGTAAAAGTTTGCTAGAAAATTCCAATTAGCCATCTCTCATCCTGTTTTCTTAAAAGGCGGAAATCTGTGTGCTTCCATATTCTTCTGTTTGCTGGATATGATGAACAGGAGGGCGTGTTCCTTCCGTTCCTTCCTACAGTCGGCTGTCCTCTCTGAAAGTCCCGCATGCACCTCTGAAACAAGCAGTTCATGACACAAGTCCATTAATATGCGCTTTTCGTAAAATGTTCGGTAGGGAAGTGAAAACTCGAAGAGTCAAGTATAAAGCTCTATCTTAATTCTACAGCTGCTGTCAGTTAACGAGTTCAGAAGATCACATTGTGAGTCCTTATAGATAGTGGAGGCTAAAATTCGCACTGGTCAAGCAGATGCGAACAGTTCGAAGAGTTCACTGCCACTGCTCAAAGTCAGCGACGCAAATCACAGCGTGGAAGTTATTTCTACGGATGCTTTCAACGAAACGACAGCAGCCGTTCTCAGGCGACGCTCTATCAGTGAAGAGGAAAATACAAAGAAGACTTTTCAACTTCTCCTCAAGGTTGAACCCCTCCTATCTCTTTATACCGTATATTGCCATAACTTCCTGTAGCAGTGACAATCACAATGGATTAATATATGTGGGATTATTTCATACTTTGACAAGTGAAGCCGGCTGATAAAATAACAAAGCAGCTGCTTTGTTGTGATCTGTCATGATCTCTTACTTACTACATATTTCGGTGTAACAAAGTGGCTGCAACTAGTGTTCGGGGTTGACTTTCATCGTCTCCCGCGGAGTCATCCGCATAGAATTGACTCATAGGCTTTGGTCCGCAGGGACCTCGTCCTGAGAGCCCTAACATCCGAAAATCCCTCTTCTCTCGCAGGAGACTTTCTAAAACCAGGCCCCGTGGGAATTATGAAGGCCCCATTGGCCTCCCGTGGGTTTCGTCGTGAGAGGTTGATAAGAAAATAGGAAATTGGTCTTGCCTTTGCCACCTGGAAAAAATTCTTCATGGATTCGCAGGAGCATGAGAGAACTGCGTAAGCAGTATGTTTGAACAAAATATGCTGGATGGAAACTTGTCATCAGGGAATCTACAGTTTACTGCAAAAGACAACACCTAGATATAATGGGTATAATCAGTTACAATGGAAAGCGGGACAGGTTAAAGCTGACGAGCTCAACGTTCATATTTTACGAAGGAATAAACGCATATGCCGTCGAAGATAGTATGAAGGTTCGATGAAATTGTAAACAAAACGCTAAGTTGCGAAAATTCGAATTGTGCCAGAGTGACTCACCTCAGACTGTGCTCTCTTTTTGAATTTATTCTTTTTAACTGTGCCATTTAGCACCATGTGCCGTAACTGTAATGTACCATATGCCTTTAAAAATGTGCTGTCGTTTCAAGTGCACCATTTCAAAGGGAAAATACCGTAAGGAATGGAAACTTGCAAATGTAACCGTCATATACAACAACAATGGCGGCACGAAAAATGCGCCAAATTGCAAGCCTGTATCGCAGCTGCCTTGTCTGCCGGATTTCTTCGAAATTTCTGTTCGCGCACAACTTTATACTCCAGCGAAACCGCAAATTCCACGTTTTCTATGTGTTCTTCTATCAGAGACTCCTTTAATCAAAATCACACACGAAATGATTCTCATGAGGGAAAAGTGTCGTTCAGCATTATGTCAAGGCAGCTGGCGAAACAGTAAAGCCATACATTCTCTTCCAGCTAATGGAAAACACCCTTCGAAAGCGAAATCACCACCAACCTATGAAGATTATCTGTCGAGGCACAAAGCGAAAACTGTATAAGCACACATTTATTCAAGAGAAAGTCATCATTACTGGGGCTCGATAAGGTGCCATCCTTCCTGGCAGCCCCTCTCCTTTCTGTTTCCTATTTATCTTCCATTCCCTCTAAAAAACTTCTGTATTTTGCTCTCTTCAAAGGTTTGTAAACTATATCACGACATAGTTTACTGCCTAGTTTTCAACTCAAATAACAGTACCATATAGGATAACAAAAGATTGCTAAATTATGCAGCAACATATTTCGTTCAGCCGGAGTTCTGGTGAGTTTTATTATATTATACTTTTCAGAAGAAAGAAAATCTAGTGTGCGATGTTATGCCATATTACCTCAAGAAGCTTAAGATATGACTACTCAACACTGCTGCGAGCTACAGTGAGAATAGCAGAGTTCCACTCTTCGATGGCAAGGATGGGATTTGAAGGATTCTGATCCTAGGCCCTTGACAAACTGCTTCAGGAGAAGTAATGAGGATAATGTCTGATCACTGAGACCGTTCTGGTGTTTGTCTGGCACTGTTGCTTCGTCGTAGCTGAAGAGATACTCGGTTGCTATGGATTTCACAAGTGCTGACAAAACAAGAGATACTAACTCGAGGACGGTTGGTACCGCAAGTTTGCTGTCATCCCAGATGTTGACTAATCGATGGGCCAGATCGCCTTCAACTTTGTCAGCTTCTTGTGACAGTCACAGGTATTCCAAGGGAATACAGATGCCATGAAGAGCATGAAGAATTGTGATGCAATATGACGAGCTGCCATCTTTCAAAGCTCTGCACCTTTCCCGCAGTCCCAGATTCATTGTTACGTTCACTTCTCATAATTCTGGTAGCAGAAAAGAGAGCTTCGAGAGTACTCACACCATTCGCACCTCTGGCACCTCTATTCCTAATCACTGCAACCTAGTTATTCGGAAACATTGCAGCATTACCACTGTCGCATCTCGCACCATTTCTAAAGCTAACCATGTTCACTAACAAACAGTTTTTGGAGATCCCATAGGTACAAAATCTAGCTATGCAAGCCGACGTGTCTGGCACAAAAACGCCTTTTGGATTTCATATGCTGCTGTATCGAACGAGTTCAGTCTCGATGCAATAATGTGTCAGGATTGCGACTTCTCAAAAATTGCTAATCCACTGCAGGTTTATGCGAATACAATACAGCGCAAGACTATAAATCGTGCGAAAACGGTCCTGCAATAAAACCAAGCGTTTTCCAGCGCTTCAGCCCGGCGGGAACCTCCGTAGGAGCCTCGTCTTCTCCGAATATCTCCGCTTTTACGGAGGATTTTCAGGACGCAGTGCTCCCGCTGGCTCCCGCTGGGCATAAAAAGCTCCCTCAAATCGACAGGGGGCCTCATTCATCACGTCACATAGCGGCGAGGGCACCTGGCGGGCCCCTCTCCGTGTATTAAGGCACACTGCGTGAAGAGTTCACGTATAGTTCGTACAGCAATTGCAGAAACATTGGGCATCATCGCTTTTTGAACAAGTTAGGCCGAACAGTGAATTTATACACTGCATCAGCTGTTCATACTTCGGAACATTTGCTGTCACCAAACTCTGAATTCTAGCTATTGCTTTGTTGTCGAAAGCATCTCCCCGCACAGGAGGATAGCTAAACGTTATTTCATGCGTGAATATACATACAAATCGCTATGTCAAATAGCGACTGTTGCGCGAAATACACAGATGTCTTGAACTCGTACGTGCTTTCATGTTTTTGTGTTGAAACTTTTCAACTGGTCGATTTTCTAGCTGCTTTTGGCATCTGCCGAGTTCCTCAGTCAACGTTATGCAAGAATAAAATAACGGCATTTCCGATTTTTAAAATAGCATAGGGAGCCCAATGTTGGTGTCTTTGGGTGGGTGCATCTTTCCCCCGTTTTTCATGTCACTATATTCTTTATACTACATATACGCTTGACCGGTTTCACAACATATTTCCTCATTGCGGACAGCATGTGTTAAGTTACAGTGCAGGAGCCTCTTTCGCAAATATGCATTTGAGGGTTATGCTTAGTCAACGACATAGTGGTGGCTTCCAGCACCATGTAGGAGGGCATGATTTAGGTCCACCATAATGCCAGTGTTCGTGCTGCTTGCTCCGAACGCTCAATGAGTCATGCAATAGCACACTAGGAGACATACGCGGTGCGGGAAGAGGGCTCTGAGGTGAGAAGTACCCGTAGAGGAGCAATCTGTTGGGATGGAGACCGCGAATTAATAGTAAGGGAGGAAAAAATCGTGAGGCTTTTCTGCTAGAAGCCCTCACCACGACGATGACCCAAGCAAAAAGTCGAGGAGCTGCGGAATGGGACCTTGCGGGGGGGATTGGGGACCTCACACCGCACTTTATAGAGGGTCATTTACTATGGTCGGTAACCGAGGGATCAAAGGAGGCGCACTACTACTACAAAGGAGAATAAATGAACATTGGAAGACACCGATATTCTGTAAGGCAGTGATAGTTCTCTCGGATTGCTATAAGATACAAAAACTGACTTTTGAAACAATTTTGAATAGGCAATGTTAATTTCTCATGAAAAGAGGAGATTGCAATTTCATTCCCAAGAGTCACTAAAAGGAATTTGTTTTAGAACGTTGATGGAGGATAGTATAAGTAGAACCCACACGAAAAGAAAATGCACATAATATTGTCGAATGCAAAGAGTGGCTATAATATAAATTTTCACAATCTTACAGGGAGCCGTACTGAAAGCATTCGAAGACGATACTCAGAATGCATCTCAGAGTTTCATCACCTACGACGATATACGAGTTCCGCTGAAGTGAGCTAACTGAATAATTCTGCAAATGCAAGAGCATATTTAGGGATGCGTTTCTTATTTTGTCCGTCTAATTGTCTGCCAATGAAAGATCTCTTGTTGTGCTGCCAAATGAAACTATGGAATATGGGAATGCAGGTCTCAGGTATATAACCATCACGAAATTTAGCCCCGTCTCCATAACGTCTTCTATTTTGTGAGGCCTTAATTATTGATGTAATTGACAATTAACAGCTGGGCTCCAATGCGCGTTGAACGCTTCTGTTTTTTTTCTTGACGTTTTCTGTATTGAATCGAAGGAAGTTTGCATTGTAGCTAACCAGCTTCAGCGAGCGTCATTTCCAGAAATCAAATGCACAGCCGTTGACCGCGAAATAGCACTGCTATTGAAGGAGCTGGACAGTAGGCTGACTGGAAATTAGTCGAATGTTGTGTGATTGTTGTCAGACTTTCCAAGAGGGAAAATTTTAGACAACGGAATGATGAAACGGTAGTATTCCAAAGCTGAAAATTTCTCATCTTGTTGGTGAGGTGGCTGTACTTAGTAGCTCCAAAGTGCCTGCAGGCATTTATTCTCTAAGCAGCAAGCCGCCATTATTAAACGCAGTGTTCTGCACTCAACATAGTGCTTCCATTTGCTGTGTATGTGTTGGATTCTACAAGAGGGCATACATTTGCTTCTTCATACCCTTTAGGTGTCTGATTTTGAATAAATCATATGTTCGTAGCCGCACTGCAGAAATGTTTTTTTATTTGCGCTTGTGAAAAGCTTCTGGGAGAAATTCACACAAACATGGCAAAAATGATTGCACACTATGAAAAATTGGGGGAAGTTGATACTGGAAGACAATAAATTGTTGTTCAAAGAGCAAAGAAAGCCATTGACTTTTTATTATTAACTTCAATTGAAGAATGTTATTTGAAATTACCATTGAAACACTAAAAAATAACTTAAGCAGTTGGAAGAAAATCGACCGCTTTTGCACTTCCCGTCAGCTTCCTCAATTTTGATGCATGTCCACGTCTATGGCTTGCCGAGCACATAATAAAAACCCTTTCTGCGAATTCATCATGTCTTGTCATAGTATGTTGCTATTCTTGCAGTAACAATGTAATAGTTACTGAGGAGACATAGAGAAGAATATATGGTCAACAAACATGCATCAAGATGGGAATTTTCAGTGAAACGGACGATGGCGGTGACGTTGTTGCTACATTGGGGTCTCTAACGACCACTTCACCGGAAACAACATTGAGTGAGTCTGCGGAGCTGGATCTGAAGACAGCGCCTTTGGACGATTCGAAGTACTATCCGCAACCACTCGGATGGCACGCTGGTTTCCAGCCCCTCTTATTAACTTTACCGGATGACAAGTGGTTGAAGACAGTTTACTGGCTGTCACTCAGAGATCACAAACGAAATGTTAGTCAATAGCTACTTATTGTTGTGTTTTGGTTACAGTGTATTCGAAACAGTAGCTATACCGATTTTTCAAGAGTCGATCAAAAGGAAAAGGAACATCGCGAGATCATTGAGAAAATGCTGCTGTTGAAATGTTTGTGGAGAATTCAAGTGGATGCATGCTACTTATTAAAGCGACATATGCATTCAAGCCCATCTGAGCATGAATAAGGAGCAGGTATGGAGTACACGTCCTTAAGTAAGTAATATCGTACCTATATGGCCTCGGCGATTGATCCGAACGTGCATAAAAAACGGAGAATCATGGGAAACATTAGCGCTCTTGTTTCCACATATATGGAGGGTGAATGTCGGAATTCTTATTGTTCTCATACAGCTAGTTGTGCCCAGTGATTGCGTTTCAATCGAATGAGTTTCTACGCACCCTGTATATACAATACAAGTTATTCTTTTCTTTATTACTGCTTTGTAATGACCCCGGAAGTGTGCTCAGAGCAGTCTGACCTGAGACGATGCGTTGTAAGGAATTTCGGGTTGAAATGAATCTTTGGAATAGGGGTTGGTAAAAACTAATAGAAAAATAGGCATTCAATGACTTAAGTCCCTACAATTAAAAAAAAAAAAAAAAAACTCTTTCTATATGTTCAGTGAATCAGTTTTCAAGCAATACATCAGCGAGATTGAGTTGTGACCAATGGAAACTGTTGATTATATCTGAATCCTAAGTATACAATTTTTTTCTGCTGAATCAACCCTTTGTGGTATACTGAAAAAGGTGTTTCCCTAGAGCGTTACCAGCATTTTAAAAATACGCGCTAAAGAAAATGGTCTGGTAAAAATGGGATGCATCATTGGAAGGCCCGGTAGTTCTGAAACCAGAGCAGAAATAGAGGAACCAGAGGCATTGGAAAAGAGCGCGAAAATCAGAAGTTAAAAATGCACTGCAGGAAAACCTGGTATTAGTGAAGGAGTTTATCTGGGGTAAGAGAGGGGACATGAGAACTTTTTTGTTTCTGAGGAGTAGAGGGAGTATGAGAATCATTAAATTCACAAATCTTGGCATCCTGGCCGAAAATTATTCCACGTAATGCAAAATTTGACTCCCTAATGATTATTACTGTCGAGGCGCTTGACCGCACGTTTAGTCGTTGCGGTTTCGCAAATCAATGTTTTTGGTTGGATCGGATACCATTCACTCGCCTCACTGTACCTCGGGCAGTATCGGAACTTCATAGAATTTTAATGGTCTGCTTCATGACCAAATCCGATGCTTCCGGATGCAATTTGTACATTTTGTGGTTTACTGACCACGCAGACCACCTCTCGATCAAATCGACTAAACTCAAACAGTTGCTGCGCTCTCAGATTATCCTTCGTTTGCATTTATGAAATATGTCATGTGAAGCATGCATTCCTCATTGTTTCCCATAAAATATTTCTGTGATAACAAGAGGTTTGTTTGCCAGACCCGCTGGTCATCTTTTTTCTTTCTCTCGAACAAGCTCTTTCTTGAAAAGTTGGAACTGAGGAAGGAATCAAAATATTCTCACTTGCCTGTAACATACATCATCGCAGAACCACTATCTAATAGACGTGAGGAACTTACATTAACCTCATTGGTGTTTCTAATTTATTTGAGTCATTAATAACATCTGTTTTCGTTATGGCTGTGTATTAGCGAATGATACATTAAGTAATGAAAGTTTTCAGCGAACGGTGAGTTCTGTGCTGATTCCCAATGGACCGGCCTTCAAAATCCCAGCTATCGTCCAGCTTCGGCCCCTCGTACCGAATGGAGCCTATTCAGTCAGCTCCGGTCCGATTAAAGTACTCGTTTTTCTATTAAAGATATATTCATGACTGGTATGCTTGATTGGTGTCTAAAAATGCAAGATGAGAGGGATAAACATTCGTAGTTAAGAACTTGGCTAAGCAAGTTTCAGAAATGCATAATCTTTTTTACATGTTTCGTAATACTAAAGCCGTTTTCCTCATTTATCGGGCTTTCTTGATGTTGTCCATCATGGTTTGCCTTCATATAAATCAATAAAAGCAGATGATTAGGCTCTCAGAATTGCTACGATCCACTTCAGAGTCTATAGATCTGCAAAAAAGGAATTCTTTGAACTTTTTAGCAAGAGTTGGACATATGCCACAGCCTTATTGCTCATTTTCATTTGCACGATTAGCATTTGCCAGTGGGTTTGTCAGCCTACAGCACTTACCTTGATTTGTAATTAATACAGTGATGCAATCACTATAAATCAAAGTCACTGTTGAAGGTGACCAAAAATGACTGTAGATTGTTCTCTTAAACTCAGCAGAGCGCTGTCGCATTGATCAAATTCTTGCTGGAGATTTTAGATAATTTCGTTTCCTTACAAAAAGCCGGGAACGATTCAAACAATTCGACCTTTTTCTTCACAGAAGATATCCCATAAAGTTGAAACGTTTTTAGAACCATTTGATGCACCTTCACGAAGGCTCGAATTTATATGCTGTTCCGTACCAATATCCTTAGTGGTTTAAATGATTCAATTTAGCCGATTTTCTTCAGCCGCCAATAAAAATTCATTTCCTTGAAAATCTTATTATTGCTTGCTTTTTAGGACCTTAAAGTCGTTTTCAGCGCATCTTATAAACTCTTGAGCGAGGCATTATTTCAAAATAATTTGAACACAAACATTCCATCAGCACTTTTGTTAATAATGTGAACACTAAGGTACTGGATACGAAAACGATAGAAATCAGTAACTTTAATCTTCGGGCAAATGGTATTTCTGCTTGGTTTATCGTTGGAAAGGATATACTCCCAAATGGCAGCGGTCATATAGTTCCGATCTATGAAAGGTAAGACGACAACTTTATGTGAATGGTACTAAGAGCGGAAATACACAACAGTAATACGTAGTGATAGAGTTAACAAATGAAGATCGGACTTCTATGCAAAAGAAACACTAGCAGCGAAAAGCATTCGTATTGCTCGAAGGCTATTGACACAGTAGGCGTTAAAGGCACGTTAGTGGTGTTCATCACGATGGTTTTTGGCCGTAGGGATTACTGCGAGACTAGCGATGATTGGCGGTTACGATCTTCTCAGGCAGAGTCTCACATTCGCAGGGAATTAGTTCGCCTCCGATGTGTTGACGCTTATGAGTCGTTTCATTGCTTGCAACGTGTGCTTGTTCTCTTCGGATTAACTGTGTTACCGTAACATTTCTTCGTGCATTGTACAAACTTGGTTACGTTGTTGGCTCATTTTTAGAAATTCCCAGCTAAAGGTTTACCTCCTTTTTAAGTTTCCTTGGTTTACTTCTCTTTCTTCCTTGGAACCCTTTTCCATTCTCCTTCTCGCTTGGGTCCCCTCTTCTTGCCATGTCCTTCTCCTACCCTCACTCATCTCTCGTTGACCCCACATACCTTTTACCTCTCAAGGCTTCTTAGCCCACCTGTTGTTACCTGGCGCTAGCTGGTGACGGCGGAATGTTGTTAAATTTCTTTTTGCTGCTTCTGTTTTCTTTACAAAACAGGGTCTCTGTCCTCTCCTCAGCTGCATAATACAACGAATATGCCCATTATAAATCTAATACAATCAAAGAATGATATATTCTTATTTGCCCACACGAAAAGAGTCTCTCATCTATTACCGTTCACCGACAAAGAGTAAACTCTTCTTATAAAGGAGCTTTCCTGAACCAGTCTGCATAACTGGTTTCGAAAATGCAGCCCACTTTTTCTTTAAAAATTCTTGTTTTCCTAAATTTTTTTGCGATATTTTCCAAAAAAATTCGGCTTTCATGAAGAGTCAATAAAGAGAGTTTCAAGTCCATTCATTATGGGAAGTATTTTTTGCAATTTGTTCTATTTTGTTGAAAATTTGACCCTTAAAAGATTTTTTTAACAGGATCAAACGAAATGAATGCCCACCCGAAAGTTTCTTTTAAATACGCGAAAGTTTTTCTGACTTCATTGGACTAGGTAAAACACTGATTTCCAAAATTTCCCAAGAATCTGCGCATCCGGGAAACTTCCCCAAATGGATAGACTGCGCACTCGAGTGCGCTTTTAAACATTCTCTTATTGTTCAATTCTCAGCGAAGTGAAAAAAAGCGGCCAAAAATTATATTCTTTTTTTGCATTTGCCAATAAGTGCATTCATCATGGCTCAAGATTAAGTTTAGAGGAAAGCGAATATGCTAAAGAAAGGTAGACTGCAAGTGCATAATCTGCTTAGAGAACAACGTTTAGACAGTTTGAAGAACAGGTTGTCACCGAGTTGCTGAAAATAACTGATGTTCCGGAGGAAGATCAAAATCCCAGTGGATTTTGATTCTTGAAACTGATGCCCAACACTGTATGGAGTGCACCACCATTTGTTGCCGAGGAAAGTGTTCGGTAGTACTTGAGGAATGAGTTCAGATAAACCGGTAAGATCGATCTTTGAAATCGGATCGGTTGTGATTTGTTTAGATAGTGTTTCCAATGAACTTATCGGTATCTATAAGCGGGAAAATAGGATCGACGAATTTAAGCTTTTTTTTTTGAGTTCCATCGCAGATTTATAGCAGAAATTGGATTGTAACAAAAATAAGCAAATTTCAGGACTTGCTCGTGAATGGTGTAACAGGACGAAAGTCTTATCCAGAACCACCAAGTGTAATGTGTATCGTGCCCTATTTTCACATTCTAGGCACTCTGTAGTCACGAATCTTTTCTGTTGAAGTAGAGCTTCCGGTTTTCTTGCGAACTTCCGACTACTTTATGTTAGAGATGCGTATAAACAGTGGCATATGATAATTTGTTTATCCAGCCCTTCTAAATGATATCGAGGCAGCTATTTTGACTTAAAACGTCAGTTCTAAAAAGATCTGATGTTGCTCGTCAAGTTGCTAAAATAATGTTCTTCTCGCATCTTTTCAGGTCTCTTAGTATATTCGATTGCGATTCACTTCGTGACTACTCCAATCAAACGGTAACGTTGCGTCTTCCGGGTTCATTGGACGTTAAGGACGTATTTTGGTTTTCCGTTTTTTCCATAACAGAAGGAATCTCGTTATCGCATATTTATTTACCATACAACGACATGCATCTACCTCCTGATCTCAATGCCGTAGCGGTAAGTGCTTTTTCTGACGAACAAGTTCGATGGCCCAATTACACAGCGTGCTGCGAACGAACTCATAGGCAGTGAACAGTACTTGATGGTTTCCAAGCGTATTCGGACGGTGAAAAACGTAATGAGTTCTACCAGTTTCTGAATTCGTATAGCTCTGTCTATAGCACATGTGTCCTTTTGAACTACATGCCTCTAAGTTTGGAACATACCAAACCAAAATTGGATTAAGTAGAGTGAATAAATGGTGGTCGAAGAATTGGGTGAACTTTGTAGGCTTTGTCAGCTTCTGCGAAAAAAAAAAATATTATGGCTCGTCGTGTTGTTGAGCATGCAAGTATATGTGTTCACCAGTTCGATGCATCAAATCTTGAGTCACAAACAAGGCTGGCGGCTGCCCCTTCCTTTCCTTCTTTGCCACTGTTAAGCACAAGGGAGGGAAACCATCCCCAACCTCTTCTTTGCCCCTAACGAAGGGAAAGTCACGAAGCTTTCATCTCAGCGTCAAAATGATTCCGTTCTTCCGTTCCTCATATCGTTCCTCGCTGCCCCTTATCATACCCCTGGAAAGGGGCACCTAACAAAAATTTTGTCCTGAGTGTCTTCGTGAAAATTCCTTTTATTTTTCCATGCGCACGAAACTCATACCGCTCAATTCAGTTCTTGAAGCCAGAAAAGCAAGCACAAAATTCGATAGGCGAAATATCTTTACTTCAACTTGGGGAGGATGGGTGGGGACGTGGGGAGGGAGTAGGCTTTGCGCAGGGCACCTATCGCTCCCTAATTTATAACGGGATTCAGAAGTAAGGAGGATGCGCCCTTTCTCCTTGCCATCTCTCTTCCTTGTTGCTTCTCCCACCTTCGCCGTGAGGTGGGAGATATTGCGTGGGCAGCAGATGCTTCCAGATCCCCTACCAATTAGCACCGATTCTCTTCTGCAGCAATTATCGCCGCTTAAGAGTGTCACGAAATTTATTAGTGGTTTTTGTTTTGTAACCGGTAACATGCGGCTTAATACGGATTATTCGCCGGCAAGGTTGATATAAGGGACCACTTTCGTGGTAAATATAGTTGAAATAGTTTGAAGGCAGCTAATAGTTTGTCTCGTTACAATATTGTAGGGAATGTGATCACCATTAGTAGATCCGCTAGTGAATGCTTGGCACGATTGTGTCCGCTGTGTTTGGCACCATTGAGAGCGAGCGACTCCTCTATATAGGATTCCACTGTAGAAGTGGGCTTTTATGACCACGGCCTAGAACACTACTAAATAATTTTGTTCATCGGTTGCTGTGCATATTACTTTTCAGGATCTTTTTTCAAACGGAGAAATAGAGATCTAAAAGCCTGAAATACTTTAGTGCGAACTAGTTTCTCTGGGTGCAAATTGAGGACAACATTTGTGATCGCATTCATCCTCCACTCCATCCATTCGTGTTCACTACAGTAGAATATTTACTCTCTCTCTCCTTCTGTTTTCACTACGTAAGAGGACGTTGTTGAAAGCTTTACTGCATAAATTTCACATATTTGCTGAAAATCTTTTCTAACCTGTCTGCTCAAAAAACAGCTATGTGATTCACTCATTTGTTTTCATTTTCGTGGGATTATACTGCTTCCGATTTCACTGTCATAAGTGGCAGTAAGCTGCCATTTTTTTTCAGACTCCCCGATGCGTTTGGAGGCCTGAATGAGGATTCTTTTGTAGCGACAGCGTCCTTGATGCTTCTTCGGAAGGACGATCTGTGTTTGTTTTGGAAGACGTGGGCATGTTAAAAAATCAATATTTTCCAGGGTATTTTATAGATTGGAGAAAGTAACATGTTAACAGGTGAACAATAAGAAGTAAATGCTGTGGAGTGGTTCCAATCTCGGTGTGCGTAACATCATAAAAGGTGTGCGCAGTCATCGTCTGCACTAAAGATTTGCACAGATTGGTGTTGAAAATTGTTGAAAAAGGAGAATTCTAATGAGGGTCCAAACAGCACCAAATCACATGACCTCTTTCTCTTCTTCATAATACGTCAACGTGGTTGCAAATCAAAGTGCACGAGTGTCGAATGGTTTTTTTCATTTCGTGTTTCGTTTTCTTGCTTCATATTTGCTTATTTGTTTTTTCGGAAACTGTTGCGTTGTTCAGTAGAAAATGAAAATACGAACACTTATTTCCTTTATGCATTTCTATGATCTTTGCCTGGAAAAGTTGGGAAGTTTAATGAAAATGTAATACAATAAGTAACTGGCTTTATTTCTCTTAGATATCTTTGCTTTGATTCGCTACCAATTTTCTTCGTTTTTCTCTGGAAAGTACTTGAAGTCTTTAAAGTCTTTATTGACTTCAGGGCAATTTCTTTATGCACCTAAATCGAAGAAGTAACTGAAACCAACTCGCCTGATGTTGTTGTTGCAGTTTTTATAGTCTACAATTTGTGAACGGTATCAGTTCAAAGATCACTACAGCTCACAATCAAGTCGTGACGAAGAGAAAGTCTCATTTTATAGTCGCGCTACTGAAATGAGTATTCGCAAGGAAACAGTATGTCTGGGCAAAATATGGGATTTTAAATCGGATCGATCCACATATCTTGGCGGATCGTAGCATTATAAGTTAGATGAACCAATCTCGTCATAAATTCCCGAGGCAATGCATTCGATGATTTTCGTGCAGTCGACCATTAGGGAAGGAGAATAGATGATCAAGGGTACCCAAATATGTCCGTATTTTTTATTGGGACGCTCTTCTCAATCAATCATCTGAATACACGCGCTTTTCGTTGGAAGTACTATATACGAATGTGCTCACTGTGATTTCATTTCTATGCGTTTATACAATAACAAAGTTTGCAGTTACTGGAATGAACACCGCTTGAGCAATGTACATAGTACAAATAAGAACATAAAAGTACGAGAAAGTGGGCAGTCATCCAAGAAGCGCCATATTTCTTCAAAAATGACGCATGCCGTTATTAGTTGTTATGACACTCACACGCCAGCTGTTATACTTCTACAGCAAATTTGACTTCTTAGGAAAATGCGTCGATGTTGTCTAACGTTTGCTGTTTCTTTGTGACTGGAAATTGCCACATACTTCTAGCAGTCGTTAAGATTACTTCAGCACCGGTAAATGTCAAGTGTCTATTCATCTCATGCGGAATTTATCATTAATGGCAGTGTGTGTTGTTTCGCGGCATGCAGTTTTTTTTCTGCACATATCTTTGAATGAAGTGGATTTTCATTCACATGAGTTATTCAAGGCCGAAAATTTTCACAAGTGAAATGCATATCACAGGATTCAGGTAGAATTTGTTCTAAATGAGTACTGCACTAAGTGCGTAGTGGTACGCCCAAAGGTAACCCTGACTATTTGGGTGGGCTTTATCCTGCTAATGCCTGCTAAAGAGGCCTTGTCTGCGAAAAAATACCTCGAGAGGTTCTCTGAACAATGGGTTACGATATGTGAAAGTCGTTGCAAATTGGGTGCTGAAATTTTGAGAACACACAAATATACTGCGATGGATTGTTTGAAAGCTTCTAAAAATGCTGCCTTCTTCAGGAGAAATGGAAGTCTCACGCTTCGAGAATTTAAAAAAATTTGCGAATCGACGTGATGTTTCGGCAAGTGTTCGGGTTCATCCCCATCTCCCCGTGGCAGACCGCGGGACGCGTCCTCGCTTGTGCCTCCGCGTTGAGATGAATCATAAGTTTTGCGCCGCAGGCGTCCCCGTGTTCAAATGATCCTTGCTCCGCAAGGGATTTGCTGCAATCAACCCCCGCCCACAACAGCCTCCGGGGCCGCCCCATTGGCTTTCGTTATATCTGCGAGGGATGCTAAAAGCGCGAATTCCGCAGATCGCAAGCTGGAAGAAATTCTGCGTTAATTGATAGAACGTCAATAAACTGCGTGATGCAGTATGTTTAAATGAGAGACGTTGAGAGGCAACGTTGCGCACCTGTGCCGTTACAGAAGCCACACTCTGTCGTGAAAGATGGTATCGAGAAAATGCGATTGTAATCGAAAGGCATGAGGGAAACCGCTGATGTGAAATGAAAGGATGTCTCGAATCAACCAAAACACTCGTAACATAGCTTGAATGCATACATACGTAATCCATATGGTGCTCAAACAAAAACCCATTGCTGACGGGATTCCACAGTTTCCTGTTCCCTCTCCTACTCTTATACTTACCTTCTGTGTTTCTAGTGTCGAGGAAATCTGGTCTGCCCGAGAAGTAGTTGGATCAAAAATTGCAAACTGTATTCTCCTAGCATATGTACGCAGCTTTACCGAAATCTTTTCATAAAATTTTACTGACCGATTCCGGAATACTGCACTCGTGCATGGCCTCCTCATTTGGTTTCTCGAATCGGGTTGCTGGAGAATGTCCAGAGACGCTTCACCCGCGTTGCTTTCTGCAAAATTTATCGCGGTCCATGTCTACTTCATTACACTGCAAGGCTAAGTCTTCAAAGTGAAATCATTGGAAAATCGCAGAACAAATTTTGATTTGATTTTTTGTTATAAAACTGTGTTCAGCTTTACCGACACCAACCTATCGGAAAAATTCCAGCTTGCCCCTCCCCGCTGTCGACGTGCGCATCAGTTTTAGCTTCCCCAAATATTTTGGCGTACAAGCAAGGTTTTGAAGTTTTCCATGTTGCGTTGACCAGTTTCGAAATTGCTTCCAGCCGATAACGTTAGTGCACTTACTCTTTCAACGTTGAAGCTGTAGCTGAGTCGTTTTAACTTACGGGCTATTGGTGCTACTGCGTATTTAATGTCTGTTTGCAGAAATTCTAGCTTTGCGAACGTTTTTTTTTTTTGTTCTTGCTCTTCATGCTGACATACTTTTCTATGTCTTCGCACCTCGTGGCGTTAAAATAAATAAATGAATAGAGGACACACAACATGGTATCAATTCTGAGAATTAGGAACAACAAAAAACAAAAACTGGGGACGATGTTTGATTCCCACAAGGAAAAAAGCAATCTCCAAAGACGTTGCGGAATAGTGCCACAAGTTTAGTAAGGTTTTCGAAGTATACTACGAAAGCCATAACGTATTACACTTAGCCACCTAAAAACCATGGGAAACATTGATAAACTGCAATAAAATATGCAACTTTTTAGCATACTGGAAACATCATTGAAGAGAACACAATTTCATCCACTGAAGTCGAAAGATTCCGGATTAGAGGAACGTCTATCTTTACACTTCAGCGTCGCACTCTGCGGCTTGAAATACTCTGATTGTCCTCGCTCGAGGAAGTGCTTCGCAAGAAGTACCGAGGATAATGTCTGATCATTGAGGCGGTTCCCATATTTGTCGGATGTCGTTGCTGTTGTCATCTGAAGATCGCTGTGCGATTTCACCAACCTTTCTCACAACTCGCCGAACTTCTGCGCGATCACCAAGGACGGCTTTCAAATGGCATATCATGCCCTGCGTCGATAGCGAGTTGGAAGTACCTCCTTTTTTTGCATTTATTATCTTCTACCACAAGGAACTTCCATATCACGCTTCTCCCCTTTTCTCCTTCCTTGTCAATCCAGATTCCTCTGAACCGCGATCAGTGGTGTCGGCTCTAGGGACGTCGAGGAGGGAGCGGGTCATGGAACCGGCAGTGGTGACTGTTCACCTCAGTTACTTGGGCATTCCATCTCTCTACAACAGAGCCTACTTAAACAGCAAATCCGTATTCAAATGAATGGAAAAGCATAGTCCAACACAGAGGGTAAAAATTGATCGTCGGTCAGGAAAAGCAGCTATTACTGAAGGTGCGGATAGCACAATGAGTTATGATGCAACATGTCGAGCTGCCATCTTCGAGAGCTCGGTATTCCGCCCGCGTACTCGATTTCGTTAGTGTTCTCAACATTTCACAGCAGAAATTAAACAAACTCATTTCTAGATAAAGACGTCACGGTTATGGGCACCGGCTAGCACCATCATCAGCACCATTCGCTGGTCGAAATTCCAAAATGGTATATATGACCATTAAAAAGGAATACTAAACTAAGAACGAATAGCCTGTCGAAAACTAGTGCACACTGATCCTTAAAACTTCACTACGCAGGACACATGTTAAATGAGCAGACTGCTTCTCATCTCATTTCCTATCTCTGTTGCACCAGTGAAGTGGCCTTCATTACACTTGCTCATTCCAACACAACATAACGTTATCTGTTTTTTCTTTTTTCTTTGTTCCTCTCATCAGCCACGAAGCGAATGCCCTTTCTTTACAAGCAGTTCCTAAAATTTTGCTACCACCCGCACTTAACAAAGCATGCAACTGTGTTCGGCAAGAATATGCATTTTGTGCTTCAGCCGCGATTTCTATATCATCCGAGTTGCCAAAGACATGCCAAAACTAAAACTCTTCGGAAATTGTTCCTATTGCAGATTACCATGAAAACGATGCGGCATAAAAGCGTGAACGATGTGAAAAGTCTCGTTACAGAAACGGGCGTTTTCCATTTTTCTATCCCCAAGGAGCGCCCGCGGGAGCGCCAGCTCTCCGGAGCTTTCCCGTCCCCCGTGGGGCAACCCGGAAACTCGAGTCCCCCGGGGGCCCAGGACCTTCCCCGCCTTCGTCGAATTATGATTCGTCGTTTCACATGACGGGGGCCCACGTTGGCGGGCCTCTTCCAAGCATTAGTTTCGACCCAGTTCGTATGGTCAAGACTTGGGAGCAGGAGTTCTTGTGGTGCTTGCCTGTTGCACTTACGTTAACATTCGTATGCTTTGTAACTTCCTGTACGGGAAAATAATTGTCCCCTTTTCGTTGATAATGAATCACAGATATATAAAGTGGATGACCTGCAGTTTTTTGAACATATAGACTAAATTTACGGTGAGTGAGGTAGCTTTCCTAAACTTTGAAGGGATAGGTGTTTGACCGAGGACATCTCTGTAAGTTCTCATCGCCTTGACTTTCTTAGAGCTCATATGCATGCTTGATTCTTTGCTTATTTTCAACGACACACTTTCAGTCTTCAAAAGACGGTCTCTATTCCTGTGCTTTTGGGAGAGTGTAAATTACAATCGGGTCTTGCGGCAGACATATTGGTGGCATATTCCATACTTCTGATGAGCAGATCATTGCACGTTAAATAATGAACAGAGAACGTACACTTTACATAACGTCTGTCAGAGGGAGCAACGAAGTAAGTTTATGCGTTCGCGACATAATCTGCAAATGTAGTCAGCGTAATTGAAAGCGGAACGCTTTGTTTTAGTTGTTTCAAGCTTTGTTTAAAAGCGGGAAAAAACGCGATATTGTTATTATGTAGGACACTTCCATGTCATAGAAATATTCGTCGGGTGTTCGACAAAGAAGTGTATTTCAGCGATGCTCCGAACAGCATGTAGCTTATGGAGATAGATGGTCTAGTGCGGATTGATAAGTTCACAGCGCTTTGTGGAGCTTGATTCCGAAATAAATTTCTTCAGATGAAAACGTTGTGTGACGAATTATTTTATTCAGTGCATGCAGCTAATGGGGAAAGATCGTCAGAGAAATCTAACAGACGTCAATCTGGTATAAGGAAAGCTTCCCAGCTCATTTTGGTGATCGAATTCGATCGAGCTCATAATATGCAGGAGCCATTTGAAGCACCCACAACGTCTATGAAGAAAGCCGAAATATCTGATGTAACGCAGCTCAAAGAGCTTTCTGTTTTCAGAGGCGGTTTGAACGATCCGCACGATGTATACGGTCCCCTAGATCCGGTAGAGTTGACGTGGACGAATTACCGAGGATGATCGCTGACGAACAGAGGGCTTGGAAAATAGCAGAGCGTACTGAATGATTCGCATGCACTGAACGAAAAACATTCTTTGCTGGTTGCACTTGTGAGCGCTGTGCGTTTCAGACTGGAGCAGCAAAATATAACGTATTACGTTTGCGCCTCCCTTGCCTCACATTACTAATGACTGAACAGATCGCCAACTTGTGAGTTTCATCAATAAGCGCGGTGGAAGTGGTACTTTTGCACGACCGTAAACTAATAGAGAAACTTATTAGCCAACACTGCACCCGTGCACTTCCCCAACCCTGCTAAATTAACAGCATTGAAGGCGCCAAACAATTTACGTTTTGTTGATGCGATAGCTTTTGATATTAGTCCCATTGATTCGTAGGCAGCAGTACTGGGTATAAAATAATAGCCCACATCTTGGGTCTTTTTAGCATAGAGTGTCTACTAAAATTGTAATGCAGAGAAGCCGTCTGCCTCTAGGCAGTCTTTGAAAACAGAACATTACTAATCTGGGCGTCAACTCAAATCTAATTTAACACAGAGGAGAAGGAGGGTGAAGGGGTTTTATTGAGCGCAGTCTCTTCTCTTTTTTTTTTTTCCTCAATGAATGACGGAAACTGAAAGAGCGTAGGGGATCGCTTTGTGCAGCAACGTTTTCAGATAAGATCATGATGAGCGAAAAATTCACCAAGTTGGGGTTCTTTTATGGAATGCATCGTAGATCTCCATTAGGAATGCAGCGATTTCATCTGCTGCATAGTGCGAATACTACAATTTGCAGCTCCATTCGTAATATGTCTTAAATTCAGATGCATTTCCAGCATGGCAACTCTCCATACGAAGTTTATTGCTGGTTTCATTTGCATTCCAGAAGACGTAAAATCTTCGTAAAATAAGCGACTTTTTATGGTAATATTGCAGATGATTAATGAAGCTAAACAGCAAACGAAGACAGATGGCAAACAGTGCAAATGATTGACTAAGTGAAAAAAAACGCAATTTCTCTCTCATTAATTTTTTCAGGGTCATTCCCTCTTTTTAGAGCGGTAGGGACTATAAACAATAAAGGGTAAAGGCAGATAAACTGACATCCCACATGACTGTAAAAGGAAGCCTCAATAAGATCCCACATCACAGAAACATACCGCGGGAGTGAGGAGACTCCCAGTGAAGCTTTCAGTATGTCCTGAACGCGCGTGTGCCAATGATTTCGCAATGTGATTTGCATTTCAGAGAAAGTTCTCCATTCTTTTATCGAAAACTAAGAGGGGCTGCGCAGTTGAATCATCCGTAAATAGATCTTTAAAAAACGATCGCGCAGCACTAAACCGGTTAAGAGGCGATGCTATGAGTGTGCGCATCGTCCAGACACTCTTAAATGCGACCTTAGACTTGCAAAAAGACCATTACTGTACACATTGGAAACAAATTTGACAGAGGTGTTGACTTGTTTTGGGGACTCGTGCATTTTTGCTCATGCAATTTCAAGCTGATGCGTTCGAATTTGGTAAGACGAAATCCCAAGGAAAAGCAAAGTGTTTCTGACTTTACCACGTTCGTCTTTTTTCAATTAGCCTCAAAAAATGTGTAATTTTTGAACATTGCTTTGATATGAAAATTACATTTCGCAGTCTCAGAAAACTTCCCTTATTCAACACAACAAAAACGCAGTCGACATCTTTTATCAGTTTCGCTCTTCCCTTTGCACTTTTCTCTATTTTTCTTCGGTTGGCAATTTTTCAGAATGCCACCTATTTCACTATTCAATAGGATGACCTTTGAACGCATTGACCGCTGATTGTGACAACACTTAGTTTAACTCTAAATCAAACGGACTGTCGTAAAGCTTGAATAATTTCGAGCGGAACCTCATTAACAACTCAAAACTTCGTAATGTTTTAATACAAATGTCAATCGTGATGATGTTTTAGAATATTTTCCCTCTAATTTGACGGTCTAGTGAACGTGTGTGATGGCAAGTGTGTGTGATTAGCGGTGAACTGAAACCGTTCAACTTATGACACCCTCATCTTTCTCACGAGAGCTTTGTTCCACGGGATTAGCTCTCCCGTAAAAATGAATGTGCCTTTCTTTCAACAGGCCTATACTAGCGTCTGGCCATAAGCCCATCGATAAAATTTTTTATAACAACATTTTTAGTTGCATTTCCATCAATTGCAAGTGTAACCTAAAGACCGTCACTAGGGCATCACTAATTTGAGTAAGCCGGCTCAATATAACAGTCTCAGAGGCTCGACATGTTTGGCGATGCTCAATTGTGGCCAGTATTGCGAATTTGTGACAAATGTTGGTCGGCTTCGCTCAGTGGCCCAAAAGCACAGATGCGTTCTAGTCCCGAACCGCTTTATCATCGCGCCAGATGGCCACTTTACCATCGTTCTCCTCGTGAAAGTGACCCGTAGTTACGCTTGAAAGTGAGCATCATGCGCGTCTTAATCTGCTCATAGAGCGCACATATCCGCAGAACGTATTGTGCCCGAAATGAGCGTAATAAGTAACCGATGTTTCAAGATGCACAACGCTTAGCACAACGGCTAATTCAAGAATTATCATGTATAAAAGGAATGTTAATGTTATGAAAGCAGTGTGAATACATTATGAGCTAGAATCAGCAAAGAAATTAACATCAAAAATTGCAAAGAATTGAAACCATTATTTTTAATGCCTAACGCCTTATCTTATAATAATCTGGTCCAACGTTTAGGTGAGAAGTTTTAGTTGATGATCAGCGAAAACATTCGCCACATGCAGGTCGAAATAAATTTTGGCAATATGGATTTGCAAAATTCGTTCCATAATGACACATCACATTTCATCGGATAGTGCTGCAGGTATTATAAGTTGCGGTTTAATGTTGCAAAAACGATTTAATACGCACACAGGAGCGGATTAATGCAAGTGCAGGGTAATTCTGCAACATCTGCTGCACTTCATATCATTGAACAGGAGAACTGGCACTAAACTATGATTGCAATGAATTGAAGAATTTTGTTGTCGTTCAACAAATGTATTTCAGAGCGCACTGAATGCGAAATTTGATCTGTGTAAGAAATGGCCATAACGGGCCGCAGATGAGGAGAGTTCATTGAAAATTGGCAACACTTTGTGACCTTCATTCGAAAGGCAAAGCAGTGTTTTCAGCTCAAATGTCTGAGGCTACCCCATTTATCCTTAATGAACCTCTTTGTATGACCACATCGACAGTTTAAAACTCAGAATTTTAGTAGTATTCACACCTTTATGAGATTTATCCTTTCATAGAACAGTTTCGCGTTTTAGTGCGCGAAATGATTGGAATGGCAAGTCGTAATATTTATAAACTTTTACGAACCGCTAATTCTGGGTCGTCGAAGTGACCATGAAAATCTCTAGTCAGTCCTCTTGTTCGGTTGTCTCCGGAATGTACAATTTAATCATCTTCACTCATCCTCCCCCTCACTCCTCTCGTCCCTCCGCCCCTTCCACGGACAAATAAACGTCATCTGATCCCATTTGCTACCAAAGGCTTCGCATCCCTTGCTAGGTCAAGACTCTTAGTATAAGGCGTTTTCATGAAAGTCGGCTTTGGCACTCCTTGGTTACATCCGATTTGTAAAACTCAGCCAAGAAGCTTGATGTGCTTTCTGCATTTTTACTGATGGTGCTGTCTTTCTGTAAATCCATGCATATTTCAATGCGCATGTGATGGTCTGCCGGAATCATCTCGCAAGTCGCTAGATTATGATTTGATTCACCCAAATGGGTAATAAATTTCTGGTATGATTCCTCCTGTGGCGAAGAAGTTGTTGACGCTTAAATTCAGCAGAAAATTTAGAATTCAAGGTTCTGTCGTGCAACCATCTAGATGATCAAAGGCAATACTTTAGCAGGGATTTGTACATTCTCTGAAAGAAAATGGATCATTGATCGTTGAATCGCTCCTTCATATCCGGATAGCTTTTCATAGGTTTTTCACTAGTACCGGTCTCCTATCAAGTCTGCCTTTTCTTCTTCTTTTTTGCGCCTCTTCCATAAGTTCAAAGAGAACGTTATTATGGCGACGTCTTGTCTGCGTGTATGCGGTTGCGCTCCTTGTTTCTGGTAGTTTTAGCTCAACTCTTAAAAGCAAGAATTTGCAAAAATTAGGCAAGCATTCGTATATAATCAACTCATATGATGAGCCCTAAAACACAATTTGTTTCAACTCAGCACATTCGGTGCTAGTTACAAACGCTTGAATGTGCTGTGAAATATGGACGTGGAAGTTTTTTATACAATCGGTCGTGTGTAGGAAAATTAGTTGACCGGCAGGGTATGTTTGTATTTGAGTCCACCAGATTAGTTGGATGTCCACATAAAGAAAGGACAAGACGCCTAATAATGGGTTATCCTTGAAAACGGAGAAGCTGTAGAACCAGCCAACCGAAAAATTGATCTTTGGGCAACACTTGGCCGGTTGAAGAGCAATTATAGCTTGCAATTTTATGGTGCCTTGGAGTGTGAGTAACTCATACTGAACGCAAAGAATAGTAAATTAATGGCGGATGGGAGGTTCACGGAAGGCACCTTGTATACGCCAAACTTTACCGACGTTGCTTGTGTGGCCCGTGATTTGAAACTGCTCGGCAGAGCAAAAGTGGCACGGAGGTATGCAACCACACAGGGACGAAATTTTCAAAAATTTGCAAAAGTCATGCAGATGACGGCATGTCAGGCACTGAGTCTCTTTCTTCATTGAAGATTTATGGTGGAGACTGCTTTATTGCATTCGATACCAGAAGTGCACGCTGTGCCAAACCCTCGAGGGTGCTATCCTCTTCGTCTCCTTATAATATTGAGCTCACTTTCACTACCTAATATAAACTTCTTAGTTATCTGTTGTCTCGTACAATATTACTATCAATGCTATTTCTCGAACAAAGTCGTACCGATCTGCGTATATATATATATATATATATATATATATATATATATATATATATATATATATATATATATATATATATATATATAGTGCTGAATAAGAGACGTATATCCGAAAAATGCGTTCTAGTTGGAACCGCAAGTGAGGCAAGGACACGCTTAACCGAGTTTTAAAGGCGAACCCACTAATAGACGACAGATGAGAATGTAACCGAACGCGGGATACGGCACTCAATTGGCAAGTGTTGCGTGCACGTATACAACGGCATGGGTTGGTCACCCGTGGTCGATGTGTCGCCAGTGGGGAAACATTCTTGCCGTCCAAATAGTCGCCGAGTGCACGCTCATCGTCCTGTCACCACTGTATGCGGTGCCTGTCGACGCGGCCACTTCTTATTCGATGCACCTCGCACCCTCACGCAAGCGACATTCCTCGAAACGAGATCGGCTCTTCCTCTCACTGCTCTTTCTAGAACTCTCAGACTCTTTTCCTTCGTTGTCCATAATTCACTCAAATATTGTGATCCACTCAAACTGCAATTATTGTTGTTGACTGCGATGTGATGTGCATTCGTGGGTTTTTTTATTTACTTGCGCTGGCCTTCTGCACCGATTGGTGTTAAGTAACATTCAGAATGCTTTTTGGTGACGACTGCCACAGCTTACCGATTGTCTATTTATACCGTGCTGCATCATTCATAAGTACAAGTGCTTAGGCCACTATCCCATCTGCCCTTGGTTCATTCTCTTGCATTCAAGGCTTTTTTATTGCTCGCTCTTGCGATGCCATTATCTATCGTCGTCTACATAATTAAATAAAGCTAACAGGCGTTTGCAAACGCAATTTAAGCTAGATTTTAACGTAAATTTCGAACGGTCAGACGTCGAAGTGGAATGGGTTTCATTGCTACAACGATCTGTAGCGATATGGCACTATGATATACGTATATGACTCTGTCGATTACCATTTCCTTCTCTCAGGTATATTATCTGTAGATTAACATGTTAAACTCAATGAAGAAGCATTTTACTATACCCTCCCTCCTTTTTGCGCTCCAAGATGCGTTTCACATTAAAATGTCGTCACCCTTCACCATGCCTCGTGACAATGGCACGAAGCGCAACATCTCCATCTGGCAAACTGTGCGAATTGTCACATTGCTCATGAGAAGCACTCAAGCTCATTGCTTGACATCTTTAGATCATTCATTCCAAACATCGACCATTTTCCTCCCAAACGCTCTGTTCCAAACGTTTCATTGCTGCTGTAAGGCTGGTTTCTTTTGTTGCATTCGAGCTCTTATACACTGATGCCTAATGAAGTGATATAATCAAGAGATTTTTGTTTTATGCATTCAGTTGATTTCGCAAGTTTTGATTTCAATCGCCCTTTTTTATTTCATCAAGGATGCACACCTGCTAAGGAACCTGTGCTGAACATTAACGTTGACGAATTCAAATGCGTAAAACGTTGCGTTGCGCATTGTTCAGTACAAAATAGCGCCAAAAATGCGCTTATTTCAGCCGACTGTAAGTTCGTCGTTGTATAGCAATGAACGAAGCTATATGGAGGTGTTGCTAAAGTAAGGCTGCCAATCTGACCAGTACGTGGCAGCGCAATATCCTCTAAAACTTCTTCCTCTAGTGCTTCTCCTGAACATTTGAAGCACTAGGTTGCTCAAAGCATTCTTTTTGCCACTGTTTTCGTAGTTATGAGATTTGTTTTTACTGGTGTCCCTTCATCGGACTGTTTATCCCTTGCAGACTCGCAAATAACGAGGCGGGTGCTTCAGAGACCGGTACTTAGGAATGCAGCCACATTTGTCGAACGGCATCGCCAATCTCTATCAGCGTATGCGCTGTAGGGCACGCAATGGAAAGGGGATTGAAGATTTCAAAAAATGTGCTTTTTTTTTTCATCGCCAATCTCGACGGGCATTTCTGTATTTGGTCGATAGCAGTGAACAACTACGCAGTTCTCTTTCTATGCATAAAATATATAACATTGTCTAAGAAATCCCTTTTCAGCGCTCTTTTTTAAAAGATTTCCATCGGTAACTTCCTTTTTCTTCATATAAGTCCTCCATCCTCAGCAATACGTGCAAATCATTTCCATTTCAGATTGAACTAAAAAAATCAGACTTATTTGGTCACAGCCTAGGAAATATGATAACTTAAAGATTAAAATCTACGTACAGAATTGTGATTAAGCAGTTACAACATGAAACATTCATCAGGAATGTATAGCATTTGCATCAATCATGTCGCTTCTCCTTAATTCATTCCGCTTATATCAAATAGTTTATTGCTCACCATATCCATTAATGTAAAGCAGTTTCTGAATTATTATTCCCTCCAATTACAAATATTTCTATCGCACGAGTGGTAACCTCACAGTTTGCATAGAAAACGGGGCTTCATTTTCGAGCTTCATTCGGCGTTCCGTTTCCTCACTCTTTTATTGATTAGCCTGCATTTTAATTATTTGTATAATGCAGTAAGAAGTTGGCAGTTATAAGTGATTGGATGCTTTCTGCATCCTTCAAGATTCCATCTAAATTCATTTAAAGCCATTTTTCAAGGCGTACTTATTCGTGAAACATTTGATTATTTCCATGTTCGGCTTACGTTCAGCTGTTGTGTTTTGCATATTTAACATATGCTTCGTTTTGCTGCTAATTTTATAAAAAATTTGATACGTAATCGATGTAAGTTTTTGCTCTACACGTAGACCTTGAAAATGTGCTTGCCTAATCCCGTTCTAATTTTTACCTCAACTTTTGCTTTTTTTTAGCATATATCCTTGTGTTCCACCTCTAGAGGAATTAGCTAAAAAGTGGAAAAAATGCCAAAAATGAGGTCAGGAATTCCTCGAAGTATATCTGTTCAAAGAAACGTTAAAGATAACCATAGATTTCACATCACTCTGGTGACGGTCGTAAACAGTGGCATTCCACTTGCAGTTGTTGTGCTGAAACTTGAAACCCACTGCAAACAAACATGGGTAACTTTTCATTACCCATTTGTGCTTCTCACAGTCTCATGATTCTTAACATACTTTATGTTGAAGGGAATTCATGTGGTTCGTTAAAAGGAGAAACCTGTTGATCCTGAGAAACACGTAGTCAATTTAATTGATCGTTGGTCAAACCGTATCGAAAACAGCAGAGACTAGAGGATTTCAACAGTGTGTTCAAGACTACATAAGTTAAGAGCTCTACTCTTGACAAATACTAAAGATGGAAGAGTCCATTCATTCGCGACCCTTCAACGAGGAGGTAGGGCGCTAAAACGCCCGCACAATATTTCTACAATAGCCTTAAGTCAATGCATAGAGTTTGCGAACTCATTTGAAGCGGTGCATTTTGGCAGCCCTCTGAACATGCACAATTTCTTGGGTTTTTTATCTGTGCCCCACCATTAAGCATGTAATTGTTGCAGATTACACCCGCCCCTATTTTATGATTTCAGATTGCTGCGAATGACACAACCTTCTCCTCGCTTTCTCCTTACAGCCCTCCTCCTTTGTTCCGACTCTGTGCCATCCTGATCTGAAATGACCAGCAAGGCCCACCCCGTGTAATGCTCTCTGGTATAAAAGCCTTATTGAGATAGACGCGTTCTCTCGGGAATATGCGATCGCGTCAGATATTTCACACATTGATTATCCTTGCCACAATATTTCAAGCGCCACGGCTTTTGTTCTGTCCGCGAAATATGGAAGCATTGATCACCTATGATACAATCAGTGGTGTTTGTCCGAAATTTCGAAATTTTGGTTGATAGTCAAATGAGCATAGTTCCTCAAAAAATTGGTTGGTGAGCCGTTCCGAATAGTGTGATGACAACCTTCCGTTATCTTTGCTTTTTTAGACATTTCATAGCAGTTATATCTTGCTAATATCTACGAGATGCTGTTCTTTTGCTGCTTAGAGTTTCATATGAACTGATCTGGGTGAGCAATAATAATTGACGGAAGTCAAGGTAAACAAGATTTTCACATCACTCAGGATGCTGCTATTGAAAGGAAAACAGTCCAGGCGCAAATAGATTTCAAAACTCAGAGTAGGTAATTGGAAACTTGATGGTTTTAAGTGAAAGAGGGGAGAATATGCTTAAGGAAGCGCGTATTGCGAGAGTACTATAGAAAGAAGAGCTTAAGTGCTTGCCACCTATGTTAATAGCCCTGGAGAGGAACGAGAGAAGACGCAGAAGCGAGAATCTCGGATGAGCCTGGGCGATTTTAGGATGAACTACCCCTCATAGGATTTATATCCTATTAGAAGAGAAAACAACAAGCGCCAGGTAGTTGTTTAGGTGCAGTATTCTGGAGAAGGGACTGGGAGCATGTCCTCAGAAACGAACAGATGAACGTAAATGGTTATGAAGGGTGCGAAGACTGGCAGACGGCTAGCTGAGCAGAGCGTCGAAATTTTGACAGCACGACACTGAAGGGCACGAAAGGAGCCACATCAGAAATGAGATGCCAGCGGAGAAAGGCATACATTGTCCGGAGATCAGTGTTACGGTCATCCGTGGAATTGAGTGGGATTAGGGTTGATGGATTGCCGCAGTATGTGCACCTGGCGACGGTCATCCTTGGCAAAGGCGCTCTTCACACGACGGCCTTTCGTCGAAGAGAGTTCATGAGGACGCCTCTTGCCAAGTGCGCATCCTATATATGCTTGAGACGCTGACCGCATCGTCGATAGTCTTGTTTTTACGGGCTCTATCTAACTCGTCAACGTTCACCCAACTTTTGGCTCACCTATCTTGGCACATACCAAATGTTGAATGTTTAGGTAGCCATTCCTTCTGCGAACGCATCCTCATTCTTTCTTCCTTTCTTTCTTTCCACCTTCCCCACCTCTCCTCCACAAATAAAGTTCCTGTTCTAATGACGGCTTTGAAGCTTTCGTGTTCCACTTCACTCGTATAAAGTAGGCCCTTTCTCGCTGCTGAGAAATAAGTGTGAATTTATTACAGAAGGCATGTATGGGTTCAGTTTAGGAAATGCTAGTTCAAGTTATTCTAACTAGAGTCGGAAATTATTCACAGTGATCTCAACTACGATACTTATTCTCACAAATTTCTTTGGAATCGCGGCGAATGTTACTCTTCATGAGAACACATTCGCCCAATGTAAAGATCGTCCACTGTCAAAATCGATGCCTAAAAATTTATTACGCGGTCGTTAATCATCTGAAAATTCATTCACTTGTTGAGCTCCTCTTCGCCGATAAATGTGCGCATCTGCATCTCCATCATTCATAACGTCCTTCAATGTAGAATTAGTCGTTCGGCATGATTTGAAACCTAAACTGTTTTTCAATTTCGCACAGCAACATTTTTCTCCCACTGAAACGTCCCGAAAACAGCTATCCCTTCATCTCTGAATAGCTGAAAAAGTTGTAATTGCGAACCTTTGATCATTTGATATGTGCGTTGTTTGCTGCTATAAACAAACGATCCTTGAAAAATAAACACATTTATGTTTGTTGCAGTTATCTTTATGCGTTATAGAGGTCCTTAATGTATGTTATACATAACTTTATTGGATGTTTCACTTATTATTAACTCAATGTTCTTTGTTGTTTCATCACCATTTGTTTGCAATAATGAAGCAGTGAGAGCCTGTTCATACGGCATCTAATAATACATGAAAGGAATGAGCAATTTTTCCTACGAAGTACTTTTCGTCAGACACACGGGTGATCCACTACAAGTTAATGTGATCAGCAACCATCTTGTTGAGCAGAGGACTTGCAATATTTACGCTGGAAATCTGCGTGAAAACCTTCAATGCAACAATTGCCCTCATGAAGCGGTTATGCAATTCAACATCTGAATATCGCACATTTATTTGTGCCACATGTTGCTTCACAGGTTGCGCAAACGAAACTCTCCCACTGTTTTATTATTGTTGCCATGCCTCGTTTCGTCACCAAGAACCTGCTAGAAAGGTTCTAATGGATTACTTTCCCTCATTAAACGTAAATCCGATTCAACAACAATTTACTGCACTTTTATTAGGGTTTGCACTTCACTTATATGGTTTGCACTTCATCCGCTATTGCTATGATTGTAAAAGCTCTTGAATCTATGTTCAGATTGGTGGCGAATGATGTCAAGCAAAAACGGCATCGCTACCTTGGCATCTGAAGAAAGCGGGTGGGGAAGATTGGTCGGCTGTCGCGATCAAAGCTTAGAAAGTCTTGAATATCAAATTTAATTTTACAGAGTGTGTTGTTTCTTCGGAATTCGCGTTTCCGTGGTTGTGCTGCTTGAAACATTGTTGGCCATTTTTGCAGGTCGAAGGCTCGAACATGATGCTTGCTTTCGGATTACTGCTGTTGGCTTTTCTCGCAGGTGAACCTCAATGTTCCTTTATGTAGAGAATGTTTCTTTCTGAGTTATCCTGTGCTTGTGCAGCTCAAAATAGCTAAGTCTATTTAACAATGCATCAGGATTCATAACAATGAAACCCAACAATTTCCTCAGCAAGCAGTTGCTGAATGTTTTCTTGGACGAGAGTAGAGAACAACTGAGGGAAGTATGATTATCATTCGGCTCACCCAAGGCTTATTTGGGCGTTTGAGAATATTTTTACGTCATTTTCTAGTAGGCAATTATAAATGTTGTAGGCAGCTATGCGTCCCGTGCACTTCAAGCACGCATTTAGTCAAGTCTGACATCGACAGCATTTAACGAGTAAATGATACCAGCATATGAGCACTCCTTTGCGATCATTTTCGGCCCAATCGACTACAAGTGCCGCTTAAAAAAAGAAACTTTGTAATTATTCTGTATAAGTGATGGGTGTGCAAGATTGGCTGCAATCCTGATGCCAACTTGTCCATTATCAACTTCAGTATTCTTCTTATATTTTGCTTTCCTTGATAAGAAAATATTAATCAATTGAGACAAAAAAAGGTAACGAGGGACGATCAAGGGTACGGTCAAACAATAAAACGCAGGGCCATGCTGACACCAGATGTCGATTTCGACGCATCAGCGGTTTTCTCATCCCTTTTTGGCGAAGGAGGAAGAAAGCGTTCAGCAATTCGCCGAAGGGAATCCTCAGGAATGTGTAATAAAATATTCCAACCATAACGTTTGTCGGCCATCAGAACGCACATTACTTGACAATCAGAAACGGTTGTTGAGCGATCGCTGGTTACAAGATCTCTGAAGACTTTTGGTATTCAATTTTGAGGCTTACCACATTTTGATTTCAGGACCTCGAGCGCAGTTGAATTCAACAATAAATTCTTACGATGCCGACTATGGAGTATTTATTGGTGAATTGCCAGACCCGTCTGGCGGCGATGTAAAGGGACGAGTTTACGTCATTAATGAAACAGCACTGCAAATCGCCAATTTCAGCTACAATGGCAAAGCGCCAGGTAATTTCATGTAGTGATTCTCAATTGCATATTCTTAATTGGATGTTATAAGCAAACTAGTGGGAACATTAAACAGTTCCACAATATATTTATATAATAAATTTTACGCCTGAACTACGTTTCTTTGAGAACTATAAATACGCCTGAAATGAATTTTAGTGTCAAGGCGTTTCTTTGAAAAACTACATTTTGCCAACAGCGTGTGCGTTTCCTTCATTCATTCATATGTTTATCTGTCGGCATACAATAACTCGGATGTTTATCCGTCGGCAAACAATACCTCGAGAAACAATCCCGCACCTGTTGATTCTTTCTTATTTGCAACCCTGAATATCGCAGCTATGAATTGGTCAGAGATGCCTGTACTCTTTGGACGAAACTACTTGTACTCCCAATCCCTCTTCATCAAGCAATATGTTTTTGCGATGCATCTGTGGCCGCAGGTGGGAGCACTCCCGGCACATTAGTTTGCAACCAACTGTAGTTCCTATAGTGACATAATAAAATTTCGCTGGATCGCAACCGATGTTTGTCCTGCAGGCTTTTCTAACTTGACTCCAAGCGGAATAATAGGCAGGCACTACAGAGAGGCGATAAGTCACTGGTTTGATCCGGTCAGCAGTTTTTTTAAAAGTGCAGTCCCTCATTTGTGTCAAGGGCAAACAGCTGATTTGACCTGTTAATTAGTTCCTTTTTTCTTTGTAGTGGAAAGGTAACACAGTAAAGGTTAAAAAGCAGTATGCATTATGCTAGAGCAAAGCAGTATCAGAAGCTTAAAACCGTGCTGTATGTAGCCCGTCGCATGTTCTTAGTCACGAAAAATATCAAAACAATATGCATGCATTTCTGTGAATTTCCCTCCATAGTAGCGTCGCTTTGGGTGAAAGAGGAAACATTTCTGTATTGTTTTCTCTCTTAATTTGTTTTCTCTTCAAAATTGGCCTACTAATCATCCGTGCGGCAATAATTTCACCTGTACATTCTTGTACACAACAAAAAATGCCCAAACGAAACTTGCTGTCTTATTTCACGCAACTCAAATTTCACAGGAGAACGTCCTACACAGCTGTATCCATTCTCGAACGAAAAGGTGACCTTTTTCTCATTCCGAAGAGTAAATTTCTTTGAGGAGCTACTCATTTATTTGGAGAGAAGGGCAGCGGGACGCTGGTGGGAAACTCTGCTGTTGCATTTAACATTTGACGAGGGATATGTTGTGTTCAGATATACAAACCTACTATATTCCATGTTCTGCGTTCAGCTTCAAAATGCCATTATAAGAATGCAGTTAGCAAGCGTGGCGATTGACTGTGCAAAACGTATCGTATTAGTTTAGCCATGAAATTTTCCTTTCGACCAGTGCAAATATGATCTTATCAGCTAACTGAGATGCTTTTCAGTTTGCAGTGATTATTTGTGTCATGAAGATTGTGATTTTTACGAATACAGATAGGGGTAAATGGTTTAGACAATCACTTTGTAGGGAGCGAATGGGGGATGAGGGCGTTTCCTTCAGCAGCGCAACCACTGACACACAGGTACGAAGAAACCTACTAAGATATTTCGAGAGATATTTGCACAGTAAAGCACCAACTGTATTAGCATTAGCGCAGGAATCAAGCTTGAACTGCCAGCAACTACCGATTCGGCTGCTACGATAGATTTGCATAAACAGGCGCCACATAAAGTCGTTATTTGATCAGTCACAACCATTTACTACTCGTCGCATTTTGCTGATCAGTGTTATGAAAGGTCACTGGGTGATAAAGCAGCATTCCGCTGCAAAGTAGCGGCTCGTGGGTAAGAACGCTGAGGAAAGGGAAAAGATGATGGTTCTGCTACTTGGTATCTAAGTTACTGCCCATGACGCTTTCGCACACACATGAGGTTGACTGCCTTCACCGGACTTTGTTTATACAAAAGTCCATTAACGAATTAATATACTTAAGCAATGGCGCCCCCAATGTATACATTTGATGTGCATGCGCTTGCGTATTTCTGTACCAAAAGGTGGGCCCATACGCACATTTCCTCGCTAAATTCAACATAAGAAGTAGGAAATGGTAAAATTCTATGAACTTGAGTACCGGAGCTCAGTCCCTGGATGTTTTTTCTTTGCCTGGTTTTGGTTTTGCTCCCACAAAATTGGGTGTTCCTTCATATTTTTTTTCGGTTGATTCATTATACAAGAAGCTAACAGGCACTCAAAGCACTTTAACACCTGTTTTAACAGCTCAGAAAATGTGCATCTTCTGGCGTTTTAGGTTCCATCTAAGAGGCGACCAAAAAGCGTTATGCGTAAACGCTTCTGAAGACTTTCCGATATCTTTTACTTGGAGTAGGTCTTCAAAAAATCTACTTCTGTAGAAAATACGCGGCTTTATATACAAAATCCGGAAGTGGTGTGGACTGGTATGGACTGATAGAAAATGGGCTTACATTTGCAGCATGCCTGCATATCTGTTAAAGGCGTGGAATTTAATTATGGTTGAATTATTTCAAAGCATCAATCTCAAACAGTTGCATGCCGATGTAGGATCGAACAAAAATGGCGAAGATAGATATGCTTTATAAACTTAGCTGCGAAAATATTGTATGGCAGCTCTCAAGCTCTTACCTTCCATATCTCACTGTAAGCAGCGTTGCCTTTCAAGGCATTACTTCTAAGAATGTGCAGCATTAAACTTCGATACGAGCTATTAATGTTAATGAGGACGGGCGCCTCCCTTAAGATTATCCTCATTGCGATGTGCTTTAAGTGCTTAGTTACTCCTTACCGATAACATCACCAAAGTTATAGTTCGAATATGAAGAGACACTCTTACTTTCCCAGCCGCGCAAATACTCAAGCCTTGAGTGCATTCAATGATCGATAGAGCATTCATAGAACCACAAATGAAGGTTGCATTGTTTGACGAAGTAAGTAGCGATAGGTGATGTGCGACATCGTCGAGTAAACAGGGAAAGGATAATGCGCGAATATGGCGGTCAAGTGGTACACTATATGTCATCTTCCTCACTTATTCGTACCTTTCGTTGGCTTTCTAAGCCTTCATTCCACATTAAGCAATACATTCCTCTAAATTTAAGAAAAAGATTATCAAAAACGCTATTCATCTTGCCATCGATCGCTCATAGCTTTCGCTTTTTACCTCAATTTGTGGCCACAGCAATTTTTTAAAGAAAAAAGAAATTATTGCGTGAAGGAGCGGATTCTTTTCGTTATTCAAAAAACATTCATAACAACCCTCCCAGGCAATCCTCATGTCACTTCACTATTATCTTTATCGGCATTTCAATTTCCCATGAAGATTTAAATACTGAAATAATCTATTGCTCATTTATTTAAAAGAAAAAAAAACGCATTAACCGAATGACCATTCATAGCAGTCATTAAGGAAGCAGCGATGATTGATTTGCTAAAGGAGGTTTGCAATATTTGCGCAGTTGTGAAGTGAGATGCGCCGTTTGGGTGACCCAAGCACTCAATGTAAACAAAAGGCATGGAGTGGCCTTGTTGTGGGTCCTTTCGCAATGCGAACCATGTGTCTACGAGCGCCGGGTATTGGGGGCCCGAAAATACACGGGCATTTTGCTGTTGTTGCAGTTTTCCCGTTCTTATACTAGTCCTCTGTGCTTGGATTCGAAATGGGAAAATACTGCAGAGATGTTAGGCGGAATCTTTGGCCTGAGGGAAAGGGGTGGGGGGAAAGAAGAGGATGGACGGACTGCAGTGTAAGAACTCTTCACCCACGAAGCCTAAGTGGGAAAGGAATGTGCAAGCATTTGATGAACTCCTTTTCCAAATGTAGGCGTCGAGATAAGATTGAATAGAGCGTTTTAGCGACGTCTAATTTTGCTGCAGGCAAAAAAGAGTGCACATTTTGCAGATCTCCATTTCTGGCTCGATCGAAGCGAAGTGCCAACGAAGGACGGTCTCAAAATTCCTTCTTTTGAATTCGGGTTTGTGATGAACATATTTCTATGATGACATGCCACATTATTGAGAGTATGACGCTCTAAAGTGCCTCACTTCAGAGTGCGTCATAGTAATGCTTGGAAGAGTAACATTGTACTACTCTAACTAGCAGATATTGTCAGTTCAAAAGGCTGCAGTGTAAGGAGAAGTGGTGACGATTTTATTAACTCACGGCTGACTATCGGCAGTGTTCATTCGCTGGTCGTCATTATTGTTATTGTTTCAGAACATCTCAGTGCTGAACGCTTTAAAGGTGCGTTCCGGACTTTTGCTTTCCTAAGTGCCAAAAGATATCGTTCGCTGCAGCGTGCTGTGGCCTCGTGTCATTTCACAACATTTGTTATCTTCTGTCTTGCTTTCTTTCCTTCACACCACGCTGTCCTTATCTTATCTTTTTTGCTTGTCTTGCCCATCAGGGTCAAGGAAACGTAAGGTTGAGAAACCACGCAACGAGTCATCATCCAACACTGAAATTGCGTTGGGAAGCCATTAGACAAGGAGCTTGTTCTGTGGTCTGCCACAAAAGAACGGATCATTGAAAGGATAGCCCAGTTGAGACATTGTAATCATCTGAATCATTTGCGCACTTGAGATGTCGAGGAGGAATTGCGAAACCCACTCGATCAATCCTTCCTCTCTGAGAAGAGAACTTCGCGCCGTAATTCGTTCTAACCGTTATCTGGCTATCGCCAAACCCTGCTAAAGCACACAACCCTTAACTCATATGACCACAACGGCAATATTTTATAGTCCATGAAGTTTTTCGGAACTCCGAGATAATTCTTCGGAGAAAAGACTTACTATGAGATGGCACTAAATATTTTCTTCATAACTTCGAATGCTTCCAGGCCACGATTATTCGTGGAGCGCAACAGTCCAAGTAGATATGTATTTTAAGGATTTGCGTAAATCCGGAATTCGTCTAAAGAAAGCTTGATCAAAGATTCTCTTAGCTTACGAGTTTGGATACTTCAAGACCCCGAGTGCATGATCATCGGCCTTCCATTTCGACTTTAACACTAGAAACTTTTCTGACTTACAAAAACGAATAACCGCAAATAATAAACATTTCTTCGTTTAGAGTGAGCATACACCGCACTGATATATTTCTCAGCATTTGCTTACAAATAAACAAATGCATATTAGTATACAATAAATTAAACTGAATACGTGTGAGCGCGTGCTTGTACTTTTTTTTTTAAATTTATAACACTTATTTCTGAATAGGTAATTGTTATGCGTGCACACTGCACAAACAGGTGAATATAGATTTCATGAACAGTTATGTGTGTATTGATGAACTAAAAGTCACATATGTTGCTGCTACGTTCGGGCTATGAGGCTCGGAAGATCTCAGAAGTCGAAGTCTGGCCCCAAAGTTTAAGGACCCTCAACTTTGGGAATTTCCGCTTTCGTTTTGGGAATTGCTGAATTAGGGCTCCAGAACTCTTGATGTTCAGGATCTAAAATAACAATTTTGCTCGAGGCATAATTTCTTATCAAAAGAGCCGAGGCAAGCACTTGGCACTTTCTAAAATATCCGGGCATCGTATTCATAGGATGTTAATGAATGACATTGGATCAGGAATGGTGTTGTTCTGTTGAAAAATGTTGAACCTGAACCATTTCAGAGTCACTCCTCTCGGACGCTACGATAACGCTGAGCGTGTTGTGCTGATTCTTCCAGGTTTGCACAAAATCGGCACATTCAGAAGCTTCTCACTGTTCTGCGTGAAATATGAGGTGTTTTCGTTGTGTATACTTCATTTCATAAGCACGAAAACAGTATTGATCTCTTGCTGCTTCTATTTGCTTTGCAGCTGTTTCTTTCAATCCCCCCTCCCCTCCCCCTCTCCCCCTCGCTCTCCCTCCTTGCCGCCCAAAAAATGTTCCGAAGTCATACTTGCCCATTTCTATGAATTTTCATATTAAGAATCACTGTGTCAAATCGTTCGTCACTTGACCTGGTCGTTTTCAACCCCTCAAAAGTTGCGGTACACTAGTAACTGCCAGAAAAAATGGAAACTGCCGGTCTCACGATTTGCGTACATGAGTTAGATCCTACACTCGTTCTCAAATGAATTTTCATTCACTAGAATTTCGACAGAATTTCAATACTCAAATGCTTAAAAACTTTAGGACAGTTCATATTTCTTGTTAGACACGTTTGCGAGAACGAATGATGTGGTAAAGTTGAACAGGATCAAGATGCAAGAAGAGTATTGAAAAAAGTGTTGGATGCAGTGAGGAATGCGCATTTTATTATTGCTTATGAGAATCGCTATCTCTCAAAGTGGTCAATCAAATCACCGAACAGTCTCTTTGTAATTTGCTCCTTGATCGTTTTCTCAGCCTAGCATAATTGTGAGAGTTGGTAGCTGTTATATATGACGAGTCCTTTCTGTTGGTGATTGTTTTTGTTTTCAATCCATCATCGCACGTTTGCCTGCTGATTTCTGAAATTACGTTAATGTGAAAAGATCGATAAATTCTGCTCGCTTACTAAACGTTATTGCTTCTGTTACGAGATAAAACTGATAGTAAGGTGTTGAATCGTTGCGTTGAAGAAAGATTCTTTCTTCGTCGAAAGAATCTAATCCACCTTTGTGTTCTTTTTCACATTGGTGTGCTTTTTTTACATTGGCCCGTCCCAACTCGGGTATTCATCACTTTTGCAAGGTATGCAATGACATCGCATGTATTGTAGCTGTGTAACAACATGATATTAGTTGCCCTCCTCAAATCCTTAGTTGATATTGATGTCGAAATTGATTGTCTTCCTCGTGAATTCTGGAATCTGAATTTTGAAGAATTTAAAAAAAAAAACAACCAATACTTGTAACATATAATAAAGTGATATGGTACTAAATTACGGTATAACTTGCAGCATAATTTCGGTACGGTTATCATACCAGAAACTCTTACTGTGCCTAAACCACAGTTTCTTGTCAATGAACTTCGCGGCAGTCGCTACAATGTCGGTTCGGGACCGATTCTTATAATCGACAGGAGAACGATCAAAATATTCGGTTTCACATTTGACGGTGATAAGGCTCCTGGTAAGTGTCATAATTTTTCTTCGTATTTTATGCAAAGTTAAGCATTTAAAATAGAAAGAAAAGCGCAATTTGAAAATGCAAATCCTATGCGGAGGATTGTTTTGAATTCCGTCGAAGAAAGATTGAAGCTTGATGAGGTCCATTTTGGTCAGCGTAAATATAGTTTGCATCTGCAGTGAATGAATTGAAAATGTACGCTCTGTATCGAGGATGTCGATTTTGAATTGCTGCACTAATTTTCTTATTCATAATAATGGTAATTCCAGCAAGAGCGAGCAAAACGTACCCAGACAGACATTCAGTTTTCCACTTACTTCATGGAGAAATCTTTTGGCAAGGGCGTCACAGCAAAACAATGAGTGTACATGCTTAGAAGAAAAACTGAAAATGCAATGCCTGGACCATGAATAGGAGATACGAAGAGTACAGTGCTCGCACAGATTTGGCATATATTGAGGGCAGAAAGAGAACAAACAGTAGTCTGCAATTGGTTCCTAAATGTACGCCTTCAAAGCGATGCTTGAGGCGTCGAAACCTCTAGAATTGAACGACTGCTGATATGGTCTGAGGTGCATCTTAGTGGCAATGTCCTATATCACTCAGTTGTAAGATTTTTTGATCGAAATAGTTTTCTTCTGGAGTGCTTTTTGGAATCCATTGCTTAGGGCTGCAGAGTTGAAAATTTCCATCAAACACCAGACCGTCCGATGTATGCTGTACTTGGCGTGGTGTACTAGCCTTTTGTCTTCAGTTATGATCCCCAAACACTGAAGAGGTCTCTGGGATCAGGGAATCCGTTGCCGAGGTTACAGCCACCATGTCTGGGCCACTGATCACCTCGTTCGTGATTTACCTACGACGTGTGGAATCAGTGGACTCATGGCCACGTGAATGGGAGAATCCATGTCTCCTTCACTTAAAAGAGAATCCTTTGCTCACATCAGACGGCAGAACTCCTTGCACTCTTGTGACGTCTACGCGCACACAGGTGCTGTTTGTGCACACTTAAAAATTGCTTTGGGTATTTCAGTGCTTCCTAACCTTGCCGTGCGAACAAGTAACCACCCCCGATATCTTCATGCTTCGTTAGCGATACCTTTAAATCTTGTCGCGCACATAAGCAGGTTATTGCGCGCACAAGTAAGTGCATTGCCATCACACTTGCAGTTATTTCATTTGTATTTTAGGACATAAGTGTAACGAAGATACTTGCACTGCTTCATATGACAAATGGCCATCTCTTTTTTGGATGGGTATTATACTCCTCTCTTCCTGCGACTTGTCCACTAATTTTCCATGCCCTTCTCGCTACGCCTTGGATTTGTACCCATGTTCATTAAAAGCGATTGGTATTGTCGAGAACGAATGGATGGTGTTGCTTTGCTTGATTCACCGTTTTCGTACGATGAGACATCAAGTTTGTCCTTGTCGAGTGCCCGAATGCCGGAGGCAGCGTCAAAGTCTGAAGGAAAAGAACCTACGCGCTTGGTCAAGCACACGTAGCCACTGACTTCATCCTTGTTTGAGGAGCGCAATGGAATCCTCACTTGTATGATAGGGCCGCTGATTTGACCAGTTTCGTGGCGAACGAGCCACGAATTCTGCTAGTGCCGCGGCGAAGCACCAAAGGCTCGCCATGTGATGGCCGAGCCACACCGATGGAAGTCGTTGAGTTGGCTGCGGTTTTCCTGAATTCCATCTCCCTTGCCCACATTCCCGTCCCTCTTCCAGTTCCGTCCTCGCCCATCCCTATTTTGCTTTCTTACTTCATTTTCACAACGTTTTTACTCTTTAAACTGTTGATCAGAACAGTGCTGATTCCCCATAAAATCTAACAATAAACGACCTTCCATTGTTTCAAGAATGATATAATGCATTTGATCATTGCACATGTCTAGCAGTATTACTAACGTAGAAATGTCTCACATGATAAACTCTTCATTAAGAGTTTGCTACTCATCCATAATTATATTCTCACCTCGAGACGAACGTTGTACAAGTCATGTAGTTTTAATAACGAACTGAGTCGTTCCTATTACTGGGTCATGTAAGCTGGATCAGCAAATTACGATACTTCATCTTCATATATGTAATGTTTAGACGGATATTTCTTTGTGGGACGTGGTCCCAACGTTGCTCACGACGCTGGCGTTAAGGTGCCCATTCGAGGAAGAGATACTCCCGAGCTGTGAGTCATATTCATCTTGCGTAATTGCTAGTTTCCAAATAAGAGATTAAATATATAGTTCATTGTTAATGCAGTTGAAACACATGATGAACATTATAGGTTTGTGGTGAGTCCACATGACTTAAAATGAACATTCGCATCAAGCAGTAAGTGCCTCGTTGGGACTCACTCAAAGAAATAGAGAAAGAGAAGGAGAGAATTGTGATTTCGAAGAAGTGACTCAACCATCACCACAGGTTCTACAAACGCCACTTCGGTCGTGGGTCACCTCGTTATGCACATCTAAACCTTGCCGCTCATCATAAACAGTTTACCTTGCTCATCTACACATGAACGTTTATGAGGCGAGTGTGACATTTTGCACAAAGGGCAGGCTATTATATATGTTGCCAGAATTGCTTATCGAACTAATGGTAATAGGTGCTTGTGTTGATAGAGTGCATCAAGCCAAGAGTCAGTTCATTTTGATTGCTTTTAGAGTCTGTGCACTCTTGATGTACGAAGAATGCATCCACTGTGCGTGTTAAATATGCACTTGTGAATGTGAATGCTTCAGCGACTATGATGTTTTTTTCATAATCCGTTTCATTGAATTATTTCGATAATTAAGGCGAAAGCACATTTTGCCCTCATTTCTGCTTCACTTGCTCGTTCTGGAATGCCTTCATGAGCCAGAATTCGGACTATGAGATACTTTGATAAGGGCTGGCTTTGTGGAGTTCCACTGCCGGTTGTTTCCTGACTGCTCACAATCACAACATGCCGTATAAGCACGAATAGAATTTACGGAGCTCGTAGCACCACGTTCGAAAGGAGAGGAATTTGTGTTACTTCAAGACTTCAGATTTCTGAAGAGTTAATAGCAGTTTAATGAAAAAAGGAAGCATCAATTGTTGTTAAAGTATAATGGCACAGTGAAGCAGCAACGCCTAGCCATGCCAAGCTTGTGAAAATATGAGTCATTCAAGATCTTTGACGTCACCTGCTGTATATGTAACATTCAGAAAAAGAAGACTCACTGACAGCAGGTTTCCACCTACTAAGTTTGAATTCTTTTGTGGTACTCTAATCTCTTATACACATTAGTTTTGAAGAATTTATTTAATACCTTAAAAAGCCGAATCTATGTAACCCTGAATAAGCTCTTGTCATTCAAAATTAACAGTGATTCAAATGCTTTACGATAAATGTTCCTCTGATACAGATTGCTTCAAGTTATTTCACTCTTAAGAGACCGTATGAAGGTAGCGGCAGTTTTGTTGTTCGCTGTTATGGGATATTTTTATGAAGAAACGACTACTCCACCATATCATTAATGGCTTTATTACGTTGACACTGAAAACCTTATTTTATTCTGAAGGATCACATTTTCAAGAGACATAATATAAATTGCAGGATTACTGCAATGAATGAACGCTATCGAGGTGGGCAGGATATTATTATTGACCTTCCTGAGGAATACGACATCAATCACATCGACTGGCTTTCGGTTTATTGCTACAAATTTCGTGTTAACTTCGGGCACGTCCCGATCACAAACGTCTCACAGCGAATTCCTCCATACGTCCCACCTCAGAAGCGAGTGAGTATCATAGAATTACCTGTTTCATCTCTTAATCTTTAGGATTCAGGCTCGAAGCGCTAAAAGAGCGCCAACTAATGAGATTGCTCATCCAATGCATATAAAGCCTTGGAAAGTGGGTTTTTTAGCAGTTCGAAAACATATGAAGCAACAGTCACGAACTAGAATCTCGTAGAAGTGAACATGTCGCCTCCGAGACCCATCTTATTTCCACGGAAATGAGAAACGCATAGAATTTCTTGCAGTGAATTTGCAAAATAGCCTCTTAGGCACCCTAGCAATTCCAAAAAGAAATCGCTTTTCTTTGTAATATTATTCCTATTTTGGAGGCTGAAAGTATAAGCGAGGAGCAGCAGTTCTGGTCGGAGCTATAATTTGTAGTTTTGAAGTGCAATTGTTGTTTAAAGTTCACAGGAAATGGTTCATTTCAATAACAACAACAGAGCTGAGAAAGAGTGTTTTACGAAAAGTTCTAGAATAGTAGGATTGCTTTAACAGCGATCGGTTTTCGAACAATATCATTTGCCTACAACTAGAAGTGGATTTACGTCGCGGTCGGGATGATTAAATGCATCTATTTTATACAGATGCATTTTTACAATTCATGGAGGTGAGTAGCACTTACGAAAATTTCTGTTTGTGCCAAATGCCTCAGAGAAGACAGTTAAGATGCACGTACCAATGTGCCGTGTTCAAAATTTGTCTGTTGGATGAGTCACCTCTACGATTTGCCTTGTGTTCAGCGGAAGTGGAAAGTTCTTTCAAGTCTCATCGAGATCTTTCATAACTTTGAAATGATTGCAACATTTTTGTTCAATCTCGATGCCACTTTCTATCAAATATGTTAAGACTGATTGATCACTGTGCTTTTATGCTTGTTTGTTTAACTGTCTGGAGGTGCTGTCTCGCCGTCCACAAGAATGCGTTCATGAATTTTTTGAAGGTTTATGCAGCGAGAATCGAATTCCAAAAGAAGAAGAGGCGATAAGATCACCTTCGAGCATTTGAAAATGTGCCTGAAAAGGCCTCAGCTTGTCGGGGATGGGCACACCAGATGGGAAAAAAATAAACTTGTAAGAGGAAGTTGAATATCATATTGTATCGTGAATTCTTATTTTTCTCACAGCATATCTTAAAAAAACACTATTTCTGACAATGGGTTAGTGTGCAATTTCATCGCTGTTTGGATTTTTGGGAATCATAGCAACATTGCCACTATGCCTGGAGGCGTTCATGAAATTTTTGCTTTTTAGTACGACGATATCGAGTTGTCAAAGGTGGAAGGGTGGCCTGTGAATTCACTCTTGGGCACCGAAGATCGACGCAATTTCACATTTCAACTCGGGCCACCGGGTGGACATCGTGGCTATCAGGTTTGAAATTTGCAGAATACACAGGATCCACAGAGGAAATGAGCAAAAAGCATCCCCGAAACGGATGACTTAGTTTTATGCATGCATTCGTAAATGTGCCTTAAAATCGAAATTTTGTACTTCTCACTTTTCAGTGTGCACCAATTTTTGCCTCCACTTTTCGTTTACTATATAGAGAAGATCGCTTTTAAGATGTGACGAACATAATTTTTATGGGTTCTGATTAGATTAGTCATTATATTTGCTGCAAACTTCGTAAATTTTCTTTCAAAATATTATTGGCTGTCAATCTATGAAATATATATATAGAGGAGCCATATACTATATATAAATATATATACTCCCCCCTAAATATAGAGGAGCCATTCCCTGGTTTTAGGGGACATAATGGGCAAGTGGTGAAGGCATGCAAATCTTGCTGAAGATTGGGAAAAACTGTTATCACCACCATTCATAACTTGCGTTTTTCACTGTGGATGACGAACAAATACCAATACGCACATGTTGAGCGGTCAGACGTGACGTGACAGAAACAGCTAACAAGCTTCACTTTGAAACAGCATAAAGAGCGCTTAGTTTGGTACGTTCTCACAGACTTCCCACATATGTAAAAACGTCCAACCCAGTGGCTACCTGAATGTTTGGAAAACATTTCTAAAGGTGCTGGTTTGTGAACTTTAGGTTATCGCACATTTCGGACCGGGGATCGAAGAGTCTCCTCATAAGAGAAAAAAGTGCTATTTGCGCACATTTTCAGCATATTTGATATCCTTCATTGTTTAAGAATGTATATATAGTTGAAGTTTAACAAATTCTGTAAACGGGGAAATTCCAAACAATATGGATCTTGAGCCAGCTTCATTGTTGGAGTTGAAAGTGAAGAACAGGCCGCCCGCTGCTATTGAAGCAAGCTCACACGTGAATGCATATTTGCACGTGGAATACACGGCACTTTTTCGTACGTTACCATTCAACGAGCCTATAAAATACACTATCGTATATTTCTCTTTTATGGCTACAGCTTTCTTCACGGACTTTATAGAGTGGAGCATTGTCAAAGAAATTCGTGAAGAGTTCAAATGTTTTACAAAAGAGACTTTTAATACGGCGTGAAAATCTCGCATTGCGAACGGGTGGAACCCATAATCGAAGAAACAAATGTTCTTTTGAATTTTTGCTTTTTCTTTTCGCAAGGAAATTCGCAAACGTTTTCAATATTCGGCTCCAATGTGCTAATTTCTTAAACGCGAATGATCATATCAACAGCCAATTTTGTTGTCGAAACTGCGAAGCTATGAATTAATACTCTTCCTTGTGACAATCGATTTCAATTGGACCAATCTAGTAAAATGAAATGGTTCGAATTCCAGTGAAGCCCGACATACAGGTTTCAGACCACTGTCCCAACTTCGCGTAAAATGAATCAGCTTTTATTTCCTTCGATTGCGTGAAAAGCAGCATCGAACTGCCGCAGCTCGCATCATCCAAAAGCAAGAAATCTACTCCGACAGTTGGCAGTGGAATGCTTCCTTTCCAGTTTTGCTTCTGAGATTTTCCCTTAATAGCTGCTGCGGACATTATTCAGTAGAAGAATTTGCAGACCTTAATGTCAAACTAGCAGCTTCAGAATCCATTTTCTCTGCAACAAGCTGTCGCTGTAGCCCGTTCCATAGTTCGTGAAAAACAAAAAAACCTCTTATTTGAAGGCTCTGCAACGTTACAATAAACTCTCAAATCTTCTTCATGCGGGAAATCTATGTATAATTTTACGTAGCTCTAATACATGAAAAATGCATGAGTAATTTCACACAGCTGTTATATGTGAAAGTTGCTCCATTTGCCTTCATTTTTTCAGAGCATCTATGGAGGCAGATGAATGAGCAGAACAGAAATCGGAGAGTCAGAAGTTATAGCCCAGTAACTGAGATCTGAGGCAAAACAACAATAAATGGAATTTTTATTGCCAGAGAAGCCTGTTCGTCTGTAAAAGATTACCATCGCAATAAATAGTGCTTCTTCAAACAAAAAAAAAAAGATTTCTGGAAACGCATCGCAACCCTATTAATGTCACTGAACAGGGAACGATCAAAACTGTGAAACAAAGGATGAATGTGGCTTCTTCCGGCACATTTCCGAGTATTTCACAGCCGAGCACATATAAATGCTCTTAGTTATGGCCAGTTGGCATCACTTTTTGCACAGAGTGGGATCCACAAAGTTCAGAAGACGGTTTCAATGACCACGGTAACCAGAAAACTAGAACAACGCTTCCATGCTCTCTCGAAACATTCTTTTGTGTTCGAGTACAATTTGTGAAGATCAAACTTACGTTCAATTCGGTCACTTTCTAGATGGTAATGGCAGTGAGAAATTGGTAAACTGCTCAGCATTAGTGAGAATATGGTAGTAGTTATCGCCGCATCGATGTTGTAAAGCGGTGATGGTCTTCATGATTGCTGGTGGGACTTTCGGGGGAAATATAGTGAGAGTGGAGAACAAGTTTTAGCAAATGTGATAAAAGCGATCGCAATACATTTTGATATATAGTGTTTTGGGTAATAAACAAGCAGAAAATCTAACAAGATTCATGCACTGGAATTCTAAAACAAGCATTCTGGGCAGATGCAAATTTCCAATAGGTGATTTTTTGAATTGCTAATTAACTATTGCTTTATGTTGGCGAAAAAATGGGAAAGAAAACGCAGTGATTATCGATTGGGGAGAGGCAAACTCGAACTTACACATTGTGACGTACTCCAACGCGACGCGATATTTATGCCAGTATCACTGCTATCATTAACATTAATGCAGCCCTTGCACAATGTTGGAGACCTCCGAATAAGCACTATTTGGCCAGGTAGTGGTCAGTTCCCCCAGTGCCGAAGCCAGAGTTCGAATGCTTGGCCGAATGACTTCTACGGGGAGAGGGAGGGGGAGTAGAGCGATCCCAGATAGTTTCAAATAGCTTGGATGAATTTGCGCTCTTTTCTCTATTTATGCGTAGAACATAATGACAGTGGGGTAAGCAAAAGTTTGACGACTCTGAATTTCAAGAGTGACTTTCACGGGCTGTTTTAAGTACAGTATGGACTGATCCACAGAAGCTTTATCTGCAGCTGCCGTACGCTGTAATAGGAAGAAACCGAACTGAAATTTCCAATTTATTTCGTTGCCCTTTGTTATGAGTTTTCGAAGCGAGATGATCAAACGTGATTTTCCCTGCTCCTCATTATGCCACCGAAACCACCAGCAATATCAACAACGTTTGGGGGCAGGAGTTGACCACCTCGTATGCTTCTTGGCTAGATCGTTCCTTTGGCAAGCGACGAAAGGAGGCAGAATAATGAGAACTGTGGACCTCTGACTTCAGGGAAAAAGAACCGGTTTCTTGAGTCCGACTGATCCTAAGCAAGGCGTGGCCCGATTTCAGCTCCTAAGCTGCTCCCATGGTCGTCCATCACTATCTGCGACCTTGCTCATACGGCGGGCAGACAAATGCATGCATGAGAACATAACGGCTCAATGCTCGAGTAATATGTCCATGAAGATAACGGAGATAAAATTTAAATGGTATATTTCAGTCAATGGCCCGTGCTCGTCCGGGAAAGTTCGTTTGGTACGTCAATGGCTATCTTGCCGACATCTATATGAAGCGAGGCATCAGCTACACGTTGATGTAAGTTCCTGGTGCGTATGTACACAAGCCAACGGCTTTCTGATACAGCTGCCGGCGAGGAAGTTATTCTGTTTTCGCTGCAGCAGCTCCCTTCTCTCGGATATTTCGTGTTCCCTGATCCATCCGGTGACTTCCCAGAGAAAAGTGCAATTTATAACCTCCCAGCAGTGCACGGACAACGACCACTGCAAGCAGAGAAAACCGCAAGGGGGAAGGGGGTAGAGAGGGGAGTTCCTTTGCGGTCTGGTGCAGTAAATCGTATCTTCCGCGGGACAGGAGGAGCTTTTCAGGGCCACAGGCTCCGCGAAGGGTATTGCGTTCCAAAAGTCAGCCAGAGGTGTAGGGATATTTGGGAGGGAGTGGTGACCGCAGAGGTTTCCGTGTGGACTGCACGGTTGGAAAACGCTTGATTTTAGTTAAAGCCGTTTTAATATAATTGATCGTATTGCACTATATCATGTTCGTATAAAAGTGCTGTGAGCTAGCATTTTTTGAAATGTTGCAGATTTGTTGCCTCACTGCGTTTGAATGTAGCTCTTCTGATGCAGCAGTTGCCGGTGAACTGTAAAGGGTGTCGTTTATGAAATGTAAGCCCTGTAGTTTACCGCTGTAAAGGAGAGTGCAGCTTGTTAAATTTACACGGTATTAGGGCATAATATAGCACAATCTAAGATTTTTTCTGAGGGTAGTGTATGATATAATACAATTCAGGAAAGTTTGGACTCAATAGAATGCAACATTTCATAATTTAAGAAGTTTTTGTGCCCTATACTATAGCTTAATATAGCTTAAGGAAATCCTGAGATGAAGAAGCGTAACGTCATATAGTTTTCGAGATTCCGAAGGCATCAATGCTAATTACAATAGTTAAAATAAATCATACTGAATTGGCAGCACTGATTCGCGAAGTTCCTGCTAATAGCTGTTTCTCCAATGCTGTTCAAGTAGACATATTGCTTCTCTTCTTGCTTTTTGTTGCTTCCAACTTTCGGGCTGAAAATAAGTTGCACGTTGCTTGCGTAGGCGTCTACTCTCCCAGCAAGCGACACTTTTTTCGAGGCCGAAGAAGGTTGAAAGGCCGCAGAGGGAGGGAGGATAAGGGAGCAACCGATCAAGCCCCGACAGCGATGGCTTCTTTTCGTCAGACAACCTTAATTGGCTAGAGGTGTTTTCGCTTTCAAAATCTGTTTTCCGTTCTTAAGAAGAATATACTGCCTGGCGGCTTCGCCGACCTTCATGATGTGAGGCTAAGCGACATTTCTCCTTCAGGAGATTCATTTTGTCTGTAATTTTGATTGAATAAGTCTCTGTCGGAAATTTTTCAAAGAATATGCGAAAAACGAGGAATTTCTGGCTCCGTTGGAATGCGAGTTGTGCGTGAACAGAAAGCTCAAAGATTTTCGATACATCGGAGAGTTGTGCTGTCGGGCTGCAATTTGGCGCATCCTCACGTTGCCGTTGTCGTTGCATATGACGGTTACAGTGACAAGGTTCCACTCCTTGTGGTGCTTCTCCTTTATAATAATACGGTTACAAAAAACGCACAGTTTAAGATATGAATTGTTCTCAGCTGAACGTTTTTAATTACAATTGTATCAAACCCAGATACCTTATTCGACGGCGTTTGGGTGAGTTCGTTCATAAAGTATCAACGTTGAGCTCGTCCAGCAGTAACGTGTCCGGTTTTCCACTGCGATCTGCTATGTCCATTCTATGTCTAAGTATTCTCTTTTGCAGTAAACTGTTGTTCTCCTGATGAAACGTTCCCATCCAGCATATCTTGATCAGAGATACTGCTCACGCAGTTCCCTCGTTCTCCTGTGAATCCATGAAGGACTTTTTTTCAGCTAGCGAAGGGAAGACCCATCTTTGTGACGTCCCTCACTAAAATAAAGAAGCACACGGTCGCTGTCATGGCTTCCACTGGAAGAGTTTGCTTTGAGAGGTTCTTAGCGAGGGGCGGGGATTTTTCGGACGCGGTACCACCGGGACGGTCAACTCCAAACAATAGTTCGTAGAGTCGTTTGCAGCAGTGTTGTTAAATGATAGTTCATTGCTTCATTCGTCGCAACGCCACGCTCACCCGGGCTTCCTACCCGATGTCAGCACGAGTTTTATAAGGCACATGACTGGGCGTATGGTAATATGATTGTCACCTCTTGGCGTGGATTTTCTACGTACGAACAACATGACTGACATGATATATTGAGTAGATTTTATTCTTATTTTTTGTTCCGTGCCGTATAGGCCATAACAGAACCATTTTTGAAAATCGGTGCGGAAATACTACACTGTGCTTCCCATACAATGTGCCAAACGACAGTTAGACAGTTAGTAGTTGCTGCGGACCTTGTTCCTTTTTCTGTCTGTCCTTTTTAACTTTGTGATTCAGAACACAAGATCTTATAAATTTCCCTTGTTGTACTCATGTGCCATGATGGATCGAGTTTTGCTCGGTGTAATTGCTGACATGAAAATGCTGTCATGTCTAAACCGGCTTACTGGTTTATCTCTTTTTTGACTAAAGGTTCCAGATTTGAGCGTATTAATCAGGAATAAGCTCTAAACTTACACAGTATGAGTATCTTTTGGCAAATAGTCATGCGGTAGCACGTCAGATAAAATACGGTTTAATAATAGCTGCTTTTTCTCCAGTAATTTGCAGCATTACATCGAATAAAACCTCTCCTCCCTCAAGCGACGCCGTCTTCTAACCTTAGAGGAAATCTTCTTTTTCATAATAACCCCATCCTCCTAATAACCGCTTTTTCACAAAGCCCAAAGATAACCTTATGCGTTGCGCACAAATTCGCATCTGTTTTCAACGTTTTCATTTAGAACTGGATGGGTGAAGTCAGACTTAACTTTTCTTCTAACTAGGCCTCGTTTTATGTCAGTGTTCCTGATGTACTTGTTCTCATTGGAAAGCTGAACAAACCAAGCGAAGGTATATTAGCCGGAAAGTATTTACAGTAGACTCTCTGATCTCACAAGATCATTTAGACTGCGAAAGAAGTATCATTCGGTAACTAAATGCTAGGTGAGTGAGCATTCAGGAGTGAAGTGTGAAGTAATTGGTGGTCTGACCTGCCACCATTAAATCGCTTGGATAGTTTTATAACGGCAACGAGTTCCTTAAGACATACGCTCACTGTTTGCATCACTCCACAGATTCTGTTACGAACTTCCGTTCTGATAGCTCATGATCTTCACACTCGTTCTTTTCATCGTTATTTCCAACGTAACTGTTTCGGACTTCTTTTCTTTGGAACTCGTTGGAGCACAGCAACATCGTCCTAATATACTCAGAAAGTGATCGTGAAGTTGAACAGAATATCGTGACTTCGAGGTTTTTTGCATAAAAGAGACATCTTTAGTTTAAGAATACGAAGTTTCATTCTCAGCGACAGATGATTGATATTTTGACTTGAAGCAGTGATTTTGCTAGTATTCATTAGTGAACACCGCGCAATGCGTTTGTTGAAGTGAATAGGCAAGCAGCAGTAATGTTACGAGGGTTTATGTTTCGATAAACAAAAGTGAAAAAAGATCTCAGAGGAACACTAAATGGCTGCGTATCAGCGCAGTGAATAGTCCATGATCTTTATGAGTCCAGAACTTTCTAGGACCATCACTTTTCAACATACAGTTGTCGCTGAGTCGACCGTAGCAACTGTTTCCTTCGCACTTTTAAAAGTTTCCATCTGTAAAAAGCGTGATAGCAAAGTTATATTAGTGTACTTGGTTGTTCGCGAAGTCTCTGTGCGGTATATGTTGTTTGCTGACAATTTACGAATATCGTTGTTCAGAAAGAGCGGCGAAGTTTCGCAGTAATAATGTGTGCCATAATTTGATCTGATTCTACCGAAATTTCAAATGATCCGCTAAGACTCATTATATCTGAGCTTTTTTTTTCATTATTCGTTGACAATATGAAATTTCCTTTGGCTAATTAAATGCAGTTGCGAAAATGCATATCCACCGCACATCACGCTAGCCCATTCAGCTTCAAACCGATGTTTTCCATGTGGTAAATTTTCCTGAAAGCAATGTTACGACAGCAGTATCCTGAAAAGGCTGACCGTCTTGTTATGCTGTAGAGGAAAGCGCAGTGAGGAAACGAACTACCGAGATTTTTGCTTTCGCATAGTGCCCAAAGTAGTTCCTTTGCTGAAATTTTTGGCATGATGACCGCTAATAATACCAGACCAATTCTGCAGCAGATTCTTCACGCATATCTCGTTTCTTGTAAGCCTTTGGGAATCGCTTTCAGCCGATGGTCCCAACTTTCTGTCGCGTGCCAGCCTTTCCTTGCAAGTGGCGGGCTGAGCGTATTTTAGCATCTGCTGTTTATGTCTTTCTAGTGGAGTTGGCGTCGGAAAAACGTTGCACGTTTTTTCTGTCCAATGTTCGGTGCATCTTATTCAGATGTTCTTGTCGCGTTTAGGAGATATGAGAACATTAGCAGTGTTGAATGAGGTCATTGATACCAGATAAGTTTTGCAGTGTGGAAGGCGGTGATGACAAATCGACATCTGACTTCTACAACCCGCTGTATATTTCCAATGACCCCTTTGGAGGCTATTCGAAACTATCGAGTGATGAAAGAGAGGTTGCGCTTTGTTCATTTTAACTTGCTGCCAGGCGAATCTGTAGCACGTTCAAGTCAGAAGTCTAACTTGGCTGCTAGCAACTTTTGCGTTCTAGTTTCAGTCTAGTGCTTGTAAAAAATGCTTTACTTTGACACATTTTCTGCATTCTGCAACGCATCATGCATAGGACTAGCTATGAGCGGTGCAACTGTTCGAGCACTCGAAATTTGCCAAGTTCCGAAATTCAGGAAGCCTGGAACGGTTTGAGGAGCCTCCGAATGTTGCTGCCCAGGAATGATTTTCATGGAAGTCAACACCAACTAAGTATTATGATGCTGGAAGGATGATTTGCAGAATAACTTTCCCTGGTTCATGTGTACTGATCCAATAAATACTAATTAGAATAATAAAATCTCATGCACTGTGCGATTTTTAGCGCAAATATTGTGCTATTAAGGCGGAGAGTCTATCTGCGTTTTACTAAATGCTGCTGTAGGTGCGTATGCTGCATGATTTCTCAAAATGCACTAATCAGCTTGATTCCTTTGAAAAATTCACTCGATTAACCGTGAATTTCTTGTCCGATTATTGAGTAAATTTGCGTAAAATATTCGACTCGTGCTTTTGGCAACATCTTGCATTTTGAATATCCTTTTCTCTGGATTGTAATATGCAGTTTCCGTACGATGGTGTTGATAGATATGTTTTGTTTGCTGCTTCGAAGGGAGAGATTGCAAAAAAGTTAAACTCTGTTTGTTATTGAGGGAGCAATCTCGGAAAGCACATTTGACATCTCATATATTGTTCAGTCGATCGCGTTTACATAACCGTTAAGGTGCGGTGTAGCTGAGCAATGAAAGAAGCGTCGAAAAAATGTAATCTATATTCGCAAGATGTAAACATTGCAGCAAGTTAAAGTGTTGGCGGGCTCTGATCCAACTCAAACGGCTGGACGTCTCTGTTTGTGGTCTCAAGATAACACCGAAGATGATCCTGATAAATATAACAGTTTCATAGAATATCGCCGTAGCTTACGATTGAAATGCGACCAAAGCTCCCGAGCAGCAGTCTTCAAGTTTACTCCCACTGCGAATACTCCCGACACACTATACTATCAGGTAGAATATCGATTTTGTTAGCGAATAAGGTATCAAATTCCTAGTTTTTGAATGTTCTTGACTTGACATTGCGTCCTTAATTAATTGTAACTTTACACGGTGTTTTTGTTGCCAGCACTTCGACCAGGAATATGCAAATGCGTGGTCTAGCAGCGAGAAAAATGACAAACTGGACATGTGAAAGATTGTAGATCTATACGCCGATGATGCCCGCCGTGGAATGTGGCGTGCTGAGTGGATTTCTGAATGTTGATTTTGTTTTGAGTTGCTGAGAAAGATGGGCACAATTTATGAGATTGGCCAGTGGAGATTGGGGAAATTTTTAAAGGATTTTGAACTTTTAATTTTCCAGCTTTTTAAGCGCGGAGCAAATTTTCGGCACAAAATTAGCGTTTTATTTATTCTGTGTCTTTTTTGTTCACGGGGTAATCAACTTGTGTTTTTCTTCTAAAATATGTTTTTGCGCTGTTTAACATCGATGTTGCAGAGTTACACCTCCTACAATATGGGTTGGAAAATCCATGTTGTTGACGATATACCCAAAGACATCGTCGATTTCACTGAGGAGCCGTATCAGTATGAAACTTGGTTGCAAAGTCAGAATCTGCTCGATTCTCCGAAGGGCTCAGTGTCAAGGGCTTCATCTTTAACAGGCGTATTATTGTGTGCACTGCATTTAGCAGTAATCTTATTGCTACTTGAATAGCCATGTCGAGGTGCGACATTGATCTCCTGGTGAATGATGATTTTGAATTGCTTGCCAAGGATATCAAAAGGCAAGTTTTTATGAGTGTCGTATTTCATGAATGCTGTGGCCAGAGGGGGGGGGGGTGGGAGGGGAGAAGGGAGGAGCATTTTAATAACTTTTTTCTTTAGCCGTTGGGAATGGGCAACAACATGCGTATATTGCAAGCAATTCCAAGTTCTTCACCATATCATCCGCTCATATGATTGTTTTGCGAAACATGAACATCATATTAAATACTGTGCTCTGCGGGTGACACATTGCCTGCCCCCTCCTTGTATTTCACTTGAACTTTTGTTTATGATAACCGACTTTGTGTTGTGCTGAATTTTTATTTGATAATAGTATATGCAAAGTTACGATTGATGTCGTGAGCGTATTTGTTTGTATGTGAATTTGCGTGCTGGAGTCCGTCAGTGGTAGAGTTTGAAGAATATTGCGAGTCAAAGATGGTCGTAAAGGTGTGATTGATGCATGATGCATCAACTATGAGATTGATTTGAGCCGCGCTTTGCGGCATCCACACGTTTTTGATTTTCCTGCCTGAAATGTCGGAATTGGTTAGCCATCTTCATTCACTTCGACTGCTATTTGTGTTATTGGCCATCCTTTGTTGATCGGTCGGAAAAGTAAGCCTTCATAAGTTTCCATGCTTATGATGGGGAGCGCTTTTCTAATGTCGGTGGTGAGTACTGAACTCTTAACCCACTTCTCCTAATCAAAATCGCGGCAGCTGGCTAAGATCCTAAACCTAATATTTCTAATATATTGACTCCCCATACTTCTAATATGTTGACTTCCTTGATTCAATTCATCTCCTCCAGAATGTCTTCGTTTGTCATCGTCGTTCACTGAGGGTCCCAACCCTTTCTTCACGGATCCTTCGATTTCCAAAGTGCTCTTCTAATTTTGTTATTGTGTATACCAAATAGCGGAAATTCGTGCTTATGGTCCATTATGTGCAATATTTTTCGTTTAAAAACACACTGTTCGCAAATCGCCGAAATCTTTTGGCGAAATCGCTTTGCAAATCCCTTACGTTTTTTATTCGAGGTGGTGACATAAAATCATCGATAGTCTTCAACTCAGTTTTCTTCAGTGGGCGATTCACCGCTTTGTCTATCCACAATTTTTGCTTAACTTCCCGCTTACCCACATGCCGATTTTATGTAGGGTCACAGAGTGTTGCCCATTGCCTTACCTATCTGTGTAACCGTTCCAAAATCGCTCCGCAATTATTGTCAGAGCTCTGCCATTTCCTGGTCGCTCAACTCCCTCCCCCCTTTCTGCCCCCTCACCTGTCCTATTCCTGATCAAAAATCGTTTGCAAAAGAGCCAAAGTGATTGTCTCTACCCAACCGTCTCATCGTTGAAACGATGAGAGCACAGTGTGAGTGAGAGCACAGTGACAGCGTCTGGAACGTACCATAAGCGGTTTTATAATAGAACCCAGTCACAAAAGAAACTGAAGAATGCTTTTCCCATCGCAGAAAATTTTACTTGCTAGAAGTCTGCAATGAAGGTTTTAGAACATGAAGCCACGGAGCAAAAAAAGTTTGTTCTTCATGACACCAAACTCCGAAGCTTTGCATTATTTCAGTCGAGAGCACCAGTCGAGTGGACTATTGATAGAGACTGGTCCGGTGGCATCCAAGACAATTCGTTTTACAGCGATACTTTCACAAATGGCGCAGCATCGTGGAATGCATAAACGCTACTATTTTAATGCTAACATGTGTGAAACACTTGCATTGACGGATCCATTCTGCGAGATGGGTGGTCTCACTCGTCTATCAAAACCACAGCGCAGTAGCGAGCGTCCTCTCACTGTTCTCACTCCATGATATTCCTCTAGCGCATGGAGGAGGGTTGTAATAGCTTTCTGTGTGTTCAGAAAATGGGCCACAATGGACTGATAAGTGAGCACCGAGAAAAATTAGCACTTGTGCCAGAACCGATGGTGAAAATTGAATCTTTGTCGGCAAAAGCAGGCAGAGGAATGGAGATTTTGTTTGATGCAGAAAAATTGGGCATTGCGAAGAAAAACTCAAGAAAAGCAATTAGAAAGTGCACAAATGTGGCTCCATTTCTATTAGCAAAGACTACTCATAGCAATGTTTGCGTCCAAATTTTAATTTGGGGGTGTCGAGGACGGTTTTGGCAACATGACAATCCTGTATTGTTGAGGAGTGTCTACGTGATACTTCCGAATTCTGAATTTTCAAACAAACATCCGAGCACTCTTAAGTTGCCTTGAACTGAAAATGAAGGTATTGAATATTTCAAGGATGTCATAATATCTTGTAAAGCAGAGCGACGATTACTATGTCGTTTTACTATACTTGCGATTACTATGTGGCCAAAGCAGGCATACCTATTCCATCTCTTCATTCCTTTGAGAGAGGTAGCACATATCAGTCCAAGCCGATAAAAAGAATCTTGTAGAAATAAAGTTGTGATGAAGAAAGTGCGTCAGCTAAAGTGGTGTTAAGGTTCTGCGCTGACGTTTTGGCCTTTGAAGAGATAATCGTTGCGCTATGGCCTACCTAGTAACAAATATGGGAAATGGCTCAGGACTGAGGCTTCGCTCACGGCGATAATTGATTAGTGATTCTCAGATATGTCCTTGATGTTTATGGCTGTGCTTTTTCTTCGAACATCATAAACGCTATCGTCAATAAGCATTTAACTTCATTTCCGCTCCTAATGGATGCATTGCGGAGTAATTTCTTCGTCGTGCAATTGCTACGGTAATTTCAGTCCACTGCGTTCGGTGTTGAATCGACACGCTCATCCATCACTATTTTTGTGAGGAATTTTTCAAATATTTGCTGAATCTGATTACATTTTTAGAATGTGCTTTAAGGTTCAAATTATTTAAAGCACATGTTCGTATGAAATTTACGAAATATGGCAAGCAGAACGGTCAGTTTGCCTAAATTAGAGCATCTTTCGGTTGCTTGCATCAAACTGTTTTCAATAAAATACTCTTTACCCCGAATCCGTGGACTGGAATCACATTTGAGTAACCTCTATTGCTACTTTCTACTCGTTCCACGAACAGCAGCAAATATTATAATATATATTTGTTGCCAGCAGCGCTTGCTACGTAGTGCAAGTAGCTTGGGGCATTAAAGACAGTCCAAAGAGCCACTTAAGATTTCAAGCGTTTCTTCTTTCTAGTTTTCTTCACTCATGCGCTGACTTCTCGTCCAGTTGAAGAGGTGCTGCTATAACTGCCGCAAGAATCAATTCATTCCCTCAATGCGTCCTTATATAATGACCTTCTCCACTATAATTTTTAGTCATTTCTCCCTCCTCTTGTTGGGTGGTCGGATTGTACGAAGCAAATGCCCACTGGACAAATGTGGCCCAAGCGTGGGGAAATTTCACCATCGTGCTTATAAACTATTCTCCCTTATTAGCAATACTCCATGACTTTGCGTTTTGCAATCTTCGTGCATTGTGTTGTGCCACGACACCAAAATGTCATGCCAGCGACTGCTTATCGCCGGACTTCTCCGCTGGTTACGCCGCCCTGATGAGAACGGCAAGACCGATGGTGTGGTAAAGGTTTGGTGACGTCACATTTGGACAGAACTGTCGTATAACAGTCCTTGGCACGTGCCCAAGTGCAGCAGAACATAAAATTATGGAACCAACCAGACTGCTGGGATCTACAAAAACGAGTAGAGAAATTTCCCTTTCCTTTTGCTATACTGGCCCGATACATTTTGCTACAGGGTGGTCACTGGCGCAATGTACGACGCATGTCGTTCACAGTGCATTTTATTAGACATGTAAAGATTGCGCTGACCGATATTGCTAAAACTGGACTAAGTAACGGAGCGAAATCCAAGGATATAGCCGGAAACATTGACTTGAGGTGATGAGAAGTTTTGGAAGGACCCCATAGCATGAGGAAGTAGCAAACGAAAAAACGAGCCGGTCAACTAGCACCTCAAAAAACTTTAGGTTATCGTGTGAATGGAAGAGTGCTATAGAAACCTCGAAAGGTTCTTACGAAACTCTGGGACAGCAGTTTTCCCATACCGCTCAGGCGGTTATATACTTTCATTGGTAGCCTCCACCCACCGAAATACGGCCACTCATGGCACCTCACTTCATAATCTAGCGAGACTCTTAGGGCTTTCATAGTGGAATGCTTGAGTTATGGAACCACAGCCCTCAGAACTAGTCAGTGGAAATGGTTCAGGCAAATTTCTGGCTCATCAGGCCCTATAAAAGGGGGTAAGGGTTACAGTCTTAGAATGCGAAATTTAATACATTTTCCTCTGGCTTTACTTGTATTTTTGAAAATTTCTATTCGCATTTTTTTGGAAGAAAGGGAAAGGAAAAACATTCATTTCGCCTCTACAAATATAATTCTCACACCGTTTTATCGAAAAGTGCATATTAAGCAGCTGAAAATCCCACTGAGACATCCACCTTGATAGTCTTTGCGTTAAGTCTTTCCAAATGGAATAAATCCGTTCAGACGGTGCGAAAACTTCTTCAAGAGGAATGCAAGCAATCTACAGTGAGCTTTCATTGAGAGCATTCATTACTTTCAAAAACTTTCGTCCAATTTCCAATGCACGTGTCGCACATGTGTATCGAAAATCGAAGTGAAATTGCGGGTCATCAGGACAAGACTTGCATCGAAACGTTCAAATCTGCTTTAGATTCTATAAACATGCCTTGGCCTCAGCGAATGCAGCGTTTTACTTTTCCACCGTCCACAGTTGAGACCAGAATATTTGAAAACGCGCAGGCAGTGCCTCAAAATTACACTAAATACAGAACTTCATGTATGAAATTGCACTGTTCCTACGACTAAAGTTGTCGTGCCCTAGACTTGCATTTTTTTTACGAAAGACTGGAGGAAAGAGAAAGTTAAAGGAATTTTGTCGAAGCTAAACACGTGGCCTTGACCACATTTTCTGCTTTCCTCAACGTATTTCATGAAATGCATCGTTCCCCGAACATGACCGGATGGTGCATCTGCATGTAACAAGCTGCGTATGGCGCAAAGTCGAACAACATTGAATGGGGCCAGCTATCTTCACTTCTCATAGCTGATTAGCGGTCCTCAGTTTCGAAACTTGCACATTTAATAATGTTTCCATTTGATGAGCATAAAATAAATGAAAAATAAAATTAATACCACGGCTTAGGAACACTTATAATCAGAAGTTGCCGCCACAAATAGAAAAACTGTTTACTGGCAGGCGCCGTGCTTATGACGGTTATCCACTTATGCTATCCACTTATTAACAATCAAAAGAACCTTCAAAAGTATGAAACTGAATTTGCTTCCGTCTTCTCAGTTCAAAAGTACAACAACTGGACTGGAGTTTGAATTCAAATGGTACATCAAGTACAACATTTTATGCGTTTACATAACAAAGTGCTACACTTACGTATGTTTGGGCCAGATCAGACAGAACTGTTTCAGACAGACTAGCTAGTAATTAGTTCAGTATAGGTTCGCTGACGCTTATCAGGTGTGTCGTTCCGCTGCGAACTTCATTTGATAAGTGCTACCAAGTGAAGGAAATAGAATAAAAGCACGCTAAGAGATATCCTTGACTTCAGATTTAAGAGGAAGAAATACAAAGTGAAATGAAGAGAATCAGGAAATATAATCTTGAATAAATCTGCTTAATGTCAAATGTCTAAAACACTTTCTACAACTCAATGAAGAGAATCACCTTCAACGAATAATGTACAAATATGACATCATCTTTTAAGAACGCACGAGATGCAACAATGTAAAAAATAGCAACCACTTAGGAAAAAATCTGTACGAAAGTGCGGCAAACGCTGGCTCAATGATCGTTGAACAGGCAAATTAGGATTTGAGGACTTTTCATGAATCAGTTTCCGAGTACAGTTAAAAATATGTGCTGAATAATGAGAAAATGGACAAGAAATTCAATTTACATCAACCTTCGAATGCCGCAAAGCACCACACATACGCATAGATCGACTACAAAAATATGTCACAGAGGAAATTTTAGCGCAAATACCGGCATCACTGCTCGTCTTTAAAGTCAACGGCAATAATCAAGTGCTGTAGCGGTGGTTAGTTTTTTCATTCAAGCCGCAGCCGTGCTGACAATTTGAATAAGTTGACAGCATACGGTGGAGGCGACTCCCCTCAGGAATGCCTTGGAGCTCGCTGTATGGTGCATTATAAAACGGCACTTCACTTCTATAGCTAGGTACGATGAAAAAGACTTAGTTGAGGGGGCAGGGACTCAACTAGGATATGAGGAACGGTCATCCCTATAAAATTAATAAAACACAGGTCGCTGAAATCTTAGAAACCTCATAACTGCCATGATAGCTTCCATGCGACTAACTTCTCGTTGAAATTCTCTGCAATACATCTACTATTATAACCGTTTACTCCAACACGTCCGGAAAGGTTGATGTGCCTAACTGCATACCGATGTGTAAATCGTCCCGTAATTTTCTCATAGCACAACGAAATGCGACAGAAACAAACGAGTGTTTCAGCTTCATCACCGGACCACACATTAGATTGCTAATAAGCGATGAGTTTCGCTTTCAAGTTATCTCAACTCAACGCAGCAATGTGCGCTCAAAATAGAAATGAAACGCGCACAAAACAAATCAGCAGGAAGTTGACGCTAGTATATATGGAGTAAATGAACTTGGCCATATCAGTTCCAACCTGACTATTCAGCCGTTTGTAAAATATGGCGATGCTGATGATGCGCAATATCGGCAAGCAGTGCAGCACCGCTGAGTGCACCCAAATCCACAGACGTGAATACCGCGTGCGGAGATATGAGTGCATGTGTGCTGCTGCTCAACGAGCTGCTGCTTGTCGACGATGTTGCACTTGCAGACAACGCACTCTGCATGTGGCTCGGTGCCGTAGGACTCATCGCATTTTCGGCGTCTGCTTCAGGTGCCCACTCTCTCGTTCGACTTCCGCCTTTGTTTTTCATCATATTCTTGTACTCATTTATACGCACCTTTTTACCGTCTACCACGCACGTTCGCTTTGGTCTTGGCCTATAAATTTTCTGGCTGTATGAAGTACGCATCGACTCTCCGAGAAAAAAAAGAAGCACAGTCAATTAGGTGATTCTGCCTTGCGATATACTAAATGCAAAGCTAAATATACGGAAGTATATCAATAGCGGTATTCTTTTTTCATCCAGCATAGCAACTCCGAGTTTTCTACATCGCTTTGCCGACAATCAGCCATCAAACTCAACCAAGTGCAAACGCATCACATCGAACCGTTTCTAATCACGTGTAATCCTGCGGTAACATTTGAGAAATATATCAATACTGATGAGCGGGAGCTTAAAACACGTTTTAATACAGCTGTTTAGTAATGCACCTATAAGTTTTCACGCTAAAAAGTACTTGGAGGCATCATCACGTCACTACCCTGACTCCGCATTTGCAATTCTCTGGTCCGTTTTAGTGATGCGAGAACTTAACTGTACGCATACCTGTACCGATAATCGGGGTGCTGTTCCATGTGCAGCTTGCTAAGCCTTGATTGTTCTTCATAATACGGTTGTTTTTCGGCGTTCGACATTGCCTTCCACCGTGAACCTGCAAGAATTCAACGTCACAAAAGCAAATCATCATACAAAAACCAAAATCACATAAATCGCAAAAGCAAAGGAAACGTAGCAATACTTCAATATGCATTTTCGTGACAGAAAATTCGGAAGTTAAATAACTGCACTACGGTCGTCTCTTACTTCTGGATCCGAAAAAAGAACTCGGAAACATACAGCTACTGAATGATCAGCTGAGCACTCCGCGGAACGAAATCACATCCTACAGGTAAGAGTTTTGATGCGACTACATGCGATGTCTTTAAAGGTTCAAAACAAAATGCATATCACATCCACTGAAACATTTGCACTACCGATTGTATGACTTCTGCGCTGAATTGTGCACCTCTTTCAATGATTTTCAATCGTTTTAGCGCATTAGCATATCGAGCATGAATGTAATGCACACTAAGGAATTTTCCAAAAAAATAATGTAGTGACCAAGGATTTTGGAAATATTGCTGTTGTGCATATCGGGGCAAGCCTTAAGGATCTTGCGTCGTTCATCACGGGCCCAGACCATGAACGCATTCATCGGACGTTTGATGTGGTTCGGAGACTTGGCCGCGACCCGAGGCTGCATCGATTCTAACGTGGCCGTTCCTCCAGGTGTACTTTTACCAGAAGATGCTGGCGAATGACTACTGAACGCTGAAGCTGAAAATTTTCGTAATTTCATCTGAAAAGAATATAAAAGAATGTCTGAGAAGTAAAAAAAAATCTTGCGGGGAAAAATGTGGGCAAAATTGGGACTTCTTTTCAGGGTACCATGTCCAAGAGTTCGGCACAATACGTCCTCTCCTAACACATTTTTTTAGAAACAGTTGAGGTTGATACTCAGGTTGCCAATTATGAGTTCTCGAAAGTGACGAATATTAGGTACGTTTTCAGAAAAAAAAGAAGCAAAACTATAGTAAGATATTGAGAGAGAGCAAACATTGCAGTGTTGAAACATGAAAGACGCTGTTTTAGATGCGACCACCAAGCGAACGCACAAACTCGTTGTCAACGACGTTTACAAGTTGATAACACAAACCATTATGATAAGACAATGTCAGAATATTTGCCAAGAAAAGCAATCCGCATTCGCTATAAGCAAAACATACGACTCATAGCAAATTTAGAAACTTTGCCCGATCATCCAATGAAAAGGAATATCAAGTAGCGGCATCAAAACAGGATTGTTAAAGCGATATCACTTACTTTCAGAGGCGAAAGAATGTGAGATCGAACTAAATGGAAGCCGAGAGAGAAACTGCGGTGGAGAGGCCATAGGCGAGCTGGCGCGCTTTCGTGCAGACGCTATCGATACCGCTCGAGGCTTGGACAGGTCTGCCGGGCTGAAACCTCATTGATGTGCGTACTGTTCAGCCCCTTGAAGGCATTTTTAACAACTTTTGAACTCTTGATGAATGGTGACTGTTCTACTGTGGGCTCACAACATGACTCTTCGAAGGCTCGCACAAAGTTAAATGTTTTAAGCAGTCGACCCTTAGGCATTTTCTGCCGAATGGGTTTCATTGCGGTCGTACAACCCTTGCTTGAAGACGAAAAACATACGTTGAGCTCAACTAAACGACGATAAATGACGCGACGGCTCACCTTTCAACTTTAACCTTGCTCAAATTCAGTGGCAAATCGTACATCGCCTTGTCGCTATTAGCACTCTCAGGCAAAGAACCGCGCTGCACCGTGTTAACAATGCTAGCAGCCAAGTTATGCGAGAGAAGTTGACTCGTTACGGTTCCGGCACCTGTCAGCATTGGATTGCCGAACAAGTGCTCGTAAGAACCAGCTGAAAATTTTCTGTATACCTGCTGGAAACGCAGTTTTGAAAGCTTTTAGCTTGAGCTGAATTGCTCGACAGAACAAAGACCTCTCTAGTGACATTTTCAGATTTTCTCCACTTATCAAGACCTCAGAAATCCTATTTCGCGGCAGAGAATTTCATTTCACTGGAGGCCATTTGTATGGGAAATATGCGACGCACGACTACACAGAAAACGATACAAGCAAATGTTACGAAGGGGAAAGCTTCAAAGATCGGCAGCGCATCGTTCTATTTTTTTATTTATTTATTTATTTATTTTTTTTTTTGCAAAGGTTTCGCTCCTTCCCACTAAAATTTTTTCCCATTCCTTCTAGGTAAAAACGAAAAACCTTCTTCATATTCCATTTACAAAACCATCTCTTCACATATTCCATCAGAAATGTTGTCATGCTATTATCGGATGGGTTTAAATGACGTACGCTACAAAAATCTGGACTGAAATTGACATTACTGATTAATTTGGTATTACTAAAAGGGTTTCTGGTCCCTCTTTGTTCTCCGTCAGTATAAAAAAGCCATTCTTGGAGTGCGTTGTCAAACATTCGCTGGGTGTCTTTGTTGCGTGCCATCTATTTAGAGTGCACCTTCAATGCGCATAACATTTTGCTCTCTCACAAACTTCCGGTCAAATGTAAGGCGTATGATAGTAATAAGGCGAGTTAGTTCGTTGAGGATTTTTTTCTCGACAAGCCTTCTTCTTAAAAAAAATATTGATTTTTTCAAAACAAATTCAATGAAGAGACCCCGCTAGGCAAAATACAGTTAAAACATTTCTTGTTTACCTATGTGAGCGCATCAATTCCATCTGAAATTACTGCCATATATCATTCAAATGCCACCTTTAATGATATTTCAGTGCATTATTTTTTAGCTTATACCACTAAGCTTCATCAACCTCAAATAATGAAACAATTAGCGGTTTTTGCAGAATATGTCCTATTCGCAACATTTCGAAAATGCCAGGAAATACTATGTCCCCCTTTCCCCCCAATCTTTTTCGTTAATTCACTTTCACGTCTTTGATGAGGCATTAGTGGAGCATTTCCACAGCATCTCGTCAGAACCTCTCTTTCCTGGAATGCGTTCACCCAAATTAGTACAGAACACAACCACAAACCTTTAAGAAAAACAAGCGAAATATTTAGAGTGAAAACTAAAATACGAAATGAGAAGGAATTCAAATGAATTCTAGTTGGTGCAAGAAAAAATAAAAAAAGTCACATCAGTTATGTGAATCACACTAAGTCGGAAGGTAAAATCGCAATCTCAACTTTCGTTTTTAAACGCTTTCATATAAGCTATGATCATCTGCTGACAATTGAATGTCCCTTGTCGCAGTCGCTTTCTGATTGCATCCTGTAAGGCTTCATAAATGGAAATGTTGCAAAATGTAAGCGAAGTCATCTCAACAGAAATACATCAAAGGAGGGTCTAAATGAAAAGCGGCAAAGGGAAGAGTGTATAACGAGAAGCATTGAGTTAAGCAGCTCGATTAGTGCGCCAAACCGACGAGTAAATGCTGCGATGCAAGCAAGCTGAAATCAGAGATACTAGGCGGCTATGCGCTAATTGCAAGGTGCACGTTAAAGGGCCGCATCTGACCTTTGCGTGAGCACTAATTGAGTGTCACTGATGGAGCAGCTAGCGGCATTGTCATCCTATTAGATGATCTTTACTCACATCTCTAAATGGGACACTCGATGATGTCAAATAAGGTGTCGACTTGCGATGCTGAAGTGTAAGATGCCCTACCTGGTGGCAGCATGAAGTCAAGAGCCGATGGCACCGAATGTTGCGCTGTTTGTTGCAGCGCTGAGGCCATTGCAAGCAGCCGCTGCTGATTGTGCTGTTGCATAAGGTATTGCTGCCTTAGAATGAATTCATCGAGCCCACCGGTTGACATTTTCTGAAACAATCGTCTCGCTACGAACAAACAATACGTTCCAACAAAGACTCGACGATGCCGCATAAACAGTTCGTTTCGTGAAGTCATCACCATGGAACATGCGATCACTAATGCACAAAAAAATGCTGTATTGTTCCGCTGTTAAAGGCTAAAGGTGCACCAGAAAAGGCCCTAACGAGTCTGGGTAAAGGTCGCGGGGAGCTCTTTGTCAGCGAACAGCACTATCTCAGTATAAAGAATCGCATTTGAAAAGATCAAAGCAGCCAAAAATTAAAAATACTTGTATAAACGAATGCAATCGAAAACGTTTTCCCGGTGATAGCGGATCCATACAGAGTAACACAGTGAGGCTTGTTTGTGTACAGCATTCTGGTGGAATGCAGCGAAGTAGGGCTGATGCTGTATACTGTCGGGAGCAGCAAGCATCAGCGGATTCGATCAGCGAGACACATATGAGTGGCTCTCTTATTTCTGCAGCTCTTCCCTTCTCTGTTCCCCTCTAATTGGGTCTTTTTCTATGAGGATACAATGACTCCTCCCATTTCGTGCTTTTCACTCACGTATCATCAAATAACACTTCCCCAACTAATCGCTCATTTCAAAACTCTAGCTTGACGCATGCAGCTGCGCAACGAAACGTCAAAAGAGCACCCCTAAACACTGCTAGCGTTTTCGCTTTCTTCTAAAGAACGCTGAGAAAAAACACACCTGCTTTGGATCGTCAGAGCGAAGCTCTGAAAGGAACACTTCGTGTTCGTTATTGTTGCCGTCTTCTTCGACCTCTTCCTTACCGATGTGTAGTTCTCCTGATGACAGACGTTCCTTTACAGTATTCAGCTGAAAAGACTAAACAGGAATGAAATTAATTTGCAAATGACAACCGAGCAATTAGAAAGATCTGTGTGATGGAGACAATTAAAACAAATTTGACAACGAAGGACATAAACAGCATGACAATAAGTTGAGATGGATCCCAATCGTCACGGATATTCCTCAAACAGCTAATACAAACAATACATGAAATGAAAACCTGTCGGATAAGGTCCTGAACAAGATCAAGCTTGGCGTCGTGTGTTTCCACGCTGTTCAGAACGTCACGCAGTGCGTGTCCGTCAATGAGTACCGTGCAACCGTGTTCGGTCTGTGCAAGGATATCCGGAATCTCGGTTAAACCACTCGATGCGGATGTGCTGCAAAAGAATTATGCCATTACCTCCCAGAAGCATTGCAACAAGCTGTCTTTCGAATTTGCACACGTTATGTGTGCGAGTAATACGGCAATTCTAGCTGAATGAACATGCGTACCGGTGAGAATGATCGATCGTTTGATGTCAAATAGACATCGTGTGTCATCACCTTGTAGAAACCTCTGGAAAGGTGTTCAAATACACTGGTCACAACAAACAGCGATGACAATCAAGCTTTACAGATCACAGGAAAATCTGAATACCTCAACCAGTCCACTGACAATCTTGAATTGATATTCAGGGCAATCAATTTCGCAGAACAAAGCCTCAAGACTTCATGCTGACAGACGACAATGACGTTACATCTTGCTTGCATTTTATGAAGTTGTAATCGACGAAAATCCGGTCAAATTCACCATATATAACCTCAACGAGCAGTGGAAGTTTCATATTCAGGTCAACAACAGAAGCGAAAACCTTTATTTCCTGCAACGTGTTATGTAAGGAGGTGAGAAAAATTTTGTTCAGTGATCTTGTTTTATGTTCTGCCTACAATACCCGCCCTTTTTTTTCAGTAACCCTCTGCCTATGCTTTAGAACTAAAATGATTTCAATTAATAAAAATGACGTCATTCACCTCTACAGAAGTGTGCAAAATGTGTAGATCATGTAACCAGTTATGGAGAGATGAATGCTTTTGATGACTTTTGAAAATGCGGTCTCGAAAGTCTATCGGATGCACACGCACACTGAGCTTCATTCATTCTTGTGGCAAACTACACATAAAACGAAAAGCACTGGCTAGTCCAATATCATAAGTATGAGATTTCAGTGTAATAATATCTGTTATAATTAAAGTTGATCGCTGAGCCCATTAAGGCCTCCCTCAGATCTGAACGGAATATGCGATTTCCTGCTCAAAAAAGCTGCTCACCATATCACCTGCGAAGAAGAATTATGAGGGTAAAGTGCTCTCCAATTGTTTAAATGATGCCCGCTACTGCTCACGACAGAAAGGAGAAGTCTTCAGAGCAATCAAAGGGAATACAAAAAGGAGCGGAATCTATTGAAACAGCCGAATAAGAAGGAACCGTCTATGAAGTGATCTAGCACAGCTGCGTATCAAGCACGACTATGAAAGAGGGCACTGAAGAGTCAATGAAGCTTCTTTGCAACCGACTATGTTTCTATAAAAATGAATAGTACAGCGGCAAGTAGGGCGGTATTGAAGCGTTAAATATAATGAGGCACTGTGTTGCAAGCGACAAGTGGACAATGGCTCAACGAGGCAGCCGTGTCGTTAGCGCACGTGTCCAATAGCATGGCAGTGTTATCAGACGAGTGGACCGTCAGGTTTGACGATTGCACTCAGGAGCAAATGACGAGCCTGCCCCCCACTTAACCGAAGGTAGCGAAACCACATAAGCGACGAGTCACATCGGGCGAACCACATCAGGCGTCTTGTTACAATGTTGAGAGCCGCGCTGCTTGAAGCGCTGCTCCACGAAACCTCCTCTCTGATAACAAGCCAATACAGTCAGTAAACACCCCAATGTTTTGATCGTTGTTTGCCAAGCAGACAACACCCCTGTTTGTGATGGATGGCCAGTTCTATTTTGAAACAAACTGTTAGCCAAAACAGAAAAAAACTCTAGAGTGACCATCAAGCAGTCCGTTATCATTAGTGATCATTGAGTGCACTATTGAATAAACATTCTCTTAGTGATAACAGCATTAAAACGCGCCTCTAATGCACTATTGGAGCCTCTCGTACAATAAAGCTTTTCCGCCGAATGACCATCGTAACAATGAGCGATGAAAATTTAGAAGCCAAAAATTCTAGAAAGAAGTTTTCCCTATGAAGCAACTGGGTGCTTCGAAATTTGAAACTTTGAACGAACTATGGAAACTTTGAAACAATGGTGTTTTTAGACTGTGAACGCAGTGCTGGATTGGAATTACGAATTGCCCCGGAAGTGAAATTAGAGACGTCACAAGCTATTCGGTAGTTATCAACAACGCCGCGATTTCATTGAAATTTTTTGTGTTGCTTAAACAATTCGAAGAGAAACGGCCGCTTCGATGAGCATAAATACCACTCGCAATGCGACTAATCATTAATTTGGCAGACAATCGCTCAAAATGAATTGAGCTTCGCCGTTTACGCGTCGACGATCGCGTTTACTTTGTGCATTCGACATCACCATACAATGAGTGATGGACGACACTTGGGGACAACTTCTCGTCGTATGCTACATCCAATGCGCCTGTTGCATATCTGGCACATAGACACTCACATCCACTTCAAAGCGGCCACTCTTCCCACTTGCTCCGCCCAAGGCAGATAACGTGAAACGCGAAACTTCAAAACACATCAGGTCCACTTTCAGACGCACATGCACCCAACAGTGTGCTATGCTCATGGGCAGGCTTAATCTTAAAGAGTGATTAGGAAAGCATCCTGCGAAATCATAAACTACGTTCGCGTCGGGCATTCACATTGTACACACCAACTTCACCGCCTAATAAAACGTCTCACAAGGCGCTCAGAAGATACTGCCTAGTACACATATTCCGAATGTAGATATTAGGAACTGCAAAATAATTATTTGAAATAGTTTGTCATAAAATCGGGCATAAGACAGGATCCTTTAAGTCCAAGTCCATAGAGAGTGGGAAGTGCCCAGGACGCGCGCGAAGCACACAACCAATTCGAGCTTCTAAAAGGAGTAATTTATGCACAAGAAGACCATGCTATTGACTATCAAGCACAGACTGCCACCTGTTGAGCGTAATATCATTTAGAAAGAGTACACAAAGTGAAGATAAACGACATTTCAAATAATCTCGCTTTTTATGAATGAACTATGGCCTTTCATTCCGCTCGTGCCAATTTATGCTCACGCATGTCGAGGCAACATCATAGCTGTGTGTTTCTGGCGCATATGTGGGTCCGCTCCTCAACTCGCCAAATAGTTACAGTTCATGAGCCATAAAAGCAGATATGACGAAAGTCGGCGGAAATAAAGTGACTTTTTATTCTCATTTACGAGATAGCGCATTTGGTTAATGTTGATTCTCCGTTCTGTGCATATAAGCAATTAGTTAGGCTACTAGGCTGAAATGTAAAAGCGCATATCGCGTAAATATTTCTGCTAGATTCGTCTGTATGTGATGAGCCAACGGACGCAGCAGAAAAGTACCTTTTGACTATAGAAAAAAGTTATGAAGTGGAGAACTCTATAAGAGCAAGAATAAACCACGTATTCAATAGTAGTGAAAGGTGTAGATTATTCATTTAGACGGATTAAATAAATGCGCATCGCTAAAGAAAATTGCTGCATAATTTTATAACTAGTGCACACATGTCGAATGCGATGATCGGAGCTTGTTTTATCGTCCCTTCGAGCTTCGTTTTGTTTTGTTTTGTTTTTTTTTTTTTTTTTTTTTTTTTTGTATGACAGCTAAAAGAAGCTCTAATCCGCCACTGCAACACCGACAATCATCATAAAATATGAGATCGGATTTCTGAGAGGTGTCCCGAGAAAAGGTAGTCGAAGCTGGTAAAATAATATTGCTCATACAGATGGCATGCAAACTTTACAGCCTTATGAAGCGTCAGAAAATTGCCAACTGATCGCAACGGTCACAAACATTGGAATAGGGTATTGAATCAGGCTGTCAAGAATAACAGTCTCATCTATTCGAACATCGCGTAACACATCAGAATTACCTGTGACTGAGATATCGCTATCGAAGCGGTTATGTGGGGAGGATCTGTTCAATGCGGGCTTTGCTGTAATTCTTTGGAAAAACCTTCATAACCGCATGCCATCCAAGGATATTAGAGGAAAGCGTGAGCCGCTTACCAAAGCGAGCGTCTTTTATGTTTGATAAATCTACACTTCACGGACGATAGAAAAAAACAACTAAACTCCCCTACCTGACACTAGTGAAATGAATGAATACTGATCTTAGTTACCTAACATATCTCTTTCGAACTTCATTAAGCACCGTGTATGAGATAACGAAAGTACGACCTCTGAGCATCTAAATCACAGAATAATTCCTCTAGTCTGTACGGTGTCTGTGCAAGTAGCAGTGAAAGTCGAACCGAACAGCAAATTGATTTCGGTACATCGCGCTACGATCGGAAGATGATGATCTATATTTGTCGCCTAGTTCAGCAATATTTGGTGCTTTTTATTCCTTTTCGAAGAAGAAAATAAGGACATAAGAAGTGAATCTTCATAAGTAAAAGTTCAGCTTTTATTTAAGGTGCGTCAAATATTACCGTAGAACTCGCACAGAAGTGATCCAAGTGAGTCGATGAACATTACTGCTACTTACAGACACACCGCAGAAATCGACGTACGAATGGCATGAAACACGGCCATTCGTAAATACAAAGAACTTAAAGTCAACAGGTAACGATAAAAGAGCACTGAGAATATTTGGCCATCTTCTGCAAATGACATGCACGAAAAGAGAAGTAGGTGTACCTCGTGTGCTCGGAGGTGCTAGAAGCAACGCTCTTTACTGAGTCCGAATGAAGTGGCGGCGAAGCAGCAATGATCGAACACAAATTTTTCGGAGCCCCCAGTGAGTCATCATGCTGAAATTTATTCTACATTTGCCTATTATAACTGAATATCAGAGTCGAACCTCGCTAATTCATTCCATCAATATAAAATTTACATTGTAGCAGCTGAAAGAGAGTCCGCAAACAGCTTTCACTTAGAAGTTTTCCAGCACCTCCTGAGCGGCATCCTTTTCCTGTCCCCTTCGTTCACGCACTAATATTTCCGATTTCTAGAAAAGATTTTTTGCAATCGTGTCACACCTTTTGCTCAGTGTAATTTGCACTCTCAACGATGTTTAACAGCTAGTGAAATATGAGCGACGGGAATGTTCGTTATCTTCAAAGACGGCAGAAAAAATCAGATGCAAATGTACAACAACTAGGAAGACTGGGTGTGCGATCAACACCTATGAACGTCCACTTCACTGCTTCACACCATTATATGGTCTAATTGTGGAACTAATAGGGAGCTGAATTTGTAGAAAAAACAACTCTGTATAGGCTTTCAAAAATTGATATCCCTTTGTTGCGGCAGCCTTGAAAAAAGGGTAATGAAACAACAGTCATAGTCACATCCACAATTTCCGAGTAGACTTTATCCTACGATATTTTTTATTATATACTAAGCATAGCCATTACACAAATGCGCGCGCTTAGACGTTGTGCTGACAAAGGCTCATACCGTAACCGGCAAAGAGTCCTCAAGATAGTGTTTCAACGCAACTTCGACCAACTTAGAGCTTCATAAATGCAGAATGAGTTCACCTCATTATTGCCGCATGGTGATTGTCGATTCGTAATGACGTTGGCCATGGGCTCCCCTACCATGCTGTTGGCCGGTTTCGTGTGACCACCGCACGGTGAATGGACCGCTGATGTGCTCGGCGTGGAATTAGCACTATTTGTTAGGATCTTTTCTCCGGTCGGCTCGAATATCTTTATAGGTGCCGTTTTTCGACGACTTGACATGCTGAAATGCCATAGACTGCTTTTCTGATTCAGAAAGAAAACAAAAAGAAGAAACGTATAAAAATTCGGCTATGACGTGAACTGGAACCGTTGCCTTGTAAACAAGGAAACGGACTATATGATGCAGCTGCTCACCTCTCTGCTTCTGAACGCTCAGCTAATCCTAAGTGAACTCTAGCTGAGATGTCCATACAACTCCACCGACCACCTTTGAATATGATATTGACATCTCACGTGTCGGATGCGTCTGCGACATTTTTTTTTTATATAGAAGATGTAACTGCTCTTATTTTTGAAGTTGCGGGTGCATTTGACTGCGAGAACGGTGGAGATGAGATTGTTTCTCTACCCGCAAACGCAGTGAGTCCTTCACAGGAGCACAGGTTCACTCATTCCCAAGCCTAAGGGGAGTAAGAGCTTCATATACACTTTGCCACACAGACAGCATAATTCTCTTGAAACATTTTATATATATATATATATATATATATATATATATATATATATATATATATATATATATATATATATATATATATATATATATATATATATGAAAACAAATAAATAAACGAATGAAGAAATGAATAAATAAGTAAATAAATTCCTTGAACAGACGACATCCGTTCAACAGATCTTCACAGAAAGTACACCACCCTCTTAAAGGCCAGAAAAAACAGAGAATTATCTTCGAACGAAAAAATATTTTTGAATTGAAGGCATCCTGCTGAGAGTTGGTGAAGGTAAAAGGCGATGTTAATGAAAACGGCTTTGAAAAGAAAGCCATTTATGAGTAGAATGTCACTGTTTATAAAGGATGGGAAATGGAAGACGTCTTTATTTGGAGGAAAAGAATTCATCCCTCACGAACCAAAGTGGCATACTTCATGAGGCAGCCTCTTGATCGAAATCTTGGTTGCGACTGTGAACGGTCGCTAAGTTGTTTTTGGAGATGAGAAACTCATTGATGTGCAGTTATTTTACTAAAGGAAAAAAAACGCATAAAAGTAATCGTTCTGCGAATTAGCCTAACGCCTGTAGCAATGGTAAGTGCAAAAAAAAAGTTGCATATGAATGAACAAGTGAATCTTCAAAGGAGCGAAATCACGAAAGAGCAAGAAAAAAGTCGAAGTGACAAATGAAGCAACAAAATCAAGAATGAAGGTGACAAATGTTGCAAAAGAAGAGATATGCTTGCGTCGGAAACATTAAAATGGCGACCGAGCGTGCAGGAAGTGACATTTAACTTATGCTAGGAAATACTGGCAAAGCACTTCGGTGTCGGCTCGCAATCCTTGAAAATAGGCTAGTGATAGTTAATAATTTCGTAAATGCTGTGGAAGAACCTGGCGGAAACAGAGCTCTTTGGAAGCAAAAGGAAAGAGGTAACCTGATGGTCCTTCTCAGATCTAGCGCGACAATATTTCTCACCTAGTGGTGATAAAAAAAAAAAAACTTAAAAAGTTTCACATAATGGAAACAAATACGATTCAACTTAACGTGAATGTGGTCATGTCCACTGGTCCGCTCACAAGGACCGCTTACGATGGATGGCAAGATAAATCTGTGGTTGCAAAAAAGGATTCTTTTATATAGCAGGGACAGCGCGACGCACAAGCCTAGAGGAAACCATCGGCCACAGTAAGTGGATCTTAATAAAGCGAAGATTGTCTCCTCCCCTTAACACATTAGCTTAATGGTGCAAACGAAGACCGGATGTGGGTCCGGCACGCGACTAGTGCGCGAATAACACCACCGTACACCTGGATAATCGCATGAATAAATTCATAGAGTCGCTTAGCGAGCCTTATGTTCATTGCATGACCCGTCTCAAAATATAAACGCCTTGCGCTAATCACTATTCCAGATAGAACATCACTCGCGGATGATGCTGTTGCAACGATCGAAATAATGTCGCGAAGATATATGTCTGCCAAGTATGTTCCTTCAGTGGAGATAATTCATGCCAACATTACGCGTCTAAATTGCCTTCCACTGCTATATTAAACAATTCGTGAAAGCCATCAACAAGACCGCTTAAGATGCCTACATAAAGCATCACAAAGGAGCCTGCCCCAGCACGACGGAGCTCTATTTCACCTACCAGTTTGTGAGCAGTTGGCGATACTTTTTTCAACGCTATAACTCTTGTTGTACTTATTCACTCTCATTCTTAAACTACTATTTATATCATACTGGTGAATAGGAGGAAAGCAATAGGTCCAGTAGTGGAAAACTCTAAAGGAATAGGCAACAAATATCAGAAAAGAGTAAAAGTTGTAGCGTTTTATTTTATACTCTCAGTCGCATCAGAACTCTTCATAATGCCGAATTAAGGATGGTTGATACTCAATTGAAAGTTGTCCCGCAAAGCACTCAGATAATTAATTGCCGATGTCACTTATACGAGCACGAAATTTTTTTTTTTGCCTATTTCAAAATACTTACTCGACATTCAAGCATTGTGAACCAACGTTATAAACAAGCAGAAGTAACAATGAAAAGAAAAAGCGATGCAACACACCATGTGAAGTAAATCTCGATAGGCAAAAGTGTACAAAAGTAGTCAATTAAGCGCGGAGGCTGAGTGCATTTCCAGCGACATACATACATTTATGAGGAAAATTCAGCAGCAATGAGAGGAATGAAAAACACAGCCTACTTTCATGCATCGTGCTTTCCAAAACATACCACGCAGAGATATTTGGAATGCTCTGCCTAAGACAGCAATAAGAATGCAGCCCATGCGTCGAAAAAACTAGCAAAGAGAGCGGATACATGGCAGACTGTAACGTCATGACGTTAGAGAACCTCCACTGATACACATTTCTTTCCGCCTCCAATAATAAAATCATATATTCTTATCATTAAGTGAACCTGAGGTAGCCATTCAAACGTTTCAGAATTACCACCTCAAAGCAGGCAATGCAAGTGATAAAGACAACGAGCTCTTTTACATTTTAAAATTCAAAGGGCAGAGGCAAACAAGTACAAAACGCTAAGCTGACACAACTTTATGAACGATTAGCCCCATACCTCCCTTCCTCGAGGGGAAAATGCCGATGGTCATTTCATTTAATGTCTTGCAAGGAATCATCAAGGAACGGTTTTCTCACTTTCTGCCCAGATCTGGCTGCCGGGGCTTTACCTAACAATTTCCCTTCTATTGCTTCTCGAGCCAAACCCTCGTCTCAGGACTGTCTCTTTCCCCATTCATTGCACAGGTTCACTTTCATTTTTTTTTTTGTTTGCTACACATTCCTTACGGTTCGCTCTGTAATCTCCGTGTCATCCCACCATATCGCTTTTGAAACAGCCTTCTCAATAAATCGATTCTGCCTCTTCTGCATAGTCGACTGACTCTACACAAGGATCTACACTTTGTGCACAGACCAGTAAAATGGATCGCGTGAATCGTGGTCAACGCAGTTACACTGCTCGTAGCCAAATCAAGGAGAAATTTCGTCAACCAAAGTCGGCAAAAATGTGACGAACGACGACTCCTCTCTCTGCCAGCCAAGTAGTGGCAGTCTTTAGAATGCATGAGCCCTCTAGATGTCTTACTCAGAAAGAGAGCAGAAACGGGGTTTTTTCTCTGAATCGCTATCGAAAACATCTTTATTTTTCTCTTTTGTGCCCTATCATCAAAGTATGACCCTTTAAAAACCAATCCTCTTTCTATGCAGAAATCCTGTGTACATAGCCGAAACTGGCTCAGATATTAGCTAAGTCCTCATTATCCGAGTTTCTCTAATGGGTTATTTTTACTAAAACGCTCAGTTCAGAGACACCAAATTGTGGCGGCAAAAACAATCTGTACGTTAAATTAAGAGAAGATTGCCTCATAATGAACTATAAAACGTCTTTCAATTGTGATCTTTCATCGAGCAAATTGCAAATAAAATCCTTACGCCATAGAATCGGTATTTTTTGGCAATCAAAGCATTGAATAGCGTCACATAGAACATGTGCCGCTGAGGTCGACAATAGAAATCTTCAATGCAAGTGCAGGCTCATAATGAACAGCCACGAGACGCCTAAGTTTCTTTTTGCTGCGGACAATATAGCTTATCTTCCACTTATGCAAATTATTTCGAACGCTACAGTGGCATGCCAAATTATCAGAAAGAAAAGCATACGAAGAATGAAAAAAACGGAAGTGCTGAGAAGAGCTCGCCTAATCAGAGTATTGAAAGGTAAGTGACATCCGTTCCACAGAAACAAAACACATTAGAGGATGGCTGCGTTGGTTTTTGAGGCGATACGAATGAGAGCTGACTTCCTCTCTTCTGACTTCCATAAACATCGCACTCTGAATCCAAGTTCTAGATTTCATGTGATTTACCATAACGCACAACGACATAACTAACGATTAAGTGAATTCGATGACTGTTAATGAAAACGGGGTGAGAAAAAACTATTGCTTTGATGAATCGAAAAAATTTGCACCAGTTAATTGTGCTGGATTCATACATGGCGGGCATCCCACTCGGGTTACAAAACGAGATGCGGTTACAGGTACTACTTGCTACTGGTGGCTATACACCCAGCATGATAGATGAAGCTGCTAAAAAAGCAATGTAAATAGTGCAAAAGGCAAGCTCATGTGACCCATTTAAAGTGCCAGATGTCCTAATACTCCGTCTCAGAACCAAACTGACCTAAGAGTTTGAATTCATTTTTGAGAATATGGTTCCATGCAGAGCTTATGAGCGAGATCTTTGAACATCTAAGCGATGGAATTGTACCGCTGATAAAAAGCAGCATAACTAACAGGGAACGGTAACACGGATGGGAAGGAGTGACTGCTACCAAGAAGGCTGGTAATATCACAATACTTAGCTGAGCAGAGGAGGCGTGCCGCAAACAGCGATAAGCTAGATGAAAAGAGAATGATGCGCGCCTCCGAATTCGTTCTGCAGGGGCAACAATGGTCTAGAAGAAAAGGCGATGCGATGGATTGAATGAGCAGCACAAAGAGGATATAAGCGTCTGTGGTAATTGGAACCAGCTGACCATGTGCGCACAACGCCATTGTTATGCAAGCCGTACAATGGGTTCCTTCTGCGCGACCCCAACAGCCCCCCCCCCCCCCTTTCTACCTTTACCGATCGTTGACCTAACGGACACAGTGGCTGCAAGGCGTATAGCTGTATTGCCCATCATGTAGCGGTTGTTTTCAGTTAGGAACAATTGAGTATAACGAGACGAAAAAAAATTCGAAAAAGCATGTTCAATCCACCGACGTACAAACAGTGATCGATGCAGGGAAAAATCTGAAGCTCCACTGCTGAGATCAACTAAAGAAATGCATTAAAAAAACAATTCGGTGAAAGAATAAATCTCTCACTCGTGCATGAACTGGAATCTTAAAAGGAACTGCGTGTAACCAAACTATTCCAAGATATTCAAGTATGTTGCAGGGGAACACCGCATGGAAAGTTTCTATTGCGCAAAATGATGACAAATGCTTGCTGTTCTGAACTGACATAATCTTCGATTACAGAAGAATAGCCATAATCCTAAATGTTGAACATCGTCAACAAAGCTGTGATATCATTGGAGCATTCGCTGCACCGTGGCTGACAAGAATTCACAGCAACGAGCACTCTTGCAGCGAACTGTCGTAAAACTCTAAATACATTCGTCCTCAGCATAGTCTTTCCATGTTGTTCTTGGGATGGGCGCTCCAGCAACTCCCTCTGTCGTCAAACGAGGTTTTCCGCACAGATTCTTGGACTGAGCAAATTTTCAAGTTATACGACAGTCACCAACCCATTTGAAAGTTGTTGAACACTGTATTATTCTCACTGTTTTAAATGCACAATTAACAGTGTAAGTCTTCAAATAGTCCCAAGTAACAGGAAGTGGAGGATTTTTGTTACAAAGTACGGTCTCACACTGTGGGCAGCATTTCACACATTGGAATTGATAATACGATGTGAAACCGCATTTGGCGATTTGTTCAAGTTGGAAAATAAAGTGTGCGGAATGCACAAACAACCTCAGCAGTGAGATGTTTCACCAAAACCCGCAGATTTGAGTGCCTAAAGAACTTCGCGAACGATTCATTCACTCATAACATGCGCTTAGGTGGTTTTGTAGCGAGCGAAGTATTAGAAAATCGTGACCTTATATGCTCCTTACGATACAGGGTTCTGGAAGAGGCAAAAAAATGTGAGAATATATATACCAGTAAGGATGCATGGCTAACGCCAAAAATCCATGAGAGATACGATAATAGAGTGCCCACTATCGGTCACTGAAGAGTGAACAACACGCCAACAGGAAGTGAGCAACCGAGCAACATTTGACCAATCGGGCAACAAGAAAAGCTAACAACGATTGCTGCAAGTATAACAGTAAGGCAAGCAATGAAAAAATTGCCCAGCAGTATGCTTCAAGAGAACCGAATGGATCGTTTGAGCCAGAGGAAACACGGAGCAGTTCATTAAAAAAAGAAGCAATAAGTGCTCTGGCTTATTTGAAGCCTTCTGTATGCTGTGTATGTGATTGTGTTTGAATCGATGTTTTAAAATTCGTAAACGGCTTAAAAGGTATGATGAATGTTCAGCGAACCTCACAAACGTTTTAAAGCTAAAATTTGCTGATTTCACGACTGAAGGGAGCGATTTCGAAAAGATGGTCTAGCTGTGCTTCAACTATTACATGATTAGCAAATGTGAGACGCTTGCAGAATTGTTCGCACTAAATGTATGAAATCTAAACTGCACGCAATTTGTATGAGCTGTCTAGAGTAGGCATCAACACAACACATTGCACGGTGAATTATTAATTTGCTTAGTAGCTGCCACACCTTCAATTATTGAAATAGACCTGAAAACCGCATAGATTCGGAAAAAGCGAAACGGGGTGAAAACAGGTGGAGAACATGAAGAGAGAAGGTGAATACGTTCTGCCTGTTTGCAACCATCGCTATGTGGCAGTGGATATGAGATGGAGCATGGTGGAGTCAACAAAATATATCAAATTCAGAGATCTCGAATTCATGTTATTGTAAAGTATGTGGGGAAAGGGAATGGGGAACTTCGAAACACTCTCACGATGGACGCACCTAGGAATGACATAAAATTTGCCCGAGACTTCTAATGAGGGAAAAGTAAAGAGCAAGCGATGTGCTACGACGGTAAGCTGGTGATAAAGCAAAGCTGCATTAGGTAACACAAAAGGTTATTTCTGCATTTTTCAACTTAATGGGTGTCGTTTATTGCCGGCATAACAACAATTCAATCGACTACTTGGATATAAATGCAATAAAATTTATTGATATCATTTTATTGTTAATATCTGAAACGGCGTGACGGCTAGACAACTGGCTGCCTAGAAGTTTCATCTTGGGTGCTATGGTGATTGCCGCACCGTTTCAAAGCCTATAGCCATGAAAAAACACCGACTGAAGAAAAACAATTAACTTTGAAGCAGCTAATCTCCAGCGCAGTTTTTGAGCCCATGCAGTTAATTTGCTGAGAACTTTGAGCCCAAATAAACGTCATCGAGGAGTAAAGATTTGATGCTTACATAGACCGTGTGGAACGTGGGATTGACGACCTTTGAACTCTCAAAGTCATATCGTCCGCAGAGACCAACAATTCCTTCAACAAAAGCGAGGAAGACATGGGCAAACAAAAACATATTATGGTCCGCTGGAGAGCGATAGACGTTTGCTTTCCTGTAGTCGTCTCACCAATCACAAGATCTCTATGCAATCTGCAGCGCTATGGACTGCAAGTGGACATGCTAATAACCTAAACCATTGCGTTCTTAAATTTCTCAACAACTCTTTTTGTATGTTCTGTCACGACCTGAGGAACGAATATCACCTAGCTAGTAATAACAAATTACTCAGGTCCACAAATATTAGAATTTCACTTTGAAATTGGCATAGTCTAGAAAATCCCGCATTAGTAGAATGAGTAAAAATTAACGTATCAGTGGAGCACACTGGCGACTGTCAAAACTAATTTACTGCAAGAGTTGCAGCTCGCCTAACTGATAAGTTTAAATTCGAATGAAATTCATGAACGATTTGAAAAACACTGCTTAGTTGACTCGTAATAACAATTTATAACAGGAAGAAACCAAATTTCGTGAACCCAGAACGGTTATATGAGAGATCCCTAATGGGTAGGTAAAGATCCCTAATGGGTACATGAAAGACGGTTACATGACTTCTTCACTATTTTAGTGATGACATCTACTTTCTACAATCACAGACCGATGTAATGAAAGGAAACAATTTTTGTCGATAGAAAGAAGGAGAAACATCTCTTGAAAGCGATGTGGAAAAGTAGTGTGATGGAGAGAGGGGATGGGGAAGTAGTCTATCGATAAGGGGAAGAGGGAAGGGATGGGGAGCAGCACAGAGAAAGCTGCGTTTTGCGCGAAGCTAGCGCCATTGCTAAGAGAAGAGTCAGTCTTCTGCCTGCGAGCGCCGAAAGTGAACTGATAACACGAAGGACAGAAGGCGTGAAGAGAAGAGCAGGAGGAGGGGGAGGGAACAGGAAAGTAACGGGAAGAAGATATTGTGGCCGCAAAGAGGAGTTGAAGGACGGAGTCCCAGCAGTAGAATGTGTCGCAGCAGACTGTAACATCCTGACTCGCCCACGTTTGCGTAGTTTTAGACGCACGAATTTGTAATATTTTCCACAAGCCATGAAGTTGTAATATTTTTCATAAGCTAACACCAGTCTTGCATGGACGAACCCTCAGAAAGCTTTGCACAAGTTCCAAGAAAAGTTTCGCGTGGTAACCTGAAAGAACGTAGCCAAAGAGTGCATTTCATCAGGTTCTAAAGCTTGTGAAGATCGATGTGGCCGATAGTAATCAGCTCTACATTACAGATAATATCCCAATCGAAATTTCTCCCATGTGTTGAGAAATGATGGTGAAAAAATGATTACAGCTCATAGCAAAATCGCAGCTTTGAAGGTAATAGCAGAGTCACAGGTAAATTATAGCTATAATTTACCTGTAAACAACTTTACAGATAAATTACAGCTGTGTTGAAAATAGTTGGCCAAATGCAGTCATTATAAAATCTCTGCTAACAGCGTCACAGGCCACAAGTTTCATACAAAATACACAGTTAGGCAGTGCACCGTGCGCCATTCGAAAGCCACGCAATTAACCAAGACCACAAAGACCAAGGAAAATGTAGCCGACAGATGATGCTGCTGGCAACAAGCAATTCGCTCAAAAAATCCAGCACAATCTTCAAGGTTATAAGGCACATAGGTCATCTGGGAATCACCGTACTAAGTACAGCAGATGAACATCGTGTGTAACTGTTGTACAGAATTCCCTTTCAAAAATTTTGCCAAGAAAAAGAATTTTCATCTTCCTTTGAACGGAGAAGGGAGTGCAAAGAAATTTATCCTGAACAGGGAGGTCATTAGAGATCTTGCTGACAGCACAGAGGCATAAAGTTGTCCAGTTTGATGTACCTATTGAACGAAGTCATGCACCTAGAAAACGGCGGAAATGGGAAGACCGCTCAAAAGTTCACCTAAGTTGGATATCTTCATCAACGTAAAGAAAAATTATATGTAACCATGCACGCTAAAAACATAAACGCATCGGATAATAGTGGCAAGAAGAAAGTTGTGGTGCAACAAGAATGCTGCAAATCGTTTTTGCATGCTCGCGCACAATTCATTGAGAACGCAACAAAAAAAGAAAGAAAAACTTCGCATCGTTCGAGTGATCGCTATTCTGATAAGCGCTTCTATAATGCCTCAATGAATGTATCGCCGTCGTCATGCCCGCCTCCCTCGAAATATACCGAAATTATGCGGCTTTGCTTTACTTATTCAAGCGACCCATTTTCGACATACTCAACGCAAGCGAAAAAAAAAAGCACAAGGAGGCTTGCACTCATAATGCACATAAGATAAAGATGAGGTAAAAACGCGCATGCGTGCAGATAATTAGTTAGCAGTGCCGCTTGCTCAAGACGTGCAATACAGCTTTGTGGAGACATTTCATAGCAACGTATATGTCAGTGCAAGCAGCGCGGCTGGAAATCGCATTTAAAAATTGCAAATTTATAGTGGAATATGCTTAGCATGAAAAAACGCTTCGAAAATTTCCGCTAGTCAAGTGGGCACTTCCGATAACCTACCAAGAAATAAGAATCAAAAGACGATTCCCAAAGAAAAGCGCTTTGCAATGATGAAGCTTTTTGTGAGCTCTTATGTGCTTTTAAACAGGCATCCGATAGAAACTGTGGTGAGAACCAAGCAGCGCTGTTCGCTTACATCATTAGTCAGCGCTTGCCTTCGGAGGGCAAATGAAAGAGCATGATTGCCATCATGCGAGCCGAATCTCATTCGCTTGATTTAAACGAAGTCGCAGATTATCGTTAATGAAAATGATAAGGTAGTTGTGATCGCCCCAATATTCGTAACACTTCCTAAATTGGTAAACAGATTACCTCTTGTCATCGGAACTCTTCGAACTTGTTTTTCGTCCCTTAGTATTAGAGTTTCGCTTTTCATGCTCTTGCCTTCGCCGTTTGCACCTTTTTCTTGTGCTATTCTATTCATTTTTCTCCGTTCCCATTTTCCCCATTTAATCGCTCGTTTAGCGTCCACTCTCCCATCGTCCCCCTCCTCTTTCCTCCCCAAGCTCCCCCCATTTCATTTCCCTCAATTTTCACGATGGCATCAGAGCAATATGGCATCATTCCCTCATAGCTACAGCTACTGTTTTGACGGCGAATCGTTTCATATACTACATGCTCGGCAGATCTATAAAGCGCTGATGAGTTAGGCAGTTCCTGGGAGAAGTGGAAAATATAGCAGAAATATAAATTACGACCATATACTATGTTCTGAGCAGAATAGGAGTGCAACGTTAGATTTGTTAGCGTGTAATGACTCATTATTGTTGAAAAAAGGGCTTCTTCGTACTAATATTCTCCAGCCAGAGCCTACAGCAGGGAATGCATGACACACCTGTATATCTTAATTCTGCATAAACCTCATCCTTCACAAGATCTGACCACCATCTAATTGCATCTTCAATTTTCAGTGAACCGTTGCATCATTCGTCCTTCGAGTGCATATATCTCTCCATTATTTTTCAGCAAGTGGTATAAAACTAAGAAAATCAGGTAGGTATGATCGTTGACCAAAAAAGCTTTTAGTGTTTACCGGGTCCTAATTATAATGGGTCTTCTACTGGTCAACTAGAAATTGCAAGGAATAGACCTGAAATTATATGTTTATAAGCAACGGTCCAAAATTCCTTTGCCTAGCCAAAAACAACCTCGAACGCTTAATCCGACATTGATACGCTAAACAACTGTGAAGCAAAAAAGCAATTATTTAACGACAATAACTTTAATAAACTATAAAACCCAAAACAACTCTATTAAGATATAATTCCATCTTATCAAGCATTTCAGTTTGTCAGTCGAAGGGCCATCGACTGTCACCAAGGCTAAAGAAAAAATATAGTCTTGACATGCCTTATCAATTCAGCGGCCAATCAGGCAAAAAAGAAGCCCAGACTCATGAATTTTTATCTATGATCCAGACCTTTGAGTAACTTTGGAGTAAGAAATCGACCGCATATGACCTCATCAGTTCATCCATTGACAAATAATAGCATTTGACCAGAGCGGTACAAATTTCGGATTTATGAACTTTGCACCCAGAGTAACTACCGTGATTACCATGGCCTTATTTTTTTATCAGTCATTATCAGCCCGTGAAGTGATGAGGAAAATGTTGATCTCTCACGAATGTTTTCACATTAGCCTTGCCTTGATAGGTGCACATTGACAGATATGAAGTTCATGCATGCAAAAACCATAAAGCATATCCACTATTTGATCTCAAGTCTCTACAAGTTAATGATGCGCTTCTCTACTAGATGATTTCACGCACAGAACTAATCAGAAAAACAGCAGCATAAGCAGTCATCACATACTTCTGGGAATGAACTTCTTTCTAGTCCTCATTTCGCTTACCTCTCCCCACAACTATTTAACTAAAAAATAATAGCCACACTTTCGAAGAATACACGGAGCTGTTGCGACAAGTTCAACGAGGCTCACTGTTTACACTATTTCATCCTGCTACCTATCGTGCCGCCTTCTAAGAGAATATCATCGAAATGGCAGTAAACACACTGCGCATTGAGCCTGTTTGAGCAGGTGAGGGAACCTATAAATTGCACACCTGCAAATTCATCAAGCTCGAAGCATCCAATGCGAGTGTTTCAATTTGCAGTCGTAATGCATTTCAACAGGGAATTTTTTCGCGAATAAAAGTTGTTGCGGCAAAAAGGACGTTTGGTGAAGGTCGATGAATCGCTATTGAACGGCCAACAAATTTAAAGTGATGTGACTCAGGGTATTGTCTTCGCAGCAGTTGTTCTCATTCTACATGGGGACGATGCGTCAGAAAATCTTTCAAATGTGCATAAATTTTATCCATAGACGCTCAAACCATCTCAAACTAGCTGCTCAAGCAAGCAGCCTGAATTCAAAAATTAGAACACAATTCTCAGCAAACTACTATAATTTCTCCATTAAGTAACAACTCAAATGCGTTCCTCAATGAATGGCGTGTTGTTGAGAATTGCTCCTTTACCAGTACATACAGTCTCCATATGTGCGAGGTGAAACAGAGAGTTTGAAATTTGTTGTATGTTTTTTTCCGGTGCAAAGTGAACATGCGGAAGATAAGCGCGCGCCTTCTAAGGCATCAAAGAGAAAAGTAGGAAGTGGGGCGAAACAAATTTGATCGCACGTGCTGAATCTGTTCTTGCACGCTCTCTCATACAGGAAAAATTTTGCAACGATATTTGAAACCATTATGAAAGGAAGAGTTTCATTTTATGGCGCTTCAACAAAGTAAAGTATACCTAGTTTATGCTTGCATATACCGTAAAGATAGCCATGTGTACAGCATCCCGCCAATCGCTTTCGATGGTAGTGCACGTCCGCAATGCATATTTCATTTTCAGCCAGTTAACCTTGTGCAAAGGTAGCAGATTTTTCTACCCAAACGATCTGTTTGTCTTTGCACTCCTAATGGACAATACTTGCATGACCCACGCTCGATATGACATGGCTGTTTGCCGGTTTACCTTGCAAAGCAGAACAATCAATGCGATCAGATACGGAATATTCTATACACCGCGCAATGCAGCCTATTTCCTGATCCTCATTCCAATCATGAAAAAGCATTGTAGAAACTTAAAAATTATAATCTTCTAGCACGCGCGCTCAACGCTTGTTTCAACACTTGTCTTTTTACGAGTTAGGGCACCTTTTTAAAAGAGTTCTGGAAGCAAGCACCACACCAATTTTATGTCTGTGCATATTAAACGCATGTGCATCTGTCTTTCTGGTAGTTTCAAATCGCATGCGCGACAAGCTGCGGAAATGAAATTTGCTAGCTGTAAAGAACATATCAGGCCAACTCAATATCGTTTTGACTGATACTTTTTGATATAATTGCAATTATCTGGAAGCAGCGCGAAATTCAAAAGTGACGTAATGTACTGCAATTGACCTAGTTTTGGGCGGACACTTTGTTTATTCCATTTGCTGTGGATATTTATGCATACACTAAATTAGTGTAAATAAAAGCGGCTTATTTTGTGAGCTTCTCGGATAAGTTTCCATATTTCTTTTCAAACGCTGATAAACAAGGAAGGGAAAGGTTTTCTAAGTCTCATGAAGGCCTGTCCGTTCCACAGTTCCACAGAATTGGTATTCTTGAATAAGGTAATGCTGTAGAAAATCAAATCCGTAGTAGTAGCAGGGACAAACCGATGTGACTTTCGCCCGATATCCAGGATAGCGAAATTAACAAGGTTCATAGAATGAAACGTTCAAGTTGACCTAACGATTCAGAACTCCCTTATATATACATATAGGCTCGATCTTTTAGGATCTGATTCCATAGGCGCTGTTTCATCAATACGTGAATTTAAACACGTGCACTCATCAGCAAGCAATGAACTGTGAGTGCCTTTTTCTTTCAGAATGACTCTATATTCTTTTCTTCGCATGCTTCATTCTACGAAAAGACGATCGCTGTGACAAGCAGTGCATCTGAGATTACTAATGTCCTTATCACTACTGTTAGTTTTGCACCGTCGTGAATCAAATGATTGTTGTTATTCGTCAGATGGTGTGAAAGAAGATTCTAAGGGTACAAGAAATGCCTAGTACTAGAGAAAGATTTTTCAATATTCATAAGCTGCTAAGAACATGATCAAACCTTTCTAGGGAAGGAAAACCTTTCGAAACAACTTTGGAAATGAAAGCCGATAAAATACAGCCACCATGCATGCCTTCATCCAATCTTATCCTTTTTACGATACCAAAATAGTTCCTCTGTAATTGCCTTCTCCTTCTTCTCCGACACTGCTGGATGCCTTGACCATAGTAGAATTAAGAGTCTGCAAGCAGGAAAAAAACCCGAAGGAATGATCCCCCAAGCAGCTTTCTTTTGACAACAATCAGACATTTCAAACGATGGTGCGATGTGACGAATAAGTGATAGTGGTACGTGCATGTGCGCCATAGGCGTTCGAATGTTAAGGAATTGGGCGCTGTCAGGAAACAAATTTGCATTTAGGGCCGCAAGCAGGATCATCTGTCGCATTCGATCAGCACCCGTCTAAGACAATTCCTAATAAAAATTCCATTAAGCACTCGATAGCGCGTGAGAGAGAACACATATGCGTATAAGAGGTGTGGAATGCATGCAAACAAATTGCCGACTTATCCTTCACATGAGCGCACAACTTGCTACTCAAAAAGCAATTACTTTTAATGAAGGAACCTTTGAACGGTAAATCGCGGCTCGATGAGGACAACTAAAACATGATAAGATGGTGGATTTCGAGGCAAACAAAGGAATACTTCGGATGCTTCACCAACCCGAAGCACGAGTTCGCTAGACTACGCACTATTCGACACTAATTTAGTGATGTTTTATGGGCATTGTCGAGCACTGCTGAGCTGGGATGACGCCTAGGAAGAACGCTTCGAAACGAAAGTTCGTCAGATATAGCGGTTAATTAAATTGTCCTAGTGAAAAGCGCCTATGAAAGGCTCCAAGAAGACCGCTAACAAAATCTTGAGGTGTTTTTATCGATAAAATAGCGATAATTTTTCGAAAGCGTCCGATTTTGGCTGGTACTTTTCAATACGAGCTTGGCCGATAATTCGTCACATACAGCAAATAGCAAATGCTTGCTTACAAATGTTCGGCACATCCTTAAAGTCGAAGCTTGAGACACAAAAAAGCAGTTATACCAAATAAATGCCGTGGAGATTAGGAATGATTTTTGGCGCAAATCAGTGATGGAAGAATTTTTCTCATTGCACAGAGTCATCTCCCCGAGCACATGCATACCAGATAAATACAACTGAACACCTTCAACGGGTGCAATACTTTCAACAAACCACAGTCTTTATAAAATCCTAATAATCAAAAAGCGATGTGTTATGGGCGCAAATTCGCTAAAAAGGAGGTGAAAAAATTGGTCAGGAAATATCCTTTCTTAGCATCAAATCCTCTCACATCAAACTGTTTCAAACTCAAAAATAACTCGTCCGCAATGAGAATGCTGGTCAAGAACTACGGCACCAAACAGCGGATAAATTACGTGAGAATACCTACACACCGGTCAAACACGTGGCACAATAGTTTTCAGTAGCAGTTACTCGTGTTGATAAATTTCGCATAATTAACCGTCAGAAAGCAAACTGCCAATTTACACAATGAAGCCTCCCTCTTTTTTTCATGTAATTTTCATGGTTTAGATATAGCATATCATTGTTTTAGCCGCCGTGTGCTGAGATCCGAATTCTAGCACCCAGACGATGTATCATCATGAGCTTGCGTGAGGAAATCACTTCGGTGTAGCAGTATCACAAAAACAGTAACGACAACTAAATAGCTGACATCATTTAGAATGATGGCACTTGAGCTGAGGCAATATTAAAATTACGCTGTTCTTCGAGAATCTAATGCAGTTTACGAGCTACTTAAAGATGCGGGAGTTGAAACTTTAAGCGATGGCATAATGCTTGTCAAACTGCCAGAGTACCTCTTCGAATAGATCACCTTGCAAATTGAGGAGTAACAGCGCTGAAGCACGAAAAAGCCATAAGGGAGACCGTCATAAAAAACGGTCCGAACGATGCACTTTTGGAGAACATTCAAGACTAATAAATAGTCAGCATCAGAAGCAGGATTGCGAAGAGGCCGTAGAGGAGAATTTAGGCCTGCCAGACAAGGTTATAACCAAAAAAATTTCGTCCGATGCAGCCAAAATATCAATGCGGGTCCTAAAAATATCGACAATCTTCCTCAAAAGCAACTGCTGCAGGTGATTACTAACGTACAATGAGCAGACACCATACGACGAGAACAAAGAACCCGCAGAATTGTTGGTCTTTATTGCAGACAATTCGAGTAATAAGAATAGCATACTTTGAAGTTGTTGCATGAGTGCTGCTAAGGAATCTAACCAGAGGATGCTCACTTGTACGGACGCAGATACGAACAATTGCAGTTCAAGATTAGTATAAACTGGAACAGCGAGTGCTTGTAATAGCTCGCCATCAGAAGCTATCGAAATGCCATTGTGGAAATAATCGCTGATAATTGCTAATACGCTAATCAGACTAGAATAATAACGTTTTGGAATATTCCGATGGAGAATTCGCCATCTATAGCATGTCGCACAAACCTCTTTATTTATTAGAGGCCTCACTGTTGCCTTCGTTATTCGGTATCTGCTCATCTGTAGCAACTCACAACAGCAATATGCTTCTCTGAAAATAGGGCGCGCCCAAGAAATGATTTAAGTTTGCACGCGCTAAGTAAATTACAAGGGGAAAGATGCTGGAAGAAGGGGTAGTTTATTTTTTCTTTTCCTTCGCCCCGTGTCACTAGAAGTTTGTCTCTTCTCTCAGTCACCATTTTTCCTGGACAACGATGGTAAAATTTGAAATTCAGAAGCAGAACGGTAAGGAAAAAGACTTCTTGCAACGAATGCTCGATTGTTGTAAAATGTTTTATCTCTTATCTCTGTGATGCGTCAAAGTAAAACATTTCATCATTCGCCCACCGCATTTCACTCAAGCCACCAAGAGATTCCGAAAACGAAAAATCTCAAATGCTGTTCCAAACGTATCCGTGCATTAGCACAGAGCAAGCTTACCAACAGAAATCAACTCTACCATCATCTTCTTAGAACTATGACAGAATTTTAAGGGGTTTTTGCATTCCTCTCAAGCACTCAACCATGCAAGAAAAGAGCCAATAGCAGTGGCCAAGTATCGCTGCAGCTTTAAACAACGAACGAAACTGCGCCATTTATATTATGGTGGTGTAGGAGGAAAAAAGTGGGGGGTTGAAGAAATATCACAGGCAGTGTCAGAGATCCCCACAGTCGATATTTCTTTCAGAAATCTGACATCCTCGGAAGCTCCTTCCCTCCTCATTTGCTCTTATAGATTCACTCGATTTAACTTCTCCGAAATATATTTTTTCCAGAAATCTTAGAGATTCTTGACAACCATTCGTCAAAGGTTTATCCAGCTCTAATATCCATAGGGCCCCATTTCCTCTCCGCGTTGTTTTGTTCTCTGAAAATCCCTGTCGCAGAGGTTTCCTGAACAACAAATTCCTTGTGGAATCCAACTCAACCACTACGAGATAATGAGATGGAAGGTGAGTGAAGGTGGAGCGGAGGATGGGAGTTTGAACAAACAGCAACCCATTGCATTTTCCACCTCGCCCATTCCTATTCCAAAGAGTTCCGGGTCCATACTTCCCAAATGATTAACCGAAAAAGTACCAACTACAGAACAGTTGCTCAAATTAGCGACGTAATTACAGTCTGCAAACAGCTGTTGATGCTCATAATGAATATTCTAAGGAAAGGATAAATAAATTAAATAGACAGAGATGGACACGCGAGGGAAAGTGCATTGAGATTGATAGAAGAGGACTAATCTAAGGCGTATGCGCAAACATACATAACAAGCAATGAAGAGAGCACAAATGATAAGCCGACAAACTATACAAACAACAATAGCTGCGATCAGCTCGGATTATGAGCAAGAAAAGAATACGAAAAGCGTGTCGCTGATATGAGCGCAACATTCATTAGCATAATTGCAGGTACATCATCGAGCATCTCTCTCAACATGCCAAGTTTCACTCGTGCGCTTAGTCGCTTATTAAAATGCTCAATTTGGCATTGCCAGTTAAAAATGTGGCACTGATACCTGCGTTGTCTGGCACTCAGTTTAATATTTTCGAGATATCCAACAATGAAATCCTTTATAATCTATCATCTCAGCAGCATTTTCAGATGCGCAACAGCCTAAATTCAAGAGCAAGCAATTAGCTCTTCATGAATGATTCTTTCTTTCACTCATTTGCAAGGTTTCAATGTCACAATGCTGAGATAACGGTTAGCAATATAGCAGGTGATTGGAAATTCAGAAATAAAATTCTCAAGAACCTTTTCAGGAACACCCTCTTTTCATAATGCTAATAGAAATTGAAAAAACCAGTCAACTCACCTTTACTAATCACGGGACGACAAATCTTCACAGCACCTGCAGAGTTATACATTCCTATCCATCGAAAGTGCGACATGTCGCCCAAAATTTACTGCAATGCTCTGTTGCTGAAGAACACGCTTCTAAGGTAGTCGGTAATAATAATTTAATGACATAGACGAACACTGAAATAGTGAGGAAGAGAGACCAGAAAAACTAGCTTGTAAGCTAGAACAATTGGACCCTCAATAAAAGCCCCTCAACTTGACTAAATTCTCGAACGTCTGTATTTTCTCGAAACAGCTTGAAATTAAAATTGCAATGAGAGCACTAAAGGTGCGCTTAAACGACTAATACCGGTCATTCATTTTATTTTGCCTTCACTGTACCGTTAGATAGGCATAGCACGGCTGCGAGGAAAAGGCAAGTGAACCTGCAAATGACTTGAAATCATAATCAGCAGTAAGCGGCCAGTGGCGACGTTCACGATGAAAGATGCTACTGGTTACGTAAGCAACAGCAATTCAACGAAATGAAACGAGGAGAGATAGAAAAAGACCCAAGCATAAACTGCCCTATGCTGCTGAGATGCGAGGTTAAAGAAACAAGTGGATTTTCTGTGAGCCCTATAACTGAGAGAAGGTTTCAGTTAACGGCATCTGGAAACATCAAAGCCGTCATGCTGCATAGGTCGCCCGACTATGGGCGAAAGTGAGGTTCTGTTCCTGCTGTTTACGGTCCACAACTGAACTACATCGGGTTTGCGTGAGATGGCCATATTGCTTAAATACTTCTTTAACGATGATTTACAACAGATCATGGTTTATGATGTCAAATGAAGTGTTCATGAAGTGAGAAAACAGGAGAGAAACTCCAAACAGCGGAATCAACGCAAACCTTACTGAGGAAGCGTGAGTGGAAGCTAAGCAGAGCAGAGCGCGTACCCCTAGTAAAAGTGCCTTCGTTGAAGTGCCCGACGACAAATCGCCCTGAGGCTGTCATCGGATGCGTCAACGAAAATGCCTTTCTTCTCACAGAGAGCGCGCCAACAATTAGCATAATTGAGATCGAAACAGCGCTTGTTACGAACAATGAGGGTGCTGAGCTAATTGCAGGGAAACGCCGCACATCTATGTGTACAATAGGTGCACTGATCTGAATGCCAACGCAACATCACAACCTTATCGCTTGATCCCTTTATGAAATTAACCTATATATATATATATATATATATATATATATATATATATATATATATATATATATATATATATATATATATATATATATATATATATATATATATATATATATATATATATATATATATATATATATAAGGACGAGAGAAATAGAGAAATATACGAAATCTACCACAGTGATCTACTTACCTCTGAGGTACATGTGGAAACCATCTGATATGTTGTGTGCGAAGATACTTCACCGGTAGCATGGGACGGAGTAGGTTTGGCGCTGAAGAAAATAGACTCCGGAAAAATCCAGGGAAATCATTTACCATTGGAAACGTCAACGTGCACTATGAAATGCTAGTGAGCAACAAGAAAAAGACGAATGATCGCTCAAGCAATCAAATCCCCAACAATCCCCAACAATCGAAGCAAAACATCTGAAAATAGAGTCTGCTTCCTTCTCAAGGCAATGGCGGAAAGATTTTCCACTGACTTAAATTCACGCAGTGCCCCCGTTGACTTCGTTGGCATCACGCAGGTGCACCTGAAGGAGAAAGGCGATCCCGAAGAACTGGGGAACCATCACTCCATTGCATTTTTGTCACAACTGTACAAACTGTTCACAAGATTGCTTTAATCGAATACCAGAGTGTTGGAAATCTGAACAGAGCAATAAGTTTTCAGAGGAGGTTAGTGAATTCCATTTTCGCGGAGGTTTGCATTTTCTTGGAGTATTCCATGCATGACTGCATCCACCTCTTCAACTAAGCATTGCAAAAAAGTAAGGAATACCGAGTTTCAGCATACCTCGCCTCTGTTGACTGTCATAAAGCATTTGACTCAGTACAGCCAATGCTGTTTATAGACGATTTGCTTGAGCCTGTGTACATCGGGCATACGTCGATATCATCAAACTCATCAATAGAGGGTGTTAAACTAATCTTCGGATCCTCAACAATGTATGTCACTTGAAGATAATTAGAGGAGTTAAACAGAGTGGTGCTCTATCCTCGGTGCTCTTTGTGGTACCCCGAAAGGGGCATTCAGTAAGATTAACTATTATGACGAGATAATGATTGATGGCGAATTGTTAGTCCATCTTCCGTTCGCTGACGACTGCGTCCTTGTTTCCAAAAACCCTCAAGACCTCCATTACGATTTACAGCAACTTGCAAACCTCTCTAAAGAAATTTGACCTCGAAATGAATCTCGCCAAGACAAAGACGATGAGGAACAGCTCTTGCGCAAAAGATGCAGTACCAGTGGATGACGCTGGGGTTGAGAAAGTGATCGATTACATCTGTCTCGGACGTCAGTCAGCTGCACCGGAGTAATATCCTGGGCGGTGGGTTCATAAGAAGACGAACAGCGTGCTGGTTCGCCTTCAAAGACAATCGCTTCGTACTAACAGATCCAAGGTTGCAGGTGAACGTCAGAGCTAACATTTTCTAGACCAGTGTGCTTCCAGCAATGCTGTATGCTTATGAAACATGGTCCACAGCAAAGCGTGATGAAGAGAAATTTGCAGTGGTAGAGAGAGTAATGGAAAGAAGGATGTTTGATGTCTTCAGGACAGGCCGAGTAAGCTACGAAGAACTGCGACATAGAACTACAGTAAAGAACGCCGTATCGAAAAATTTGTGCAACAAAATTGAGGTGGGTAGGCTATGCTGCATGACGCCGGTCGCCTGACACATTGGATACCATGCGATCGAAGGAGTCACGCAAAAGGCCGCAAACGATGTCGGATGAACCACTAGTACGGCTCTATGCTCAACGCTGGAAGCAGAAGGCGCGGAATAAGAACTAATGAACTCGATTGACAGAGCCACGCACAGCCTTGAGAAATGGACGGATCATATATATATATATATATATATATATATATATATATATATATATATATATATATATATATATATATATATATATATATATATATATATATATATATATATTTGCGTCGCTTGCCACCTTCTGCATGCGAGGGGGCGCTTGCATTTTCGTAGAGTGGAGATGAATACTTTCGCCATTCGCTAGCCACTCCGCAGTCGACGTACATGCGCTATGCCGTTCCTGCTTTCCTGTGTGATATCTGGGGCACCCACCACTTCTTCGGATTTTCTTCCCTTGAGATGTGCTTGCAATGACATGCCACCTATCTTTCCACAGCTCTCACTTTCATTAAGAGCTTTCTTTCTTTTCGCTACGGTTAGCGACCAAATTTTCCTCCGGTATGAACTGCAGATGGGACCGTAGAGTCGAAGATTTCTTGCAGCGCTCCTTTTTCTCACCATACTTTCCCCACCCTCTCGTTGCCTTGTTTAAATCTCTCTTGTTACGCCTTTGCGTGGGTTGAACTCATCCGAGATAAACGTAATCTTCGGTTTCTTCCATGTCTTCTCGCATTACTATTTTTTATGCTGCGTCTTTGGACTGCGCGAGCTTATTTCAGATCGGTTTATGCTTAGACCAACATTTCTTCCCACCTATGCCAACTGTTACAAAGATATGCAAAATATATCGATATTTTCACGAAGCAAGATCTCAGCAGCAAGGAGTAAATGGGTCAGGTTGACGCCTTCAAAATTTGGACTGCTCTGAATTCAACTTTTGCACTACCACCTCTAATCAAGCAGAGAATAGTGCTGAAAAGATGGTGTTCCATTGCTTAGGGGTATTTTCAGCTGAACGCTTATTGTTTGCGTTGTTCAGTAGCGCGGCACGTTCAAGCTGAACCTTTGCTCAACAACAGACCTCACTATCAGTTGATTTCGCCACTGCGCTAGACCTAAAATTCAATGACAATGATGCAGAGTAGAATTGTACATCCCCTTGACCCATCAAGCAGCTGTGATGAACAAGTTGTCGGTCGTACTGAATCCGCTCTCGAATCCAATTTGTTCTTTCTTTGCGACTCGTCCAAATCGCCCGTTATTCGCCTGATGATAATTTACAGGAAAACTCATTAGATCTCTAAGAGATGATGAAATATTTTGTTCGGGTGGATATTTGTTCAAAACTGACTTCGACTCATTCATTGGCCAAGCTTTACCGTAATAGATTGTGTTTCAAGCCTGAAAAGGCACTGCATCATGCTTGAAAACAGCTCGATGGTTTAAATATTCGTCTGGTGAAAACGGAGTTATGTCAGTCAGTTGGATTGACTAAAAAATGCGATTATGCGTGTAGGTGAAATTTCTACAGCGCAGATTTCTGTACTGTTCATTTCATTTGACAATTTAGGTGATCATATTTTAGTGTTAACTTTTTTAGTGTCATTGAGCGTGCGTAAGAACTCTCTACAAACGATGCAAACAGTTACTAATGCTGTGCTTTCTGTAGCCGAGCACGTGCGTGCTTGAACGATTGTAATAATGTGTGAGATTGTGAGAACCAGCAGAGACGATAACCGCTGGAAAGCTAACACATCGTATGACGAGTTGCTCGTTCTATAACAAATCTACGAAACTCAGATACGCAAAGAAGCTGCATAATGAGGCCCCCATTTCAGCAATAAAAAAAAAAAAAAAACGTTATTCGTGATCCTTTCGACGACTAAGAAATTCATGACTGGAAGCGAAAAAATGTGCACAGATCTGCTATTTAAATTTACGGCAAATATGCCTAAGACGGATCCCCTGATTCGGAAATCCAGCCACAACTTCTTCGGAACGCTTGTGCTACAACTGTATTTCGAAAAAGAGGGAAAATTAAGCAGTTCAGCAATGAGTAAATATAGGGTAATCAAAGTAGTTTAGTATGGTTCAGATGCATGAAATACAGCTCAAGGTGAAAAAATGTGAAAAATGCCACGATGCAATTAGCTAACAAAGTGTTCGCATAAACAGTACTTTCAGCTGAATCATGGAACTCGATGCTTCATGGCCTTCATACTGAAGCGCTGTCTTGTGCAATTCGGCACTAACCCTCATGATTACTTCTCCGAAAAAGGAAGATGCCTTGATGGACATCGTTATAGAAAGCCTATCACAAAGTATCGCTGTTGCGTTTAATTCCGTACTGTGCGTGAAGCGAAGCCCGCTTTTTATTGGCTATTCATATTACTCTAGCGCACTGCCCACTGATGTGCTTGTATTTCGTCTGTTGATTTTCAGTATGTCTTTCGGCTTCTTCTTTTACTATGATTACAGAATAGAGTAGGGCACTCGCTGCAGTAAGAGGCCACTGGATGCAATAAGAATGCCAACAACAACGTTTTAACTTCGAAAATGATGGAACTGATAAAATTTCATCGTGCTTCATCCTGCCTAAATCATGTGAGCAATTTCTGAACAAGCAGTCAAACGCATTCTTTAATCTATTCTGATCTTCTGAAGTTGCTGAAATGAGCATAAATGCTTTAAATTTAGTTTTTCGTGCTGTTCTTAAATTATGCTGCCGTGAGAACCTGCTATGTTCATCAGAACTGAACCCACCGAAATTGCAAATCTGAGCTGCGCTGAAAGAATTGTGCTCCTCGTACGGCCTTCAAAACATGCATGCAAATGACGTAGGTAGTTTCGAGGAAAACATTCTAAATCAAGCTTCGGAGTCCATATTCAGATGCACGAACATAGTTTTGCAAGAAAGGCACTCGAAAAAGACATTTTAAATGAATTTGAAAGAAATGTTTTACGTAGTTAGCTCCAAAATTTGATGAAAATATACTAAAGAACTGAGATAAATATCGCAACTTGAATGATTTCTGTGAAACTTTCCATCATAGTTCCTATAAGTTCGAATGTGGCATTTGAGAAAACAAAGGAATCGCGGTGGTAGCCAACTATAAAAGACTCCTCGAAAAATGAGCTGCAACCAAATTCCTCTGACACTGTGATAGCTGAGTGTTAAACAATTTATTTAAATAACCATGTTATCAGTGATGACAGTGGGTGCCTCCAGAGCTAGTATTCTGCGAGAGCAATACAACAAAGCTCGCCATGATTCCGCAAGAGTAAATTTATAGGAGTAGAAACGATATCTCGAAAAGGTATTAAACGAAGAATGAAGCATAAAGTTGCAAACAAAACGCAGCGGTGAAGCATGGAAAGTAAAATGAGTGAAGCGTATGATTAGAGAAGAATGAAATGAGATTGCGGGCGGGACGCAGATGAGATTGGATTGTGGATCTCGCCCCGAGGGCGACAACTAATGCACATGAGGGCTTCTATCCCCGCACAACATCAAACTCATTGTCTATGCTCTCAACGCTCTCGAAAATAATAAGCTCCATTTATTGGCTTTCAGTGCCGCCGTCACTCGCCACCAAGCACGCACCATCCTTAACTGCACCCTTTTCCCCATCTTATCGCAACGTATGCAATTCAATTCTGTTAACAAAAAATCTTGTTTATTTTGAGAAATGAACGATGAAGCAGAGCAACTTGCAATCCGGTGATTCCGCATCAAAAATTCAATGATCAGGGAGCAACGACTACGAAATCAGTCTTATTCATCGAAGAGGAATTTTGTCACCTTTAGGAAGGGCTTCAAGTTACGTTTGGTGTTTGGGACTTCCGACAGCGTAAACAAAGGCGCCTTTCTTTACATTAGCACAGTAGACACCCAATAAAATATTTCATTGGGGACATACGAAGCATGAATCCCAAGAAAGGTGGTGCTAATTTTTCTTAGTGCACTCGTATGTCAACGATCGCATTCGCATTTTATGTGATTTGTGAAGATGACAAACTCAAAATGACGTAGAAGCACGGATAGAAAATGAAGGTACCGATTCAGTGGCTATGAAGCTAAACTCGCCAGATCCAGTGATGTGAACGGTCGCACAGCCAAGTTTCTCAATGAATCTGTTTGCGGGACTCATCGCATAGTTCCACTTAGGCGCGAACCAACAAGACACTCTGTATATTGTCTTGAAAAGTCCCGCTCTTTCGGACGAGAATTTATTATTCACCTCGACCTTGCCTTCAGTGAAGAGCAGTTATCATTTCCACTTTCGTGAGAATAGCCGCCATTGGAAAGCTGGATAATTTGCCCCATATAACGGAATTGTATCTTCAAGGCTAAATTACTATCAAACACTGCGATAGCTTTACCACAGTTATGCGAATAGTGCATATTTCGATGTCTTATTACGTTATGGAATTGCTGAGGGCTTTCTATAAGGTCATAAGCCGTCGGTTGCATAATTGGGAGTGACTAAAGCGACTACTGCAAAGGAACCCTTGAACCATAAAATTCAGCCAGCACCGCACGCATAAATTTTCGTTTAAAAAAAGGTTAGGTGGCAGATCTCAACGATTTTTTGCGCACCTCTCGATCACCTTACAGCCTCGGAAGTATGCATTTGCTGATTTCACTACCAATAAAAAAGCACTCGCTCAGAATGATTATGCGAGGACTGCAGTGTATTCTTGGCTTATTTCGTTCACGGTTGAATAGCGCATAAACCGCTTTCAAGATGCGATAATACAGTACTCAGCGGATGAGCAAGCAATGAGAGCAACAGGACAGTGTTGTCTCATAAGTTACAAGCGATCGGTTTTCACCGAAAATTTCGACCACTGAGGAATGACTAAGTTCGCTATCGGTTGATGCGAGTAACTAAGCAAAGGCCTTCGCTGGGTGGCCAACAGAAAAGTATGTTTGGTTTCCAACACGAGAACGAAATGAAGAATGCAGCAAGCATCCAACACGATAGTCTACAGATGACTTTGCCGAATGGTAGCCAAGAAATTAGTCTTCGGTGAAAAATGTGTACTAGGTTTGTTTAGCTCGCTCTTCATAACTACTGTAGGAACACCTGTACAATAGAGGCTTCTTTTGCAGCCGTTTATATTATTTGAAACATGCGTAAGAGAGTTCACCAAGAAAAAAGGCACTCTCGTATCCTGGTCGGAAGGTGGTGTGTTGCATCCTTTATGTACTCTTTTCATGCAAAAAAGTCTGGTAACTTTGAAAGTGTTTTCAAATTGAGTAATCAGGGACCTCTATTCAAACGTGTGAAACTCAGTATTCCCAGAAAATCATTTCATCGCGCGTGGAAATTTTTACCGTGCTATTCTATTTTCCACTATGGGCGGATATATCGACACTTCGGCTGTACATGCTGCGTTAACAAATTCTAAGTGCACATAAGAACTTGCGTTTCCTACACCCTGAACCAAGCAACTATCCCCAACATATGACAGCATGCGATTGCGAGACGGCGACAAAGGTTAATGCAGCAGTGAGCGCAACTGCATTCCAGGATTAAAATTCAAAGAAGAACGCTCGAATCTTCGACTGATTCGAAGCAAGCTTTATATTGTCCAAACTTACTACACTATACCCTTTTTCTGTGAAGCAACTGCCCTATACATTTTATGCTAACAGTAAGCAATCTGTGCGTAGCAGTCAATCGATTGAAAGTGTGCTCAGTTTTTGATTCCCAAATCGCATTATCAGCTGTATGATGTGATCCATGATATTGATAAAAAACGCATGCTTAGAGAGCTGACGTTAAGCAGCAGCGAACTTGCTTTTGCGGCAAATACGAAGTGTTGTTGGCGCTGACTATGCTGCTACTGAACAAAGAATTGCATCAGAAAGTCAGAAAAATATTTACTTCCAAAGCAAATTTGAGATTTGGAGTGACTTTCGTTCTCTCAATTCATGCATTGCGACTCATATGTGAAGAATTTCTAAACAAAGGAACGAAGTATACAAAGCTATCGTTGCCACGAAGAGATCTCCTGCATGTGGCATTGTTTGCAGGCGAGGAAAAGTTCGTGGAAATTTACAAACTTTGGAAGTGCACTTGGCTAGGTTAAATCGTGCACATTATCATATGGAATAGGAACGGGATCAAATCAATGGCAACTTTAAAGCTCATTGATCTTATAGCTCGAGTGAGAACAAATTTTTTCAAGAGTTATTGGACTTCTGCACTGGATGTTTTATAGGGATTTGCACAAATCATTTTGCATGAGCACGGAACACTTGCAGGTGACTTAATTTGCTAAATAAATTTCTTTTACAGCCAGTCAGCTGTCGCCTAAAGCCGAGTTTTTAAATGAATTACACAACTAGCCAGTTTCGTGATGTCGTAAGCGAACATATTATCAGCTATTTTGCAAAATTTTTTGGATGCTTATACTAGAGATTAAGGTGGTAGCCTAAGAAGCGAAAGAGCGATAGTGTGCACGATGCTTCCGTCTACCTACGACGAAATATTTAGTCCGTTACTGAATATAGAAAATGCGCGTTTGGGAAAGAGTCATACGGAGAATTGACTAGCATGAAAAGTTCACTCTCACCTGAGCCTCTACCATACATGAGAGGGATCCTAACCTCATCAAGCACTCTGCTGTGTACGTCAGTGCGCTTGATTAGATCAACTGAACGCTATAGGGGACACTGCAACCTCTACAATTTTTAAATTTTTCCTAGCAGCATAATCTTCAAAGCGAAATCAAGAACCACTCATGTTTCGCACAAGTCACCGGAAGTTAGCATTCCAGAAGATGCGTTGAATGACGAACTTCATGGCTCTGAAAAGAGAGATAACGAAGAAGAATGAATTGGAGACAAGAAATGCACAATATATAACTCACATTTGTTCATGCTTTTCGCGCACACTAAAGCACGATGAATTCGCTTTTTTTGCGTAAACTGTTATGCAAATCAGAAACAAGCTAGATGTGAAAAAAGACAAAACATGCGCGACGCACTACGACCGATGCATGTGGTCAATATTCAAAATGTCAAGAAGGAAGTTTGCACGAATGCGCGGAAAAGTGAAGTGGAGGAGGGGGGAAGGGGGTTAGAAAGTGGCACAACTTGCAGCGAGTTAAAAGCAACGTTAACACGAGAATGTGCTTGCTAAATGTTACGGTGTGATGTGCTGCACAAAACAAGAGAACAAAGGTGACTGCTAAAACGATAAAGGGCGCATCGCAACGAAATGCAGGTCTTCGCTTGTCTCAATCGTTTCGAGCGTCAACCACCGGCGGGCCTTGACCTCTGACCGCGATTAACCCATATCAGTTATTATTGCCGGATAGGCCGCGTTTCTACCACTAACAACACAATATTGGCTAAATGAATTCTTATTTCCCTTTCTATGTGCAGTTGACCGTTTTCTTCGCTCTATCGTCCATCTCGTTCGCATCAAAACTTTGTTGCGCACATGCATGTTAACGCATTCCCGCGAATATGTCAGCAGGTAACAGGTTGAGGTTTCAACTACCGTTGCAAAAAATGCATATGCATCCAAATAAGAAAGACCGGTAACTGCAGCTGATTTTTTGAACAGAAGTTGCGGCACGCTTCAGCAATGGCAGAACTGAACCCAAGCCATGAGAGAAACAACTGTCTTCCATGGAGCTATTTAGACGAAAATATCTTCTAACAGTTCATTTTCATTATCGTTCATTTCATGATGCGATGCCTCGACACACTGATAATGGATGGGAATTGTTCGATCAGAAGAAATTTTTATTTTCTCTTTGTTTTGTTCTCGTGAACCTGGTAAGCGATTGAGGAAAGCGAATGACACGAGAATGCAACACTAGTAACTAAGCTTAAAATGTATCCATTGTGAAACTCGTCTCTTCCTAAGCCCCCAGTTTTCGTAAGAACGACGATAAAGCAAGAAGTTAGGACAGCTGCATTGTGAATAAAACTTATGGAAGATCACCGAGAATTCCAACTACTTTTTATCATTAAATAAGCAATGGAGGGTCGAATGCGCAGGTGAACAACCTGATGATACATTTTTGTGTTCGATAAAAACGGATACTCGATCAACGGTGCACGACAGTATGATTTATGCACCAATGAATGCGATTAAAAAGCAAAAACGTAAACGACAGACATCACACTAGGTCGAATGAGAGAATGTGGAGCAGTTGCACAACCCGAGAAGGAGAGGTGGCGAACACAAAGCACCTGCATTGTTCGTTGTGAAGAGGCGCTAGATGGTGACTGTGAAACAAGGGCGCTATTTACAATAGTACATTGCACTGGAGAAATGAACAAAAAGACGAAGAAAAGAGAACTTGTTTGTTACAAAACTGCTTCTAATGGTTGAAGAATGAGAAAGTGAAAGGCGTTCAATGTTGTGAAAGCGCTCCATCCAAAAACAAGATTATACAACAACAAGAATTCAATCAACATTCGCACTACGACTCATCGCTCATGTTTCATTGCATCCATGGACACTAGTGGCCGTTATATGTGTAGGCACTCTCTGTTATAAACGTCGCCTGCCGTAAATAGTCTTCTTTAGTCTTTCCAAATTCGGAGATATTCGGAAGTGGGAAAACAACTAAACGAACGTCCCTCAGCTTTCCACTGAGTATATACTTGCTTAGAGGCGCCGATAATTTATGAAATCTCGTATCATGAAATCTCATGAACAAGTTTTTGTAATAACACTCATGCCATCATTGGCCTCATTAACAGGCAAGGCTTTATCTTTTATGGCAGAAAAGGAAAGCATTTCTGACAGCAAGTGGTAGGCACTTTGAAAATCCCGGTGTTACCGCTCTGGATTGGCGAAGGCACGCTGTTGAACTGTTGGACGAACCAATGAATTTATTGACATAGAGCGGTGCTTATATACAGTTTACTTAGGCAAATTCTTTAATAGATAATTTGCACTATTAGGTTAATTCTTTGATGGATAATTTACATTTTGTTTTGAAGAATTCATAAATCTGAGAAATAAATAATTCTATGTCAGAACGATTTGAGAAAGGGAAGTTTTTGGATCTCATCAGCGATTGTTTTGCGAATCGTTAGCCGACAACGGCATCTGCGATATGCTTAGCATTCGCTTCTTCTCGACACTGGTGTGTGAAGAACCTTACCGAAGCAACGAGCTCGTTTTGCTTGGGGATGCGGGAACCCAATTCCCGTAGTCGATCTAGCATTCTGTTCAGTGTTGCCGGATGTTCCGCCTCATTCTTCCCAGTAAGAATAATATTATCCAAACATGCTGCCAGCTGTAGAATACCTGGCAGCATGAAGTCCCTCACTTTCTGAAAAATCCCTGGTGCTAACACCACGCAAATGGCAAACGGTTATTATGGGACAATCCTTCGTGCGTTTTTATGACTAGCAGTTCCTTTTCGCTGTCATTGTCTGGACGTGTCAGTAGGTCTCCAAGACATCCAAATTAGAAAATTTCGCCTCTCCCTGGAGTGCTGGTGCAAGTCCTCAGGCTACTATCGGATATGAGTCAATCACAGATCTCTCTTTCAAACCCATGGAAAATCAACACAGACACGAATTTTATTATCCGGTTCCTTTGTTCTCACGATGGCAGCAGCCCATACAGAGCACTGAATCGGGCTTAGAAGACCCAAATCCACATAATGAGTCAACTCGTTGCCCACCGGATCTTGCATAGCAAACGCGAGCGGGGATGGTTTCCGAAAAAGTGATGTGATTGAGTTCCACGTGAGCCAGGATCTTCTTATAGTGCTCCAATTCATTTCTGATCGACGAACTGAACGCATTCAACCCTCCTGAACGCAGGGGATCCAATCTTTTCCAAGAATTGGTCGTGCTGTCCAAGGCCAGCGCAGTATCAACTTTTTCTTGCCGCTCCTGCATTCAGCTGCAGCCACTGTCTCCCTCTTTAGGCGGACAATATGCGCCGCGTAGCTTCGTAAAGTCACGGATGGCTTCTGCAGTTTTGGGCAACTGATGCTCTTCCAGCACTGTAGCTTTGCTATGATGACAAAGGGCCGAGTATCCAGCTGCAAAATCAACACAGACACGAATTTTATTATCCGGTTCCTTTGCTCTCACGATGGCAGCAGCCCATACAGAGCACTGAATCGGGCTTAGAAGACCCATATCCACATAATGAGTGGGTTTGCCATTCACTTTAAGAGTGACGTTGTATGGAGGGGACTCCTCCTTCACTACATAAACACCAACAACGCGCACAGCGTGTAGGTCACCCCCACTCTAGCCGCATTCAGCGTCCATTTCGGCAAACTTTCCTCTGCCTGCCTTTCTGCACATTTTAGGTATCTGACCCTTCTTGCCACATCTAAAACATTTCCGCTTTTGAAACTTACCTTCCTGAGCGAAATTACCGACCCTGCCACAACAGTGGCACATCCCTTTTAACTCACCTCTCTTCTGTACCTGAACTTCATACACTTCATGACTGGTCACCTCTCTCCCCACAGTGTTCTGAACCTCCTCCTCAATTTCGAGTCCGTTCAGTGCCTCATTTAGACCAGAACTCTCTTTATTGAGAAGCCTTTTCTTAACGCGTTCGCTGCGTAGCTTTTGCGAACTGCACATTCAGGGTAGCTTCTTGTTGAAGGAATCAGAATTGCTTTGTGCTATTGCATTCTTTAGCATGTTTGCGGATTCTTTCGGCGGCTGACCGTCTAGCTGTTTCATTTGGAACAATTTCCAACGCTCACGAGATTGAATAATCCGACTTGCAAATAAGCCTTGTAGTTGTGACATACACTTTTCATATTCAACGTCTTAATATATCTCTGGTAGAACATTCTTCTCAACTCCTAAAAACGTGTGGAGGCAGAGATGCGGGCAGACAACTTCGTCTGAGGCTATCCTGAGTCACAAAGTTCATTTGTAAACGACTTCTGAACTGAAGGATCCATGTATCCCATGGAGCTTCTCTGGGGTCAGATGTTCTGTGGGCAGTTATTGGTGCCGCACCAGACCTGTCGACTCTGAAAATCGTACGGTTTCCAGCACAATTACTGCCCTAAGAGGAACTTCCACGCGCATCACGGTGCGTTCTCCTTCCCTCTTCTGTGCCTCGCCCGAGGTTAGGTTAACCCACTCCCTACTCCTTCAGTGCGCACGAATAAGGACTGACGCAGTACGCTTTGCAACTTACATCACGTCGGCGATCCCGCCCAAGCTCGAAATTCCTGCATTCCGACCAAGGCGACCATAAGAATATACCACGACCGTTACAAGAATACACTGAGAACGTCGAATACGCAGCGAGCGTGCTTTACGAAGCGAAGCTCATCTTGATCATCACTCGCGACCGCTCTAACATGTGGAGGGCCTCACCGAAGCAACGAGCTCGATAATTACTAGCAACAACACCACGAGGTGATAAGAAGCGCACACTAATTACCGAGAAAGACCGCAGCCTATTCATGTCCTCGGTTACGGCCCCTAAGCTAAACCAAAGTCCACATGGAGAAAGTTCAACACAAATGTTAGCATAACAACTTGTTACGCAAGATGAAGATAACCACGATTTCAGAGATCACAAGAATTCATTTGATCGTAATAGATCACTCGTCAACACCCGGTATCATTGCTGTATTAAAAAATGAAGCGTTTCGAAAGGGACAGCTTACCTCATTCGGGAAAACCATAAGCTCAAGCAGTGGAACTTATGAAATGATGAGAAAATTCGAAGAAAAAAAGAGAGACAAGACTTATCACTGGAGGATTCATAAAAGTTACTGCAGGGATTCCGCTGTCACGAGAGGCTTCCTCAGTTTCAAAAAAAAAAAAAAAAAGAAAAGAAAACGCAATCAAAGGCAACAATCTTGAAAACAAGCAAATAAATTGCAACAATAAAACCATTAGGCAAACATACCGCAGTGATCGTGCAGCGGCAGACTCAGATGATCTCTCGTTTCGTCTTCAAGACGCTTCTGTAACAAAAATACCAACGATTTCAAGTACTACGATGTGAATTAGCGCCGACGCTCAGGAGACGGAGACATGATTCATGATCGCAAATTAATAAACGCAGATTAGTCGAGTAAACGATCAGCTGCTCACGGTGTTGGAAGAAACCTCCATTTCAGCGACTTTTCTTTAAACGCTGTTTCTGTTCGACAAGAAACGAAATGGAATGCACGTGGACTTGGCTACGCTGCTCACGGTCAATCATGCAGCTGCTTGCAACGATTTGCTCTTCAAGAGGAAAGTGCATCTCTCAATGAAGATTTTAAATGCCAATCACGAAGAAACTTCCCCGACATTCGAGTGCTATACTAACGACTTTTGAACCAAAACTTGCCACAAGTGGTCATTTAGTCTATAACTAGCTGTTTTCGAACACCATTAAGTTCACTGAACTAGCAATTAACTGACGTTTACTATAAAACCAACGGTGCAATAATGGAGAAAATGCAGAAGGACGATGTGTGAACAAGACTGGAATAAACGATGTCACTTCACTTAGACCGCTTAGAAGTCGATCATCAACGAGCTGTCCCTGTCACAGCATACAGCCCCATGACAACATTCCGCATGATACCTTTCTATAACGATCTGTCTATTGTTTTTCTTCTCCATGTCATTCCTACGTTTGAGAAAATCATCTGCATGTGCACAATAAACGATGTGCGCAACAAATATAGGAAAACAAGATTCTGGGAATTCTGGGAAAAACGATTCTGGGAAAAATGAAAATGTGGTTAGGAAGATTTTATGGGAGTATAAGATGTTCCCAACCTTCAAACATTCCAAAATTTGATGTGAGGTTCAAAAAGGGGATCAGCTGCACAGAAGTTTTTCCAAGTTTGTATAACAACTTATGTCAGAAAGACAGAAGTGACAATATAATTGTTCTAGCGCCCCTTCTCTCATGAGGTACAGTTTTAGCAATGATGCTCTTCATCCATTGGAGCGCGAGACGGCATTAATAAAGGGAAGAGGAATGAATCAGGTGAAGAACATTATTCATCCAGCGGTTCACAAAAGCAACCTTGTCCAATTTCTAGCCTACTTCTGCCCACAGCCTACTGCTCTCATTCCACCTTTCTCCACTGAGTGGAACATGTGGAAGGAAGTCACCCCTGGGTTATGGATTCATGCGGACCATTGCTCAGAGGGAGGAGATGCATGGATGGGAAAACTGTTACCACTGTTGCAGCAGTTACCGCTACAGCATCCCGTCAGCATTAGGGGGACAATAACTATAACGGCGTTCTGCCAGATACGGCGCTAGCGAGGCCTTCCTTCTTGTGCGCGGAGGTCATGATACATTCATAGCCCTCAAAGAGATCCTCCTCACTGAGGTTCCTTGGCTGTCGGCTGTTTGCATTCTTCAATGTGCCTCTGACCAGCGTTTCTCTCGCAAGTGCGCAGCACTTGCATGATCATGGTTGTCTCTACTTCAGGGAGACTTCTGTGACTCGAAGGAATCAAAGCTCCGCTCTTTGAGGCCGTCAAGGATCTGCCGCATACGCTCAGACCATACTCCCCGCAAGTGTCGTATGAAGTAGGCATCATTGCGTCATTATTCAGAATACAACAGCAGTAAAAGCATTTGCAAAACACCTTCGAAAAGCCTTCTACCCTCATCGAAGCATGAAAGTTACATAGAAGAGGAAAGTCCCAAACATAAATAAAAAATTGCAAATTTAATAGGCGATTACTGGGTAGATATGCGCTGCGCGCATTTAGCGCTTTCGTGCACATATTCCAAAGCACTCTGAGTTGCAACCAATTTGACGACATATGGGACCACAGATCTTAAAAGAGCAAAGGGAGGAGAGGGGATGGGGAGGCAAAACTGCTCTCTGCTTGACCAACAGTATTTCTAAACAACCATCGCACTAGGAAATGAGTCCCAAATGAACAAGGTATCACCCAGAAGACTTTCGCTCGCATTTTCCTCTGAGAGCATCCAACAAAATTTAGGCAAACATCACCACTTGATTGCCTAAAAGAAGCCTACCTTCTTATAGCAAACATGAGTCATTCCCTCGCTTGCAAAAAGATCCTGCGCACGTCATCATTTGAAAACCATCAACTTTGGAATTGTAACAAAAATGGGTGCTTGGCGGGAAGAAATTTGCTGTGCAGGAACAATATGATTCAGAAACATCGGAATGGTTTAAGCGAGCAATGCGACAGAATTTTTGCATCAGCTGATTGGTTTACCTACAGTTGGTTCACCCTCACGAACTGCAGTCACATGAGGAATATTTAGCAGTAGATTCTATGACCTCTTTTATGTGAACAAACAATTAACAGAAAAATTCTCGTAGCGCATGGTTAAGCCATTCGATCGTTTAAAACTAAACAATTTAATGGCGTCTTTGCAATAATGGCAATGAAGCACCTTGTAGCCGTTGGAATCGTAGCTGAATAGTTGTAAAAAGAGAAAAAAAAAACATGTTTTACCATCCCAAACTGCAGCCAGAAAATTCCCTCATGAGTGCAATATACTGCATTTCGTGAATGGAAGCATCTAACTAGCACAATCATTAGTCCCAAGAGGGTTCTAGGATGAAAATGTAGGACAGCCTGGAGTACGTCTGGACGGCCTGAAATTGGAGGATTTCAGCGCGCAAAAAATTCGAAGTGAAGAAAACAGGGAGATGAGGACATATTAGGCAATAAATTCCCAATGGAAATGAAAGTCTTTGCTTACTGTTGATGATGACGGGCTTTGCCAGGGATTAGTGGAAACGAAACAGGATACTTATTACAGGTGCTCCATCTCGACTCGTCTGAGGGATCGCAGGTTGGAACGAGGAATGAAAATGAGGCTCCGAAAAGCGCTGGCATAGAAGCATACAACAGTGGTGGCAGACGCAAACATAAGCAGCAAGTAAGTGGAGCTAGAAGTGGTGAACAAGCACTGCAATACCTTGGGCACCTGCTAGTGGTGAAAACAGGAGTACTTGGAGTGGCATCCTTAGCAACAGTACATACTGCTGGTGGCAGGAGCAACTAGAAACTGATGTAGCAACAGGCAGCGCTTGTTCCACTAATATGTGGTATTGCATATAACAGTAAATTGCAGTGGCAGTGTTCTTATCAATTACGCAGCACTAACAACAGAAATGCGTACTACTCAATAGCAATTGTAGCTACAAATGGTTATGGTGGAGTCGTAGATAATGTTACACCTGGTAGTAGGTAATTCATGCAGATGCAAGTAGTAGGTGTAACATATACTAGCACATGCCGCATCACGTAACAATGGCGATAGGAGAAAGTAGTGGTCTGAAAATTTACAGTAAAAGGCATAATGGTTGCTACTTGCGAAGAAAACAACATGTTATACGCGGATTACTGTGATATCGGCTAAGGAAACCTGAAAGGTTGTTCTGTGACCTCCTAAATATTAACCCATGGAGTTGCCTGACTTCAATGAAAATGGGCTTCTAAGGCGAACCAAGTAACGTGTTGTTCTCCAATTGCTCAGTTCGCCCAAAACCAAGGCTCAGTGCTCAGATCTACCGAGTGCATTGAAAGTGAAAGGCACTATTACAAAGTTACTTCCAGAAGCTAAAGCCATTTTAAGGTCGAGGTTGAAAGTTGCAAAGAACTCGCATTTTATTCTCAATAAATTCCCAGATGAAAAGATCACTTATTGGGCTTCCTAGGTCAGGTCAAAGATACTCGTAGAGGCTGACGGCATGAGAAGGTTCTAACAAAAAGGCTTTTGAAAGTCCTATTCTTCTCCTCAGCAATTCACAATACATACGTCTGATTTTTTAGGTCCATAAGGCCAGTAAAGAGTATGAAGCATGGCCTTCAGCCGAACACTCTTTGTAATAAAAAACTATCCCGTTTAAGAAATCCGAACCTGTGGGCTTCGGTGAATTGCCTACGAAGGACCAAAACATTGTCATACTCATTGTTCTGATGACGACGATGAAATCTTCACTCATGAACATCAAGAAAACTATGTAGGACAATGATAAAGTGAATAAACAGGACGCAACGTCAGTATTTCGTAAGAAAAGGCAGTAACGATAACGACCGAAATAGAAAAGTAGAGAATGATAAGCATGGATGGTAGGAAAGAGCAAAAGAACACTTACTGAATTGATACGTATCAAACAGAACATGAAAATACATGGAAGAGGTTATCATGCGTGCATATATTCAAATATGAATAGAACTGGGCAGCAGCACCAAAGTGGGTAACAATACTCAAGTATAGGACCACACTGGCGAATAATACTCAAGCCAACATGTCACATAAACGTCATTGTAATGATCTAAGCATTGACACCTAAAACCTCTCAAAGTATAGCTTGACTTCACAGATGCCCTCACAGACTTGAATTCGATCGGGAATTTGATTTCACACTTAGAGAAATTTTATCATTTAGATCATGAATACCACATTTTTTGTAAGTAGTGGAATAGCAGGTACCCCCAAGATACGTTCATAGTGAAGGTCGACATGAAAATCGTTGCATTTACCGTGCAAACCTTCCCTTACCGCCTTTTCAAGCACTTTCTGAAAACTTTGTGTTCTCAAAAACTCGCTAAAATCAACGACCGGATAGCGGAGAAGGAGATATATCATTAAGTCACGCGCGAGAAATGAGAATAAAACTGTTATACTGCATGGGATGCTATCTCCAGAAACAATAAAAACAACTGCTCTAAGCACACTGCCTTGGGGGGAGGAAGGGGGGGGGGGGGGGGAGGAGGGGTGCTTCAGGCACCAGTTTGACAGCTCTGCCTACCTTAATGTCGAACTTTTATTCTGAAAGGAAGAAGATAATCCATTTCAGATGGTGGAGAAACTCGGCAGGAAGCCGAGGAGTGGTGGGTTAAAGTTGTGGGATGATATATATTGCAAGGCTTTCGTTTTAGAACTTTATCAATTTGAGGATTCTTTCGTTTCGAATTGGCAAGAAAGAAGAATCAAATCGAAAAAAAAAAAAAACAAAATGAAGACGGAAATTTCAAGAAACTTTCGCAACGAGAAAGTCAGGCCCAATAGACCGTACTGTTGACGATGACAATGAGACCCTTTTTTGAGTAACTTTAAAACGTAAGGAGTTAATGAAAATTAGGCAGTGCACAGCGCGATAAGCTCATTGAGAAAAGCGTGTGAGCCCATTACCGATTTTGGAAGGGTGTCCCCGCCATCTGAAATGCTGAGTCATGCATCCGCATGAGCGGGGGGCTTTTCGCCCTGCGGGGGATTTGAGTTCTCGGGATCTCCGCTGGGGACAGAAGAGCTCGGCGGAGCGGGGGCTCCACTGGGGCCCAATCGGGAACAGGAGACTTGAAAACGACGAGTTCTGTAACGAGACTTTCTACATCGTTCATGCTTTATACTGCATCGTTTTCATCGGAAGCTGCAATTGGGATAATTTCCGAAAAGTTATAGTTTTGGCATGTCTCTGGCAACTCGTTAGATATAGAAATCGTGACTAAAGCACAATATGCATATTTTTGCTGAACACAGTTGCATGTATTTTTAAATGAAGGTGGCAGCAAAATCTTAGGACCTGCTTACAACAACTCAGCCGCAGCATCAAAGGTGAAGGAGTGGGCGCACTAACGTTATCGACCGGAAGCAGATTCCAAACTGGCACAACGCGAAATGGGAAACTATGCAAAACCTCGCTTGTGCGGCAACATCTTTGGTGAAGCTGAAACTGATGCGCACGTCGACAACGGGGAGGGGCAAGCTGAAATTTTTCCGATAGGTTGATGTCGGGAAAGCTGAACATAGTTTTATAACAAAAAATCAAGTCAAAATTTGTTCTGCGATATTCCAACGATTTCACTTTGAAGACTTTTAGCCTTGCAGTGTAACGAAGTAGATATGGACCGCGATAAATTTTGCAGAAAACAACGCGGGTGAAGCGTCTCTGCGCATTCTCCAGCAACCTGATTCCTGAAAACCAAATGAGGAGGTCATAACGAGTGCAGTATTCCAAAATTGGTCGGTAAAAGGCTATGAAGATATTTCGGTAATGCTGAGCACATATGTGTCTTAAAGCGCGGAGGATACAGTTTTGCCAATTTTGATCCAACTACTCCTCCGGCAGGCGAGATTTCCTCGACACTAGAAACACAGATGGCAAGTATGAGAGGACGGGAAGGGACAGAAAACTGCGAAATCCCAACAGCAATGGGATTTTCTTTGAGCACCATATGGATTAAGCAGGTCTATATTAAAGCTACGTCGCAGAGCTTCTTGAAACGTTACGAGTGTTTTGGTTGATTCAAGACATGCTTCCATTTCACTTCAAGGATTTCCGCTACGTTTTTTGACTATGTTCATATAATCTTGACATCATCTGTCACGATAAACTGTGGTTTCTGTAACGGCACAGAGTGCGCCACACCGTTTTCGGCATTTCTCATTTCAACATATTGCATCACGCAATTTCCTCGCGTTGTATGACTTAATGGAGAAATTTTTTTTTCACCTTACGACGGCAGAATTCGCGCTCCTAAAACCCTCAAAGAGATGACGAAAGCGAGCGTTGCGCCCGGGGAGGCCCCGCGGGCGGGGAACCCCCATAAGATCGGGGGTGTCTTGAACGCGAGGATCCCGCGAAGGAGCCCCAGCTGTCCAAAATTCATGATTCACCCCAATGCTAGGCCCTCGTGAAGGTGACGCCGCGGGGTGTTGTTAAGTAGGTGGGGGGAGGGGGGGGGGGTAGGCGGCGGTGAACTCTGAACACCTAATGAACCACGTTAAAGAGCAAATGAAGCTTTGCTATTCAACATCTTTTTTGGCTCCATAAATTGCGTAATCGCTAAAGTTTTCTACTATCAAATTTTGAAGTCTAGCTGTTCATAGCGAACAGGTAATCGTCGAAGAAATGATACTCTCCTGTAGACGATGGCCAGATCGGAATTTCAGCGAAATTTTCCATCACAGTGATCTCAATAGCGTGAGCCACACAATTTGCGATACGAGCAGCCTTACCAACGTTCATGTGCCAAAAAACATTACGGAAAAGTACTCTATGTGCGCAATGGTTATTTATGAAACGTGCAGCATAGACATCACATCAGTTGATCCACCGAACAAAATCCATACCTATATCAAGAAATAACTTATATCGCTTAGATCAGCATAATTGTCGTGTTATCGTAAATGGATGAAGGGGAAGAAATAACACACGAACAGATGAATATATGGTAGAAAACTGGAGGATGTTTGGCTATACAGTTGTACAGAATTGGTTCCAAATCTCAACGAGGTCGCAACACAGTCCATGTGGTTTTCTTGGTTGCTAAATTTGCCGAATTTCCTATTGCGTTCAATACTGTTCACCTGGCCACTCAATTCTGAAGATTTCATCGCTGCCGTCTAAGATTTGACGAAAGTTGGAATATTGCGGTGAAACTTCTAAAATAACCATTTGTATGCTTCTAATAGGTGCTCGCAAATAGGTGAAACACTAAGGAATTTCTTGAATGCTGTAGACTGCAGTGTCTTTTGGTTCTAAAAGCGTTCAGGAATGTCACGGAGTTCACGAATGCTTCAAACCTCGGTAAGAAAATTCATTCTTGCGAAAGGGGCATATTGGAAAGTGTAAATCAGGTGGCGGAAGTGTTGAAAAGGGGGCAAAGAGCGAACTGAGATACTTTTAGCCAGTCACTGAGCTTACGGATTTGCCTTTGGAGTTGTTATCGATCGTATATTTAGCGTACGCAATATCGCTTCCACTATGCCGAATAATTATGAGTACAAAACTTCAAGACAAAAGTCGTTGGGTAAATCCTTTGACGAACTCAGTAATCTAAAGCTATGCATGAAACCGTCTCATTATTAATAAATTCAGAAATTATAGCTTTGATTTGATGAAAAAAAGAACTTTCTCATGTGCTCAGCATTCCAATTGGTTTCCACATATTGCTCACGAACTCCTAACGTTCAATGAGAAAGGGATTCCGAATATGTAAAGCTCATCAAGACCAAAGGTGAAACGAAATGTAATATCATTGTATTTTGCAACCAAAACAAGTCAGTTATCAAAAAACGAGTTGCTGCCAGCGTATTGTCATCAATGATAAAATCCCGAATAGACAACAGCACCCCCCTTATAAATTTCGATGTGGTGAAAGCGGCCTAGTTAGACATGCACTGCTCCCGTAGTCTCTCTCTCTCTCTCTCTCTCTCTCTCTCTATATATATATATATATATATATATATATATATATATATATATATATATATATATATATATATATATATATATATATATATTTATTTATTTATTTATATATATTTATATTTATATTTATATTTATATTTATATATGTAATTTTGTCTCACGGCTTTTGTATTGGTAGGAAACATTCCGTCTTGCAAATTTAGAATATTTGCCAAGCATGTTTTACAGTTTGCAAGAAATCCTGTTTGGAAGCAAGAGTATAAAAGAAATTTACAGTAGCGAGCGTCTTAGATATCAGGCTTTGGTCTTCGTTCTGTTCGTCTGGTTGAATGCCTGAATCGCCACAAATGTGGAAAGTGCGGGCAGACGCGCTGAGCATCCTTTCTAAAACATGTCCGGAAGAGTTGGTAGGGATTTTGCTACCATATCAGCTACCAGTTTTTTGGCCCATTCATGTGTCAGTAAATCTTTGAAATACAAGGTGGAAACTGCTGTATGGAGACAACATATGTGCAAGATTGCCGCAAAAATTTCGAACTTCGGCCTCAGAAGTTCCCGAACTGAGAGTAAGCAAGACGCAGGCAGACACACAGGAAATCTAACAGTAGACCATACAGTAGCCAAAATCACGGATTCAGCGTTTTTTGCAGCATTTTGAAGCCATATAGTTGATCAGCGACCATTTGAGTCGGAGCGGTTGGGTATGGCGAAGTAGCTGAAATAAATCTCACAGTAAGAATTTGGTGAGAATTCTTAGGAATTCTAGGATGAATACAACGGAAAAAATTTTTTGACAAATGGCGAAAGGGCACTAGGGCAAACGTGGAAGAATAATACCGAAAACAAAGTGCAGGAGGTGTATAACCGGCCATGAGCGCCTGAGGACCCCTTCTAGGGTCTCGCAACAGAGTATCGATGGAACTTGCGCGCCTTTTCTCACTTTAATTTTTATAACAATGGCTAACTTTCTGCATTATTTTTTTTTCAAAAACTGCATCGTTGTGGAAATCTAAGACATCAAAGAACGTGTGGTAGGAATGCAACACGTGAGAAGGGAATACAACCTCGCCAAACGAACAATGAGGCAGGAAATGATGAGATCTGTTGCGCGGTATGAAGGAAATGATCGACTGAAATGAAAAAAAAAGGATCACGAAAAGATCGAAGATATCTCGAAGAACTCAACGGAAGCGCAGTAAGAGAGGTATCCTGCGGACCGCAAAAAACTGTAAGCGAAGAAGAGAAATAGGCGTCAGAAAATGTTCTCTTCTACCTGTCTGTTCTCACAATTCAGAAATCTTAAGATTTAAGCTTGTTTGCTACTGAAGATAACCAAAAGGTTTTTCCAATGAACTCAGCAAACACTTCAGTATTACAGTCCTCTACGGTGCACATTTTTGCGCTAAATATCACTGCTCTCTCCAATCTCAAATTGTCTTTGGGGAGAAGCAAGTTCTATGGAAGCCAATTAAGATGTGCTGAAACTGTTGGGAACGGTCACATGAGCATGACAGGGTTGCCAAACAACTGAATACCTGAACCAATTTGGCAATTCCAGAATGTCCGTCAATAATTGTTTCCTGAGATTTTCGGAATGTTAATGGACTATGCAGTTTCTTCTCTCCACTAGACTATAAAAGAAACAAATTCGGCATCACGCTTAATCAATGTTGAACTTTTTTTTTTCTAATTGCAGCTAGTCTTGAAGGAATAGAGGAACCAAAATGTAAATGCTGTGCGTTAAGCAAGAAGTGGCTACTAATCAGCGATTTCTATCGAAATATTTTATTCTAGTGATATTCTCAGATAAGGATTCCTCATTCTTCGACGGTGCACTCAGAGAGTCTTAGGTTGCAGAAAATTTGTTGGAAAATGCGAAAACAAAATTAGTCAAACTACAACATGGATTGTTGAGGTTAAAGTTGCACAAGTGGGGCACCAATATTCAGGAAAAAAATGTTATGAAAAAAGAAAAAAAAACAAACAAAATGTTATGAAAAAAGAAGAAAAAACAAACAGCAAATGAGATCGATGGGGATTCGCAAGAATGTTTGTTTTTGGAAACGTTTTATAATAGAGAGTATTTAAAAGTTCTCCTTCCACCTGCCACTGTTGTTTTATTGGGGAGTGATTTAGTTCCTCTGCGGTGAATATGCAATTGTTTGCTTCCACACAGCAACACTAATTTAGCTATTAATAATAGCCGAGAACTGCTCGAGAACAACGCTCTCATGGATGCAGCTAGTAGTTTTCAGAAGTAACAACTGTAGTTTTCTAGAAATCAGTGATTGTAGCGTTGCCGATATTTTTGAGGAACCATGATCAGCTTCAGTTCATAAATTTCAAGCATTAAAAAATTCGAATTCAATGTCCAGAGTAGACATGCACAATTTCCATCATGTAAAAGGAAATCGAAACAAGCGAATAAGAAATGAGCACAGAAACGCGAGAATAGAACATATGCAACAATGCCAGAAGATGCACATAGAAGGAGTTTAGCGATGAAAAGTGCACGCGAAAAACCGAATTTGGAATCGAAGGCGCGTAGTGGGTGAACAATTAAAACAATGGCCATGAGTGGCATCTCCGTATGCAGAGCTAGCGAAGCGATGAAAGAGAAGGGAACAGGTTTGATCGGCGGCTGCCCATCAAGATTGCAGCAACACAAGGGTCAAGACGGTCTTTTGTGATCAACGTTACGTTTACTGCGCTTTTTAACCCAAAGAATAGTACGCAAATGCTACATTTTCAACGTGATTGCTGCTACTTTTACTGATATGTTCATTTTAATGACGGCACCTTCAATTGCTGCCAACTAGCGAATGAAGGGAAGTATTTCGTGAAATAATCGACAGATGCACATGGAACATCGAAAGCGCATTTCCTAGCAATAACTTTACTTGCGGTTTACGCGATGCTCTATTTTCTGCACTCCGCGTGGGTTCACAATAAGGAGCGTATTTTTGACGAAGCATCTTAGTTGATATGGATCGACAGTTCATTCGGATTTTTGCTACAACACCTATGACCCCCGCTTATGTCACCTATGACAGGTTGAGATACTGATAAGAATATGTCGGATGTGTGCTGAGAACGGTAGAATGTTATATTTTTCCACTAGATGAATGCAGCCTTCATATCTATGCGAAACGTCCGACATCACTCAAACTCTATATGAGCGCAACCAGGCTATTCAGTCAAAACTAATATTTAACTAAACTTCTGAACGAATTGGAAGGTACTTACCAGTAAGTTACCTATCAGACCACTGGAACATACGCCTGTTAAAAAGAACGAAGCAAGCTTCAGTTTTAGAGTAGGAGCCAGATAGTGTTTATGAAAATCATACGGATTTGATAAAGAATCACAGTACAGTTCCGACGCCAAGTTTTGCTTTGCCTCTTCCGTACTGTGCTAATACTTCTTCACCTCGGAATTCAGGAAACTTTGACAACGTTAACATATTTTGGTCGACTGCTCTCACTGAGGCGTGGCGATGCTTATAAATGATGAAGAAAGTAGCCGAATTATTGTACTGTTGATGAAAAGGTATGACAGTAAGTGATGATTCAGTGATCACTAATGTGTATCTATTGCCTTCGATCACAGTTATCATCATCGACCGTGGACGAAAGAAACAAGCGCTCGAGCTAGGATCTATTGAGCGAAATGGGCAATGCGCTTATACCTTAGTCAGCTGACATGAAATCGACGCAGTTCACATCGATATCAACTCTCAGCACATCAGTTTGGCCGTCATTAACTGAGGTGTTGCATGAACATGCTCACCTGCTCGAAATCGGTTCTGCGAGGTGAAATCGTAGTGGACGACGATAAAATGGTGATATTTGAAGGACTTGGTGCAATCACTGTAATTCCCTTCTTGCCCCGATGTTGGCATCACGACGTTCAGCATTACGCTTTAGGGGTTAAATTGTTGCTGAATTTCGACTCTGCTTTCGAAATTCAACTAGTTTCGCAAAGAAGGTTCTATGATCGTTTTGAAGAAGTTGATAATCCATTTACTCCGTTGAAATCAGAGAAAGCAGCCGTCATTACAAGTGTGTGACGCAAGATGGACTAGACATGACGGGTATTTTATGCAAATCAATCAACCAAAGCAGCCGTTTATGGAAATATTGAAAAAAAGCCAGAAAAGGCCAATGTTTCTTTCTGCATTAGCGATCGCTGAACAACCTTTGCCTAAAAAATTTATTTTTATCCTCTAGCCGGTCACTGATAGTGTGAAACAAGGCAGCGTGCTCTAATTTATTCGAGAGCGCGAAATTCGATGAAATGGCTTTATGTACCCCGTAATGAATATTGCTGATATTTATGAAATTTTTTGGCTGTGCAATTAATTGGAACTGTTGCCTCCATACGCATAGTTTTAACGACATCACAATCGGGTTGCTGCACAATTTTGCACATAGCTCATAATGAAACATGGAAAGAAGACGTGAAAGCTAGACAACACTGAGGGATAACTTGTTTTGGAAAGAGGTTTCTATATGGTAGACCATGCATTTCGATATTTTGAGCCTCATATTTTGAATGGTGCGTATACCCTCAATCCCTCCACCCTCTCCAGCCTCCTCAAATCATGGCTTCTCCGTAACACCGCACGCATTCTGCTATATCCGTTGAATATTTCGGCCACTAGTTGAGGACGTCTCAAACATCTACCGCATGACGTTCTATTGTATTCTGTGATTAACTTATTGAGAGGACGTTCCTTTTTGAATAATTCACGCGTGAGTAGAATGCCTTGCAAAAATTCATATGATCCAAGAGTATAAGTGCGTGTCCATTCAACTATGAATATTTGCTTTCCTAGTCACCACCATTGCGAGCAAAGCAACAAATCACGTTCCTTTCGAGGATCCGTTCTCAATGGTCCCAGTTATAGCCAAGTGTTCCATACTTCATTCATTTCTATCCAAAATTTGTTTCCTTTGGTGGAGATGATTGTTGCGTAACGGCGGTAGTCTAATTTTTGGTTAAATTGTCCCGTATTGTTTCGATGTGTTACTTCCGTCATCTGTCTTTACACACCTTGTAAAACGCGCATTCCTTCCTTCGCTGCAGGTGATAGATGAAACATGAAATCGCACACGCAATCCGTGGAAAAGTACAAGCGTTCATTAAAATGTATAGCGAAATTGTTATAATGTTTTAATGCTCGGACCTATCCGCTTCTGGTCATCTGCATCTGTTGTCACAAGTTATAAATGGTTGAAGGACGAGACGCATAAGAAAGGAAAGAAAAAGGATGGTGTTTAAGAGTTATATTGGAACAATAATTTTCTCGATAATGTAATAAACAAAAGGTTGTTACGAGAAGCAGGAAAACGGATTCAGCTTGTGTGATGAGGAGACGGCTAGAATATGTATTATTAGTAAGAAGAAGCGAATGCTACAGTAAACATTTCTCTCAAAGATTACAAAATTTAAGCAATTCTCCTGACGGCCATAATTTTAGGGATGCTAACAGACAAACTACTGAAATTTTCCGAAGAGACTTAATCGGCAATGACACACAATTCAATAAGTGATATACGGATGGACTAGAGAGAGAGCATCGTGCAAATTGGCTACAGTAGGCTTAACAGCAATTCGGTATCCGCATGAACTCCGCAATTCTGACAACAGTTTTGTACTAGAAATGGAAGGATATCTCAAATGGAAAACAAAATCTGATGGTAACTGTGACACTTGTTACAGACCATTCATCAATAAGAAATTATTCAATAAGAAATCATTCTCGTGAAGGAATAAAAGTTAGAAAGAAATTTGACCTTATTAATGAATAAACTAGTCATATGCATCATCACTATCGTTATGCAACAATTGTTTTGCTTTTTTCGTTCTTGTTGATGATTTTCTGTTTTCGTTGCCGAAGGGCAGCTGTCTCGTTAAGTGTGAGACGAAAAGCAGTGAAATAGGAATGAATACATTTGCAAAACGCGTACTCACATAGGAATAGCAGTGTAGTGAAACGAGATTGCGCAATATTAAATGAAAAGGAAAGTTTTTTATTCATTGTATCACGCTAAATCCACGATCGCATTTGTTACATTATTGGTTATACGCCTGAGGCGGCTTGATTGTCTCCGCGAAGAAATCGGCAGCATGCAACAACCGGTTCTTACACGGGCTAAATAGAGCGTCATTCACGCCCACTAGCCTGCTTCTGCCATTGCTCGCAATCGGCGACCGGTCTATGTTGCAATGCGCATATCTCCTGATGTGTAGGTTGTTTCGCCTACGGGGATGCATCGTCTCTCCGCCCGCCTGCGCTTCAAAATTTCCGTTTGTATTGCTAGATCATCTGCGTCACCAACGACGATAGAAAAGCATAAACGAGTTTTATCTCATCCACCGTTATGCAGCATAAGGCCGCATAGCTGCGCATAGCTTGCAAAGCACGCGTCTATGTCTTCGCTTTATAGTTTTTTGAATAAATGAGGAAATATTTCATCTTACGATTTTGCAGTCGGCTGAGCTCGACGTTTATCAAGCAGAATTTGCACCAATTCTAACACCACAAGTTCGGCAGGTTTTTGGTCACTCTACATGATTCCTCGTTTATCACGAGGAAACATACTAGGCTGTGGATGTGGCGGCAGCGTTGAAACGGTGAAGAGGGTTCTACGGTGAATGAGTACATTACTTCATCAGCACTCGTCCCCATGAACTGTTGTATTTACAGGGAAACTTTTCAGCTTTCATGAACTGTGCTCGTTCGATTTCAACGCAGTAGTATGATGCAGCATGGTGTAGTTTGAAAGTTAGGGCATTGAACTAAACGACCAATGAAAAGAGACAAGGGCAACTGTAGCACAATTTGAGCAAGAATTTGCCACTAAAATCAATCCGTACAAATGAAGCGATCATTTTTCAGGTTGCTGTTGAGGTAAATTGATGCCAAAGTGGGAAATATACTCGCTTATCGAGAAGGAGAACGACCTGATGGAGGTACTGTTTTCTTTAATCCACACTACATCATGACGCAAATCCTCGACAGGTTGCCATAACTTGTAGAGCCGACAGATTATAAAGCAAACCGTATTCAACACTCATGATTCGTAATCCAGCAGTCATCGCAATGAAGCACAACTGAAACAGCTGTGAAACAAACTATGGCATCTAGAGTCGGCTTTTCGTTTGAGCTATCTTGCCAGGGTGGATCTTTTCAGATGATCCTGGTCGGAAAGAAGTTCGCCCTTCTCGATGTGACATGTGGGCAGGTAACTGGAACCACAGCCATTATAGGACAAAAAATTTCGCGGCGTAGTGGGCATTTATCGCTACAGTTCCTTCTAGTAGAGATAAGTTTAGATTGAGCAAGCTGAACAAACTGACAGATTCCTGCACAAGCTCTGGGGATGTCCTTCTTTATAAAACCGAACAGTTAGGGCGGAAATACTCGAAGTCAGCAAATTAGGATGTATCAAGGTATTATTTGTAAGGTAGGCAGGTGCTCCTTGGCTTCCCACAATTCACAGCGGACGGAACAAAGTTTGGAATGCGACAAAGTGAGCAAGCCTTAAAAGATCGTTTATCACTGCTTCGTGAGGCTTGCTCTTTGTTGTAGTGGAAGGCGATCGTGATAGGCGGCGCACAACGAAACTCAGCGCGAACGCAGCTGTCATCCTGTGCAGTGGGCCGTCACCTCAACACGCGTATGCGTCAAAGCAACCATCCTTTCTCGCGTTGTCCCTTTCGCTTTCTCTTTCGTGGCGATCTTATCACACTACGGTAGTGGGCGCTGCCGTGCGCACCACTCCCAAAATGCAACGTGCGCTTGTTGAAAGGGATCCATCCATCGGCTTGTTTTTCTTCCCCAGTTCCACTTGGATCGGAGCTATTTCGCCCTCCGTAAGTAACCTCCAAAAATTGGTTTGGTGGTCGGCTTTTAGGTTATAAATGATACTAGGCGATACTTTGTGTTTTACGCTTTCCCTTTAAGGAGTTGCAAATTATTCCTAAGAGGCGCTGTCATTAACAATGCCCACGAAAGAGCATCTTCCAATAAACGCGTTATTGTGGTAACTGAATGAGTTGCACAGTTTTGGCAAAAAAAAAGTTGAAAAGCTCGAAATGCATCATGCAAAATTAAGAGAATCAAGGAATTAAAGTACGGCGCTCTATGGATGAACTGATCCCGAAGTGTAACGCAGAAACAGTGGGTTGTCAAAAATTTTATTGCATTTTGCAGAAGCTGCATAGTTAATGACGAAAGTGGTTAGCAATATGAGATCGGCGAATTTAAGTAACAAGAGATTGCAACGATGGGCGAGCAATTTTATGAGAAGTGAGGAAAGTTGATGGAATGAAGAGACCGGTGGCTGTTAGATGGAACATATAATTGAAATTGACTCAGCAAGCGGGTTGCCTCTTCCGGAACAATTACTATTGTAATTGATTGCCAAATTGAGAACAGAGGGGAGGCGGGTCGCAAAAATTCATTGAGTGCCGATAAACCGGGTAGACGCTCGATTTAACGACGATTGTTTGTCTCTCTGTGTACGACGATTTTAGGCAAAACTAGCCCATTTTGATCAAGTTGGCCCGACCACTGCATTGAGTGTGATGCAACAGAATTACAATCCAACGTTTAATTTAATTGAAAACATTCAACGCATCGCCTCCTCCACTCTCATTTTTCGCTTCCCCTTTGTAGTATGCATTTCACAACAAGCTTCCCCATCGATTTAAAAAAAGGAAATAATTGTTCAGCTACAGAAGATATGATGCGACGATTACTTAAATTATAATAGCTGATCACATCGCGCATAAACAAAATTGCAGTGTGGCATTTTGAAATAAGATTTTTGCATGACCATGGTATACGAAGGCAGTAAAGCAGGAAATTTATGAAACGGCTGAGGCCACAGAACTCGATTTTTCAGAAAACGAAGCCGCTCCACATTCCTCATTACGTCGGTGCACTTGAGCACATCAGTTACAATGTGCTACAATGACTGAAGAAATTGCTAACTTAGCGACAACAACTTGCTTTCAATGAACTTGCCGTTACGATGCAAAGCGCTGCGCATTCTATTAAATCACAGTGTAACGCCTTAGTTGCTTGCTGAACGTCGTTGAAACTTTCCTGACCTATCAATTATTCTAAGCAAGGTAATGCTTTGAAGGTAATTCACTGTGGAACTTTCCGAGTTCATTAATGAGCTTGAGAAATGATTCGCTAATTCGAAAGGCTTCATAGAATTTTGAGATACACAAGGGCCATAAGAATTCCAAGACGTAGCGGTCTGATATTTGATCCAACAGTGAGCAGATCGCATACTACACAAAGTTCATTGGCAAGCTGCGACAGGAACGTCTTACTCTTACGCATTTAATTTCACATAATTCCCTCACCAGATCATCGATCGCATCTGATGTGCGCCACCTTCATGCTAACAATTACCGAAGCGAGCGCCCGTCATACCGCAGAAAGCAAAAGAAAACATTTAAATTCAACACCGAATTCTGAAACGTCAACTAGCGCAACTTGAGTGCAAAAGAAAATTTTATGCATTGAACATGAATCTCAAGTTTTCACCAATGAAATCGATGATACAAGTGGCAAATTTCTTCCGCAAAAATCCACCTGGGCAAGTTCCGCTAAAAACTTTCATCATTCATCAAATTACGTTCAAAATATCGTGATTCCCGCTTCTCATAGGTTGCCAGGAAATTTACCAGTGAATTAAATTCAAAAGCACTACGTGAACGCGCAATAGCAGGTAATTTTGGTTCTATGAGGCTATGAATGCCTCTTCCCCAAAAATATGCTAGTTTAGTACACAGCCGATTGTTGCTGATCACCAATGGGAAGAAATAGCAGTCTTCCTCATCTCTAAACAATGCAAGTTTTGTGTGCTGAGGAAATTTTTGAAAATAATGCTATGAAATTCCTGGATGATTCCAACTAGATAGTGAAAGTAAAGGTGTCTAAGAAATGGGCTGGCTAATTTTTTTTTTTCGCTTCGTGCAGCGACTGAAGCAACGATAAAGTGGCACAGAATATTCCAAGCGGAAGACAAAATCATAGAAGTGATAGGGTAAACATAGCGAATGTCGAACGGAAGAAGTAAGGAGAACAATCCGCAAACGAAAGCTAAACGCGAAAGTGGAATAAGCGGCCATACCTTTCTTTGGATGAGAAGTCCGGTTCGCCGCAGGCACTCTCTGACATTGTCACCAACAAGGCAGCAACAGTGTTGCTCAATGCAAGCGGAATCCATTAAACGCCAATCATCTTAGTGCGCCCGTGAGATTCACGAGCATCTAAATCAATGCAACTCCAGGTTCTCTGTCGCTGAACTGGCGATGTGATTGCTGGTCTTCAAATAAAAATAAAATGCCCCCCAAATATGAGCGTTCTAGAATCATTTTTCGGTAAAAACTTGCCTTTTGGCGATAGGAGTGAAAGAAATGGAATTAAGAGATGAATGAGATTCAATCTTTTTATAGATTTCTCATTTCAAGTAAAAGTATAAAGTCATTGCTTCGCCGCAGTTGCAGACGTGAAGTCATGAATCATTTGAAAATCCTTCGACCTCTAAGGAATTGCATAAATCCTGAAGTGTTTGTCTGACTGTACGAATGCAAAGCGTGATGGCGTTTTCCGGTTTTTAAAGCCCCAGTTCGACAAAATTCACAATAGTTTACATTGCCTTGAACTACCTTCAAGAAAGTTTTCATTCCTCAGACGAAAAGAAAAAGCAACGGTCGTGCAGCCGTTTCACTGGAATTTATTGAAATCAGGGCGAGTGAGTGAAACTGTTGAAAATATGAAAGTTCTATGCGTCTTGTTGACAAGAAGTCATCTATCATTGCAGTTTGAACATCAGCATCATATTAATGCAGAAGTAAAAAGTAATGTTCAGCGTGCTATAAGGGTAGTTTCTAGCAAACTCAGGAAAGCAGAAATTAATGAGCAGTTTTAACGACTGCACCTTAATACACGAGCCGATGCGTACCGCAACCTTCGAAAGCGATAGTATATGATATTACGCGATAGTATATGATATTGTGCGATATTATATGATATATGCGATATTATAAGATATTATATGATATTATTAGCATCCCTTCAATAAAAGTAGCAAATAGTAAGGCCGTAAGAGGATAGAATGAACTTTGCAATTTTCTAAACAAGGCTGTGTTCACTGCAGAGTTAGAGTATAGATTGGAGCTGACGTCAGGCATGTTTAGTTCGACTCTTAACGCCTTTACTATTTAAAGCAGATTATGCTAGTTAAGCTACAGCAACAGTTGGACCAGGCGAATTGCGACCAGTTACACGACTGTTCGTTTTGAACCAGCACAAGTCTGGTGCAGCTCCATTACGAATACAAATACGAAATCTAAAGAGGGAGCGTAGCGCGATTGGTAGCATTTTGATTAGCACACCTTTGTTACACAAAATTTCATGCAGAGCGCATTCATTCGGGACGGAGTGACATTGCAGGTGCCGACCTTTTTGTAGATTGTGTCCACTCCTTTTCGTTAAGGAATCTTTTATGGTTCGCCAGTTAGCCCTTCCAGATGGTCACGTACGCCACCCATGCATATGGAGAAGCACAACTTCCTTTTAGCGCGGCTTCTGCAAAAATTGGTGGTGAGCGCATAAACCTATCCGGGGGTTCAATGGGATGTTTCATAATTTTCGCCACATAGAGCAATACTCCCTCATGTAGCTGACACGGACGGCGGCATCTATTTAAAAGGCAGACATAAATTGCAGCCAATAAAAGAAGAGGCATCTATCTCCGAAAAAAACATCGAAAAGTCACCTTTTGTGCTCATTTGTTTGCGCAGCTCCAAAAGCAAAAAAAGTTTGGAAAAAGCTTAGGAACTAACCTAGTGCACAGAAACTTGAAAGGTCATCAAAAATTGGCGTCTCGGTTGCATCCAACTTTGTCATCAAAGGATATTTTTCTGTTCACATATGATTATACCCTAGTGAGACAATGTGGTCATAGCGCATTTGTTTCGTGATCCTGCTAAATATTAGCAACACCCTTGTTCGATGACCGAAGTGGTGAGAAGCCACTTTCTCCTATATTAACTTGATTGTTATAACACTTCCTTTCCTTCCGAGAACCTTGTAGAAAAAACTTTTCCAACATTTGGGGACTACTCATTCACTTTACACTGCACATTAAGCTGATAACATTCATCTTAGATAAAACTTTCACCAAGCGCCTCAACCTGTTTAAAAGGTGGGCAATATTTTCATGAAATGCTGTAGAGGGTTTCAGCAGAGCGCTGAGATCTTCGAAATTCTTCACTATCTTGGAAGGTCGCGATTATTCCCTGCGTTTACAAGGTGCATTTTCGAAAGAGCAAAAATTCTTTTTATGGCAGCAGAGCAGCGTAATTCGCGAGCGCAAGTTTATATCATCTCGCAAATGAGGTGGAAGAATTGCATTGTAGAATCACGAAAAAATCACTCAAAGAATAGTGTGTGTTAGGAGGAGCAAAAGCTATCTGTCGCTACCCTATGCTTAATCGTCAAATGCTTTACGTTCCATTACAAGAAAATAGTGCGATAAATGGAAAATTATTATTGCAGGTCGTAATCGAAATGGTTGCTGGATGCGCCAATAGGTGCATCAAATATACGTTCGTGTTCTTCAACTTTCTTTTCGCTGTGAGTTTCCATAGCTTAGCAACGGTGATTGAGATTTGTGTCGTCAATCAATCGCAAATGGAACAAGTTGAAATGCGCTAAAAGACCGAATTGCTAATTGTTCTTCAGATGGCATTCTTTCTACTCGTCACTCAGTGACTTAAGAATGCTAGTGAATTATTTACTGGAGATTGAAGTGGATGAGCATTTCGATTACTGCTTGAATGGTAAACTAGTCATGTTGCCACTGGCAGAGAGTCCTGATGATAAGATAGCAATAAATGATCACAATCCATGGGCATAGCATTTTTGCAACCACTGGTCGTATGCACAGCGTGAACGTGACTTTCACTGAATCATCGAAAATCAATCGCAGTGGTCGATGATTCAAGATGCGTATGTTCTCAAACACTGACCGTTAACACGACCCAAATAAAGCGCAATGAAAGTGCAGAGTTCGTTAAATGTGCGCAAGTTTTTAAGATTCCGACACTCGTCTTGAATGCATCAAAAGAGAGAGAACATTGCTTCTTGTCGGGATTTAAGTTCAAGTATATAGAAATTTGAGGTACATATCGATAAGAAAATCAGACGTATGAGGAATATTATATAACCAGTGTCTCCTACTGTCGATTTTTTTAAAGTAAAACGTGCTTGCTCACAGGTATTCGGAGGAGTAACATGCAGCTTAGCTATATGGGTGCGGTTCGACAACGTAATCCAGAAACGCCTGGGAGCCCTCTTACTACAGTCAAATATGAAAGCGATTGAAATCAACGATGTGCGTTTTTAATAATATTTAGAGTAAAACACTTTCAAATGCATATTTTGCTCGACCTAGTGATCACAGAACAACGCGGAAAGCACCTATCTAAAAAAAAATTCAAGCGAAAACCTTAATTCATCCTCAGTAGCACTTAGCAACAATTCTTGGAATAGCATGCTGTTGCCGTTCCATTTGCTCTAGCCGCTTCCGCATGCGCGGAAGCGCTAATCTTTTTGCACTTCCACGCTAATAATATCACCAATCATACAGTTCGTATCAGTGAGCGCAACACGCACGGAACTTTCTCGTCGCGCTTCTTGCACGGCATGAATTTTAACGTCTGCGAGCAATACTAATATCGTAGGTGAAGTTTTCTCACTGTTATTGGCCTAGTTCAGCCCAAAATTTTTAGCTCACGTGTAGTATTGTTTGCGAAGAATTTTCACTCGAAGTTACCGATGGAATACAAAGCTTCAGACAGGAAGCATGTGCTACTACATTTGTGACAATGTCGTACCACAAAACGAATCTGAATGAATATGAACAGCAGCCTTCATGAAAGCTGGTACTGGAGAGGTAGATAGTTCCAAATTTCAAGGATATAGGGTTTTCAGTCCTCTTATTGCTTCCTGTAACAAGAATGTAAGCTAGAAGGTTACGAAAAATCGTTGTTAATTGTGCCTTTTAGACACGAATACGAAACACTTCGAAGGTGAGTTAATACGTAAGAAGTGAAAGTGCATCCCTGTAGGCAGTTAACAGCAAAAGTCACTCACTAACAACACGAATGAGACAAATGGCGCAAATGCAGGAAACACCTCAAGTGCTCACATCCTTCGATTGCGTCGTAGATGAAAAGGCCACATTCAACAGTAGGTGAATGTGATCTGTTTGTTTTCTAGCATGCTGAAATTTTGAGGCAGAAATGGATCGAATACGAAGAAATTACTTGATCCTAATTTCGTGCACTTTATTGACGTAAGAAAATTTGACCACTCAGCATGAATATTTGTCTGAAAGAATGAATCAGAACCGGTGAGTGATTTGATGTGGAGCGGAAAGGAATGAATTGGAGCAAAATGGATGAGTCGATGAGTGTTTTCCCATCTTAAGGATGTAGGTGGAAGGGATGTAGGTGGAAGGGATATGGTGGACGGTCATTATTCAGTGGTGGAAATTTCGAAGTTGGATGCCGAAGCAGCAAGCAGTGGTGGTTTTAAATGGAACGAAAACTCCATTAAGGAACAGGGTCACCAGGAGAAGGTTCTTGACATATCATACGAGAACGGGTGGAAAGATACTATTATGGAGTTTTACGATGTAGTCGACTGGCAAGCACTGCTAGTAATTTCTACCACATCCACTCACCTTCAGCGGGTATGCGCTAATTGCGGCAAAAGCGCTTAAAGAAGGGAACGATTATTCTCCGTTTTCTTGTCGTTACAGGGGAAGAGCCAATTCCCGCAGATGCTTTGAAAACCGACGAAAGCTTTTTCACCAAATATTAGTTCTGCGTCTGTGTCTACTTGGCAGCATGGTTAGCGGAGCTTAGGGAAGTACAAGCCTAAGCATTCTCTGCCTCCTTCTTTGAGACTTCTCATTGTCGGCAGGACGAAGAGCCCTCACATCGTGACGACGTTATTGTTTCACTCTAAACCATTCCTCTAAATTTTCGTGACTCAAATGGAAGAGCATAAGTCTTTGATGCTCGAAGTCGATATCCTTGACTGAATTCGCATTATTGTAAGGCCTTAACACAGGGTTTTGCTCAGGATTTATTCATCTTACGTTGAAAATTATTACTTCTGGCGGAAACCTTTTTTCGGCAAATCCAAACTCTTTTCATACTTCACGGTACTTCAATCTAAAGTCTTTTTTAGTAGGATCACCTTTTCTTAAACCTGCCATCGGACAGGGTTACTTCGGAAACATTGAATTAGCATCCACTTTTAACAGCAGTTGCAGCTCATACTATTCGCATCACACTCAAACGCTTCCTTTTGAGGTATCTGTATACTTTTCATACTTCACAGTACTTCCATTCATTTATCATAGTTTTTCGGCATACGTAAATTCTTTTGGGTGAAAGTTACGCACCTGCTGGCCCTCACCTCACCTCTGTACCTCTCGAAGTGCTTCTTGATAATTCGTCTACCGTAGCGTTTTTTAATCCACCGCACGCGGCTTTTTCTGGTCTTTTGGACCCATAGTACCAATGCACCCTGCAGTGCATGCTTGATGTCGCCCATTCACTGCAGAGTAAGTGAAAACTTTAGAGGTGAGATGCATAACCAGAAGATATTTCAGCTTTACCTGGCTCTGTATGTCGTCGCCAGACTCGGCCTGGTGTTGTTCACATTGGGTTTTTTCGGATGCTATGGAGCGTACTGCGAACAGCCTTGCATCATTGGACTGGTATGAGTTTAAAAATTGTATAGGGACCTCACAACATTTTTTCTAAAAAATTATTCTATCACTGCTGTCCACTTCTCAAAGAGTGACGAGACCCATAATTCGAATTTATAATTTGACGACCGCAAAGTGCTGCCGACTTCATTTGAAACTGCGGAACAGATAGCATCAACATTGCAGGTGTACAAGGATGTGCATTCAGTTTGACAATCTGTCGAACGTTTACCACAGAAAAAGAGTTTATTTGTAAGGCATAATGCATTCGTGCGCCACTATAGAACTGAAGGTCAATGGGCGATTCAGCCGAATGTATTCAAAGAAGTGATGATCCCTAGCAAGAATCGTTGAAAGCCACTTTCATCTCATAACTGAATAGATCGTGAAGCAAGTTCAATTAAAGTACTTTTATGTCTTTTGACAAGCCCAGACAGCAGTAACCTTGAGGTTTTTTTCCAAACCGTGCAATATGATTCATTTTACAGTACTTCATGCTGGTCACAGTTTTGTTCGTTATCGAGTTGGCAGGCGGTATATATCTTCTCATCAACAAGGAGAATGTTCGTTAGTCCATAAAAGAATTTTCTTGATCGCTAAGCATAATTAAACTGTTGCCAAAAGTCAGCTATTGTATTTATGTGATGTTCGATAAAATACTAAATGGCTATTAATCTCCTTTTCATGATCACGACAGCGAAGAGGAGGAAGCAGCTGTATTTTGCGACCCATCTATTTATTTTCTACACGCTCAGAAAAGTTTTGTAGTTTCGTTGAGGTGCGTTAGACAAGTATTTATACCATAGTCAGGAGGACTTGTTCAAAGCGTCGTTTTTAAACCTCGCTTCATCGTCTCGGATTCGAGGTATTATGGTCCACCAGGAGTTAAATACTATGACACCGTTCGGATGAAAAGAGACGGTAAATCAGCCTCTTCTACATTCTGTCCCACAACTGTTTGGCACGAAATTCCAAATGGACGGTCAGCAGCAAGCAACCTTTACTACATTTTGTGGATTCTAGCCAGTAACTGTTTGTTTGCCAGACTGTTCACCCAATATTTGGCCGCGGATCGCAAACTGTTCTCCCTGCCTTGAAAATTGAAACGTGGGAAGATCTTGTGTCAACTGAAATAGCATTGTTAACAATGCAGCATAGTGGGGAAGAAAATAGGTACGAAAGAACTGGGATACTTACAGAGACGTTTCAGCTGTAACATGTGGCGGACGCCACGTCTTTTAGCAGAGCGTAGTGGGAGCGCGATCGCAATAGCAAAGTAGTTCATCTAGCAGCATATAAGAGAATCTGTAAAGAGCCTTGGAATCCCCATATCGTTTAGAAAGAATTTCTTTCAAGAACTTGTTGAGATGAAGTGGTTTCCTCATCAGTTCTTCTCTGCGACAGAATTCAAGACAGTGATGAAAAAAATTGTATAATAAATATTATAAAACTCTGCGCCTCTATTATGTTATTGTGCGCGCAGTTTAATCTTATTTCACCTTTGCATTAAAATATCGAGAAAAGGAACATCCCGTCCAGCAGAACTCTTAAATCCGAAACTGATTTCTTTTGGTAGTGAGCATCCCCTTACCTCACTTTTTGATTTACGTTGAATTTCTTCGGTTCACATGAAATACGTCTATCACTGAAATCGTGAAAAACATTAGAAAATGCCGTTTTTTTACTGCCTTCCTTCTAAGCAGGTGTATGTTCAGATCAGAGCGACGTTCATAAATACATTCCGAACGTCGATTGTCGGTAATTATTATAACAACCAGTACATCAGGCAGCAGTTGGATCTTTTACAGTCAGAGGTAAACTAAAATTTTTGAGGATTTTTTGCTTTCTTGCTTGAGAAGCTGTCATTTCAGAAACACATAGTTAATACCAGTGCTGCAGAGGTGATCATGAATCGGTTGGTGGAATGCTTTATTGTTCCGTTATTTCGTTTTATGTACCAATATCGAGCTGCGTTAATCTTCTGCTTTTGGACAAATCGCTTTCAGTGGTGCTGTCGATTCTGCAGGAAGAACATTGGACCGATGTAGGCTGACAGTGCGAGTACATGGAAGAAAGATGGTAAGATGACGCAGGAAAATATTGGAAAAAAGCTGCATCTAGCACTGACCGTAGTGGTAGATGCAGCCTCTTTCCAATATTTTCCTGGAAGAACCTCATGTGTAAGATTCTCTTTTCTGGCCCAGAGTGACGTAACGATATGGTTGTGGGAGAACCTCGCTTATTCTGTTTTGCGAAAACTGTGAAGAAACTTCTATCAACTTGGTGGGATAAATACTATGATGTTTTAACTTCAAGAAAGCCGTATAATTTCACTCAGAATTTACTCACAAGGGTGGAGAAGAAAGACCGTCATCGTTCTGTTTGTCTCCATTCGCCATTTGCACACTGTAAGAGTGGCAAGCAAATGAGTACGGTAAGCTGAATTTTTTCTTGACTCTATAAATTTATAGAAAGCTAACACCTATCAATACAGTGCAAGCATTTGCACTAAAACGTGGTAAAATTGCGCTGTTCACAGGTACACTGTTGTGGAGCAACCGGTTGTGGAGATTTTCAATTTCCACCACCCTCATGCGGATGCATCTACACTTCGCAGCGCCCACAGGCCAACTTGGTATGGTGCTTAATTACTAACAACGAGTGAGAACTGATGTACGCCATGAGATCGTTTATCCTCAAGGGGAATTCTTCAGCGCCCGCAGTGATATTTCAATTTTTCAACTCTTTTCGCGGAATGGAAGAACCTTTTGTGGAAGATTCTCTTTTCTTGTTCACAATATGGTAAAATTATGGTGGTGGGCGAGCGTCGTTTCTTCTAATCTGCGAATCTGTGAAGAAAGCCCTATCAACTTGGTGGGAGCAATTATTATTGCCAAGAAATGCCATTTCCCTTTTTTTCCTTTTTTCACTGTATGCTGCTTCTTTTAACCATAGAAACAGGTAAAATGCAGATGGATTGGCGTTTCCGCTTGATTGTTAGGGTTGCTATGCAGTGACCGCTTTTAATAAATTGCTCAAGAATTTTTCTAAAGTGGGATTCCGTTATTGTTTTCAAATATCTGTGTTTGTTTGTTAGAGGTGGTTTCAATTCTGCGCATCTTTAGGTTGAATGACTCTAAGATTTTCTCCATTCTCGAGGGGGTTCTAACTCAGGCGATTTTGCATGGTTTTTCTGTGAATAGAAATGCGTTGCCTATTTTTGCGCCAAAGGATGGCAACTGCTAAATTAAATTGACAAGAAAGCATAAAAAGCGTCTTGCACGACAACAACTCCATGCTTCCCCGACTCTCATCGAATGCCTACAAACAACTTGGTGCTCTCTGCCAAATATGATAAAGCTAATCACGTTTTTATTGCAACGACCTGAGAGTAGCAAAAAAAAAAAAAAAAAAAGTAGTTTCGAAGTTCCTCGCTGCAAAATGCGATCACTTCTTCACTGTAGCTAAGACTAATGCACATATGTTTTCACAAAAAAGTTTACATGTGAAGTTCTTAGCAGCCGAAGGTAAATTAGCATACAGTGGCGTTTTTGAGGCATCATTCCTTCTCCGATTTTGAATCATTCTAGTACCAAATGAAAGAAAGCAAAATGTTGATTAAAGTAGTTACAGTTGCCAAGCATATTCTGCAACTGCAGATTTTGTTTGGCTGAAATTATTGCTGAATTGAGCGCATGATTCAATGCAGCATAGATTTCTTTTTCGCTCAAGAAATCAGTGAATCGTTTGATGTCATTGCAATTGGCTCCTCAATTCTTTTAATTTGACGTGTTGATAAGAAGTGAAACGTTGCAATTTCTCAAAGACACTCCGTTTTGCAGGATCTCGACGGCGCGAGTTTTTTATGAATTTCTTAACCGAAAAGTAGTGCATTAGTTTCGTCTCATATTGCGACGCACGCCGATCAGAGCTTCCTAAAATTAATTTTCCATCCCCTTCCCTTCTCATTAAGATATTGTTCTTCATCATCTATGGACTGAAATTAGGGAGCAAAAAATACGGATCTGCTAAACGAATTCCCCATTTTCCCATCGTTTCTTAGCAATCGCTCATCTTTAAACTACTTCCCATCAGTTAAGGGCAAAAAACGTTTGGAGAGGAACACCAGCTGAAGCACTACTGCTATGCACAGCTTCAATTTATGGGGCCTGGGATATGAAGTCGTATATCTGCAATTCCATCAGAATGTTACAAAAACCAAAAAATTAGCCGATATCAAGCTGCGCATACTTTTCAAGTGCAACATGTTGATAGCATCTTCACTACGGTTCGTCGGCTTATTTCGATACCTACTGTGTTGAGGCAGTGATGGTATTGAGAGCTCCTCGCAAACGGTATCTGAAGCGCACGTTCAATTCAGGAACGCAGGGTTTGCAACTTCTCAGGCATGACAGAAGTTGCAGATCCTGCATTATGGTCCTGAGAATTCCACCTTCTAGAATATTCATCATACATGCTGAGAAATCGTCACTGACGAAACCATCTTTGTTGTGAAGTTCCGACTGGTCAAAGCTTCCCCCATTTTCTTCCTTCTGATGTGCGTTTGCGATTCGCAATCTTCTTAAGATTCCATGAAAATGCAAATTTTCATCGTAAATTAATTCCAAGCGAATATTTTGTTGAGGGAAAAATATCCTTTGGACCACAGGTCATAAAATCAGCCAGTGCAACGACTCGACTAATCGGGTATGAGCATGAGCCGTGAAGTCAAAGTTCTGTTGCTTCACAATGTGAAATCAGAAGGATACAACTGAGTTTTAATTATCTCGATCTTTTATAGAGAGTTGGAACTTCCTTACAGTTAACGTCTTTCTATGCACCCTCAGGATGGGCGTCATCGTTGAGAATTTCTACCTTAAAGAATGTTACTTCTGAAATTTCAGTTGGCTGTGCGGTTAAAATTGCTGATATCTTTGAGAACAACATCGTTGTTATCCTGGTCGTAGCAATCGCTATACTTCTTATTGAGGTAAGCGTGAGACAACTGCCATTTTTATGAATGTACTGGACCTTTCAACATATTTCATCCCACCCTGGAATAGAGGAAGGGACCGGTAATTCCAACCCTCCAAAGAAAAGCACATTAGACCTCTAAAAGGAATGCGCATGGTCGAAAACGATTTTCAGGTACTTTCTCTATCACTTATTGCAACTTTTAGGCTCATCTTCCTCACTCTGATTATTCGTTGAATGTTGGAAAAGATTCGTTGAACTCCAGCAGCACCGGAAATTCAAGTGATTTATTTCTAAATGAAGTCATTGAAGATTTTGTAACTAACATCCTGACAATTTTTTATATACCGGCAGGACGGGTGTCACGCTAACAAACAACCTCTGTTTCTACAGGCAAGATGGAATTCAAAGCGTACAAAGCGATGGAAAATCCGCCCGCGCCGTCAGGGGTGTGACGTAGACGAAAAATGGGAAAGGGGGAGGAAGGGGGCGCTCATGGATGACCCAGTTGTCCATCGAGCGCTCATATGATCCCGTCTTTCCTTTCATTTTGCCATTTCTGCGCTCAGTGCTTATAATTTACCCACTTAATAATTTTCGAATCTGGAATCTTTAAAAGGTTGCTATTTATTGTGCAACTCCTGAAATTTCTCAATATTTTCCAATCCGGAGGGCTCTATTCGTGCTATCATGCGGTATAAGTATGAGCACCTTTGCCTCAACATTGGTCTTCGCTGAAAACTAGAAAATCTAGCTTAGTGAATTTCATACTCAGTGCATAAAATCGACTTAGGCAAACTTTTTTCTCACAAACGACCGAAAAAGCATTCAAAACGTGGATGCTTCTCAAACGTTGTTTTAGCAATGGCATTAGTGGCCTCTCGCTATGAGATATTAGAAGCTCTTAACGCTCATGAATTTTTAACCTCATGAAAGCTCCAACATATTTGCTATGAATGGACTGCTTAGGAGCACTGTAGCGAAAAAGACTTTGATGGGAGGCCTGAGGAAGAGTGGTTAAGGATAAAGAAAAAGGATGAAAATTGCGAAGAGGTGAGTTCATTTCAGTTCAGTGAGTGACTGCAGTGGGTGTTGTAGTCATAAGCTGCTACAAGGGGAACACCATCTCCTTTACAATTTGTCACTTCTCCTTGTATGTTTATGGCAAGCGGAGGGAAGCGAATTTTTTACTGGTTTTTCTTTTTCAGTTAATTGCTTTGATATTCTCATGCATCATCTGTAGCGCTATACGAGAGCAACGGAACACGAACTATTAAGGAAGTCTAACAACAGGAATGTTTATGAACATTAACGCAGGATGGATCGCGGCCGGTAAAACCAATGAGCAACTTGTCCTGAAAACGAACTGTCCCGGATTTTCCGATCTGTTGCTGGAACCTTGTAACAGATTTTGATTAATAGGCTTTTTCCTTCCCCGCTGCTACAGGCTTTGTCCAGGTGCTGATTCGAACATAGGCTCATCAAAATTTGTGAACACATTTAGTGAGCAGGCCAACTGGTATTGCGAACATATGAAACTCTGACTATTGCTCAACAAGCTATTGCAATTATTGCAGTTCTCCGAAAAGCTGTAATATCTAATTTTCTTGCCGGAAAGAACCAATGTTCACTCAAATCAGCTCCCAATTGCATTTTTTACGATACTTTCCCTCTTACTCTGTGAAATAAGCAAAGGATCCCGAAGAGTCGATTTATAAAAAGTCCCACAAAAGTTTAAGCAGCATTCACATTTCGGTGATGAAGGGGTAAATGTTTTGGAATTCGCTACGAGTTTTCCCCAAACCCGCCCTTGCGGCAGTATGAATTGTCGACCAGCACAGTTGACGTATAAACGATGAAAGTTAAATAACTGTTTCCTGTCCATTCACTCCTGCGGACTACACCGTATTGTGATATTCTCTGGATCATGCTTGCGGTCAAAATTAGCGTTGGCGGAAAGAGTAACAGATTGGATCTTATCGGGAGAATCTCAAAAAATTTCGTCATCTAATTTCCGACATCAGCACCCACTTGTTTTCACCAAACAAACCACTGGCACTAAGTTTATTTCGCTGGAGCTTATAGTTAATGTTAGAAGTTTTGCATTTACATTTCCTGCCAAAGCTATTAAAGCTTGCCCTACTCGTCTCAGTCAATGAGTAGCGCAGGTGCTCTTCATTGAAATATGCTGTTAACTTTGTGAGATGTACATAAAATAATCACTTTTTGAGTGTCTCAAGGAGGGCTCTGAGGAAACTTTCAAATAAACGAAACTATAAATGCAAGTGCAGACAGGTATCATCAAAGAGTGCATTCGGCTGTTGACTGCAAATAAAACATCGGTAGTAGTTCAGGTAGTCCCTACGCCAACCAGGCTACTGTCATAGAATCTTTTCGAGATAGGTTTACATTTGAGCATCTAAGAATGCCTTTAACAACGACTTGGAAGAATTTTGAGTCCGAAAAACCCTATTTTTGTTACTCGTTCTAATTTTTCCTGAGAAATCTATGGAATCGGAATTTGGGGAAAAACCCGAGTTTCGGTGATGAACTAAGCAAATTGAAATAAACCTACGAAAATGTGTCCTTTGGCAGCGAATGTGCAGCATTGCGTCAAATAACCTCGTATTAGATCTCGCGATGCAAATGAAGTATGCATGAAAATGGAACTCAGCAAATGCTACCTACAGAAATTAATTGGTAGATATTAGTCAGCGAAATAGCGACTTTTGTATTAACCGCTTCAAAATGTTCGGCTCTACCAGGATTTGACGTCGTGGACGACGTCAAATTTTTTCTTTTTGTTGTCGTACCTTGCAGTGTGTTTATTTCAAGGATGGTCATCACATTTTATAGGTTGGGGTGAAAAAACTGAAAAGCTTTGGCAGTGCCATCAGCACGTCAAATTCATAAGGATAGGTCGGACATGCTCGACCGACTGCGCTTCGAAGGGTCGACTGAAGATAGATAATCGGTGATTGTAGGTTGCTCGACGATAGGACAGAAACGTATAAACATCTTTTCTGCGAATGAATGTTTTAGTGATCGGCATTTGTAATTCCATTGTGTCAAGTCTGTAAATTTGTGCTGGTTTTGAAAGGTCCCATGTTTTTCATCCGAACATGCCACTTGTACGAATGCAGCGTTACAGTTTGACCATCGTGACAGTGTGCGTTTGATAAAATCGTTTTAAAATAGTGCTTACAACTGTATTATTTTTGAAGTCTTTTGAAAGTGCCGTTATGTTTCGGTCATTTGTGAGGAATTCCCGCTAAGTATGCCGTAGGGGAACATAAGTGCCAGCACACCTATTTTTTAGTGCATATGTAAGTGTCATTGGCTCCACTTATTTTTATCAGCTCAACGTCCCCCATGCTAAATGCGAGTTCCCCTTGATAGCATCCAGTTATGCTGTCCTGAGGAATTGCTCGAAAAATGTTTTAAAAAAACATGCTCGGAAGAAGTTTACAATATATTCAGAGAGAATGAAAAGCGCAACCGAAAGCAAAATGCGAGAGAAATCATTAAAGTAGCCGTGAAACCGCGTTGCTATGGCCAAATGTACCGAGTGCCAAAAAATTGTCATTACCAAAAACGCACAAACTGAAGTCGCAATTTTCGGTATTTCTGTAAGGGTTCAGTGATGGTAGACGGTAGTTGAAATGCAAAATATAATAATGTGTACGAATGGTCATCACTACTGGGTACAGCATCAAAAATTATTGACATCTGAAATATAGGAAAGCAAAAGGCAAGAAAAGATTACAAATTGTAACAGTTCGAAGACAAAAAAGGCGCGTTTACGCACGACCTTGTGAGAAATTCTTATGTACTGCAATTTGAGGGGATCTTCGTACTCACATCATGCGCAGCAATCGTCTCCTGTCGCCTCTTTCCAACTTGCCCCTTCCTCTTCCACCTATCTAGGTTGTGGGTAGAGTGACCATAGTGTCTCGAATCCTCAAGATTACTCCATCATATCTGATCCAAATAGGTGAAACCCTCACTGCTTGAGAGGGCGGAAAGGCTTGGTTTTCGCATTTAAATTTGGTGCCATCCAGACCTGGTAAGGTTTCGTGCGGAATGGTGATATAGCTGTATGCAACTAAACTGTATGTGCTGTGTTTCAGAAGTAAAACATTTGCTGCTTCATTTAGGAATTCCAAGTTGAAAGGTAGAGATGTTCGATGACACAGAACTGGTCGAGTTCCAACGATTGCACCTTTAACACTCTGTTGCTGCAATAATTTCGAAATGCAGGGTCTTGCAAAAGATGTGCTTACTTTTTTCTTCAAATATTTGTGGAGATCATAAGGGTGTACGTTTGGGGCCGTTGGAGGGTTGATACGTAGTCTGCATTAACGTGCATGAGACGTATTTCTAAACGGATGATACTGAGCTTCGTTTTAAACGACTGACTACTATTTCTCGAAATTAGACAAAAGGTAGGCGTTGGTTCATATATAAACACAAAATGTTGGCGAAATTCGGAAACTCTAGTAATCCGATAATTGCTGCAGTAGCGCATAATTTGATATCCGATTGATGCGCATCGTGCGTTAAGCGCCATCTGAAACAAATTATCGTCGGCAATTGCGCATCGACATGTGCAGAAGCAACATGCAGGAAATTTTGTCACATTAGGTTTGAAGGTAGTTATTTTCTTGTGAAGTTATCAAATAGTTTTTCTTGATGACATACACAAGGAACGTTGCTTGACATACTGCCAGACACACTGCTATGTTCACATGAGAATACATCCTGTTAAATATGTTTGCACTTCAGTATGATGTAACGCTTATTGACCTCTCAGGAAAGCACATTGTCACACCACTGAATCACGTTTTTATAATCCGTATGATCGAACACTTCAGCCGCGATTTAGAGTGGGCAGTAAACATCATCGATCAGTTCTCGTGACGCTCATGGATGCTCATCGCGGATGCAGGATCTACCGCAAACAGGATAAAAACCATTGATCGATTTCGTTCAGGAAGTGCTCATCACTAATGATACCTAATCAAATTTATGACTTGGATAAAAATAACGGTTATCTTCAGCAGCTACACTCTTAGATGTTTTTTTTTCCAAATGATATAGGAAATTACCTTGGACCTGCGCAAGCTTAATGAATGTGTGCATGGTGGGCGTTTAAAGTTCGGGAGGAGTTGGATGACCAGTTTGAAGACCATACATCATCTTCTCCGTTAAGTAGTCTATTTCGCTGATGGCTGGTCCTCGACTTGATCGACTGCGAATTTCCGAAATCTTCTGCTCGTAGCTCGAGTCTTTAACATTGAGTGGCTCCAGATGTCGATTCGCTTCTCGTTGAGACATGGTTAAATCTGAAGTGAATAATGAATAATGACGTCTATTCTTAGGCGTCGCTCAACCTTTCGAATAAATTGCGTCAAGAGATCAGAATAATCCAAACATCACTTTGTGCACACTGAAAAAAACCGTTCACTTACTTTCATCTCTCAGTTGTCGCACGAAATTGTTCGGATGAATGGAAGCATCGGAACCCTTATAGGGCGGATAAGGTGCAAACCTGAAATATCGTAGCAAGAAGCCGAATAAGTCATATTGTATGCGAATAAATGGGTAGGTAGCATGCGAAGAGAACTGCCGAGACTGCTAGTGTGCCGCTCGGTAATTTCACCAGTGATCGCACCGTTATTTGCGTACGCAATGTAAAAACAACGTCATTTCGGTGATTTAACTTCGCCTTTGGAGGAGAGGCGTTCAATGAAGCGTACACATTCTCCCCTGAGAAGCGTTTATTTCTTTTACCAGTTTTTTTTGTTGTTTCGGATGCAAAGTAGTTTATGAAATTAAGTATATAGTAAATATAGTTCTCGTTAGAAAGGAAGCGCTTCGCTTCGACAACATTACTTTCAGCTGATCAATCTTATTGTCGCATTTTATTTCTTCTCATCTTCTCAACACCGAATTTCAGCTGAGAGGAAACGAGCAGAGCATTGCAGGTAATCAAGTGGGCCTTAAAGGTATGGTTATTTCGAATGATTCTATGGTTGGTTGCTCGGCAGCTGCCTGATTCTCCAAAATGCTGGATTCATCGGACCACATAGTTCATTTGAAAGAGAGTATGCGATGCGATAGAATAAAAAACACTGAAAGGGCAGTTAATGCAAGGTTTGGATACACCTTGCTACGACAAAAGTGATAAAGATTCAGCTTTTTGGCACAATGAACAGCTATGAACCAAATCTGTGAAGAATCTGTCTTTGTGTGCCGATCCAGATGATGATTCGCCTCTCAGTTGAATCGGGTAATCTTTCGCTCCCTTTCCTCTATTTAGTTCATTTAGGTGGACTTTCCTGAAGTTTCGGAAACCAGCATGCATCGTCAAGAAATTCATGGTCTTCTTACTTTGTGCTTTCTGAAGATAATCTCATTCAAAATATGCACTAGCATGTTTATGTCTACCTCTGCCCTCATTCTTCAAGTGAAGGCGATTCAAGTACGCTTGGCGCCGCTGAGTGGTGTGCAGATATTTTTCGAACTTCTCATTCAGGATTTTGTAAAACAAAACTGCACAGTTAATCCTCCTGGACAGCCATTTGAGCAAGATTATCGTATCAACATTTATCGTCGAGAGGAGCTTGATGCAGACTTGCAGCTAATAACATGATGATACTAGACGGTTTTGTTTAAGCAACAACAAACGTACTTCTCTTCATATGTTGAGGTATACGACCGGCTAACTGCTCGAGAGGTGGTTATCGCGGAGTTGTCGGCAATGTCAAGCACGGCAACCGGCGTCGTGGTTGCGTATTGATGAATGAGTTCTCTGGGATTGGTTATAAGATAATCCGTGGTGATCTCAGTTCTTCGTGGTGAATCCAAGCGTAGCCCGTACTGGCCAGAGGCTGCTGAAATATTGAATGAAGGGTGCACTGAACCGAAATCACTTGCGAAACGTTCTCTCAGGAACATTTTTACTTTCACAGATAGTCGTTGTCACGGTGATCTAAAAAGGACACAAAAGACAGATGGCGGGCTATTCAGCACATCTTCCAGTAATTCAAAGACTTCTCGATGATAATCTCATCGAATTGTGATTGTTAGAAAAAACATAGAAAAATTTAAAAACTGTAAAGAAAACGTTTGTATCTGGTGGTCAATGAAGTTGTTCGATGTTAGGCAGCGTAAGACAGCAGTGAGGGGGCATTCATTGTTAGCGCCTGCAAGTGGTTGACAGTGTCTAGAAATAACTGTAACGAGGGCAATAAAAGACTCAGTAAATTTAAACTATGAATAATGCTCGCGAACTGATGCATACCGCTTGATCTCCCGTCGCCTATCGTGCCGTAACCACCGTACCCATCGATTCCTTCATTCAACGTATCGTGACTCCGCGATCGCCCTGCATTTCAGTATTTGTCTCGCAAGTAAGCTAAACATCAAGAAACTCTGGAAATATTTTTTCACCTTATTGCCTCTTTCTACGCTTTTTTTCTGATTTCTTCACTGGTCACGCTGCAAAAATGAAAAAGAGGGTGTCATCTCTCTGTACAAAACTTAAGCATAGGCTTCATGATGAAGGAAGCATTAAATACCAGAAGATCTCCACGAGAATATTCACGATCATGGGGGACAGTAACCACGCTGCACTCTTAGGCTAACCAACTGCTCGTAAAATCAGACAGGCACTTCGCAGGAAATGAGCCAGCGTTATTAAATACGGTGACTGCGATCTTGTTCTCTCCTCCCCTGCGCAAAACTTGGCTTCAATTAATAAAGAGCCTTAAGTGCGCACCATCGGCACGATTACGGTCTCCCATCTATGTATCAGTTGTTCGACGCACATCTCTCACCTTTGCCAGTACGATTGTAACCAGGCGTATGACGAAACTTCCACTCAGTTTTCAGTCTCTCTCTTGGAACACTTGCTCAGAGACAGTGGGTCTCGTTCTGCAGACTAAGGGACGGGAGCTGGAATTTAAAATAAGTTCCCTGTTTAGCCTGCTTTGCCTATGAACGTGGTAGATCACATGCAACAATTAAGCACTATTAACCTCTGATATCAGCTGTGAACGGGTCCGACTGAGCTGAGTGGAGAGTACTATAAGGATCACGAGAAGCCAGTGTTGTATAATTTGATGCAGGAGCAGTTCCATAGAAATCTAGAATTGTATAAGCACGTCTTCTGAAGGTTTATACAGCGACGTGATGTGTGCTAAGATTGCCTGCGAGAACTCTGAGGATGTGAGAACATCAGATGGAAACCTGCTCACTTTCACACCATTTCTGCTATATATTCAAAAAAAAAAAATTTGTGAGTGAGATCTATTGGTTATCCGAGTTTTACTGAAACTTTCCTTCTTGAACTTATTAATTCCAGTCGAAAAAATAGTTAATTATCAACTGATGAGCCTATGTGATAGAAGCGCTCTACCGGTTCTGAGCAGTGAAGTTCAAATTCCATGAACAAATCGTGAAAAGCACAGTTGAAGCAGAAGTTTCAAGGGATGAGTAACAACTGTCCAATTGCTGAGAAGGTCCGAAGCACGCTCCAATTTGAAACAGCACGATAAATTTTCGTTGTTGCTTACTGTGAAAGCAGTCAGTACCATAAAAGGTTCACTACGAATACAACAAACCCAAATATTTATTTTCCTTCCCTACGCTGCTATACTCAAGTGGAAGCATCCTAGGTCCATGAAATATTTCAAGAAGAAAGTTCGTTTAGGCAGCTGACTGCTAGAAGTGAAGATCTTACCAGGACCGCTGCTCGCACCTATAGTAGACGTTGGAGTACCATAACCTCTCCCACCTCCACTAGCGTATTTGGATCCTCGAGTGCCGGATCCATAAGCTTCCGGCCCTGTCCCGCCATAGGTAGGTGCAAACCCTGCCCCTCCACCGTAACCTCCAGGGCCGCCGCTTCCACTGTTTAATGTTGCTCCGGGATAAACGTCGCCAAGCGGCTCGCTTCCATATTCTCGGCCAACTGATCCTTTTGTTGCCATGTATTCCCTTGGAGGAGCCTCGTATGATGTGGCTCTCGCTCCACCCCCATATGCGGCATTATCGAATCCATGTGCAGTGCCCCCATAAGTGGGCCCCATTCCGCCGGCAGTTCCAAAATTCTCGCTGCCTTAAAACGACTTTTAGAAAAGAAACTTGAACCTCAAGAATTGAGAAACTACCGATGCTGGAAACTGAAAGACACATCGTGCTCCTATTGCACTTACGTAATCATATCATTGCTAATTGTTTTAGTGGCAGGCTCGGACGGAAAGCTCATTAAGAGAAATTTGAAAAAAAAAAGTCAGATACGAGCGCAAGAAGTCTAATAAACTTGCTACTATGATAGCACACTTATCGATGTAAATCGCCATTTGAGTCGGTTGAATACATCACTGTAATCTATCTCTCGCAATGCAGATGCGCAATCACCTTTTTTGCAGCATTCCACCCATTCGAATCATATCTATGGCGATAACAATTCCGTGCAATTTTATCAGCGTTGCAGCAGGATTTTACGCTGTTTTTGAGAATTCCCACTAAACACCATTGAGCAGCATCGCTGCTGTGTTTGTTCGAATTAGTGCAGCTGGCACAAAATGTTCCTCACAGTCTACAATAGTCATGCAGCCTAATAGGAAAACGATCATCATTTTATATTCTTTCTCAAGTTCAGAAACGTTTCTGTAAGGAGACTGCTCGATACTGTTCTTTTCGTGCCCAATGAGGGTTGAAGTCCTCAAGTAATGCTCATACTGCATTTATGCAGAGATGTTGCTCAGTAAACCTTGATCATCTTTGACTAAGGATTATTGTAAGAATTGTTCTCAAGTCGAAAGCAGTAAACTAATGGCCGTTATAAGTGCATGCAGTGAAGGTCTTCTCGGCTGCCTTTTTCTTCTAAATGAGCAAATTTGGTACCAATGAACACGGTCCACGGGATCGATACAGAGGAATACTTATGAAGCGACTATAAAGCATATATGTGCCAAACCACTTCATAAAATACAATGCACTCGTTTTGCCCAATATATTTTGTGCTGCATGTAGCACAACAATTTGTTGCTAGATATTGATGTTCTTACTAGCTGTTCTCCTTCTGCGCCCCATCTGAGGAAACGCCTGGAAATAAACAGACGGTACGGATGGAGAGCTGTAGGGTCTGTTTCGTAACCGATAAGCACGGGGTTGCGTTGGAGCGACTCGTTTGAAGTAAGCCAAAAGGAGCCATATATATATATATATATATATATATATATATATATATATATATATATATATGTATATAATTGGTGGGTCTGTTTTGTAGTTTCAACAGGAAAAATAAAGCAGCTAGTGCAAAGCTCTCAGATCGTAGGCTGAAAACAATGGCCATTACATAAAGGAAGGAACGCGAACACATTTCCAATGGTTGGCTCTGTGGGTTCATCCGCAAGAGCACCGTATATGCATAGCTGCATCTTCACCTATTCGAATGAATTGCAGCTGTGAGAAAATGGTGATCTTTTTCCCTCTACTCATTTTCACTTCTACTTCTGGTATATTCAAGCACAATCATTTCCGACCAATCGGTAACCGGCAACAACCTGGCAATTTTTCCTGCGGTAACGACGCGAGCGTTCTTTGTAAAAGAATCTATGGGTAACTGTAGTATACGTCTACAGAAGCTACGGAAGAGAGGGCACAACAGTTCGCAAAGCCGGTTCGCAAACCAAGACGAACTAAAACAGAGCAAAAATCATTGCGTAATGTCGTCTTTCTTAGCCCGATCGCTTTGCTGGTCTTAAAAAGCTTTCGACTCGTTTCGCTGGTATTATTTTACGAAGCAAAACATAAGAGCTGTGGTGGCCAAATTCAACGGTTTCTTGAAACTGCCCGAAGAAGCTATTCTTCCTATTTGGTGGAAATTGAGATCACAGACTCCGCCATTCCCTCTTGAATATCTTTACGCAATCTGAAGAATTGCTCAACTTCTAGCTCATAGGAATGCAAGTTGGCAATTTCTGTAGGGCTTCTAACAGACCTGCTCGCAATTATTTACCGTTTGAGGAAAAAAACATTCTGAAGGGCATTGGGCGTTTTGAGTGCTGAGCACGTTTCTTGCAATTTATCAGATTTCAAAGTCACCTCTGTAGACCTCTGGTAGCCTATCATCTTTTCAGATTTGCCTTTCTCACAGCATATGCCTTTCTATATTGCTGTAACGCTACATAAACGGGCGCGATGTCCGGTATTGATGTTGGCGTTCGATATTTAGGCTATTCTTACTGGTACTCCTATTAGTCTCTCAGTGGTTTTTTCTAAACCCTGACCTTCTACTATATGAAATACTGCTGGGATTATCTAGTGTTCAGGTGTGACGGAATTGGTAGACTCCTGAAAAGCTTTTTTTTCAATACAATAAAATAAAACTCATGTGGGCCGCTCTGACTGAGGTGTAGAAGATGAAATATGTTTTTTCCTACAATGCCAGCTTCCCTTTGGATGGATATTAGATCAATTTCAGAAACTACATAATCGTTCAGGTACAATACCATTCATTCTTCAACAATCGGGATAAAATTTGCGGATGTGAACGAGAATTCCCTCACATGTAGTCTTTTCATCTGACCTGCCATCAAAGCACCCCCCCCCCCCGCCCTGCGTAATCAGTTTTCAAGAAAACCACCATTTCGTGAGGGCGTCATGAAGTTTTCATATCTTATGCATTGGCAGCTGATGCTCTTGAAGCTTTGAGTATAAACTTAGAACTGGAATGCGGCCAATTATCCATCATTTGTATGAAAAATGATCCACAACAACCGCCTCCAATCATGAGGAAACGCTTGAGGCGTGGAATTCGAGAAGTAAATAAAATCTGAAGTTCTGGTGCATGGCAGTACCTAACGCCTGACGAAAATTGATCTTTGAACGGTACAATGCTTCAATGGAGAAAAATCGTAGCAGATACCCATTGCTGAAGTAAGATGACAAGGTTACAGTAGTAGAAAAAAATGGAGCTGCAAGGAGCACCTATTTCATCAATTGCCAGGTCCTTTTTTCTGTGTGCTTCGCCTAACACGACATGTAAAATGCTTACTTGGTGAAAGCGTTCCTGCAGTGCGTGAATTCCTGCCGCTCGTTCCTCCGTATTCACTACCGTATTCACTTCCACCACCTAAATCGACGATTCGTTGGAAGCAGTGCGTTCAGGCTTTTAGCAGCACTTTTTTACTAGTTAACGAAATGTTATGAAAATGACGCTTATTACCTTCGTTTTTCGTCGTTAAAGGAATATTGTACCAAAATCTCATTTAAACTGTATATGCTGCATCTATTTCATAGATTTACCAAGAGTTCTGATAAGGCGTAATTGCCCTGAGCGATTTTGCCTTTTCATCTGCACCGTAAGTAAGCGTTTTTTATCTGCTAATGCAAATTTAGCCACCCAGCTATGACCCATGGTGAGGAAACTGAAGCGAGAAGCTTTAGTGAAGGTAAAAGTGATGCGCCACATCAGTTTTCTGCTTGTGACCTCGAAATACTGTAAACTGGCGTATTAGAATGTTGATCAGTTTATGATGGCGACCCGGGAGCAATGAATTTTGCTGGTCTCTTCGGTTACATCATCCGATCTCTCGTTTTACGTTATCGTTTTATACACTGTATTAGTTTCGCCCAATTGTAACTACAGGGTTTTGGTTGTCATCGATTTGTCCGGTGCAGTCATCCTTGTCATCCTTTTAAAGAGGCACTAGGGTCTCGTCTAAGGTAGTGTTGACTTGAATTCAAGACGTTTGACAGATTTTCGATTTAAATTCAAAAACTAACTGGGCGATTATAGTGGGAAATTCATTCTTCTGAAATCTTTGTTTATTGAGAAATGAGAACTTCTAACCGACTCCCAATATGCCATTTGGAATCTGCTTGGAGTTTGAATTTAAGTGGAGGTTGCCCAAGTGTGGACTAGAGTGAAGCGACGGAGTTCGTTTGCTTCGAGCGTTTCGATATTCCAATAAAAACTTAATTTCGAGTACGTTGTGTCGTATGGCATGACATACGCTGCTGGGCTGCTGGACATGGACAAAACAGGCAAAAAATTTTGTTCATTCTGGATACCAGTTTGCTAGTTGTTTGTGTGATCGTCGCATTCTCCTGCACTCAAGAACCATCAACTTTGCCAGCATTTAAAAAAAATGACAGTCGGTTCAAATTGTCAAGTACCATTTCTTCCTCTCCTTATTATTTCCTCCAACATTTTTGGCATAAAATAAGAAACAAAAAGTGAGTTCGCCACGCTTTCACCCGACTGTACAGATGCTTGAAAAAGTGTCAAATGGTTCAAGGAGGATTGCTTTTGTTCTCCAGGTGAAGGCAGTGTTTACAAACGAAGATGCCTCCTTGAAAGAAGCGCCCCGAGATATCTGTTATATTTTACTTACTGTGAGTGATGGTCTTCTCATAGACATTGTAACCATCACGGCCCGGGTCGCCTTTTTCCACAGTCCTTGTGTGCGTCACAGAAATCCTTGGCGACATGTCCTTGGGAGCGCGCTTCACCTCAACACCGTCTGCAGCCACGACTCCATCGCCAATTGGTGAGTAATAAATTCGTCGAGGTTTAAGCGACTTGGGTAGCTGTCTTCGGTCAAAGACAATCTTAAAAGTTTCAGCTTGGACAAATATAACTTAGGCATACCACACACATCCACCATACTTGAAATAATTGTGCGTAATTCTCCGAAGTTTACGATAAATGACCCCATTGTCATTTTATATATATATATATGGCGTGAAGTGAGCTGTACTTCTAAACACATTGAAATGTACGGTTCGCATATGGTTTGCATCGACGACGCAAAGAATACGATGGATCGTTATTTGTGTAAAAGAAACACAGAACGATAGTGTCAACCCACATATGCTTTCTTCGAAAGTCGTCAGTCCTCTGATTTTTAAGTATGAGTATAGCATAACCTGTCTACAGACTATTCAAGAAGATTTTTCAAGAATTCGACAACAGTGTGGCACTGAATTTCGTGCAGCCACTTATACCAGAATCATTCAGCGAAAGTCTGCTAGACATTTGTTGTCGTTTTCCTCACATACCTCACCACCTTGCCACTTTGTCGGCATCAACTCGACTCCAGATCCTGGCCTATCACCGTATCCGGAGAATCGACTGCGCTCTTCTTCTTCGCGACGCATTCGCTCTAATTTCTTGGTATGAGTATGTCGTGCTGTTTCATATCGGTTGTAGTCATCCTGTATATAACTACATAAATGAACCTGAGTGCGGATTTGACGGTCAAAAATAATGCACAAATCCAGTTTCGATGAATCTCGGAGAGTTCTTAATGAGTTGGAAAGTTCCTAGAGGGGGGATGACTTGAGATACAGCGATTCATTCCGGGAGAAGCAGCTCCTAAGATTTTAATGCTTCTCACAGAAATAACAACTGGTTGATGTAGTTTTCAGCAGTCCGTGATTAAATACTACTAGCGCTTGATTTTCCCCTTTCATATTCTCTTTATATGGTAATCACCGGTTGTGCACAATTTCTTTTTATGGAAAACTTTGCGTCGTGCATGCAAAATTTTTTCTGCCAATTAGAGGAAAATGAAATATTTGCAGGTAAAAAAGGAGAAAGTTTTCTTTACCGAATTTAATAATTCATATACTGACACATGTGCCCTTGATAGTGAGGATGCTTCTTGATTGAAATTTTTAAATCGACACATTTGTGCACAAACAAGCGAAACGCAGAAACTGACTAAATAACAGCAATTTTCCCGAGCGACTTCTCTCGAAGCGAATACCCATTATTCCCTATCAGGCGGATGGCATGAGCACCTTAGGAATGAGGCAATAAAGGAGGGGGCGAGCACTGATTAAGCACACCTGGTTCTTTGGCACAGCGCCACAGCAGCAGAGAAAAAAAAGATCCACCCACCGGCTTCTCTCAACGAACAAATGCGCGTGAGTTTCTTTGCGATGTGTTTATTTTTGGTGTTGGATTAACGCACCTTCAATCGTTGCCCCACCTTTTAGCACTTTTTACCGCAATATATTTACTACTCAGAAAATGTCTTTTTGAGCAACAAACAATCCTTGCTTTTGGGGGGTGGGTGGAAGCGTAACGCCATTGGCAAATGTAAATTGGAAGTTTGGAATGATTTACTAAATTTCCATCTCCCAAACCGCTGATTTCTCAGCCATGAAACGCCATTTTTTTTTTGACATTCTACGCCCATTGACGCTAACATGATTCACCAATGGCAGAGGAGATGATGACAATCCCATGTATGAAAAAATCTCGTGTATGAGGTGGAAGAAATCTCACATATGAGGTAAAAACCTCATAAAATCCCAAGCTCATAAACTCTCTTTTTCCTCATCCATGATTCAATACTGTAAGGTATTGCTGTCTTCTTGTGGGGTTCAAACTCAGAGAGTTCAATTGGCAGAAAGGTTGGAACTGCCATGAAACGGCTGGGTAATGGAATAAGATGATTTTTGGAAGCGGGCATGTATAATACAATGCACTTTGAGAATCAGAAGTGCGAGGGAATGGGCAGACAGGGAAACAGCCAAGGTCGTCAGTTGTTTGTCCGTTCGCAAGGGAAGCAACACAGAAAAACTGTAAAAACTCAATACTACTGAGATTAATAGTCACATGTGGTACTCGGAGCACAATAACTTAGGTTTTCTTCTTTGCAATTGATAGCGAACATTCGGACACATTTTTAATATTTCATCAAGACTTGAAGAACTGTTTAATTTGTGAGTTGTATTCTTCAACCTTATTGTTGAGAAATTACAATTGTTTGTCATTTTCTCTGTAGAAACAATCGGGCGTCAGTTATGAAGTAGAAGGTGCAAAGGATGAAAGCATTACGTACTCGGTGTCTATCAAGAGACGAATATGCTGGACTGGCTGTACGGTCTCTCACTCCATGATTATCACTCCATCGGTCATTGAGGTTGCCTGTACTTCCGTAGTGCAACATCTGCGTTGGTGCTGAGTCAGTACGGAACGGTGATAGCGAACGGGCTCTTTGGTTCACTGCGGGCACACTGTCCGACCACGTCACTTCTTTCCTACTGTTAAAAACATATTTTTGGGTATTCTAAAGGAAATAAGAAAAAACAGGCGGAGGTCATTCGCTTTCGCTTTTTTTTTCGCTTTTAAGAACAAACATTCGCTTTTATCAATTTGGGCGTCGACAGCGTGCATGCTGTGCTTGTCTCGTCAGTGTTCAACACAACTGGCGACAATGCTTAAAGAAAATCATATGTCCCACTGAAATGAACATTCAGAAACTCGGCATCGACGAAGCTAAGGTTCACTATTCTAAGGCCGGCGTTTCACACATTAACTTATTCATGCTTTAGAAGGGTACGCTTCCTGCCAGACAGCCCTTTGTCGCCTGGGGCTTTGCAATTAACAAGAAATTCCGCGTTTTTGATCAAATTGTTCGAAGGTCATTATTCCAACCGAGAGTGTTTTCGAGCAAAAACATATGAAGTAGGAATATTGTCTCAGAACGATATTCAGAGACCTTTTTTTGGCTTATTTAGTTTTGATTTTGTAAACTATGTCGTAGTGGAGCTTTCGAGATGACTTTCGACGGGAATATAATCCAACAAATTCTTGTCTATATCTTGCCTAAGAAGAAATTCGACTGATAGTGCGGTCAGCGATATTGAAGAATGTTTGCTGATAGCCTGGCCATTTTTATGTATGGAAGCAGTAGACACCCGAGCGCTCCGTGCTAAGAGAATTGAAAGAATCGTGAGAGATGCGTTAAGAAAAAACGTGTCGTGCGAGAACGGCTGGGGATGCTTAAAGAACTTTTCCAGCAAGACGCTATGGAATAGATGCGGGTATAGGGAGAACTTGGACGGCAATGAAGGCGGCTGCCCATTTGCCGCCTATTTTTGCGCTTCAGACGGAGCATTCTGATAGTGTTTTCATCGCATTTGATGGTGTCGTTTAATGCGAAAGATTTTTTTTTTTTTTTGGAAGATCAAATGAAAATTCCCACTAGAATTCTGCAGCTCCAAATTAATAATTTTGCGTAAACGGTATCGAAAGAGGTGGATACCATAGAAATGGCCTCACCCCCGGGTCTAAATTATGAGAAGTTGAGTTGAAGGACTCTGATATGGTTCAATAGGAAAATATGCGAAGCATAGCACTAGAGCGGCTTTAAGTTTAAAAAAATCAACATCACTTTCGAACCCGTCGAATAAGAGCGATGCAAATGCGTATGACTGGTAGAGAAGCACTACTTGCAAGACTTTTGTTCTTCGTGGACCCGCATTCACGCACTTTTGAGGGGTTCATTCACTGTTGACCATTCAAAATGAAGAGGCTGATGGTACCCATCCCTTCCCATTTCGGCGTTTCCAATCAGGCCTGTCCATCCCCTCCCCCTCCTTCCCTATCCCTTCTATGTCTCCACCTCTCTTACACGCCATTCTCAGTTAACGTATAGTACAAAAACTGTCTTAGTTCCATTAATGCGCTATATTAAGCTGGTGAAACACGTTTTCAAAAATATGCCACGCGTTGGATCGTTGAGCTGCTTTCTGTAATGTGTGCTTACCTTCTTGACGTACCCTCTCCGTACAGCCTGTGTGCCGGTCGGTCGGTCGTCCAGTCGTCAGGATAAGGTGGTCCTATAACTTTGATATGTTTACACTGGGATCAGAAAATACTATTAGTCTGGTGAAAAGCAGACGTGCGAAAAGATTCAACCCAGTACCGTATTCCAATTAAGATGGGATCAACGCCTTTTTGGAGAGAACATAGGCGATTCACGGCTTCTAGAAAGCATAGGAAATCTAACATTTTCCTATGATAGAGTTTGGAATGAAGCATTCCTTTTTCGGCCAAGCACTGCCACAAGCCTATACGACCAGTGCAGTTCACAGCTAAAAAGCAACCACATTCGTTCAATGAGATATAACGGTCGTAGGTGAGAGCAGCTGTAGCATGGAAGAACGAAATATTTTTCAGAATCTCATGAAAGGATTTTCTCTGAGAGGGACAAGGGCGAGAGGAGAGGTGGGGAGCGGTGTTGGATAAGAATGACAATCTCTCAGGGCAATAATAGTCTCACTCTTCACTCAAAGATGGCGTAAGATTCTGATTACACTTCAAATACAACGTGAACGTTGGCATATTGGCGTACTAATAGATGGCCTAGGCAGAAATCTCTGGGTAGTGTGTCACCTCAGGACGTAGTACCAAAAGAAGGAAAACGATGAACCGCCATCCCCAACCTCAAAACTGTTTCAAAGTGACCGTTTAAGAATGAAACAGAGGTAACGGAAAGCAGTCTGAGGAAAATAGATTGCTTCATGGCTGAAGTTGAATCAAGATTCGATAAGATGTCAAGTGCTTAGTAACAGCTATTTTGTACACATTGAAAACAGCTCCTGTGAAGGTAACAGTGGTGGTGTTGCGTCCAGAAATGACCAAAAATAAACAAAGTGGCAAGACCTATGGAACAAGGAGTGTTTCATGAATGCTATAACCGTAATATGAGTCACCACGAAACCGAGCAGTGAGGGATCGGCATGAAAAGGGACCCTCAAAGAAATATACTAAAATCCTGGAATGCCTAATGTAATGAAGTATTCTTTGCGATGAGTTTGTCAGAGCACTCTGATACGGCTACGGACTGACCTGTGTTATAGCCGGCACTCCGAGATCGCCTCTGCTGTTGACCAGGAGGGGTCCAGACACGATGCGCGCTCCCACCAAGTGTATTTGTTATACTCGCGTAGTTTGATGGTGGCTTCCTAGCCTTCAAGTTCTCTTCAAAACAGTATGTTGGCTTGACGGTTTTTTCAGAAGATCTTTGAGAGCAGACTACAGAAAAATAACATTATTTATTTTCACACAGTGACGCCATTTGATGTCTTCTTATATTTGTGAGTGTCGTTTCTTCTACAGTCGTTTCGCAACACCGTGTTGTGGAACTTTGTAATTGTTTCAGTCAAGAATAGAGCAAGAAGCAAAACTTCTTCGTGCTCCTCAGATCCTGTCAACGGTTGCGAGCAATCAACAGCATCAGATTACCTCTCACAAATGGTCACCATTCTGCTAAACAAAGGTAACTTCGTTTCTGATGCTGCCTGTTCCACCAACAAAATCTTAGCTACGCTGTATTGATTAAGACGAATGACAAAACATTTACGAATAAAGATTTTGTTTATGCACTGTAAATTGGCCATTTCTAAACGAACAGTGATCAGGGGGTGGAAACAGTTCCCTACGCACAACTTTTGAGAAAACTGAGCAAAAGTAGGGTCGATATCACAAAACCACTGTCCGGCGTTGAGCACTTTCTGAACTCCCTGCGAATCATTTCCGACCGATTAAAGGGGACGAAAGCAATGAAGCAGAGGGTGTTTCTGAAAAAGGTCAAGTTCCACAATCCAGTTCCCCTACCTTCTAATGGCCTTGTAAAAGCCAACGATAGAGCCTATTGCATGCAAGTCTTCACTGAGCTGTTAGTAAGATCTCAGCAATGGATCCAATGGCTTGCTGATTTTCTCTTGTTGGCCCCGTTTGTAAAATAATGACCTCTGCAATGCACACCTGTGATCTACACCATATACACGATGCATTGCCCAACATTCTTACGTTCAATTACATAGGCTTGGTTGCATGTGCCGTGTTAAGCAGGGCTATTTCGCAGAAGTTTCAAAAACCGTGAAAAATCACATTTCCCTCAAGCAGCCACTGCATAATCATTTCGGTCATGGCGGTGGACGGCGAAATTGCACCACAAACTCTGCCCTCTTAAACACAACCGAATAAAGGGAAAGGCGATGGAGGAGATCTGAAGTTTATGTTAGCGAATGAATGATCGATAATGAGAAGCACCGAATGGCTTTTCGATATATTGAAGAAGATGCGAATTTGCGTCGATATAGCGCTGAAGTTCGCGATCCTGTGAGCGAGAGAGTTGATGGCGATTCAGAAGGTCGCAACTGTTAGCAAAATGGCCCTAAAACTTGTACTATTCGTTATCAAATAAGTCTTAGCAATGGGCATATCCAACGAGTAGTAACATCACCAAGAAGTTAGATCTTTGGAAATATATACATAACCTACAAGGGAAATCTGCAACTTAAAAAAATGAAGTGAGAAGTGAAAAAGATAAATGCACTCTCGTAGGATGAGATTACCATAAGCATGCATGTAATAGGTGAAGATGCGTCTAATAAAAACTTTCGCGGCAGCTTTACAAGTTGCTTTGTGCATCAGGATTACGCATATCTCCAAAATTGCACTCCGAAAGCATGCACTTTTCCAATATGAATAAAACTTCTCAAATATGCGCTTTGCGTGTGCAAAAATCCTGTCCAAACCAGCATCTCATGCCCAGATCGAAAGCTCGAGAAGCGGCGAACACTAGAAACAATCGGCCACACTGAATGCTCATGCGACGGAGCATATTAAGAACATGCACAATAGAGAACAGCAACCAAACTGCATGCAATTGAAACTTTAACTAACAGTCATGTTCACATTGAACGGCGTCTGGCCCCGCTGCCGCCGGGTTTCTTTGAACGTCAACCTCTCGTAACCCTTTCGGAATACTGTGCACTGCACGAAATGAAATTTAAATCACTGATTCAGCTTGTCAGCAAATATCTTCAAATTCAGAACGTCAGGGCGTCGTTTAAGGGGAACTGTTTTTTAATTTTACACATTTTCTATAACCCAAACGCATCAAAAACTTTGGACCCTCCGAAAGCGAGAACACGCTCATGTGAAAAGCCCTTATAGAGCTAGCTGGCACTGGAAGTTGCAAACGGCCAGCATAGCACTACAACAGCATGTCGAACTAAACAATTCACTATATGCCAAAAATAAAACAACGCATGTGATTGAAACACCTATAGAGATAACACAAACATCGCAGGTTGTTACGTTAGAATAAAGGCGGAGCCGGCAGTTGGTATGCTTTAGGTACACGGAAAAAGGGCGCCTAATGTTTTTGCCAGCCAGCCAAATGACGTAAGTAAGTGAACGCCTGTTCCGAGGAATGGTTAGGCACATGCGGAGCAGCAGTGAGTATCACAGTCATTGGGCAGGCGACATATACAAAAGAATAAGCCACATTAAGCCGTATGTACATATCCAATACCTTTGAGGATCAAAGCAATGGAAGGATCAAGTGGCAGTTAGGCTTTGCCTCGTGCAGGCAGCACAACGAGCTATTCGGATGACCTAGCCGGCAGCTATCTGGGCAGTCAGCAAGCTAAACACATTGCGGGACCGGGCGCACAGCCACCTTCGGCGTGCGCTCTGCTCCTTCGAGAACGATCGCGGAGCCGCGGTGATGCAAAAAAGCGTGCCTCCAGGCAAGCAAACAATGGCACAACAGCAGCAGTTTGGTTGGCCACGGCACAACGGTGACCTCGCGAACGAAGCGATCAGCTCGCGTCACAGCCGACAACCAGGCGAGGGTGCAGTCTTTGAGGGCTGGGTGCTGTAAAAATTGCTCGAAAGCAACGCAGCTTGCAGGGAGCCGTTTTTACCGGACGTCTTTCGTGTTTAGCTCTTTAGTTTTCCCCAAGCATCAGCTTCTTTAATCGCGATGACATTGTGAGCATAGTTTGCGACTTGAATGACGTTCTTTGTGCACTCCTGGCCGATCTCTGAGAGCGTAAATTTCGTCTTGGGAAAAGTAATGGGAATATATATCACTGGAATTGGACAGCTAAATTTAGCTTGCTTTATTTCCTATTTCCTACGGCGGAAATGCGACATGCTTCGTTTACCAAATCCGTTGCACCTTGGCAGAAACATCCGACTGTCAAGCACCGGGCAGTGTTATGCGATTTGCCAGAACAAAGAAAATCTGCTCCCATTTTAACAAGGGAACATAAGCTGCGAAGGAAAAGGTCGGGAAGCCGGAGGTACTGCCACTAGCCTTGGCTCACGAAAAAGGTTTCTTCCGAGGGCCCGAAAATCGTCGATAAATATGAAGTTATTTGGAGGCTTTGAGATTCACTTGCGACGAACTTCCTTACAAGTCTTCGACTTTTTAGCTCCCGAACTTTGAAGGCTTCCGAACGTCAAGGGATTCAAACTTTCGCTTGAGTTCGTTGACTTGCGGAAGCTTGGAAATTCCAAATTTTTGTTTTTCTTGAGTTCGCAAGAAAATCTCAGTCCTTCCTTAGAAATCTGCGGCATATAGAAAAGCCCATAAGTTAAGGTTATTCGACTTCATTAGAGGCATTATGTGCAGTTCAGGATTGTGCTTTCTAGATACTGCGAAGGGAACAGTGCGATTAACACGAATGTCGGGTACAAGGTCCTTGTTGGAAGTGCAAAAAATTTCCCTCGCGAGAACGTTGAACCACAGCGACTGCAATATGATTTGCATTACTTTCTTTTAATTTGGGGAGCTTCCCGCAAAATCAATAGAGATCCCCATTTTGGCGGTTCGAAGTTTCGAATGCTAATGTTGGTCGTTTCAACGCGTTTTTTGAAACATATTTCCATAAAAACGATCTACAAGCAGTTATATCAATGTTTCTAAAGGCTGAACAGCGGTGGCTGTTGGAGCAAGCCCAAAACCGATTATCTTAGATCGGTTTTTCCAATTCCCTTTTACAATTGCGTCAGGGCATGCGGGAAACTAGTGATGTTGGCGACCTATGCTTTATTCAGGGCATAAAGTATGCTGTCTGTAACTGGTTTTTTTTTGCAGCTGATTCATTTGGAAAGAAAAAACCTGCTCAAGGTGCTTCCAACGCTCGGAACTGTTTACCGGTCAAAGTAAAATGCAACATGCTTAGGCGCTTTACGCTGCGAACCGTGTAATGCAAACGCTGTCTTGATTACCAGGTGAAAAAAAAAACACTGAAACAGATGAAGGTGCACATGACGATATCGGTGCCCTGACGAAATCGGAAATCACCCTCTACATGATTCGTTTTCGTCCATCCGCACGTTCTTTTTAGGCGTGCTAGCAAGTTCATCCTCAAACACATTAAGGCGGTGCCATGCATATGCATCATTTTATTTGATACGTTCGATTCGCAAGCCCAAACGCTACCACGATGAAAACTTGTTAACTGTGATCGATGCCTTGGAATATACTCATCCAATTTAGTGTTCCCTTTCACAAGCGTATTATGTATGGCACATCACAAAAGCTTCTTTGCTTTTCGTCATCTTCGCTAGAAACTTCAAAATTAAAGATTCGCTTGTATAAGGAGAAGCAATTTTGTGACTGCTCAACAAATTTCGACAATTTCCTCAGTCGTGGCCAGTTGTGACACACTACAGTACATTATCCATTTTCGGTGACACAATTTGAAGCCATGGTGTTAATTTGTCAGTGGAAGCGCAATTTGAATGGCACTTTTGAAGGCAAAATATGCAAACCATATTCTACTTCCTGAGATGTGATTTCCGAAAGCATATGCGCCTATGCTTGCAGTCTATCTTGCTTAGCTCCCCTTGGCTAGGACTGTTGAAACGGTTAGCCGAATACCGTTAAAGGCACAGCTTATCTCCCGCCGGCAAGTCATAGCGCCATTCACAAGTTAAATTTGTACAGCGCCATCATCGCTTCCACCTTCGTGTTTCCCCCAATCCGGTGATTGAGGAAATATTTAGAACGTTTATTCCATATTACACATGTAAGTGTTACATGAACGTCACAAACACTCTATGAAAGTGCTAGCTTGAGGAACCAGAAGGATCAAAGCAATCAAAGAACATAGAGAAAACCGTACGAAACGTCAAGTCCTCAAGGGCATATTAGGAAGCAACAAAAGAGGTCGAAAACATAATTAAGGGCTGACTAGTTGGAACGGATTCTTGAAGCATTCAAGAGAAGAGGTGGTTCAAGTTCACTCAAGGAACAGGAATGACACAGTTAAAATAGCATGAATGTGAAACGTTAGAGAGCTCTCTGCAGAAAAAATTTCGGTCATGGCCACGCACTTCAGGAGCAGGCGTAGGTGGTAGCAGATGTTCGAAACGCCGATATCGTACATCCTGTTTTCCTCATCAAATCTTAAAGCTATTGATTTTTAACTTCCCTAACCGATTTGTGTAACATATGTCGCGTATTTCGCCTCTTTTCTAACATATCAGCCAATTAATTGCTATTTCATTTCTTTCTCTACACACTACAATCATCCCTCTCTTCGACAGAATGAGGAGAACGTATGATTATGACAGCTTATTGAACGTTATCCTTTATATTCTCAAAACACATTTCTCACATTTTGATTCTCAGCACTCGCAAAAATGCGCGCAAAACTTGGGCGCGAAAGGGAAATCCCAGATCGCTTTCTAGGGAAGTCAGCAGGGAAATCTTGCTACATATCGATAAGGGGAATGCGCACCATCTTCTCTCAACGACCTCTTTTCATTCCATCAGTCCCCTTTGTCGCTTCATCCATTCTCCTTCCCCACAATCATTTGACTTCTTTTATTTGCTTCTTTGTTTTATGGCTATGCACTTTTGTGTTTTATCATCATGCTTTCGGTGCAGTTCCATGTACGATACTCATTGTACTTTAAATGAACCATCGGAGCAGTGAGCTTTGTGTCATCATAAAAAGGATTGAGCATTCAAGGATTGGAGGGAGGAGGTTGAGGCACTTGTCCTTTCCGAGCGCTCAAATTTCTGTCGAAATCGGTTCACTTGAAATTTTCAAGCGTGTTACGTAGCAGATATCGGAGCAACCCCTACTTTTTAGTCTTCCGCTGCTCGCTTGGCTTCCTGTAGATGCATTTTTATCATACCATCTCGCCGGCGACTTTCGCAGTTGAGGAGATTTCACTCTGTGTGTTGATTAACAATTTTCGGGAATGTTTCGGGGGAAATGTGTTTCGCAATTGTTACGCATGCAGAGATGTGTTTTAGGTGTGCGCAAATCTATGACAGAGTTTCGGTGAAACATCTTTTGGAATGATCAGCTGCTATTTTCATCGTCAGAAATAGAAGCAACACTATGTGTCAACCTTGCTGACCTCTGCATCTCTCTCACAAAATCAGACTTTTAGGCAAGCCCTTGAAAAAATGCTTTTCACATGGTCTGGGTCAGTGCTGAAATGTTGGATAAGAGGGCAGTCTAAAGAGGGAGACTTTCGCAGCATTCTCTAAACGACGAGGATTATTCTTGGGTTGGCCTATATTGTGGCGAGTGCACTGGAAATAATACTGCATAGTTTCTTCTGAGAGCTGTTATTTTGCATGTTTCAAGGCAATCCGTCTTTGTCTCTCAACTTTTTTTGAAACAGACACTTTACGGTGATTTGATCGAGTAAGCGTTCAAAAAATAACTTGCTACAAACAGTTTGGTAAGCTTAACAAATATTTCAATAGCAGCAGCAACTATGAAGCGAAACAAAACAACTGCGTACGCAACACATGCGTTGTAGGTTGATATTGTGGGAAATTAATAGTCAGCTGAAAAGAAACGCCGTATAGCGCATTTAATCTTCAGTATTCTTAATGTTGTTGTGCGAACGTTGAAGCGTTAGAACGAGCGATAAGCTTCAGCAAATTCTATGCTATTTAGCCGACAATAACACTCATCCCACGCGTTGTTTTGCAAATCATCGGATCTGGTGCGTTCTCCTCGAATGCTTTGATTCACGTCAGTTGTGTTTTAGCGTTGTTTATTTGCGCCAATTCGCTCATATTCTGTAAAATCGAGAACATGTGCGCTCACAGCTGTGCGAACACGTAAATCACCTCCCCTAGTCGATTTCATCGTTTTATGCTAAAATCGATTAAGATCGACTTTCTCCGCTATCTCCGCTATCCGCATCTCGATCCTCATCCCCCTTGTTGGATTTGGTCACAGTGAAAAATTTATTGAGGAAGATTTTCCATCAAAGTAGTTAGACGAAAATGCTTTTTGGGGTAAAGTGCATCAGGAGAATGGCATCAGGACATTCGTCAATGAGCAAGAGTACACATTCTGTTGTGAAGCATGGAGATCGTTGAAATCACTACATATTTTAATCAGCATCATCACAAACTGCTAATCCTCGAATGAGTTATACATTGGAAATTAAATTATTTTGGAACAGCTAGTGGGCAGTTGTTGACAGAATGTGCATTCGGGCATTTCTTTTATTGCGGGCAAAGGTACTTCAGCTACAAGTGAAATGTTAAAATTGAAAACACATGGAGAATTGATCTTGAGAGAACTTTATAGCATTGTTCTTTAATCACCTATACGGCTGTTTTCATTGCCGCAATAGACGCATATAGCGAAATCACTTGACACAACTTTTCAATTGTTTAGGGTGATTCAAAGCGGTCTGAGAGTAAAATTTCATGATAATTAGGCGGCTATTCAACGAGCACTTAATTCCTCTGCGGTGAAAACTTTTTGAAATTTTGTTTAAAAAACTCATTGATCGCACTTTTATCCCATTCGGCGTCTAATGAAGGGCACAAAAATTCACATTCATTCCTTTCATAACTTTTTGGGTACGATGCCCCAGAACATTAGAAAAGTCACCTGTCTGTGCATCGCATCCTCAGAATCAGTCGACTTCGTAGTCCATGAGAACAGTTTCAATGTTTTACCTCTGGAATACTTTTCAGTCGATTCCAAGTGCTAGTATGTCCAAACTCATAACTATACACGAACTAATTGCTCATCTTCGGGAAGCAGTCGCCGCTTCTTATGAATTTCCAAATCTCAGCCATAAGCGACAGCTGCTTTTTGCTCTGCCTCCATGCCCTTTTCATCTTAATTCCGACCCCATTTTTTCAAAATCTTTCAGCCTAGGTGTAGCAATTTTTTCTGTTTCATGCCGCGCCTTCTTCGGGCGACTTCTGTGCAATTGAGTATCAATGCTGCACTCAGAGGTGTTGATATCTAGGGGCAAAACGCTCAGACACTTGCATAGGGACTGATTTGCGCCAAGTGGCAGTTATGTTGAGAAATTAGCATCTGGGGCTTTTGCAGCAATGTCTTCTCGGCCATGAAGCAATTCCGTCTCTCTAACTTTGCGTTATGGACAATGGCACCATAAGATTTTTCAATCGAGGGCACCATGTGTATATCACCATCGCGGTCGTTATCGACAATTGCATTAGGAGAAACTGTTCAGCGTGACATATCCATTATTGATATCAGCATGATAGTAGAAATGGCTATGGCACAAGTTTTTGCACGTTAGGCCACCAATAGAATAATTTATGCAGCTGTCCATTTTGGCTGAAAGTTTGTTTGACGAGAAAGAGATATGCTAAGTACGAAGAAGTAAACAACGAAGACTTCATTAATTGCAGCAAATATGCACAGAAAAGAATAATAGAGACTGGGTTGTGACCATTACATAAAGAAATATGATGAAGGCGCAAAAAGCAAATAGCTTGCGGTGGATCCTAATTAGCCATGAAGGATGACAGTCGGCAAATTGACAGAAGATCGCCAGAGATTGTAAATTTATTGAAGGGCAAGACGAATTGCAGAGTCATCCAGCACCGCCCTAACCTGCCCACCGATAAATGAGGAACAATTGAGTGGCTGCCAGTAACTATCGCGTACCAGACAAGATAAATGAATGACTAATCGGACAAAATTTAATGCCAGAAAATATCACTCAAAAAATGTTTCTTAAAGAGGACTGACGGCCCACAAAACCCCAAAAACTAGCCATTTTAACAGCTGTTGGGTGCATCAGTTATGATAAAGAGGAGCACATAAAGACTTTTACACTGGAAGAGACTTATCTCATCATGTGCACTCCCATTCGCATGCGCAGTCGGGGACACTAGGGGCCGGGGGGGGGGGAAGGGGAGGGCAGGGGAAGAGGATATTGTAGTGGAGGATAGTAGAGGTGGTAGAGTGAATAACTGAAGATAATGAAGTGGGAGTGGCTTCTTTTAACAGAAATAATTTAGAGGCACATATATGAGGTAAGGGAACGTTATTCTCCCGTTGTATGTATATATTTATTCAACTGCAAGCAGAAATATTCTATCCACAAAGACTTCGAGTAGTAAATAAGCAGTCTGAAGCAGTAATGTTGTTTCCTCAGTCACCCTACAAAATGAACGTTTTTTTTGTGACCTGGCAGGTGTGAAATGCGTGTAGACCTTCTTGGTCTTTAATTGCCTGCAACTGCCGTTGAAGTAGGCATGTCAACACGAAAAACGGTACATCACCTGGTGTGCGTTGTACATACCAACTTTGTATCTCTACGTTCTATGGCTAACTGAGACAACCTAGAAATAGCGCTGCCTTGCATTTGACATTGTAGAACGCTTTTAGAGAATGTTTTTGAAATAGCCGTGAATACATAGGTTTTCGATGCGGATGATAGTTTGATGTACAGCATCAGTTCACCACACTATGGCTTGAAGAAGCAATAATTACTAGGGGCGAAAAACGGGGAGAAATGAGGCTGAAATTACGTAGAAAAATATGATCAAAGAGAAAAAAGAGCGAATATGGTTAACTAGACAGAAAAGAAAGAGTATCACAGCAAAGAAAAGAAAATGTCCGTCGAAAGAGTCCATTATGAGAAAGATGAGAACCGGGTGGAGTGAAAACCGTTTTCGTTGGAAGGTATTCTTCAGAGGAAGATCTTTGCAGGTTTTTTGTGTGTTGCCTACAATGAGCTGGATCTTCATGCGCTTAACGTTCAATATTCCATGCACCGAAACACTTCAGCATTTTCTCCTGTATGAATGGGGAATTCCTATGCTCATTTCAAAACGGCCTCGTGAAGTTGTTGCAATCCTCACGTCAGTAGAACACCTCAAAAGAGCTTGCTTAGCTTCACCGCAGCCACAAGAAACCCATTTACTGCCAGGGTAATCAGGCAACGCAGAGTGGTGGGGTTTTATTTTCGTGTGAAAGATCCCAGTGCATAAAGTGTACAATGTGGGCACCAGAGAACACTGTGGTCTTCAAAGGACCACAATTTGAAACGCCGCGCATGGTGGTCAGCCTCTACACTGCCGATGAAGAGGCAGTGTGTACTTATACTACATCGTTTTTCATTCTATTGAAGGCTTCATTGTAGTCGATCTCATAGCAGAAAATTCCATTTGTGAACCCTTAATATAACGTTTCAAATGAGCGCTGCAGTCAAAAAAAGGTGGCAAAAATAGAACCCTTTGCTGATCGTTATTCAATGCAAAGAAAGATTGGTTCATGCACTGAAGTCAATTTAGGTCGAGATCCGGCTTGTGGTCGCCTTTACGGCCAGATATTCCTACCTATCGAGTACTTCTCGGGAATCTTCAAACGTGTTCGGTTGCATCCGAATAGCTCTCGCACCTTTGATGAAACTTCACGGCTGCTAGCGCCTGGAACTACTGTTTTAACAATAACTTCGAGCGATGCCATGGTCTCATTTCAATGCAGTTGCTGGCCTAATAACACTTCCGTCATAAATGTCGGTTCATGCTTTCTGTTCAATGGTTGTTGTTTGTAAGCGCGATGACATGGGTGGTCCCCTACAATTTCTGTTATAGGCGTGCTCCGACGTTATTTTCCCACAATCCTGCTCCGAGAGCTACATCTTCGATATGCATAATAGTCGCCGCTGCTGCGAAAGACCAATACTCCTTAGATCAGAACAAGTTGGAAAGTGTCCTGTCCAAGCAATCTACACACTTGTTTTTTTCAGAGCAGCCCAAAGCGCATGGGAAATTGTAGCCATGCGTAGAACAGAAACAGACACCAATTCTTGTTCTGTGGCACTTGCTACGTTAAATAGATCTTGACTCTTTCGGCACCATCCCAAAAACGGTGTTGTTTCAAGTGAGGAGAAAAGCTTACTCTAACTGATATGCTCCTGCTATGTTTCCTGACTACCGTATACTGAGTTTCATAGGTGAACCTTGCGAGGTCTGCCAAAATTCGAAAAGCGGGCAGAGATCAGTTTCCTGCAGAGATCAGTTCCTACTCCATGCGCCCGTCTACTATTGCTTGCTCACCTTCCAAATTCAGTAACGGCTGCCTAACAACAAATGTTGACCACGAAATTGTCAGCAAGGGTAAAAAACGAGTGCTGTTGTTAACAGATACGACACCGGTTCATGGGAGCAAGCCCCACTGGGAAAGCCGATTTCCCATTCTCAAGTTCGGGATAATATTTTGAAATGAATATTTGCGAACAAGTCGTTTGCTTATTAAGGATCAAATTTAGCAGCTTCAGTAAGAGGACAGTTTGGGGAACTACAAGATGCCAGAATCGAAGGGTAAATGAGGTAACGTAAATAGGTGGCGGTCTTCAGAATGGCCTCGATTTCTTCTGCAAGATTCCCCGATACGGCGTATTCGATCTGGTGATGGAAATATCCCGACAGATCTAAGCAATGCGCTGCTTTTTTTGCCGGGCAAAGGAAAGTAGGCATGCGTTTTTTCTCACAAAAACACAAAAATGTGCGAATAATTTAGTGAAAGCATTAGTGAGGAGGAGAAACAACGTTCGTTTAAAAGGTCTGGAAAAAGTTACGCCCGAATCGAACATTCTCGTTTGCAAGGCATTGGAACTTAATACGACATATCATAGGCGTGGAATGGTTCGATCGACAGTCTCTACTGTAGAGAATTTGAAGACGTTTAGAACAGGCATCTCACCATTCTATTCTCTATTAGAGCATGTGAGAGTCACGCTTTATGTTCTGTGAGCTTTCATCAAAGTGTTTCTAAGTGAATTCAGCTTCGACTGTCTGGTCTATGTGTGGGCAAGAGAGCCATGCGAAATACGACCGCCATATGAATAGAAGTAGAAGCGCTCTCTGTCACTAACAATATGCCCACACAGAACGCGGCTGCATAATAACAAACGTAGCCATCAGCTTTTGCTATCAGCGATTTTGCCCTTTTTTGACCCGGGACGAGTAAGCACCATTTCACTGTTCCCATCGCTAGTGTTTCTGCATCCAGCCTTCTTCAAATTTTCATATAAGTTAGCTCCTAAAACTCTAAGCTCCATGAAAGAACCCCTTATACTCACTTCGGTGCTGCTTCTCCATGCCAGATTTGGTGAGCGCAGAACTAGGAATGAGTAGGTGCTCCTTGATAAATTGAAAGATGCTGGTCCAGTTGTTGCACGCAACATGCCAAGAAGCTCAGCTGCTTGTTAAACAAAACCATGCTGAACCAAATTAAAGGGCATCACTCTCAATAGCTTGCGTTCTTTCAACATCTTCCGTGCAGATATTTACAAGACAAAATTTTGAGAGGAAATATCGATCGGTGGTTTTTGAAAGTTCTTAGCAACGGATGCATTCATGATAAGCAGCAGTAAGCAAGGCGAAAACGATTTAAATTTACTGAGGCGAATTTTCGTCCATCTCTGTACGATACCTTTCCGCTCCTGACTATTGATTCGTATGCTACAGTCCAACTTTGCAGGCGAGAAGTATAAACCAGAAATAAAGGGTGCAAAGCTGGATGGATTCTAATGCGAAGGATAGTTGTGGATGGATAAAATGATGATACCTGCAAGCGGTTCCAAGAAGCTTGCACGATTGAGAGGATATTTTGACCACGATTCAAATTGTCGCTGACTATTTTGCAATCGTGTGAGATTTGAACATTTGTCAATTAATCTACGCAACATTATTTTTCTCACTGCGCAACGGTCGAGAGGTTTAAACGTTTAATCTTGAGCTCTACTTTTACATGCTACTGTAATGAGTATCCGCGTTTAATACGCTTTCCGCTGACCTTACAAAGGATGGAAGAACGCTCGTTTAATAGTGCACAATTCGTCTACCTGTTGTGCCGGTTGTTGTCATAATGAAGCCGACTAGACGTTTCTAGCAATCCCAAGATGAGCGAATCCTACCAAGATTCTCTCCGCCAGTGACCACGCCTGTGATCTATTACGCATGTGTTCGTATTCTTAAAGTGAACAAACCTCGAGAATTGTGCAGATTTGAAATACTTTATGTGAAGTTACCATTGAGTTTCTCATGTGGAAAGTCATTCTGATCTTCATCTTATCCAAAGTAACTTTTTCACCGTACTACAAAAATGGTCGGGTCCTCGAAGTGGAACTGAATATTCTAAGCTGAAGGATTCGTTTTTCAGAATGCTAGTAAATGGCTGCAAGAACCGCATGCATGTTTTCGGTTCCACTCCATAGTATGGTTCCACTCCATAGTCTGGTAAAGGCAATAAGCATTTTTTCAGAAAAATGCGCTCATTTCGTTGAGCATTGAGTAGATCTTTACCCTCCCCATCTAACTGTGGTACGTCTGAACTAAAACCCTCCAAATCAGAGTTTCATCTCCCCAGCGGAACTTCTTATTCCGGAGTTTTGGCGGTTGGATAGTTGGTCGTCACAACAACGCAGCTGCTGCGAACACTTTCAAGGATTGGCAAAGAATTTTTTAAAGCAGAAACCCGATTGAGAGTGATGATAAAAAATGATCACGTCGACCCCCGATTTCATAGGCAAAACGGCGAGGCCTTTCGAACAGAGGTCCTACTTCGCGAACATTCTGCTCTTTCTCTGTAGTAGAAAGTGTATGAACACCAACTTGGCCGAAAAATTAGCGCCGTGTTTTTTTTTTTTTTTTTGCTTTCATTCAGTCATACAATCTCAAGATTGGAAAGAAAGAGGCTCTTTCTTTCCAATGAACCACGCAATCCCAAAATCACGGATTCAGAAGAATCCTTTTTTTTTCTAATGAAATCTGAACCAGAACAACTTTACTGGAAGGAAAACTCCAAAGGTGCTACAAGTGCGCACGAAAAATTGACGTTAAGATGACTGCGGCATAAATAGCTACAGACACGTACCCTCGCATTAACCTGCTGCTAAAATGTATCTTGGTTGCAACGACCCACTTCGTTTCGCTGAGGCGCATATATCCGATATAACAAAGAAATGCCTCGATTTCAGATGAAGCGACTCACCGTAACTCTTACAGCTTTTGCCAAAGTGCAGAAGAGAATCACATATTCTTACTCGATCAACTTACATTGTACGGTAGCTCTCATTCAGCCCCCCACTTGCTTAATACATTAATTCATTGAAGATTTCAAAGTACTGGTAGAAAACTCGGAACCAATAAAGGGAGAAATTGACGCACAAACTTTTAGAATTTCAAAAGTTGAAGCACTGTATATTTTCTGATTTGTTATAACGGAGGGAAAGTGCCTATACAGTCCTCCAGCCGTAATATCTGTGCAGCAAACGGAGAAAGAGAGAGCCGGCAACGTTGGGCATCATGGTCATTGAGATGTACTCAAATTGACATAAGGCAGATGACAACTTCACTGTTTTTTTCAAGTGCGGTATAAGTACGTAGAATGATAATTAGCTCAAATGATGTCTCACTGAAATGACAGCCGTTTGCTCAAGCGATAACTTGCCTTTTCGCTCTTGCAATCCCCTAAAAATTCAGTTGTGATCGGTGTTTTCAAAATGGCGTTTGCATATTTATCGGGTGTTCAGGCGGGCATTTCCAACAATTGCCGAGTCGATGTTCTTCTGCCCTACGTCGCTACAAATGGAACCAACAGTGATCGTTTGCACAGAAGCCAGCACGTATACTTTGATCTCCATAACGTGACGCACGAATACACGTTACGCATTAACTTCTTTCTGAAAACCACTCAAAGCACAGCAAAATGAAGTTTATATGCACAAGCTACGCGAACGTCTTCTGACAATTCGTGAAGTGATGACAACTAACTGAAATTTTTAGAAAATCTTTCCCGTTCGACTGGTCGAATAAGTTTAGCTTCGAAGTTTTGAATATGGTGTGCTGGAAAGAACAGCCAGAATTTATGGGCCTTCCCATTTCAATATACAAAATTACGAGGCTGCCATAAATTTATAATTCGCGATAGATAAAACGAGGAAAATCGACAGATTATTGGAAAATTCAAAGCGAGTAGGTAAGCGTGCTCGACCTATCGAATAAGAAAGATAGCCAACTTCCTGCAGGAAACATCCATGGAATGTCTAGTAAATGAAAGCTAACAGCAGTTTACGAAGTGACACGAAGGCCATTAAATATTCCCGCTTTCTTTCAAAATAGTCGGCAAACCCCAATCACAGATCCATAAGAATATAATGTGAAGGTTCAAAGAATCGCATAGCTGTGTGTCCAACATTTTGCATAAGTAGGCAATGATGAAACAACGAGGAGCAACATGCACAAAATGATGCACCAGAAGTGAACGGAGGAAAACACCGAAGCCAAGAAACGGACTCGCAAAAACGAACGCCGTTTCTTGTGGCTCTTTCACACCCAACCGACATCCGCAAAACAAAAAGAAAGTGCACTATGGAACATACATATATATACATGACTGCCACGCTTCAGGAAGATCACTATAGGGCGTCGTTTTCGCTGCTACTTATGGCACTTGCGATTCCACTACATGCCCTGTTAGGCTGCCTGTTTCGATCAGCACCACCGAAGCTCCTGCTATGCATCTTGGGGCGTTGAATGGTCGGTCCCTCCGGAACGCGTGCAGCATCCTCATCTGCTTCAAATTAATCACCAGTTAGCCTGCTCAAAACATCTGATTCGCATACAGTATCATCGCTCTACACGAACAGGAAAAACATCAACAAGTCCACTTGTATTTGAACTGTTTCTGGAAGCTACTTCGATATTTGAACTCGGTGAAGGAAACACACGTAGGTATTGGGTTTTTGTGGCCAATGCAAATCGGGTCTCCCTTTGAAGGTGCATCGTTGGCAGCGCATCGATTCGTCGCATGAGAAACGCAAAAAATGGCGAGAAATTTGGCACTTCTGGCAAACTTTATTCTGGTTACCATGAAAAACAGAATGCCGAAATGGCAAATGATTTCGAGGGAATGCTTTCTCGGTGGCAGACTTCCGGGCCATGAAAAGCAGTCCGAAGGAGGATTTGCTGATCTGCTTACATAACACAGTATATATATGATTTCACATGAAACAAAGTCAAAATCGAGCATGAAGAACTCCAAGTCGAAAAAAAAAACTGTTTGGTGGAACCCATCCCTTGGAAAACAGTGGGGAAACAGAGGTGAAGGCGACATCGAAACTAACTGATGGGGTAAGATGAACACAGAGCAATATTCCAATCTTTTGTGTCCAGAAACGTTTAATATGGCTTTTGCTTAGATGCCGTTATTACATTCCCACACACTACACGACTGCTGAAAGAACTATTGAAAAACGACCATCATCACGTCATTCGTCACCTGTAGATAGTCGCCAAAGTGAGCGCTAGACGCTCTCAGACATAAGAGTACTCAGAACCTCAAACTTTGGAGGTCTGAAATGAGCTACCTGAAATTATTGTTGCAGCAACAAAAATAGAGGAAAAAATGGATGACTGCGCAGTGCAACGCTTACCCGATTCATCGCATTCGAGCGTCGGAATGCCCAGCAAACTGTGGTAGCGATCATCTACTTGGTGCACTCTGAGGTCATCGGTTATGAAAGTGCGTCTCTCGAACGTACCACAACTTTCACTCTGCGACCTTTCCGATCTATGTGGGTCCAGCGTGTAAGGTGAACGCACAGAATGACGTAGCCTTGACACTGCTCTCAGCTAAACCACACATACAAAGCAGATGCACACAACTGAACGTCAACACTTTCTGAACAAACCCTTTCTCGGTTCAAAAGGCTTCAATTTCCTTTTCAGTTTCCTTTTGCGTATGATATAGTGAAGTACTTTCTGATATCTGTGCTAGTAGGTACAGCAGGCGAAGAAAACATTAAGGCACAATTCTGAAGCGTCCATGTATCGTACGATGGTCGAAAAAATGGCAAACAACTTTTTTGTTTCGCTATTGCGAAAACTCAAATGCTAGCTCTCGCAACATGAGTACAAATTGGAACCCCAAAGATTGAAAATACAGTCCAGAGAGAATAGGTGAGCAAAAGATATTTGGATAAACGACTGCAAAGGAAACCTCCTGATCGACTTTGTTGTCGACAACGCCCTGCCACGTTGACAGAGTTCCTGAGGGCGACGCCAAATCTGTCGTGCGAGTCATAGTTCGTTTTTCGTTCGATTCTTTCCCTTAAGAATTATGTTCATGGAAAGGCAGTGCTAGTGAGTGTAGCAATAGCTGCACAGTTTCTTCAACATTCAATCGAAAGGTACATTGCTGACTGATGCATCCCTTAGCAAGTGACTCGTCTGAACATGAGGCAATACGAACGCGATCGCGGTTTTAGTCGAATCCCTTTTTTAAAACGGACTTTTTGAGCCCCCTCATGAACATTAGTGAGGTATGGAAGCAGCGGCGATGGTAAAGTGCATTACTTCAAAACGAACACTGCGGTCTGCAAATATGTAAAATTGCATTCCTCCAGTTACATGCGAGCATCACGCATACGAGATGCTTTCGTGACGGCATCAAAATTCTGTCTGCTTTTTAATCGCTCATCCCATACCTGCTTGATCGTTAGATGCGCACAGTGTGTGGATAGAGTGGGAAAAATAGGCATTATACTGATGTAGCTTAAGACTGAGGAGGAAATGAAAGCTTATTGTGCTGAAGAAACTGAGCTATATTCAGATTGCCAGGATGGATGCCGCTGAAGCGGTAGCGCATTTTGTGTCAACAATAGTAACTTCTGAAGCAACATGAAGGATGTTTTGCTGCTCTTTCCTGGTACTTTGTTTGATCTCCCCATAAGACTAGAGACATCTTCAGCAAGAAGCAAATTGAGTTCGATTTAGTGCTCTTGTGACGAACGAAATAATTGAAAACGAGAAACTATGAGCGAATGAAAAACGTATTCTGCCAACCGAGAACACTCTCATACAGGTTGAGAGAGAGGAACTAGGACGAGATGATAATGTAAGTGGTAGATGTATGCAAACCACTTATCGCACTCCCTCACCGCTGCTCTCACATTCAAATTATGGAACGGCAACTAGCCATTATTGTCGGTTGCATTGGCTTCCCAGAAAAGCGGATGCATGCGGAAGGCGGATTCAATGTTCTGGTCGTCACCGCCGGCAAGTGAAAATCGCAAATGTTGTGCTTCAGCGGCCAATTTCTCCTCGACCTCTTTCAACTCAGCGGCCAGATCGTATTCATTCTACAAATGTCGCCTTAAGCGTGATGAGCCAAGAGTGACCACTATAGTTTCCATAAGGAAAAGGCCACTTTATTTTTATGCGCATTGAATACGTCGCATATTAAAAGACTTACAAATTAATTGGAATTGAAATGAAATGCTGTCGTGGCGCTTTAGCTGAACATTTCTCAGGCAATTACATAACCTTCAGATGGATAAAACATTCATTTTCTCATACTTACATGCACCTTTATCAATCTTTCAGCAAAATCGGCGCAGTGCATACACAGTGGGCAGCTGAAATGTCTCGCAGCCAAAATAACTCAGTTGGAAGATGTAAGTTACGATCGCAAACCTTATAGTACAAATCTCCCACTACCACAGAGCGTTTCGTGCATAACATTAGGAACAAGAAAGCGCCAGGAACGTACTGGATCTTTTCTCGACGACGAGTCCAAATTGTCCTCGATATCAGTGTCGGTTTTGTTGACGTCTGTGTCTGTACCTACGGCGGCGTTTCCTGCTGCAATATCTGAGGAGTGAAAATAACACTTTGTTGAACTTCAAATAGGTCCACATCTTATGAGCTTTTGTAGTAACGAATAACACACCGCCTTAATAAATCTCTCTTCAATCACAAAATCGAACAACTTTTCCTTTTCACACTTCCGAACCTCCATATATTGTTACTGCACGCCATCTAAATTTTAGGGCAATGAAGGTACACTAATAAAATCACATTCAAAAATCTCAAATTTGAGGACACCATCGTTCTAATCCGGACTCTGCGGCATTTCATGAACGTTCCACATAATGAAGGAGGCGGGAAGGATTTTGCCAACACGGAAAATTCACAAAGTGTGCGTTGCCAACACGAATTTTCGCTAACGCACAAACAGGAATTTGCGACCATGAAACCTAGTACTTGGCAGAAGCATGGTACGAGCAGTGCATATACTGTAAAACAGAATCAAACACGCGAAGTAATGAGCGCTTCTAATAGTATATAAATAGGAGACGAACATTCGTTACCAAATAAAAATTCATCTCCAGGATACCGATAAACATGAAATCAACTAGCCGAAGGAAAACGTCATAGGGCTCTTCATAAGCCTTTTTTTAAAGCGTCTGACTACTTTAACTTCACAATTTATATCACCTTCTAGCATTTGAGCAGCAAAGCACACATCGTTAATAGTGTCAGCGCAAAACGATCACGTGGCTAGTACGGCCATTTCAATTCTATTTCGGATCATACGAAGAGAGATGAGACACATGAAAATATAGCATCTTCGCTAACCATCAGCTGATTCCTCACGCTTATTGCTTTCCTCCAGATGCTTCATGAGTACCGCGACGACCACGTTGACGAGTACAAACTGCGATATGAGCACAAAAATTATAAAGAAACATGGCGCAAGGATCGGGTCTACACAGCAATTCGATTCGCAGTGTTCCGATGGATCGCAGTCATCACGAAGTGCATCCTGAGAAATTATTGATGCAACAACATATAGAACTGTACATTTGCATAAAATTTTCTTATGACAAACCAAGAAACCAACACACATCGAATATCAGCCAGGCCTCTTAATATGCGTTCCATTCATTTTTAAACAAACCTTGATCTGCTCCCTGAGGTTGATCACTACAGCTGTGAAGGCGTCGGAGAATTTTTTCGAGGCACCAACCAGGGCTGCTTCACCCGATCTATAGAGTGAAATATACGCCGCTGACTGCCTTCAGACTACCCACCCCCGCCCCCCCTCGCCGTGGTGGTGGACAGAGACGGGGAGAATGGGCAGATTAAAAGTCTTTTTTCAAGAGGTGCATGAGCAGGCGCCCAGTCCCATCGATAGATCTCCTAGAAGTGCCGTTGAGTCAATGGAACCAGAGAGTTTTCGAGACTATTCTCGACACAGCGCTCGCTCCCCTTTCTTACGCCTCCTTCCACAGAAGGAATCGCGATGTTTTCTAGGTGACTTCGACAACTCCAGATCAGACATTCTGAACCATGAGTGACGAGAAAACCGCAGCTTCGACGCGGGACGCATGATTAATTTGTTGCTGCTTGGAAAAAGTAAACAAAGAGAGAGCTCTAGCTGCAATGAGGAGACTCAATGTAACCTTAGGATATCGAGACACCACATCACGGTACTTCACAAGTAGCGAAACTTTGATATCACGAATACGACACAAACCAGAAACACGACTTCAGCAAAACTTGATTTTGGGAGAGGAAAATGTGCCCTCTAGCTAGAGACTGCTTTACTTTGAAAGACTGAAGAGATAAGGCTTCGAGTGGACCTGTTCTGAGCACTGCCGAGCGCTGTTTTTCTAAGCTCCCTTTACCTTGCTGCACACATGTAGAGTAAGAATACTGCAGATCGAAAACGCTCTCCTTCCTGAATTCCGTTCTTTCTTGCAAACACGAAAGATAAGAACGCTTTTTTAGTGTGTAAACTAAAAATCATGTGATTCCACTAAACAGTAGGCATTGACGCCAACGTGGTCATCTCTTCAAAAAAAAAAAGAAATTCTCTCAAAGGTGTTGCTCCAATGAGCAGCAAGGAATACATTGACAAGTCATTAAAGAAGTCGCCCGAGGAAGTTACGGAAAAGCATTCACCATAGCCGCAGAACGCTATATTACGACCATGAATATAACCAACAGGAAATTTATTGAGTGGTGAAGTTTGTGGGGATCGAGATGTTCACTGATCTGCACCAAGAAGACGGCCAATGAACGCACCTTCATTATTCCGTTCCAATTGTCGCCAGTCGCTATTCGGAACAAAGTGAGGAACGCCATGCCAAAATTTTTGAAGTGCGCATGCTCACCAAGACCATCGCACGGATGATCCTCAGAACACTCTGCAACCATGAAAACATTCCACTATGGAATCCAATTGCCGTTTCTGCTCTAACCGAGAGGAGAATCAGTGCAAAAAATGTATAGAAAAAATTCAGAAATCGCATTGTCCTTTCCTGATATCCGGACCACCCTACGAAGCAGACTGATTTCTCATCCCGGCTTTGAGGCACTTCAAAAAGCATGCTGAAAATGGATCAGAAGAAGCATCACTGATACCAGACACCGCAACTTCGAACGAATACTTGCGATGGATTGTCAAAAAGTAAATAAATAAATAAATAATCATGCTCCACCTGGCTTTTCGCTTACCCAATTTGCCGAATAGCTCGACGCCCAAGGCAGCAAATATAAAGAAGAGAAGAAAGAACAACGATCCAAGGTTGCCAACTTGAGGTAACGCTTCACCGACCGTATCCAGTAATGAGCGGATGCCCTTTGCCATTTTCAGCAGCTTCAACACTGTAAGGCAAAAGCTCATAAATAGTCGCATTGCTCGTGCAATCAATTGCAAATAACAACCACGAAAATCAACCCCTACTCGTGGTAGCAGAAATGTCGTTGTCTAGCTTTGATATATGCAGAATACGATGTTAGAAACGGCATTCTGCAAAATCCACCGCATCACCGGAATCAAGAGAAATTGAATTTTCATTTTCATCATTCTGGCTGCTTGCAGCTCTTCAAGAAAATCATAGAGGTTGAAAATACAGTTCTGCTGAACTGTGACAGCTCACACGAAAACCTAATAGAGTCGCCATGAATCCTGCAATGGAAGAAAGCAGAAGCGGCATTAAATTTTGCAGCGATACCTCTCGCTATCCGCAGAACCCTCATGACACGAATTATTGTTGGATTAATTGGCAGCTCCAGGGCCTCGAATTCTTCGAAAATAATGCCGGCGATCGAAAGCACCACAATGAACATATCGAGCTGATTCCACCTGTTAATTAAGAAGCTGAACATCTTTACCTTTAATTCAACAAAAAGCTCTTATTTAATGTTGCGGCAGGCAGACTTTCAGAAGACTCAAAGAAATGTCCTTATTTTTGCTCTTTCTTTTGAAGTATGGGGTTTTCTTGTGCTGAAATGATGCGTTCTCAACCGTACTTAAATCTGTCAGCAAGAAAATTGAATGTCTGACGTATAAATTCGAAAAAACATTTTCGAAGAAATTTTGCTGCACCATTTTTATGTTTCTACCCACGTAAAACAAATGAGAATAGTCCACCCCTCGAGTGCGTATTTAAGCGTATTACCGAGGTCAAAGAGGATAGAAAATGCCACGAAGGGGCAAAGAGGTAAAACAGTTGAAACGGTCGTCTGTATCCGTTGGCTACGTTAGTCACTGTCACCATTTTCGGAATCCCGCCAAAAGTTTCGGACTCCCATAACCACTGTCAGAATGAAACAGTTGACGCGAAATATGATATAAGCTGGTGAGTTAGAATGTGCAGTGCTTCATAAAATCACACACCATCCGGTCTTAGGAACATTATTAAAGGTTTCAACAGGTCAGTTTTATATTGTAACATGTTAGTTGCCACGAAGGTTAGTTCCGTGATGTTCCACGATGACTGAGAGACATTAACTGATTTCGCCGAAAGAGATGTTCAAACAAAAACAACAGTGTGCATAAGGTACGTTTTACAAAGCACCTGCGCAAGCATCAAACTCATTTCCCGCTTCACACTTTCGAAAAAAATTGGCTGCGCTTGTTTGTAACCGTCCATTCTTTGCAGAACTTCGTCCATATATCTTTATTTTGCTAACTACGGTGACAACCCACTCCCTCTGCATGTCTGAGAAGTGCCAAAATAGATCGCAGTAGCTTGTCATTATAACAGTAAGCACGATGGCCCAAGCTTCTTTCGAATCCAAAGTGGTCGCAAAACCAGAACACGAAGTAATATTTGAATTTGTTGAGTATTTTCATCCACTCAATGCTTGCGACTGTTCGTGACCAGCTAGAATTTGAAAGAAGCCATCGAAGTGGTCTTTGTCTCTCTTATTAATGTAACTTGAATCACGAGCAATCCGTTTTACTAATTATAGGAAAGAGCACCCATAATGCATGGGATGGAGTGCCTCCGAAACCATGAAAGTGAGCTTAAAAGCTACTTAATAACTGCTAGCTGCAGCCCCTAGTTTGAAATTCCTGTATTGTTGGATTGGAGAGTATTTTGAGCAATACGACAAACATAGGTGGGGGCACCATGTTGCCAACTTTTCAGCTTATAAGGAACGAAATAAATCCACGATTTTGCGGGGAATAAGTCTGTTGCATCGGCACGAAGTAGCTCCAGAATCATTAGCAGCAGTCTCAGCACAGTGTTGCGGTAACGGCAGAAGGATTTAAAATTTCTTATTTCAGAAACCACAAATAGCCAGATTAATATCACTGATCTATGCTACATCATGAGCGGTTTCAAAAAACACTACAAGAAAGCAAGAACAAATTGATTTATAAGAGAATATCTTTAAAGAAGTCAAAGCGATAGAATAAAGCAGCTTCAGGGTCATACCAACCTCTCTTTGAAGAATCGTTTAATTCCCAAGGCAATCAGTTTCATCGCTGCTTCAAGCGTGAAAACAGCAGTGAAAAAATAGTTGAGTGCCTTCAACACGTACTTCAATCCAGCAGGCATCATATAAAACTCCATAGCCATTGAAATAACGTTTATACCTTCAAGCAATTTCCGCTCACTATTAGTCGTCATCGTAAATTACAAAATAATGCATTACAAAAGATTCCACGTCTAAGCGAAATGACAATAAGCAACATAAATAGAGCAAAATAATGCAAGTTCAAGCAAAATTACATAGAATGAAAAACATCAGTAGGTCAGTATTGTAGAACAAGAACCAACCAATGACTGCTGCTATAGCCAAATCGAAGTATTTAGACGTAGCTATACCATTTAGGAACATTCGCGTTTCTCCATAATTGTACCAATATGGATGCGACTTCTCCTCTGCAAAATGGACGTTGGTGTAATGACTTCAGATGACATTTTACAAGCGTTAACAAGCGTCATATTTCCTTCAGTAGACAGGTAACTTGGATGTTGGTCAATACCTGATGCCTATGTAATGATCCAATCAACAGGCACAAAGTATGAGCGATTGCTCTCCGCCACTTTCATTGCGCAAATCTAAATTCTCTATAGCATTTAACACTATAGTGAGAATCGCATCAATAATTCAGCAGGTACGCTCAAGATCCTCTTCGCATAGTGACCGCACATTTTTCTGCATTATATTTCAAACTGAAAACATTTGCATCTTAAAGTGACAGTCATACTTTTCTTGCGTTTGTGACCAAACTGATCTTCAAATTGTTGCCGCTTGAGTTTTCGCTCCAGCCGCTTTTGCCTTGCTCGTTCTCTCATTTCCGCTTCGAGCGCCTCTTTGCATTTGTGGAAATTCTCAACGACAACGCCGACAAACATATTCAACACAAAGAAACCGACGAGCAACAGAAATGATATGAAGTAGATCATGCGCCATTCGTTGTAGTTCTCGACAGGCTGCAATACCGACCAACTCGTTCTTGTTAAAATCTTTCTGTAGTAGAAGCAACCTCATGCACATCCACTAACCAACACATCTCACACTTAAGTTTATGAGCTTCGGGATCGCTGCTTTCACGGCGTGATATGCTTGGGGAAGGAACTGTTAATGAATACTGGCGTGGTTTTAAATGTGCGAACGCGCTTTCGTTCAACGAAGCTCAATGAATCCTTTCATTAAGTAGGAGGAGTAGCGGAACGCTTTAAAAGACCAGTTATGGAATTTGTTGGAACCACACAGATTTAAAGCTACTAATGTTTACTACTGAGATTGCTCAGCTATAAAAAAACGAACATAGCAAGGGAATTTTGGAACCATATATATATATATATATATATATATATATATATATATATATATGTATATATATATATATATATTTATATATTTATATATTTATATATTTATATATATATATATATATATATATATATATATATATATATTTATTTATTTATTTATTCGGTCCGAACTCACTAGTGCGAAGCCCATCACGGTTTATCTCAAGTGGGCGTATAAGAAACTATAAAAGGCGATGTACCACACTGACCTTCAAAAGAGGAAGGAAACCTCAGCGAAAGTAAGAAATGCTGCTAAAGCTATTCTGCGGAAAGAAATTTAAGGGCTCTAGCATCAAGTAACACTGTAGAAGATCAATATTCGACAACGACAGTAATTAAGAGAAGAAGGCCTGATTGGACTATGATAAAAATTGATTCGGAGAAATAAGAAAACTATTCCATACCTACCTGCATATCAACTCCAGTTGCATCGATTCCTTGATACATGATTGAAACCCAGCCATCCTTACTCGAAAGCACAAACAACGACATCAGAGCCTGAAAGAATACTATTTACTCGTATTTCATCATCAGAATCCCATTCGTTCTAGGTTTTGCTTCTCTTTGAAAATGAAAATTACAGTGGAGTTAACGAGGAGTTGCTCTGAGACCGCAAAGCGAGAACCCCTGCGGATAAACAGCCAAGAGAATACGACAAAACCTGATCCTCATCGACAATTTCGCCGGTAATGAATAATTATCTCAAATGCGCTCTTACAATAACGCACAGAAGACGTTACGTGACGCGCGACGGCTGTTCGAACAACTTTCAGCAGCTCGGATCGCTGTTCAACTGAGATGGAACTATGAAATAACTACCTGTCCAAGGTTGTCGAAATTATATCGGTGATTAACCCATTTGTTTCTCGGATCCTCCAAGCATTCTGCCTTTGTTGTCACGTTACTGATGTCGTGTCCAATGCAGTGATACATCATACCCTTAAAGGCGGTCCTCGCAAATGCATGAAGTTAACACAAGGTTACTTTCATGAAAGTTCTCCTTTTGATGTGGAAAAGTATGAACACGACAGTTGCAAATGTCTTCACCAAGAAACTATCTCGAACATTTTAAAAATAATTTAACTGATAAGATAAGGCCGGAAGCTAACATCCTCATCAGATTCATTGCATGTGCAAATCATTGTTTCACTGTCTTCCTTAAATTCTATACAATTTTAGAAGAAATGCTAGAGGCATTATTTCGCTCTCATACTAAATGCTTCCGAAAATTAAGCGTCAAGCACTACGAAAGAAGTCTGTATATTAGCATGTTCAAGTTATTCGTGACGAAAAAAAGTCAATGGAGAGAAGCCACAAATATTCGCTGGTACGGCCAAAGGTGGAATGATTTATTTACTCTTCGGTGGAACATGTTTTAAATGCAACAGTAGGTTAAAAATTCTATTTCGCTTCTGTTTTGAAATGAACGCAGAACAGCAACGAACCATACAGCATAAAGCACGCATCAGAAGAACAAATATATGGCTAGTGGGAGCAGAGAATGGCTTATGGATGAGTATTTTGATGACCCGACGTTTGATGAAGGGGTCAGAATTTCTCCCGAAGTGCTCCAATGAATGCCCTTTTGCCTTCCTTTTTGGAGTCACAACGCCTTCAGAGTTCAGTGACCATTCTTCTGCTTATTTAAGGGCGCATCGAAAATCACTTCGCCACAACAAACTACTGTTTTCCATTGAACAAGGATATGCATAAGTTTATCGAAATACGTCAGAACGCATCTTAGAAAACTTATTGCGCCACGCAAAGGAATCAGGCGCCTTAAAAAGTGGGTCGACTCCAATAGCGTTTGAATGGAGTAAATGTTGAATATTGAAAGAGAAGCACACCTTGAATAATTGCACTCCAAGAATGCCGAATATAATGAAGAAAGTACAGCAGATGAGCACGATGTTGCCGATGGGTTTGAGGCTACTGATTAGCGTCATGACAACGAGCTTAACACCTGGAGCCCGGTTGATCACTCGAAGGGGCCTCAATGCCCTCAGCAGTCTCAGAACTCGAATCACGCCAAATATCTTTGGCGAATCTGCAAGTAAAATATCTCTGTATCTTTGAATAGGCTAGGTGGCTGGCATGCGGAAAGAATCTGTTTTCGTAAATTTACCGATGCACAAAGCCTGTCGATTTGGGCAGATAAAATTAGGCGTGAAAAAAGATCGACCTGCAATATTCGAAATACGCCGAGGTCAAACTTAAAAACGCAAACTTACCACCATGGACGAGAAGCTCGAAACCGACATTAACTAGACTAATGATCACTAGAGTTCCATCAAGAATATTCCATCCATCTTTGAAGTAGGCACCTGGTCCGATGAGACAACCGTTAGCGATCACCTTCAAGTTAATCAAATTGCAGCAAGGAAGAACGGCATCAAAATCAATGCCTCAGTGAGATCGAGGTTTCTTGCTTCCACCCACAAAGAATCCGTCTAAAAATCACATCAAAGTCTCCAACTCTTTTTTAGAAAACGAAACGTTATTTCAAACATATCAAGCCAGTGTTAACCAGGTCCATCAGAAAAAACCCTTTCAGCATTGAAGAACGTGACCAAATATCAGCAGTTCGCATTATTGTGCCAAGTGCATAGCACCGTTTTCTGATTATAACATTGCAACATGTGTGATAAGACCCAGCGAAAAGTTGATCTTGCCAGCTGCTTTCTAACGCTTTAACTCAGCAAGCAATTTACAACAGCGCAATTCGAATTGCGGAATCGCGCTCTGCCAACGTCATGCCTATGCATCTGTATATGTAAGAAGACAAGTTTATAGGCCTGCTTGCCAGTTTGAAACCGGAAATCGCTGGAAGTGAAGCTGTAAATTTAGATCGATGTGGCCTGCACCACATGACAACTCCTTATCTCGTAAAATTCACGCTGTTCTATGAATTCCGAAGGACTGTAGATATTCAAATGTGCTAAAAATTCCGTGCGCACTTCACAGCTGCTGTATTCTTATTAAACACCGATCGCAGACAAAAAGAACGAATCTTTAGTAGATTTGTCTCACCATTCATCTGGGTATTATACAGTAAGCATTTGCGTAGACACTAGACGATTACATCTTGGTCAACCACATCTCTTCTGACTATACCTTGGCTCATCTACTACGCCGTCTATTTCATCAAGGCAGACGAAAACTCAAGCCCAGATATAGTACTAAGCAGTGAACACTGTGCGCGATGGCGGCACAATGAGGGCTCTCAATTAAAATATTAAGTATCTCTCTGCACATTTCATTTTCGCTCACGGCTCGCTGAAGGCTCAATCAGCTGAACGGAACATCATAGGGATTATTTCTCTATTAATTTGCAGCTCAAAATATTCGCTTCAATATAGCCTCCCCTCCCCCTGTATGCATGCAATGTCAGAAATCTACAATATTCATGAATTCGTGTAGCTGTATTAAGAAAGACATTCAAAGAAAGAACACATTTGTCACAAGCGAGTGAGAGAAAATCTCCCCACAAAATTTAAAGTACCCGAAGTATGTTGATTAAAAAATCAGTTCCCAATACTCTAATAAACGCACTGGTGCACATAGAGCGTCCATGCGCCTAGACATGTCGAAGGGGATAGCAAAGCAGAAAACCAACAAATGCGTGATTCGTTTATGAAAGATGGATCGTTCCAAAATGCTCAACCTTGAGCGTCATTTCGATGGTGAAGATGACTGTGAACACATAGCCACTGATGGTTAGAAATTGACGTTCCACCGACTTCGGAGGAATCGACGGTCGTTCCATTGCAAGTGTTATGCAATTGATGCCAATAAAGAACAAAATTGTGTAGTCAAACCACTTCTTTTGTGTCAGCTGTAGACATCTTCAATCAAACTGCACGTTTATATGATGAAAGCGATTTCACAAACTACACTGGAGATCACCTCTGCACAGCTAATCGTATCTATCGCAAAGACCTAAATAGAGGCCTGAAGGTTTCTATTCCCTGAGACAGAAAAAGTAGCCAATATAATGAGAAAAGTCATTCAAGGTTAAGGCTAACATAGATCTTATAAATTTTATAAAATACGCCGCATAATAAGACCTAGAAGTCATTACTAATCAAAGAGTTATCAGTGAGACAATAGAAGTGTGGGGCACTTTCGCAAGAAGTTTGGAGAACAAATCGAGTGGGATGGCCTTTTCGGAATGGAATATCCGTGCAGCGAGCTGACATGTCCCCGTTCAAGCCTAAATTCAATGGACACATCATACCACAGCCTAATGATGTACTACTGCTGACCTTATACGAACGCCATTTTTTGGGCTGAAGATGTACATCGAATAGTCGGCACGTTTGTACATACACGTTTTCCTGTACAGACGCCTCCACGTGGAGTTTTGACGCTGCTCTTCACGTCGCTCTTCTTCAGCAATCGCTTTCTGCAGTTCTTGACTTGCCTGCAATCCTCTACTTCATAAACGAACTCCAAAAGGAAGCCACTCATCTTAAACAACTGCTGACTCAATAGTTCCCTCACCCCCTCCCCCACTCCCTCCTCCAAGGAAACAGCAAATCCCCTTTAATTCATCAAGAAATTGCAGCTCCGAGTTTTGCTCGGGGACATGTAATGGGCATCAAGTAATTGCAACAGTTCTGCACCGAATGCGTGTTTTCTTTTAACATTAGAACAAGCAAACCTGAATAAATTTGTCCCTAGCATAGGCCTCAATCAGAGCCTGGCGACCATGGACGGGACAGCAGGGACTGAATATGCCATGAAGGCCACACCAACTGTTCATTCTCTGCCGCGAACCTCGCCCATACATGTCGAAGCTTGTACTCAGACGAGGCAACACCAGCGATGTATGTCGGTTCAACCTGGAGTTTATAGGAATGACGAAGATTGTTCCGATCCTTCTTTTCAATCTTTAAGTGCTGTTTTTAACTCAGCAGCAAAATTGCATACGTTTTCTATCCACCTCTCTGCCTATATATTCAAACTTATGACCTACTGCATCGATTCGAACGGGATCTATAGGGTGAGTAGCCAAATAAGTAATGGGCACAAGTTGTGAAAGTCTTACGACGCTCTTTGCTGATGCCAAAACTGGACTACTTTCCCTCACTTATTAGAATTCCACGAAGGATAACACATGTAACACATTTGCAAAAGATACTTGGCCAAAGAAATCAAGCGGGTTTTGCAGAAGAACACATCAGCTCGTGTGAGGATTGCTCACCGGGCCCGTAGGTACCGATACAGCTATAGTGGCACTAAAACCGCTTCCACTTTCGAAACCGTTCTTGGGATTTCATACCTCATAAGCCTTGTTCCAAGGGAATACTAACTATGACGCCTATTCATTGAAGCGAATTAGAAAGTAGTGCCATTCAGCGGGTGAGACAATGCATCCTTTCTTAGACGTTATAAGACATATCGATCCTCAAAACTTTAGAAGTAATGAAACAGTAGTTACGAAACTCGTCCTCTGGCGGCATGCTACGAAGTTCTGATCGCGGTGTCAGACAGCTGACCGTTCGTCCAATAGTGTCAGTAAATTCATTGCCTCAGAATGCTTTTTATAATGACACAATGGAAATGCAACTAGGTCTCAAGAAGTTTCCCCATGAACTGAGAATACTGATTATTCTATGCGACAACAAATTAAAGAGCTAAAGAGATAGTTACGCCAATTGAGCAGACTGTTACATTTATCCGTTTTTGGAACACCCCCTAAGAAGTGCGTTAAGCTTTTCCTACTTTGCACTTATTGAAATATTCACAAGAAACATCCATTGCGCCGCGTACAAGACACTTCCTTTATTGTTTTCCCTTCACTATGGAACCGAGAGGCATCAAGCAGGAAGTGGAAATTAATCCAGAACACAGCACCTCAATTGCTCAATATGGGACCTCATACCGACCTGCAGTAACTAAACTGTAACGGTTTATGCGCAGCTCATTCGATAGCCGTTCGCAGACTGTGGATTGCCTCTGCTTGACATCAAGACAAAGCAAAACTGGAGAAAGTTATTTCAATCATAGCCTAAATTCCGCCAATGAACAGCTCGGAGAATATTCATGACTTAACCATAGGCATTTTGAGTTGTCAAATTTACATCAACATACTTTAGTAATCAACTCAGCTAAACATAGTTATGATGGACAATCTTGAATTGTGCACATTGATTGTCGATTAGGCTCGACAGATAAGCACTCGTGTAAATCGATCTGGGATATGCGTTATTTTGAAAATATCTCTATTTTGGCAGCAAATCGGAAACGATATAACTTACGAACCACTCAATTGTGATGCGTGTGTGCATAGCGCTAGTGAGATACGGTCAGCCGTATAAAAATGTACCGCACCTTCAGATTTCTGTCATTTCTCTGCCTCGAGCCAAGAATTTTGGAGCGTTCCACCATGCTTACTTTTATCACTTCAATATAGCAAGGGATGAAGGGGAAGTGAGGCAACGCTCCTTCAAGCTTCTAGATTTAAGCCCTGTTCCCAGCTTCAGCGCAGGATAATATGTGTAGAGTTCGCACGCCAATAGAAACCGACGTTTTGTGGTAGTCCTGAAACCTGTGCCTTTCTCTTTCCCTATAGATGCTTGGAAGGAGGCAAGAGGGATGAAAAGGGAGCGGGGGAGGGAGATGAGGGAGATGGAAGATAGGCAGTGTTCACAAAGAAGCACCTGTACTTATTTCGAAGCGCTTTGTTCTCGTCATCCGTTTCCGAGTCACTGCCTTCGTCGTGCGCATTGAAACGAATGGATCTTACCGCTGAATACTGGCTGCATCTTTCGTCGCTGAAGAAGAAGAATGAAAAAATTGATCAATTGAGAACAGTTTTAAAACTTTCTCAGGTGACACGTTTTGGAAAGAGAGAGAAAGTGAGGACGTGGAAAAACGTGCTACCTAATTTCTGTGAAGCACGACTGACAGAAAACGGTCGGGTGAATCTTAGTACCAGCTAAGTGGGCTTGCATAACAACAGTTGCTGCGCAGCCCTCGAAGCACAGTGATCGAGGAACATGCGAGTTGCCGAGAAATATTAAACAGCTATAAGATGTCACCTGCTGCAAAACAAGACCAATAAGCAATGATCAATATCAATCGAACAAGTTGTCCACTACCAGTGCTACACTAGTAGAGTAAGCATGCATTGACCTGATGAGACCATACGGATAAATCATAGGGAAGAACTTATTGCAACATCCACGATTCTCTTAATCAAACTAGACTCAGTGTTCGGCACTCGAAGGAGAGAAGAAGTCGGGTGATTTTTACCTGGTGCCCAAGTTGCTCCTCTGGGCTGTCGTTCCCTGATCGCGCAGGTGATCGCCATATATTCTATTTTCTTCTGCTGTCCCAGCCGAAGCGCCACGCAGCACCTGTGACCCGACGCTGACCTATCAAAATAAGCATCATGAAATATGATTTCCCCGTGATACAAGTGTAAGAAGAAAATTACGTTGCACAGACACCTGAGGCGCTTAGCACAGTGATACACCACAGCAAAAATCTGGCTAAAGACATAACGATTTCTTGTTGGAAAACGATATCATTCGACTTAAGAAAGAAAGGTAGTGGAATTGACCGACTCAGCATTACTATCTATCTTACCTTCACTTAAAAGTCTTCTTGGTCTTTGCACGACGTTCGTGAAGAACATCAAACAGCAAATGAGGAAACAGTTTGGAGGGACTAGCGAAAATATGCGCCTTTTGTAGTTGCGGTTTCGCTAAGTTTTGCGAAAGCGCATTACTGCAGCGCCATATCCTTGCATATGTATGAGTGCTCATCCTTGTGTTCGACAGACTAAGCGTTCAGCAGAACCATACGATTATCCTTATACTCTAATTTGAGCACAACTCATCATCTTCTGCATGAGTTATTGAAAGCAAAGACATCATAAACTCTGTACGCCAGTTTTGCTGTGTAAGCGAACATCTAGTTCCCAAACATTAATTTTTTTGTTCGGGTCTATATGCCGGTGTATTGTGCTGATCAACGCACAAGCAGGTGTTCTGTGATCATTTCCAAAAAGCTAATGAAATAGCAGCTTAGAGCGTGGAAGCGCGGACCGCAGTTTCATTCAGTGCGTACATCAGCACTTGCTATTACTCAACCTGTAGTGACAAACTTCCACGCGAATATCAGCACAGGTGGAGCGAGCACATTAAATGGATTGACAAGAAATGCGTTTCGCACACTTAAACTGAACAGTTTTCCTTATTTCCAACAAATAAGGGAAGACTCGCATAAATGCATTCAGTTTGAACTGAAACAGCCGTTTTTACTTTTCTTGCAAAGGGACTCATATTCCGCGTGTTTTGCGATCCAACCGCTCGCAAAGTGTACATTTTTGAGAGTCCATAATTCTTTAGGGCTTAATGGATTACCTTCGTTCGTCCTGTCATATAATTTGCAAAACACCAATGCGCTTAGTCCAATTTCAGTGGCTTCCACGTTGGAACTATCAGAGGACAGATGCATACACAAATAATGTACATGAAGTAATTTTCATAGTTCGCAAACACGTGCTTCGCAGAAGGCGCATAAAAACGGTATATGTGTCGTCTGTGCTAGACTCAATACGTTCATCCATCGGCGAATTCTGCCGAAATTGCTTCCCTTGCTAAATAAGGGGACCAAACTGTGCAAGAAATGATAGAAAAGTGAAGATCCCCATTCATTCATAAGAAAGAAATTGCGCTCAGCATCAAGCGTTAGACGAAGAGGACAAATATGAATTTCTACGATATCATCAACCGCTGATAGCGCAAAATTTCTTGCATAAAAAACCCAACGCGCTAAAAAATATGTGAAAGGAAATGTGAGAAAACCTCATGCAAGCTGGCAATATCATCAGGTGTGAATGGAAGAAGAGGAATACGAGCGTCATAAGGGCCTAGCTGAGCCATATGTCCATTACCACAAGTACACTTCTTCGTATCACTCTGCAATGAACACTCCTTTATTAGAACAACCTACAGCTACGTCTCCTTTTTTTTTTCAGCGAACACATTACCTGGCATTCGACGGTTGCCTCGTGCTCTCGCACAATGCGCGATCAATGACTAAACCGACACCACCCACGTTGCATCTAAAACTGGATGAACTAAAGCGGCATTGAAAGTTTAGAAAGCGAAAATTCTTAACCTACTTTAAGTTGTTTCTAGCGCGGCTGTGAAGCTAGTAAAAATTACCATAAGTGCCTAACGGAACATCGTTTCTGTAAACTCTGAGTAGTTGCAGGTGGAATCGCAACCACAAAAAACACCGTAATGTCTATAAAATGAAACTGCGCATACATTGCGCCATCAAATGCCACATCAGTGGTTTGCAACTCGTAATGTCAAACTCGCGGACAACTTCAGGTTTTCTTGATTGGAATGGAATGCCGCAGTGAAATAAGCTGGGATTTCATGCGACAGGGCGATGATCGTTCGATAGGACATTCCATAGAATCGATCTGTTGCAGTATTTTTCCAGGAGTAACGGTCTTACATTGAAGACATTTGCTAATTGAAAACGAAATGTTGTATGCCTTTTGACTCAGAATAAAGGACGGAGACGATGTTTTTGCGAGTAACAATTCCAGTTCGCGCTTCCTTTCTTCCTCCTCTTCGTTAGCCTTCTTTCGTGCTTCTTCCTCCTATAAAAAAATAACAGAACATCGCAACATCAAGACCTGCCTTCTCTATCCTGGCTTTCCCTCAGGAGAGGCTAACGAACTACGATGTTATATGCAATCAATGACAAATATGCGGGAGCTAACGATTTAATATGTGAGTGTGGACATGAAATGGTGCTATCTTGAACAGTCGCTTTTAGGCGATAATACACGATGGAAAAAGCTAATGCGAAAGAACAAGTTGAATGGAACCATTGGCACATTTGAAGGTGACGCTGGACTACTTGCATGAAACCAGTTGCAAGGAACACACCCGTATATCTTAAATGAGTTTTGTTAGCTCACATGTATGCAAACAAAGAAGTGCCATTTTATGAGCGCCGAACTCCGACTTATTCTAATGTCGATGCATGCGGACAATTTTTAAAGCGACTTGGCGCAGCAACCTCTCCAATTGCCTATATTTCAACGGCTTCGTCTTTAACGTCAGCACAGCGGACCATCCCAAAGTGCACGGCGCAATATCTCCGGGGGTTACAGCGAGTACTTTCATGATCTCAGGGGCTTTTTGGAGGCCACTTTATTTTCAAAGCGTGCCAACTATTAAAAAAGGACTGCTGTGACAGATGGCGGCAGCGAATGGCCTGGACTATTCCTTGATTATACAAAACAGGCGAAATAATGGTTAGAAACTGAAAACTTGGTATTTTGCAGCCCCATATCCCTTGAATTCAGTCGCGTACACTTTGTTACCATCGCCTTCGTTATTTCGGTCTGTACTAAGCGCCATCGGTCCGCTACCGACCAAAAAAAAAAAAGATAGGACCTGAGAAACAACTTACCAGTTGCCGTTTCTCCTCTTCCTTGCTTTCTTGAAACCCTTCAACCAAGATCGCGACAAGCAAGTTGAATAGTACATAATTGCCAAAAGTCATTAAGGCGACAAAGTATAAAGCGGCCCAAGGTGTCGTTTGAGCCATTCCATTAAATAGCACCATATTCCAGTCTTCTTGTGTAAGGATCTTAAATTTTAAAGCCTTCACATCGACCTAACCGGATTCAACATTGTTTAAACACTCAAACATTGGTATGGAATTTACCGCTGTACAACTAACAACCTTCGAAAAGACTTCAAATGCGAATTCTGAACGTATACAACGGTGCTTACTGTACTGCTTTTGCAGAATTCGTCAAAAGTCGGTCAGAATGCCGGCCTACATTACAGTTGCGATGAGAATTGGAAATCAATCGGCATTACCTACATAAAAGAATTATCCCGTCAAAGATCGTGCGAATTGAATTTGGGTGTGAAAAACCGACCAAAAATGCTATAACAAACGATTTCATCTATTACCGCAAAAGGCGAAAACAGACCGAAATTGAGTTCCACGAACGAATCTATATTAAACAAAAGTGAAACTAATCTTGCCAACAAAGACTCTGTCGACCTGAAAAACAGTGACCGTCGCATGCAAAAATGAGTCGAAATTCGTCCTCTCGCACTCGCATGACGACTGTGATGCGTCAGTGATTTGTCGACGTATGCAACGCTCTCCATTTGATGAGTCAGTGCAAAATTTGCAGCCAAAAAGAACCATGCCGAGGGAACTGAATACGTTGAAGTGCTAAGTGAGAAGCGAAACAACATCACAACATCAACATTATCCTTAATGAGACGGCGAATCACCGAAATTTCGAGAAAACTTAACTGGAACTTTTATATTTCCTGTATGTGTAATAGGGAGCCACGCATCTTCTTCTAAAACTCGATATAGAACTAAATGAGCTCCTCACATGAAAACGATAGGCACAACTCCTACAGATGTGGCACACAAAGGAACAAATTCGGAAAACCGCAAAAGCTAATGATGACGCACTTGTACGACATATTGGTTATTACACACTGCAAGCTGTCACCACTGTCACACAACGGAATGAGTTCATGGCACAAATGTTGCAGAAGAAAGCATGACAAGCAAGCTTTTCATATGGTCCCTTTCTATGGAAACCAGAGACTTAAGTAGTAGATCACTGATTGATGAAATGGAAATCTCACGTTCTCGACGAGATGCACTTCGCACACTGCATTTTAAACGATTAACTGGAAACTTTACAACTTATTTTCCGCTTTCTAACCTATTCATAGGACTGAGTCGCAGGTTGTCTTTGCAAGCCTTGTTTTTTCGCCAAGCTTTCGTTCCGCAGCAGTGGCGAAGCATTAAGAGAACGCTCGGCAGCTCTATTCGCGGAAACGACCTGCGTCAGCCACCTAGGAAAAAGACGGCTGGATCATTTAAAGACATAAATCCCTCGCGGACATTGCAATTGGATTTCCAAAACTCGCAACGTTCTCGATTCGAAAATGGCTGCGATAACAAAAAATTAACAATTTTAGCAGTGCAAATTATCACGGACACAGGTGAGCCAACAGATACGACACTCTAGAAGCTAACAGCAGGTGACACGGACAAGCTGATTTCGCCACTGGCACATGCAGATTCCATATGAGCACAATGAAGGAAACTTCGACAGCGCTTACCTGGAAAACTGTGATAAGTGCCCAGAGAAGGGAATCAAAGTTTTTACGCTCGCATTTCTTAACGTGTCCGCCAAACGGGTTGTCCTCTATTTTGCAGAACTTGCATCCAAAAAGATTCATGCCAAGAATGCTAAACGAATGAGCCGGATAGAAGAGAAGAAATAAAACTGTTAGAGAAAATCATAATTAGTTTTTGAAGAGAAAGTTTTGAATGAGGTTACCACGAAACATCTGAAAGAAGTTTGAGGGCTCGAGGAATTCAAGGAGCAAAGAAATGAACAAGGGCAGTTTTGCATACATGAAAATCGAATATGCAGAATGAACGATCGTCTAAGCATGTCATCAAACACAATATTGCCTTCTTCGACTATTCCGTTGAGTAGAAGCAACATAGGAATGTTTTTTAATGTAAGTTCTACGCGGTCATCGCCCTACGGCAACGATACTTTAGCTCATTACATTACTACTATCTTGCCAGATGGTAAGCTCCCATTTCTTGAACACATTAAACTATTACTTCCTAGAAACTCATGAACTTATCGAGCAATTGCTGGTTGCAAGAAATATCGGCAAACTGGAATAAAGAACATTCCGAAACTTCTGCGTTTCGCAAAGATTGATTTGAGAAGAATTTGAGCCTTATGATAGTGCCCCCAGAATTCGGATGCACCTACTCGAAGCTGCTCAGATGTTCTCAATAAGGAAGTTTATTTGCATATTCGAAGAAATTGAATTTTTTCACATGCCATTTGTAGTCTGCCCTCTCATCTTCTTTCGTTGAGCAATTCGATTGTTCAGGGGAGCTTTTTCAAAACTAGATGCATGCAAAATTCACAACAGATTTCCGAATTTTTTGAGGTCAACGGCTTAGTAAACATATTTCAAAGGATTCCAAGAATGACCACCTATGAGTTACTCATTAAGTAAGAAGTGATGCAGATTTGGCAGTCTATGCATTCCCTCACTGGTAGAACAAAATTGAAATAAGCGGCAAGATAAAGAAACGAGGCGATCTGAAGGCTCATACAAGCAATGAGCTTCGTTGCAACGTTAATAGCAATGAACCTCGTACGAGTCGAATAACTTATTAGAATATCAGCATCGCAGTTTTCGAGAAAGCTGAAGGAACAGGATATTCCTATGCTCACGAAATTGTAAGAAAACCTCGTCATCCATACGACTTAATATCTCCTTTGCGAGTGCACAAACCATTTTACACACTTTAACAGCAGTCACCAAATGTACACGTATTTTCTTCCATAACCAGAGCCGGCATGCAGTAATGTGAAAAGCTCCAGAAAGACTTGCTTATTTACTATGCGGTGTAGCAAATGCTCTATATTCATGTACACTGAGCAGCGAACAGCTGGATTATGCTATGGTCTCAGAATGAAATTCGGTTTATGTGCCCCTGAGGAGCACTTTCAAAAACAGTGTGTCAACGCCTGATGGTGAACATTGCAGGTGAAACTCTTTTGCTTAATGATACCAAAAACTTTACTATACCTGAAAATGAAAATAAACAGTACGAGAAGACCGAAGAATACAGTGACGTTATCCATGGTTCTAAGCATAACCACCAGCTGATATCGAAGAGCGGGCATGAAGCGGACCAATTTTAAGATGCGAAGGAGTCGAAAAGTCCGCAAAACGGATAATCCACCTTTTCCTTCTTGAAAAAGTTCCAGAACGCTGCAATCACTTCTTGAGAATTCGACCTGACCAGCGGTATTCTTGGAAGGAAAATTTTATGATCTATTAATGATTATGAGGATGATGTGCTCTGCAAGCAAATATATGGCGTCGAAGCGAAGTTGGAAGTGTGATAACTAAAATTTCCGAAACGTGGAATATGGAAAGTCTGCCGTCCCCCAGTTTGTCATTTTCAAGGGCATCATTCGAGATATTCGGTATGAGCTTGCTCGAACATACAATTTATTGAGAAACTGCATGAAGTTCAAGCCACTGAATTCCACTCGACACTCGTAGTATTGAAAGCTTACAGTATGATGCCTTCAGCGGGATCAAAAGCTACAATTATAACATCAGAGCATTTTTCGTTAATGGTAGGATAAACACCGCGCAAAGGATTGAATGGGAGTCAAAAATTATCAGTTTCCCCAAGAAATGACGGAAAGAAATGAAAAGCAACCTTAAAGCGACAATTCCTCCATCGAAGAGATTAAATCCATCGGAAAGATATCCGAAGAGACCATCGGCGATTACTTTGAGCAACATTTCAAACGCAAAAAGACCCGTGAAAAAATAGTTGCTATACTCGAGGATAATTGTTAGTATTTCTGGCTGCAATGCAATTTCTTTATTTGTGCAAGCGATCGAGTGGATACGTTGAAAATATCCCCAATGATTTCACATTTGGGTTCATTTCACGACTTTTCTGCTTTCGCCGGATATTTTTGAATAATATATCGCTAATCCGAGTTGCAGATTTCCTACCACTGCCAAAACACCCACATGCGAACAACATTTCAAATTACTTTTTACCATTCCTAGTAACTCTGAAAGAATGAAGCTCTGTTCATTGCTAATAAGAGAAGAAATGAAGACTGAACGAAATGAAAAATCTTTGAATCATTCGCTCATTATTGCAACTCAATGCGTCAGAATCAGCTGGATGCAAAACGACTCAAACGCTGTGAGAATATCGGTCTACTGCAGCCAAATGTGCTGCAATAGCTAGATGGATCAATGTCACTGAGGTAGAAGTTGCTGCCAGGGAATTCGACTAGAGAAGAAAATCTGAGAGTGATGAAATGCATTAGCTCGATAGCAGTGACAGCGTTTTATTCGAAAAACTTGCTCGACTGAAATTACCGATTTTATCGACAAAAGTTCCATTGTGCAGATACTTTCAAATATCGACGCACTGTAAAATCAACAAAATTACATAAAACTGAATCACTGTGCTTTCTCTGCTACATTATAAATTAAGAACCACTTGATTTTAAAGTCAGCAATAGATAGACGGAAAAATGTGAATAATAAATTAGAGCAGCTCTTCTAAGTGGCTAGTTCATAAAATTGCTTTTCTAAAAGCTGAGTCATGCGGCGAATTGGGAAAAAGTGTGATAAGACCTCCCAATATCTATAGTCCGAGAAGTCTGAAAGCCACGCAGAATTAAAATGCATATTCTGCCTTAAAAGCTCATGAGACTAATAAATCTGGATGTACATATACAAGCCTCATATCCCAATGCTCCTAACAGATATTGCAACCGATTCATGGATCTTATAAGTGCGCACTTCCTTGATCCAGAAATAAGTTTGTTGTATGCCTAAGCTTGTGTGCCTCTTTTTCTCTGATAGCTTGAATTGTGAGACAATAATGCTGGCGTTGTGAAAAAAATATAGCGAATACTACCACATGGTTTCCCAGGTGGATTTAGCGCTAGCGAAAAGAACTGATTAGAGAAAGTTGCGGATACCCAAATCTGCCCAAAATTCTGTGCTTTTTTCCAAATCTGCATACAATTTGATTAAGCGCGCTAAGTCATCTACAGCTCGGGTTATATTATTAAGGGGCTAGGGCGAAAAAACATCTTTTGCAGAAGACTTTAATGAACGATTCGATCAGCTAAAAGAAATACAAGTAAGAACCCCACAGAATTTCGGCTGGAAGGCGAAAGATTTGGTTTTACTTCTTTCATTTCAGGCTCAAAGGAAATGCCTTCGGTAAGTTACCTATTTTTCACAGGGTTTCAAGTAACTGCTTTTGTCACGAATGTCTTTTTTGTTCACCCTTTCAGAAGCTAACAGAAATATCTTGTCACCTCTCCTGGGCTCTGCAGGCGCGCAACGATTCTTCAGCTGCATAACTAGACCATTTGCGGAGGAAAGTTGAACGAGACTTCAGGAAGGCAAGTTCCCAAATGTGCTTTACCTCTGCGAGTTTTCTCCAAACAGATATTCTTAACTCAACCTTGACAAGTGGAGAAGCATGATTCGTCGAAGCAAGAGAAAACCGACGGCTGGTTTGTATCACCCCGCATGCTTCGGTGAGGCAATCTGGCTCAAATGGACAGGCCCATAGAGGCTCATATGTATGGTGCGCTCATGTTTAAAGAATCGAATATCAAGTGACCAGAACTCCGCTAACGCACATCATAGCACAGACGTTGTGGCTTCACAGTGACAGCACAGTATGCTCGAAAGCAACAAGCAAAGCTGAATTTACCTGCTGGTGATACTCGACGCCCATGCTGAGTGTGTTGATGAGAATAGCGAAGAGGATGCCTCTTTTAAAGTGGTTGCAAACGACAAATGCTTGAATCCGACCTCGCAACCAGCCGATTCGAGAGTTCCTTGCAGCAGTTGGAATCGGTGACGCATCCTCAACAATAACGCAATGCTGCTGATGATGTGGTGTTACCGTATATTTAGGATGCTCGACAACATAGATGGGGAGAAATGAGGGGGGGGGGGATGGGGTTCTGCACGGTTCAATCACTCGTGTTCTCTAGAGATATTGGCTTTCTAACAACGCATTGTTTCCCCCACTGCAGTAAAGCCATAGTCACCAGCTATCCTTTCCATAGCTTCCCGTTACTTTCTTTTATGCTGCTGGCCAATGCTCTCGAAACTGCGCTAAGTCATTATCATATCTTATTTCTGATCATACATAAGCAAAATGACAGAATAACAGGCAAGAAGCTTAGATCTTCTCGTTCCTCTGCACAGATATTAACACTTGTGAGACAAACTTAACAAAGACGAATTTCAACTACTTTTCAAACCTCCATGCCTCATTAGACTGTGATCTAACGGAACAAGGCTTGGTCTGAGTGATCACTTGCGTTGTTAAACTTCCTCCGTTTGACAGCTGCTGCTTGCTGCTTCAAACCATACGAGATATGTGCGAAATGCATTTCTAGACGCACCCATGCGCACAGTTACGCTTATACGCAGCACGCACGCACACATGAACAAACACACAGGCGCACATACGTACATAAACTCGCACACACGTATAAGCACGCATATATAAATACGCACATACACACGCATAAACGAAGATGCATGCAGACGGGTGTACCAAAAAGGCTTTTTGCAGGGAGGCTGCCAGTGATGTAAAAAGTGGAGTCCAGTGTGAAGAAGTGTTTCGGATGAGAGTTATTGGGTTGACTGCTTACTTAAATGGAAGCAGTTGAGAAAAGGTTGTGAGCAAACGGGAAATAAAGTGAGGTGGTGGCACGAAACTTTTTTAAGGAAACGCCACATTCTTGATCATGGTGATTGTTGAGGAACGGTGATATGAGTGCACCTAGCTATTCGTGCGAGAACTGGAATGCCTGCAGGGCATACCTGGATGCGGTCTTCATTCACAGTGCTGCCTCTATGGTTTTGTTGTATGTCCAAATCTTCAGCCCGAGTTTCGGAGGCAGACCATTTGTCAGAATCTTCAACATCACTTTCTTCACCACTTGATGAGTCCTTCGAGAGGGAGGACCCATGGGGAATAAGAGGCGGTCTAGCAAACGAATCCGCAGAGGTGCCTCCATACACTTCTAAAACAATGTGTAGTTTTCAGTAGTTCCTAATATCTTACAGTTATTTCATAAAATACATGCAGAAAGCTAATTTCATCCCGGAACATAGCGATACCATCACAGATCTTGCATGTAGGACTTCTCCGCCGGCGCAGTTCGACCAAGTGTACTGTTTTCTGATATGGGAATTAAATAATCATGCAGAAGTCTCAAGTAGATGAAAAAGGCAGTCGTTTCCTGACAAGTATGTCATTTCATCAAACGTTTATGAAAAAAACGCGCTAAAATATACACATTTGTACGCGCAGGTCCAGCCGTGTGGCAAAGAAAAAGAGAATACACACGAAATAAGTGACAACTCATACTTGCACACTCATCAGGGCTTCCAGCTAGGCAAGGACAACATCCTTTGCAGTAAATGCATGAAGCAAACACTGAGGTGAGGAGGCCATCAAAATGGGATAACTGATGACAGCAAAGCCATGCCTAGCAAGTGAGCAATGTTTTTCAGTGCAACAAGGAACAACGTGATCTGAAGGTAAACACTGAGTAGTGTTGAATAAGGAAGCAACCTTGAGCACTGCCTTCCTAATGGCCGACACAGAAGCTCTTGAACGGTAGGCTGCCTCTATAGAAGCACTAAAACGGATCTCAGAACAACTGAACTTCAGGCCGAGATAACACTACAAGCTGCATCTTTCCGGTGCGATAAAGCAAAACTAATCTGGTCTGATTATTGCCGTTCTCTACTCCATAACTAACACTCTACGCTTAAAAAAAGCCTAGTTTCTCTGCCGTCAGGACTGACGCAAGAACAAAAAAACACGAATATTTTGAAGAGTTTTTCAGCTTAAAATGGAGCTGCTGTAATTTCGGTACAGCTATGTCCAGTATCTGTGGCCCCTCCTATTTCATGGCCTAGTCTCAGAGGAATCTCATTTTTTCCCACATTTTTTGAACCACGTAAAGCGCAAGCGACGAATAGTTTGCTTCTCGAAAGTGCAGAAAAACATACTGTGTACGCTGCCATTGGATTTAGTTTTCTTGGAGGTAATAGAGCTGCGGCGCCGCTTCCTCTTCATCGATCGTGAACCTCGTCTCTTTCCTTCCGCACTCGTATTTTCCTCTAAGCACAAACTTGTTCGGAATAACTTCTTCATTGGTCGTCCCCATGAGAAACGAATCACGCATGTTCACGCAGATAAAAATTAAAAAATATGTGTGGGAATCTCGCAAATCTTCCACGAATAGCGGCTCAGCTAGTGTAAAAATGAGTAGATTTCAAGGCATCTTCAAATGTCCCCAATCCCACTGAAGTACATCCATTTAGCTGTTGGAAAACGACGACGCCTAGGGTGAGCGTTTTGCTCACCAAGTTTTGTGACTCTGGCCTCACTACTTCAAGAGAACGAACTACGGGGCAAGCCGGCAGAAAGAAAAATATGTCGGCAGGCAAAGACGTGACAGCGCTACGAAACGCTTTGGAAATGGAAATTCGCAAAAGCAGAAAGATTTGCCCCATCATTTAACATGTAGAATTTCGCGGCTTTCGGTTCATACTCAGCCCAGGAATCTTCTGGGAACACCGTTGGTAAGAAAATGAAACTGCAGTCCCTCGGTTCATCTTTTTTCGAATCTAGCAACTTCAGCCGATTCCCATCTCTACGTTTTTATTCGCGCTCACTGTGCTCGACTCAAAAACTGCTTCCCGCATGACCTTACCTGCTTTTTTTTCTACGCTGAGAGAAAAGCTATAACTGATAGAGTTCGAGTATAAAGATCGCAATATATCTGGAAATCACTTCACATTTCCCTTGAATGTCCTCTCGAAAGTTATGATGTGACACCTTGAACGCGCGTTGCGCATTCTATCAACTAATTTCTAATTAAAATGTCAACTGTTTGAAACGATTCATAACTTTTGGATCAAATGCTGCCCTCGTAGCGATCGCTTGGCCTAGCCCCCCCCCTTCCCCCGCTTTGTTGGATGGGGTACTGCCCAGACTCGTCTTTCTAGTACAACTATGGAACTGGAGTTGCCCGATCATGCCGAAGGACCGACTGGTTTTTGGTCTACAAATCGGCTTCATTTTCCAGTTGCTATGCGGTTTACTCTGGACTTGGGTCCAGAAGATAACTGCTTACTCCGGGATGGGCAAGAGCGGCAGAGTTAGCCCTTCTTTTTCCGGGAACAAACTCAGCGAACGTCGAACTTCCTCGCAGCAGAGTAGGGGCAGAAGTCTAAAATCTGAACCTTCTGCCTCACTGTAGCAGAAGTCGAACCCACTTCATTTACTAGGGTTGCCCATCACTAGTCAGAAGGTTGCATAAAAGACAATCACGTTCTCATCAGATAACCACGAGGAAAATTTTTCAGATCGTACTATATTACTTGAATATTCCCATTAGAGCCAGGCAAGAGGTGCTCATTTTAGAAATTGCCACTGAAATTTTGTTTGTAGTTTAAGTCCGAAAGAAGCCACCCTATTGGGCGAAAAGACTCTATACAAGCCGGTGCACGCGTATGCCTTCAGGACTGCTTTTCCTTTACAGCGAGCTGCACGACGGTGTCGAGAGTGCAGTTTGAAGGGGACCTTCACTCTGCACAAATCTTATATCGGCTCGATTATGTCATCTCCTCACTGCAGACACAAGCTATTAATACATTCGGTTTAGTGCACAGGTGCCTCATGTTGCAACAACTGGCGGCACAAGTGGTCCAAAACCCATCGCAGTAAATGCCCACAGTTTGGCATGAACCTCCGTACTACCAACGTCGATTAGCGCGTGAGCTCGCACATCATACTTACCGGGGTTCCATTCATCAACGCCTCAGGAGCCTGCTCTTAAACTTGTGACTATGTATTGTAGTATTCAATGTATAACCCTGAAATATTCGGCCGAATTGTATGCGCCTTGAACGTGTGCTGTTCAACTATGTATCTTTTGCTTTCATAGGCTTTTAAAGGTGACTTACCTAGGTTTACAGTCCTTCAGAAGGTCACATTTTCGTGGTGGTTACATTTAGCACTCGAATCTTTGAAATTATGCTAACAAACCTGCACGTTCTTGGTCGATCTTTTGAATATCACTTGTTTCAGGCCTGTTGCAGGCCACGCCTGCAGTCAGAGCGGCCGTCGAGTTATTGGCAGCAGTGCTGTTTTGCTTCGAAAAAAAGCGTAAACGTAACGCACGAATTTCCTGAAATTTCATAGTGTTGTTTTCATTTCCATTTGACTTCCTACTTTTTTGATAACGAGCCGCAAAAAACACAGTCATTCGTTCGTGCCATTAGCCCAGAAACGAAGCCTTCAAACTGAGAGAACATCTTGGAATTACGTTCTCAGGAAGAGTCCTAACAAATCTATTAACAACATCGTCGACGAATCGCATCGATGAGCTCAAGTAGCAGTTACTACAAAAATATGAATACTTGCTACCTATTGCACCGCGTGATTTTTTGAGAATAACAGGAAAATTCTCTGCTTTGAAAACGGCAACGTGGCGAAGGCAATAAAAACTTTGTCAGTTGCGTCAGTACTCTAAATGATTGCCAAGGATAAGGCCGTGAACATAGTTGCGAAAATTGCAGGATGTGGCGGAACATCAAATAAAAAGCCTGACGATATGCGTCTTCTTTCAACTAAAAACGAGAACGTTGCAACAAGAGTAATTACGGTCAACTGTATCTGACCGCGGTTGGAATCGAACTGCACCATGCACAATCGCGACCGCAGTGGAGTTTTGCGCAACAGCGACAGTTCCTGAGCTACAACCGGAAGAAGGAATGGAGGCAATGTGAGTTCGATAGCGCGCTTATCGATAGGGCACGGCAAGAGCCAGCAGGTTCGTTTTCAAACCAATGCTAACATTATATCTACTTCTAGCAAAAATTCCAACAGATCAGTAGTAATGGCACCTTGAACAATCGTCGTTTCAACCTGCGAGATTGTTGGCTGATGAAACGAACAATCGCCGCATACACACTATCACCACCAGCACCATCCTTGGAAGACGTTGCGCCCTGCTCGCTACCGGCTGCAACAACATCCACGTTGATTTAGGAGATTGTCGGTGCCCTTGAGCTGTGAGCATCAAGTTTCCAAGCAGAGAGGACACAGAAAATAGAATCAAGTCATTTGCACGCAGCAAATCAAAATTGTTGATCCTTTTGGATGGTGATGCCATAGAGCAAATTGTTGCGTTATTGTACTGATCTACGGACGTTGTGGTTCCCTCAGTTGCCGAAAAAACGTCGATCGGTAAATTACTGACGTATTAATGGGCAGTTGCAAGAACATATTAAGAATGGGCAGTTGCCACAATGCGGTTAGAGTCACTTTGATGCTTTGTCGGTTTTCAAAATGCGAACATGAAAAACATTCATAATCTGTTGGTGTTGCGCTAAAGCAGCACCAGCTGCCGACAACAAAGCCACTGGTACATTGCCACAAAGCCACGGTGATAATTTACCAGCGGCGGCTTCGACAGCATACCAGGGGAAGAATTTTAGCGATTTGGCAAATGACGAGATCCCCTGCACGAATACAGGTAGGGCAATCAGTCTGCGCCAGCATTCGAAAAACCTACTGTTTAAGGACGAAGTTATTAGCAGGTCACTGGAAACAGCATACCCACAGAGTACTTTTGAGGATGGGTAATGACAAGCCCAATCATTGTTGTGTCGTACGATTCACTGACTCAAATTATCGTGCATTCCGCCGTATCCGGCGTTACGCTTAAAAAAGCTTGGAATTATGGTAACTGACGTTATTTTAAATGTTATTTTATTGTCGTCAAACAAAAGCTATCAATTGTGCGAGAGGAGAATACCACTAGGTCAGCAATTATACGTGAGCTTTTCACTTCAAACTGTAGTCGACTTAAAAGCAGCTTCGCATCTGATTAGTGCACCCGCTCGTTTTCCGATGAAAACATCTCGATATTGGAAAATACGACGGCAAATTTCTCATCACAATTGCTAATGCGACTTTCCATCAGCAATTTGACCGCACTGAAGCTTTGGCATTTATCTCCCACCACAGTTACGAGATAATTGAAATCCAGCAGAAGGAATCAGCTCACACAACGATCCTGAAGAGCGCAGTCGCTTGCGTTCTTGGATCATCCTCTCGGTCTCGCGACGTTTAGTTTCGGCGAACTGTGTTGCAATTACGACCAGACATAAGTTGATCATGAAAAATGCACCCACCTGGAATACATCACGTTAGACATGTCTTGAAGCCGAACAAACTTAAGACTTAACAGCGCGATTCTTCAAACAACTTTAACACTTGAGGCTTATAGCAGTTAACACTTAAAGGAGCACAAATAACTTTCTAAACATTAGCAGTGAGCACAAGCTCCTAAAGGACCATTTGTTACCTCAACAAAATTCTTAAATATCGACAGCATCAACAATTCAAATGTTGGTGATAACAGTTGCCATAAACGGGCAACTTGAAATAATCAGTGTGGCGATGGTCGATTTCGGAAGAGAAAACCTCACGTGCTAGTATAAAAATAAAAGTCCATACAGCAATATGGTTTGAGCTCAACAAAGACAGTATTTCGACATCGTCAAACAAATAAAATCATTGCATAATTAGAGGTAGGAAGGTAGTTGCGGAACTACATTCGTTAATATTAGACCCACCCAACAGCAATAATCTCTTTGTTGCCTTACCACAATCAGCAGCACAAAGTAAATCCAATTCCAGAACGAATGCGCATCTTGGACGTAATACATAATATCGGTCCATCCCTCCAGGCTGATCACCTTGAAAATGAGCAATTAAATTATTAAACGTTTTATAAAAATTATTAAACGCCTTAGGAAGACGATACGAGCGACCGATAACTTCGAACTCGGAACACATTCTCGCACAATATTTCAAAGTGAATTGATTTATACACCGCTGAGTATTCAAAAATGGCTGAAACCTGTGGAAACAGTTGGCTGTTATTGATAGTTACATCATTTGATTGTAGGCGTTGTTACAGTGTAGTTTCTCTTCTACTGTGAAATGGCTGGGAGAGGCACGATAAAGATGCTTGCTTGTTGTGACAGCACCAGAAAGATTCTCAAGAAACCGTTGGAAAAAACCTCAAAAACTTCATGTTATCTTCCACAACAAGAAAACTAACTGACAGAAGTAAAATCAAGAAAACATTTTAGGAAAAACGAATTTCTTTACGCCATTAGCGCAATAAAATGCGAGGGATCACCCTCTTATTTTATTGCACAGTTGAATCTTGCTGAGAAATAACGGCCTCTCATTTATCGAGCACTTAGCACGATTGTAATGTCCTAGTCGTTAGTTCAGAAAAGATGGAATCATTTGTTGCTGCTTAATTGCACACCAACTGAACACCTCAAAAAAATCTTTGAAAGAAGCCTCCTTACGTGCTTGAGGAGTTCACTTCGGTGCGCATTAAGGGAATGATAAATTAAAAGCAAGATTGTGATGCGGCATACAACCAACCAGAAAAATGGCAACCCATGCGAATCCTATATTGTCAAAAGACACAGATCCCTGGAACGGATTGCGATGCATCACTGTGCATTCATTGTAGTAAATATTCCAATTTATGCATGATTCGTTGCTTACTTTTTCCCATTCGAACAACGTCAGATTACATCTGCAATAAATGCTTCATATTCATACTGCACTTCGCTTGCAATCACAGCTATTCCAGCTCGGCAAATTTTCTTATCGAAATTATGTATAGAAACTTCAGTTTTGACTCGACGTTGCAAGCTAGATGTAAATCGATTGGATACCACCCATTAGATATCTTCAAAAATGTCCTGCAGTAATTACATGCTACCCTATCTACCGAGTATGCACAGCACGGTTCAGGCTTTGGTAGATGACCTGTAAAAATTATCTCATATCGAACAGACGTGGCTTTGCGAAAAAACAATAGCGCTTCTCAGCATAAACTTGATCATATAAGCGAACGACCGATTAAAAATTCAGCGAACATTTCTCTCTTATGCACCAGCCAAATAACCTCCCACGCATAATCTTTAGCTTCGGGAAGAAGATGAGAGCGACAAAGACAGTTCGTTCATCTTCCTTGCTACTGGCTGCCGCTCTGGTCTCGCCGAATCTCAGGTCGCAACTTATTTTGAGAAATATCAGTGCTTACTTCACACCATTGTGTGTATAAGGAGGTAGTTTATTACAAGTGTGCAGACCGGAAGAGTCGGACTGACTACAAATGTATTCCAAAGACGTGTCTTCTGGAATGTAGTACCTGAAAAATTGTTCTGTTCAGTAAATAAAATTGGCAGAAGATTACGGAGGGAAGCAGCGTTAAAGACGGTAGCAACGCTAAAGATGCTCTGAGAGCAGACGAAATATCAATAAAAAGCAAAATTCTAAACATGCTTACTTGGACACGGCATACTTCAACATGGCCAAATCTGACGAAAAGCTACAGAGAAATGATAGCATTATAGTTTTCTGTGATCCGCCATAAGGGTGTATGTGCAAACTTTTAAAATGAAGTTTCAATGTTCACGAAAGCGACTGAAAATACAAACACGGCCACCATGATGCTAGGTCTTAATCGCACATTTCTTCCGTTCTGCTAGAAAATACGCCGCAATAATAGCGGTAAAAAAGATTTTCATCTATGAAATTGCAGCCCTAATTTTGACATGGAGAGAGAGGGGAATTTGTGGCACCGTTGCGCTGCATCAACGGTAGTATTATCCAGGCACTGGGGAGATGGGCTGAAGATCAATGAGGGCAAGGAGTTCAGAATCATACAGCAGCTTTTCTATCGAAGAACGCGGTTGCGAAATCTAAAGAGTCGTGAAGTAATTGTAGGCCGGATCTTTATTGTATGGTTTGGGAATCCACCGCTGTGAATGATGTAAACGTTAGAGAAAGAGACACTCGAAACTGTCATATATGCAGCAAGGTGCATAACGCTGATGTAACAGACCTTGTTAAGGAAACATCCGTAACGTTAATCGCCATGTTCGTCTTCGGCAAATTGATAACACAGCGATTCCTGCAAAAAGTAAATTTTATATCGGCAATCACATCGTGATCAGTGATTTTGCATAGAAATGCCTTGAAGGGAACCCTATAAGATTGGACAAATGCAACCACTGCAGTTTTCATCTGGCGGGCGATTAATCTGGTGGATCGCAGCAGTGAGCGATTAAACATTCGCCATGAACTGCAGCAATCGAAACGACGATTGGTAAAGAACAACTATGCTATTAACTGTAGTACGCGAAAGAATGATCGAAAATGGAGTGGTCAAACATATCACTGTATGTGCTCTGGAAACAGAAGAAGTTTTATAGCAGTCTGAGCCAGTGCTTTAGAAGCTTTAGAAGTATTCAGAAGTAATCGTTGTGCAAATGACAAAGATCTTATAAAATGTTATTTTACAAAGAACAAGACTGAACGCGATTGTCATAAATGGGTCGTTATATATCATTTCTTTCAGTTTGAGAAAAAATAGCATGGAATAAGGATAAATGATGGTGAACCTAGCTAGAAAACGGAAGCGTATTCGATTTGGTGAACAAAGCAAAGCGTGCTACGTGCTATGCTGATGAGGCATCTCGAAATCGCAAATAGCATAAATTCTATTTCTCAGTACTTTTTGTGCGCATTCATTAGATTGCCCTTCTGCAATGAAGAGTAATGTTACATATCAATTAAATTCACTGTTAGCAAAGTAGGCGCAATGCATGCAAGCAAACAATTTGAGCACTTCATTTTCACTGAGACTGTTACGTCTGTCGTGATCTTCCTGTGTGCATATCATAAAGGCACAGATTAGTTGCATTCTACAGTATTCCTTCCCTACAGTATGCCTGCGATGTGTGGGCGATGACGACTGACTGCACCAAAGCGCACACAAAGGTGGTGAGCTGCACTGTTGGAAGGGTGATACACCGACGCCATCTGGCCACAACCTCAGCATACGTAAATGCTCCATCACAGCCAGTGTCACCAGCGCGCCAAAATGTTGCTATCGACGACTATGACTTTGTTTCATCCGTTTAAGGATTAGCTTTTTGAGGCATTTTAATAAGTTTCTAGAAGGTCCACTTTGGTCTTATGGGGTCACTGCAACAAGGCATTATCGTCTGAATCGACGCACACGTCGCCTCAGCCTACCCTGGTATCTGAACTAACACGAGTCTAAGCCTCGAGGCCTCAGCAACAAAGACAGAAACAACAGGTGCAAGCAAACCTTAACAGTCCAGCCCAAAGCTGCACGCCAACGATACCAAATATGAAGAAAACGAAGAAGCATAACAATAAAACATTGCCCAACATTGGCAGTGTGTCGAGCAAAAGGTTCACTAAAATATAATATGATCATTCTCACTTTGTATTATTCTATCAAAATCAGAACTACCCTATAAGCCTTCAAGGATGGGGGGGGGGGTGGGGACAATTCCACATATTACACTGGAAAATTAGACGACTAACAAAAAACATTCCACAGAGAACCGTTAAGGAGCTGTAATCAGGCATTAGCCTTGCACTAAAGTAGTGCTTTGAACGCATTACAATTTTACTATTGCTATAGGCTGTTCGCGCAAGGAAGGTGAGATAAAGGACAGTTCAATAGGTGCGCGTCTGCTTTGGATCTTACTGTGGAGTAATTTTCCTCCAGTTTCATCCCAATTTTTCGAACTCACTGCAAAAAGCCGCAAAAGTTGTTTCATGCGACTCAACCAGTAAAATGTGCCTTGCTTTCTCTCCAGACAACCCCCCCCCCCCCCCTCCCCCACCTATCCCCGAACGGTTCTTTTCTCAGCCACAGCATCTGTTAATTCAGAAATCGTAGGAGTCACACAGGTTGATTAAGTAAAATATTACAGAATTACTCAACCACCGTAATTCTCAACGAAACAAGCACTTAAGGTATTGACAAGCAAAAGCAGCAAATTATCTCGCAGCATTTTTTTCGCTGTTGTTCTCGTTCATATCTAATGAGGGAATGCATTTTGCAGCACTCCGAAAGTGAACACACCGCAAAATTTCAAAAGCTACTTTCGAAAGAGATTTCATAAGCACGCATTGAGCCAGAAAAGTGCATACAGCTGAATATGGCAGATGATGACATTTCAGCGTCGTTTCTGCAAGATAGTTTCAAAAAAATGTTTCGCTACACCACATATAGAGCGACTTTGTTGCACTTCAGTAGCATCACTATCGAGGCAGTCGGTTTTTTTTTTAAACAATATATACCAAATTTCCTTGAATAAGTTCCCAGGGCCTCTCTGATGAACTGCAGGTACTGGTGGCAGCGTTAAATACTCTGTGAGGAATGCTGGGACTACTAAGCTAACAATGGCAACATCCTAGCAGTAGAAGTGTTGTTGCTTCATTGCTACTATCACACTTGTGCTAATACCACCAATACAGTAAAGCGATTATTGCATTGATTGTACTATTATCACAGGGCAACCCTACAGTTACTATGACAACAATAACAGCTGTCACCACTGTTGCCGCGGATCACTTCTAAAATTGCATTACTATTGTAGCAGCACTAGGCCAAATCTCCACTAACCGCTATGCTGGCTCAATCACAACCACATCTCTGGGATCTAATGCAACATGCAAGAAAGGGCGATCCACCACATTGGCACTTATTGTAAGAACTTATAAACAAAGGCTTTTCGGGAGAGCGCCTCGTTTTGCTGGGAGACAGCTCTCTTACCTAAAGAGAGAGATGAAGGGGAGCACTGGTTGAGCGACTATGAATTAACGATAAATGGTGAAGATCAATGAATAAGAGAGAAAAATTGCAGAAGTGATTTCTTTGGCTATAAAACCGGAGCTGCCAATATAATTTTTTTTTTAAATTTTGTCCCAGTGACAGCAATATAATCTGTTTGTGTATGCTGCTTTACGTGTATGACAGCACACTGCCTTCGCGAAGGTTGAATTCGATTTACTAAGGAGAGTCCTTAGGCCGAGATTGTCATTCCTTAACATCAGCAGCAAACACACCCCCCTCCTGCATCTGCATTTTTCTGTAAAATCTTCGTGAACTCTTGAACAAATTCAAGGGAGCGTTAAGGCGTACTGCTGGAAAAAGCAAAAGCAACGATTTAATTTTATTGTGCAGGACAAACTTTGCTTCCTGAAACTTCACACATTTTTCACGTGAAGCATCCATGGCAAAGAACCTCAATTTGGATAATTCGGTATGTTTGCATACTGACTTTGAGCATTTGCCAGTAGGTGAGCGCAAACTATTGCAAAAACCTACTGACAAGCGCAACAGAATTCACCTGGTTACTTGCTCGTTTTCCTTAGAGGCAGCCACTGACCGTGGAGAATGAACTTCAATACTGAACTCCAGACCCCGTTACCTTATTATTTCCCGAGATCTCTGCTAGTGAAGCAGTAAAGAAATATTGGATCAGATGGAACAAAGATTGAAAATGAAGCAGAGGTTTTGCGCGCGAATAACGCTCAAAAGGTTCTCTTTTCGACCTGAAAAGCAGCTTTTAGAATGAAGATCGTTATTTGCAACAACTTTTTAATGCTGAGCGTGGAAAGCCTCATTTCACCTTACACCTCCAGGATGCGTGTACTTCACCCATTCTTAGCTGTATTGCTGTAGTCGATCTGATGAAAAATTTTTGAGCTTATGCAATAAAATCCTTCTCATATATTAAAGAACAAATAACGGTTGATTACCAAGGATTCGCATTGAGGGTATCCTGTTGACGGCACGTAGTGGCCGAAGTACCCGAATAGTTCGAATAGCCGTCAAATTTATATTACCTAGGTACTCTTGCAATAAATACTCTGCACACCTGAAACAGCAGTACCGGCAGTAAAACAATAATGTGCGAAGGCAAAAGCGATTGCTGCTTTAGTGGACTTAGAGTTTCAAAAGTATTTCGCTACCTTTGAAAGTCGGCTGTGTGGTGCCCACGTTATGCTGTTCTTGTATCCGTGCCCACTGTTTTAGTCCTCGACTGTCCCCAGAAAAAGTCTATACTAGGAAATGTTTCCGACCTCCTTTAGATTGATGCTCGGCAGTCTTGGTCCACTCCATCTAACACGACCTAGCTTACGGGCAATTCCGCCACGTTAGGAAGGATGAGGAAAGTAATCCAAGACACTCTGAAGTATCTATGGGACGCTCTTCTGCAATTCAATGACAATTGGCGCTGCTTACACAAACGACTGAGCAAAGTCGGTGGAACATAAAGGAAGCTCGTTTACAACTTTAAAAATGTACGGGGTCAAATGAAACATCTTCTTTATGAGCGTTCATCGCCTGTGCTGCTCGGAACACTGGGAGGACTAGTGACTTGAATAACCCGGAAAGCAGTGCAACGGTAATGCGCAGAAACGGACGCTAGTATGACTTTTCATCAATGTTTCACATTGTAGCGAGCTGCGTTCACTTACAATGATACTGTATTGCGCTGTTGCGTCACAACGCCGGACTGAGTGCATTACGACGACAAGGTAAGAGCACTTCCACTGCCAAAAGGACACCAAAGTTCGTCTCACAGGAAAGAAACGAGTGCGTTATGCTTCCCCCCTCAGAGGATGAAAGGTAATGACGGTCAAAAATTGTGGTGACTGAATTAATATGACCTCTTCGGCTGCATACGACTCGTTTTCAAAGCCGTGGGCAAAACTGTCATAAAGCGTGGGGAATGGGAGACTGCACGTCGATCGACCACCTCATCCCACCAGAAGTAACGTGCAAGGAACGGATGACCCAACTGACCGAGTAAGTATATCAATATACTACGCTGCCGCACTGGACGAGTGAAGGAAAGAGCGATCCTTCCTTTCCCATCTCTCCCACCTCCTTATTCTATCTCCGCACACACTCATCCCAAAGCTGCGAAATTCAAGGCATTTTGTTCCGGTTTCAGGAATAAATTTGCTATGTGGATCCGCGAAGTTGATTCGCTCCAGCGTCGATGCTGCATTCTCGTCAGTTTCCACCATTGCGTGAATAAATCCCATTTCTCTATCGATCATAAACGGGAGAGAGCCGAAGGAAGTAGTGGAGGGAAAGGAAAGAAATGGATATCTTGTCCAACATAAGATGAAAAGAAGAAAAGTTCGAGTTTTGTTTCAGATGACCGATGTCCGAAAAATTGGATACCCGACACAGGGAAACGAAAGAAGATATCTTCCTTCAATCAAACCCCTGGCAACCATTTTTTTTGCTTGGAATAGCTCGACAAGTGAGAAAATTTGGCAAAGGTAACTACAAAAAAAAAAAAAAACTCCTGCAACGATATTTTGCACAAATCTGTGCAATTTCCTGCTTGGTTAACCACAAGAAACTGAAGGAAAAGAAAGACAGAGATTATTAGCTAAGCGAACTCCCAGTGTTTGTGCAGGGTCATTGTGCTTGAAAATGCATTTGAGCGAGCGGAAACAGGACAAGTTTCTTGAGCAGCTTCAAAAGTTCCTTGAAGAGCCTTACAGAGCAACTTTAATAGGAAAATCGATTTGGAAAACTGCTAGGTGCCTAAAGCTGAACTTTTGCTAAGGACTGAGCCGTTAACATTACCGCCAGTCAAACGAGAACTCCAACTCCCTATTCTTAGGAAATAGTGGTGAAACGTTCAGAAACACTGATATTAACTGCATCTTTGCATTCACGAATACCGAGATATTATAGCCCCACCTGCTCCCCTTCCCCTCCCTCCCCCCAGAAAAAAAGGAGGGCGACTTTTGGCATTCACAACTAGGAAGATCTTCTTGGCTTTCAAAAAGTGAGTCACTAGAAGACGAATTTCATGAAGAAACTGGTAAACTGGTGACAGTTGGAAAGATCGAATTCCTGCATAATGGCCTGCTATGTGCTCGAGACTTCAGCCACTAAATTTCGGGCCTTTAGAACACATTTTTAGACTTATCAGCCGGTTAGCTGAGAACAGTTGGTTACGCTGAGTTCCTGGATAACAAAGTTGTTTTGAGTACAAGGATGCTAAACAATAATAGTTCATGTCCGTAGACTTTAATCTGTAACTTCTCAGTTGATTGTAAGGCTGAAATTTTGCATAATACTTGTTCTGTGCTCAGCCATTGTAAATCTCGAGCAGCACGCCTCCGAAGCCATTTTTTGCTCATCAAGTGCATAGTTGATTTTCGAATGAAGAGCTGATAAGGCTGAAATCTAAGACCTGCAGCTTCGTTGAGTAAAAAATTGTGCTCAGATTTCATGTCTCAGCGTTTCTTCGAATTTGCTGGAATGAACGCTGCAAAGAGACGAACAGGCAGAGAGGCGGATCGAAATCATAATGCGGTTTTCACTTTAGTGAAAAAGCAAAAAATGCAAAGGCCACTGGTTCTTATGCATCGATGGATATAAGCTGTATTAATTAGTGAACAATTCGAGCGCAAGCAATGTGAAGAGGGAATGATGTTTATAGGGATTAAACGATGACGTTGATGAAAGGAGTGCTTCGCTCTTAATGCTCATTGTTGTAAATGAAGCGGCATAACGTTTCTAGCAAGAACAACTACAAAGCACCTCAAAATTCGATGGACCGAAGAGAGCTAAATTGCAGCTATTTGCTTAAGATTGTTGTACGGCATGCCTTTGGTGATTACTCTCGATGCGGAAGATCTTGTCCTTCGGGACATAGAACGTTATTTGCATTTGAAGCGAAACGCTATTCATTTTTCAAGAAGGGAATAATTTATCAACGACACGAAAGTGACTAACCCTGCACACACGATAAAAAAATCAAGACGATTCCACGTATCCGAAAGGTACGCAGCAGGCCCGTAAAATCCAAGCGCGATAATTTTAATAACCTGAAAACAACCAACACTATTTTAAACATTGCCACAGCGACAAGAGGAAATTTAGGCATACATTAAAGTACATCTTGCATTTTTTCATGTGCTTCACATAGAGTTTCAGGAACAAATGAAAGCTGGTTATTACAATCTCTTTCAGTCTTCATCGAACACAGTCATTACCGTTGGTGTGCTCTCAGAAAGTAGTAAGGTCCCTGCATCTTTCAGAATTAAACGGTTCAAGGTTTTTGAACTAGCACATGCTAAATTCACTTCACTACGATGAAATCTTAAAACGGAAGTGAACATTTCCACCCTTGCTGCACTGGATTTGCAAGACGTTACACTGCGAGACGTCTTTTCATCGAAAATAACCCTAGCGGAGAAGTGTGCCGCAGAATGTGCTATGATAAACGCTTCTGCATTCCTTTTATTCGGTCAGGCAGACTCTTTCTTAAAGGGAGATAATAAATATGCCTTCGTATGTCAAACAGTACGACTGTTTGCATCGATCTGCACAAAAAGTTCATTTTTCTGTGATTCAACCGGCTTAAAATGCATGCAAACTTGCTGACACATTTAAACGTCTTAGGTGCTTTCAGAGCTTATCGATCAACCTAAAATACTGCATAAGAGAAAATCCTGTGACACGTTACAACCATCGAAATTTCGCAACGTAGTTCTTCGATTCCACTTTCAAGTGTCTGAGCGCCTGAATGCCGCACATCGCAGGCGGTTTCAAGCAGTGTTGAGGAGGTGGTGAAGGTTCGGTGGTTACATGCAGGTCAGTATACAGTGTCGAAAATGCCCCAGCACCTCCCTAAACAACAACGCTCTTCTCTTTAAAGGCCTTGGCGTAAACAGCAATGCCCCTCTAAATGCGCTGTGTTAACGTGTGCCTGTACCAAGGATGTGTGAATCCGTCTGTCTGCAGAGCACTTCAACTTTCCAACCCAAAAACCTGAGGCGGCTGAATTTAGTGAAGATATTCTACATCATAAGCTCACTTCCAACCCCAATTCTGACACAACGCGTCATCTCCTATTCGAATGACTAATATTTCAAAAACCCCCAATAGTCGCAAATGAATTTTATTGCACTATTCGGTGCGACACCAACAATGATTATTTTCGTCAGGAGGGGAGGGGAACTTAGGAAGGGGCGAGGGGTGGGAAGGAGACGTTTAGCGATCGGCCTCTTTGGCAGACATAACTGCGCGGTTGTCATTTGATCATTTATCGCTCGCTGATAACAACAGCTGCTTGGTGATATTCATTAACAGTGGCTATAGTGGTCGTGTCATGAAGGACAGGTACTTCAGATGAACACTGAAACAGTTTTACTTCATATGCTAACCCTGCAAGGAAGTGAGTGAGAAGAATAGCGACTTCTAGTTGGATAATCAAATGAGCACGTCCGCTTATGTGTTTTTTTTTTTTTTTTTTTTTTTGTAAAATCACATTCGTTCGCTAGCAGAATAAAATTGATTTGCAAGCACTTGCAGGCTTCATAATACTCATTGTCGAAGCAGAAGGCAAATTAGGAAAAATGCCAATTTATGGTGCACATTACATTCGTCTTATTTCATCGCCTCAGTTTTTACAGCCGGCGAGTTGCACTGTGAAATAGATTTTTTGGGTGGTGCATTTAAGCGAAGGCAACCTCTATCGTCCCGGACATGTTCATCGTTGATCCACTAAATTTGATGCGTCGAATGAACCCTCCCAAATTTAAGTTTTTCCTCTTCCAACCCATTAGTGCGGATCAAGGAATAATAAAGTAACGGTCACTATGAAAAAAGGCGAAACTTAGAGCCGTTTTGTTGAGGGCATCAGGTTTCAACACGGAGCCTGAAGATGTTCCGCAGGTTGAACAGTGAATACCAACTTAACAGGTGACCGGTTGCTTCAAATCTTTTATATGCAAATTAGAGTGCTGTGATAATGAACTGGGTAGGCTGGCTGACTGAAATCTGATGAAAAATGCATCACCTCGGAAGCAGGAATTTTAATGTCCAACAGAAGGAATAAATCTAGTTTAAGCGACACTCACCCACTTTCATAATGATTCATTTCTTCAAAGAATTATATGAAAAGTTTGGGGCACCAATGATGAAACATGAAACCTTTTGCTGCGTACCCCTATGAGTTCACCGTGCCGCCAAAGCGGCATGCGTTGTTTCTAGAAACATTTTGAATCCATCAATTTACTGCGTACGAAACATCAGGGACTTGGATTCTCAGTTCTGGGATAGCTGAGGCAATCGACGAAAAGCAAAATCACTGGTTCCTAGGTATTTCTGAAGTCTGCATATTTGCAGCAGTCGGATCAGCAGAACTTTTTTGACGATTCCATAAAAACATTCTCAACAAAGGCAGTCTTTCGCAAGAACCAAGCAATGGGAAAAACGCTGCCATTCATTTTCCTACGTACAGGAAATTATTTTCCCCAAAAACTCTCTTCTCGTGAAATTGCAGAAAAACGGACATCTGTGGATTTCGATGACAAAATTTCGCAACATTCGACTCTTAGCGGGCTGTTGGAAGCTTGAATTCCTACTGGCATCTCTAACGCAGTCGTTTCCATTCTTTCACAAAATCTACGATTTTTTCCGCGACGAAAATGAATTTAACGACGTAGAAAACATTTAGATATTTTGGAAGCCACTTGTCTTTGTGGCTTGAAACTCAAGCAGATACACAGTGGTCGCCTTCGTCTAACACCGTGGCCGCCTTCGTCTACTTTATTGAGCCTTGGATGGGCAGCCTTCATTGTTCAATTGCTGATCATAGCGGCGTGACATTTACGGCGAAGTTGAACACTTCGGCTTTTAAACTTCATCTAGGGAACCTAATTTGCTCAAACCTTGCTTGTGAAGAATGACCTCTGCGACGCTTGCTGCGCTTGCCTCTGTTCGAAATCATCGGGATTACTCTAAGAATAGCAGCGGGTACGATTGCCGAGCTTTGGAGTGGGGAGACGGACTTTACACATGAATACGGTGATACAGTCTTTGGCAAGATAAAGATTGGCAATCTCATTTACGAGGCATTCATGGTGTAGCACTTAGCTGATTTCCAACTCTAAGTGATGATGTAATGCACCGACCAATTCTTGACGATAATAAACAAGAGGCTTTTACGATTTGTGGACTTGAAATAGCGATAAGTGAAGGGGCTTTCTACGCAGTTCACGAAAAGTAATTCGTTTGACTGCACCATTTCGTTAACAATGTCGTAAAGTATGAGAGAGATTAATTTTAGATGCGTACATTCCAAATTGCGACATACGGTTTTAAACGAAATACTACATGAGTATTCCACTGATTCGCTGATATAGTGGGGGATGGGGGTGGGTGAGATGTGCGAGGCACAAAGAAACATATATTTACGGATGCGGTACCATCACAATCTACTAAAGCAAAAGTTTCCATTATTAAGACAAGATATATTTTCAAGAGTTAAAAGCGAAGTATAACTCAGTGAGTTTCAAATGCGCCTCAGTTGCGATTGCCGCGCAAACAAATTCAGTTTCGTAGCCTTACGTGGTGTGACTGAATAAGTAATTCCTTTGCGAAAAATCCAACCTGTACTAAAAATACGCCTGTAATTGCCTTCAAGCCGAAGTGTTCGAAGAACAACAGTGCATGGAATATGGTGCCGTCTAAAAACAAGAGATTATACAAGACAAAAAAACCAAACAGGAGTTTCCAAGAATAAATCTAACGTTTTATGAGAACGGAAACTGGAGACGATTAGAATTGATCGAGATTGGCTAAACTTCCAGCAAAATTCATAAACACTAATCGAGACCATTATGAAATAAAAAGCCTCTGAAAGACGCAAAGATCAAATAAAAAAGCAGATGAAACGTAGAAAAGGAGATCTCTCATCAACGGCTGAACGTCGTCGCATTGCAAGAAAAAAGAGCGATGATTTTGAAGAAAATTTCACGAAAAACATATAAGAACAACGTGAGGTGTTCGAATTTTCGCTGCGCAAAGAAGGGACGGCCACAAAATTGTGCTTCGACACTTCAAACCGTAATTGCCTATTTCAGCATCCAAGACTTGATAACTTTTGTTGGCATTATTCATGATTTCCGCTGAAAATCACTAAGCAGCTGCTGATTGATCGCTCATAGCAGTGGACTCATTTCAAATGGAGCAGAGCGCACAGCGCAGTATGCATGCATTTGGTCTCATCTCTCATCATCGGCACTTGGAGGGATAAGGATGGAGGAAGGAGGATGCAATTCCCTGAACGGGGTTGAAAATAATGAAATTTTTGACTGCTGCTCTACGTTCGCCCGCTAGAGGTCGGTATTCCAAATGCAAAAGTTGTAGAGTGTACTGTAGTCGTCGCGAATGCTAACTAAAAAGTATTTTTCCATTGCGTCGTTCACGATCTTTTCTTATTCAAAAGGTCCCCTCCACGAAAAATTGAAAGACTTCCAAGCTCCATTGTTGTCGTTCCCGGCTTCATTTTAGCCACATCTTCAGTTATTTGCAGAGGGTGGCAGCGCGAAAAGTAGTGCGTGAACGTACAGTGTCCGTCTGACTTCGGTGAGTAAGTGCTTGTAGGAGGTGGACGCGCCTATGACGAGGCGATTTGAAATGCACTAGATGGACTCGAAATGAAGGCGCGACGTTTCACAGTTACGAAAACACACTGATGACCACATCGCGTGGTTGAATGTGCGATCTGAATTCGTTTTCATAGGGAGGATACAAAAATTCGGGACAACTGTGAATCAGGAGGAAGATGCCGCATAAAAATAATCAATATGTATCTCAATGTTTTAGCTCTCTAGGCAGGCAACGAATTTCAAAGAAGAAAAGTTTTAACATTCTGGGTTACGAAATGAACGATCTGCAGAACTGTTGTTCAATACGGATTTAATCTGACTTGCTTCATCTTCTTACTTTGAAAGGGAACAACAACCCTAACATGCTCGTCTTCCGCTTCGCTAGGCTTTCAGCCATAGGAATATATTTCCGCGAAACAAATAACCTGTCAATGGAAACGTCTGCGCACACTGCGACTAAAAGTGATCGCATAAGACGGTCCTAGATTTTTACACAGTGACAAAACGCGGCTTGCGAAATGCGCTAAGCGAAATCATCAAGTAAACGCAAGTTACTTGGAAAGAGAAGCATGTGTATTACATCTGTCAGGGAATCGTCATGAGTTGTGGAAGAACATGCCGAAGATGTGTTTTTCGAAGCATACACTCCCATCTTATTTTCTAACTTGAATGGAACAAATGCCATTCGCAGATCTACTGCCGCAAGCTCCCATCGAAATTTTGAACTTGGTGGCGAATTCATTGAATCTCGACAGTGCCCTAGGTGGTTTTTTTTTTTTTTTTTGTTTCTCTCTCTTAGATAACTGCCATAGCGTGGACTCATTTCACGTTAATGCTTGTCTTGCAGCCTTCCAATGCAATGTTTGAAGCGATATTTCGCACACTGCCAAGTATCGTAATTTCTTATAGCACTCGTGCGAAACCTTCCTTAAGAGGCATTAGAAAAACAGAGTGACCACTTCCGTTGTGATCCTCTTTTTTACATTGAGGTTATCTTTTCTTAGCCATTTTTACGTGAGCAACCCACACCAAATCAGACGATCCCTCCCAGATTTTCTGTCGTCGGTAAGCACTTACGAAATAAAGAAGCCCGCAACGTTTTGCTTATCGATTTTAGCAAGCGCGGATGTTGTTTCGCGTACTCAGTGAATGAGATGACGTGAACAGGAATAGTTTTTCAGGTGCGAGTGGACAGAAAATTATTCTGGACCAACATAAGAGACTCTGATTGCAGTGACTTGGCTGGTAATATTGATAAATCGTACGATTTTTCCATCTTTTTTAAATGTATAGATTTTAAACATTATGCGACGCTCATCTAACTCAATAAATGATAAAATAAACAAATTGGAGTCAGCATGTGAGTGTGGAATTTACATAAGAAAACAAGTGCAAAATTCCAAGATAACAATCAATAAGCATTTGTGTGTCATTATATGGGAAAGAAGTGAACAAACTGCTGCCTTCAAGAAAGCAGGTCGACTTCAGGGGCTCTAATTGGTTCGCCTATGAAATACAAATTTTTCTCTCACTGGGCTATTATTCCAATAATTCAAATAGTCCGCTTTACCTCTTCACTCGCAGCGCAATCCTGACCCTCGTGTTTGAGTTTAAGAGGATAATAGCCCGAACAAGGCACACTTTACTACGACTGAGACATTTTGGTTGCGATTTGTAGTGAGCCAGTTCGGTAGGAGACTCGATTAATGAGCATGTTCGCAAAAGGTTCGCAACTTCGGGCAACGAACTGGTCTGGTATGCAGGAACGCAGCAGCGAATGTAACATCAGCGATCTTCATACAGCTGGCGATTTATTGCTTCCAGACTTGCGTATTAGGTCAAAAAATATAACTTTTCAAAAAGGAGTACCATTTCCAAGGCGAAATATGCGAAAATTGTGTGATCGATAAGCGATAACACGTAGCAACGATATGTAGTACATTCTCCGCCATCTTCACATGGGCGATACATTCCAAGTGTAATACAGTTAATAAGAATGACGATCATCGTGAGGCGATCAAACCAAGGATTCATTACCATTCGTAGTGCCCATGAGCGAGGAGGACTTGCCTGCTTCAAGCAATGAAGCGCCGGCTCCACGAACCTATAAAATATATCGACTCTCTAGAAGAGACACACACAAATTCCGCATGCATCCTCAAGTTCAAAATGCTTAGACAAGTCAACGAAAGGGAAACTCACGTAAGAAATGAATGTTTACTTCTTCATTCCTTTACTTGAGGTAGCTACTTGGACGCGTCGAAAGGGATGAATCAGGAAAAACATAAGCAGATTATGAAAGCCTCTTACCTTAAGACATTTACAGAGTTCGTTTTCCTGACTTCTTTTATCGCCTCCCATCGTTCAAAAGTCGCAAACTTTTTATCAATGCTTGCTTCCACCGAGTAAGGACGAAAGAATGAAATGTCTAAGAAATGATAAAACGCATTTTAGAAGTTCTTGGTAGGTTGTGGAATTATTAATTCAGCCGTACTGCTGAGCAAGCGAGAGTATCATTTGATGCATATGCTCGCGTGGCATTCAACGAAAATTTGAAACGAACCGCCTCAACTTTTCACCATAGTCCAAAAACAAGCAAAGATCCCTTTATTGCTTCTTAGAATTACCACTTTTGGTCGCAACCATCAAAAAAATCAGCAAATATTTGTGTGTTTTGAAAAGTGCGAATAAGTGCAAATAAAAAGCAAAATGCGCTCTAAAAGCATTCAGAAGCTCATTTCGTAAGCGTCCGCTGTTCAGTCTTCTAAGCCTCCCCTCGCCCTCGTCTTTCTCCCAGGGAAAATAAAAATGTATCGTCATCTGCTCCGCTCTGCCACTGAGATTCCAGTACAGCTGCAGTTGCCTATGCAGTCGTTGATCCGTTGTGTAGCTACACAATGAGTGACCTGATAGAGGAGACATGCAAAGTAACTACGTCATGTAAAGGATATCTTTTACAGCCTATAAATCTTTCCACTCCGAAAAACTCGTTGCAAGCTCAGTGAGGAATTTTTTTCGTCCTCACCGAAAAAGAGCGTCATTAAATTCACCTGTTAAATAGACAACGACGTATTTAAGAGAGTCAACATACAATACCGAGAAAGCAAACTGAAAAAGAATGATAAATTTAGTTGATTACATGTAAACACTCGAACCTTTTAAGAAATATGGGTGGGGCGGGGGGGAAGATAACTCTGATAGAGACAACGAAAACGGCAATCTGGTGGCCGTTTGCACTGATATATGAGAGATGGACCGAAATTACAAGCAATAAATCGAAAAGCCTTGGGACGAAATCCAAGTTAGAAATCCCGTCCGACAAAAAACATGTATTCAACTTGAACTTGAGATTCTTTAGAGTGAAAAAGGTGAAAATTGGGGACCGTCTCATACATAAGGAAGACCGTATGACTCTGAAGAGTGAAGAACACAAAGATGCTTGCAGCTTGCCACTCTCAAGTCGTGAATGGATCAATCAACTTCCTGCATCATTAAAAAATAAAGGAGCATGTGCAACCATGAATTTATGCCTCAATCGATTCGATCTCTTGCAGAAATCTTTTTCGAAAAAATTTTTTTTTTTAATATTCAGCGCAAACGATCTGATAGGAATGGGTGAGCAAGCTTGCAAATTTTTTCACATCCCCAAGTGCCTCTCACTCATTTCGAATTTGACGGGCAACTTCAACGACGGGACGCCGAAGGGTTCAACTTGCGGCCATTACAGCCGTGGGCCTTCGCAGCTATAGCTTTAGTGGCTTCAAATTTGAAGCCATCACACAGAGAAAAAGATATCCAAATTATACGCATAGACCCACGAAGGTACGACGTCGCTACAATGCATCCTACCAATGCGGATTTGGAGACGGGCGTAATAAGCACTGGGTGATAATGAATGTAGTATGAACCCAGGATAAGGCAGGTCGCACTCATCGTCGATAAAATCAGCCTCGTCGTGCCATTCGACTTGAGGCTGTCTCTGCTGTTCGCTCGGCTCTCCGCTGCCGTACCACGGGTGCATAGGGCTGGCCTCAAGTGACAGCGAGACGGCCTTGGATCGCGGTGGCTGTGCCCGTACATATTCAGCCGGAACGACGCATGCACCAGTCGCTGACGACGCCTCAAAGAGCAATATAACGGCTCCTTTACTCAGTCAGTTGAAATGACCGATAATATTGATTGGTTGTCGAAACCACAAAAAGAGTAGCAAATAATCTGATCTGTCAGGAAACAACTGGCTCTACAACCCGGAGTGGAAAAATTGTTTTTTGTCGGAATCCACAGATATCTCAAGACATTAACTCAGTTTCGTAGAGCCTCCAAGGTGTTAAGGACTCCCACAGAAGCTGATGAGATGTAACGAAATTGAGAATATGAGGCTGTGGATTGCAATTATAAAGCTTTATCGACGTACATAGAAGGAGGATTGCAATTCTCAGACAGACGCACAGGCATGACGCTGCCATAACATCACTTTCAAAAATCTGCCAAAGAGAACACTGATCTCGATAAATCGGCCCAAAATGGATATCTTTCTTCCCACTCAGACCAAATGAAGATTGGCTGTATATGGACTGTACCACTAGAAATCCTTGCTTCTCGACCCATCGCCCACTTGCGTATGCGCATGAACAACAATCTGGTACCTAAGGGCACTGAACCGCCATTTTAAAATAAATTCTTGAGCTTTCGCCTTTCAAGCAACATCAGACTCAAACAACGCATTCTCAACTCCAGTGTTGGCATTTGCCATTTCCCTTCCTTACGAAATGTGGTACTGAGATATGATTGTTAGGAAGAAATCCTCCTGCCTCATCAACGGATTTATAATGGACTATTTGCTCTAGGTGTATCGAACTGCTCAACGTACTTACACCTTCACTGTTACTACCCTTAAACGTTGGCCTTTGGAATTATCGAATTAGTAATATCACATCGAAATACTATTGCATTACAACCACTTTTCCCTCCACCTCTTATATTAACTTGTTGATAAAGGCATAAAAAATGACTCGAATACACACACTGGTATTGCATCAGGAATCCAGGGACAAAGAAAACTCACATACTGCAAAATCAATTCAATAGCAACCCCCTTAAAATCATGCGCAAATGATAACTCGATTGTTTTATCGAAGGCGATCTGGCATATCACATCTTTTTAAGCAGGAAATCAATAATGCAGTGTTGAACATACTTGTGAATCATCAACGATGGCTTCGGTGTTCTTACGTCTGGACTGAGAAAGGCGTCGAGCATTGAGTGTCGACTGACGTCTGTTAAGAATAGCGCGGGGCCCTGAAAAACGCGACAGGGACTGAAATGAGCGCAGCTCACGCGCCACCGGCTGCTGCAACATGGCTTTCTTCGCTGGCCTTTCTCAACACCGCATCATCACAGCACACTCCGCTCACCTGCAAAGCCCACCTTCTTATTATATTTCTGAGACGGCAGTGACATCGGTCGTAATCGCAATCATGGGAATGTGACAAAACGAGACGATTTCACAAGCGCATATCCATGAGCACAACTGATTTGACGTAACGTATCCATAAGCAGCAATAATTGGATATTTCATTATTGACTCCACATAATACAAAAAATGCGCAAGACTGTCGTTGATATGGCCATTTGTTGCTAACTAGTATGACAGATTAGCCAGTGTGGTGGAACTCTGAGACTATACAGAAGCTCGGTTTAAAACCCGTTTACTAAATTTGATGATGCAAGCCTACTACTTGCCCAGCATTTTTTTTTTCAAGAGACGAACGGCCGCAGTTGCAACAATAAGATGATCTTTTCATAGCAATAAAATGTCCACCGCACACAATAAAAGAGTCGGAAATTGCAAGAGAGAGCAAATAAACTTTGCATTATCAACTAAATGCGGTCATATAGTAAACACATCCTAGTTTTCGTCTGCTTCAATCAAGATGCTCGTCGATGACACGCCTTCTCACGCGATTGGGCAGCAGCACTATGTCGGCACTGCTCGAATCTCGTTGTCGCATTACGCATTGCCAGAAGATATCAGTAGTGGCTCCGGCATCAGTGGCATAAGTTATCTTTGTGCTGTCTCTCTCTCCAGCCTTCCCGTCGTGATCACTTACTTTTTGTTCCTGCACATTTCCTCATCCATTAAACCTCCCTTTACTTCACAATTCCCCATCTAGCCATGAACCCGGAAACCGGATAATTGAGCGACTAGAGTATTAAGGACGGGATTGGTGGAACTAGTGTGTGCTGGTCTCATGGACACTCTTGCAGGTGAAACTATTTGAGCTCATAAATCAAGGTTAAAGAAGTTTAATGTATGACAGCTGAAAGCGACAGGCAAGATTTTCATAGCGCATGGCAAACGAGTGTGCACATTCAAAATCAGCCGTATGTCGCATTTCACCATTTATAAGCCATTAGGTTCATATCGTTCACAACATTACAAAAAGATGCGAGTTGCAAAGGCATGAAGGGAAGGGTTCATAACACCCTCAAACTTCCATAAAGACTTATAGTCACGATAAATGCAGAGAGGATCAATCGAGAAGGACTGTGAGCAGGCGCGCGATTAGTACGATTCTCATTTTCCTGCTGCCAGCAGTTTCCTGCATCTCCTGTTCGCCAACAAGCTCAACTTTACTCTGACCAGGACAAACAAACTTAGTTTGGGTTGATTAAAGGCTAAAGTCCACGTCTTCAAAGGCGCAGCGTCTTGGTAAACGTCAAGGCATTTCCAGTCGCGCTGGGCAAACTGTAAAGCGGACAAACTATAAGAGAGCTGAACGCCTTTGTGGCAAGCGAACAATGCCATAATGTAGCTGTCCATTAGACAGCGCTCTGGTCGAAATAGCGTAAAGAATCGATCAAGCGATGCTGATGATTCTGACGAGGACAACGAAGGATATGTGCAATTTCCTCAGTCACGATAGGTTGGAAGGCATCCTGCAAAACTCCAATCGCCATTATGACGATAATGCAGATTAAGATGAAAGATGCTTCCAAACCTTTATAACTGAATTAACCGAAGCTGCAAGCAGCGCTGAGTCTCAGAATCGATATAATGCAGACACACAGAAAGTCTGAACTTATGCCAACGTTGACTGTCTGGTGAAGGTTGTGTTTCACATCTCCCAATGATGGTGCAAGTTAGGGGCCTCGTAAATCTGATATATTCCATGACTCCGATCAGTTTAGGAATGTTTTCAACATTCTTTCGAACAAAAAAAGCTTCTTGTTGGACCGGTTAAGGACGCCAAGAGAACACTGAAGCCGACTGCACAATTCATAAGGAGCTAGTGATAAAAGACAGCTCTCTTTATACGGAGGAAGCGAGGACTGCTTGTAGCAAACCTTACCCGCGGGAGCAAGAAGAAACGAAAGTACCACTGGCGACTCGTCTTTCACGTTCTCTCAGGCCAGCGTATTAAGATTTCTTACTGGAAGGAACAACTCAACACGCTTTTTTGGGCCCATACAGCGCTATGAATGAATGAGCAGAGCGGCATCTTTCACTTGTTTCAAAATACCCAGGTTTTTTAATCCCAGCGGTTGATGTGGTTCATTTGCGGCAGTAGTGGTTTATTCCAGAAATTCTGAAGCCTTAAGGTAAAGGAAAGCTGTTTTTAAAAAATTTCTTCTTGAAAAAGGGATCTTGAATCTCTAGTTTAATTGGCATCTTTCGGTGGCATAATGAGGCAACATATTTTGGTGCTCGTTGACGCCGAGTAACGGATGTTTTTATTCATCTCCATAAGGTTTTTTCTCACTCACATTTAGATTCCGATCCGTTGTTGGTCAAGACGGTGATAGAGTAGCCGAAAGCCGAAACCAGCTAACATTGGAATACTCAGGTTCGGCGTCATTCACTAATGAAACATATTTGTGGCTTTCTTCCATCTTCTTTAAGGAGTGGCGCCTCACGCATTTGTCTAATTTCTGACGTATGTCTGCGTTTCTGTTCTCATGCTATAGCAGATGTGGTTTTCAGTTGCTGGACCCACGTACCACAAGACGTTTCATACCGATACAGCCTGTTTCCCTTTCCCTACTGTTTGTTCATGCTTGGCACGCCTTGCTGATGAGATCTGATATTAATTTTGATCTTGATGTTTTATCGACAACTAAACACAGCCTGCCTGTGGCAAAATCATGTTCATATACTTCGTATTCTTGACATTATCTTGACGTTAAAAGCTACCACCGAGCTTTTCGATGCGACGGTATGTGCACAGCTAGGCACAGAATTGCCAAAGTTGTTGTTCTCGCAAACTCAGATTCACGAGCCATACTATCGTAATGAAAAGCATAACCATTCCGTTATGAAATTTTCTCTGATGATGTCCTCTTGAGTTGCTCATTTGGTTACCTCCAACTTCGCAGCCGCCATATTGGGAAATTGTGGAAACCAACGAACTGTCGCAGTACACGGCTTGCCTGTGTTGACTTGATTATCCAATATTATGCGCATTATTCTACTGTTTCGTTCCCGCCTCAGCTGAGCTGCGCATTTGCGCATACAGCACAACAGAAGGTTCTTTCACAGGATAGCCCGATTAATGAACTGCAGGAAAGTATTCGCAAAGAGATTTTGGTTGTTATTCTTGGTAGTGTGTTTTCCTCACCAATGCATTCCTCGTTTGGAAACATTTCGGCCAACGATGCCATGCTACGAGTGCGTTCCACATCAACGCTCCATGTGAAAAAACACAAAAGCTTAATGGCTGGGGAACTCCCTCGTTGTGATAGTAACGGACAAATCGTGTGTTTGCCTGTCGTGAACACAGTTTTCTGCTTCTTAAACCAAACATCATGCAAGAAATGCAAGTCTGCTTGTTCAACTGTTGTAGTGAAGCGATTGTTCCATGTATATCAGTGAAGAACGCTAGAGGTGGGGAAGATAAGCTGAGTCATCTGCAGCCATCTGGGCAAAAATCACTTTCTTCAGATAAACACTCAAACTGTGTCATGAAACTATTTTTGTGAATTACGCGGCAAAATGCAAAGAAACATACAATAACCTCTTTAAAAATCATTTTCCTCAACAATAAGTGGAGAAAAGTGAAGAAAACCGTGAGAAAAAATTGTCTGTGCAGCTCGATTTACGTTGGTTGACTCATATGCAAGTGGATAGGTTAAATTTCGGAAAGGTGCACGTTTTTCAGATCATGGAGTGGATCTCTTGCAGACACGAGAACAGGAAAGCGTGAAATTTCACCTTGTTATTTTTTTTTTTTAGATCTTTTACTACAGCCAATGATGAGACGCTTGTTGAAGTGCCCTCAGTGTAACTGGCAGCACCTCCCATCGGTGAGAACTTTCATCAGGGCGAAAAAGACGAACTGAACAGTAACGCCTCTACCACTGACGATGACGTCATTTCCTGCTTTCACCATCGAAACTTCACGCTTCAAAACTTCATCTTCGGAGCATGCTCCTCGGAAGAAGTCTGTCATGTCTTGCAATTCCTAAGTAATAAAGGCAAGCCCCCGTGAATCTTTCCCTGGAGAAATCACCGACGCATTTAACAAAAAAATTATGTCCTTTCATTCTAACACCTTCATTTGTGAATTATCAGAACTCATTGCCAACGACTCTTTCTCATCCAAAGCAGAAACCGGCCATGTAGATTACACTGAGTAATTCGGTACGATTATTTACATTATCCATGCAGGTTAGAAAAACATGATACTCAAATGTTTTACTCAAATGCACTGAACAACCCCTCAACGATCGAAATGTCAGAGAAAAACGCTAGAGAGTTTTCTGCAAGCCATGAAATCACCACAGTGGTGCGGAAGGTGGTATTCTTCTGCCGCCATTGGTTCTGATTCACGCAAGCGCCATCTCTGGCGATTAGTCCAGAATCTGTGGAATCTCCTAGTAGCACCTCAAAAATGTGTCGCTCACTTCGAAAACCAGTTTGTAGAATACAAAATTCTATAGCCAGATTCAGAAAGATCACGAATTGAGCAGACAAATGGCAGCTACAGATTTTGGCAGAATAATATGAGGTGTTTCAAGTGGATTTTCGACTAGAGGCTTTTATTCAATCAGAAAGGAAAAGTGTTGTCCATTGCCAGACAGTGTAGCCCGGATGTCCGCATTGAGACAATACGCGATCCGAATTCTGGTCATTATGATGATATCGCTTCGGTAGAAGCGCATACTATACGAAATCGATAGAAGCCCATATACGAAAACTACGAAAGCATGAATAACATAGATGCTAAACACTTTAGCAATGACTTTTAGCCTTGCCTTCAGCGTTCCTGAGTAAAGCACATTTATTTGGCTACCACATAGAAAAGAAAAAAAATGAATCACCGAGAAAGAGATTCTCTCGGACGAGCTAATGCTTTAAAAAATACAGCATGGAAGAGACTTTTTGACGTAATTTCACGTCTAGAAATTGTTAAAAGATTCAGTGATATTCGTATAAAGTTTTTTCGACGTTGTCCAGCAAAGTTAGATCCATACATTCCAACCAGCTAGCCCGCAGAAGGTGAACGCTGAAGAAAGCCAACGACTTCTTCCGGATCCGAAATGAGTATTGCCAGTGTCATAAATGTGTCTGCTCCCACTAACAGATTCAAATATTTGATCTTTATGCCGTTGTCAACTCTGGTATGATTGATTGATTCGAGTCGACGCTCACAAATTTACATCTATCCGTTCTTATTTATTCTTACGAATTTTTATATGCCTCCACTCCTTTCTTAATAAAGTGCCTAATTACACTCGAGGTCGAAACAGTATATGCGGAAAAAGCCTATAGTGCTCCACCTTTCCAAAACAAAAGTATACATTCACATCGTATATACAGTAATTTTCGGCCACTGATGCCTTTCTGGACCACCTTATTTTTCTTTCTGCACTATCTCGAAACCTTAGAGTTACGTCATATGTGAGAAGAACAGCAACCGCGGACAGTTCATATGCGAGCAATTTGCGCTGCTGTTCTAATAGTGCTTTAAGCTAGAGATTATCTGTTACATGAACATTTCGAATGCCCGATGAAGGCAGCAATGCGGGAATGCTGGTGCACATTGAAAAAAGAGCAGCAGGACAAGAGTGTACAGGAAGAAAAAAGAATGAAGGTAGCATGAGATACAGTTTGTTGGCTTTGGACACAATATACATTGAGCATCAAGCTATTTGTATAACTTTATAAAGTGAGGCAGACGTCAGCAAAGTTTAAACGTGTACATGCCTCTTGAATTCATGCTAACCATCGAGCTATTAAGCACCGCAGGAGTGAAAAGATGTCGATCTTGTTGGCCGCCACGCAGTTTTCTCGTTATTACTTGTTGCATCTTACTAGAGACTTGTGGCTCCGGAAATGCTTCAAAAGTACCGCTCATCCAAAACCCAGCAGATCACACCACCTCTGATCAAACTGGAAGAAGCTATCTGAATCTGCTCTCAACCCATTTCGATTATGAAAAAAACAACGAACTCGTCGCCATACCTGTCACTGATTCCATTCTTTCAGCTACGAACGAGTGAAAACATCCATCAAACCTAACGAAGCAATCTGCGCTAAATTAAAAAAAACGTGAAGTTTTACCTAGCATGTTATCTGTCGATTTTGCTACTGGAGAGTGCCTTATGCTACAAGCGAAGTGCACTGCTGAACGGCTTGAGTCCTCATGGCTCGAGAACACCCAAAAAAAAGAAAGATTATTTAGTTTGCGTTCGAGGAAATCGAATTTACTTAGTATGTGCGCGTACTTGTACCGCAGCACTAAAAAACTCAACTGCCGCTGCCCCGAGATGTTTCAAAATGACTAGAATTGAGGTCCCATCAAATCGATGCCCATATTGCTACATATGCAGTTGTGAAGCAGTTTAAGTGAGACGGAATCAGCGTCTATAGGTAAAGGGGCTGAGGAATAACGATCGGAATTAAAGTACTGAATGCGTCGAGAATGTCGAAGAAGTAATGCTGGTTTTGCTACATCCTGCTCACTAACAACGTAAACAAACATCAGATATCATGTTTCAATCCATTGAGGTTGCAAAATACGATGTCACGCAATTGAATTGAGAGATGCTTATTATGATTTCACCAAGATCAGATAACGGTTGTATAAGTGCGCAAGCAAACAGGGCAACAATGTATATCTCACAATCGGTATAATGATGTGCAATTGTTCATCAATACTTCCTACTTTTTGATGTACAGGCTTTTTCACACGCAACAGGAAACAGCCTTGCCATCAGACGAAACCACCATTTGAAACTGTGGATTGCGTCGGAAAGAAACTCTTTTAACGTTGTTCATCCGCTTCCCCATTCGTTGGTGTGGGTCCAAAGAAAAATTCCAATGTTTACGAGCGGTGCAAATGAATACTGCCGCAAGTGATAGTTCATCCATGGTCAACAAAAAAACATTCCATTTTCAACGCTATATAAAAGTGCTATATCAGTAGTAGAATCCGAAGTAAAGAACACTTAATTGACTTCATTATTATATATTTACTATTCATTCAATCGGGTGCATGGTGCAGCATTCTCACATACAACACATAAATTACTCCAATGCACGATGCGCACCTGAACTCGTTCCACTGCACAAACTTGAAGCGTTACATGTGCCCACTGAGAAATGCTCACAAAGTACGTGAAAAGAAACTTAGTTTCGAACAGGGGGTGCTAATTTGTGTCGATCAACCATATGCCGAAGGGCATATGGTTGATATGGAAGGCGATAATAGAAGGCGACCAAGTGGAGCTGGGCTGCCCGTAAATAATTGTCTCAAATAGCGCTATGCGCGAGAGGGTGTGCGCCCCGAATGAGACGAGCCTAAACAGCGGCCGTAGCGATCGATAACCGGACAAGTAAGGAATATACGATGCGATTTGGGCACCGGCAATGCAAGCATTACCAAGCCATACTCCTTGCAAGCAACAAATTGAGGTCATGATGCTGAGTTTCGCCCCCTTCTACTACCATTCCATCCGACGGAAGGTAACGAAACAATCCAACCAAATGCCCGAAATATGCCACCTATTAAATGCCTTCTTTCTTAGTCCATAAAACTACCTTGCAACTGTCGAACAGGTTCAAGGGCATTTCCACTAGCAACCAAGCTTAAGCGACTTCACTGAGCTTGCCAAATGTTCAGTTTTTTGTAATATGATCCGTTTGCGAGTTCTTTTCCGATCGTCACAGCATGCTTTCATGATGGTTCACATATGAGATAGCGGCTGCGAGTAGAACGTTTCACAAGTGCTACTACTAAAGTAAGACCGCGATGCTATTGTCGGGAATACGATTAGATGAGCGCAACATTTTGATTTGTTGAGCGCTAGTTCAAGCAGAATTATGAAGGCTGTTCGTAATGATTTGTCAGGTACATTACATTACCTGACATCGGCCATGCCTCCACAAATACCTTCCGTACCTGTCTAAAATTGACAGGGACACGCCCTTCTAATCACGTCCTCTATTCCCGCTCCCTTCACAACCCCTCCACCATCAAACGAGCAAGAGAACAACGAGCGAATTCTGGACCTTCGGAAGCACTTCGAAATGAGGCGCCTAATTAGCGCTGGAAAGGATTGAGCCATTTGATAACTGCATACGAATATCAGAAAATACAAATAGCATTCGAATGCAAGATGTTCAAAGCATTGCACATCGCTCTTCCCCTTCTGAACCATTCAGACGTAAGTTTGAAGGAAAGAAATATAAACTTCTATTTCGCCGCATCAAAACAGAGCTCTCGTTAACAGCAAACTCCACCGTCCGTTGTTGGGCTACATGACAGAACTGTTAAACATCTTAATGTCTTGGGCCTCAACAAGTGAATATGATCGACAATTCCGAATGCAGAAGAAAAGGATACACAGACCGAATGTGAGAACTCTTTAGAGTGTGTACTGCACTCACACAGATGTCGACCATCGGTATGGATTATGCCGTGTACGGCCATCAAGCGGATGAGGCTCGGATTTCAGTCGAAAGTATTGATATGCTTGACTGATAAATATCGCTGAACGAAATTACAACTGAAATTTTTGATGTCTTATGACAAGATCGGTTTTAACAGCAGGCTCAATGAAATCGTTTCCTTCTCTAAGAGGACAGCTTTTTGTGCAGTATGCAATATGGGCGGTCTAGCGCAAAGTGCTTGTTCTGAATCACACATGTTCTTACCATGAACGCACGTGAATCATCCACGCTGGCAGGAACCGCATCACGCAAAATGAAACCTATAATTTAAAAAAAAAGCAGCTAATGGAGACATCAATACAGTATATGAGGGCGCGAGGCTGAGAGAAAGAGCTCATATCACTGAAAAAGTAGTTGAAAATATATGAGATCTCCCACAAAGCTCGAACAGCTCCGAAAGGAATAAACGATATTCAGTAGCAATGAACTGAGCAAACCTCGATTTCCTGCAGCAGACATTAGACAGGGAGGAAGGGTCGTTCGGCCACTCGTGGGATCTCATTCCAAGTCACTGACTTCTGTGGCTAATCCTATTGCACTGATTGCCTTGCTCACATTTTGGAGACTCTTCATTCCTCCACTTAGCCGTGGTTTCGTGGTGCGAAGAATTTGCAACTTTTGTTAAACGTTTTCCTCATAAGCGAGGAGTTACTTGCCGAAGTTGTACTTGCATATCTTGCTATTTCAGTTCAAAAGGTCATGAACTTTGGCAGACGGGGAAGTAATTCTGGCAGAACGTCTATGAAAGCGAACGGTTTAGTTTTACGCTGAAAAGATTTGTGTCTGCACCACAACAAGGCTTGAATTCCAACAACTTTTTCCATTTGCACTCATGCTGCTTAACTGTGGTGGGCAGCAGCGAACGTGTACTAAGCAGGAAATGAACTTCAGCTAGGCGTTATGGTCGGCAACTGGCAAAACTCGTAAAGGATTCTAGAAGTTTCAATGCTAATGTTTCAGGTTGTTTGAACAGCAACCAGATGTTCGAGTCAAATTGCATTAAGCTATGTGTACCGATGTTGAGCACGGTGTACATCTCGTTAAGAGCTACTTGCGCCACCCATCTTTCCAAAAGAAGCCAGCTGCAGCGCATTTATAAATATGCATATCCGTTGAGTCTGCCTTTGACACTGTGCTTGATTTTCGCTCTTCAACGTGGCACTGTGGTGGAAAGAAAGGGTGAACGTGAAGATGGAGGGGAAAGGAGATGGAAGGGAAGGAAGAGGGAAGGAGGAATTCAGATAAATATAGTCCTAAAACCCAATTTTCTCAAAAAATACTTACGCCCACTTTCTTGGTCACGGCACTTCAGTTTTTTTGTCAGATATTACTCTTGGCACACCTGAAAATTCTTCCCCACGAAATAGCACCATTGCATAAGCCGAAGTGTGTTTAACAACACCACACATATCGATTTGGCATGTTACGAAGTGCACTGATTTAAAAGTTTTTCACTTGATGACGTTAAAGTACCTCTAAACCTGGAACGCGTAGGCTCGCTGGGAACGGCAACAAATTCAAGGACCAGCCCAGAAAAAGAGGTGGAGGGTGCTTATGCAGTCTGGGGCTTGAGGAAGGGACGACCGAATTTAAGTGGTTTTCTGCAAAAAGAGGCCTCTAAGCGAAGCACTTCAAATGTAATGGAAGCTGAATCTGATTGGAAGGGGGAGGGGAAGAGCGGATAGGTTGTGGAACTTCTCATTCAAAAAGCAGAATATGCCTCAGGGGAGATGGCACTGAAGAGGAGACTATAAATGAGCGTTCACGGCACTCTAATTGGACGAAAACAATTAAAATGTGATGTCAAAAATGGTATTTAAAGAGAAAGTACCAAATTTTGCGAAAGTGAATGCTTAAATATGAAATAAAGCAAATGCAACCTCGTATCAGCCATATGCCAAAGCGACCAGAGAAGGCACAAGTCAGCAGGCATCCCTCGAAATGCAGAAGCGCAAAGAAAAATAGCTGTTCACATTAGTTAAGGCTTTACGCAGCAGCAACGAGGAAAGTACTGCATGCGTACACCAATCCTCGTTCGCTTGTTCGTTAATGCGAAACGCGGGATGTTCAAACCCTCCTCACTTGTATTAAATCGAATGTACTAGAAGATCTCCTACGTATGGAGTCAATAAAACTATTTGGGCAGTTTGATCATAATTTCGACGTTAAATAAGAAAGCATTCGCCTCCAACTAAGGCCACTTCCAATATTGACTAAAATCAGCGTCACCATAGAAAGTACTTTTTATATACCTGCAGCAACCGAACCGTCCAGAGGCGCAATGGCAAGCAGAGAGAGATGTGAGTCCGCGAAATCTATGTAGCAGCGCCTATCACAGAGGGATGCATAAGCTTCTATTAAGAATGCGATCTTCAATCTGTAGCACCGGTTTACATTTGGGTAATATCAATATCTCATATTCATTTATGTGCTGAGAATTTTTGTGGATGAAAGAACGCATCGCAAAAAAGCTTGATATAGGCGGCTTTTAGGTGTATTACTTCGTGCTTGTTCAGCTGCAGTTTCATGTCTTTACTCACATACATCCCAAAACTCGAATCAAACTCAGTTTTCAGTCGATCCATCCTGGATTCACATCTGCATTCATATGACGGTGGCTCATGCACTGCCACAAATCTTTTGCCCTGATAGCTCGGTTGATAACTGAGCCCAAACTGCTGCAGAGAAAATTGGTTTGCAAGATCCAAATTTAAGGACAGCAAAGACCACCCTTTAAAAGATTCTCTGATTACTCTATTGCGCCAATACTTTTACTAGTATATAATTCAGAGTAGGTCACTTGCCCAGCAATGTAAGCGACTTCAAACCGATTAGATACATCTTTAAAAACTGGAAGCCTTCAAGACCTGCTATCGGATGATAAGAGAAGCATCTTTGTTGATGATCCGACAGCCCTTCAAAAGAAGCGGAAAATTTCTAGCAACGCAAGGGGCGATTTCCGTGGTATACAATTATGACAGACAGACCATGCTTCACTCAATAAGAAATTTTGAAGGCCTCCGGAACCATATGGGCACCTCCATAGGCTCGATGTTACTTCCGCTAACAGGAAGCTTTTAATTCTGAGTGCCGCAATAACAAGATAATGTAGCAAAACGAAAGAATCACGGACATATTTCAAACTACTCGAACTGCCAGTATATTCCGATTACTTGAGCCAGCATATTCTTTACGAGGACTTGAAATGATAGATCATTTGCTCCTGGGGCAAGGCGGCAATTCTAAAAATACTGGCAACATAATGAGCTAGCGTCAAAAGACATAATTTATGAGCAGACGCAATGCACACTGATGCAAAATGATATGCTTGACCTAATTTATCAGAAAGATTGAGCCAACTCTTCAACTGCTGGGTTCACTGGCACAGAAAACAACAAATAATTTAAATATAAATTCATGCTTTGGCAAAATTCTTTGATTCAAAACTCGTACATGTGACAAAGTTCTCCTCGTTGAGAGTCCAAGCGGTGATTCCCTTTTCCGAATAGAAGCAGAATCATTTGACGAGACTTGCTAAAATAAAATAGAGAGAAGGGCAAAGTTGCGTGATTGTTCGAAGTGGATCGCATTATGTATCACGCCCGAGAAGTCACCACTTCAGCACGTCAATAACAGAAAAACCTGCCGTCCTTCTCGTTCATAGGATTAGATCCCGACTCTAACAAATGATTGCAAGTAAAATTTTTTTGCAGAGTGAATTGCGTTCGTGCTGCTCACTGCTATCTTTTTATTCCTTTTATGCATGCGGTTGTTCTATATAACAAAGCTGCGAAATAGCAGGGTGCTACGCCTTGTTATTTATATGTCAGTGAAGTATTGACATGTGTGTTTAAATGACAGGAGTTCAGAGCTCTTTCATTAACCATCGGCAGTCTTCGCAGCGAAACACGTCAGCGCTAAATAAGACAACACATATGACGCCCTATTTCATCGTTCTCAAAGCGATGCTGCTCAATTTCTTTAATCCCTAGCGTCGTAAAACACTATGTCAGGCTTCTAGGAATCGAATGTGGGAATTATCGAAACAGACATGCTATTCCATCAACAGTGGCGCATGACAAAGACCAACGGTCAATTCGCTCCCGAATTACACAAACAATACGAATGGAAGCGCCAACTTCAATCCAACTATATGAATCAATATGAACGCGAATGGCGGTTCGCTTGAGTTACAACCGATGTGGTCAGCAATGGGCGTGAAGCATAAGGAAACGCAATGGCATCGCCAACGAGCATAACTGTTGCATACTGGCAATTCGACGACGCGACACCTAATCGGCGGTGAAGGCGCAAATGCGCGTGCACTTTGGACAACTGGACTGGGTATGCTAAGCGAGCACGCAGTTGGTTTTTTCCTGCGCGTCCTGCGGCTATTATTGCCGTGAAGGTCTGTGTCTCAAATGCGGACCGATGCAGCATCGCATGCTCGAAAAAGCACTTCTCGATCGCTCTCTACGCTGTGCAGGCGCTGCCTTCGACCATTTACGCGCACACTGCTGCAGCTTCTAGCTAGCCTCGTCTATATTCAACTAATGCGTGCTGATCGTGACGTTGATTCACTTTCATCGACTCTCTACCACTTTTGGTGTCGCCGTTGCCGCAATTAGTGACGAAACTTCCGCGCTTCTAACACCGACGCGTACGAGTTGACTTAATGCTGTAGTCAGTCATCGAGTTAGCTCACCATCATATCCCACAACTCGCTAGCACTACTGCAAGCCTTCGCGTGAACTGTATAGACTAAGGTATGTTCCGAGCACACTTCATGCTTTCGAAGAATTTTTGTGCGCTTGACCAAAGTATTTCTGTTGTGTGTAAAAAATCTGTTTGTCTTTGATGGATGTGTTTTAGACGCCACCTTAACTGTGGAAGCACTGAGTGACTAATTCTATAGCAGCAGCATTACTGGGCTACATTCCCTTCTAAAAACTATCATCCACCCCAGTACATAAGCCGAAGCACAGGAAAGAGTGGCTCGAAAAATGATTAGCTAAATTAAATTTACTCATTGCAATTAATCTCTTGCTAGCCGTGGGAACGTGCACACCGCTTGTCAGTAATGCAGTAACACTGTGGGGTAGCCTGTGCCAAAGATCGTCCAAGGAAAATGCAGTGACAGCTGCCTTCCAGACCGAAAAATTCATTTAACATAATAAGCTGACCAATATATGAAGACCTAAGCACGCCCGTATCATATTCCTTTAAAATAGTATTCTGAGTTCACCGCCATCCTTCCTCCACGGCGTCCTCGTCGCGGGCCTTCGTGATTAAAAATCCCCCATCGCTCGCCCGGTGGGGACTCGGTGCAACCACTCCCCGCCCGCTGGACCTCCGCGGGAGCCCCGCTGGTCTTTGTCATCTTTGTGGAGGATGTTAAGAGCGCGAATTCTCCGGTCACTAACTGAGAAAAAAACCTTCATTAATTCGCAGAACGTGAGGAAACTGCGTGTTGCAGTGTGCTGAAACGGGAAACGCTGAAAAGCAACATGGCGCACACTTGTCAAGAGAGAAACAAAAGTTTATCGTCGAAGATGATATACAGATAAAATGGATACTGTCAAAAAGCAGGGCGGAAACCCTAATCTGAAATGGAAGGATGTCTCGAATGAAGAAGAACACTAACACTCGAAGTGTAGCAAGAAGCTCTGCAACACAGCGCTAATGCAGACCCGCTTGTTCCATACGGCGCCCCCCCCCCCCCCCACCCACCCCCCCAAAAAAAAACCTATTGCTACCGTAGTTCTCAGTTTGCTATCTTCTCATATTGCCTTCAGTGTTTGTGGTGTCGAGAATATCTCGTCTGCCGGAAAAGTAGATTGATCAGAAATTGGAAATTGTGTTCTCCGCGCCTTACAAGAAGGACGTAGCAAACAATGCAGAAATGCGTTCGTAGCCTTTTGCCGACCGATTTTGGAATCCTGCACTCATGTATGGCCCCTTCATTTGGTCTCGGGTATCAGCTTGCCGGAGAATGCCCAGAGTCCTTCACCCGCATTGCTTTCTGCAAAATTTACATGCTATATCAGCCCTATTACACTCGTATCACACCCGCAGTCGATGTAAGCACCAGTTCCAACTTCCCTGAAGATGTTGGAGTACAAGTAGTGTTTTGCATAGTTTCCGATTTTGCGTTTAGCAGTCTGGAATCTGCTTGTGGTCGATAGGGTTACCACTCCTTCATATTTTAAACTGCGGCTGGGTCGTTTCGACTTATGAGTTGCTGCTGCTCTTACGTACAAAATATCTGTTCGCCGAAATTTTGCCTTCGCAGTCATTTTGTCCGTTCTTGCTGCTCATGCTGACATAATTTTGTATGTTTCCCAAACCTCGTGAAGTTAATAAATAAATAAATAAAATAGATGCAACATGATACCAATTCTGAGAGTTGGGAACAACAAAAAACAAAACTAGAAACGATGTTTGATTTCCACAAGGAAAAAAGCAATCTCCAAGGAGGTTACAGACTAGTGCTACATGTTTAGCAGCGTTTCGAAATATACTCTACTATACTTTGGGTGCTCTAAAATCTGCTTCGAAACCCATAACGTATTATGCTTCGGCGCCTAAACTACCGCAAGAGACTTTGCTAAACTGCGATAAAACATACAATTTTTTTAACATATCTGCAAACATCACTGAATAGAATAAGGCTTTATTTACTGAAGTTGAAAGGTTCCCGAGAAGCAAAGTGGCTATCGATACACCCCGTTGTCACGTTCTGCGGCTTGAAATACCCTGATTGTCCTCGCCCGAGGAAGTGCTTCGCAAGAAGTACCGAGGATAATGTCTGATCAGTGAGGCGGTTCCCATATTTGTCGGATGTCGTTGCTGTTGTCATCTGAAGATCGCTGTGCGATTTCACCAACCTTTCTCACAGCTCGCCGAACTTCTGTACGATCACCATAGACGGCTTTCAAATGGTCTATCATGCCACGCACCAAGACGAGAAAGAAACTAGCATTCGTCCACAAGTATTGCACCGACCCTTGCTTGCTTCTGTGGTATTCTTCCACGCAGAACTCCCACACCACGCTTCTTTCATTTCTCTCCCTCCTTATCTCTCCAGATCCCTCCGAATCACGACCACTGCTGTCGGTTCTAGCGACGTCGAGGAGGGAGCAGGTCATGGGATCGGTAGTGATGACTGTCCACCTCAGTTACTTGGGCATTCCATCTCTCTACAACACAGCCTACTTAAACAGCAAATCCGTAATCAACTGAACGGAAAGGCATAGTCTAACACAGAGGGTAAAAACTGCTTGTCCATCAGGAAACGCCGGTACGACAGAGGGACAATGAATTGTGGTGTAACATGTCGGGAGATGTCACCTTCGAGTGCTCGGTATAGCGACCGCGTATTCGCTTTCGTACTATTCTCAACATTTCACAGCGGAGAATAAACAAACCGATTTCATGTAAAGTGGTCACTGTTATAGGCACCTGCTCACACCATCGCCACCTCGTTCGCGGAACAAATTCCCAAATCGAATATGCAGTGATTAAGAAAGAATATTGAAAAAAGAACTAATAACCTGCTAAAAATTAACCCTAATATCTTCACTGTGTAGCACACACATGTAAGAAGTGGTCACTGCTCCACATATCATTTCCTATCATTTTTGCGACAGGAAAGTTGCATTTACTACCTTCCTCGTTCCAACGTAACAAAACAATATCATAGCCCCTCTCAATAGCCAGGAAGCGAATGCTCTTTCTTTGTAAGCAACTTCAGAAATTTTGATAACATCTGCATTCAAAAAACTTGCAACTGCGCTCAGAAAAAAATATATATTTTGAGGTTCAGCCGCTATTTATATCAGACGAACTGCCAAATATACGCCAAGGCTATAGCTTTTCGGAAATTATTCCTATTGCAGCTTCTTGCGGAAACGATACAGCACAATGGCATGAGCGATGTGGAAAGTCTCGCAACAGAACCGGTCGCCTTCCAGCCTTCCGCCCCAGCGAGGGCTCCCGCCGTCCCAAATCCTCCCGCCTCCCGCATGGGAGTGTGAGAACTCGGTTCTCATCGCGGGGTATGATTCATCATTTTACATGGCGAGGGCCTCCATTCACGGGGGACCGTTGCATACTCTAGTTCACAACTATATAGAAGTGACGTTATGTCTTATTCAATCTGTGGCTGCTGTTGTTGCGGTTTGCGTTCACTTCGCTTTCCGAACATACCATTTCCTTCTGTTTTCGACTGCCCCCTTTTCTCCGTATTTCCTACCGCACCTTTTCCAGTTAAATGAGGCATAATTTCGTCATGACGCAGCAAGAGAAACGCCGTCGACAAATTCGCTTCGCTTCTATTTCCGTCATGGATCATCAGCGACACGCGAGTGCAAAGGAACTCATAATAAAGTTCAAGTTGACAAACTGCAGGAACGCGTTTATAGGAAGTAATTCGTGGGCAACGTAGGTTAGCACTGATAGATTAAGTTAAGCATGGTAGCAGAAAACATCATAGTATAGTAAAGAACAAGTTATGAAGGCCATGGCAATGGCCTTCATAACTTGTTCTTTTAAGTGTGATTTCAACTTTGAAACACTGCAGCTCCGTAAGAGGCTGCAATATTTGCCTCACTTCAGCCAAGACCAACGCATCTCATCGAATAACGCCAAGAAGGATGAATCGAGATTCTTCATGGTTCATCACGGTGGCGTTCTATTCCCTGGAGCCACCCGCCACCCGCCACCCACTCGTAAACACGTCAGTTTGTGAGGAAAAGTCATGACCTATGTTAACAGATATCCTCCATGATGGTGCGCAGAAAGAGCTGAAAACTGAAGAAAAAGTCGACAAGTATTTCAGCAGCAATTCATATATCTTACTAAAGCACCAGAAACTTCAATAGCTTTTGCACTGCGTCGATATAAGTTAAATCTGCTGGCGCGCAGAAGAAATTTCATGAAATATTGGATACTCATGTTCCGAAACGCGCAAAATATGCAAACAGAAGAGCTATGGCAAATGTTAGTGGCTGAGGTGGGAAATATGGGTGCCACACCCCTTGTGCCGGCTATATTAAACTATAAAATAAAACTTCGAAAATGTTGTTTCCGTCGTCTAAAACTTTGTCAATTCCTTGCGCAACACCAGCAGCATTTATGGAGCAGACGTTTGAATATCGCGAATTTGTGAAGGAAAGGACCTAGGAACGTTCCTTCGGGGCGCAGTTCTCGGAGTGCTCTTGCTAGCAGCCTATTGCCGTGACGAAAACTATAGAAATGGAATTGAACTGTTCCTTTGTTAAGGAAGACACATGCTTTCTGCATATAACAAAATTTGTTTCAGGAGAGTGCTGCCAAGAAGTTGGCAGATTTGTGCAGAGAGAAATAGTTTTAAAAATCCTGCACCCTTTGGTTTACATGCGACCACGGTCAACAGATTGCAGGAAAAATCTGATTTGCAAATTTTACTGCGCATTCAAGTATCATGACGCAACACCAAATGTGATGAACTTCAAGGAAGCTGACAAGAGGAAGCGACTGCACGGTGCAAGTTATACCCACCACATTTCATAGTTGTGGTTTTTGTAACTCAGAGTTAAAAACCACTGCAAATGCAAAGAGACTTGTGAAATTAGCAGAGGCGCACAAAAACGGCATGAACCCGAATGACTGCCATAAGCTCAAATTTGCGGAAGAAGTGGTCCTTTGCTAAACAGATTAGTTGTTCAAAGTCTTAAATATCTAAAACAAATTTTTCTGTGAAGTGAAGCTGCTGTGCTCCTTCTTTGGTGAGTTTCCACCTTCAGAAGCACTCCTGTTGTCATAATACTTCAAAAGCGGTGGTTTTTGAGCAATAATCAAAAAAGCGCCACGACACGATGGAAAAACCCATCAGCAAAGTTTACTGGTTGCTTTTTTCTGCTTGATGTGAAGTGGATACTTCATCGCAACTTATTTCCTCGTTCCTTCCCACACCGGCATCACACGGTTCCTTGAAAGCGTTTGATTATCTACTTAAGGAACTCACTAGTCGCCGTCAAAAATCTACCGGCTTCCGTTTGAGGCCGCTTTCTGCAACATGCTATTTCCCTGGCACGAAAAAGCCTGGCATGGTCCTGTAGCTGAAGGAGGAAAGCAAAAAAGTTGAGAAGAGACAAAATATTTGAAGGCTTTCTTCATTAGGGTAATCGATAGCCCAAGCACTTCCGGAAGCAACAGTCATCTAGAGAAGCGCGCCCAAATGTTTGGCCGCGACTTGCAGGAGAAACTGTTCTCACCGGCAACCTGTCTTCTGCAGCCCCCACTATTCGCATATTTGCGAGCATGCCTTCTTTGCTTCTATCTGAAGGGCGTGTGATCGTGTACGATACTGCAAACGCTTCTGCGGTCATACTTGAGATCTTGTGCATTTGCACTTTCGCGTACATAGCGCCTCGGTCTTATGTGATAAGGGACTCTTATGGCGCATAATTAAAGAAAGAAGCAAATCGCCACAAGATCTGCATGTTTCTTTGATACAGTCAAGTGTTCAAAAAAAGAGGCAATATTCGTGAATACATTACACTATGAACATAAGAGGCTATGCACACGAAACCTATGTGACTTCAAAGAGGAGGGCATGAGTTCGCCGAACTCCTTTGCAAGGACCACCAAACACATTATACCATAATTCATATTCATTTCTGAGGGAATCCACGCAAGTAGCTTGCTACTATCGCTTTCAACATCTCCTCATTAATCCAGTTGCGTTTTTTTATTCATCGGGGAATTCTTGGCATCAGAAGGTGCAGTGAACAGCCGCTTAGAAACTTTGAATTGTCAGCTGAAGAAAAGAATGGAATGTGAGATAAAAAGAAAAAACACAGACGAAAATTTTCATTTACGCTCGACATTCAAAAAACGCCATTTTAAAGAAATTGTGACAAACTTACGTTTCACAAACAGTGACATCATCCGTCATTACTGAGCACTTTAAAAATGAGGCAAGGAAGCTTAGCACGGCCGGTCGAAATCACGTGGTCTCCAAACAAGGCACAACATATCATCACAATGCTATCACTACAAGCATTCAAACTTGTCAACAACTCAATATTCGAGAGATGCTACTCACGTCATACAATTAGTGAAGCCACGACGAACACATAGAAGCATGACGTGCACCTACTAATGACGTAAAAACCCACTTTAATTTGCCTTCAAACTTTATGAAGCAAATGAAAGGACGACGTCCACAGCTACCCAAAACATTTTAGCTGCTCCTGAATGCTGGTGACGACCGTAGTCAAGCCTTCTGTTACAGAACCTCAAACAACAGTCGCATCACCGTGTCAGTATTCGATCAACAGCGCTGATTTTAACGATATGGTGGTTTATGGATAATTAGCAAGGCGCCTTAAAATATACGTTATCTGTTGTGAATGAAGTTTGAGTCGAGGCGTCGATGACGAATCCACAAAAGTATGAAAGAAGCAAGTGGTGACCACCAAGGAATTCAATCCCTAGAATTTCATACAGGTTTCGTTTCATAAAGACACCATAGTGGGCATCTTACTGAGGACTGAACACAATAATCCAACTGCAAAGTTTGAGTTCATGTGAACACTTCTGATCCACGTCCTGCGAAAGGCTTAGAAACCTTTCGCGGTGGTTTGACTTCACAATATCTTTATAGTCCGAAATGTTTAGGCCCGAAAACCGCCTGCTGCGTACTTTGATGACGATCCAAATACTCCTCAGCACAAGAAGTCTTCCTCCAAGACGAGGCGGTACTTAATCATCAAATCCAACATCTTCTGCACAAAATCCTGTGCACGTGAAGTCTGGTATCGACTGCAATACAGGTTTTGCTTGCCGAATGCATCCTGGTGAACCAAACGATGTGTGTGGGCTCGTGAAAGCGGGTCGCTCGCTCCGTGACTAGTTCAGAATCAATCGATAATTCCAAGCTGATTACTTCAGGGATCATTTGAAAACGATTAGTCTACGAATCATAGGCTGCTCACTGACAGACACACCAAGCAGTGGCAAGGCGTTGCGAACTTTCTATTCCGATCCTAGCTACAAATGCAAATTCACTTATTCGTTTCGACCATTTCGTAACTCAATTTTTAAAACGGAAATGAGGAGCCAGGCTTATAAGAATTCCCCTAACGAGCACCGAGCGCTTTCTACTAAAAAGAGCTTGTCTCGGTTGGTCCGGATCAAGCGAAAATGAAGGAGTTACAAGGAAAAGGCGACAACTCCCAAAAGTTTTTTCAGTTACGTTCCTCCAGTTAGGGCGTAAAACTGTAAAAAGTAGGGAAGATATGTCAAAATTGGATGTCTCAGCCTTCATTAAAGCAACACCATCTTTGTGCCATTCGTATCAATTGAAAGTGTAGGAGCATAGGCAATAGGAAACTAATAGAAAAAGAAAAAAGAGAAAGCATTCGAGGTACAAATTATCGCCGAAGCTTTTCCATAACTTCATCTATTTCGATATCGTGTGCCTAGTTGCTAGGTGATTTCGCTTCTGCAAACGTTGGTGTTTAGATCCAAAAACATGAAAAACCCGAGCATTTAGGAACATCTTTGCTGCCCCTACACATGCCGTACTCCACATTGATTTAATCGCTGGAATACTCCTCCCTCCCCCCCCCCCCTCTCGGAGAGGATAGATGATGCAGCCGAAGTGTGAAAAACGCTACTCACCGTATATTCAACCCACCGTCAATTCCGCATTAAATCCGTGACATCATTCGTGCATTCGCATACGATTATATAAAACATGCTGCTTTCCATTGTTTCTTCTTTTACTTGTGAAGAATTTCATAGACATCATCGGTCTGTTAAATTGAGATATTCGGGCAGTATAGATGGGCCGATGTACGTCGTATTGGTGCTGGAGGCTGCACACTGTACATGCAGTGATTTCTTTACACGTTAGGTAAAGAAAGAGAGGACGAAGAATCTGTTTTCGAAGAGAGAGAAGTGGACAACATACGCATTATATTAATAAAAAACTGCATACAGTAAGGACAAGGACTTATTATTTCTAGCAAGTTGCCCACAAACTCACAGTTCTTCACCGAGAATCATACATGACAATACCGGCACTTTCCACTCTTCCTTTCAGAGCCGAATCATCATCTCTGAGGTCACCCCAGAAGATGACGGCAGAAGCCAATGCGCCGACTCTGATTCTTCAATTAAAGACGCAGTCACATTCCTCATGAAACAACTCCAAAATGCGAAAAAAATAAGACATATTACTTAGCGGGATCCAGTTGTCGAAGCAGGAGCGGAAGACAAACAAATAGACGAATGCATGGCTCGAAAAAACGGCAGGAGAAGTGCGACATTCACAGCAGCCACTTGACAACTTGTACACTCGTTTACCTGTGATGCTTCAACCGACTTCATTATAAGCGGAATTGAATCGAAATTTTTTGAAAGGCAAAATGAATCCATGCTCTCATAATCGCTCAATTTGGCATTTTCATAGTGATTTCATTGGCTCTTTAGTCATGATATTACGACACCATACTGTCTAGTTTAGGAAGCGTTCTTTTGTATTCTATTCATCGATTTCGGATTGAAACTCCTTCCGTTCAATTCACAGAGAGCGCCTCTGGCCTTCGAGCCATAACAAGCGAAACCTTCCCTTCCCATCCATGAGTGGACTCCCAAACTCGTCCGTCACTGGACGAATAGTCCCATTCTGCAAAAGCAAAAAACCTTCACCAGCATGTAGGTCTAATTCACTATGCCACCTCTCTTTTCCTATCCACCCCTTCTCTCATTCTATCTTAGCAAAGAGGATGACCGCAAACACAGACACTTCCAGGAAATCAGCAGTGAGCAACACCGATTGTTCCTTGGCACGAAAAAATTTCAGACATTCTAAGGAATGCTTATTCGAAACTGTAAGATTTCTGACTCCTGTCCAAACAAACTGGTCACCTAAGCTCATTACTTGCCGCCTGCAGAAATAAGACACTTCATGACGATTTTAGAACAAGAATTCCAGTTTTTAAGCGTGAGAGGTGGTCCCCAGTGATTTATTGATTAATGACATGCTAATTTTCAACAAAAACGGTGACCCCACAAGATTTTCTTAAGAAATTGGGAAGTTGCATATTAGGAGAGAGGAAATGTTGGTAGGATTGAGGTGGGTAGTGGGGGAAGAATGTCTATGCGTGATCCGATTACTTTTTTAACAGCAAGCCTAACTTCACAGAGTGCGGAATTTTTCAACATATCAATTGGTTGTTATGGAGTATGAAAACAGGGTCGTTTGCGAAGGTATTGGGAAAAATCCGGAGTAAATAAGTAAACAGGCAGCTGATTCAAGTTATGACGAGAGAATGAAAACACCGTCTAGCAAAGAAAGAGCAAGTTGGTTACTAAATCCCTGTCTGCAATAAAACATCGTATCCCTTTTCTAGTGGTGCCACCAATCAGACCGAGTGCTTTTAGAAGTATCCAAACGACAGAGTTCAGGACAACACATCTGTTTCCTATCGACCCTTTTGCCCTCAAATCCTTTACCAGTATTTCATTACTGTGCCTATATTAGCAATAATTTAGAAGGAGAAATTCAGTTGTGAATTTCAGCAACTTCGCAAAATTAGATTGAAACAAAAATTTATGAGCATGACAGTTGGTCATAGATTACATAGACAAAATTTTATCAACTTTGTTTATAGTGCTCTCTGAATAGTAATTACCAGATAAGCGCAAAGAAATTTTACCAAAGGTGGATCAAAAACCCGAAATCGGCTGATGAAATTAGGCTGATGAATCAGTGAAAAAAAAAAAAAGGTGGAACCGCCGAATATTCGTTCAAGCGATGCAGCTTGTCATTGCAGTCCACTAAAACTCATCGCACTCAGTATATCACAGGATCGTTTGTTTGCACAGACAGCACACTTGTGACATTCAACACGTTCTATCCCTCACACACTAAGACCAAATGGCAGCTTTTGCGAGACAGCAAATTAGCACTTTAAATCACGAGCAAAAATCAATGCAACATAAGCCTTTTGACGTTTTGACAAAAGGAAAGGGCCGACGTATGTAGGATAGGCTGTGCGGTCGTCCGACTGCAAGGGATGCTCCAAGAGCGTGAACGCACGCGCATATGTCCATTTCGCATTCTCGTGCATTATCCTCATCCTTCGCTAGTCGCTAACCGTTGTTCATGACGCGTTAAAAAACGCTTTCAACGAAAAACAAACAAAGGCCAATACCTAGCGCACCTGCGGCACACCTGAGGCTTGTTAAGCGACGCTATCTCACGTCTGCTTACTCTATGCGGCATATCCACCAAAAGACGATTTATCGGCTTTTCTATTACAGGTCCTCCTCCCGTCCGCAGCCTCTCTCTCCACCTCGTCCCGTCTGTCCCTCTACAATCCAACGAGCAAGGTGACTGTTGTGAGAAAAAATATTGTGTCTAAGCTACGAACTCAACACTTCGAATAAGATCCCATTCGCTTCTTAAATTAAGGCAATTCATCTCGCTCAGATAAGTGGATGCGCCCTTCCTTTTAACAACTGTCCGTTTTTACTCGTTATTTAATATCCCTCTCGACCTTTCTGGAACCGGAATGAATTGTCTTGATTTGATTTATCAGTATTCTTTATTTAACGATAAAAATGCAGCATAAACTGTGTTCAAATAGAAACGAGATAAGATGGCGTGTCAAAGTTGCGGCCATTTGAGATGATATTCACTGCATGCAAGCAAAGGGCTTAAAGGGTAACGCTTTGCGAGTATACGCTAAGTGAACCCTTTGAATGCTTATGCGAAACCGATGGACATGCGGCTTTCTCACCCATGACGAATAAGTGTAGAAAGAAAAGAGGGAGAGGACGGAAAGGTGAGAGATGGGGGTGAAAGATGGGGAGAGATTTTCACATGATCACTACCCATGTTTTGGTTTGATGCGGTTAGAAAAAATTTTATTGTGAAAGTGAACTAACAAATACTGGATAAGGGAAGACAAAATTACAGGGAAGTTCGATGCTTGTCTTCGAAATCGCATCCTCATTAATATGCACTCGCCTCAAGAGTTTTGCGTTCAACAAAAGAGGGCTAGAAACCATAGACTTTGCTCATTTTACCTTTGTGAGTGCATGAGATATAAAAACTATAGACAAGGTAGATCAAAGGCTTATTGATTGGCATCGAAAGGCACCTTCGTATTTCTTACCTACACACTTCGTAATCTGAATGTTTTGCAATGAACGCATAGGTGATACCGCTCCTTTTGAAGATATGAAAGTGACATGAAAAATGTATGCAGCAAAGACGCTTTACCAGGGTCTATATGAGTAGCAAGGAAAGCATCGGCTAGCCCTGAGGTGCAGCACACAGACAACAAGTGCAAGCACGGAACGGGCTCCTGAGGCTTATGAAAAATGGGCACCGAAAGGAGTTTGCGTGTGGTGAGCCACTGTCTGCTTTTTCATGAGCCCAGTTCTTAGCACACGCCAGTCGCACGCATATAAAGTTCCACTTGCCGTTGCACGCCATCCACTAAGCTGTCCGCTGGAAGTGCCTGAACTGGTCATGAACTGTATGCCAATGCACTTTGAGCTGCAATATAACACAAACGGCAATCCAAGTCTAAGTATGTAATGTGACCGTCAGTAAAGCAACCCTTCGCAAAACAACATCCGCACGTCCTAATGAATGCATAGATTCGCACTGAGTCATGCCTCTCGGGCTTGTGCGATATGTATTTATTGAGGCACAATTTTAGCGCGATAAAGTAGTTTGATCATTGTTGGCGCACGATCAATGATTCATTTGATGCGCACGTTCGCTGCAATGATTGAATCTTTTTTCCGCGTGAACTAGTTGTGCTCTGATTTTGGGAGCAAAAAAGAGTGCAGTTGTACGCAAGGGAGAAGGGAGGAAGGAGAAAAGCAAAAATTGCACCGGTTTTAAAAAGCCGATTCATGAAATGGGTTCCATCCTATGAATGGTACAAAGTCCGCATGTGCAGCCAAAAATAGCATAAGAAACCCTCTGGTCCTTTCATAAAGCATTTATACATCTTTCGAGATGAGCGAAAATATGGCAGTTCGAAGTAGATCTGGGGAGGAGAAGTTCATTTCACTTTTTTGTGTTGAACCTTCGTGATGAGCAAAGCAGTTCCATTGGAAAGCATATCTATCCATGCTGACATCATTATACTCATCTTCGTAAGCGTTTTTACATGCGATGTGCGCCTTTGTATTTACGTACATTGAGGCCAAAGAAAGTTGAGCACTAGAGCTGCCTATGAAATACAATGATGAATTCAATTCGACTGGAATAGAAAAAAACGGATATTGTAGAATGTCATTAACACACCACCACATGACAGCTGCACAGTCAATTTTAACCTAACCGCACCAACCTTGTGCTACCCTGAAGTAACACCAGTGCAACTCTTCAAGTCTACCTTTGGCAAAGAACAACTTTTCGGTGATTCGAGATGGCCAATTCAGTGTTATAAGTAGAAGGCATTTCGCATACTCAGAGAATCAACCTCAGTCCCTAATTTTCGCACTATTCATTTAGGGACTATACCTACAACGTTTTGTGCACCAGGCTTCCTAGGAGGAAATTGGAGACTGCTAAGGACAGGCATATGCCGACACAGGCAGACTAGGCTATTATCCATTTTACTCTGCAATGCAAGAACATATAAAAGCCTAATAACACTGCTAATTGAAACAACAGAAAATGACAATTTTTTGCGGTGCAAGAAGCGATGCACAGCGGGGCTAACCGCATAAACGACTCAGTCGATGCACAACAAGACCCTGACATCTCAGATATCAGACTTGCTGACTTTTGGTCGGTATATGAAGTTCTACATTCCGCAGTCTACTAGCTCAGAACAAAATAAACATGCAAAAATGCACCAAAAGCTTGTTACGACCTGCGCTCTTGCATTCCAGCCTGCCAGTCACGTCAGTTCTCCCAACCCCAGAAAGCAACGACAAACGCCCAGCTTTACGTTTTGATTGGAAGCTGACCGGTATGCGTTAGAGATGACATGCAAATTTCTGTAGGTAAGAAAATTCATAAAGAAGGTGACGAATAAAGATTTAACCAAGTGTATAAATGAAAGCACGTCCTGTATTGCGTACTAAAACTACATTATCCCGTCAAATTGCATAGCGCAGCTTGTACATTTCAAAAGGTCAATGTACCTCAGGTCGACATACATCAGAAACACCGACATGCATAACTATACAAATATGCGCATACACGCACGAATACCGCACCAATACGTACGTACACAGACATCACACGTGCACACATGCATACACACAAATATACAAACATACGCGCTCGTACGCACTAATAAATACACACTCACATCGCAGGCGATGCAACTTCTGTCACAGCTCAGCAATTTTTTCATTGTGATGCCAGGTGGTGATCCCGAAAAGAAGTAGATAAGGTACTAGAGTCATTCTTCGGTCCATTTATTGCCTCATAATTTTTCAAGTGTTGCAGAAAAGATCTAAACATATCTAAGCAACATCATCATCAGCTCATCCTTCACCGCGCAAAACTTGTAACTACAACCTCTTAATTCTACAGCGTAAAAGGATAACGACTCCAAGTCTCCAAGAAGTCCCAGTCTGACGGTATGCGACAAGACACACCAGCGCATTGGGATAAGACAACGACGAAAAAAAGGCTCCAGATTAACAGCGGATATGTGTGGGAAAATTCTGTCTTTTTGCAAAGTGACTCGATCGGATGCGCGTTGATCCTTCGAGCAAACGCTCTTCTATGGCACCCTCTTCGAGTTTCTATCTCCCACATTTCGAAATGCTGTTACCAGGCTAAAATTGACGTCGCAACAAAAAAAATCATGTATTGTAGGATTCGGATTCATCATCAACATAACCGAGTGAGTCTGGCAGTAGCCGAGACTGCGATGTTTATGCTCCAAAGTTCCTTCCATTTGAAAACTTCCATGCGCCAAGCTTCTCACTATTCAACGTTCCCGCCGATGCGGAGAGTAGGGTGTGGAAAAATTAGACTGTAGAAAGCCATCTGATGGATCAATTTTGAACGTCACAGACCACAGAGCTTCCGACGAAACAAATAAATCAGAGGACAAATTCCTTTATCGACTGAGTAGAACATAATGCATGATTTATTCATAATGAAAAAAATGCCCACATCATGGAAAAGAAGTTTTGTTGCAGCTCCGCGATTCTAAAAGCTTTTCTGGTTTAGCTCTTGAAAACCTTCTTTTGATGCAATCATGTTCTACAAGGTAATTGGGAATAGAGGACTGTACGTCAGAAAGCACGTATATTACCACGATAAAAAAGAAAAAACAGAACATCTGAAAAAGCACTCACACAGTTTCAGCGAAAATTCGATCATTTTCATCACCAAAGAGTGAAAGGCATAATAGAAAACAAAAGAGAACTATGAGGCATGTCTATCAGAATGCAAAATTCATGTACGACGGAAATCGTAGTAAGTCCAGCAACATACAACTTTTATGAGACCAAAAAAATCTTGCAGATATGCTGTCACAGACCAACGACTGAAAGCGGAATTCCTAAGCGGAAGCGGCTAATAATGTCCTAACTGGCGCAAAACAGCCAAATATGGATGCGAAGAGCTGTCTTGAGTCGGCATCAGCTAAGCCTGAAGAATAAAAGCATATCCGCTAGATAGCAGCAGCGAGATATGCGAAAATTGCAGCACATTCAGGAAAAAGGCAAAACGAAAAGAATAGTTTGCAAACAGCTTCAACATTTTACAACGTCGCCAATTTGGTGCAGCCTCGTAACCGGATAGCTATTTTTTCGGCCTCTTCCAACAAGCTCTATGTTTGGGGGCCGGGTGGGGAAGGGGGTTGGGGGAGAGGACACAGTTTAGGATTCTCATATATTCAGATCGCTGAGGCGGAAATACAGGTATATCCTTGTTAGTACAAGTTGAAATATCCTCATATATATCCTTGTTAGTATCACGGTAGTTTCATTAGTTCACTTTCAAGTGAGACATTGATTATCGCAAAGCATTTGCATTTTGAGAACTCACAACGGTCGGCGCCCAGCACGATGAGTATGAAATGCAAAATTTGGAAGTCCTTTAAAAACGCATTACATCGTTGCTTTAAACTGAAAAAAAAAGAACGTAAAAGCCCCTCGACCAATGTCCGGAATGGACGTTATATCCTTTTGACTATGCCTGAGGAACAATCAATTTACTTATATAAATGAAAGAGGGGAGAGGGGTCGGAGGTGGAGCAGAGAGAGAGTACGAGAAGATGGCATGATAAAAGGGGGGAATTGCCTGCCTCCAGCATTGCTTGCCTATATATCAAATCGAGCACTACATGAAGCGCGCGATATTAGAGAGGAGCCAATTCACTTCATCCATTTCGGAGATAGAAATCCGAAAGCGGGTGTTCAGTGGGTTGCATGGAAAAATTTCGTTATGTGGATAGGCTGAACCCTTATTGAGCCGACTAATGGTGTATGCCAGCAGAGTTGAGTGTGTTCGAAACAGCTGAATAGCAAGGCACGCAATGAGAATGTATTATCACCTTCAAGCGTTTAAAGATCTCATGCATCGCTGCGATAACGCCAAAAGCGCGTTTCCCAATACAGATTGATTACACTCATGCAATCAACACTTATGCTCTATCAACTTTGCCAGTGGAAGTTCGTTGGAGAGAAGCTCACTTGAATACGCTTTATATGGTAGGAGACTGCTCTGTTTGTGCCCAGTAAAATAGATGGTAGCTCTTGGGCAAGCAGAAGACTCATCTCCAGGAGAAAACTGCCTTTTGTACATCAAGGAAAGAAGAAAAAAGTGCCTTGCAGTTAAGGAAATACGATAAATTCCAACTCTTAAACGGCTGTTTTTTTGGCTGAAACATGTTTGAACGATGTTTACTTAGTGTGTCAGTATGCCAACCTCTGGATATCAAAGGCAGCAATACGGCATCAGCAGCATTGAGGATGAATCCAGAAAGAAGAAATGCTGCACTGGCTCACGCTCAACAAGTGAATGAGGAATCTTTTAAAAATGTATAACATGAGTCGAACAAGCATATGATCGCTGTGATTGAATGACTATGATATCCATTACTTGGTGTGCAGGAAGGTAGGTAGGTTGGGTGAATATGAATGCTCCTCATATCACAGCTGCACTATGTCGCGCGTCGGAGGATAGCAGCTGCTGCATCGGTGAAGTTGCGATCTTCAAGTAGCATGAGCACATGTCCCACTGCAAGTTGACGGGGCATTTACGCGCCGCACAATCAACACCAATTTATCTCCACTTCCAACGCGCCACCACCTGGTAAAGCGTTGTCGGTTATTGGAAGCACGCGCTGAGCTATTACAATGGCTCTATTCTTGCTCGTCTGTGGGCAGCGCCACTAAATGAAATTTCTCAGACAATAACCATTCGAACAATTATAAAGATACGTGCCACTCCTTCGTGTAGCTATTCAAAAATAACGGAACAATCGTCAATATGCGTTGTCCTATTCGACTCATTCTAGAATTCCGCCGAAAAAGAAAACGAATCCTGGAGTGCGACATTCGGGGAATTTCTTCTCGGTTCGCATCCAATCTGTTGTGAGAATAAATTTGGCTTCCAGTTGTCGGTGAGTGACACGGAAATGAAAATGAATCTGCATAACGCAGGTGATCCTTAGTGTAGATCCCACTCGTCTGGTTTCATCGAAGTAGCTTTCGCGCTTTAAAAATTGAAACTACGTAATATCCACAAATTTATGCCGCGATAATGCGCTTTTGCAAAAACACATTAAATTTATGCATTGGTGCTGCACCTATTCCATTGTGGCAAACTCATGTCTGCACGGTTATTTCATGCAAATGATGCACAGCTAAGAAAAGTGATAAAAAAGCGTCTTAAAAATTGTTTGTATCTGCCGAAAATTGCGATACAAGAATAACTACCTCACAAATAACCCTGAAGAAATTCAGTCTGCCATTCTTAAAGATCTATACAGTAGCTCGGTGTCGAACCCGACTACACCTCCATCGACAACCCTCTATCCAGTTATTTCAAAGGAAACGAATGCATCATTGCCCTGCCATGGTGACCAATACGCGCCATAAAAACCGCTGCTAACGCCACGAGAAGTATTTAGTGAACTTGAAAAAATATGCAGTTCCTAAAAAAATACAAATCTGCGTGAAGGCATCCAACGGAAATTAAAGTCACTGAGCAAGTGGTGAACTAGCATTACGGCAGCTGAAGTGGCGCAAAAATACTTCAATAAGCTCGTGTACTGCATTATGTGCAGGCGACGACAACATTTGAACGAGGCTATATTACCAGCTCATCATGAGGGCTGCTTCTTTGAACAACATCGATAAAGGCTGAATAGGTGTACAATATGAGCTGCATTAGTGAATTATTGGCTTAAGTGTTCGCATACACATGTACATAAAATGCGTTAGTACCTAACGAAGCGATTGCGCTGCATACGTGCTATAAATTAGTTGTCACATTTTAATGTGCATACACTTCATTCACCTCTACAACAGGAAGCGAATAAGAATGAACGAAAGCAAAAATTGCTGGCATGAAAGGACTAAACGAAAGGGTTAGCAGCGACTCAACTGATAAGCATTCTCGAGGAGCACCTTTCACTTAGGTCTCATTCTTGTTGCTCAGCGAAGAAGTAAGCGAGAAGATGAGTCAGAATAGCGAGTAGAGTTTGCACATAGTTGCTGCTGAAAGTAGCGCATTTAAATGAATACTGCGGTTCGCTGTGCGCAGTGAGGACCTGAGGGCAACCGAGAGTGATGCAGCTATGGTGTTAGTAGGAACGTGCTGCTAAGTGGGGAAGCGAGGCGGCCGCTGTGCCACGTGCTCAATGCAACTGCTAGATCCCTGTTACCACTCTAGTGTGTAAGCCTCGCCCGTAAATGTCCCTCGCGGCATTTAAAAGGTGCTTGCTCGTTTGCTGGCGCAATCCATTTGAGAAATATGTTTGCCTTAAAGTTCGCATATATGATGCATCAATCGAGCCGGCAAAGCGTGAATTTCGGGCATCGAGTTTATCACTTCCAACACTGCGATTTCCAACAGTGCCTCTTTCAGCTGAACAAAGAGGCGCTTTCCTGTGACAAAAGTTTGGGCTGTTGGGTATTTCAGGAACTTGAAGTGATTCACGTCAAACAATGACCCGACAACGTAAATTTACTCAAATCCTCATTGTCTCTTCCATAGCCCAAAAATTGGTACTTTAATACGTTAGATATTCACTTCCCCCAACTCTAACCAAAGACTGAGTTGAATGATTGTCTTCACACCTAACAAGTTTTCTTATGTTACCCATGTTGAATAATTTCGGGAAGAGAGGGAGGTGGGGAAGATGTAAGGATGAGAAGAAAAGGCATCCTTTAATACAGTGGATTTTTTTTTTTTTTATAATAGTAGTGAAAAAATTTCGAAATAGGGGAAGCAGAGAAATGGAGATCTCCGAATATTGCAATGCAGCGCAAAGTAGTAGGGCTAGGATTCTGAGGACGTTGGGTTCAAGCCGCCTGAGCATTTCTGGAAAGGTGATTGCTGTTGTCTCACGGCGGTTTTATTGGTGAGTTCTGACGGTCATTCGGCTTCCAGCTACTCTCATTTCTTGCATTCCCTACAAATAAACTGCGAATAAAAAGCACTAGAAAAGGTTCTTGTAATCGGGATTTTGCGTCTTTCAAAGCCTAAGCCCCCATTCCTGACGCATTCGGACCATCGGTGGTCATTGTCTAATGGAGTACTGGAAGAAAGCCCAATTTTGGTCCCGAAAACTCTGTCACATTTGAAACTATCGTGCTTACGCACCTAAACGCATTAATTTTCGGTTCATTCAGCACACCTTTTTTTATCGATTCATCTGCCTTTTCTATTCTGAATCAATGCGAGAGTTCTCATTAGCACGACAAACGGCTTAAGGATACGAGATTATTCACGGTTCTAGAATTGCTTTAACACATTCCATTCACTTGATATGGCAGCTTCGAATGTGGGCAACAAGAACAGAGAAACTGCCCAAACCGCCTGTCCGCGATTGGAGAAAGTGCCAACTCTTGGCTGCTTTGACATGATCGCCGCCATAAGCAGTATCTAGAAAGTTTGACTGGCCCGGAAGTACAGCGATGCTCTTAACGTAAATTCTATCGTTAACAATGAACTCTGACGACTTGCGCCTCGTCTGCATCACTTCGAACGCTCTTCCTTTCCTTAACTAGGCTGAGCAACTGAAAAAGTAAATGAAGTTATGAGAGGAAACGAAATTTTGTCGCAACAAGCGTGCGGAAAAACCAAGTAATAAAGATGCTTCAAGAGGCTTCCAAATTGCACTTTGTCTTTCAGTTTTACCAGACGCATCAGCTCAAAGTGCACAAGTTGACAGCAACCTGCAGAAGAAGAAAGTCACGTCTGGGAAGTGAAAAAATGAATCTTTTCAACATACCACTGTGGTAATAATAGCGACTACGGAGACTTCAATGTTTTGAAAAACATATTTTTTTCGAAGAAAACAGGTGGTTTTCTTGCACACGGTTCCCTTTACAATTTTCGCCACCTTCCCAGCCTCAAACCTTGCCCATTTCAACCCGTTATTGTCTCTCACCACTTCCCTTAGCCTATTTTAGTTCCAGTCCTGCTGTGATATCATCAACACTAGCCTCTCAACTCCCTAATAACGAGCCTCCCCATTAGGACACTATCTTGGAATTACGTGATTTCTTTCACTGTACTTTAATATATCCATTCAATTGTCGTTGCCACACTTTATCCAGAGGTGCCGAATTTTTGCGGTTTTAGATGCCAGAAGTGGTTGTATGCGGAGGATTCAGGATGTCTTTTTTTATGCGTGCATGCATGTCAGCGATAAAGATGAGAAAGGGCGATCGAGGAGCCGTCATGATACAGACTCCGGCAGTACCGTAAAGGTCAATCAATTTCGCAAATTTCTAACAGATAATAAACTCACTCACTCTCTAGCCGACCTCACTCGACTCTTCGTGAAAATCTACGACATTCATTTCTACGATCCGACTGGTTGAAAAATGGACCCAACTTGGCGCAACATGCCCCAAGTTGGTATTTGGGAGAATTAATTATCTCAAAAGATTGCATAGGACCTCTGCTTGCTGAAAGACCGGCAGTGGCCACCTTCCTTCACGAGAGCCCATCGTTCTTCGTCATACGGCACTGGTTTTAAAATTCGGCGATATCTTCGCTTTGCATAACCCTTTCATCATTTCCGTAGTTTAAAAAATCGCTTAGGAAATCTGACGTTTCGACGTAGAAAATCTGAAATTTTATTGCTTCAGCGGTTGTTTTGCGCACCCGCGTTTCTCTTAACGCAACTTCTCAATCTCAGTACCAACGTCGGGGTGCTATGGCTACGCTATGGATTTGTTCGTTTTGGATTTCATTTCACCGGGAGACAACGGCAACCTCTATACGTCACATCGTTCATTGCCTTCACGTTTGTACGGCGGTCACACTACCCTCACTTTGTATTCATCTCCTGTTCTCGGAGACTCGATCTTACTTTTGTGCTGAATCCGCGGTAGAACTGGGCGGTTGAAAATGTTCCTTGGCTCAGAGAAATGATGTAAAGCTTCTTTTCATCTCTAAACCTCGCCTGTGCTGCTCGTAATCTGTTAGGAACTTTTGCATTTCAGATCGCTTCACATATCAATTTTTTCCTTCAATATATTGAGCTGTAAACTTTTTCAAAGCATTTCTTAGCAACACCGATCTCTTCGCTACTACTGCTGTTCTCATAACCTCAGTCTTCGATTGACTTTTCTGAAAGAGAATGATATCCCCATGGAATCTCAAGTGCGTCAAATTCTAGCTGCCTAACTTCAGATCCTTATTCCAGGCTGGCTTCCGCGTAACAACCGCCAGGCAAGCCGTGAAGAATTTTGATGAATACTATATGTAATTCACTTGTAGATCGGAACGCTGAGGCTTTTCGAAAAGAGTAATGCCAGTATTCCGCTTTTCGCATCCTTCTGTAGTTTTACAGACCCATTTTGAACGCTGCACCCCGTAAATGATTGCAAGTACACTTCAATCTGTAGTACTGATAGCTTTTAATGAATAGAATGACGCACAAAGTAGGCTTGCATTTCCTGCATCCCTTCAGGGGCCATCTCAAACAATAAAGCAAATGGTTCATTCGTTTGTCGCCTGTCAAAGATTACCGTTGTTCTCCTATCAGCGATCTTGGTGAGCATTCACGGTACTTGCAAGATGATAATCTCAATTCGTCTTGTTCGCTTTATTGTTTGTCTTGTATTCTTCTCAGGCCTGCGCGCAAGCGTTTTCAGTAGGGATAGAGCTTTTCGACCGAACATTAAAAAAATGTCCAAAACGGCTCCAAAGTGGCAATCAAGTAATGTTTGCCTAAAAGTCTGCCCCGCTGCCGATCTGTTTCCTTCGTTCCCTTCCTCTCCACCCAGCCTTCCAAAAAACGGCAAGTTATCGAACACATTGAAAAAAGAGAACAGTTGAAGTGTGCCAGAGCAGCCAACACGATTTACGGCTTTCGATTGCGTCAGTCCGTCTGATCGTCAACTAAAAAAAAGACTGATGGTCAGCTAAAATGATGGCGCGGGCTGTCATTCTATAAGATTGCAAACAACAAATTTCGCAAGCCCAACTGCAGCGACTGCTGCGTTGTAGTTACTTGGCGAACAGAAGTAAACAAATATAGACATGCGCAGATAGCACACAGATATACAGAGGACGCTGGCATATTGCAACTTTTAAGCACCAGATCTGAAAGAGCGAGCAGAAACAGGCCAACTTTGGCTTGGCTTGGTTTGGTTTGAGCACTGCATTTTGGAGAAGATAAGGTGGCAGTTCCTTTAGGCAGACTGATATTCTTCTTGATCGAATGTTACACTCAATGTCGCATTGGAGCGTGTTTTTACGCCCGATTGAATGGTTATGTCAGTTTAATGGAAGGACGTCTTGTGGGCAAGTTACTGCGCTGATCCGATTCATTTGTGGCCAGAAAGGTACAAAGCACACCAAAGCAACAATTATTGCATATGCTTTTGCATCCATCTTACCGGCTTAGACGCTTTCACTAGTCGCCGAAGCATAATAAAAACCGCTGAGTAATCAGATCATACTTAACCTAATCGGACTGCTCTTATGACCCGAAAAAAAAGGTGCTTTGTGCTGCGCAAAATGTGTGCGCAAATTTCAGCACCTTAATCACTCATAACTCCCCCTGCAATTGATGTTTCAGCGCTGAAGATATTATAAGAAGTCATCCTACGGTGCAAAGCATACTAGCAGTTTCTCAAGCTCTACGATCATTGCCTCCCCCTCCCTCCCCCTCCCACCACATCTGGAACTACTGCACAGATAGGAAGGCATGGCAGTTTCCCACAATGGGCTCCTTAAATGCCAATTTGCAGAACCACACACTAAATTCTGCAGCTGAGTAAAAGATAAGGGTATTACAGAGTTGAGAAGGCTTTAGAATATGCTCAGCGCAGGGAGGCATATTTTCCAGCCGATATTTGCAAAAATTTTGAATTTGCACCGTTCGAGACAATGAGTTTTACAGCGTGTGCACCGTCCCAGGTAATTAGGGGTCAGATGGCGCCTTGAAATTCGCTGGTAGCATTGAAGCAAAAGCTCATCCGCTGCATGTGTTTTCCGTCGCAACATTGGCTCTCCTCGAGTCAATGTTGCGACGGAAACTTGAACGCGCCGTATTTAATGGGCCCGTTTTGACGCCGAATTTTCAAACATCTGCGATTTCATTTAAACGACGTATGCGTTTATCGATAATGGAATAATTCCCGCTGAGGAGGACGTTTATTCAACAGTTATGTCGTTTTATTGTGTAATATGTTAAAGCTGACCAAGATCTCTGAAGGGCATCACATGTATTTTGCCCTATTTGCAAAAGCGAAATTTGATTTCGCTCACAGCCATGATATTCCCATACCACACCTGGTACGAAGTTATCTAAGATAACCGACGACACAATCGTATAATACCGATTTCTGCTAACCTAAAATATTTGGTGCTATTTATAGCGAAACAATATTGTCGTAGCATACATTTCCAATTCAGGAAACAATTTTACGCTTTGCGAGAGGTTCGTTATAAATACCGATGATTTAACTGACACCCTGAAGTGAGTAATGCTTCGTTTTTTTCTAACTTCGAATAACTCTATATGGTTTCTGGTCACTTCCACATATATCGCAACTAAAGCATCACATCCGTCACTTGTACACTAGATGATGAATTTTTTAAAAGAAAATTTTCTCCTAGCGTGATGCGGAACAGAAGACCTCCTCTAGTTTTTAAAGTGTTTTTTTTTTTGTTCGATCTATTCGCTTTGGGTGGATAATATGACCAGACTTTTAGTTCCATGGATGCAGTCGCTTGAACTCAAAACCGCTCTCTCAAAAGTTGATCGAGGCAACTGGAACAACAGAATGTTTGCTGAACAAATTTTGGTGAAATAAAGTAGGTGCAATGGCGCATAGAATCCTTCATAAGCAAGAATGCTTTCTATTTTCACTTGCGTTATTAGAGCGGAAGGTTTTTTTACTGTACTGACTCAGAAATTCTGCACCTTGGGATCGGTGGGGCTTAAGGATTTGCGCACGGTGCCCCTTCATTGCTCACTTTCTCTCCTAACAGTAGAATTTTCAGAATTATGGCGCCTTTAGGTATTTCTGCCTTGTAGTTTCGACAACCTGACTTCCTCCTGATGCTTGAGTTACATCAAGGATTCTCCGCGCAGGGTTACTCAGACGACTTCATTTGGCTAGGTTTTTGGACGTTCAACTTCTCAAGAATCTGATCTACCTTTTCGTTGCTGCTAAACCATTGCTAGACATACAAACTGCAGGCCATAACGTGTTTTCCAGCTGAATTTTCAACTGCATTAGTTCTCTCATTATCTTCTTTGGACAAGGGCTTGGAAAAACCCAAAGTACGCAGTAGACTCACATGCATCCATACATGTGGCATAGGTTAAGAGGTGGTGAACTGACTGTTTACCTATATACTTCTGCTGCATTGCTGTTGCAGCAGATCGCTGCAGATTCAAATACGACCAATAAAACCCCTTAGCTGCCAGTGTTTCGTATTCCGTGAGGGTTTGGCCACAAGGTATTGCGCTGGTTATTCGCGTTGAGCGTCCTTCAGAACAACAGTGTTCAATTTGACGTTCGGGATCGCTGCAATTTGGCTGCAAGTCTCATTCTGTGTGGCATCTGTTGCCGATTTCGAAGAGGGAATTTGCATGAAAACGACCACAGCGATCATCAGTCAGTGATAAGCACTCGAAGAGACGGCTTTCATGTTTCTGACCGTCGGCATATCGATATTCTCTTGAGTTTCTATAGCTTATTGCTCAGTTCGATGAGGCTGAGAAGTTAACATTTTCCAGCATGGAAATACTTCGTCATGTATTAGAGATATCCCAGAGAAGCTAATACGCTTGCGCTTCCGATCTTCAGCATCAACTGAAGAAAGAGTCTCTCCCAACAAAGTGAAAACGTTCGGCTTCTAAACTTATTATCTCATCCAGTCGAATCGACCAATAAAATTCCCTGTCGTCAAGCACAAAAACACTTAGTAGGTGACTTCACTAGGCTTCCTTTTTATTTGTTCAATAACGAATCGAACTCAAATTTTTACACTGCTTCACGAGCAAAGTCATCAGTTGCAACAATGAAGGGTCCCCCTTTTTTCCCTTCACGATAAAGCGACGCGTTTCTCCGAGCAGCGTGCCAAATTCTAGAAACACAGCAGAAGAAATGGCCTTTTTTGTGTTCTGCCCTCTGGAGCAATGATGAACGGCACACGAAGAGATGTCGTATCTTGAAAAATCGAACTGGCTATTCAGAGGTAAGTGGTTAGGTCAAAAAAGGAAAAGCCACGTCATGTATAACAGTGATACGACTTTGCCAGTGGTTTTTGAACGCTACTTTTGGTGGGACATATCGCGACGAGATAGCCGGAAGACGATTTTTCAGGAGTGGCTGTCAAACGGTAGTTTTGCTCTGAGAATAGGGATAAGCCTGTAACTTGGATTTGCCTCTTGTCGACATCCCTAAGGCCGCTCTGTTGACGAGGGAGGAGAGGGGGAGGCAGGATGTGCAACAGCTAAGAGCACGTGACCACCCACTAATTAGATTGGTAGGTCAGCCGACTCAGGCTTTGCATGACGTTAGAGCACTTTTTGCTTCTTCCTGTAGGAAAAACCAGCCTGTTCCGTGCAGATGATCATTCAAGCAAACGAAAAAATCAAGCCGTCGACTGGTTTAGGTGAACACTCCGAACTCCTTACTAATGGATCACTTTCTTGTTGCACGCCCCATTCAGAGGACCACGGCCACGTTTTCTCCAACCCAATATCCCGAGAGGGTGTGAAAGTTGTGAAGGAACCGCGTAATCTCCCTGAGTTGAGAAGGCCAGTAGGATCTAAGTTCTACCAACTTGCCGACCAAACTCAGGGAGAATAAAGGTTCTTCCGCTGCAGACGGAATCCGCTGAGGCGATCTGCCTGTGAACAGGAAGCTGAGCTGAAATGAAGCGTTCATAGAGCAACAGCAGTTCTTACCAAGGTTTATCTTATATGACGGAAGATATTTTTGATTGCATGATCCGATGGACCTCTTTGATAAATGACTTACGTGCGAACTGCAAAGTAGAGCCCATGGGGCCCAAAGAGAAATCACCTGGAGTGATTTTAAACGTGACTACGGGTATGCCTAGCGCGCTTGGGCTAGCCCTCGGAAAGCTATCCTGTTGACTTTAGCGAGCTGGAACTTTCCATAATCGCGCAGAAATGTATGCAAGGAGAAACAGCGGCAGTCTGCTGATCGCGTCGATGATGATAGTAATGATGCAGCAGGAGCGAAGGCACGCAAAACCATGAAACATACATTTCGGAGACGGAAAATTTTGATTTCAGTACGAAAGCTGTACGCTTATATAATGGCAAAGAAGTATATTCCGTTCCTGTTGTTTTCTTCGAATGATTCCTCTGAAACTTTCAGACATCAAACGCAGTTCAGTGCCGAGATGTTTCACGGAGTAATATTGTGATATGGGCTGCTAGGTACAGGTCGCTAGTATTAAAGAATAGTTTGCACACATGAACGTAATATGCACTTTTGCCACTAGAAGGTGCAATAGTGAGCTGCTCTGAGGAAGAAGTGCAACAGTTTGAACGAAGGGAGAGGTAAACAATACAACAACAGCAACCTGCAGCTGCATATGAAAAGCTCTGGAATCAGACTGAAGATTCCAACATTCCAGAAGAAGGTAGCCAATGTGCTTGAATGGGTTTCGTGCAGAAGGCATAGGAGAGAGGGATCGAAAAGCGCTGTGGTGCATTATTAGAGATGAGCATGAGCACAGTTTGAGATGAGCATGAGCACAGAGGGCGTATAAGCGCGTTCCGTCATGCGTCAAAACAAAACGCACGGTTGTGTTTTAAACGCCTTTGCACGAACGAATAGAAAGAGGAGAGCACCCCTCGCAAAACGGAACGAACGTCAATCGTACAAGAAAGCGATCGTCGCTTACTGCTCTTGAATATTCAGTACGTGCACAAAGAACAGCATATAGGCATATGCTACGCTACAATATATGCCTTTAATATATTGTGAACGCATTTTACAAAATTGTTGTTGTTGATTCTAGTGCATTAAACTCGCGTCTTCGGCACGTGGGAGTTCCACCGAGTAATGCGACGGGCACGTATCACAATATGGCTCATCTACCATTGGATGAAAAGCGTGGGGCGGCCTTGAAGTTCTCCGAGACTCTCACTTTTTAAATGAGACGTCGACGACCATTGAATGTGTTGGAGACCGCATCTTCTGTGGACTCCAGCGAAACAATGGATCACCTTACCCCCAACTTGCGCCTCCATGTCTCAAGTCATAATTTCTTAAAACCCTGATTTGTTTAAGATTTATGTGCAATGATGAGCTCTCCCGCATTCCCCGTTAATGCATAACATCTTTTCGCTCACTTTTTCGCACAGATGAATTGATATATGTCAATTAAGGCCTTTCGCTAAGCAAAAGAAAGTTTTTTCGGTGGCATCCTACGAGAACGTTGAAGTTAGTATCTTCGATGGTAGTGAAGGAGGTGACTTCAAAGTCGAGGGCGCAAAAAATGCGCCGCTGCACACATATGCAATCTAGTCAGCATGTGAGTCTAAGCTTCCTATACCACCCCGCAGGTCTTACTTAGAAATCAGCGAAATTGATATAAAGACTTCTGTATTTGATGATCGTATTTCATACTCTTTATAGAACAGCAGATCAGTTTTAGATTTTCTCTTCAATAAGAAAAAGTTCCATTGTGATGGACACAAACGAATCTCAATGTTCCTCTCGTCTAATTAATACAAAAGTGAGGCTGGTTTGCAAAAACGTTCGCTACCTGTTCTTTAAAATCATTTTCTTTCATTGTAGGTGAGCAGTTTTACCCCCTTCGATGCAAGATGGACGAAAAGACCCATTTTTTAACGAGCACATGCAGACTGCAGTTTAATTGATATCAAACTGATATGTATCGGCTTGCAAAAACAGAATGAGACGGAATGCTGCATCTGAAACAATAGTCAGCATCGAAGCATAACATTAAGACACTGGTCTTGGCACATTACTATTGTAGCCTTTTACGCATTCGTCAGATCATTGGAGTGTTGATCTTTTCCAGAAGGATTGCGAAGTCGATGTTTCTGCCCTTATGAATCACTTCGTGGCGCATCTTGTGACTGGAAAGAAGGGGACTCGCAAGGTAAAGCTTCTGTGTGTGAAAGACCTGTGCAAATCCTTATTCCGTACTTGTCACTAAGATATAAGTACGCTGATTTACCTAAGGATTTGTGTGCAAACTGTGAAGCGACAGATAGCATGGCACTCCGTAAGCTCGAAGTAGCCATTTCTGAACACCTAAGGATGCTTGGATGATTATGTCATTTGTACATCTCAAACTTTTGCTGGGGTCCAACTTCGCCAGCATAGACTTAATCTAAAATCGAGCAGTTTTGTTAGCCCGCAGTAGCGTGGATACAGAAAAGCGGGAAATAGGAGTGAATTTATTGTATTGATGACGTATTAAAGAAAATGTTTGTGAAAATTGAACGTCGGCAAAATGTTTTGTGCCTGTCGTGTTGCTCATTCGCTAGCACAGTGACGGCAACGTTACTGACTCATGCCGTCTCTGCCGCGAATTTGCTGACTGCTAGAAACATGACATTAGCGCTGAGGACGTGTTCCAATTCCCCTCTTTCGTTGCGCTCTTCACTATCTGTAACAGCTGAAAGATGGCCAAATGTTCAAAAAAAAATGCAATTTTTGCTTCGTGTTTTGGTCGCGTCATGGTACGAATACAAACAACGGCTGTTTGGATGACTTTTTTCCTGCGTAGTGCACTCGAGTCTAAGCCGAACCCGATAGCTGTGAAAGGAAACGCTCAAAACATTCCTCACTGGGCTGTCATACCATCTACCGACTGGTCTTAAGAAGAAACCCCTCCTTTCCCCTCCCTCTCCCCCACTTCCTGTTCCAACGTGTTAATTGTTAGCAACATTGGCGTCAAAAAATCACATTCTGGGCCACTCGATGGCTAGAAGCCGTTGGGTTGGTCCACTACTATCTTGCAGTCATTCAATCGGTTGATCCATCATGGCCCGAAGCCCAACCTATCGGTTGTCTAAGAACGACTAGCACATATTTGAAATTTGGCGGCCAAAAGTATGCCGGATGAAGTTGAAGAACCGCTAACATAAGTTGGACCAGGCAACAGCGAATTCAACAGCTGCTCATTAACAGATGAGGAAATTTGAATAAAGGGGCTGAGAAGCGAGGCACAGCACAGGAGATGGGACGATATGGGCATCTTGCATTCTCGTAGCCTGACCAATCAGTTTCACGTTAAAGCATTCATCATAATGCATTCGCTTTCTGAATATTCATTTGACCAACAGGAAATGAAAACGTGAAGGGCCTCAAAATGTATGCAAATTTTACAGCGCTTTTATGTGTGAATAACTGCTTCCGAAGTTGATAGAAGGACTTGAAAACTTGTGCAGGAACTTGTCCTTCCTTGCACATTATTCTTACCAGATTTCTATCTTCCGCTTCAGTAGTTCCCTATTAGAGACCACTGAAGACGCATTTCGATGGGCAAGCACACAGACGCAAATTTGTACAACACCATTTCAGCATAGCGTGTTTGGAAATGGAGAATTCCAAAGGCATATCGAAACGATCTGTCTAGCACCGATTGCCTGCTCTGCACCATACGAAAAAAAAGGCGCAGTATTCTCACTTTCGAAGCTTATATCTACTAGAGCTTCCTCGATTTAACCGCTTAAAATTCATGTTAGGGATATACTCACATTCTTCATTTCAAATTCTGTCGCTTGGATTCATGGCCAATTTCGCGTCAAATAAAGAACTGTATGACAACAACACATCTCCTTGTTAGACCCAATAAATTTGCTGCGGACCTTGATGTGCTAGACGAGCGAACCCAAAAAGCTATTTTAAGTAGGTTATCGAATTCAGTCCACCACAATGTTAAAAGTTTTGATAAGATAATGTGGGGACAGTCTGTTTCTCCTGCCTGTGTAATAAAAACAAAACGAAAAACTGCACGGCAGTGGTATTGCAAAGTGACGTCTGTATATTAGAGTTCGTCATTTCCTACACTGTGCCACAGTATATACTACAATGTAGAGGACGTCTTCGTTGATGGGAACATTCGGGAGATTTCTGTTTTCAATCACATCATCTGCCTCTGCGTGTGTGAACGCATGTTATTGCGGCCTTTCTCTGGTCAACTACATCTCAAAACGATAAAATATGAAAACACGCCAGTTTTGTTTGGTTTTCACTAGTCTCCATTAATCGCCTCATACCTTGGTTCTGCCATCAGGAATTTAATTGAAATTGATATGCTGAATGTTTGGGAACATGCTGCTAATTTCTTACTTGTAAGCCTTGCTGTTCTGAGCTTATGTGGGACAGTTACCCACTTCTGAGTCATGACATTTATTCATATTTCTTACATATCCGTGTGTATCTTCTCATGCTTCAACAAGCCAAACCCAAATTAATCAGAGGTGCGTGCGCTGGCGCAGTGGGCAATGTTTCTACACAGTATAAAGCGTTTGAATGTGATCCGGAAAGGTGATGCGGCGCCAAACTGCCCTGCCTTTCTGGTGCTGTAATTTTTTGCGTTGATAGGTTAAAGTGAAACCTGCTAGATTTAGGAGTCAGCAAATAAGTGCTCATTTGCGCATCAATTTTTTCAGATTACGAAAATTGCTGATATTCTGTTAGCCGAAACTAGGCCTTCTTCGCCTCTTTCAGTAACTCCGTTCTGGCATCTCTTGAGAGCACACACAAAAAGTGTGCGATCATGGTTTTGCCATCGGCAGCGCTTCACTCATAAGAAAGTTGTAAATACTTTGCTTGAGCGTATGGGCATGACGCATTTTTGCTGCAGTGTTGGGGAGCTGGTTTCATGCCTGTCCGACAGTGATTCTGTTCCGGGCGGGGCGGACGCTTTCACCTGTGGCAGTTGCGCTCACAGGCGGATGCATTCATTGCCAGGTGCGAGTGCGAGACGGCTACCACTCTTAGGATACAAAAGGGTAATGTTTCTGCTCAAATGCTCACATTTTTACTCTTCGAATCAAAGCACAACAATTCTTCCTTCTCGAAATGAGTCCGCCGTATCGATAGGAAGATAGCTAAGGAGACTGACACTGCGTTTGGCTGACAGTTAGATTCCAAGCAAGGAGGAGTGCAATCAGCAACGGCTTAATGGTCTGTAAAGGAAACTGATGAGGCGTTGCGTGTGTGCCTTAGAAGGGATCAACTTCTACATCCGAATTCCCCTCACACTATGCGCAATTAGGAACGATCTGGGGATGTGGACTGTAAGGCGATGTCTTAAATCGTAAGGCTATGAAAGCAGGATTCAAAGAGGGCGGCAGCCACCCTTGTGAAAGATGCAGATTGAAGGAAATGGAACCTTCAAGATACCAACATTAAGACTCAAATAAAGTTCTGCAATAACAAATCAGCACCCCGATCTCCCTATGTCTTCGACATGTAACGGCTTCCTCATGAACCGGAGCGCATTCTGATCATATGAAGAATGTGCCGCTTGTGTACGGCAAAGTGGAATTGCCCACAAAAGTCAACTATACACAGTGATCAGCACGCAGCAATAGGATGCGGCAAAAACTACAAAGCAGTTCAGGAAGTACAAAGACCCTGTGAAAGAAAATGTTGAATATTGCAACGTCATGATAGGCCGTCAAAACCGGACGAATTAGCAATATCCATCTAAATCCTCCATCCAACGTTTTCATATGTACCAACTGAAGTTTGCGGTTATCATGTATGAATTGGGGAAGCGAGTTGCAAATCGAGACATGCAGGTTGAAGTTTTTTACGGAAGCGAACTCCGTCTACCTTTGATTCCGTCTTTAATTTTTTACAATAGGAGAATACGCACATATTGTGGCTTTCACGTGGAAGGCAAATCATTTGAACGCGTTTATCGCAATCGAAGAAATACAATTCTCCACTTCTTAGCTGCTGTAACGAAATTGTCCAAGGTTTGTTGTAGATATGGGAAATTGCCTGCAACACCCCTTATTGTGAGCCATTGTCTGCACTATTGGAGAAATCCTCATACTCTTATATTGGTCCATGTAAACGAATTTCGTATGTGAAGCAGTCCTGTTGAAAGGCCCATGCGAATGCTATGTCACTGTGCTTCTTGAGTGCTAAAAAATGCACCCGTTTTTCGTTTTTGCTCGGAGCCTTATTACGTCTACTTGAGTGACCGCCGATACCACAAATATTATGTTACTCCTAGTCATGGTTAGGCCACATATACCACAAGTCGTAGGCACTACAGACTAGCAACCTCTCCTTGAAAATGAATTGAAGGAGGAGAGCAAGTAGCGCTGCCAGCTCATAGTGTATTAAAAATGGAATGTGATTGCGGCTGCGTGAAAACTTCTCACTCTTTTAGCATAGTACCTTATAAGCGTTGTTCACATCAACATTCGCTTAGTGTGGGCGTACGAGGGCCAAAAAGTCTAGACCTTTGAAGCAGACTAACATTCAAAGCATTTGACCTTTTCGCCGCTCTCATCGAACACCATTTGAGGGTGGCGACACCATTATGACTGTCTACTGAAATAGGTTCCTCGTACTGATTTTCGACCCAAAAAATACCAGAATTTGATGATGAACATATCGTCCAGGTTTTTTCGCCATCGAAAAGGAATATGACTCCCACCTTTTTATAACGTGTTGTGCGAATCATCACGACGTTTCCCATCGAAATGATGTGCACTGCATTAACAAGACGCCACTATGAGAGGATCAAAGTTTTGCAGTAACCAAAGATGTGGGAAAATATTTAAACATGTACGAGAAAATGCAAATAGTCGAACAGTGGAATGCGGTAGCGCATGCGGAAGGATCCCGCTGAATGTGCACTTGTGCAATCCTACCCATCCATCCAAGCAGCAATATAAATTACTGTACCACCTGAGTATTTCATAGATGCGGCGAATTTAAACGCTATGCAACTCACTCTCGATGGGTGATGGGTAGCAGTGCGAACTGTAGCGCTTCGAATGCAACAGCCGTTGGAATTTTGAAGACTTTGCTGAAGTTTTCGAAAATTTCTTTTGTGGAAAAATTTCTTGCAATAAACTTTTAATCATTTTATATAAAATGGTTTTCTCAGTGAGCATTGTCTGCGCACTAAGAGAGAGCGTTACGTTCTTTGACTAATATGGCAGAGTGTTATGCCATACTAGAGTACTGTGCAACTTAATTTTTGGGCGTAGAGTACAATATTGCGCGGTAGCTATATAAACCATTACTGCATACCGCATAACCAAAAGAGTGGTCAAGGGCGAAGCACAGCACAGCATATAGGTGAAACTGGACTGTATTAAATAGTCATTGGCAGCAAACATGGCAGTCGTCGCAACTACTTGAAGCTTGCTGCACTAAGAGCGCTATGAATTCCCGCTCCCTTTTTTGTGTCCTATCTTCAAATTTCGCTTGCCTCTGTTTTCCTTAATATAAGAGCACGATTGCACCTTGCTTTGAATGTCACATCTTTTCAAATGTGCAGTGATGGCAAACTTTGAACGGCGTGCTAGAAAAAGAATTTTAACCGAGAAGCTATGAAGCTTTGGAACTAAGTTCTCGCCTCAGAGGAATGAATGAGCATAATGCATTATGCCGCTCCATTAGAAGTGAAATTACTTCGTTAATTATCGTTATAGTTGAGCATTTAGACCATCCTACAAAGTTCCTCTTATCAGATCTGTTTTTATCAAGACTATTTGTAATCGATTTATGTGTGCAACAGCAAGGATTTTCTAGTTCATTTCAGCGGGCGATTGCAGCCCTTTCTGTAACTATTTGACTTCTTTGCTGCGAAGTCTGATCCAATTCTGGACAAAGTATATAAAGATATTTCTTTAATTCCCGGTAATCACTGAAGTTGTTGTTTGTGAGATGGTTTGAGACAGGCAACGGCAGAAGGCCCTTCTCACCGTCCACTCTATTCCCCCGTATTTAAATCTCTGTAGCAAGGTGCATGCGGATCTTAGTGTTGCTGTTTTTCTCACATGATCCGTGGTCCTTCACTTAGCAGCTTTGACACTCTCTGCAGTTTTTGGTCACTACACCAGTGATCTCCACCAACAACATACGTTTTCATTCTGTACAGCCTTTAAGAAATCCCATAAACTGACCTCTCAGCGTATGGATAGGTGATATGCTTTGCAGTGGTCACGTAACCGAAGTCACGCGTCAACGGCTGCTAAATGGGCAAGGTAGTACACGCTCTGCCGTGTTGTGGAAACAGCCACTAATTTTTTGTCGAACATAATTAGCTCTGAACTCATTTGATATTATTTTGAATCAACCGTCATCAACAGTTTTTTCAAGCATTACTGCTGTAATGTTTTTCAATCTCATCTGACCAGCACAACCTCATCAGTACCACCCGTTTGATAAGCTGAAGAGAGCAAACTGTATCGAAAATTCTTTTGCTACTGCCCACCAAAAATTTTGCTAGCACGACTTCATTATTAGTACTGGAAAGTTATTAATCAAGTCGAACGCAGCGAGTCTAGACCTCTTTTCGAAGCGTTTAAATTGTTCGACTGTCCAGAGCTCTCCGTTCCAACAGCTTAGGAACGTTCGGCCAGGAAAGACTCCTTCGACGGGTATCCTCTGTTCCCCTTCTATTCTTTGGAGAGAGGATGGAAGGATTTCTTCTCCACTACCTTTTCGGAAGTTTATTCGTTTTAAATAAAATTAAACAGTCGATCTCATTCAGGTATCTATCGAATGATACTTTGAAGCCAACGTTTCTCTCTGTCGGCCTCATTACAGAGATTAGCTGTTCTAGTAAACGATACGTCTATTACCAGATTGGACAAAATTTTTTTCTTTTGCGAACGCCTGATCACTCGCCCAAACGCCCTCTGCAAATTGCTCCCGTTGTCGGAAATCGACCATTTACTGTTTTGCAGCCCCACAGCACGAGTTCCAAGCATCTAACTTTCTCTAGTCCTTTGCATGCTCTCTGAACCGGCATCTTTCATGCGCCTCATCCGGAATCCAATGATTGCTACGATTTTCCACCTTGAGTTTTCTGCCAGCAATCTGCCAAAATTTAAAGCTCCAATACGGCTTTTCATCTTACGACATTAGTTTAACAGTTGATTTCGGTCTTGTTCTTCTACATTAAAAGTATCCTCAGCACTAACAGTGTAGAGGACATGCAGACGCATTGTTCGATTAAGCTCATAAGTGGATCACTTTTATTTTTTGTGAAATTTTCACAGGAACCTGGTACATTGAGCTGCCATGATGCCTGCTGAAGGACGATTTTATGAGTTATTGAATCAAAGTTGCAAGTGAAATGACTCTTAGTGCAGCCGAAGCGAACTCTTGTTCCCTTCACGTTCAGACGATGCTCACTGCAACAAGTGCTTATTACCACGTACTTCGATTTCGGTTGGGAATTGCAATTTTGATAGGTTCTTACTGACCAAAGTTTGACACCGTTTTTCTTCAGTTCTTCCCCGTTGTTAGGAAAGCTCTTACTGAAATTTTTTGGCTGGTAACCGTCATTTTTGAAGTTTATTTTTTCTCGACTGAATATCTGTTACCGGCTGCTATCTTTGCATTCAAGCATGGTTTGTCAGTAACGCGTCGAAACCCAAGGAATTGCACATTTAGGCCAGATTTCTTCTCGCAAAGCTATCGTTTGTGCACGACAAGGTGTACTGCCACATTTGAAATTTACGAGTACTGCGTGAAAATATTTGCAACAGCAGCGACGGTTCATGTCATCTGTTGTGGTACCAAGAGTGTTGTATATGCGAAGATTCAGGTGTAGGGAAAAGGTGGATGCGGGGAATATGTAAATAACATCGCTCTTCCTAATATAAATAGGTTAATGCAGCGTTTATTTCCACGTCCCAGTGGTAATTTAATTTTTTTTTTTTTTTTTTTTTTTTTTGCACAAAAATGAATCGTTCGCACGCTCTTTTTGGCGGATAAATACACATATTTTTATCTCTTCTGAAAAATGCATTTAACGTTTACTACTCCTCACAGTGAGTTTTTTCTCTCCTCCATATACTGCAATTCTGCTACCGTTATTTGCATTTCGAAGACACTGGTCATTACTTCTTCTCACACGTATTCAAATGTGAAATTTCTTATTTTATGACATTTTCTGCTGCCGAGCATACTGTTCTTTTGATTTGTTTTATTTTACTTGTGTTGTTCATAATGATCATAAAATGTGCCCTTGTTTTGCACAGTATTTGGTCATTTAATCATTTATTTATTGCACATATTTGCACATATTTACACATTTGTTTATTTACTTACTCATTCATTTGTGTGTTTATTTATTTGTTTACTTATACATTTGTTTATTTATTTTGGTTGATGTCGTTCTTTTTCTGCTTTGGTAGGTTTCTTGTTTCCTGTTTGGTTAATGTCGTTTGCCGCTTCTTCAAAATTTATTCAGGATAGATTGGTCGTTTTCATTACTCCTCTCTTCTTTTTGATGACGTTTTATTATTTCGATGTGGTAGAGATTAGTAGAACATGAATTTAAATGAATGTAAAGATGTCCTCAGACATTAACTATTCCTACACCTTGGTGACAGGGTTTCCCGTTGTTATACCTACTGCAATTTTCCCTGTTTCTGTTCCAAATTACTCTTCAGAACAAACCTTTCTGAGTCTTCTTACAAGAGATGCATTTTACCAAATGTGCGATTGGAAACGAAAGTTTCGTTGCGCTTTGCAGATGGAAAAATGTTATTTGACTGTCTTTTCTTTTCGGTTGCCTGAATACCTTCGATTGTTGACCACCAATATTTTTCAAATGTATTCCTTTTCGGCCAGCCTCCGCCGCGAACTAATGCCTTCATTTGGTGACCGACCAAAAGAAGATTCAACCTGGTACCGTCTCTAATTTTAGCAATGATTGAATTGGGAACGAAGCAGTCTGCTCAATTTGTAAGTGAGGTGCTGTTTTCCATCAAGAAGGGAAGGGCTGACAGTGGAATATCAAGAAATCATTTTCACAGTGAGAAAATTTGCAGTCCAAATTTTAGAAATCTCCTTATTCGAGCTTTGGGCATTATTTACATTCCAATGTAGTAATGAGCATTTCGCATACATTTGCCCGCCAGTTCTAAATTTTGCTTTCATTTGCAAAAATATCTTTTATCACACATCAAATCGTATCAAAGATTATGCGCCTAAGTCTTACTTGTCGTTTACAGTTTAAACTCAAAACAACATTTCCCCACAGGCGTTTATCATATTGAGCGTGAGTAGTGCAAAAGCTACACCGGATTACCATTTACGTCTACACTCTAAAAACGATGGACACTCGTCGTCGTATAGGCGACATAATCGATGGGACGGATGGGCAGCTGACCATTAGCCTACCAAGGCATGCAAGCCACGCCCCTCCGCACTAGCATGTTTGCTTTGGTCATTTCATTTACGGCAGCCCCAACAGCAATGCCGTCCCTGTTATGGTCCCCTTCCTTTGCGGCCTTTTTCACGGTCTACGTAAGCACACATCTGACCACTCCACCACATTTCATGCGGTGTTTATGTGATTCCAGTTGTTCACCCCAACCTGATGACATCATTTGGCTGTCGACTTCTTATCCGCCATGTCTGCATCGTGGGCAACCATTATTGCTATGGAATACAACCGGTTGTAAATCACCTTTCAACATCCATTCAAAGAACGTTTCGTTGGATGTGGAGTCTGGCGTACTATTCACTGAGAGGCGTGTGTGCTTCTATTCAAGTGTTTGGCACCTCCAATATTCTTTTGAGTGCGTGGGCTCAGAAAACGTTCACAATAAGGGCACTTTACAAATAGGACACCGCCGCTTTTCCAGGCAATCCAGGAATAGGCGTTGGTTGCGGCGGCGAAATCCAACCGCATCTCCAATACATTTCCAGCAAGACCGGTACGTGGTAGAAATAGCTGAAAGTGCGCCAGTCACTTCCTTGGTAATTACGATTCATGCCACTCATATGAACGGCCAGCCGTTACATTTCTCACTGGCAGCGCCTGAGGATTCCCGATCTGCGAATCTTTTCACACTTGATACAGTTAGCGGTGAAATCAGGTTTGTACTCATTTACCGTTACCTTTTTCGTCGTCCTTTAAGACTACTTTGCTTATCCCTCTTAGACCGCAGCATGGGTGTCGTCAGTGAGAAGGGCAGAAACGAGGAAGGGTGGGTTGTCACTGCGCTTTATTTCGAGCTGCCAGTGTTTGTCTACAAATTTGGAGCTGCAAGCGTTGAGGTTGACAACCGTGAGATGTCAATGTCCATTGGATCAGAATCATTAGAAAGTGATCGTTTGTAACTCGTGATCTTCTTGCATTGCTTTTTCCTTCCGACTCGCTTGTTTCGTATCGGCGCCCAAAAGGTTGGTTTTTTTTCTCATTCATTTCTTCGACTGAGTGAATCCATTCTTTACTCCTTGTTTTGCATCCTTTGATCAGTTCCTCAGAATGAGCTTGCAGTGAGAGTCATTGATCGCAGTGAGTAACCATAAGACTGATGATCGCAAATAATTGTTGTTTGCAGAGTAGCCAAGGCGCTTGACCGAGAAATGCTCGAAAGGCATGTGTTGAAAGTAACTGCATATGAACAATTCGAGCCTTTCGTTTCTGTGAGTGCCACTGTTATTGTGGATGTTCTCGACGTACAAGACAATGCGCCTATTTTTGAAAGGAACTCTTATTTCGCAGAAGTTAGAGAGGATGCACCTGTAAGCATGGTTTCTGCTGATTTCTTCTGCATGTTCTTTATAGCTAATAAACGATCATTATGGAAAGCGTATTCGCTAATAAGCTCCTTGCGTTATAACTCTTGCCGTGGGCTAGCGTTTATGGCGATTCAATACTAAGTCGATTACAATATGAAATTCCGACTTCGGCGCATTTGCGGATTGCTTATCTCAAAAACATTTGCATGTTCTAAAAGAATATGAGCAGAGTTTTTTTTTTTTATGAAATCATCTGTCCATCTTCTGTCATAATGGAATGAGCAGTATGAAATATTAGAACGAAGGTTTCAATTTTTGGCCGCCGAGTATTAAAGAATAACTTTAATTGTTGACAGCACTGCGAATCGTTTTAGATAGGAACGACGGTTGCATCTGTATTTGCGAGAGATTTGGATGCTGGGCTGAATGGCGAAGTGGAGTATTCACTGAGCGAGACTGAAGGCTCTTATTTGCTTCGCATAAATCCGTCTTCCGGAGTGATTCAAACGGCCGCTGAATTGGATCGCGAGACGCTGGATCTTATTCGTCTATCAGTGCTCGCAACCGATAAAGGCGACCCTCCGATGAGTTCGAGTGCTCTTGTTGAAATCACGATTCTCGACGTTAATGACAATTGCCCAGTCTTTGAAATGGTTTGCTCTCACTAAGCATACTCGCATTTCTACGCATCTCCATGGCTTCCGATAACGGCAGCCGGAAAAGCATAGCTTTCCAAATTGCCCCTACTTTCCTTCACTGTGTAAATAAAACGAAAATTAGGCTATACTTATTTCTTTCTTCGTAAATCGAGTCATTATCTCAGTTTTGAGTTTCATATGCATGCGAACCTGCGAGTGCAGAGAAAAGAGAGCATCTCCATTCTTTTGTAACATCATACTGTGGCAGGCGAAATTTCAAGAAATTTCATAGTTACAGCTGCACGGACGATAAAAGTTTAAGAGGTGACTTCTTCATTTATGACTATAAAGCCACTTCCTTGACATTCTAATACTGCCTGTCTGGAATCCACGGTCTGTACGTTTGCAGCCCCATCCCCTCCTTCCCTCACCCCTCGCCTTCCAAAAACATAGTGCCTGAGTGCTTGTTTTTCTGTGAAGACCTGTCGTTTTGTGTTTCCATGAAATGTTGCATATGATGTGCATTTTAAGGAATCGTATAACGTAACGATTATGGAGAATACCACTCTTCCAGCCATGATTATGCAACTGAAAGCTACAGATGCTGACTTCGGAGAGAATGGTGACTTTTCTTTCTATTCTGCAATGATTTGAGAGTGTTCTCGTCCGCTGAATGCGATAATCAAATCGTTCATTATGCATTAATGTAATTCAGGGAGAATTTTAGCCAATGCGGGAGAGAATTCATTTGGCCAATTTGGGTAGACGGGAGCAGTGTCGAACGAGTAATTAATGCGTTGCCCCTCTCTCTTAACACACCTGCTTTATCGGATGCTGGGGAGGACCTCAGCGCACACTGGGGCACATTGACAATTTTGCCGTATGCACCTAATGATCCACTAGTCGACTGTGGCTATTTTGCCATTAGTTTATATGGTTCGACTAATGACAAATCTGGCGTGCTCTTCTGTTTTTATATGCTTTTGCAAATCCACAGCTAGACAGGCGTAGTTTTTCACTTCTTATCACTCTTTATTTTGTTCAATTCTTTTCAGTTTCATCTTGCAAGCACATACATTGCTCAGTTAAGGAGAGGACCGTGCTCAAAATCGCTCTTAAAGCCCTTCTATGATTCCCTCCTCCATCTTTCTGTCGCGTTGGCTTGTAATGTTGCGCTGCAGCGTTTTAGTAGCCATTTCGGTTAACTTCACATCCTATTGCGTTATTGTTGTTGTGATTATTGATCTTATATTGTACTGCATTTAGGTTTTAGTACTACTTGCGCTGCTTTGCTTTTCAGTTTTTATGTTTATAAATGAAGGAAACTGTCGATACGCAATTCCTCTACATTGCTGTCGTCGCAAAAAGCATGCATGAAGTACTCCCATATTTTCGTTCGTCATTAACGTCTGAATAATTCCACAAACAACTGCAATACAGTTTCACCCTGCCTGATATGAATCTATTTGCAATGTCCTCATCGCGCAATTTCTGCGCCTAATATTTGACACTTTTGTCCAATCACACCACTTTCCTTGAACCCTACGTGACGGTCCAAAAAAGCTACCGTGATGGAAAATTACAAATTCACTCGAACAAAATAAGCTGATTACGAATTTTCACGTCGGTTCACCACCTCGTTGATCGCATCAGACCTGTTCACCTCAAAAAGGTCTAATGAGGTGTTTTTCGCTTCGGTATTCTCAAGGCGTAAACTTGAGTGCGAGCTGTGGATAAACAAGTGGAAAGTTTAATGTATAAATACGTATTGTTTTCATCTCTTGGGCACTATATATATATATATATATATATATATATATATATATATATATATATATACATATATATATATAGTCTTCATTTATGTAATGAAGAATTTTTGATGTCTGAAAATGCACTCGCTGCATAATGATTTAAATGTATCAGAAAGGTTAATAAGCTGAATTAGTTCGCAGTGTTTCCTGGGGTGTTTGTGATGCAGTTGATGGAGCGTTGGTGAAACTTCTAAATGCGTCAACTGGGCAATCGCTCAGATGTATTTGCATTTAGTTGGCTCATTCGCTCAACATTTATTATTCAACGTTGCAAATCTCGACGCTTCACCTCATTTTTTCGGTAGTATAAGAAGGATGTAAATTACATCTTTCTTATACACGAATCAAGGAAATAGACATGTACTATTGCCAGTTGTGTCGAACTAGCGTCTTGCGTTCAGTTTTCGTCTAAGTGGAGTTGAATTTAGTTTTCGTCTAGGTGGAGTTGAAAACCGCAGCGTTCAAGGACTCGTGCCACTGAAAGGTGACTCCGAACGTGCGCAGCAGTGCTCCGTGAGGTTATTCAACGAGTTACAGGAAGATATCATATCGCTTATTTTGTTTTGAGCAGCTTCTACTTTGCCGGTGGAATAAAATTTCGAAGTTTTGAAGCCTACGAAGGTCGGAAGCGTGCCAGCAGCGCCAAGTAATGTTTGATGCAGTCGAGTTAAAGTTGCGTAGATGTTCCGTAGCAGGCACACCGATATGGTTTCGGAATTCTCCTGTTCTTGGTAATGCTGTCTCAGAGTTCTAAACCCAAAGCCATTAGCAATGAAGAGAAAGCAGAGTTGTCAAATCTTACCCTTCGAATTTTGCTGATCAGTGATTCTCTTCTCGCGGTTATTTGAAACCGCTTATGTCCTTCTTATGACGATGTAGCTACGAGCTGTATTTGCATTCTTGTCGGTTGAGTTGCAACACTTTTACTCAGATAGACGCTTTGAAAGCACGATTGCGAAGTTGTATATTAGAACAGTATGACCGTCATTCGTTTGCTAAAGTCTGTGAGATATCTTCAGGTCCGAATGAAGTACTGGAGTTTTAGCATTAAGCTTCAGCTATTATTTTACGTGTTTCGCATTCCTGCCATGTTTTGTCAATATCAGTAAGCAATACCTAGTTCCGCTTTTTCTGCCCTTCTAATCCGTTTTTTTTTTTGACTTAATGACTTTTCATTCGTAACGTTTTCTTGAGATTGCGCTCCAGTTTGCTGCATTGTTCAAGCTTCATATATAATGTTTTTATGTTTAATATCTGATTAAGGCTGCTTTTCAGTTTTGCGTTGCCGGCATCGTTTCACGATGGTCGAATCTGTACTGCAAATAGACAAATAAAACAGCGCGCTAGGAAGCCGCATATGACATTGGCCATGCACCATAACCCAGCATGCAGCCAGTTGCGCGAAGATGTAAGGTAACGAAAAAGAAAGTCTAGCTGAAAACCGCTTACAACATTTAGCTTTTTTTTCGGTCATGATTTCTAAATTATTCCAGGTGGAATTCTAACCATATCCTTCATAACTTGTTCCTTTTTTTCCACTTATTGCACGTGAATTAACAGGGATTTTGAAAACCTTCAATTTTTGAGATTGAAAAATTAACAGAAATTTGAAAACCTCTTCCTTGTCTCCACATCCCCTCCTAAAACTGGAGTTGACACTCACAATTGCACCAACATTTCCGCGTTAAAATGTATTTATTTCAATGTTCAGAATATTGTTAACAAACGTCCGGAGCAGAAATTTATGACCCATAGCCAGCTCCTGATATAATACCTATTCCAGAAACTTGGTTTTTTTTAAGGCAATAATTTTCTACACGAATTCCCGATTAGAACAAACACTCGACTGTCCTCTGTGAATATGAGTGCAGAATCTCTAAGAAAAGTCCTGGCGAACTGAGCAACATAACTTCCCCCACCCCTGATGGCGTACCATCTTATTTCGTAAGGCGCATCCCCGCCACTATCTCTATTTCCCTAAGTCTCATCTTTGAACGAAGCATCTCGTGCTGCGCGCTTCCCGCTACGTGGAAGACTGCAATCATCACTCCATTACTAAGAAAGCCCCCTCCAGCCAGCGTTTACAGTTACGAACCAATCAGCCAAAATTCCTCGATATGAAAGGTGGTGGAAAGCATTGTGGAGGACAAATTTCTTGAGTACATTCCCAGCAATAGTTTAACTAATCCTGTACAGAACGGCTTTTTGTGCTGTAGATCAACCGTTTCGCAGTTAATATCCTCCATGGGTGAGTGCATTAACGCAGCAAATCTAAATTGATGTAGCTTGAATTGATTATCAAAAGCCTTAGACGTTGTTTACCATAGCAAGCTGATGCACGAGCTAGAAGCTTATGGCTTCTGCGACTCGCTGATAAAGTGACTGAGACGTTTCTTCCTGTATACTATGTGGTTCGTTCTCCAGCTGATGCCAATATAATCAATGTTCCTAAGGGGTGTGTGCTTGGCCCAATACTATTGGTATTGAACATAAGTGATCTGTCTGATAATTATTAAGTGTTGCAAATTGTTCGCAGGCGATTTAAAAATATATCTCCGTTTGCACGATCCCGCCACTGGTTTTCACATTTCGCAAAGAGAACTTAATACCCTTGTCGAGTGGTTCAAATCCTGTCACTTGAACGTTTCGCATGAGAAATGCCACGTTCCTCACATTAATTACACCCGTGAGTGCTTTCTACCATTGCAGGACAAAGTTTTGCAATCTCGGAGTGGTGGAACCTGTGATTTCTAAGTGCACATTTCTCGCAGTCTGCACTGGAACTTACAGTGCGCAGAAAGTGCTGCAAAAGCGTTGAAGGTGGCCAACTGTGTACTAGCTGTTTTGCAGCATAGACGCATTGAATATTATCGTAAAGCGTACATTATGCGTATTGCCGTTCTATTGTGGAATATTTTACGCAAGTATTGTCGCCTCTCCTTATGAGAAGTGTAAAAATTGTTGAAAACATCCCAGAATATCAGACTCGTATGGCATCCCGGAAAGTGTTTGCTGGTCAGTATACACCCATTAATGAGGCTAGGTCATCAGGTCACGGATTCTCACTGTGAACCCTTTGAGTGTCATCGACTGAAGTTCCACCTCACCGTGTCTTACAAAATTATCAGGGTTTTTTAAATATCTCTCAGGAAAGCCTGTTCGGACATCTCGATCACCGAGAAAGTCGACCCTATCGCCTTCAATTAGCTCGGAAAACATGCTTTATGAATAACGTCCGTTGCAGCTTCCAGTTCAGAGCTGTTCTTGTGTGGAATAACCTTCCTCGTGAAATCGCTGAAGCACAGAACCTCTCTGTGTTTATAAGCCGCCCCGAATCATTTCACCTGAGAACGACTGCTTATTTGTTTACTGATTGCCTCATTCCTATAATTTCATCTCATTCATCGCTTTCTCTTTTTTCTTCCTTATTATTTCTTTACAGCTCACTTCCTTTTACACGAAATCATCGTTATTTGTGTACAGCAAAGTGTTTGTATTACTTTCGCTTCGCGTTGTGCTGAAACTGCATAGCTGCACAGTCGCGCGGTTCACAATCGCTCCTTACTTCTTACTGTCCATATTCTACTGTATATATTCTACTACTTGTTGCAGTTTACTTTGTTCTTAAATTGGAATAAGGGCACTTTGATTGATTCAACTGACTTTTTTTAGCGATTTTCGCCGTGGTGCGCGTCGCGTCATTCAAATGTGGAAAGGGACAGTCACAGAGGTTGCCCTCTCCTCTACGGTCCAACATTGTGACAGGCCTAGGCCACAGCAAAAAAGCTTTAATGGATGTTGAGATACTCTTGCCTGTTGCAAAACACAGCATATTTCAGTAGTTGAATAGCGTTGTGTGAAGGACTTCTTAAAGGATATTTCTTTTAGGAAAAGTTCACTACAGTATTGTTGCATCGAGCGCCAATGGATTCTCAATCGACTACGACAATGGCATGGTGTTTCTCCGTGAGAAGCTCGATACGCGCCTAAGCCCTATCTCTCTCATCGTAAGAGCTAAAGACTCCTCTCAGCCAGCGCAATCCAGCACTGTCACGTGTATGGTCTACGTCGCGGACGTGAATGACCACGTATGTATGAAATTCTCTCTATGGTTCTAGTGTTGTTATCTTATGCTGGCGGATTTATATCGCCTTGGACCAATTTTTTTTTCTTTCAAAATACTGCATGATTCGTTTTGTGTAATGGGTTCAGCGGCTGCTTTTGCATCTACAGCCTGCTGTTCCAATAAGTGCACGGGGTGCGAACTGAAGTGCTTTATGCGTCAGCGAATTTTCCAGCTACTTTGTGCACTTGTAGTATCGTGACCTGAAAACAGACTTGTCTGCACTTACATATTCACTATTCCGCTCCCATTCCTTTTTTCATTCGCCATAAATTGCCAATTGTTCTCTTCAGCCCTAATTTCTAAATTCCCGACGCTTATGGCTTGCAAAGAGATAAATCCGTTATCAAAAAGCTCATGAGAAGGCCTGCCTCGCTTTTTTAGCTGGTTAAGCAGACTGTAATAGGTGCGATGAAAACATCAGTTTATGAAGTTATAGGCCCCGCTTTTCGTTGCATCTCAGCAACAGATATTCATTGATGAGAATACTCCGCTTGGCCATGAGGTGAGCCGCGTTTTCGCAGTTGATCAAGATGCCGGAACGAATGGCATTGTGCGATATTCTCTCGACGAAGGTTCTTCGGCTGATTTCGAAATTGATGCGATTTCGGGGAGCATAAAGATCAGAGGCGAACTCGATCGGGAAAAAAACGAGACTCACGTCCTTAAGGTTTTTTTCAAATTGTTTGAATTACTTTTTCTGCGCCTAGCTCTTTCAAGTTCTTAAAGACCTCTTGAGGTGTGAATTCTTTTCAGCTTATCAATTGATGCCATTTTTTTAGGTTAGAGCAAAGGACGGAGGTGACCCGCCATTATCTGACACTATAATAATAACGATACATTTACGCGACGTGAACGATAATGCGCCGTACTTTGAGCCAGACGTATATAACGTAACCGTACCTGAAAGCACACCGCGTGGCACACAGATAATCAGTGTAGCCGCGAGCGACGAGGATAAAGATCAAAGGATCACCTATAAAATACAGCGCATGACCAGGAATATCTTTACTTTGACGGACCTTGGAGATCAGGTGAATATTTTCATTTTTTGTGTACATGATAGGTTGTTTTTTGGTATTTTTTGAAAGGATGTTTATTTGAGCGATTAGACAAGCTCATGAGTCAAATCCTTCGATTCTATGCCTAACTGCCGAATGAGCATTGCCCCACAACTTTAGTGCTCTCAGCATTATTATTTCAGCATCGATGGGGAAGCTTTCATCCTTGTTGGTGGCTGCAGCAAGATGTCCACTTCGGTGAGATCTGCACATCAATAGTCGAAATAAAGCTGAGGTGCTCAAATTAAGGTGAAATGCTCGTTGGAATGGGCGTTTAACGTTTTGCGCGTTGCTCGATGAAATTAATTTGCAGGGCGCTTTGCTGTCATTATCCGATTCGTTTCGTAACACCGACGACGTTATTGAAGTAGTTGTTTCGGCGACTGACCAAGGTGGATTAAGGGGAATGTGCACTGTTTTTATCGTTGTAAGTGACGTGAATGCGCCACCTTCTTTCCTCAAGCATCCTTTCACGGTGCGAATTTTGGAGCACTCGGCAATTGGTTCCGAGGTCATCCAATTGCAAGCGGAAGACGGAGACAGAGGCGCAAATGCGATGATCAGTTATACAATCGGTCGGTAAATGCAAACACATATGTAGCTGAAACAGCATTAAACGAAACGTATAAACTTGCCCTTATTGGCATGTGACATATATATGAGAGTGTGACTGACGGAAACTGCAGGCATCAGACCGATGGGGGGTTACTGTAGTGGTGTGAATATACGTACATGCACGTTGCGTTCATCTCATTGAACCCGTGTGGACGCAGAGTGGTGTGACAGTGCTCCGTTTATATAGCGGGACGTCCTTAATCGCTTTGCTAACAGACCAACATCAGTCTTAGCCTACTTGTGTGAAGTAAGGGAGGATGAAGATAAGGGAGAAGGACCATGTTCCCTGTCTGCATGATTACCTTTGGTAGCTTTGGTCCCTCACGCTGTTATAAGTATTGGCGTAGCAAAATCCATATGAGTGCTTAATGGGGACAATGCAGTAACGGAAGTGAAACATCTTTGAAATTGAACCCTTCAGCGCTGTGCTGCAGTGTTTAGCTACTCGCCATTCACTTCATAGGAAAGCATTAACTTTTTTAATTGAAAATTAGCACTTTGTGTTTTTGATGGCTCAGCGCCGATGCCAGACAAAGTGGAATTAGGAATATAGGTACGCCAGGAGGATTCTATAGATATCTTTTCAGACTCTCCAGACTTTGCAATTGATGAAAAAACGGGTCTCGTTACTGTTGCGAGCGATCTAGATCGTGAAGTGCGCACAACGTATGTGGTGAACGTTACAGCGCAGGATCATGCCTCTCCACCCTTGAGTGCTTCAACAACGATAGAAATTGTCCTCGAAGATGGTATGCATTTGTTAATCTCAATAATTTATTTGTGATGTTCATCTGCTATGTTTTCTTAAGGCTACGAAAGTAGTAAAGTTCAGAGCAAACCATATCAAAGTAAAGACAAATGATGCTAAATTTATGAGTGGAAACATTAGCATCACAAACTGGAATTACTGCTCCCTTCAGAATCACATCGAAAACCATCGAGCGCATAGTTTGATGTCACCAGCAGCTTCTGCCAAATTTGCCATCTTCTGTGAGGGAAGCCCCGAGCTTTATCTTTCTGTTTTGAGCGGACGCCTGCGCCGTTGACACTCTTAGATTCTTTTACTCATTTCCGAGTCCTCATTTTTTCGTGGACTGCTTTGTCTGAAAAATTGTTCGTTTACATCCAAATGCTGCAAGAAACTGCAGCATCGAGTGCTATCATTTATTCTAAGCCATTTCTTCCCAACTTTCATTCCTTCCATGTATTCACACTGACCACCGAAAGATCCAGGCAGATCGCTTCCTCGATCCCCTCACATCCCCATCCCTCCCCCCTCTCCAACACCGAGTGATGGTGGCTGTTTGTGCATATCCTCACGGAGTAATCATGGTTTAAATAAATACTGCAGCTGCATGTACTTTTTGTTGGATGGGAGGGCTAACTGCTTTGTGATAAAGTGGATAGAAGCAGAGGAAGGGACTGCGGCTCATAGGAATATTATTATTATACACTGAGGCGAGGAGCGCAGAGGGGGGGGGGGGGCTTCCATCAAGGTTTTGCTCAGCGACTGCCGATGGTGATTTATTTAGTATCTACCAGGACGCTTTTTTTGAGAATGTTTTAAAAGCAGAGACCCAATCAGCTCAGAAAGATAGAAAATGTAAAAAATTGATAGTGCGGGCTTTTTCATTGTATTTGTGGCAGGTGGCTACGTTCTTATTCAATCTTACTTAAACGCCTTCTTGTATCGGATGCGGATTTCTGCTGCAGACACTTGCTTTGCGGGATATTCGTAGCAATATAAGACCGTGCAGTAGGGTGTTGTTCCTTCCTAGCGCAGACTTAAGAGTAACAAAAGGAAGTGATGCACCCGCTCATGGCTGCTGTCGCTCTCTTCTTCTTCGCATGTCCATTAAAGGTGGTTGGTGGTTTGCGAGTAAATATCTGAAATATCGGGTGCTGTCTGATATTTCAGAGTGGTCGCAACAACTTCGTAAATTGCAGGAAGACATACAGCATTCAAGGTATATGAACAGCTCTAAATATGTAGCTTCGCATATCTTTGGCGAATATCATAATTTCCTCCTCTTCTTCCTATGGCCTTGCATTTATTTATTTATGACGCTCGTTATAGGTTTTTGATTTACTGCTGGACTAAACGCACGGTTGTTTTTCCTCTATATGCTTGACCGTTCAACAATTTTTTTGCACATTTAGTTAACGACAATGCACCTGTATTTTCATCAAGTAACTATACCATGACGATATCCGAGGATACGCCCGTGGGTACTTCATTCATGCAAATCACGGCGACCGATTTGGACGCCGGCAACAACGCATTTGTTGACTATTTCATCGATGTTAACGATAAGCGTGCTCTCAATGTTGATGCATTTAAACTCGATCGATCCTCTGGAACGTTGCGCGTCCATAAAAAGCTTGACCGTGAACGGAACGATAGGTGAGTAGTGCTAGTTGTCTTGCGTTCGAAATATCCACTTTTCTTCAAATGCTGCATAATTCCTCACGTTTATTATAAATCAGATGCATAACTCAGGCATTTGGAGCAATGACTGTTGCTGATTTCTTGACGATTTGCAACGACTTCTTATGGAAACCTAAAGTGCATCCTCTACGATGTCTTTTCTTTTAAAAATAAGGCATACTTTTTGGAAATCATCGAGCACTTCCTTTCATTTGGAGGTGCATATGTAACTGGCAAGTGCATCTGTAAATGGTGTTTGCATATGTAATCTTGGAGATTGCCCATTTCAGTTCAACCCTTTCTCAGCTGTGTGCCTCAGTGTGCTTTTTGAAAGGGTGCAATACATAGACAGCGATTTGTGCCTGTCAGCGATTCAGCTTATAAATTGTTGTCTCAATTCTACTAAGTTTCGAAACTACAGTGAATGTCTATATGTTAATATGTAAATGCTCTGAAGGATCATTTTTTATTGGAGGATAGAGGCTTCCTTCCCTCCTTCATGACCCTTCATCGGTAAGGGGAGCAACAGACTTCTCCGATGCTAACTGCAAATGAGAAGCAAGAACTAGTTTCGCGCTTATACTGATGTTTTCGCTTGCGCGCCTCATTCAAGTACACGGGAGTGTTGCACACGGGACCACGGAGCAGCATTTGGTGCGTGCATATGTGATGCATTATGCGCGCTTGATTCGCTCGCTTGTCACTTGTCATTGTGATGTATGAGGCGTTGAGGTAATAGGGGCGGAGAGAAAGGTGAGGAGGGCAGCCGTTTTAGGATAACCAGACGACCAATTTGATGAATCATAGCTCTCGTTCTTGGGCATTATGCGATAGCGTCCGTGGCTTTTGGACATTGCAGAGTGCTGCAAGTTTCATTCTGTAGCAAACCAGAGCATCACTGCCACTTCCGTTTGCGCGACTGTCACACATGTTTTCTTTTCAATACCGGCGAACTGTCAAAGAATGGAAAATTTTTGACTGCGATTTTGATACCGAGTTCTTTGAATAAGGATTATAAATCGATTTCGATACCGACGGGTATTCAGAAGTTGGGGTCTGTTCCTTAGCTTCAGTTTTGCTTTCTACAGTCTAATCCGAATTTTTCTTCGGAATCATTGGAAAGGATTTGTTAGAGAAGTCATTCTTCGCTGGTCGCACAGTCCTCAGCTCATGTTTTTTTCTTTTGATATGGGGAATTTTCATCGCTTACTATCGAAAAATATATAGTGGAGGGGTGAAATGCTCAATCTGAGTGGCAAACGTTCTGCCATGAAATGTCACCTTGAATCACTTAGGGCTCTTTTCAGCAGTAAGATTTCTCTCAGTAATTCTGGGATGAGATAACACTGCGAAAGGAAAAGTCTTTGCATAGAGAGATCCGCATTATACTGCATAAGCCGCTAGCCGACAATCCAATACCTTCTAACAACCATTGCGGAGCTTAACTTTCGACCAATAAATATACTACTGCTATTGCAGACATGTGATTCCGGTTATTGCACGTGATCGAGGCAACCCATCGTTATCCTCATCTTCCACAATAACAGTTGTTTTGAGCGATGTGAACGACAACGCACCACAATTTGGGTCATCTCGTTATGATCTGTGGATAGCTGAGAATTCACCGATTGGAACTGTTGTTGGTACACTTGTTGCGCGTGATCGCGACGTTGGTCACAATGCGCGCATACACTTCAAAATATTTGGCGGAGTGGATGCAAAGTTATTCGATATTGAAACGGTACTGAAGATTTGAGATCGCCTACATTCTATTCGTACTTTCTGTTCCTCTTTGCTACGATCACTTTATACACTTTGGAACAGAATCTCAGCTCACAAGAAACTTGAACTGTCCATCACCTGTATTCTTTGCTAACGGTCACATTCAATCGTTTTGCTGATGCCCTTTGGCATTTAAAGCTTCATATGAACGGAACCGAAGGAAGATGCTATATTTTTGCGTACATGCTTAAACTTTTTTAAACTTTGCACCTTGATTATATAGTGTTCCCTCTTTATAGTTTCAAAGGGAGGTGTTAGGCACTTCACTGAAAATTCTTTTTATATGTCAGGGGATGAGTCATGCTGCAACTAAATTACTATCCTTCGTTACATGCCATGCGATTCAATGTCTTCGAGTAGAAGAAGCAATAAGTACTTCTCAGTCAGTCTTTTGTTGATTGCAGTTTCCGCCATCATATTCCCCAGCACTTGGACAATTTTTTACGCCATTTTAAACATTTCATCGTTGGGAGTCTTACACTGTGAATTTTGAGGATCCAAATCAAGAAGGCGTAGTGCACATCCTGTCACGAACAATTTTCGATTATGAGGCGAAAAACAACAAATTTTATCTCGAGATACAAGCGAGCAGGTGTTATCTTTGTGCACTTTTCCTTTGGTTTTGTTTATAGCATGCGTGGTTTTGCAATGTGTTGCTGCATGAAATGTTTTATTGCATGAGCGAAACATTAAATGGAAATTTTGCATGCGCGTTTGAAGACAGTAGTTGTGGCGCCTGGCCTAAAGGTGGAAGAAACATTGAATAACTGAAAAATGATACTGAGCTTGTTTTTTGTGCTCGAAAATAGTTCTTGCCAATTAATTGAGCTTGTTTCCTCGTAATTTAGCGTTTAATTGTTGAGTGGATGTTCCACTTCATCGCTTTGCTTACCTATGGGCGGTTGATGCTAGCCGGAAGGCTGTCTTGTGAAACGTTCGTATTCCATCTTCGTCACCTCAAACCGACTCCAAATATATGTTGATTTTAAAAGTGGCGAATTAGCTGCGAGCCATCTCGTCCCCATCCCCCCCCCCCCCTGTATATTTCACTTCCACTATGAACCAGCTGTGGTCGTAAACTCTGAGGGTCTTAAACTATAACCCGATATTCTTCACTGACTGAATACCATTTCTGAAAGTCGCTGAAGAAGTCGGAAAGCATTTTGTAATTTGTCGAAGTTGTGAACGTTATATACCCGGTAGTCATAGATGTTGAAAATCGTTGTTTGCAGTGGGCAGTTGAGCTCTACGGTTCCCATCTATGTTCACGTGAGCGATGTTAATGACAACAAACCGCAACTGAGAGACTTCGTTGTGGCGATCGCAAGCTACGACGAGGAAAGTTTCGACACCACAATCGGCACCATGCCTGCATTGTTAGATTTCTGAGAGCTGTTCCTTTGAGCGATTCGGGGTTTTCTTCAGGAATTTTATCTAGAAATTGAACCGTTGAACTACAAGGGATGCTCCTGCACTCGAACCATTCCTTCTGATGCCTTGTAACTGATAGTCAGATTTGATCCTTCTTCTGCCTTTCCGCCTCAATCTCACAACGACCATGTGCAGATGTGAGAAGGTACATCAAGGTCATATATCAGTTACATCATGTTGCAACACCTGAAAAAGAGGTGGGGAAAAGCAAAATAGCACACGAACAATCGACTGCAGGAAGCAGGCATATGAACGACAGTAAACATAGACCAATTTATTTCCGACACAGTATAAAACACGGAGAAGAAAGAAAAGCTGAATCAACAGTTTGAAGGTGTATTAGCTAAGATAGCATCTGGGAACGATATTTGTAGGAGAACAGTGCAAAACAGAAAAAATTGATGAATGAAGTCACTTGGCGAAAACGTTTCTAATTGGTGCTTCAGCCACATCATTTGTCGCTGCATTTCACACTTTCATTAGCCCTTGAAGAAGGAAGCGTTATACTTTGTTCCTACGGGCGGCCGATGGAAGTCTCGGCGTATACTAGTAGCTTCTTATGCAAGTTGTGTGCGATTTCAAAAACGATAAATAACGCAACATCGTCAACGTGGTAAATAACTTTGTAGACATGAACGGGATCAAAGTGCGCTTGGCGAATTTCTAATGTACAGCGACAGTTTGTTAAATCCGATGACTCACAGTTTCAGAACCAACCTTAAGTGGCTTCGAAACAGCGGGTCGTTGTATTCAAGCGTAATGGTTATTCGCATATTTCAGTGACCCCGATCACAACGCAACACTCGAATTTCACATCGAAAGCAACGACATCATTTTGGTTGATAGGTTTTCTGGTGTCTTGCGAATTGTGAGCGCTTGGAGAAGGCATATCGAAGCTCACTATAAAGCATGTGTTTCTGGTGAGAAAATTTATATTTTTTCAGATGATGCATTGTGACCTCGTCTCCGATGATTCACAGGGATTGATTATCCGGGGATTTTGCGAATTTCTGAAAGTCAGTAGAGAAATAAATGAAAATTTTGGCATTTCCGTACAACAGAAGAACTATGGGGGTTCTGGTAAAATCTGAAATAGAGAACTTTCAGCACCTTTCGTTCCATGAAGGATTTCCCCTCTTTCGTGCATAGTCATTCCATGTTATTTTCCCTGAAAACCACTTCTGGTCAGTTACTAGAGAATTTCAGTTCGTTGTTTGCAAAAGTTATCTCCAGGAATATGCAAAGCTTACTTTCGAATTGCGGCCGGCATTATATTACCGACCTGCATAATGACAATGAAGTCAGTATCGTTGGGTGATGAGCTAAAGAAGGCGAAGTTTGCCGAATGTCACCAAAATATTCATGAACTGAGAAGTAAAATGATACTCGAGTATGTGGAGAATATCAACAGTGGTGATAGGACAACTGTAGATAGTCGTTTCTGATTTTCAAAATCTGAGAGTGATTTGAAGCACTACTGCAGAACAACCATTCCTCCGCGCGCGTGACGATTGAGCACCCATTTTGTGACATTCAGTCGTGAGCACTCTAAACTACGACGAAGTGTCAACTCTTGAGCCTGCTGAATAGACCTCCCTGTGCATCACTTCAGCTGTCATCCAAATGGAGCACGAGAATGAAGCGCCCGCAATGATGTGTCATCAAATGCGCTCACAGTAATAACAAGCTATCACTCCAGAAATGCTCTCTACTAATTTTATACTTAATTATTCAGCTTCAGTCGAGCGATCGGTAATGAAGAATGTGCGATGGCTATATACATATATATATATATATATATATATATATATATATATATATATATATATATAATCCATATATTTATACTTGTATTCTCAGAGAATCTGCAGCTGGAAGAAAGCGATATAATCTACGGAATCAAACTCCCTTGCCCTTTTCATTCCATTATGAGATAGAGTTTGAGAATGGCTTTCGTATGTGTGTTAAAATCTTTTACTGCCCCCTCGCCTCTGCCAAAGTGCCTCCTACTCTTTTTTGAATCTTCGGAACGTGGTGGAAGTATATATCTTCTGTACGAGAGCAAATGACGTTCCGTTTGAATAGCTAGAGCGGGAGCTTCTCTTTTTCGCGGTTATCGTTGTGGGGATTTGTAGTCAAAGAACGATTCTACTTCTGAAGACGCTGCACCACGGCTTTTCATATTGGAGGGAACAGTATTCAAGCAAGCGAGAATACTCTTTTATCACAAAGAACTTATTATGACAGAGAACCTTGCGCAAAAGTCTGCCTACTGCTTTCAGTCATACTGGCCTCGGAAATAAAGAGCAGAACGGTGGCGATAAATCTGTTGCACTGTTACTTTGTGATGTGCTGCAAGAACACCATTAAATCATTGCAGTAAACCAAGTCTTATAAGTATTCTTGCAGATGGTCCCAACACGGCATGCGCTATGTGCCGCGTAATTTATACTCCAGTCGATGAATCATCGTTACGGGAATCAGTAACTGTGCGCATTGATGATATGAATCAGGATGAGTTTCTTGATTACCATACGTTCCGTCGCTTCACAACAGCAATCTCGTTGCTGGAGCAGTGGTGTCCTGAAGATGTACATGTGTTCAGTGTCCATTCACAGGGCACGCTAACCAATGTCACCTTCTTCGTACGCCACAAAGGTCGCCTTCAACGGTAAGCTATTTCACCACTAATGCTTCCTTGCTACAGTTTTACTCGGTTAGCAGCGCACTCTTGAAAGATGACTATGAAATCTTCGTTTTCTTGCACGGGTAAAGAGTAATAACTGCGAAAGAACAATAGAAAGCAGAAACGCTCATTCACAACGAGCTTCATCCTGTGCGCCAAGCAAATCGCTTCCAGTGTGATTCGTTAACATTCGATGAAATACTATTATCTACATTTATTCATTCGGAAGAAGTATTTTTGAGATTCATCCCAATGGATGGAACTGATTCAATGCAAACGTCGGCAAATGTGGTATTAGTGATTCATCGACAAAAGTGATTGTGCATGGGGTCTTTCGTATTGCAAATAAGAAATAAGCTTGCATGCTGTGCTTGTTCAGCTGTGGGAGAGAACATGCAATTTCACAAAAATGCCTCATTACTCGGACGGTCACTTTTACGAATCACACTACCGTTGTTCGACCCTGATTTCTTGCTGTATCGTTTGGTTTCTGAGTATGCGATGATCTGTAGTAACCAAGCTGAAAAGGGTTTTTGGTCATGCAGTTGTAAGTGAGATGCGCTTGTCCCACTTACTTTATCAACAAAAAAATTCTCAGTTGTTCGCCCCGTGTTATTAGAACCTGTCACTTTTATTAGAAACAATGCTGCTCCTCCAAAATTTTTGCTTTAAAATGCATCGAAAAACGTTTGGGAAATAAGTCGTCGATTCGAAACGCCAGCTATCAATGAGCGTTGAGCGTTACTCTAAAACCATTGGTTTTCGAAGAGACAGCTTGTTTGAAGAGACTTTTACAGCGCACGGTCTGAGTTTCATGAAAAACAAACAAGCAGTTTGAAGTTCCAATCGAAGTAAATACATCAAAGCACACAAACAAGCTCTTTCAGCTGAGCTATAGGTGCGATATTTCTGTTGATAGTGCCACGAGGACCGCATGTTGAGTCAGAGAACTTGCAACATCGCACCCATGAAATTCTACTGTAATGAGTTTCAAATAATGTAGTGTGACATATAGCCTAAATCAAGAAGGAAATTAGAAAAAACCTCAAATATAGTCTTCCATTAGATACGTCCCAAAAATTATATGAGGGAGGGGAACGTATTCCAGCAGATCCCACTTCTCAAACTAGGTTGTTCAGGCACTGTGGGCGTCAAAATGTGCTCATCTCTCGACTGAATTTTACCTAGCATGTTATTATTGAAAAAGTTGCTGTTTACATGCTGTGAGACCAAAATAAAGAAGAGAGCAGTGAATCACAAAGAAGCTTGAGGTAAAGAATACTTTTTGAAAGAGTCAATTTCATTGCGTGATTTGGAATGGGGTAAGTGACCAAAGCACTCGAGCGTCTCATAAGCACGCACGCTGAAGCGGTAGCAGGAAATCAAATAACGACGAGAACGGCACACCACCACCAAGCGAGATGACATCTGTCGCACGAGCGCCCTCATTAGACGGCACTTGGCAAACAGCGCAGCACTAAAAAGCCGACGCTGCATTCATCCCCTACTTTTATTGGCTCAGGGATGGCTTTCTTTTGCAAATATCCTCCATAGCCTTAATGTGAACTTCATACCTTTTTAAGGTCGCGTCGAATCCAAGAGCTTATTAGGGATGCGAAAGGACGTCTTAACGACATGAGTGGCATGAATATTGATGTTCTATGGGATGAGTCGTGCGCTAGTGAACCATGTCCTTATTATCAGCGATGCAAACAAGTGCACAAATACCTGCACTCCGCACAGGTTTGAATCGTTCAGTAATTTCTAGACTTCCATCTTTATCTGAAATAGGTACAGGAAGTTTGCTGAACTACATAGGCCACTTTTCTCGCCACATGATCAATTAGATCGGTGTGAATGTCAAAGGAGAAAGCTCAGCACGAATTTCAGCGAAGGCTGTTCTTCCGCGGATTGATGATGCACTTTGAATCCTTCGATATAGCGAATATTCTTTATGAGAGCATTGAGATATCGTCATGATCCTGACTGCTTCGTTGAGTCGGCTGTTTGTTACGCGTAATAACTGAAACAGAACGATGTATCTATTCTCCAACAACAACTGCAATTTTTTAATACGTTCTACTCCACGAAATTCATCTCGCAACCGGTCGTTTCTCGTTTTCACCCATTTCTCATTTCTCTTTCTTGTGTGGAACGAAAACCTTGAAATCCGCCACGGTTGCTCTTTTTTTGAAATTTCGGCAGGCGGGAAGGAATTATGAATTTTAAGGACGCTGAAGAATTTATATTGAATTCTATTAGAAACAGAATGGAAGATGTTCTCGTACTCCATTATCACTTGGTACTTATTGCGCCTCATGAATGGCTTTGGCGAAATCACGGAAATTTAGGACAAGGTAAAGAAATCCAATACGAAATTTACTGTTGATTTAACTTGAGCGCCTTTTTGTCAAAAGAATTTGCTAAACGAATCGCTAAATTTTTTCTTCGGGCCGAATGAAGATTTTCTAAGTCGCCTTTTGAGTACCCCAACGTATTAACGAACATCGAATTTTTCAGCGTTTCAAGACTGACAGCTTTCTTATGCGCTCTCTTGACGTCATTGGAACGTTCACTTGTGAGTGCTCCAAAGGATTTGCTGGTATATCGTTTTTGCATTTCTTCCAAAATGCTTTTCACAATAAATAAAGTCAAAATGGAAATGGTCCTTGATGTGCTTATATTTCGCTGCACCTTTTGCTAACTTCTGCCAAGGCCTTCGCTCGTGAACCGAAAAAACCTAAGGCGACAAATTTTACTTGGTATAATTTACGTCGTACAAGCCAATTACTTCCCTGACTCATCACCAGTTTCCATTTGCAAGCGGATATCCGTTAAAATGGCTGGTATTAACGAAAGCCTCCGTTGAATGTTCTCTTCTAATACCTCTCTACTCAAACATATTGTGAGCAGCACAGTGAGCTAACAAAGGAATGAGTCTTATTTGAAGGCACAAACAAATTCTGCAGAAGATGCTGCCTTCCATAGAGAGGCACAACGTAGCTATCGTGTTTCGCTGCTCTAGCAAACGATAAGGGTGACAGCTCGTATGAATTTTTATTGATTATGCAAATGAAGTTAGCGTAGGAACTAAGTAAGTGACCCGATGAGTTGAATGCTAATTCAGTATGCAAACAAGTGATCAGAGAGTATGCAGGACGCACTGATCCACCCGTGCGGCGACCCATGCTCAGAGTGGCATTTATTAATGGCTAGGGAGTTAGCTTGCTCAAATCTTTATTCAGCTGGGCGTTTGCTGGGGAAAAAGCGTCTTGGGATAAGAATTCACATTGCCGGTCTCAGAATACACATTAGTTGGTACTGTCTTGCTCTTCCCTGGAAAAAAAAGTTTGGTCAGTTGGCTGAACGAATGAGTTATCTCGCAAAGGTTCATATTGTAGCAGCGTATTTGTGCTCCTCCCGTTCGTTCAAGTTTAAGGAACGCAAATGGCATGGCATTTGCCTTAAGAATTCCTATATGGTGGCATCCAAATGGTGACTAGATTATCGGACAAATGAATGTGGCGAGTCGCATAATACTCCTACCGCACTTAATTCACCTATCTTTCTGCTCTGTACTCGATGCAAAGGATGGAAGGCACTAAAGAAGTGGAGGGATCCCCAAGACATCGATCGGGTTGAATGGGAGTGAAAGGATAAGGTGAATCATCCTAAAACATTATCGGTCAGTTTATAATCACACAAGCATATCCCGCTGTGTGAAAACATCTCATCGTCACTGCATACAGGCGTGCATAGAAATTCTGGGACTTTATTCCCCACCTTATGCTTCCTCATTTCTCGTAACTAATGCGCCCGCAAGTCTTTTATTTTGCTAATGAAATAAAAGGCGGAAAAAATGCACCAGTGACACCAGCTTGAACGGGTCCTTCCGCGAATACATGTAATGGACCAGTCGGCTGGCTGCACAAAGATCAGCCGATGAGTTTCCAGTAATCGATTTATTTTACGAGCTGTGTGGTCAGTTTCACATATTATGTACCAAAAGTTTGCTTTCCATATTGAGCTATACTCACCGATTGGTTGTAAAAAAAACAAAAAAAAAACTGAAAGGATTGAAATTTGGTGATCTCATTAAGTTCACTTGTACGTAACTCCTCCAGAAGTAAGCGGCTTAACATGTGGCTTCATCCTCACGACCAGCCTACGATGATAACACTCACTGAAAGTCTTCACCGTTACTTTCCTTTTTATTCGCCCAAATTACCGGCAAACGCATGTATATGCACTAACTTTGTGTGCCCACACACAGACATTCCTATGCGCCTTTGTAGAATTTTTGACTAAAACGTGCGAGACCCTAATTTCTGTCAAGCTCAAGTACATGTTTAGCTCCATTTCTGGCATTTTCATCGTTTATATCGTCTCCACCCTAGACATCTTATTTCTTTCTTTACTATCCTAGGTCTTTATTTCTTTGTCTGTCTTATTTGCAAACTCGTTCTTCACGAAAATTTTCATGTGTCTGGCTGCAGGCTGTCTTGACCTTCCGTACCTCTCCCCTCCATCCTTCACCTGAGGACGATTTGAGTCACCCAAGTCGACTTACAGCAGTAAAGCGTTTTTTGCTGCTGCCCAGAGATGGGGCAACTTCGTTTAAAATACAAAAATTTAATATCTGAAAACACACCATCACATTCCGTTGTTGTAGATGGAGTCATCACTCGGCTCTAATGGGCGCTACTTAAAGGCGCCAAGTGGTTTTATCCATTATTATTATTAATGATTGATATCGACCTATAAAATCCTACAGTAATCGTGCGTGCCCGTTCATGAGCTCGTTGTGGTGCACTTCTGTCTTGTCCGTTCAAAGTGCTTCATAGGTACCTGTGCTCATTGCATCGATGCTATTCATCGATCACAATTAGAAACCTGTTCATTCTTTACTGTTTATGCTATGCGTCGGTTGCGAAATGTTGCTTCACAGTTTGAAAAGCCTGCCGCTCAGAAGCATCACTCGAAAAGCGCCTCAACTGAAGTGCCTATATGAAATAGACCGGTGGACAAAAATTGGTCCAGCTTGCTCCAACCAACCCTTCCTACAGTTGCGGACAGTCTACAGCTGAAAGTCATCACTTTCGAAAGAACACAGAAGTACTAATGTGGAGGCATCCTTGCAGGCTCAGACGCACTCCAGCAGCTCTGCAATGAACGCATCGATCAGTGCTATTCCTCACCATGCCATCATCACGGAACTTGCATCCCGCTCGAAAATGGCTATCGTTGTGAGTGCCCTCCAGGACGCATAGGTTATTTCCTTACACTATTTTCTCAAATCGCACTCCCATGACGTCACATTCTCGGGGATGCTTTTGTTTTTTGACGGAAACTTCGCTTTCAGCCGATAAAGTTTGTTGTCACTTGAAAATAGACCTTATGCTCTTGAAAAAAAAAAAAATATTTGCCTTTCAGAATTGTTTCTTTGTTTCGCTTGCGAATGAATTGCTCAAATGAGCGCAAAAATTATTGCGATAGGGCCATCTGCTATTTAATGGAGATCTCTGGTTTCCTTTGAGCAGGTAATACTTGTAAATTTGTTGACTACATTAGAAATGATTTCCGCTCTTTTTGGAATAGCACTTCGAAAGAGTTATTTGTGTGACAAACCCAGGAGCATTTTGAAACGATTGGGCTAATTTGAGTTGTCGATTAGCCGCAAACCATTCCATTTTTGAACATCGATCAACGTATCGTGCATATTTAAATCGGCTCTGAAGTGATAGTTTTCAAGTGCCTATTGTGAGTGAATCTGTAGCACGCTCCAAAAAACAGTGATAAGCACATGCATTTTTCTTTGCGTATAAAGGTTTGGGGCATCAATCCCTTCACTGCTTTAAATGAGTATGAAAATAAGTCGTCGAAGAAATACGACTAAGAAGGGAACTGGTGGCTTCCTTTGTGCGTCGAATTCGTTGTCTAAATGCGCCTGTTTCGCGGTTTGAATGTACTCTCAAAGCACCGGGTTTCTGCCACAGACAGAATGGTTGAGATGTGGTTTGATGCGGTGGACGTGTCGTCTGTGCCATGCATAGCCGAATTAATCTGCAGCGATGTTCTATAGCTGAAATATGAGTCATGCGCCGCGTCAATGACGCTTATTTCCCGAGAGGCAGCCCCCACAAATTTGGCACCCAAACAACGCTGCATAAATTTAATTAGATGCCTCATTTCTGCTAGTGGAAGCACGCATTTCCGAAAACAATACAACATTTCGCGTGCATTCGTTTCTATATATCAAGGCGGTGTGATGGGGAGGAGAATCGGAGGGACTATGCACTCCATCCACTCACTTTAGAATTGGCTGGCAAAGATTTGTGATTTTTTTAAAATTTCGCTTGGATATGTTCCTTCACTGGGAGAAAGACAGAATTGTTTTCATTAGTGGCACTGTTAGTAAAATTTCAGTCCTTGACATATATAATTGAGCCCTTCATGGCTTATAAAATTCTGCTGGCGTTGAAAGGGAAGGAGCGATATAGTTTCGCTTCTTTACTTGTGTGTGTATATCAGGCGTACTAATGAGATTCCTTCCTTTTCCGGAAACTTTACAGGGAACAGCATTTTTCGGTCTACTTGTCTGCATATGTGTCCTCATATCCCTCTTTCTGCAAACAGTATCAAAAGACGCTGATGCGGGAAATGTACTTGATAAAATGCTTCATTGGGATGAAATGCTTCGTAGGGGTTTCTGTTTCCTCTCATTCCGGCATCGTTTAGGTTGAAGTTAGGTTCGACGTCGTCTCATTGCACCCGCTGAACATTGATCAAAGAATTTTAGCTGTTCGTCATCTTTGTGTAAAGTACAACCATACAACTCTCGTAACATTTCTCATGCCGAGGCGATAGCCAGGCATTGCATTATCGTCACTCTTGTTTGTCCCCAAGGGGCAGTCTCCTGCACATCCAATACAGTTCCTGGCTTCAGTCACCTTGCAACGGCGTCACATTCGAGCAATCCAAACTCGTTTATCTTTAATCAAGCCCAGAGGAGAGACGCTGAACTGTGCCGTAACGCTTGACCGCTAGGGCTCAATGACCGAACAATCAGGGCTGCAACGTATGGCCTGATCGCGCGTGTCTTAGCTGCGCAGTTGCTTTTGATGTTCGACGTTTCAAAAGTTAAGAAATATCTTTTCTTTTCATAGAATGTCGGAAATTCTGTGGACAAAACTTTTATCTGCAGCAGAAGAAGCGGTGAAGGAACAGGCAGTGTTGCATCGAAAAGGGCTTTTCGTTTAGGAAAGATAGAGGAAGGAAGAGGGTGCAAGTAGCAGGAGGCAGAAAACGCCTTTACCTGGTCAGTGAACACGGAGGGCGAAGCGAGGCTCTGTCCGTATTTGGTGCACTTGAGAATTATATAAAATCGCCTTTGTCGGTTCGACACTAAAGATTTCTAGAGCCGAAAACGGAGGTGTTTCAAATATGGGAGCGGATTTACTACTGGTGGCACTGGAGGTCTCATATTGAACTTGGTTTCTCAGTAGCTATGTGTCCGTTCATCAGATGCACGGATGGAAGCGCTAGCGATAATTCCATTTCATTAGTGTGAGAGAGGACGGTGGAATTCCTCTGAACGTTGAAGAGCAAAACGGGTAACTAAGAGTTCCTCGGTGCGAAATTGCGCCCTTATTAGGCACGCATATCTCATCCACTTCGAGTCATCTATTTGCAGCCTTCCCTGTCCTCTTAAAAAGTATGAATGGTAAGTGCCAGTGCAGCAGCTACGATATATGCTTTCTCAATTCTGCTCATCTGACCAACTAGTTCGCTTAACTGCTAGTAAAATTGTACTTTGCACGCAGTAACGCATTGTATGTTAAGTGATCTCCCGGCTAAAAAAGAGTGATTCATACCATGCAACAGGTGGAAAATTAAAATCACACTAACTGGAAATGCGAACATATTTCCGAGTACGTTTAACCGCCTATAACTCTTTTCCCAATTGAAGAACAAGCGAGGTTATACTATGGTGTACATCATATCCACCAGATTTTGTATCTTATAAATGCGTAGAGAAGACCTTCGGTGGTTACCGAGTTAAAATTACTGGACAGGATGCAGTAACCAGGCATTGAGTGCGTCCAGGTGGGCACATATACACATACGTGCCCCACATACACATGCGCTCGTACAGACGCACGTATTTGTATGCGAGGATCTATGCACAGATGAATAAACCATGCATACACAAAGACCATGTGCTCGCACATGCATAAGCACACTAAGTTTGCTAGGATACACTATGCAGATGCAAATCTGCCAAGCTGCAAAAACAGACTTAGGATGAGACATGAGGCAGAAACAACAATTTTTCCTTAACTGAATTGAGTGAGTAGACAGTTCTTAATTTTATGTTACCCTTAGAAATTTAATTTCGAAACAAACTATTGTATTGCGCTGCAAGAGACTTTTGATTTGTAGGTTCGCAATGTACTAATTTATATTTCATTTTGAGAGCGATTTCTATATCAGTCGAACTAACTTTCATAACTACACTCATGTCGCAGAAGCGAGAAAGTGAGAGTTCCAGTGCTGTGGGATGTGTTACTTTTGATCATGAATTTACATTAGCACGCAGAGCAATAAATGCTTTTCGAGCTAGTCACTGGATAGTCTCACGTAATCGAAATTCACCTGACAGCTTGCAACTGCTGCCATGTTATCATAGCTGGTGTATGACAAGCTTAAGAAATTCATTTGAGCAGGGAATGCTTTTAAAATCTACTGATGCTGCTCAAAATTTTGGCTCCGGAGAGTCGATATTTACCACACGTTTCCTGGTCAGGAATTAACATAGTGGGGGGAAAGGAGGGAGGAGAGGGAAATTTTAATTGAGTCATGCTGGTGCCTCCAAAGTTTTCACGGTATAGATTTGAGGAGACAAGCCGAGCTGGAAATTTTTTCGGAACCCATGCTGCTTCCAAGACATTTGGATGCCATAAATTCATTAATACCTACTGCCCGCTTGGTAATCTCAGGCAAGCAAAGAGATTCTTGGTCTCTTCTTCCTATGCCTCCAAAACATTGTCTACCGGAAATTCCTTAGCGGCATATGTTTAAACAGGTGTGACCTGTTGTAGCGCTCGGCGAAATTGATATAGGATTGCTGGATTTTCGTTGTTCGTGTTAACGACATCCTGGTTGTTTCGCTCCGGTCAAGACCGTATTTGCTTGTAAAATCTAATGTAAAACTCTGCTGCATTTGCTTAGGGCGCATGCCTCGACAGTCGGTCGTTTCTGATATGAATGCCATGATGCCTAGAAGGCCTCCTTACTCAATTCAGAGATTGTTAGTGCTACTTGATTTGTAACACACGTTCACCTTGCATATTCGACATATAATGGTATCGTTAACAGAATCACTCAACCTGAAACTAGTAATCCATTTTGGCTTTTAAGATATTCTTGAGCGACCGAATTGCCAAATTCAGCGCACTGTCCTAGCCGAATTGCCTGCACCGGAAGCCTCTTTTTCCAATTCCGAGAATAGGCAGCAGTCGTCGTTGCTAGGCCGGAAGCACTCAGAACGATTTGATGATTCGTACCTACATTCGTGATACCAGTTTCTCATAGTTTAACACCATGATTATTTCTTGCATGGGAGTGGGTTGTCAACTCGGATTTCCACTACATCAAGTTACTGTATGCATACGACGAAGCGCGTTGTAGTAGTTGAGTCCAAAGGATTTTCGGCACCTTAATGTACTGGAAATCGCAAACGCAAGAAAACGATTATGCTATTTTTCCTAATGGGTTGCTATTCCCACTCATTTTCAGAGAAGAAAAATCAAATTTAAAGGCGTTTTCAATATGAAAGCACTGCCGAAAATATTCGAGAATTTTTGGCTTTGTGAACTCTTGTATCATGTTCGCGATTATATGCGATAAATGAATGTTGAGAATTAGCTGTTGTATCAAGTGATATGAATAGTAAGTTGTGATAATATTCAAACTGTAAATATCCTTAAGTATTGTAAGTGAACAACAGACTGACATCGTTCTATGAGTCTAATGAAAGCACCACAAATAGCAAAAGCATTTAGCATTCGACGGAATCAAAAAAAAAAGTGTGCAGAAGCACTCTTAGATTGCCCAGACCTAAAAAGGACACGAGCAGAAGAGTTGTTTGCTTATTTGGAGGACATATGATATAATGGCAAAACAAACCGTAGAGATTTCTTTGTGTTTCCATTGCTTTGCCGAGTCGGCATAACGTTTGCAATGCCTTACTCGGTTGCATTCGCTTCAACATAAACATTTTCCTTTTTGTCGCCGCCATATAAATGCGCAACTGCTCGTTGAGTTAAATTTCTGATTATACCCATAAGATCGCAGTGCCGTTTGGCTAAAACTGAGCTCGTTGTCAAGCGGTCGACCTTCCGTCGCTGCATTTAGCTGCCGCATCCGGTGAACCCATCAATGCTTCACTAACGAGACCGACATCTATTCGCTGTGATTATCTCGGTCAAGCACCGTGCCTGCAGTTTCCGCTCCGATTGAGCAGTCGAACAAAGCGTTTGATCGGCCACCTTAGTAGCATAAAGGAAGATGCAACATTAATGAACGAGCTGCACACGTAACAGCAAGTACAGTGAAAGTGCTCTTTCGAATCGGAATATGGAAGTTTCTGTTAGAGTAAAAAAAATTTCACAAGTGTCATCATTTCGCGGATCTGATCATAGTGTTCCAACGTGAAACACCTAAAAACGCAACACTTCAAAAGTACTTCCTGCTGAAACGCTCAAGAATGTAGCGGAAAAATGCGTTGGCACTTTTTTCTTCTGTTTCCTGGCAATCTTCCACCACAGTTACCTTCGTTCGTTCGCTTTGGTAGGTTTTCTTTTATTTTTCGATTTATGTTGCCTTGTATCACAGAGTCCCAACGATTGCATTTATCATATCTCTTTCGATGATACACAAAATCCCATAATAGTGAAGTTGCAGACATGCCCATATGCACCAATTCTGCAGGGTAAGTGCGATAGCAGTTTAATATGGCCATTTCTTGTTCAAAAGGGTGTCGTAGAAAGGAAGTCGAAACAGTTTTAAGCGTCCAGCAAAGGATTAATCAAGCACTTGCATTTCGAGCTCGAAAATTCGAAGGAATCTTGCGGTCTTGCGCAGCGTCGCTCAACGATGTGAAGTTTTCATGCGTTTTTAAAATTCCTACAATTGGCGGGATATTCCACATTTTTTTCGGTTCCATTCGATATCCCGTTGGTGTAATCAAGGCTGATACGCTGTGCATTTTACCATGACATGTCAAGTTGCTTAGCCGGTCGCTAATTGGAGCGATTTCCTCGTGCACACGAGCAGGTGCAGGTTTGTCCGTGCTGAATAAATCCATTAGTGTCGGCTCCCCAACTGCAATTTCAGCAGCGTCTCTGATTGCCTTAATAAGAATGCAGCATAAATTACATTGCAGCAATATCGCACGTTCGTTGGAATATGGAATGACAGTTTAAAATTTTTCTTTACATGTTCTCCTGTTGAATAGAAAATAGATGGTGATACAATGGCACAAAGGGCGTCTCAACAGAATTGTGGCCTTGAACCAGGTTCTGCAGAATCTTGCAAAGGTGGGCTTTAGAGCTTCGACGGTGAAATCCCAGGTATCCCGAACCGTCATTTTGCCTTCCGTGCCCCACCAAAGTTCTCCGGTAAAACACCAAGCGTTGTCGAGGAATAGAAGAAATTGCCAGGACATCTCTGCCGAATTCTGATTGCCGGATACTGCTCATAAAAAATTGTGCGGTCACGCAAGAATCTCCGGTAGGAATGCCATGCGCTGAGTTGCGTCGAAATCGAAGTTTGAAGAAGCCACCGTACAGAACGAAAACTTGGGACGAGCATCGGCCTAGGAATTGATAGCGAGCGGGTAGCCAAGACCGTACACAAAACTCATGCTCTCAGCATCGTCACCTAGTCAACTCGCGAAATTACTTTCTTACATAGGCGTATTTGCACATTCTCAAAACTTATGTGGCATCTTCATCAGAATTCTCTTGAAAAGTCTGCAATGTCGCTTGAACAGGATGTTCCGGAGCAGAGGAATTGCGAACACTATTCACAACTCCGTTTTAAAACTCTTCGTAAAAATCATGTTGATTTGAATTCCCTCAGCAAAATTTGAAACTGTTGAATCCTAACTTTTGCATTCTGCACAGAACCGATTTCGCGTCTGTTGCCAGGATCCGTCCACGTTCCTCATATTCCTAGCACGAAAAGAAACGTAAACGTTCTGCTGCGGAGAACGCTGACGAATAGCATTAGTCAACGCTTCTCACCTGACATTTCAACAGCACTCAGAATTCTCTTCTTCCTGAAGTAGTAGCAATTTTTAATTCCTTTCTCTTTAAGCGAATTTTCCGGACAGTCTGTTCTGCATACTTTGATCTCGTTTGTCTACGTACTAAAGAGTCGCGTTTTCATAGTCACTTTGTAGTGATTACGGTAATTCAGTTTTCTGAAGTTTTAAGGCAAAACAGCTATTTTTCTTTCTATAAACAGCACTATGTCATCATGGTTTCACTTCTTTTCATGTTTCCAATCGTTCCCCATTGTTTTTGGTTCTTTCTTCCGTTATGTTCCGTCCAGGTACTTCATGCAAATTTTCTTTTATTTACTCTGTAAGGCCCCTTTTTAAATCTTCTCCGCTTTAATGCTGTGACCACTGAATTAGCAAAAGTTTTTGCGCTTCTATAATGCTGATGGCAGCGTAGCATACTGGTACTAGTTTTTGTTACTTATTGTTGTTAATAAATAATAATATTGAATTATAATAGTAAATTATACTAACAACGAACAGCAATAAAATTATAGTGAGAGCGATGATAATGGTGATAAGAGTTGTCAATTGGAAGCGAGATGAGCAAAAACGATTGAAAGATAAGCAAGATTAAAGGATCAGAGACAGAGAATAATTATAAGAGATGTGCATATAGTGAGCACACGCACGCAGAATAAGACGATGCACTCTGTGAACGAAGTTGTAAGCCGATATTAAATCAGAAGATGAAGGACCATTATTAAACGTGGAAAATCTCCTACGAAAACAATATCATTAGTGGGCAAACTTTAGAAACAGTTTCCATTAGAATAAATAGAGTTACCACTCTGCTTAAAGCTTTAGTGGAGGTCGCGAATGCATGATAATAGCAACGGTAGCAAGCTCAACAACTTGGCTTCTGACAGAAAGGTCGTTGAATCTGTTGAGGTTAGACTAGAAGAAGTAGGCCTATTCTCTAATACGGACCCCCTTTGCTCTATAGTGAATGATAAGCTGTCTAACAAAAGTTGTGTTCTTCTGGAAGAGGAACTTGCAGAAGTAATTTCAATATCGCATAGTTGTGAATTTCTGGTATTAATGAACAAGTGAAGTTCAATGCTGACCAGTTTCTGGTCTTAATTCAATCGTTGTGTTGTTGTTCAGCCGCTGAGATGACAATGACTTTATTTTGCAGGCGCAAACTGTGAAGGAACAATCTTTAGCGATGCATGTCTTCCACACTCATGCTTTTCGGAGGCATTATGTGCGATCAAGAACCGAACAATTCATTGCGAGAATTGTAAGTGGGCAAAGCATGATACCGATGACCTGTGTCGTCTGCGTTCGCTTGCGTTTACTGGTGAAGGATATGTGGCACTGCCAATCGCTGTTCCGAGAATGGAATTTAGAATCGAATTCAGGTCACAACGAATTTTCAGTTCTCAAACGTTTTATTTCATTCTAAAATTGCTCTGTTTATCGTTCCACAGATCGATCCTGTTTTGCACACGACCTATGGAACAATAAACAGTTTTCTTATTTCTATTTCGAACATTGGACCTCTGCAAAAACTTTAAGTTTTTCCCTTCACTGTCCGCAAAATTTGAAACAGGTGTAATGCTCCATGGTTTGAAGCGAAAAGCTGAACTCTTCCGACCGTTTCGTTGATCGGGTCAAATTGAGTTTACATATGTTACACATCTGATCAGTTGAACAATAAAGATTGTCTCAAAAAGCAATTTACTGGTCTTCGTAGACAGCCACTAGATTTAAGTTTTCTCTGCTTTATCGTGCAGTGCTGTGAGAGCAGAAGATTGATACGCTTCTCCTCAGCGGGTTGCTCAGTGGGCTGGATCCCTAATCGTTTTTGGTTCAAGCGAATTCTTTTGGCACCGTGAGTCAAAGGCGATTCATCGAATGCACGACAAGTGACCTTGTTATCTAGAGCATTATTTGTATTTTGCTTTGTGCGCTTAGATTCTGCTGATTTCTTTGTCCTTCGAAACAAAATCATTAAATACATGCTCTTCATTTCATCCAGGGCAGGGTTCGGCAACCTACAGTGTGCGGCCCGGACCCACCCTTTTAACTTCTTCGCGAAATCCCTAAGAATCCAGCGCGCGATTCCTTCAGCTTGGTAGGCTGCCAAGAAACCGCTCGGCACTTCATGCTACCCTGGCATGCCCGATTAAGCATTTCTCTACCTCCCCATTTTCCCTGCAGTGTTAGCTCTTTTTAGCCATCCATATATATAGCTGAAAAAGCTCGATCGAGTGAATTTGGAGATGTTCAATCCTATGGGGATACTAGAACAGCACGCACTTCGCTTTCTTCACCAGTTTTCAATTCCTTCGTTGTCGTCAAAGGCCTTGCGGGCTGTTCGGTTGACTATCAATCTAGGTTTTTGTGTTCACGAAATGCTGGCCCACCAGTCAGTTAACACTGTCACTGCGCAACTGCGCTTGATTCTGTCTGCACCCGTGGGTGTTCTTTCAAAGACGTTATTATATTTCGTTTCGGTTTTGCGATGACAACTTTTCTAGTAACGCAATAATACATTCTGTATTATGCCGCATACATGCAGCGTTGTCAGCATTATTACTCTCCTTCAATAATCTTTGCGCTGTAGGCGACTGTTGACCGGCGCTTCTGCTAACGAATTTTGTTTCCACAGTTTCTTGCCTCCTGGATGCGTAGTGGCGTTATCATTGTACATGAATATGTGTAGAAGATAAGCAAACTGCTGAAATGATCCTCAATTCACACCTTTTTGTATTCATGGTGAGGCCTCAGCCTCGATAGTTGCCGTTTTGACAGTAACTTTGCTTATTGTATTCGGGGCACCATGTTCACCATATTAAAGGAACAGGTAGATGTGGAAGGAACTCGTTGATCGTATGATAGGAGCAAAATCTTGTACCGTACAGCCCCCAAACACAATCCGAAGAGTGAAAGGTTTCAAACGTTTGGCAGTCATTGTATTGGTTCACGCGGCGGAAAATTTTTAATGAGGGAAGGGCTTTGTTAATATGACGTTACTTATTCTCCAGAGTGGCCAGTAAACGGGGTCTGTTCCAAGGAACAGCTTGTTAAATTTCATCTTTTGAAGTAGGGCTCATTTTCTCAGGTTTTGCAATAAATTGGCGAAAAACCATGCTATGCTAATTGGTGGCGCATTTTTGGCTTCTCATCTATTTTCCATCAGGCGTTTCGATGGATCCTCCAGCAAGGGCAGCCTTTGAGCCTTTTGCAAACTTTCCTTTCAGATGTTTATATAAAGCCTTTCATTTATCCCCTCTTCAGTCTGGCAACCACTTCGAGCTCAGGAGTGGTGCTGTTCACTGGCGACCTGAAATCGGATTTCCTCGAGGTGTCGTTGGAAGATGCGCTCTTGGGCGCACGCTTCTCGCTAGGGAAAGAGATATTCGAGGTTATCATAGTTCGCTGTTTAATTTTTTCCACCATGTATTTCCAGAAAAACTGCTTCTCCAACTACTATCCTTGTGAAGGTGCCGTTGTTTTTTTTCGGTGGGCCTCGCTCAGCAGCTGCGTTTAAGATTTCTTTTCTATAAATGTAGCAGATTAGTCTTTTGCAATGGAAAGGGGACTCAAAATTTGCCATTATTAGCCAACCGTTTTGGTCAGTTTGTGCCATAAATAGCTTTTTTTATCCAGGATGCACCTGATGCATACGTATTTTCTGCGATCTGACGCATATGACACTTATTTTAGGGCAGAATGGAAGATTGGCGAGCAAACAGAGTGAACGATGGAAACTGGCACAAAGTGACTGTCGATTTTTATGATCATGTAAGCGGCGTTATTTTATGTATTCTTCTTAATTGGTTTAAAATTGAATATTTTCCATCCTGAGTGAATAGATGATCCCTCTTGGACACTGGAAAACGGTAAGCAGTCTAACATTGGAAAACTCCTTGAAAAGAAGACACGTCTAGAATAGGAGATGCATATTGAGAGTCGAAAAGCGGTTAACTGCTTTTCAGTATTAGCCATCTACGTAAGAAGTAAAAGTCATGAAAATCAGAAAAAAAAGAAGCCTCTGGTCTTTTATTCGTAAACATGACGCAGATATGTGCATACATAATTTCTCAATGTTATCTATTCCTCCTTGCGTGTCATCCACCATTTCGAGGAAATGATAGTCCACCTTCGTTCTAAACTCCCTATACCATTTCTACGCATTTAAAATTTGAGAAACTCGTGTTATCTCTGGATGCTTGTGAGCCGTACATCTCCATGAGATTCAGCAACACGACCGGCTATGGAAAGTGTGCAACCGAGGTGGTCGCAAATTTACCCGAGAAGTGAGTTGCCAAGTCTTGACGTTTTTGTGAACTGTTCCATTTTTTCGTTTGTTTCACAGAAAAGACTGTTCTGATCGTTTGCACTAGGGCGTCCTGAAAGTACGTTCGATTTGCGAGGAACCACGTATTAATATCTTGTGTTATGCAACCTACGCATATTATACTTTGTGAACTCTTGTTTCTTTCTGTCACAAAAGTGATTGTCCTATAACAACTCTTACGTTTTCAGCCCTGTTTCCTGGGCGATCCAAAAACGTGCTTTTCGAATAATGACACTCTGTGGTGTCAAAGTGGAGCAGCATCAACCCACTCGAAGATATCCCATTTGTAGTCTTCGCAATAAGTTTAGGCGGCGACATTAGTGGACGAGGTTTTTGCAGATCAAATGGCCTCAACTTCATACAAGAATCACTTTTTGCCATAAGTAAATCCGGTGGAAGAATGAACAACTTCTATCATGAAGAATCACCTAAAGGCTAAGCTGTTCCTGAGAGCCATTCGCAAAGCGAAACATCTCCAAGCTTCCCGGCTTAGATATTAGAAACTGCACTGACAGACTGCTTGCATCAGAGCATCTTCTGAAAATGTCATTATGGGCTCATTAAGATGCACCTCTTTCAATTTCGAATCATCCGCAAATCGCATTTCACGCAATTCAAAAAACGGGCTTGGAACACATGAAGACTTTTGTAGAACTATCATTTACTGCGAAGCGAAGACAACGATAGTGTAAAATGAATAGCAGTAGTAGGAAAAGTTTGAGAGGGGAGAGAAAGATAAGGAGAGAGTGCTGTGACTATGGAAAGGCGCTACTTACGTGCATTGATGCAGATCAGAGATCTTTTGCAGGCTGAGATGTGCAAGCTTTATTGGCTGTCAGTTTTCAGTCATTTGCGACGTGCGAACTTTCTACATGTGCTCAAAAATTTCGGAGAATTGAATCTACTTCATCTTTTATGCACTTCTGGATAATTGCTTGCACGTCTGTGTGTTGTGTTTATCTCCCCGTTCGGTTCTGTCAATATGGCCGCGATGCATGTTTAAATACGCAAATCGAGCTCTCTCTCATCCAAGCTAAGCGATTAGAAGGGACCGTAATTCTGTGAACTTTCGCAGTTACGTATCTTAGTGGTACAGTTTGTCCCAATTGCATCTGCTGATCATTATTTGTTTCAGATGTGCCGACGGTAGTGTCACTTGCCATCGTTTCCTCGACGTTGTTCCATTCGTTTATTTCGGTGCTCGACCGGGTGTGGCAAACAAAAGTGAATATGATGCTGTGTTAAACGACAAACCTTTCATGCCAATTGTCCAACACGGTTACACGGGATGCATATCTAATCTGAGCGTCGATGGACTGCTCTATCACTTCTCGAGCTTCAGTGAGCTTTCAAGGAGCGGCGTCGTGCTCGCAGGCTGTAAAGAGAAACGAGAAGTTTGCTCTTCGATGCCATGTCATGCATCGAGCAGATGCGAAAACTACTGGGGCGGTCATCATTGTCGGTGCGAGCACCAGCTGCATACCGAACACGCCTGTAGCACTGGTTAGATCTATTAGTCAGCTTTAATAGATTAATTTCGCAAGATTCGACCAGAGTCGGCTAGAAGAGCCGATTCCACAGGTCGAATTATGGCATAAGCAGGCTGATCGGCTGATTTTTTAAATTTCAACTGTTAGTCACCAATCGAATGAGTGAACTAGCGGATTAAAACGTTGATGAGATCGTGGCACAATGCAGTGCAGTATTATGACCGTTTGCCTAGAAGTTCTGCCGTCAGAGTGTTTCATTTAGAAGATCCATGATTGGTTGATGTAACTTACACTGGAGCTTCCCAGTTCTCACAAGGTCATCCTGAAAGGTTTCATATTTTTCCCGCCTTTCAGCCACCGTGCCATCTTCCTGGCAAAGAGCCCATTTTTCTTTCGTGTTCGTTTTGTGCTTGAAGGGTTAACACGAGTATTGCTGAAGTTGCCAAATTAGATTGTTTAACTTTCTGAGGCATCAGCCTGATTACTGGCAAGGTTGAAATTGGAATCTTCTAGCCTGTTCCTTGGAAATGTCTCTTTGCAAAGGTGAGAAATTTTTTACAGTTGCCACTGGGCTGCTTAATACGTCTTTAAGCAAGCTCTAAATACAAAAAGCATCCAACGGCTGTCCACATTTGAAGCAAAACAGGTCTTAAACAGCATCTAAAACTTATGGTCCTGTTCAGCGGTCAGACACATTATTTACGTGGTTTCGTAGTTCCCCAAATGTAAGACGCGTTCGAGGGAGCACTGAGAAAGCCAGCACCATGAGCACTTCTGCGGCTTCGCTTAACAGACCCACCAACATTATAATTTCTCGATCACTAATAAAGCATGGCATAATTAATTTAAAAACCGAATTGATTCTTTTTGTAAAGCTACTGTTGAAAAGATTTCTTTAAAGTATTATTGCCGCCTTAAGATACTATGGAAAGTACGACCGCAAGATGCGTAGGAATTTGCAGTCTTATTCCGTCACATACAGCAATTTCTGAACTTGATGAACCACTTGAAATTTGTCGTAAGCACTTAGTCTACTCCACGCAGCGACCATCATAATTTGGGCTCAATAGTTGCTTAGTTAAAACTGCCGGGCTGAAGGAAAGACATGTATATCTGCATATAGAACCGGTACATGGACACGATGTTGCTAATAATGCGTTTTACAAAGACACTTTATGACCTTATCGGGCAATGGACGAACCCACGCACCTCACGTCTTTGTGCTGCATTCTTAGAAAAATTCACTGCTGTGCATTCAAATCAAAAAGCGTCTAATAATTTCTTTTTCTGCAAAAAAGGCCATTTTCACAAATCATGAGTCAAGCAAACCATTTTTCGCTCATGCCTTCCATGGTTCCAAAAATGCGCGTGCAAATCGCTTGTTCATCACACTCATATATGAAGACCTCACTTGGAAATCAGGTTTCGGAGATCGGTTTATTGCATTCAGTATATTTACCTATGTTTATTACGTTGGTTTTTGCGTTTCGAGCCTTGAAACTACTACGGAAGTGGGCAAGCACATGCGCCATGCTCTCAAACGTGAATTCCCACAATCTTTGGTTACGAAAGTTCTCAAAATTATTCACTTCTTCGCTTAATAGATTCCAAAATTCGTATCGCGAAAACGTCGTTATCCAGCGCACTTTCAGTCGTTTTTTTCAAAGTTGAAATCGTCTTCAGGCTTCGTTTCAGCCAACAATATTTCTTGCCTGCATGACGATCTCCTTGTGCGAGATGAGCACGGCACGGGTATAAATAAGCGGTGCATGCACGTTTCAAACATTTACCTCGATAACTGCGTTTGCTGAGTTTCTTTCTTTGAATGGGCATTTCAGTGGAGATGCAACGAGTGAATGCGTGCTAGAGGAAAGTGAGAGGTTAAGGCGCACTATACGAATACCAAATATGGTTGAATAGTTACCTCTTCAAACTGTGTTCCGTGATCCATGAGGAGTGAGTGATCAGTGCTTGGATAACATCTGACTGCTAACATCTCAGTTCATTTAATAGGTGTTGCAGAGAGGCCATCCTATGTGATGTTAGATGATGAAGAATCTTATGTGGTGTGGCGAGTGCACAACGCTGATGTCTTTAGAAACGTTTCTCTCGAGTTTCGTACTCGTTCTCGGGATACGCAAGTGATCGCCGTCGAATTCGCTTCGCACTCTGACTTCGTCACCTTCTCCGTAATCCTTCATTTTCTATATGTGCTTCGCGCTGGCACTTAAATTTTAATGTTCGTTTGAATAAGCAAAGGTAATCACAGTACCGTAAAAGTAGGCCACCGAAGGTAAATTGGCTTATGGCTTACCGCCATGTGGTGCATTTGCGTAAAGCAGAATGGTCGATTGTTTCAGTAGGTGTTCTGGTTGCCTTTCCACTTATAAGCACTCTAACAGAAGCAAGACTGCGCACTGCTCGTGCGAGGGACTGGAATGCCTCTCTCGTCAGATATAGCTGTATCTGTCTGACTACTTGTGCAAGTCGACGCCACTCTCCACCAGCACTCCTGAGGGATTAGCTAAGCAACTGTGTGCTAAAAAGGACGTGGTGGGTAGAGGGGGAAGCGAGCTCCCACTCTGAGGCAAAAACCACAGAAACCTTCTTGTACCTTCGAGTGCCTCTGATCACCAAAAAAAAATGAATTCTTTCGAGAGCAAAGCTGCGTCCGTCACCCATGGTAAGGACAAGTAAAGATGAGAGCTGACGGCGGTCACACTTTGTACGATTTTGCGCACCCCCCGTCTGAATGGGGCCATGGAACGCCGTCGTATTGCACTTTCATCTTGTACACCTCACCCAACTGAAGTATACAAGGTTTGAACTGAGAAATGCCTCCACCAGCACGCAGAATAAGAAGGGGTTGAAAAATATTGAAAATATTTATACTAAAAAATTTTTAAATGCTAACACAAGGGTGATTTAAATGCCCTTTTAAGGCGTCAGTTTTCTCAGAATCTTGGTTTCCAACTTTTATATTTTACACTAGCCTGCTAGAACAAATGTTTTTGCTGATGAAGGATGAAGCAAAACTTGTTTCTGGAGAGGATTGCGGTCCATTCCTTCTCCGGGTTGGGGTGTTCTTGGTTTTACAAAGAGTTTTCGAAAAATTTTTGGATCCATCTATTATGAAAGGCCGAAACTCCGTTCTTTTGATGGCTGGAATCATGGTGATTCCTCTTGGAAATACGGGTTCTGCCCTGAACCAAAAATGTTCCACAGAATGACGGGAACATGGGTTTTTTCTTCGCTATATGACGTATTCCTAGATTTGTTTCCTGAAATTTGACCGACGAATTGTTTCGATCGATGTTTCATATAGACTCCGGATTTTCAGACCCCTTTGCTCTTGCAGTTTTGTGTTGGTTTTAAGCAAGCGCAAGCCATCTTGCTACTACATATATAAGAAAAACGTGCTGACTGTTCTGTGAGCCGTTCGAATTGAGAAAGGTAGGAGGGAACGGAAAGGCTTTGTGCAAGCATCGACGGCTGGAGGTTTTTTCTGTTGTCCGACTCTGTGAGGAGTGCAATTAAAAGACTGAAGTTATTACTGCAGAAATGTTAAGTTTAATTATGTCGACAAGATCAGATAATCCGACAAAAAGGTGAAAAGTCCATATAATAGAGTACAGAAAGTTCTTAAGAATTTATCACTCCATCACAAAAGGCTAATTTTCAATACTCCGTAATAAATTTGCGAGAGCAGGACAAACTTCTCGGAAAGGCACTGGGTTCATTTCATTCTCTTTCATTCTCCATGGAAATTTCACTTAGATGTCCGATCTTCGACAAAATCAACCAGTTCGCAGAAAAAAATTATAGCTTTTTCTTTATGTCTGTCTGCTAGAGAGTAGGTTTTTTGAGGGCGCTTCTAGAAATTTGAAAAATTTCAGAGTTGGTGGAGGAAAGCGAGCTGAAACTCGTAAGTTACTTGGAAAGCCCATCTATTAATGCTGTGATGCAGCGTTTATGGGATGAACTAGTGAAGCTTTTGCTAGATGTATAAGAAAATGCTAATTTTGATTATTCGATGTAACGCTTGTTGGTGTGAAGAAACAATCCGGTTTTGACCAAGGTTTCATCGATTTTACATCAAAACACTATTTAGGCCCCCTATATCAGGCAGAATTCGACAATCCCCCCTTCCCCTCAAAAAAAAGACAAAAGGAATGGTGGCTTGCCGTATGAAATTTAATTGAAAATTTTTTAAAGTTTTTCTAGAAGAATTCGGGGAAATTCGCAATCAGCGCTCAAAACCGCTATCAGCTATATGAGGCTTCGATAGGAAATTTTTTCAGCTTGCGCAGGGATATGGAATAGTGACAGTCGGTCGGCGACAGTTCACGCTACCATTTCCGCATTTTTCTGATGGGAAATTCAAAGCAATTCTTATTGGAATAGACGGCATGTTTGTTCATGTGCTGATCGATTATATTCACGAGAAGGTGAACAGTCTTGAAATTTTTGATGTACAAGAATTTGCTGACATTTATTTGCTTTAATTTTCTCGTTTATTAGTGTTATGCAATAAAGATTCACTTAAATCAGGTGCATTTTTCTTTTTGTCGGGCATCAGTTAGAGGTACTGAAATGTTGTAAATTGTGGATAAGGCAATCTCAGATTCCAGCCGTCTTAACTAGTTAGGGAATATAACTCTGTTTCAATCACCTCACTCACGATGGTGACTGCTATACGCTCCGTTAGCGAAGTGCGAAGTCCCTCGAATGGAAGGTGGTGGGTAACTCTTACCAGTTGCTTAAAGAATGAAACTCGGTTCCTGACAGGAACTGTCGTAGCGAATGAGAGGAAACGTAGACGTGAAACGTGTGCTTTGTTTACCACCGGCATGGTTGCAAACTTTCGCCACAAGGAAACAAATGTACTAGTTTTAATTTGATTAATTTCACAGGCCTATCGGGCTGCTCAGTGAACAAAGGCGTGAAGTCGGAATAGGGAATCGTTTGAGTAGACCTGATGTAGAGGGGGTGGGAGTTTGTGAAGATGCAAGATCGTAAAATTTTAATCATATTTTTCTCATTTCAATATGATGGTTTCAGGATGAATGTAGTTCATTTCACGTTCAGGTTTTTCCTTGTCAGTGCTTCTATTTGCAGCGCTTCCCACTATCCGAAGACGAAGCAGTTCTTAGCGTTCGAAGCATGTATTCCGGCTTAGCACCGTCAATGAGCCATCCACAGCGTTTCGAAGGTTGTCTGCGCAACGTCAAGCTGAACAATTTGCGCGCAAAGGTAGTCGAACAATCGAGAACAAAACCTAACTGTCAGGTAAACAACGCTTGCCCCTCTTGTTTATTTTGCTGCAGAATTACAGTTTATGCTGAGGTATAATTCCGCAATTGCTTTCAGGTAAACAGCACGTAGTGGCGTTTTTCACAATACACTTTTCATCAATTTCAACAGTGCACTATTACAAAAAAACTTCTAGTGCTTTAAATGTCTCTGCCATATTTGGGATGCTGTGGAGAGCACGCTGATTGTGAAGTATGAACATATTTACTGGAACACATTCAAAACACAGTATCAGTTTTCACGTCTATACTCTGTGGTAATTGGATTCAGTAGTCCGGCCATCTTGCTCGTTTGAATTGTTCGTATCGGAAAGTTCAGGTGCGTAATGAATGTGCCCAGCCACACATATGTCCTCGCAACAGTAGATGTATCCGTGATTGGGACCGCCACCAATGCCATTGCCTTAAAGGTTTGTTATGATTTGAGGTTTCTTTTCTTAAAAAGAAGAAGGGAACTGGTGCAAACCAGGACGACACAACTCTTACTTTTCACTTCAGCTGTAACTAGATGAGCAATTCAGTTAAATTTTCAAGAATATAGATAGCTTGCTAAATATTGGATGAAAATTAAAAATAGTTCAAATATTATCACTGTGCGTTAATTTTTACTTCTGTTCGTTGGGCCGTGCAGGTTCCACTGCGAAATCATTCGTATAGGCGTTGTTATTCTGAGTGTCTTCAGTTATACAAGTTTTCAGAAGGTCTAGTAATCGTAAATGAGAGTGTGTCTTAGAGTGCTAAATTTCTTCGCATTAGTCTTATGTTGCAATGTCTTGATACGTGTCACATATATTATGAACATTATGATATTGTGTTATCGTTGATAAGTGCAATTGCTGTATCACACTTATTATAAAAACTATGATACGAATTCATCGGCCATTTACGAGTGTTCTTGCGAATCTTATTTGGAAAGGATGCAATTCAAGTGCCTTTCTTCTAGGCTACATAGGAGACAATTGCACCGATGCGTGTGCCTTGCCTGGGATATGTGCGCATCAAGGTTTTTGCTCAAGATCAAATAATAGTTACGGTAAGAGTTATTTATTTGTCGTCTGATGATTCGAATGATTTTCGGCTAGTGTCCAGATGTCTAGTCATGCGGGAGGTCTAATCGTTCTTCCTCACAAGTGATCCTGCCAGAGAAGAGGATGGCTGTCCCACCCTAGCTGTGGTACACACGATAGTATATTTGTTGAAGGCAAACACCAGAAGCGCGGATAGGAGAATATTTTAGTCAACGTTTCAGCGTGCCACATCATCATCACGAGTAAATTAAAACTTCATTTACTTCTGATGACAGCGTAAGACGCCCAAACGTTGAATAAAATATTTTTCTATCCGCGCTTCCGATGTTCCCCTTCAACAAATGTATTATTATTGTTATCCGCCGTGGTCACCATGCTCCTTGTACAAGATTATCACTGCAAATGTGCTCCACACTAGCACAAAGGTTATTTACAACCTCCTACAAAAGGAGAGTGTTGGATACCTTCTTCTTCGAAGAACAAATAGAAATATTATGAACGATGACTCATACACGCACCGATTTCTTGTTTAGTCCATGAACGAATCGTAGTGTAATCGGAACGCTTCTGAGCGATTTTGGAGTAAAGTTTGCATGTTCATTTATCTCCAGAAATTGATAATTTATGAGTTTTTAGCTGGCCGTTGTTTCATCATTTTGTTCATTGCATTACTGATGTAGTTTGAATAAAGGTTACTTGAAAAAGCATCAATTAAGGTTATGAGAGGGTTTATTAAGGTTATGAGTGTCGCTGTGCGGACGGATTCACTGGACGCAATTGTGAACGCAAAGCAGTCATACGCACTTGTCCACTAGGATGGTATGGGAAATTTCCACACTGTCGCGAATGCGAATGTGATGCGAGACGAGGTTTTATCAGACAATGCGACCGAAAGACTGGGGCTTGTCTTTGTGAAGTGGGTCATTTACAGATCTCTGTGCAGCATCAGATTGCGAAGAAAAGCTTTGGAATGGTCGATTGGTGGCGCTCGTTCTGAGACACCTACCGACTACAAAAAAGCGGCACAAAATTATCTGGCTGCGTCATTCTTTTACAAAATGCATTTGATTACTTTGATGTGTGTGTACTTCACTCCGATTTCTTCGCACGCACACTCTGAACGTTGTAAAACTCATTACATATGTAAACCCAGCTAGTGCGGGATAAACAAATCCTTGGCGGCTCATTTGTTGGGACGTATAACGGTGTGGCAAAAGGTTCCACTATCACGGACAATTTCTAGTTCAGTTCGTTTTCTTTTGATAGCACGTGTTTGAGAATACTAGCAACGGCACAACATGAGACTATGGTCATATGAGGCCCTCATTGAAAAGCAGCTGCTGTTTTGCTTGTCAGCTTATCAGGGTGGAAGTACCATGAGCAGACAACTAAAACGACATGATGAATCTTCACTCGAAATGTGCACTTGATAGTGTTGTGTAGCGTTCATCTACCTTTTTTTTTTCACTCAGCCAAATCTCTTAAACCCTGAAAACTCATGAGACAAAGAACCCCTTGAAATGCATGTTGTTAGCAGAATAGAAGCTATTAGAGGACTACCTGAATGTGCTTCGTCATTGGCTCAGTAGCTGAGTGAGTGACTGCCTGTATAAATTGTGATCAAGGTTTACATATGTACTTACTTAGGGACTCACACTCATCTGTTTGACTATGTTGACCAATCTAAGGCTGACTTGTTACGCTTTGTTCGCTTGGCGGACAAGTGAGTAGCCTGCTCGATGAATGCTAATCAGACATGCGAACTTTTCGTTCGCACGTCTGATTAGCATTCAACAATTACGCCACATGCAGCTTTAAAAAAATTGTGACACCTATGGTTTAATTCCCATCCTTGCAGCCGGGCAACTACTTTTCAATTGACCGTTGTGTTCCTTGTGAATGTGGATTCGGATCGACGGGGAAAAGTTGTTCTGTGCTTGGACAGTGCCAGTGCACAGGGGAGGCACTTGGGCGTCGATGTGATCGATGTGCGCATGCTGTTGAGGAACTTGATCGCCAGACTCTCAAATGCGTAAAAATCCACAACCGATGCCCGTCCAACATCGAGCACGGCATACAGTGGCCAACAACGGTGCATGGTGTGATCGCAAGACAGGTGACAGTTGCGTTCACTTGGCCTTTTATAGGAAGCGCATTCAGAACAGATCATGTATGTGTTCACCTTTCCGCCACTCCGATGGGATAAAGTGGGAACCATTGAAGTTAGAGGTATCCAATGTCGTAGACTCCTTTTCACCTCTCATGGAAACCTTCAGGTCGATTCGTTATCTCCAAAAGGGGTAAAGGGCACAAAAAAGTGGTGAGTAGCTTTCATATGCAAGTGGTATCAAAGCTGTTCAGTGCGCGAAGCAAAAAGCAGTAAAAAGTTTGTCAGAGTTTTGTTAATCTCCAGCACTTAAGAAAGTTCATTCGTGATTTTATCAAATCCACAACTGGCATGGCTTTTGTGAAGAAAAAATTCATTTTTTCTCATATTTTACCGGCCTGTTGATTGTGAAGCGTTCTCGCATGTCAACCTTTGAAGCACTTTCAAGTATGCCTGAACTCTTTTCCTGGTGAATGAGCTCAGGTTTTGATGCATTGGGTCGACATGTTTTGTATAACATGCACTGAATTTCGTTTCTCCAGCTGCGACGGTCGCGTAGTTAATATTGGGCGGATAATCACGGACACGGCCGTAATAGTGTGCGCGAATATGACGTGATGCGCTTTCTGAACACACTTTTGAAAACACAATAACGAATGTTTTGCAGGGAATTTTTGCGAAGGGGTTCAGATAAAATATGAATCCATTTGTTGCAAGTTTTATTACTTGCTGGCATTTTGAAATGTTGTCCCGCTGAATGAATTTCCTAAAGCGATATCGTGCAGAGCGGTTCTATTTTTCATTGAGACGGTCATAGTGGTCTTGTGACATCGACTGGTAAGGTAAAAATACCTGGTGAATGAAGAAGCAAAACGCGACTGTAAGCTTTTTATCTAGCGCTGTAACGACCATATATGGCAGGTAGAAAGGCCTCTGAGGAAAGAACCGAAAATAGCTGCTCACTTCATTTCCACATGTGGGAGTTTCTTGCTCATCCCAATGTATAAATGAGTTCCTTCTACCCCTTCCTCCCCCCCCCTTACGCCACGTTCGTTCTCTTCCAGCTGAAAGAGTGGGGGAGAGCAATGGGGAGGTTATCAGCAGCCACAATTTGCAAATTCGTCCTGCACTGAGGTCAGGACCTGGTGGAAAAGGAAATAATTTTGAAGAAGAGGAATGCGAATGAGAGATCTAAGGAAAAATGAGGCATTTCGCACCCGATAACCTAATCGGCCAATATATTTAGAGCTGGTGTCGCAAACAAGTCGAAATGTAAGCACTGATATTGTTCAGGTGAACGTCATTGGTTCGAATTTCTTTGTGATTGCGTTATTTTTCATGAAGTATGCTTTGAGGTTCTTCATTGCCTTGGTTCATCTCAGTTTCCTAAAGAACGCATTAAATTTTAGAGTTGCGCATTTGGTGAGACGGGAATCGCCCTGAGAAAGTGTGGCAACAACGGCAAATGGGACCAAGTAAACAACTACAACTGTACTTTCTCTGCATACCAAAAGGTCCACTTTTGCTTCATATGGACATTATTCAATATGGCTCTCATTCGAGGCAAATGTGGTCGTTATTTTGATGAATTCCTTCAGAAGGGTTGCCTTCACCTCTTCATTGACACTAGACAACCTTAAGGAACAGCACATCGGGTTTAGCACAAACAGCGGTCCATTGCAATTGTGTGGGAATTGTAGATGAGCCGGTTCAATGGTTTGGCTCCAATGGGGCCCGGTTGCAAAATGTCCTTCTGTTAAATAGTTCAAGGTCTAAACAAATGATACAACCATTCCTAGGGAAAGAACACCAAAGCTGACAATACAGCCGAAACTAGTGAAGTTGTTGGCAAAAAAATTTTATGTTTCTATACTGAAAGACGTTGTTCATGAAATTTGATCCTAATTTATGTGCTTTTAAGGCGACAAAGCCGAAGAGCACCTGCTCTCTATGGGTTTTATTTTACAAAAGGATTTTCTTTGACTACGCTCTTGAACATGCCAAAGTTGCACCTTCGTAGTGATTGCATTTCTTTAAAAGCCGCTCACACAGTACTGCAAGATGCGTTGAAGGCGGTTTGGCCCGTCAATCCAACATATTGTAGAAAACACACTCCCTCCATGGTTTGCTTTCTCTCCTCTTGAACGCGTTGTCATAATGGCTTACTGGGTTTGATAAATATATAAACGTAACTGGATTGGTGCCTCAACTACGGGAGATCTATAAAAGAGTGTGATCGGAGGGTTGATTTTTGAAACCAGACACAGAATGGGTTAAAATATAATTGATCGGTTGCTTCTGTCGATTCCACTTTCAAATGTTATACAGAGAGACACAAAAAAAGCATTTAAGAAATACTAGCGCCGTCAACGCCCAAGAAGGTTGAAAAAAGCGTTTTAGCGGCAGCGAAAAAGGTTTCGAAGGCACAGCTGGATTCTTATTTTAAAAAAAATGTTTTGTGCCACCGTCTATTCTCTCTGAGGCGCGAGTTGATAACTTGGACAAGGACATTGTGCGTACCCATTGTCGATTCTGAAGTGTATGCATGTTTCTTTGGAATCTGCGTTACAGCACCAATGCAACAAATTTTAAACGCCTCGAAGTGTTTAATTTTTCGCTCTCGCATTACTTATGAGCGTTATCAAATTCAAAGAGGAAATGATGAGGAAAATTTGAGGCTTCCTAGAGGTCTTTATGTAGTCGATCTATTTCTCACTAACATATTTGAAGATGGCCAATGCGTCATCGAATATTGAGCTAGCACAGCTGCTGGCGAATGCGACCGACGACCGATGGACTATGCGTGGCATCAATCTCGAGATTGCGAACGACGCTGTGAAAAGATTGCTGGAGACAGAAAGAAAAACTAACGCCATTTTTCATGTCAGGTATACTTTTGCTGATACAGGGTGTGGCATTGTTTACATTGAGGACCTTTTATAAGCCACAGTGGTTGAAAATTTCTGAAGCCACTTTTCCGTATACGGCAGTATATTAGCTGCTGAGTTTATTTGCTCAGGCTATACCGTGAACACTTTTATTTGTCAAGACCGGGTGGTTATCGCCATCAAAATGCTAAGAAAGTACAAGGGAAACTCAAAAGCAAACCTTCCAATACTAGTTCCTCCCTCAATAACGTGTCGTTTTGAAGAATTGCGAGAACTTCTGTATCCTTCTTCTTTCAAAATCAGTTTTCTCTCAGAAGCACAACTATTCCGCACGATTGTGATTGCACTTCTAAACTCACTAAGCAGATAGTTGTGTTGTGCGTGGTGAAAAATGTGAGTTGCTGGAAAACGGAACCACTTAATCCCTAAATCAACGGTGGAAAATACGAACATTCGACATTTCAGAGATTCGATGTTTGCTGCATTGCTCTGTCACGTACACTCAAGAATATAAGGAAATCACTAGGCTTTGCTTCAGATCCTTACCGAGCTTAAAATTTTTTTCATCTAAATAGATTGAAAGAAGCGAAGCCATAAAGCGGGAAATCCACAAAAATGCCCACTAAGGCATTCTTGGGGGAATGCCGTAATTCGTGATTTGCATTCCCTTCCATCAAGATCATTTTCAAGTTTTCAAGATTCTTATCAGGACCTGGCTTTCGAGGTGTTGCGGTTTCTTTTTTCCGAAGTTCGGCTTCGCTGTTAGCTAGAAGGTGTGTTGAAGGCATAGAGAAATTGATGTGGTATTTTGTATTTTAATTCACAAGACTACTGGTTACGGGAATGTGAGGAATGTAACAATAATACCGTGCCTATTTTGCACTTCATTAAATTGTGCGACGTTTTAATCGAAAACACTTGCTTCGCTCTCACTGTAGCGGATGTGGGACAAAGCTGCGCTATTTATATATTATATGGCATTGGATTTGCAGAACCGAAGATTTTACAAGGAATGTTCTTCGGTCCCTCAATAACTTGGCCAGTGTGGCCAATAATGCCAACTACGTCCGGACATTTCGCGCTGTGCTCGATATGGGTGCGCGTTTGCGAGTCGTACATGAACGCAACCCCTACCTCAACTCCTTCTTCTTTTCAGGCGACAAACTAGGTACACCTTACTCATCCACATCCCTCACATCGATTTCTATCAGGCACTCAGCCGACAGGCGCACATTTAATGATGTTTGCACTGGACAGTTGTGAATAGTTCTAATTTTTGTTTCATTTTCTTTGAATAACGCCACCGATTTCTTACATGATAGAAGGGTATCTAAAAGTAATAGAAAGAAGTGATCCCGAAAGTAGCTGGCAGCAACGATGGTGAAACGAAACTGTGGTATGGAAAAGGTTTTGCATCTGTAAGACTTCTTCAAAAATATGCCAAACCAGTAGCCATATTCTTCCATCAGTTCGCTGGTTTTCGCCAGTATTCTTAGGTTTGTCATTATATGTTGAGAGGTTGAATTCAATTTGCAAAAATTATGCGGATAGGAAGTGCAGCATTTTGAGAATATACAGGCATTTTCCGGCCGTTATAATTATGAGTATTTCTTTGTCATCATACTACAGCTGAAACTTCAAACCATCGAAATGTTAGAACTTCTGCAGGCGCATTGCGCAATAGCGAGGGTGTTTCAGTGTTTTCGATCGACACACACTCTCAAGGCGACCATCATATTCTTCCGCACTTCGTCAACTTTGTCGATGATCGAACTGAATCACTGCGTCTTGTGAGCATAGAGCTTCTATGTTCGCTACGCCAAACAGACGTTACTTTTTATGCAATTTTCGATGAACCGAACTGTCACGGCTGTGAGGATACGATAGTAGCGGTGCTTCTCGACGACCGTCCTTGTACCATTCGAATATCGTTCCCCGTTGTTGAGGGCAATGGTTGGAAGTACCCAGAGTGTGTTCGACTTGACCTCGTTCAGGGCAGCAATGCCACCTCAAGCGATTTTCCACATCCAGAGAGCAATGAGCTCTTGCTATCGCTATGGAGCACTGAAGGATCCACTCTAGCCGCACTCAACAGCACCCACGCAGTGTGCCAGTTTCAGCAGTTCGGAGTTTTCACTGTTTTCATGAGAGCAGATCATGGAGCGCTTGTGAGTGTACTTCTGTTCTCTTGTCCACTCCAATTTTGATGAATTTTTTTTGTTAGAACTTTGCAAATCTGTTGCTTTCGAGCAGTATAAATGAAGTTATCCGTTGAGGCCCGTGTATGGAATTTCCCATTGGGATTCCCACTGGGGATTAATTTCTAGGATAGATCATGATTGGCATGTGCCGGCAGAAAAAAAATTACATTTTCAGGCGTTTCAGAGAGCCTGATCTAATGAGCCCATTGCCGTCTGAAAGTTCCAGAAGAAGTTTCAAAACTTTCTGAAAAATTTCAGTCCTCCTCTGCTTCCCCACAGGTATACTTACTCTTAACCTGAGAACAGGTTGGCGCAAGCAATTCTAACATCACTATTTTAGACTGAGAGCTGCAAGTAGCCCTTCTTGTTCATCTTCTGTTTGTCACGGCGAACGACAGGGAAAAAGAACTAAAAAGTTCTCGGTGCCTTTATGCCTCAGAAACAGGAGCAATCCTCACATCTCTCACTTCCCTTGGACGGATGTTTTGTTCGCGAGGCCATATTTAAGCGCAAAAAGACTGATAGCCGCTGCAAAGTTATTAGTTTTTTCTGGACAATCTTAATTCGGTTCCGAGATTATCTGTTCTGTATGTGCAGTAGTGCCCTGCGGAAATTTTCTGCTGGTTTTATCAAATTGCATAGGCAAAGACATCAGTAAGCTGACTGAGAGCGTACTGATGACTGTACCATCGATCAGTTCCGGTGCAGCTTACAGTGGGGTTGCACAAGATATCTTTAAAAAGTCTAGGGTGCTGTTTTTGCAAACCACGGTTTTCAGGTTGTTATACTTGTCTGCAACAATAAATTTTTCGCAGTTAGTAACTGCGACTTTGACGTTTTAATATTTCCTCCACGTTGATGTTTGATAGTGAGAGTAGTTCAACGACGCAGTTGTGTGTTAAATAGATCTTTGTTACTCGAGGGATGATGTGTTTGGTGGATAAACGAATTGTGATTGTTGAACATTTAGGTTCGCTTCACGTTACCTCACTCAATACCATATACGGGGCCACTCTCGGCAGCCTTCGCTTTGCTCCTAACTGTGCTGTCTGCTTCGGCTACGATTTGTCGTGGTTCTATTCGAACGCGAATCATTCGATTTGGGTTCATAATTTCTTTCCTCCTCGATGCGTCAACTATATTCTTCATTCATCGCATTCCGCCAAGCAGTGTAAGTATAGTCCCTTCCTAGGTTTAGTCAATCTATCAAAATTTTCAATTCTTAAGTGCTGTTCTTGGGAAGGAGCGTGAGGAAGGCGAGGTGCCACTGCCTTCTGGCACAGGTTGAAATCATTTCTTCTGCTTTAGGCAGTGAAGTGTTAGAGAAATTTGAAACAAACTGTCAGAATTTTTTTTCCGGTTTTTGGGTCATTAGAAATGTTTTGTCCCTCTTGGAACGTTTCCAAAGGACCGCACTGAGAGACACTTCCGCCAAATGTTGTCGATTTATAGGTGTTTTGTCCAGTGCGGAACGCTGTTGTTAGCTTTTGCACGTCGGCATTATTCGCATGGCTTTTCCTTTACGCTCTTCGGATCTACTGTTTCTTCCTCAACGGCTATACACAACCGAAGTAAGCAGATTTGCGTTGTTTCGATTAAGTTGCCCATTTCACGACATAACTTCAGAACGTTTTTTCCTCATTTCTTAATAATTTATTATGCTGCAAAAGAGGGCATCTTTACCCAACTGTTCCTTGCCGTTTGTGTAATTTATGGACCGAACTTCTTGTGTTTGGCTAATTCATTGTTTTGCAGCCTCACAACTCTGCTTGTTATTGGTATTATTGTACCAGTCTTGCTCTCGTCACTCACGTTCTTTTTCGCCCCAGGATGTTCGCTACGTGTACACGAGTGGTTTTTCTGGATTCTAGTCATTCCGATAATGTTACTGCTTCTCGTAAGTCATTGTTTGTTTTCAGAAGTACAGCAACAGCCTGATCGAACTAATTTTCGTTTCAGTGGGAAAAATTATCTCGAAAAGGAGCATTTAACAGTACTTTGAAACGGTTCAGCAACTTTTTAGCCTAATGTAAAATTTTTAACAAAGTCTGTTTAACTCTCTCAATTCAGGACTCAGCATTAGTTGTCGCCTTTTCACCGAAATATTTATGATGCACTGATGGGAAGTGGGAGGGATCGATTCGCTTGAGCCATAGTATTGCTGATTAGCATCTAGAGATATAGAACGGTACTAGGTTGGCGTAGCAGTTTTCAGTTGTTTGGTGGCTTCGCTGGTTGATAGAAACTTTTCAGTTGCGTCAGCTGGAATGAAACTCTTCTAGAGCAATATTTCTCGTGAACTAGAAAGATCCATAGCGGATTCAGGGGAGGAAGACTTTCGCTTAATCATTACGGATAAAACCTTTTGTATCCGAGTGTTGTTAGAACATTCCTTTACTCACTCGCTTCGGTTTGGGAGTCGGACTAGGCTTATGTAACATTTCTTAAGAATATCTTATGGTCACTACACCATGAATTTCGTCACTTTACTTTCTACGATAGTTCTTTCGGGGCGCATATAAAATGGCGATGATATCAAAAATGCGCACGGTGTGGCTTTTGATTGTTGTTTCCTAAACGAAAGGTGTCCTTAACGAGTGTGCGCCCACCCACGAAGTATCCACATTGCCGACAAGGTTTACATTGCCGTCTTCACTTCCAATCCTCGACCCTATCCCGTCCTTCCACCCTGGTTTCATGCTGAACGTCTAAAAAATTGCCTCTTCATCACGATTTGTATTGCGAATGCGGAATGTGAAAGCGCAGCAGGTAAAGCAGTCAAAATTTCTGATTGCTCGAAAGTTTGTTCTTCAGCCAGCGCACTAAGCAAATAGTTCGTGCAATTAATTTATGTTGACAACTTGGGGAGGCTGAAAGCATCCGCCTTAACTTGGACACGCTGCATTCTCCACTTCAGACATAACGTCAGAGTTACTAATAGGAATCGTGGATTTTACACACCGCTTAGACATATGTTACCACGCTTCCTATGGTATTGAGAAAAACAGGATGTTTCGTGCGCTCAACTGAGGAAAACTTTTAAACAATTCAATCGGCGCTGCCATTGTTCAATTCATTGTTCCCCTTAGACAACCTTTACCACATTACAAATGTGTTTTCGCTTTTTTATAACAACCACATATTTGGTTGAGGAAATGAAAGATGTGAAAGAAGAGGAGAACAACAGGAGAGCGATTACTTTATAGTCTGCTGGGACAGGTGCGATCTGATTTCCTCACCTTTACGCAGTCTTTACAAAATGTTTCCGGTTTTACAGCTCAGTCTTTATGCATTCTTCACGTCGCTTATAATTTCAATGAAGAAGCAATTCGATGTTGTAGTCAGCAGGTTTTCGCCTCGAAAAACGATACTACTTCATCTTATACTCGTAAGTCTATTATCGCTTTTAAGCATTTCCTCGAAAAAATCAATTGATCTCTTGCTGCGACACCTATTTTGTTGTAAAACTTCCTACAGGCTGCAATAGCAAACAACAGGACCTTTCATTTGTAGTGTGAGATGCCACTGCAACACTGTCTTTACACTTGCACTTTCTTCAGGTGAGCGTAATTTTATTCGAAGTTGCAACGGCGCATTTACATATGCATCTGTGCTGAATGATTCCCCCTTGCCCCCTTTGCCTCCATAATTTGAAAGAAATGCATAAATGTTTGAAACGAACTCGGTGTTGCAGGTGGCTATACGTCACACGTACGATATATAGCGTCTGTCGACACGTTATTTAGATAACACAGCAGTATTCCGACGTCCTTGTGGAAAGCATTTTCCCAGCAGCTTGACTCTTTATGCCAAGGACATAATCATGTGGGTGCCTCGATTTAGCTAGGTTTAAAAGCGGGCTTCCGGTTGCTCGACCCGCTTAGAAGTCATCAAAACCCTTCATTCAAAACTGTCCCATCATCGGCAGATCCTTTTTGTTGTGTCCATGCAGTGTTTCCTAAGAGAAGAGCAAGAGCTTTCAGACTGCATTCTGCGTTGCCTATAACACTTTTGGATTGTTTCTGCTGTATGATCGTCAGCCGAATCCTCTGCTTGAGGCAGCCACTAACGTACTTCTCGTCCTTTTTTCGGCGTACCTATTTTTATGGAGCAGCTATTTTGGTCGCGAGGTATGTTCTCCTTTCCTTTACTATCATTACTTATAAAAGACGGAGCGCAAACCCGCATACAGATAGTGAATGATTTCTGAGAAAGGAACGAAAAGGATAACTTATGGTCTTTGCACCTCTTCACATATTAGTGCATCCGGGACGCTGAACTGCATCAGAATGAAAATCCACGAATTGCACTTCCGGGCGGGACCGTCCACCATTTTCGAACGTAACAGCCTAAGGGAAAGAACGTTTCAAGAATTCGCCGAGAAATTTATGGAAGCTTCAATGCATCGCGTTCCCCCCCCCCCCACCCCCCAAGGTGCATTTTGTGGGTTCTATCGGCAGCCCAAGGACACATCACAACCAGTATCGTGACATACTGTTGCAGATACCGTATTTGTTTCGTTACCCGTGCTTTTTTCTCTCTTAACTGCTGCCCATGTCATGGGTAAAACCTCCAGTGGAACATATATAAGAGATTTTGCTTCCATTTTTTGAACTTTAAACTAGGAACACGGTCGCATAATATGTAGGATACAGGCATATGTGATGAAAAATTTCTAGTTTACACCGTTACGGTTGGAAAAAAAATTCACTTGCGGGTGTTCTTCTAAACTTAATTTAGCTCGTGAGGTTGTCAGTAAAAAACGACTGCTGAAATATGCTCTCAGAGATCATTACTTACAAGTACATCTGGTCGCTTTGTTTAGTCGATCAGCGCTCGTTCGGGTGAACTATGGGTGAACGATGCTTCGAAAGCCGCCATCGAATCTTCTGAACCCCAGTGTAACTCACCTCTTCTGCCGCCGACCGACACGCTTGGCAAGTTTATTCCTCCTCAGTCTAGATTTTGAATGAATGAGGAACAAGGATGATAACTGCAAGGCACAGGCACGTTTATGGACAACGACCTTTGCGGCAAGCACTGAAGTTACGCCCCTGTCGAAACATCTGACACCCGCCTTTTATTAATTTTGCGATGGCAACACAGACCGAACTCGGAAATGTTTCGCTTGATAACAACTTTTCGAGTACTAAGGATTTTCTAAAATTAAAAATTAAAACAAATTTACGATTTTTTTTAGTGGAAACTGCTGCAGTTCACTCTCCATAGAGTCCTGAGTAAAACTTGCTGCTGGATATTCGCTACTAAGGTAAATTGTGTTATTGCTGTGCCAGGTCTGAGCATTCTAACCCGTCCACTGAGGAGGAGAACTAGAGGAACTTAAAATTTTCAGATACTAACGCTGCAATAAAAATGGATGGTATGCGCCAGTGGATGCCTGATATTATACCCTCGGCAACGTACGCTCACCAGGAGCAACGTCCCATCACTACACTACCACGCCCAAACATTCTAAGTCCCGCAACGAAGGTTTTACATCATGAGCCTGTCTATGGCAATGTCAGCATCAATCGACCGATCGCTTCCAAATTTTACCATACATCTGATGATGACATGGAACACGCCTATGGTACCTATACGAGCAAGCGCTTTTACCCGTCGTCGACGTTCACACGCTGACCGATCATGTGCACTAGTGTACTAGACGTACAAGTTTGCGTACTCAGAATTCTCACAACACTACGATTGCTGGACGTTTCGCGTAGATAAAATTCTATTGGGAGCTTTATTGTGCGAGAAATAGTGGATAGTTCAGGAGGGATGTAAATTCTAACGTCTCCACTGGGGTTTTTAAGAAACTCGACTGCCAAAACCGTCAAGATGGGCCTCATTCTACAAAACGTGGAATTTGTGTTAAGACGTAGAATTCGATCAGTTTAAATTGGATGTTTTCTTCGTGCTTCGTTGTTCCTGACCTCCAGTGGATCTGCGGCGGTGTGCGTTTACTTTAGTGCTGGATGCTTATCGCTGACGATTTTGCTTCTAATGAATGAGTCCAAATTTCTTCTTTTGTTGCTGTGCACTTGTTGTAAAGTTTTAGGTGTGCTGTATGCCTGATTGAATTGTCGATCTCATGTGCACGATCTCAATAAATTTAGACACAATGGTCTCAGACGTTTAACGTTTTACATGAATTTCTTTAAGTACATAAAGACGCATGCGTTTCGATCGTCTCTGAACAGATTAAGTGGCATGTGGGTGCTCATTGACTCAACATGATGATTTTATGCGGTGCATTCTACAGTAGGATCTCTTGTTAAGAAAACTAAACCGGGAAAATATTATCCGATACTCAAATTGTGCAAGAAACAACGGTGCACATCTTTAAGTTCAGGGCAGGATACACTCAACAAACAAACTGCAATATAACCACCAAATAAAGCCCTTTCTGAATTAGCAGCTAAGCTTCCATTTTGCACTTGAGCCAATCAATAGAAGCAAGTGCATTCTAAGCAACTGACAATTTCTATAAAAAGCGCGTATTCGAATTTGAAAATTTACCATTCTTTCACTGCCGTAAGTGTATTTCTGCAGTACCGATTGTTGCTTTTCGGAGGCCTCGATCTGAACCATACTGAACTGCTTTTAAACTGAAAAGCTACCTGCATCTCTTCTTCCGGTCTTTAGCACAGTTTGCACTTCTCAAATGGCTGTAAGCCCACAGTTTATTTTCGGAGAGGCGATATCTCATAGTACTCTTCCCTACAAAAAACCTCATTGGTTCGGAACCATATATGCTATTGATAATCACCGAAAAACTTCACAGAGGAGGGAAGGGAGTTAAGGACAAGTTGTATCAAACAAAGACTGCTAGTTGTCACTCTGGATGAAGTTGTTTGATAATGGGCAATGCTCGATGAAATTCCGCCTTCACAGTGTCCAGAGGTGGACATGGCGCCGGTGCCCCTCCTGAGTGAAAGGCGTTTGTATTTCACCTCGCAAAGTAGGAGGTAGTTATGAGTGGAGTAACCATATATTGAACTCAAACCAAACGGCTTCTACCTGGAGAGTCGACGATGCCGAACAATCGACGCGTATTACTAATATAAAAAATCGCGTATACAAAGTGCAAATACAAAGGCAGGCGCCTTCAAGTGGCTTACGGAACGAAGACAGTGAAGCCCGATTCCACACCTCAAATTATGAGGATAAAACCACTGAAAGATTGGTTTGCAGGCATAACTTCATGTTCGGTTCCGCCCTGTTACGTTTTGCAAAACAGTGCTGATATCAGTGATCCCTGACAAACCCTCCTCCTCCCCCTCCCTTCCTCCCTCACTCTTCTCCATTTTGACGGGCTCTTCTTCGATGTGCGCCTAGTCTTCCAATTCATCTCGAACCCAACTTTAGCACACTTCAGGTGTTGTTAAACTAATTTCAAAGTCACAATGTCGTAGAGGCCGCCTCAACCTTGGCAGCCATTGAAATCCATCACTTAAGAAGTAAACAAAAACCAGATAGAATCCCAGACCTCTGTGCAAAATTGCCGAAGGCCTCTATCAGAACCTCTGCCTTTCATCGAATGTTTGCTTTGCTTTGAAGCGGCCAATTCCTTAGTAATCAGGCATCATAAGAGAATGATAAATGCATATTTCTGCATATGAGAAGCAACCTTAACGAACACGCTGATGTTCAATTAAGTGTTCGCACAACTTCTTGCATGATCATTCAGCCTCCTTTTTCTAGCTTAGCTGGTCATTTGAGAGGAATTCTCAACTTTCTGACTTCTCGAATTTCTTTGCCGAAAAATAAAAAATTATGCAGCAGAGCAAAAGATCTGTAAACTTCTGCAGGAACACTTATTCTAAAAGGACTTTCCCTGAGATTGTCAAATGGGCCTTCGGTCTTTGACTGCGACATCTAGTTCTTGAAATGTGGCCATTCCTGAGACACTACTTGTTCCGCGTCCAAAATCGCACCTACATGCCCGAACCAAGCTCAAATAGTGTCGGAGAGGACACACGAGGGCACCTGCATTAACGCTTTTAAGTAACGTGACCCACGCGATTGGTGTCGTGCGTTTAGATTGCCTATGTATATATGAGTTTCATTTGACCTTTGCTTCTACTACACGTGATCTACAGCGGGTCGGTTTTTCCGACATATCAGCATTATTCCACCTTCTTGGCGAGGCTAAAACACACTGTCACATGAAAACAATAAAACTGAGCTTTGTGCAGATTAAATCTTTCTCATAAGGCCAATCTTAGGCTTTATGCTATCGAAAAAACAAACTAAAACAAACTAAAAAACGTCTTAAGTTAAAAAGTGAGGGTTTGCTGGGAAACGTGAAAGCATGTTTAAGCACCTCAGTTTAGGTAGCATGCAATCGAATGGTTTTACCGAAAATCTATAACGGTTACGCGCTCTTGTTCAAGAACATTTGAGGATCCCCTCTTACGAAGATTTCTTCGTCATCCTTAATAGGCTTTGTAATGCGAGGAAACCTTGCGCAAAAATATTGAGGTAAACAAAATAATGGAATTTCAGTTGCTGAGCAGGCACTTTTGTAGTTCTCCACTTGAAACTCTTAGCAGTAAAGCAAGACGAATGGGTCAAAAAATCTGAATGTACAGTGAGTGAAACTAGCCAAAAATATGTTTGTAATCAATAAAAGCGACCGCACAGTCCGCAGCAAAGAAACTTATGGCTGCTTCTACTGACAGCAAACATATTCTTGCCTTCATTTGGCGACGTTAGCAGAGGTGACTGAAGACAGAAAAAATTCAAGCGTACGGCGGCGCAAAAAAGTAAGTGCCTTAGAAACAAAAGTGCTGTAAAAATGAGCTGAAGTAGGCGCCTAGGAAGTAACATCTCCAGGCCACTGAGCTGATGGCATTCAGGAATTTTGACTCATACGATTTCAAGAGGGGTCTCTGCAAGCAACGCCAATCCGAAGCCGAACAAAGCCATATCTGTCCACTTGAGGCAGCAGCTAGGCTATACTTGTATTCCCCAATCAGCACAGCGCCCAACCGCAAGTGCCCACAGCTGTTGTTCCGCCAACGGCTGACCGCATAGCTATCGTTACGCCAATGCCATCAAAAAACTCGATTTGGACGCCAAGACAAGCTCGTTTGCCCTACTTCCTGTAGTTAGCTTGTTGTTCCGCTTACTGCTCGAGCGATGAAGCCGTTAAACCTGGTTCACAACACGACAAAGTCGCCACACACCACCGCATTGCTCGATATATCATCGTGTCCACCTTAACATCATGAACAGTTAATCTGTGGTTTACCTGAAACACTGCGACTAACGAAATACGTGTACAACGCCTATGCAGTGTTATGAAGACTCTATAGGTTATTAGCTACAATTGTCACAGATGTCGCTTCAAAGACACCAGAAAGTTTCTTCCTTGTTCTGGAAGAACCAAACAGACGCAATTCAATGTCAGTTTGAGAATTTCAAGAGAACCACAGTAGTTACGACTTAGAACTGCAAAATAACAAGTGAAGAATCTGTTTTAAAGCGAGCAAGGATAACAGACAGGATCAAAACCATTACGATGATCAAGCTTGGCCGTTTTTTCTGCGAACAGAAAACGGATGACCACATGCCGCACTGAGTGTGAAATGGCTAGGACGTTTGGAGAACGGTGGCAGCAGCACAAGCGGGAAAGGGAACGGTGGATTTGTGTTACTTCAGTAGGTAACACGAGCGGCCGTGTGGCCGATGGCGGCCAGTGACAGTGTGATAAGCTTATAGACCAACTATACTGTGAATAGTGAAGGCAAAAGGAGGGAGAAAACCAAACTTGAGGGCACTATTAGGTATTAAGCTCAATAATGTGCTCCAATACGTGAAATGAAAAATATAGCTTTGGTTATACTTATGGTGCAGCAGAAGCACTGATGCGACTTGAGTTTTCCGCTTTAAAGCAGTTGAGTTCAAAAAGGAACTACTATAAGAGGCGATGCATTGAAAAGCCTAACACTGCTTCAAATCGACTAGAATTGAGATCGTAAAACAGTGCAAAAGGCTACCTACTTACGCAATCGATAAGCAATCATAGACTGCCCTGAAGTCAGTGCCCAACATTAACCGATAATACGCATGTGCTATAAGAAAACAAATTGCTTTGAACTGCAGCATAAAACACACACAAAACCGAAGCTTTGGTTGAACAAACCATTGCATAAAAGCTGCAAAAATATTGTACATATAACAAAAGGAACCTGAAGGAGGTCATCTTTTCCTTTGTAGCTGCGCAACTCTTCGTTTATTCGCCATATGTAATCCAGACCTTCGGCAGCTACGAAGTCCTCAGCAACCTGTCAGCAAAAGTAATGCATACAGAATTGAAACAATGTCACTGTGCATCAAACTCGAGCATGACGCATACAACGCCCACTTTGAGCCTAAAACGCCCAAGAGTGAGAAAATCCGCCAACGGAAATAACAGAGATTTTCTGTCTCGATAGACCGATTGGCCTTTATTTTGCTAGATAGAGAAAACTTTACTTAAAATTGGCACCTTTCGAGCCCCGGTCTGCACGAGAAACTGAAGCTTTCCAGAGAACTCATTGTTGAGTTCTGCATAACGTTGTCATTTCTAGATCCAAGTCGTTGAGAGAACTCGTTTCTAGAATTTGCATGCATAACGACATAAGCGTTTCTGAAATAACCTTGACACATGAGTGGATGTTCTGGACTTGATGTGCGGCTCCGGATGGAACGAAGACTGCTTCGCCTTCACACTGAACGAACACCCAACATCGAATACCTGTAATCAATAATAGCTAAAGAGGCGGCAGTTCCGTTCCATTTGCTCCTGATTGCACTGGAGTTCCTGTCCAGCTGGTATCGGAAAAAAAGTGGGAAAATGTTCAGTGGTTTCAAGCTAACCCCTAGGACAAACATCTTTGCTGTGAAAAGCAAGGAATGACATCCACTGAAGGTCTTCGCTCAACGAGTAACACCTGTCTGACCTGGCTGGTGTTACTAACAGCCACAAAACCAGCCAAGGGCTTGCGGGCGAGGGTCAAGCGGTCAAAACTGATATTTCAAGCGGAACGCTGAATAACAGAAGTGATCAAAGCAAAAAATGGAACCAAACTGCTAACCGTGCTATACGAAGCGGGATATAAAAGTTTCGAAGGGTAGCCACATTATCTCAAGATCTTTGGCTCGCCTCGCTCGGGGAAGAGTAGAAGGAAAATTCATTTCGTGTTGCAATGACATCGTTACTAAAACTGCTTTGCTGCCATCGACTGCGCCCTCCGCTTTCAGCGCATAGGCGAATAGCTTTTTCTTGCGGGCAAATCCTTAGGCAGAATAGAGAAGTAGCATGTGGCTGAACCTTCAGAAACATGCACGACATTTTCATGTCTGACAGATAACGCGGCGCATTCTTTGAACAAACTCTACTAAAAGTGCTTACTTATGATTCTAAAAAAAATCTTGACTTCACCTCAGCACTGCCTAAGCGACGAATTCCTCTTCTCCCTGGAGCTTGTCATAGGTTAATATTAGACTATAAAGCGGTTGACAATTAACGTGACTGAATGCTTAGTTGCCGATCGCGTATACATAACAAATACAACACGGTAGAACAGTGTTAGATACAATTAAAGTATGTGACTTTTTCTTTACATGCGTTTGCAATCATCGATGTTAGTCGAACTATCAGATGTCTGCGTGCTTCTGCTCGATTTCTCTGCTCAGTTCACAGCTTTGGGCATCACTGAGGGATACCACGCTGCCAAAGATGTTGGTGTCACACCAATTCTGGGTAGACACCCATCCAACTGTAACACAAAATACGCCCCATTCAACCAGTGAATTCTCTAGATCTTTTCTTATATCCGTGGATACACTCTGTCCGCTGTGCAACAACGCTAACAAATAGATAATGAAAATCCGGTGTCCCTGCCAGCCACAAGCACAAACATAGCTGCATCTTCCTGGATTCTTGCCTAATGTGCAGTTGCAGTAGAGATATCCGACTCCCGAGCACATTCGCCAGCATGTATTGGTCATCTGCGTAGCGAAGGGCGCTGTAGTTATACATAACCGCGCAACCCGTATTTCCCAATTTCCACGCCTGCCAACTTCTTGTAAACTGCTCAGCACAAATACAAAGTGGGGTGTGGCAACAGCCGTTCTTAGACTTCTGTGGCTATTTTCGCTTAGTAATGATGTAGATGAACACGACGAAACGAACCCAAATTCACATGATCGTTGAGTTTAAATGGTGTGGTGTCAAAACAGAGGAGATGCTGACACCAATTTCCTTTTCCTCCTTCTTTACAGTGAAATTTCAAACATCTGTTGCCTGTGAGTCTCCTAAGAAATCAGTTATCAATAAATAGCACAACAGAAAGGAAGACAAAAACTGTAATAAAATGGTAACTTGTTTAAAAGAAATTGATTAGCAAATAATGCACAACGAGCCCTTTCCAAGCGACCTCGTTATTCTCTTAGTATACCTCCTCAGTGTACCACGTCTGATCTGCAGTCAGATGTCCACTCAGAGCCAATAGGCAAATTCAGTTCACAAGAAAGGATGTCAAAATAGGTGAAGTACAAACGGCATTAATATATCACTCAAAGAAGAGGCACATGACGCACTTACCTTTCTGCACAAAGAACTGCACCATCTCAGGAGTGACGACCACATCTTGATTATGAATTGCATCCCCAAGTTCCCTTCTCTTTGAACCCTGAAGGGTTTCAAAATTGAAGCTCAAGTGGACTGACCAGAAGAGCAGTGGTGATGGGCCGTTCCATTCCATTCGAATCTACAGAAATCTTAGAAACGACTGCTATTTCTCAGTCGGCCAGTTTTGAGGAGAAAAAAAAAAACGCAATTTTGCCCGACAACATCACTGTAAACACTTACGTAGGCAACGAAAAAACCATACTGATATAACCCGACCACTGTTATGCTAATCACTGATAACTCCCATTGAAGTCGGGCTGCCGAAATGGGCTATAACAGCACTGAAATGGCGAAGATTCCCTAGCATCTACTTCACAACTACACTAACATGAAGTAGGGAAACAAGGATGCAAAATTTCAGTAGGATATAAACATAAAAAAAGAAAGATGGAACAAAAGAGCATATTGCGCTAAAGTAAGGAAAGAAAATGAAGGAATGTGAAACAAAGTCATTTCTTATATTTTAGTACACTTTCACAAGATGTCGAAATGTTTTGTGAAGCAAATGCTCCTTTCTGTTTTTATGTTCGTGCCCCACTCAGACTTTGCATCCCTTTATAGCTTTTTGCAGCCAAATAGCTACAAACGTTCCAAACTTAGTAACAAGTATCCACGGCAATGATTCCAGTCATGTTGTTGCTGAGTGACATATATCAACGGCAAGGAGTACCTGAATACGTTTCCATTCGACGATAGCATCCCTGATCTTTCCGTTGTCATCTGGATGAAAGATCTTCCAGATCGCACCCGCTTTTTCCGGCTTGCGCATCACTCTTTCTCGCTCGGAGCCCTCAATTGCTTCAACATCTAGACGTTTCTTCAACGCTGCAATAGGCACGATTAGAATCATAAAATAAACTGCAGAAAGAAAACCAGACCTAGAGAATTTCGTGACGACGAAAGATCCAAAGAACATTATGTTCACCTTTAAGGAGCAAGGAAAATTTAAAACGCCAAATCTCGCGGAAAAGTGAAGAACTAAAGGAGAGCTATAAGCCTGTCTCAAGTTTAGCGCTTCAAACAAAGCCTGCGTAACGCTAGTTCACTGTTCCCCTTCCCAACCCCAACCGGTCAAAAGCGTGGTAAAGGATGCTCGCCCTAGAGAACTCTTACAGCAACCGGAAGATGAAGTAAAAGTCGGCCTTTCCAGAAATAACGAAATACACGCATATGCGCACCCTTGGCAATTTCATCATGCGACATAAGCCTCGGCGTTTGAACCAATGGCAGAAAATTGGCTGCATTTGAGACGTCCAAATGAAGTGGCGTCGAAGAGAGGTGGGGAGCATTACAGAGACCTGCAAAATATTTCAGCCTGATGGCGTGAGAGGTTTCGATGCACTTCACTCATTCTACGGATCAAGTTTTAAATAATAGCAGCATTTATTACATCTTAGAATCTCATATTTAGCGTAGTTTGTGAAGACACAACTTAGCCTTTCCATTCACATAAAATAGAAAAAGTTGCCTTTTTATTCACATATAATGGAAAAAGTTGTCTTTCCATTCACATATAATGGAAAAAGTTTTTCAGCACTCTCGAGGAAAAAGTTTTTCAGTACTCTCGAACTTCCTCTATGAAATGCGCGAGAAACCAAAGGCCCTTTGAAAAAAAAGAACTACAATTTCACTAACCACAGCATATATAGGCCTTCGGTCCTGGGTCAGGTGCGCCTGCATACCCACTCATCACGTTCAACAGATTGAGGCGCCCCTTCGAGTAGTTCTTCTTGAGGCTCGTACGAGTGTATTCCAGAAAAGGCAGTACTTCGAAAAGGTTTTTGAACTGCTCAGGTGCTATATCCACGAAACGCATACCTTCCGGAAAATCTTTCACCTAAAAAGCGACTAAGTAGGCGGCGTTAACCTTGTGCAGTCGGTGACGCAGTGGAAGGACGCGCGGACCGCAACTGCATGGCAGTGAACAGGTAGGTACCTTGGGTCGCAACGGCAGCCAACGATGGGCGCCGTTTAGCCCACAACCAAACAATATGGTCTACGTAGCCACAACTCTGTAGAACAGAAAATATGCTAAGCCCGATAAACATTAATATCAGTACTCTACGGGGATTTGTTAATGCGGTACATTTGCTGTTCGGAAAATAATAGCGTCAAAATCGCGAGGCATAACCAAAGCTGCATTACGATACAGAAACAGATCAGAGGCGCTGTTAAAAAATAGAAATTTAGGAAAGTGATATAACAATACTGGAAATAGCTAAAACTAAAAATGAAAAAAGTAGACGGTTCTGGCTGAACTTCTAGTAGGCGTTAAGAGGCGTTAAATAAGTGGATATGTAGGTGAGAAAAGTTAAAGTAAATTAACGAAATTCTATGCAAAATATCCTCCAGTTCATTTCTCTTCTAACCGAAATCATTGGTCAAAACACAGTAACTGGAATAAATAGATAGCGCTTGGCTAGAGTAACTTGCATGGCAAGTTATGATTGGCATATAGCTAGAACGTATGCTAAACGGAACGATTGAAAATGCGACCAATACCGTCTGAAGTTTGCAAGCAAACGAGAACACGGGGAATAAAAAATATGAACGGAAATGAAGAGTGGAAATGACCTTGAGGTATGGCTCATTGCAGTCATGCCTGGATTCGAACGCTTGCCAAAACTGCTCCAACGTGCACCGCTTCCCGTCAACAAATGCACGCCCAAACGAGCAGCTGTCCAATATTTTCACACGCTTATCACCTACAGTTGACAAACACCATTAAAAGTACAAGGAGAAGTGGTTAGCATAGCAGCTAGGAAAAGCGCCGCTATTGCAAAATCGAAAACAAGAAACTCAAAGGTGCGAAGTATCAGGATAAGAAAATATCGATCCAGAAATGAATTATGACGATATTCAGAAAGTGAAACAGTATATTTACGCGAAAAAAATGGGCCGACAATCGATTAATGATAAGTGGAGCGATCAATTTTCAGAATTGGCTTCTGATGCATATTGCTAAACGATGCACCTCTTCAACGCACTCGAGTGCTGTCATCGATCGAACATGTTCAGCAACAACGAATCAATTTGGGCAAAGAATCGGCTAATGGCAAATCATTCGGAACAGCATCTCTGCAAAACGATGCATTCAGGAATCATAAGGCTTCTGATTCTCGTTTTTATCGTTTCAAGAGATTGATCTATCGAAACGTTCTGCTTCTACATCACACTTCCAATGAAATCCAATGTGGCGAGCAGGTCCATCAGTAGCTTTCCCAGAATTACGGCGATTCCACCTTTATCCAGCTTGATCTTTCTACCGAATGGATATTCCCTCCTTTTCCAAACATGCCGCGCACCCACATTGTTCAACAGCTTGTATTCCGCCAAGCACAATCCTCCTATCTCCGCTTATACGCTAAACTGTTATATCATCAACAATAAGTAAGATAACCAACAGCGTGATATTCAAGCAAATAGACATACGAGCTAGAATCGTCGCGAAAGCCTCACGACTCCAAAGTTCACTGCGATATTTTGGATGCAGCGCAACGTTCTCAACCAAGACCGGATTGTGAACTGCGAGATGTGCTTTAAAACGCGCGTATGAATCGGCCGCCATCTAAAACCAATAACAACCGTATGATGATGATCGCAGATCACTGTTCTACCTCCAGCTGCAAAAGACTTACTCATGAATCTCAAAAAAAGATGTGCGTCTTGGTTTTCCAAACTAACGGGGAAATACATGAGAAAGAACAGATGGTTTATTTTTGCGTACCTGATGCGGTACTCTGTATAGCCTTTTGCCAAGTGAAGCGTGTCAACTCTAAGAATAAGCATTAACGAGTGCGCTCTTTATCTTTATAAAGCAATAATAAACCCGAAAGCATTGCCAACCATTGTCTATTTACCATTTCGTCTAATATTCCCTTCTTTTCTCTTGTTACTCATTTACACTTATAATTCCTCTTCTTTTCTTGCACCATTTACTAATCTCAACCTGGCTCTTTCTGTTTCTAAATCCTCTTATGAATTTCTCCTCTCCTTCACATCAGACCACTAGTTCGATATAGATGTTGTTCAGATGGTAACCTAAGCATAATCCAAACGTTTCATTAGTTATACGTAAATATCAATGAGCGCTTTATGCTATCACTTCTTTCTACGAACTTTTCCTCGATTTCACTTCCGTTCTTGACTAGCTGTTCCAGCATGATTGCAAACTAAAGCTTACGCTCCATAACTACAACACTCTTACCAACTCAGTACTTCCATCTCTACTTACTTTTGTTTCCACACTAATTTCGCTCGCCTCTTACATTTTAATCGATGAGAACGATACATTACAAACACCAACTTATTTACTTACGCTTTAACGTCGTCAATAACCTTCCAAGTAATACTGGGCTCCTTAATTTGTACTGCCACTAATTCCCAGCGGTCTGAGTTCCAAAAAAACACGATACGTGGATTACTGGTGCGCATAGCTATAGCGTTATGCCATATATTCTTTGTATACATGAAACCTTACACGCCATCCGCCTTAATAAATAACATGAGTGCTGTCCCCAAACGGAGCAAAGAAATATTCGGATTCTAGCAGACAGAAGATTTGCTGCCAGTGAGCTTTAAGGGGTCGTTACCTTCTGCTTGAAGCTTAAAATGGGCACTAATCAGTAATTGAAAGGTCAAAAAGATTTGTGAAATTTCAGGACTCAAGATCTTCTAGGTGTGTGTCATGGAGTCGTCGACGACATACCACACAGAGATGGACCAACCAAACCATACTGCAGCTTGGATGCCGACATGAAAATGCCTATAACACCTATACTGCTGATGCTGAATAATTAATAGATCGATTGCAATGTTTTCAAGAGACATGCTTTCAAACAACGGTTGAATAGTTGTATGTGAAACAATTCCCTATAGAACGTGTGCCCGTAAGAAAGGAAAATAGAAGGGAGCTTCGAAGCCGCCAATAAATAAAAATTCATCAACAGATGAAAGTGAGTTGAAAACCTCCCTCGCAACAGTATGCATTATTCTGCTAAAGCGAAAATCTGAACACAGAAGAGGAAGTGATAATGGAATTGGTACAGGTTGAACCTTGACTGCATTTTATGAACTAACGCACAATGTGCAAAGACAAGGCTTCGCTACGACAATGCACACAGATAATTTGTTCTCTAAGACATCGCTTAAACATGAAGTAGATTACTTGATCTTTGATGATGCAGATCGGTTCAATGGTTATTTCATCTTCATCTGATCGCCTCGGGCAATAGCACTTTTCCTGAAACACATACCAGTCAAAATTTCAGCATTTCAAAAAGTGACTATACCATCACTCAGAGAGAAGCAAATTGAAGGCGATCAAGAGGTACAGTCTATTTCATCAAGAGACTGATAGTCACGACAGATTCTTAAACTACAACAAGCACCGTTTAAAGCGCCACTAGTAGAATTCACTACAGCGACACTAATTCATGGCGATATTCACGAACTGAGCAGTCGCGCTCTGATCGCCTCGCTTTTTTCCTGAACCGGCTAATTCTCTTAGATGCTCGAAGGTTTCTGAATCAGTCGTTTTATTTTTGGCACTCAGCTGGCAAGTGGTTGCACGATTCAAACTTCTCGCAGTCATCGCAAACAGATGTCCACCAATCAAACGACAAGGAACGGTCAAGCGATTGTAAAATCCTACTATATTCAATGCGACAAAACCAAAACATTAGCGCTACGAAAATGAAACACGGGAATAAATGTAGAAATCAGTGTCGGTGGTTCTCCAAGAGTGAAACTACGGGTTTCCTTCCGTCCTTTGTACTGTCGTCGCCACAGCGATAATTTCTGCATGATCACCGCAGTGGAATTTTCTTAGCGCGAACAGCAGCAAGCGCGAGGAACCGACTTTAGCCGAAATGTGAGGAAGGCAAAACAATTTAAAATGCGTTACCAATTTGAAGAAAGGATACACGTTCAGTTCTTTTACAATCCACTTGAAGACGATGGGATAACAATTTCGTTTCAAAAGCATGCTAATAAAAGACAACTACAGTGAGATGACATAGTATTTCACTCTAAGAGCGACAATATTAGCAGGCTTCTGGTCCTGATGCAGGAGCGAGTAGAACTTTGTTTTAGAGCGACAACATCCTACATGCCACTCTTGATGCATATTACGCAAAACGTCAACATAGATCAGTAAAGAAATGAAATCTCGGCAACCGGTGGAATTTGTATGATTTAGCCGGAGGACCAGTGCTAACATTTTTCAGTGAGTGTTTTCAATACATTTGGATTTTTTTTTTCAGATCTTGGAAAAGTATCAGGGTAAGAAAACTCGCAAAACGATCAGCAAGAACTATTTACCGCGGCAGTGCACGTAAGAGTGCAAGATGTAAAAGAAGGTTTGGGAAAGCAGCGACAGAAAAGTGACAACAAAAAAAACAGCCTTTACAAATTATCGGATGATAGCAGAGAAAAACCTCGGGAATCATATCGTAGGAAACGATATACTGTGCTTCCTCATTTATAATCCCTAAGGTTATCTCATTTGCAACCTTGAAAAGCTGATGCACTGGAACAGAGATCTCGAAAAAGTGGTGAGAAGGGAGGCAAACACGTTATTAGCAAAACTACAAAAAGGGCAACAGATTCGAGAGAAAAATTAGAGAGTAATCTATAACAATCAGCAAGAAGCAGCTGTCACCTTCACTGTATACGCTTGTAACCTAAAGCGGGCTTATGCGGAAGCAGTCCTCTGGAAACATTCGAGACGCAACTAAGGCATAAGCAGCATGACATCCAACGCGACAAATAGCAGGCATCAAATAACACAACGATGGGAGGCACGAAAAACAGACACAAGAGGGCGCATTCTCTTCAACGAATCAATAGGTTATGCATCATGCACTCAATGCTACAGCGATGGGCATTTTCTTTCTTTATTTATTTGTTTCAAATTCCCGAAATGGGAAAACATACAAAAATATGTCAATACGAACAGGAATGAGCATCTTTCGTAGAAGTACAATGTAGACAAGTGCGCATTTAATACAAAAGAGCAGCAATAACGTGCAGATCAAAACGATTCAACCGCGGCTTAAAAGCTGAAGGAATGGGCGCTTTAAAGATATCGGCGGGAAGCAGATTCTAGACTCATGTAATGCCACAGTGGAAGCTATCCAGAACACTGTTTTTACTGCAACACCCTCTGACCAGCTGAAACCGACGCGCACGTCGACCTCGGGGAGGGGTAAACTGAAATATTTCTGACACAGAAACCCCGGAAAGACCAAACGCAATTTTGTGGCAAACAGTCAAGTCCAACTTAAGTTTGCAATATTTCAGTGATCCTATGTTGGAAATTTTTAGCCTGGTTTTCAAAAATTTCCTGAACGAGCCGGTTCAAGCTCACGAAAATGATAGCAACAAGGGCTCAATTTCCACAACAAATAATATCAAAGGAGGAAATAAGATAACGCACACATCTCAGATAACTTCGTTTCTCAATGGCTTCCGAATGGCAACGGCTGGTACAACTGGTAAATATTCCATATGGAAAGCACCTTAAGAATTCCACCTGCAAGGTGACGTTCAGTGGATGTTGATCACTCGTAATGGATGTAATGAACTGAAGTTTATGAAGAAAGGATGTCTTATCAGGGTATTTTTCAACTAGATGACGCAGACAACGGTGCGAGTGAGATATTCGTGAAATCGTCTAAAAGTGGAAGTACGGTGCAGGGATACCCCGTTGCATCTGAAAACTGCAATGGCGAGCAGCATCACTTCTCTGTGATCGATGGACCTTACGATCATTTTGAGTCACCGTGCTGCAATGCAAGAAGAACATCGCCAAAAAAAGGTGAGGAGACACCAAAAAGTGAGCACTTCTCATGTGTTCCCCAGCGATCCATCCGATAACTAAATGCCCTCGATGGGGCGATTGCAGTTCCAACTCTGCCGTGGCGCAAGCGGTCGAAAGTGCACGCGACCTACGCAGAATGATGGCGACTTGCTCCTCTACCTTCTTAATACTGAGTTTTAAGACGTATGTAACCTTTCTCGAGTCTCATCGACGTATCCATAAATCCAATGATCATCAGTCACTGTTACCAGGCGTGCTAAACTTTTCTTCTAAAGTAACGCAGAGGAACACGACTGCCAAAGTTGGGTCTCTCAACGCGATCGCATACCTTTCTGAAGACATGCAGAGACTGAACAATACAATAACCTTCCGCCGCTTTACACTGTAAATCTCTCTGGGTCAAATCTACCTACCTACATATTCGATACTCAAATCTGTAACCTGTGAAGTTATCTGATAAAATGTAAACGATGAAACAAGCAAGAATAAATTAAAGGAGGTAAAATTCTCACCGTCTGAAAATGACGTCTGCCGTGATTACCATTGCAAATAGCACCATTTTTAATAGCATATCGCTTGCACTGGTTCTCGATTTCGACAAGCAGACTTTTGAATACACCTGAGAACTAATGAAATCAGCCCATTCTCATTAACAGCACTTATCGCAACAAATGTACAAGCGAAAGCAACACCGAAATTACACATGACCACCATGTCCGGTATTGAATCAGGGATATGGTCAGTCGTGAACGACAGAGCTCTCATTCAAATGGCAGGAGGCAATTTTCTATAAACTGTCCCTGGAACTAACCGAAAATAAAGCAAAAGTGTCAGCCGTAATCGGCAAAGGGAATAAATGCAACGCGAAGCGTCGCCGGTATGATGCAACTTTTCAACGAAAAAGTGATACTTGTGCTTCAAAAAGTGAGAAACTGTGCCGCTTGAAATCCAGGGAAATTTTCAGCCCGCAAGTCCAGACAAAGGCATAATCGAAGTTTAACGAAAAGCAGTGGGGAGGAAAGGAACGATGAGGGATGTATAATTCCAACTCCAACATTACGTCGACCATCACGGGGTTACAAACCATTCAAGCGCTCCGTCTTGGATAACTTTTCACGAATGCGTGAATACAGTTTGCTTTTATTACTTTACTCTAACACAACACTGCGCTAATCAATAAGTGACAATACCTCGCAGCACAACGTGAACTTGAGCTGTCAATGACTGTTTAACAATATCCTGATGGGTTCATTTCCTCGAGAGAATCTCTTTATGAAAACTGGATTCTTTCTTAGAGATGGTTCCTATCGGCGCATTCTGCGTTGATCTCTGCGCCTCTATTTGTGCAACATAATTCAAGTGCACCGGCCAACTCACCACTAAATAATTTTTTTTTTCATTTAGCTCAAAGTCGGCTACTACCGAAAAGTCCAAAAGTTACCGAAAGACAAGCGGAATGTAGCGAGATGAAACATCGACTCATCATGGCGAGTGCCATTCCTGCACCTAAGATTCTTCCACGCAGATCGAGCCACACCTTCAATAAAATTTCTCTAAGCTGGCAAATTAAGAAAGCCCTCCAGCGAACCGTGCTCGATGACATCCACCGGAGATGAGCAAAAAGCACATCTTCGCAGTGCACAGAAACATCTACAAGTAGCTGCGAGCGATGCATTGAGTTGCTTATATCTATATCGAATGCCGAAGGTTCGTTATATATACTAAACGCTAAACTTCCAAGCTGAGGTTTCTCAAAGATTAATCTGATTATTTATTGCGCTCTTAAATTCTAATCAAAGAAAGCGCACCTGCATCGGAGACAATTCACAGACTGTTTCCCAACAGCAGTTTAGCGTACAACCGAAACTTCATAACCCGGTCTTCCAACCTTTTCACAAGAAAACACCGAGAGTCGAAGAGAAAGAGTTTGAGAAAGTTATCTGCTTGCTTAGTTCTAGAAGTATCACCTAGTCTTCTCAACCAGAAATGGAATGATCGCCTCTGATCGGACAGTTATCACAGGGTATATAACTGTGAAAGTCGAAGAGGGCAGGCGAATACAAACCAATAATCTTCTGAGGTCGGATAACCGAAAGGACGGGAGGGGCTTGTAACAGAGGTTTTACGGCACCTGTTATTCACGAACAATTTCAAAGAAGTATCGTGCATCCGTCATCCCTATTGTTTCTGCAGAGCGTGAAAACCTAGCATCGCCGTGAACATTGAGCATTTAAATCTGCTCAGATTTCTTAGATTAGTTACATTCAACCCTAGAAAGAATACCATGTGGCATTTCAACAAGGATCAGCAACGAGCGAAGAGTTTTCTGAAGAATGCCGCAGAAGGAAACGGAAGGAACCCCAGGGAAGTTTCACAATTTGAGTCCTCACTCTTAGCTTGTTAGGAATGACAGCGGGAAAAAACGTAGCACAAATGTATGTGGAAAAAGAACAAGAAGGGAACCAAAAAAAAAAAAAATCAGATGCGCTGAAGTCAGAGTTAACGTTTCAAAAGACCAACTCACATAAGTAAGTAAGTGACCGACATTGCACATGCCCGCTGCCGTTTAGTTTCCCATTGAGAGAACTTTATTCAATCTTAAAGTCGCAGTGTCGGCATTACCCGTTAAGGTACTCACAGTGAGGAATGCTAAGGCAAATTTATACGCAATAAATGAGTTGAATGAAGTAAAAAGGTCATCACTAAGGGACGAAGAATAAACGGAGGCTCCGAAGCAAGCAACACTCACTTCGTTCTTTTTGAAGTTATCCAGTATCCATTATTCGTTAAGTTTCATCTCAGTAAGTTTATTGGAACTCATCCGAGAGGTGCATATATGAAGGCCTAAAGAAGTATGATAGTGGCAGAAGTTCCGGTGCGCAAAACGACAAGCGCACAGAAACGAATGCTATAACACTCAGAGGCTCAATCAAAGGAAATATAACTATCTAAAGTGCTTGTCATTACCGCAGAAATAATTTCTTCAAGGATGCTGTGCGCGCACATCTAAGCCATATAAAGCCCGAGATGCAGAAAAGAAGATTTGAAATGAACAAGGAATAAAAAGAGTGGACAATTATAAAACGACGTACATTGTAGCTGACCAAGAACAATACAGTACCTGCTTTGAGTTCGTCGAAGCAGTGTGGACAGACCTCTGTGCCGCACTGGACGCAGCACAAATGGGCATTTAGCACGGAGAAATTGCACACATCGCAGATCTGTTTTGTTCTGTATGAATGACTGAAATACGCCTCATCCTCTGAAACGTTCTCACTTTAGAGCACCTCATTCAGATCAAATATTCGCTGAGTGAGAGTGTGAAACGGAAGTCCCAATGGTTACACACCGGGAAGTGAAGGAAACACCCTCTGAAGGAAGAATATGTACGTGCTCTTTTCGCCAAGTCATCAATGGCACGAGGTGTAGTAATTTCAACAAGTTATTCCATACCTCCTACTCAGTGGGTTACTTCCTACAGGTTACACAACGCAAATAGCCTATGATTTCGATTGCGTCTCATATGTACCCACATTCGTTCCAGCTTAACTAGCATAGTCAAGACAACGGCGTGGACGGCTATCGAAGTGTTTGCAGTGTCTGCCACTGAAACGCCGCTGTCTTCAAACTCACTGCAACAACATATAGAAAATACGATGGCTGCCTGTAGATAGACATATCTAAAATTGCAAAATATGATTTTTGGCTGAAGATTAGACCTGCCGAATTTCAAAGCCTCAAATTCCTGGTCGATCAAAAACATCACGCACAGACACGCACGCAGGCACTATCAAACTCGACTGAGAGGCCGATCATAAAATGTTCCACATTGTCATACAAAAAGAACGCACCCTCAGGGCGCCTCCGTTCACAAAAACGCGCTGCGTGGTGAAATTTGGTGACAATACCTGGACAGGCGTTGCTGAGCACACTCTCTTCGCGATCCACAACACCTCTGAACGCCGACTTCGCGCACTGAATAATGTATGCAGCGATCTGTGCATCGCGGGAACTACGTCCTCCTTAAATCAAAACTACTTGCAATCGAACGTCGCAACCGTACAAATGTCTAGTTCATTGGACCTTCAGAGGTCCTCGTTCTCCTACTTGGGTGACCTTTTGGCGTTTAATCACTCAACCGAAAAGTTTGCGGGAATATTGAGCTAAATAAGACCTCCATCTTAGTCACATTTTGATTCATTTGTGCGGCATTATTTCAGCAGTGGTGTTTTTGAAGTTTAGGTAGCTAATTAACTGATGCGAACAACTTCTGACGTCAGCCACTTCAAACTGTTCGTTGTTTCCTCGTAAGAACAAAGATCAAGCAACGATGTGTGGAGCAATGGGAAAGCGCCGACAAAATTTAAGATCTCCGATTCAACCTTAAATGAAAGCCATTCAGCCGCAGAACGGGAAATGCTTTGAAGTTTTTAGAATCCTCGTGAACATTCATACAATTTACTCACGCATCCGCATTGTAAGATAAGAGATAGGCGAGCGTAGTCAGAATTTTCACAATGAACTGGGCAAAGCAACCTGAGGTTATTACTCAAAAGAAGCGGAATGAGCGAAAAATTATTTCAAGCTGAGAGCAACGATTCGAGAAGTTAATAAATGAGCGAAAAAAACGGACGCTGACCACTGATCTTAGCTTCCTTCCAGCGCTCTTCGGCAGCTCCAAAGGGACAAGGGAGACCACCCAATCTTCGCCTCACCCAGCTGTTGCGCGTACAGGTCTGCGGTTCCGAGTGTGCGCATGTTTCGCGACATCCTTCGATTCACTTCTTTGTCTATGGAGACAAATAACGGTGCGCTGGATTTGCGTGGGGCTGGAAAGATGCCCTTTTCCATCAAAAATTTTTTGTGACCAATCTTGAGCTTCAGCGAAAGGTGGGGAGCGGTATGGAAGGGGTCACGACGTACTTCCTTTATAAAAAGAAAGAATAAACCGTAATGCCACGCGACCTGCTGCAACGGCCGAGTGCATACGCCCTTCCAATATTTTATTCAGAACCTCGAGTGTTTTCCTCAAGTACCGCAGATCGGAATAGGTGACTTCACCAAAAGTCTTTATTGATCATCCCAATGTCCGTAATCACTCCGATTAAGTTCTGTAATATTACCCCCCAATGTTGACTAATCGTTACAATTCATTAATATAACGAGTTAGAAGCGGAAGGCGAAGAGATAAGCAAGGACTTGAACTCGTCCCTTTCCCTCTCGAAGCCAAGCGCCCTAACGACCAGAATGATGCCGATTCGTTCCTTTGGATCCTTTCATGCCATCAGATGTATGGTAGCAATACCCTCTAGTAATGTTAAGGCTCAAAGACATGAAACTATAACTGCCCCGAAGAGAATGCGTGCTCTCCATCAAAACTCCCATCTAATGCGATGAGATCTTTGGCCCATTAGTTATAGTGGAAGTGGAAGCCTAGCGCAGTAGCAGAATGCAATAGTGCCCTCCCCCTCAGTGTGAAAGATCGATACTTCCTTTGCTGGCTGGCTTCTTTGGTTTTGAGCTCTCTCATAAGAGAAAAGGTATGGTCGACCGATATGGCTCAAATCCTTAAGGACACATCTGATGCTAACTACCTAGAGTTATGCTTTACGGAGCGGAAGTGCGTGACCCACTTCTCAGAAAAACTCTAATTTGATTGATCGACAGTCCATCCTGCCATTCTCAAAAGGTGTTTTGTGCAATCGTTTGCTTCGACTGCACAAGAGCGTTTATCAACGTTTTCACTGGTTTTAACGGAACGCGTGCTGAACTCCAGTAAATGGCACGTCGATAAGGTGGCGCCGTCGCTATGCGCATTTCCAATATGAAGTGCGCACAACTGGATGATTTTTTAAATCCTACTCTACGATTATCCTGGTTCTGCACTGCGCTCTGAAATACGAACATTGTTTGAGGCCCCGCCCACCTGTCCGCATAATTCAACGAAAATCCAGTATGAACAAAACTGCAAAATCAGGAAGCCTGGCTTGTTTTGGGTCTCTCTTGCTGGAGAAACCTCTCTACAGCATGGTTCCACCGTTTTACGATCTCCCACTTTCTTCTCTGCTTCTACTGTACAGGTGCAAAGAACTTTTTTTTTTTCTTCAGAAACAGTAGCTGCCGCCGCATACAAAACCAGCTCTGCAGATTAGGAACTCATACTGTCTTCCAGACATCGTCCCTGACTACGCGGCCATTAAGGCTGCGGCAGCAACACCCTTATTAGTAGTCAATGCAAGGAGGAAAGGGGAGGGGGGGGGGGGTTCGACAAGTGTACAATGGTTCCATTTTTGTTGAATCAGGATAAGTTGAAATTTATGGCAAGTTTTCCAAGTTTCCAGGTAATCTAATTTCAGTCTTTCCGAGAACAACACTTCAGCAACCGGAGTTGCGCGCATTTCTTGACATAACACCGCTCCATCGTTTGCGAAGCTTTCCATTCGCTCTATCTTCGAATTCATGAATGCAAAAACGCCGATATATCCTCACGAACTGCGGAAAGAATTCCGCATCTTGCAGATTCACAACGTCCTAAATTAAACACCAGAAAAATGATTTTCGTCCTCCATTCTTGCGATTGCATTCTCATCGAAAATCATGAGTGGCTTTTTCCTGCTCGTTTTCGTTTTCTTTGGTGAAAAAAGAACTATTTCTGATATGAGTGCGAATTAGGCAGGCATGGCAGTTCTAATGGAAGAAGTACGGGAAGTAATCCTTCCATTAGAACTCGACGGTCGCAGTACGCTGCAGGCCTTTTCTTGAGTGGTCGAATGCTGTCTACGTACGCCTATGTAACTACTTACATGACCAATTATATGGATACCGTAGACTCAGCGTCAGACATAAGGAATATTAGCACAGACAGAAAGACGAAGACGTACGTCCGCAATGATGTCTCAACATCTACTGTAAATCAGGCACAAATGTGAGAATCGTACTCCAAATTCTGGCAGTGAATTAACAAAACAGAAGAAATTGTAAGATATATTTCAACCATAGTGCTGTGAAGAAAACACAGTCATGAAGAAATCGTCAGGAAATAGTTGAAATACATAATAAGCTAAGCGAACGGGATCTAAATTCACTATGCCAACACGCCAGCAGCGAACGCTAACCTGCATCCTTCAATTCAATTGCCAGCGAACTATGCCAATGTGCAATTCAAAGTGCACATGGCAGTGCGCCAAAAAGAGACTAATGCCTACAATCGCAAACACTGGGTCCCATTGCTTGCTACTTGATTTATATGACGTATTTTGTCAAACCCAAAGTAGATCCGTGTCCGTGACAGCAGGCCACCAGCTTCTCCCGCAGAGGATCCCGAAGGTGTGCAGCCTTTCACGGCCTTCTTAAATCACGTGATTACAAAAACTGTCTTTCCCACTCTCCAAAGCCCCTGGAAGTTTGATGAGAAAGGGCAGAGGGAGTAAGGAAGGCAGGGCAACCACACAATATCTAATACCTGTATGGCTACCGCAGATTTCAGTCAAGCACTGCGAGCTGAACTTTCGCCTGGTGCAAATGGCTCATGGAGATACGTGTGTTCATTTCATCTGCTATTTGCAGAGTGCACTGGCACCAACGGGTTTATTTCATTGAGGATTTCGTAATACATACAGGTGGTGCAGGAGAGAAAACAGCAACTCAGTGGTGCCGTACTGTTGATTATCATCAGCCATAACAGTTTCCATCCGCAATGTTTGCAGACAACCACATTTCACCTTCACAAATGCAAAAGCCGGCCCAGGACAGACTGGCAGACAATCAAGTCATGCCTATCATAGCAATGGCGGGTAATCGTGGAACATTCCAAATTTCTTTTCTATTCGGTTCAATACGTCATCGATAGACAACGAGTGATAATTCCCTTTCCAGTTCCCGAACACCTTTCTCGGGATCGTTCCCGCTTACGTCAGAGGATGGTGTTAATTTGCCGCGTATGGATGACTCGATTTCGGCTTGCAGAGATTGCAGGATCGTTTACTGGGCTGAGCAAACCACCTCTAGCGCTCGATGCGATAGCGGGCCGCCCGTTGCCTTGAAAAGACATGAGTCCACCTCGAACGCATTCCGGGAACATCGACTCGAACGAAGCAGAAACGCACGAATATGCTGTTTCTTCACCATAAAATCCATTTTACCGAAACTAATCTTGAGTAACTTTGGGCGCAGACTACGAAAATCATATCGGAATACTTTCTGAGCCGGTTTTCCCAAGCTCAAAGTTCATTTTTGAAAAATTTACCATTCTTTCCCTCAGAAATGACGTAGATGCTCCTTTAGTTACCAAAATCTGAAAATTCCAGCCATGTGCTGACTCGTTTGCAAGGAGCTCGTCCTGATCAAGTAATTTTGCTCAGAACGTTGAAAAACCACAACGTTTCGTTCACGTGGAAATGTGCATTTTACAGACCACCTCAGAATTGGGCCTCTAGACCAGATTTACCTTGCCAACAATCTACCTGCGTCGCTGCTTTCGAAGGAGTTTTACGTAGTCCATGCATTACCAAACACCGCTATGACGGTATAATGCATCGTTTGAAGTGCGCACAGAAGCCAATGAACGAATAGGTGCACGCAACGTCCATTTACCCCCCCCCCCTCCATCTCTCCTTTAATGTCCTTCAATTAGCACAGTCGCAAGAGAATGGGTGGTACTCCATATGTGCTCAGCACCTCCTAGTAATCGTCCGCTCCTTTGCCGTTTCTTGTAACCTCCGGCTGCCAAGGACGCCTACTAGGTGATTGGCAGCCCTCGGCTAGCCAAAACTGCGGCTACCAACCTTCCTATCGACAACGTGAATGGTGTCAAACCCTCCAGAGGCACTTCCATTCGTGCCCGAGCAATTAGGGCAATAGCTCGGAGATAAACTAGTCAGCCAGCACGCCTCCCATCGCATCTCTTACTTTACAAATCCCTCGATCGTTTCACTCGCTTCATTATAAATTCCTTGGAACATGTTGGTGTCTGAAAGTACATATCAAGCAGCTGAAAAATCACTACCGTTTTCACCACGGCAATCCTGTTCGTTGGCATATGAGAACAGGATTAGGGCTCGACCCCACTTCTCCAATGAGACCATTGTAGCACGGTAAAAATGAATATCGCTAACTGACGCTGCTTACTTCAGCTCATTCATTCCGCCTTGAAGGTATCCGGCTCGCATCCCTCTATAACAGAAATTTTGTGCTCGCTTCAGCAAGAAAATTTCCGACCGCGCTCGCCTGTCTCATCTCGAAGCGGATACGCAAGTGAGCTGTATGAAAAGTTTACGGGGATTTTAACTCTTTCAAACATTCCTTCCCGCTTCCCTACTATAGAATTTTTATGCAAGATTGACACTGAGCTTTTAAATTCTTCCAGCTCTTTCCCACTGCTCCACGCATCGTCCCATCTTTGTTCCTACGAGGATGCAACGAACATTTCGAGTATAGCTAAGGTCAAAAGCCGCTTAAGCAAATGAATTAGCCACCTAACCTTTACAAAAACCAATAACCAATAACTGCTAAAATAATACTGCACCAATGAATCAAAACGTTACCCACTTCGAGATATTTTTTAGTTAATTCATTGCATTGCACAAAAACTTCAGTTGAGTGATAACACGGCAGGGATGATGGACGGGACACGAGGAGAGTGACCACTGGCGATTCAGACATGCAGACGCATGTTTTTAAGAAATGACATACCTTTGTTAGCTTTCTGGTCTTAAATTCTAATGTCTCAAACTGGCCACGGGCAGCTAATTTCAAAAAATGCCGCTCACACATGTGAACTTCTGCTCCTGATCACGTTCTTGGCTTAACATTTTCCCACTTTCGCAAGTCCATTGGGAAGCATGGGAAACAACTCCTCTAAAACGAAAATGAAGTCATTTTTAAACAACGGAGTGAAAAATTACTGTTTGAATCCTTCTATCGATTTCAAAAGTAAAGTGGTTCGCTCGATGCAATTCGCAAATTGCAAGATACTTGAACATGGAGTATGTCCAACGGAAGACCTAGAGTGCGTCCGGAAGAGGGGTTGCCCGTGTATCAGCTGGTGCAATCAGTACGATGAGAGGCTTTACTCGACCAATAAAACACGACAACAAGTGACAAGAATCGCTTTACAGAAAGGCATTCACGCGAACAATAAAACAGCAACAAATTATAATACGCTGCCTACACAACGACATTACGTCGACTAAGTTGACGCAAAACACCTGCAGCCCTGTTGCGCACTTCAATCATTACTCTGCTTCACATTAGCGGTGCCCTGCGATTGATAAAGCGGATAGAGCACCATGCTGATCTGTGTGCAACATCATGCACGCCTGATACTAGAGTTTTCCAAATGATAAAGGCACGTGGTTGCATTGCTGAGGAGATGGGCTGGGTTTCGGATGTTATGAATGACAGTGCCATTTTCTGCTGAGCTTCCTCTAAAAGACAATTTTCCACGTACCATGATCATCTTTCGTGTAAAGCCGATTTTTAGGAACATTGCAATCAACAAAACAATTCTGAAATTTTCCCCAAACAATGAACAATAAAATTTTCAGAATATTTTCACAAAGTTCTGAAAAGAAGACTGCCTGAACAGTTACGCCGTCAGTGGCAATGAATGACACTCTGCACTTAAATAAAGACTTGAAATACTCATCAACTTCTTGGCAGCCACTGTGATGCCACTGAAACACTTCTCACTTCCCTTTAATTGATGCACTGGCAATAATTTATGAATAAAAGCGGTCCCTGCTCAATAATTCCGCCCAGCTCTCTCGAAACGTGAACTCCAATTAGTTGCTACAAGCTATTACTGATACCTCTGATCGTTTATCCGATGCGTTCACCGTGATCAATAGAATGAACGTACTTCATGCAGTTTCTCCGCAACCTCACACGGGTTTAACAGAAACTGTTGCAAACGTTACTGCTTGAATAATATAAACGAAAGTCGCTGCACTGCTGTGCTCTTCGCATGTTATTGGCATAACGATGCAAACAATCGAAGATAGCTCTAGCAGGTTACAGAAGATTCTCTTTACTCACTGTTTCAGTTTTATTTTGTTACATCCCTTAACGAGCGAAATTCTCATGTTTTAGTAGAAAAAAGTTCTATAAGACGGTGTTCGGCCTGCAGACCTCGCCGACCCCATAGCGGCACTTCATTTTGACTGCTGCATTCGACTTCGATCAAAGACAAGGAAAACGCAACGACCATGCAACTTAATCATATTATCCATTGAAATTTACGTCTATATGAACAAATGAAAAATGCAGTCAGTTTCAGAAACTACACATTGCACACCGCTCTTTTGAATGACTTACAAAAGCAACCTCCCAAGCCGTTCACTATTCCCATTGATTCCTCTTCCTATTACTAAAAACATGAAACATTTAACTTGTAGTCAGTCAGATTATAGAATGCCAAGTGATCTATATGGCACGTAAGGAAGGAAACTGCTCTAACAGAATAAAACTACTTCAGGAATAACCTTGTGCATGTGGCTTCTGAAATAGTTTCGTGACACAAATGATCAAAGCAAAAGGGAACAGTAGAGATAGCAATCAGTTAGAATAACGTCAGTGCAAACGTATTCCCATCGCTGAGGTTTCTGCATTTCGGGGCATGCACCGTAGGCCTGTGTGATCCTTCTAATGCCACTTGTTTTGTAGCTGCACTACTAATTCTTCTATCGTGAATTTCTGCTAATAAAGATGTGAATTTGGAATGTGTGATGAAACATTTCTTTCGATCAGTACTTAGGAGATGCCATGGCATTTTATTAAACGGAATCCGTCTAGCGTAAGAATCACTGTGAAGTTTTTCAGCTGGAATCTTTGCTTAGCTTCCATTTTCGATGCTCGGCCCTTCTATTTGCGCTCTTATCTGAGATTAACGCGCGGAGGATTATTCATTGAACATGTCGAATAGCAAACTTTCATGACCCATGAATCCTTCTGATCACATGATTGATCATTCCCCCAGGAAGAGGATCGCAAGCCAATTCACAGATCTCATCTCACTCACTTGTGCTCTGCAAAACTGTAATTTTTTTCGCTGCGGAAGGCAGAACTGAGCATAAACTTGCTAAACGGCCTCCGCTATCAGAAAGAGGCGAGGGCCAAAAGCATGCTTCCTCACAGCTTCGAATTTCAAATACGAAAGCCATTCTCTGGCCTTCTGCTGCCAGTGGCAATTTTAGGCCTTAGGCTGCGACACATGATATGACGGCAGTGTGTCGCAACTCCACAGGAAATATTGCTTATGCACGCTTTCCTTATGTGCTGAACATGGATCAGTTTCTATGCAACAGGGTTGTCTCAGGAGTAAGCATTTCCAGGAAACAAGAGAGGATGAGCAATCGAGGATCGAGCTATATTCCGTTAAATGCTAAGGATGAGAACTCCTAAAATTTATGCAGACTAACCCTGCGATGCGCTTTGTAGGAATGAAAGAACTGAGGTTTACGGTGATAGTAAATTTCGAAAAAAATTGGGGTTAGGACAGATCTTGGCGCTCCACCCCCGAAGCCCTCCCATTCTCCGTATAGCTTACACGGACGAGTACGTCGAAAATGCATTTGGTGAAGCAGCTATGATATATTTGCATACAGTCTTGAGTCTCATACTTCGCCTCATAATTATTCACCAGCCAGTATACAACCGCTGGAGGGTTTGCCGAATAAAACTCGCTTTTTTTCGCGAAACGATGGCATCTGCTAACATTTCATTATTCCGAGACCGGACGAATACCACTTGCACGCGAAAGATAACTGCTACTGTGTACCAAAACCGTAGGTTACAAAGTTCACCACATTTAAAGTACTGTTTTGACTAACTGCTTTTGCTCTGCAGGCATTGGCCTTCAAAACAATACTCTTGCAGCTGAACTAACAGTCGTGAGGCAGCACAAGAATAGAGGAATGCGTTACGTTTATCGAAAGCAGTGCGCGCGTACTCATCGTCGTCGATTCCTGCCTTCACATATTCTTCCTTTTTGAAGTGAAGCACATCACGCAATGTAAGTCGGCGAGATCGTCGTGGATCGCTGACGCGTCGCCTGTAAAGGAGGCTTGGTATAATATCATAGCAGCTACCCATATATGCGTGCACCTCTTCCTGAATAAAAAAAAAAAAAAATTGAAAAGAAGTAAACAGACCGCCACATTTCGCGCTGAGGTATTTTAGAGTCTATCGATCAAAACCTCAATATAAAAAAACAAAAGGTCGTAACTCTAAAAACAAAGCACGTCGGCCCGAATTCAGTGATTTTATCCACGAGGTTTAGCGTCTGAGGCATCCCGTATCAGTAACAAATACGATTTTGACTAATGGCCGAGTATGACCAAAGACAAGATGGCAGCAGTGGTCATGGAAGTGAAACACCATCTGTGAGGAAGGGAAGAGATCTATTACATGTGACTTAAGGCAAACTGTTGAATTAGTCTCACGTCGATGAAATAAAATAAAACGAGTGATAGAGTAAGGTTGGTTTCAGTTCTGGCTTTGTTTTCAAATCGAGTCGTCGCGAAGTTAGAACGAGAGCGCAACTGGAGGATCGAGTCTCTTGGAGTACCTGTTGATTTACTTTCCCTCTGTGGACCAAATATGAGATCCTTTTCTCATAGCTTATCAGCGCTATTAGTGTTGTTGCTAAACGGAGAGACCCAAACCCTTTCACGCCTGAGGCCGCTTCCACTTCGGCGATGAGCACTGTCACCCATGGCCTTGTTTAAATATCTGCTGTGATGAACGACTGCGAAGCGACTCATTTTGCATATGTCGACCTCAGTGATATCAATTCTTCTCTGCCCTATTATATTGCGCCTTTCCTCCGGTTGTCCGGTTGCGTGTTTTAAACCCGTTTGCTGTTATGTGCGTTGACCGGATATGTTGATGGTTTTTCGTGCTGTTCAGTTCAGCCAGCCAGTTCAGTGCGCCGATTCAGTAAACTCCTATTCGTCAACTCGTCCCGCCTCGTCCATGTGGCAGCGACATAACAAGTGGGGATCGACCAGTACTCGGGCAGCAAGGATCGACAGCAATGGACGGCGACCAGGGATCGTCAGCAACGACCGAGAGCCAAGCTCTTTGAGGCATACTCGACGCTCAGGGGCAACGACAGCAGCGGATGCTCGCAGCCTTCTTGGAGTGAGCGCATCGGCAGCAGCAGGCACTACTGCAGCGAGTGGAGCAGATGCTGACCGCTATCGAACTCACTACTCCTCCTGCATCGACTGCTGAGCTTATAACAAACTCGCTGCCGAGACGACTGCCGAAGTTCGCTTACGATCCAGACAATGGCGGCACGTTCGATTAATGGTTCAAAAGATATGAAGACGTGATTTTCAAAGACAGGGCGGCGCCTGATGACGCCGCGAGGGCCCGTCTCATCGTCTCGAAGCTGGACGCCAGTACGTACGCCCCCTTCACCAACCATATTCTGCGAAAGAGAGCTTCCGAAGTCTCCCTCGAAAACACCGTCAAGACGCTGAAAAAGCTGTTTGGGCACAACACGTCTGTTTTTGCCCGTCGCTATATCTACCTCAGAACCTAACGCAACGGCGAGTCTCTCAACGACTATACGGGGATTGTTAATCGACGTCACGAGATGGCCAAATTCAACACCATCATGTCGGGACAGATAAAGTGTCCAGTGTGGATCTGCGGCCTCCACACTCCAGAAGACGCTGAAATTCGCGCTCGTGCTCTACTTAAAATGTAGGACAATCTACCAGCCGCACTCAAAGAGCCCACTACCAAGACCCAGCAGCTCTTGAGTATCAGACAAGATGCCAAGCCCCTGGACAGTCTTTCACCACCATTCCAGCCAGAAATCGACGCCATCAGTACCAAGAACCGCACACAGAACCCATTTTCACGCTGCTTCCGTTGTGGCAGTCTACACTGGGCCAAAGACTGCAACTTCCTCAACAAAGCGTGCCATGACTGCAAACTCGTCGTTCATAAGAAAGGCTTCTACAAGAACTCCACCAAGAAGAAGAAGAGGCAGAATTCGAAGAAGCGCAGAAATATAAACAACGTCACCGTTATTGCCTCCACTGCCGCAGACACCGCGCCGATCAACCACATTTACCGGCAAGTCCAGATCAACGGCGTTACAGTACAAACGCGCCTCGACACTGGAGCCGACGTCACCTTACTAGCGTCAGAGATTGAATTGCGAAACCGTCCGAAGCTGTTGCCACCTCTTGTTAAGCTGAAATCAACCAACAAAAAAGTACCAACGTTCGAGGATATTTCGAGTGCGACTTCGAAATCGACGAACACAAAGGACGAGGAAATTGTCACGTCGCGGATACCCAGTCACTTCTTGGCATCGATTGGACAGCCCAAAATGAACCCCTCTTCCGAAGCCTCACAGGTGTCATCTGTAATGTGTCTGCAACGACACTGAATCATCTCTGCTCTACGCTCATTGCACGTCTACAGAAGCAATTCTCTGCAGTATTCAATTCAGGACTGAACTGGTTGACTTGTTATGTCGCTGCCGTGTGGACGAGGCGGGACGAGTTAACGAATAGGAGTTTACGGAACCGACGCACTGAACTGGTTGACTGAACTGAACAACACGAAAAACCGTCAAAATATCCGAGCTAACGCACATAACAATATCAAAGCCAGAAGGGTTTGATTGCGAGCATTGCCTCAAATAAGACCAATAAGAGCTGAAAACTAGTCTACATGCAATTTTCCTTCGCACCTTTGCACCTCTTTTTGTTGATTATGTCTAATACCGCGACCTTCTTACGGCATTGCCCGCTTATTTCAAGGTCTTAGTTACTCGTTCCAAATTCTGGCACGAATCTCCCGAGCGTTTGCGCCGACCACGCCTCTTATTTTGTGTAACATGGGAGAAGTTACCTACTTACAAATTCAGACCTTAGCAAATATAAAGCTAGGAGATTGCCCTCGACACCTCAGCTGTCTTGCATTCGTCCACTTCCGCAGCAGATTAAGGTAACCTTTGGAGCTCCTCTCCAATCAAACTCCAATTATGCAGTTCTCTAATTGCTGCCCTCTTCAGCTAAGCCCATATTCTAGTGCTGTCGAGATACCACTTCCACCGTGAAATCCACTTCCCACTACTACGATGTTTTCGTCACTCAGTACTGATTATGAACTCTATTTCCTGCCCAATGTTTGAACTTCTTTTGTTACCTAAATCGGCTGTGAAACAAAATCAGCAACTTAAAGTGCTTAATGGAGCGTTTAATTTAATCACATAAATTCGATATAATGATGTCGAAGCTGACTACGGTAAGCATGCTCGTGGGAGATTGCATTAACGTCGTTGAAGCGCTGATACAATTGGTCGTGTGACTGTATTCGAAGCAGAACGACTGCAATACAGAAACGGATACTCATGATGTAAGAACAATTATTTGACAAATTGTTGGAACTTCGTAAGGAACAGCAGAATGAAATTGCCCGGAGCTAAGGAAGGGGTGGTACCGAACAGTGTCACAGGAAGAAAGGAAAGTCCCATCTATTTATTCCGTTTCTCTTATCAAGTAAGGAAGCAACAACTCCCCATCCCTCTTCCTATCTCCTCGTTATCTTCTTTTTCGTAGCCTCTTCTATCAGCGCTAACTTTGAACCCCCGCCGCACCCTTACTGAACATTTTCAACATCGCTTCCAAGTACTGCACCAATATCACCGATTACTATACATTCAATTATTTTGCCACGGACACATCAAGCCTTTTCGATAACTAAAATTATTGCAGCTTTCTAGCTGTCACTTCACCACTCATCTTGTAAAAGACCAATAGTTCGTGCAGAATCAACAAGCCTCGGCAGTTTTGCCCCGTTGGAAGTGGTGAAGCCTGTGGCTTCACCACTTTCCCCATAGCGTCTGGAGAAACCCTTAATCTTAATCATAAACGGTCACCTCCTTCCCCAGATTGCGGTTAAACTACTGCGCACCTCGTTTCCCCAGCTAGTCGATAAGAGCCGCCGCAGCTTCCAAACTTGAGCACAGCTAATCTTCAGAAGCGCAATTGCACGTATTTCTCCGTGTCACTGCCATCTTCACTATCCACTTTTGGGAGGCCGTACTTTTGTTGGATTTTCTGCGAACATCTGCAATGTTGGTGCTGCGTTTCACTTGTATGCCAATAGGGAAGACGGGGTTCCTAAAGCCTGCCACTAATAACTATGCAACCTTTAATACACCAGCCTTTGTCACTTATTATTTTTTGTCCACAGCGCACAGCGCAGCTTGAGGTGTAAAGTTCAGCGCATAACAACAAAACGCATTGTAATGTTCAATTCAAGAAGCAGCAAGACACCAACAGCATTCGGTTCGCAAATCGACAGCCGCCGTAGTTGTTCCTTTTTTCATTGCCCCTCCAACATGCGATACATGGTTCGTAGAAGAACTTCGCACATGGACCAATCTGAAATCAGGCATTTTCCTCTGGTAAAATAACCTTCCAAATTGCTGGCAGTGGTTCTCTCATAACTCTTGCTGCCAAGAACTTCAACATTTTATTCAAAGCACCATTTCTTGCTCGAACTACGAGGAATTAGAGCGTCTCAGCGTTGGTTTTCACTTTTAACTTTCACGTTAAACCAATATATGCGTAGTGCACCAGCGATGGTACGTGATTTTTCAATCAGCGTTCACATCTACCTGCTTCAGTTATGGGCACGGTTAGCATCGTCTTTGTAGATTTAACTGAAATGAACAAAGCGAACTAGTAAACCGCTGTTGTCTCTAATAAATACGCGTCACAAAAGTTGTTAATAGCACCCCTGGATGAGATAAAGAGAAAAAGGTGATCAAAAAGTTTTTGGTGTAAGCGAGAGAAGCAGACCGAAAATGCAAGAAACTGAATGGCACGAGCCCAATATGGCAATTCACCCGTCATTTAATTAGCTTGTTACCTTAAAGTTTCATCTAGAATAACTTAGCAGCAAACAATGAGAAAGGAAAGACAAACGACACGAATGAAAAACTATCTCGAATTACGCAAGGACTTCATAGGGCTGAAACAGTGGGACGACTATGGCAAAAAACAAGTGCCATGACCTATAGACATCGACTCTCAACTTGGCAATGTGAGAAATAGCAAGCAAACATGTTCCATGAAATTCCGCTAGCCTAATCTTCAGAGCCAGCATCTCGTTGCACGACATCATCCATGAACCAAGCAAAAGGAATCGCTTATCAAAATGCGCAAATGCTCTTATCAGCTCAATGCCAACCAATGATAAAACAAGCTCGACACTGTGCTAAAGGAACTGGCACCACACGTGCTTTAGTGGTTCGACCGAACGGACTAGCCGGTTGCATGGATTGCTTAAAACACCGAAAGCTGCACAATAATGCGTGCAAACTTTAAGCGATAAGATGGCTCACAGAAATCTACAAATGAATCGCTTTTCTGCTGTTTCACCTGGATTAAATGAGAATCCGACAAACTGTCAACTCGTCTAAATTTTGCAGCACTCTGTATGCTTCGCTCAAAAGTTGACGGACCAACTGCTATAGTCCGCTTCAGGAACAGAAAAACGCAAACGCCCACAAAAACATACAATAACGAATCGATGTTTGAAACAGACCAACGATTTTTGCGAATCCCGTAGTTTCCCGATCTAACTTCTTGTCACGACGCATAAACCAATAAAAAACTGATGGATCAACTTGAAAGTTGGTATAGGAAATCATCCACAGTACATTAGACAAGTAATAAATTTCTTGAGACTATGTCTAGTGGTTTCGCAACTGGAACTATACTAAAGGTAAAACATATACAAATATACATCGAACACACCCACAAACATAACCTCGTCACATCATACTTCACAAACGCGTATCTGAAAATGCAAAATAAAACCACTAACATCAAGGCCGACATAGAAATGAATTCAATACTCAGCGCATCCCACTGTCTTGAACACGACTTTTGACCTTAAAGCTTTTTCTTTTTTACCGATATCTCGAACATTCAAGCCAAATAAAAATTTGAGCCATTAAACACTTAATGGAAATTCTGCGAAATGGGAAGAGCAGAGAAAGGCGAGGAAGGAGTGCGGAAGGAAGGGAGCTCGGATATAGTTGTGAGTTGGCAACGAGAGCTTCTAATATGCAGCAATCTTCCAACTGTTTATATGCGAAGCCCCAAACTTGGTACTTTAAATCCTCCGCAGTTTGCAAACTTTTACATTTGCCATCCTTAGCTAGCTACGATTTTCTAGCGCTTGTCAATTATAGAATTTGGCTTGTCTGAACATGCTGAGGAATCCATAGGCAACTTAAGAAATGCACACCTGCCCCCAACATGAACTTTCCATATCATCGCATAACCTTCACAACAACGGTTGTGTGGAATCAATGCTCTTTGTTTTAAATCCTACAGACTTCTTTGCTCGACATGAACAATATTCCCAGTCTGAACTTTAAATGGTTTTCCACAGGCGCTGATTAGGCAAAAGTTGAAAGCAATGCCGCCATGACAACGCTTCATTTCAAATTCTTGAAGATCAATACAATAAATCACTTTGTAAATACGAATGATACAACAAAAATGCGGAATGATGCTATCCGAAGAAACTGGTGAGTTCCTTAACCCCCATAGTCGAAAACACTTCCCAGCAGAATGCGTAAACGTTGGGCTCCCTGCATGAACTAAAATAAACAGAAGATAACAGAGGAGACTAATGCAGCGTGCTAGCGAAACGCTCATTGAACATTAAATTTTTTGCAAACAAAAAGCATACAAAGCAAGACATATCTGCACTGTTCAAAGTGAATCTCTCATTTAGTGCATGTAATACACAAGTATTCACATCTAAAGCGACCAAGTGGGAATGGATAGCAGGGTGCTGGTTAATGTGAACGTACAGCAACGCCGAGATGGTCATGGCTAAAGCGAGCCCAATGCGAGAAAACAACATGCTCAACTGCACCGCCATAGATAAACAACAGTTCACTTGATGTTACATGGAAAATAGCGCGTCGGCGTGACTCCAGATGGATTAATGCCGTGGATGGATGTGATAACAGCAAAAACGTATTGGGTCGCAGTAAGGGGAAGAGGGTAGGTGACTCCACCTCAGCCCATCTGATCAGGTAAAGTGTGGACGTATCACGAAGGACCACCTCTAAATATAAAAGCGTTTCTTGCCTTCTTTAATAGATACTGCATTAAACTATGCATAGAGTGGTATATGGAACGCTTATTATAAATTCGCTTTGGCTGCCTGAACCACTACTGTTGCTACAAAACGGCTGCCTATCTATAAAACCAGGCAATATTCAGCGAGGCGTTAACTCCTTCCTTCCTCTTTCTGCAAAACCCTGCGAATGCTGCTGCTACACGAATGAAGATAGAATGCTTGGAAGAGAGCGAACGCGAAGCGATTCCCAAACTAAAATTGCTCACTACTAAAAACCTCAGAGGTAACAAAACTGATAACAACAGTACTAATAAAGCTGCTGAGCCTGACAACAGCAAAAACTAAAATAGAAACTCTAGAATCTCCAAGAAAAAGAATATCGGATAAGACCCACCTGTAATCGCCATTCTTTCAGCTGGGGCGACGAACGAACGATTTCCTGATAAAATTTCAGCTCCTCACTTTCGATGTAGTCGATCTGAGATCGCTCCACAGTTTCTGCAGTGCAACCAGCTGAAATGGCTCTCTTTCATGATTAAAGAATAAAAATTTATATATAGGCAAAATACACAAACTATTGCTGCTTCGGAATAAACCCTCCCTACAAATACAGGTGTGGACCTGCCACCAAATCGTTTATAGTTGTCGCTGTTCAAAAGCCATGTTCAAAGAGCAAATTCATTAGTCACCACTCACGTCGCTTCAAATCACTCTTCCCTCAGTCACGTAGGGCAAATTATACAACATACTGTCGATTTTATGAGGACAGTTTCGGGGTCATGTTTGCTACTTTCTTTAGTAGCCCATCTGCAAACATCCCTTTATACTTGTGGCTAGTCACAGACGATGTAGTAGGAAAAGGAGTTGGCTCACATGAAGAAGCATCAAAAAATTCAGATTGTTCTATAAATTGCAATGAGCAAAAACCGATCTTATGAATTAGATACGTTTTCTGTGAGCATAACTAAGTATAACTAAGTATACTAAAACGTTGTTGTTTCAAAGAGACGATAAGAATAAACAGCACTTAAAAAGTGCACTTCGAAAACACAACATTGTAAGCAGGATTCGAGTTGTTAGTCGGCTTTTGTAAAAGCGATCGACGTCTGCTTGTATGCATGTGTGTGTCTGGCCTACGGATTCAATTTGCCAATAGAGATGACCCCAGAGATGAAGTCTAGCATCCACAACTAACGCATGCGTATTCTCAAACGCAGCCTTGTCCAGCTTGGCTGCCTTCTTTATCGACTATTAAACCATCAAGCTTTCACGCGAAAACTTCTGCCCTATTCGTGCAAAGCGAAAAAGAAATTTTCAGCTGAGGACTGACCAAGCTTAACAAAAGTGAAAAGCGCTGGATGAAGACATGCTATTTAGCATTACATCACTGTTCTTAAGCATTGTCCACTTGATCGGTTGACTGAGAGAACCGAAAAAAGAACATAACATACTAATATCTTTGGTGTGTTTTCGTAATTTTTGGTTATAAGAAGGAAAGGTGAATCCCGTATTTCAGTTTTTCACAACGTTACAATTGTGTCCATGAAAATGTGAGAAAGTTTTAAATGATTCGACGTAGTTCAATGTTCAATTGTAGCTTCATTCAAGCGCTTAATAGGATCATACCTTTCCAAGATAAAAACCTATTAAGCAACAATTGCTCTCTCACATATAATCACATTTTCATATCGAAGCAAGAATTGCACGGCGTTAACATATCACTCAAAATGAAAGTTATCTAAGACCGACGAAGCGTCACTTCTTGTAACATGAAAAAGAGTCATCAGCATAAATAAGGCAACATTTAAAGCCTTACGCTCGATTATGTCTGCAGTATTCTCGGGCGAACAATGCCTCAGTTTTTTCGCGTTAATCAGCATCGATTCTTCATAGTTGACCTCTTCAGTGGCGACTCGTTTGTTAGCCGTCTTTACATTTGCCTCATCTAAACACATGAATGTAACCTCTTGACGCCAGCTGCAGCCGAAACAGTTTTAAAAGGAAACTTTCGTCGCTGAAGCACGCATTAATGATAGGAATAGATTCCTATCATTAATGCGTGCTTACACTACAACTACAACTGTTAAAAAATTAGCTAATAAATTTCAAGTTGTTTCAATTTGTCATTGGTGCTAGCAACAACAACTGTGTGCTAAACGGTTTATAAACACTGCCCACCCGTATGCCAGAAGTGTTGATGAATATGTCGACGAAGAATCGCTTATTTCAGCCATCAACAATAAGTGTGAGAAATAAGCGGAAAAATGAACTATTGGACTCATCACTGCACTGGCTGTGGTTGCTTCGGAACCCTCTATCTTATCATGCAAAAGATTTTGACGCCCTCAATTCGAGATGCCTAATGACAGCTGATGAAGCGCCTAAATGTTATACCTCTGCAGCTTCCAAATTTGGTGGTAAGCCTCAGAGATTGAGACACCAATGGCTTAAAGATCTTATCAAATCTCCATCGCAGATGAACCCCAGTAGCTGCCATTAAACAGCTTAAATCAAAACCGTGGGAGACTGACTATACCACACTACAGTGTGCATTATGTTTGCAAGATGATCGAAGAATGAGCCGATGGCTTAGTCCATCAACATACCAACACAGGACAGCTCAGAGAGATGCAAACAAATGTAACTACAAAATAACATCACATATGTTAATCGTTAAAACACAAACAAGTCGATGAGCTTGCTTCTATGAAACGGCAAAAAAAAAGGATAAGATAACTGCAATACATATGATCTATTCAGTGGTGAAAAAGAAAATGTCAGTCGTAACCTACTGCTCTCTACAATGTTAAGACGTAACCATGCAAGGCAATACAGCCATGCTGCCTTAAATGCCTCGCCGACACCCATCAACAGAAACCATTAGAGCCCACAGTAAAGAGATACAACATAATTTCGCTATACCTGCAGCGATAGAGCCCACGAATTTCAACTATGCAATATTAGATTGACACTGTGATAGGAATGAAACGCTGATGGAGCACTCGATGGAAGGGCTGGTATATCACACTAACGCAATCCGGTGGGAGAAATCGACTGCACAAGTATTCTGCGAAAATCAACACAGCGTCACCATTAGTTCTTGCTTTGTGCTCTTCCTTCCAACCCCTCCCCCTCCCTTACAACTTTAAGAAACTCGTTCCTACTGAAATAGAGAACATTAAGCCCAAACCAACCTAAATCAATCAGAGTTATCACCCGTATCCTAACATGAAAAGACGATATCGGAATATACTGAACATCCACTTGTCATAAGCCGATTATATTCCTTTCAAAATGAGCAAAAGAACCCGTGAGCGGATTTTTTCACCAGGAATCAGTGATTCGTGAATAGGAGACCTACCGTTTTGTTCCTTATTCCTAATCATGCTCACATAATTCTTTTATGCTTCCTCATTTCAAGATGTTGAAGTTTTGTGGCACATTGAGTATTTCCCCTCTTCGCTTCTTTCATCGTTTTACATTTTTTCTCGCAACAATTTTGGGCGAATAATTTTTCACCGCGTTAGATTTGGTACGATTTTGGGCGAAGGAAATAAAAAACACAAAATTTTTTCGCAGTTTTTAGCGCATTTAAGAACTTTGAGGCCCATGAGGTCTTCAGTTAGGAGTAACCCGGACTGCCCTAATCAAAGCTCTTGATAGCTTGCAACTTCGTGGAAATGCATTAAGAATAACTAACTCTTAAATCTGGAATAAGCATAATGGTCGTCAAAGTCAGTGCGAGGAAAGGAGGAAGGAGCTGCAGCCAATTGATATTAAAACATTCTTGATTAATTATCCACCCAACCTCTGTCTAAGAAGTAGGGGTAAAAAGCGGAGAGGACAGAGATTATCAACATCTTAACCAGAAATTTAAAATCTTCTGTAAGCACTATTCAGCTCAAAATTACTGTCCTCGACAAGCTTACACTACTAACTAAAGGTTTATTTAGGTCATTCTGGACCCTTTCCGATGCTCTTTATTCAAAAATGAACAAATTCAGCATCCATCGCATCGGTGCATTAAAAAAACTAAAAAAGAAAGACATTTTAGGTTACAGTACCGTCCGAACACCTGATTTCGTCGCCCTCCTTCACGGTAAACTCCTTCAATGTTTGTGTGGGACAAAGTTCACTGCAGTTTTCACCACTGCTGCTAGCTTCATCGTAGCCAGCTAGTGTGACGTGGCCTTTTTTACTCGTCGATACGACATAACTGTCACAACAATATGCTTCTTTGGCCGTCGACATATCTTTGCGAACGCCAAGGCTTGTCGGCCCTCTCGTACGAGTTTCTGTACCTCGATGCCACTATTGTTTCACCTTAATGAACACAGTGTTTAAGATAACGCACATCGGCCCTCGACGAAAATCCACTCAAACTAATGAATACATCAATAGGCAGAAAAAAGATGCAAAATTTTGCAGTCTTTTTCAATCAGACTGATCGATGACATCAATCGTCAGTGAACAATGCAGCGTGGGTACTGTTGTAACCGTTCTCTTGTTAACCGTTAACTGTTAAGCATGAACCGTAAAAAGCGTTTAACCGTTGAACGTCAGTGAACATTACCGTTAAGCGTAGAATAATCAAAACATTTTACAATGAAAAAGTAATGAGGTTTTGACCTAAATTATCGAGTCCTCAATTCCAAGCTGTTGTAAAATACGACTTCGACAGGCCGCAAAATGCACCTACAATGTGACAGAAAAGTCTTCGATCAAAACTTCAACTAATGGGCGAAGAGCAACTCTGTCTCATTATTTTCATAGTTTCCCTATTGTGTTGTTGCCTGCTGATCGCATTGGTTTACTTCCGTAAGTCGTTAACTGGTGGTATGAAACTACCTAACATGACATCCTGCACCTCAGAATGCTCAGGAACAAATGTGGGTTAAATACGGTTTCATGTCGCATTCAACCCACACCCCTCTGAAAGCCCAATCAAGAGATACTACGACTGCTCAGAGTACTACATTCTGAAAACCGACTCAGCAAACCAAAATCGGGGCATTCAAAAATTTCCATCTGAAAAGAACTCAACTAGGAAAAATTGCGAATTTCGGCAAATCCAAGGTAGTTGCTGCAAGAGTAGCGACTACACTGCACATAGACCTAGAATCTCCCCAGCTTGTCGTTCTGAGAAAGCCCTACTCCCCCATTTACAAACCCTCCCAGTATCATCAACTCCATAGACGACAAGAAAACACTATAATCACTTGTCCATAGGTATGAAAACATTTATATTTATGTTATTTTCCACATCTGCATATACAACATATCCTTCAAAACAGCCAAGAGCGCAGCCAGCCAATCACCCCATAGGAGTGTTCTCGAGTTGTCCCGGAAATGGTTGAAAACGAGGAAGGGGCGTATTGTGTGCGCTCAAACAAGCATATCCAATATTAAAATAGCCATGGCACAACTTTTATTTCGTGAAAGTACCACCACGCTGAGTGCGGCACTAATGAATACGGCCCCACCGTTCATATAAGACTATCATAGTTTATCATGGTGCAGCACATTCGCGTAAAAAGGATATCCTCAAAGCCTTTTGCTTTCTTTGCACATATGGTCACCTTCTTAAGGGGTCCTGGATCATTCAGGAGAAGTTACCTCTTGCCCGCAAAGCGTACACCACGAGTGACTGGGTGCGCTTCGTTGAGTTCAACTTCATGACCTATTCTCAATAACCTCGTTAGTCAACGGCTGTTGATCCGACGGATTGAGTAATGTTTGGCATTCTGAAGGCCAAGGTGGGGTGGAGGAGGGGAAATCACTTTTAAGGAGCCGTCTATGCACTGAAGGTAGCTGGCATGGGACGAAATTGACGAGGATACCCTTCGTACTACGTGTGACATGGTTGCAGATCGACCCCACAGCTGCGTTTGAGCAGAAAACGGTGTATTGATAACAAACAAATTGTCATACTTATACCAATAAATCCCACCTACCGTTTTGGAGGCTTTCTCGCCTTGATCAAGTACTTTTCCTCGCTTCACGGTACCACATTTTTACAATGGTAGAGAATACCCTTTTCTGGAACATCGTTCCACTGCTACAATTGTGTCACCCTCAAAAGAATCGATCCTCTGCTCTTCCAACATTTTGGACTGAATTGTAAACTGCATCCAAAGTTGCACGCATAAATGCCTTATGATAAAGCAAATTTTACTCTACCTCAGCTTATTGTACGGTAACAACTACTATATGGTGGCAACTGGAAACTCTTCTCACAGTAGCGTTTCAAACAACAACAGGCGGATGCTCCGGCCGACTGAGCTAACAATGACATTTTCATCTATTGTGATTCGGTGCTTATGTCCCATCAATTCCGCTGTACATACAATCCAACAAACCTGACAAGCCCACAACGAGCAGAATCACGGGTTTTGATCCTTCCTGCGCGCAATGATTCTACCTTGCCATGAACGAGCAATTAGCACTATAAAGCAAATTTAGAAGCTGATGTAGCAACGTTGAAGCTAGTATATGATATCGCACAAATTCCTTGTGAGAAGGGAGAGGTTTTAACGGGGTCGGCGCACTTAGCCGGAAAGAGACGGAGAGAGACCGCGCGCGTCTTCAGCGAGCGACGCGGCACTGGTCACTCGGAAACAAATCGTCGAAATAAATGTGAAAATATACAGTAAGGAAACGAGATTCGAACAACGGATTTTGACACATTCGAAAGAGCATTAAAAGCTCTATCAGAATCAAAAATAATCTCGAACAAAAACAAGAACTTCTCTATAAGATCGATTTTTTATATGACGTGTAATTGAGGAAAATTGCATGATCATCGATAAATCATGGCCTACAAGTGTATAAAGGAACAAGATTTGGGAAGAGTGACTAGGTACATTCGAAAGAGCATTAAAAGCTCTATCAGAATTAGAAATAATCTCGGACAAAAACAAGAACTTTTCTGTAAGATCCATTTTTTATATGCAGTGCAACTGACATAAATTGCAGTGTCGCCTTATCTATTATCTCATGCGTTATAGTTGTGCATTTATGACATTGTTCTTAATGAAGAACTCAATTCACGACACGCCTTGACGATCTAATGAATTGACAAAATCATTCATAAATTACCTTAAACTCGTTGTGGCTCCTCATGAATGGATCTTTCATGCAATTGTTGCATCCACCAGTTAAGAATTCTTCAATTCGACACTTCGGGATTTCCTTCATTTCATTTCTTTCCCATATAGGCATACTGATACGTAAGTTCGCTTGATGACAGAAAATCCAACCGACGCGTTCAGTAGTTAATTGCATTGCCATACGCTGATTGCATGCAACGCTTGCTTTCCGACATAGACCCGTCAGGATTGAGAAGGGAAAAGCGATTCGAAGGCTACATGCTCCCAACTGGAAGAATTGAAATTTACATGGCAGCGAACCATAAGTGCTTACAAGGCAGAAAACCTTCAATGTAAGTAGCGAAACGACTGCTAACATTGAAGTGCGCAGCTATAGCTAAAAAGCCAGTTCGCCAAATGTGGAGGAGATGAGGAAGAAGATGGGGCTATCAAGAACACTCGTTTCGAACCACTAATCTAGAATGGCTGAATAACGTTTAGAAGAAGTACTTGCCACACGTGCAAGTTACCTATGTTGCATGCAATTAACGGATGACAAGACAATACAATTAACCACATGCTGAATGCGTCGGTTGGCCTTTCTATCACCAAGCGAACTTACAGTGGCCATTATCAGTATGCCTATATAGGAAAGAAATGAAACGAAGGAAACCTATAACTGTCGAATTGAAGAATTCATAATGGTGCATGTAACAATCGCATGAAAGATCCATTCATAAGGAGCCACAACGAGTTTAACGTAATTTATCAATGATTTTATCAATTCATTAGATCGTCAAGGCGTGTCATGAACTGAGCTCTTCATTAAGAACAATGTCATAAACGCACAAATATAACGCATGAGATAATGGCTAAGGAGGCACTGCAATTTATGTCAGTTGCACTGCATATAAGAAATTGATCTTATAGAAAAGTTCTTGTTTTTGTCCGAGATTATTTTTGATTCTGATAGAGCTTTTAGTGCTCTTTCGAATGTGTCGAAATCCGTTGTCCGGATCTCATTTCCTTACTGTATGTTTTCACATTTATTGCGACGATTTATTTCAGAGTGACCAGTGCCGCGTCGCTCGCTGAAGGCGCACTTGGTCTCTCTCTCTCTCTTGCGCCTGCGCTTGTGGCTAATGTTACCCACACCGTTTTAACCACTCAACGTCAAAGGTTCCTTACAAATACATTTACTCCTCAAGGATTTTTAGTGGTCCGAATAAAATATGAGTCAGAACTGGGAACTTAACGAGGTATATGTGTTAATGAACACGCTGCATTAAAACCACAAGTAAAAACAGCTGTCAGTTAGGAGGAAATTTTTTTTCAGCAGTGACGTTTAGTTCGCAAGCCTTAGCTTAGCGCTCTTCGACAAAAGGAAAGTGCCTCATATCGAGAAAGAGCCATGCCGTTGTGCGTGGCGAATACCACAAAAGAGGATGCTTAAGGTACTTGTTTCTATAGACGACGGTTCTGGAGTAACCTTGTCCAAAAACGCAGTCGAATGGGAATTTCTTACGACTTGAAAATTTTAAGGAGGTGCACACTATCAGCCTTTCCGCTGTTGGAGTGAAGTACATAGTGATCGTTCTTCGTTTTTCAAAGACGACATTTTTTGAAGTGACAAGTTTGATACGATGTTTCAACGAATTTAGATGTCGCCACTGTCGACAGTGCTTGCTCCAAACTGTTATGCAGGCCGATATATGAGTGCGGTTCTGGGTTTAGTATTTTTAACAGTAGTGATTTTTTGAGTATATGCTGCGACATCTATACACCTCATATGTTCTTCGGGAACCAAGATAAAACGTATTATTTAAAGTTTTAGTACAATACTCCAGTTTACTACTGCAAATTTATCCTCTTACGCTATTGTGAAACTATCGGACAGGCAAATGTCGTGAGTGCAAAAATCGACGAATGTTTGGAGTCTTAGAGTCAGACCTTGATGTAAAAAAATAAAATACCTACGAAGTTTGGCGGCAACCTGACAACTTTTGAGGGCGGGCATCTAACATGCAGAGGTACCGTAAAGCTTATTTTATTCGACACCTTGATAGGATCCTATAGACAAAACTTGAGGAGCGCACTAGGGAGTTGGGGAGGGAGAAGGAGATGAAAAAGAGGTAAGTTTGTTTTGTTATCTTGTATGAGGATTTTCAAGGAACTGTTTTTGACTTCGACTTTGGGCAGCGTACTTTCATGTGAGAGAGCTTCAGCGGTTGCCTAAAAACAACGACATCAACTATTTCTCTCTCTTCGTTAATTTTTAAACGACCAAAAATATTAACGTTTCTGGCCAACAATTTGGATGCGTCATTTCTAAGCGAAGCGACAACAATAACATGTGCCAATGAGAAATTGCGAATTCGTAAAGTCGCCAATGTCGCAATAGCAGTTAAAGCATTCTATTCTCAAGTATGAATATTTCCGAATCCGTATACTTGATTTCAGCATATAGATTTTCTCCCACAAACTGCTCACACACAAATTTGGCACATAACAGCAGACGAGCGCGCTAAAAATATCACATTTGAAAATAACCTCGATACTATATTTGAGATCATGTCTGTCAACGGGAACAACCTAGCACATCGCAGGGATTAAACGCACCTAGAATGGGCAATGAACAGCTAAAACGCTGCAAGTTAAGGAATAATAGACGCCAAGCACACAGGAAAGATCGTGCTGTCATCTCTTACTTGAGGAACAATCGGCAACACTTATTTTCAGAGGTGACCACCTGCGACTTCTGCAGGACGAACAATTACACAAGTATCGAACATTTGGAACGTTTGAACCACCATCAGGGAATTTGAATTTGTTGAAGTTATAGTTGGAGAGTGCGACAACTTGGACAACAGATTTTTTGATCAGAGCTATGGTGTAGGAGAAAGCTGTAATGGCGAACACGGTTTTAGCAACCACCTGAAAGCCTTCAACGGTATCAGAACGCTTAACCACAAGTGCACGTGCAAGGGAAAGACAGAGAGAGACGGCGCGCGTTCTCAGCGAGCGACGCGGTCCTAGTCACTCAGTAATAAAATCGCCGCAATAAATCTGAAAACATATCATAAGAAGCAAAATTTAGACGAGGTGATGGAGGTTTTAAAGAGCATTAAAAGCTCTATCAGAATCATTCATAGTCTGAGATAAAAACAAAAACCTTTTTATAAGATCAATTTCCTATATGAAGTTCAATTGATAACGTTTTCAGGGTCGCCGATATATCTGGGCCTAGAAGTGCATGATGAAAGAAGACTTGGGAACGAGGGCTAGGCACAATTAGAGAAGTACGGAAGGCTCTTTCAGAATCATTCATCACTTCTTCATGAATGGATCTTTCATGCACCACTTTAGAATTCTTCAGTTCGACAGTTCTGGGTTTCTTTCATTCCATTTCGAGATGTGACTGCTAGTAGAATTAGCTATATTTGCTTGAGCGGAAGCGCCGAGGACTCTGCTTTATTATATGGTCGATAACCTCGATAGATAGGCTCACCATTATGCTTATTCAAGAGTTTTTGGTGTTTATGGTAAAAGTTGCTTGAAGAGGTGGATTCTAAGTGCAGCAACTTTTATGGGGGTGTTAGCGCTGAGTGATGCCGATGTTTGCATGTACCATGTGCATTCGTGACTAACGAAGCAGAAACGATAATCATTGAGGTACCGGTGTTCAGGCATACTGTTCAAGAAGCGCTTCAATTCAGAGGGGTATTTGTGGTACTCTAATAAAACAGCCGTCAGGTGTGCAACGTTTCATGATTAGGAACTCTGCGGCGGGTATTTGTAATTCGCCGAATGAACATCTCAATAGTGTGACGGCGCTGTCATGTTTCAGCTACATTCGAGTTACAATCGCAGCATCTTTATACACTTGACGTGGTCTTGGTGAGTGCGAAATCCCTATTTAAAACATGATGCCGGAAATGGAGATCCTTGAGAACTTCAACGAGCACGAATAGCAAATCCTAAACTGTTTATTGCAGCTAGAATTGTTTCATCTTGGCTTATGGTGTACAGGACGTGTACTTGTGGTGTAATTTTTTTAAACTTTTTACGGGATCTTTTATCTTATAAAATACGGGATTCGGGATAAGGTATGGATTATAAGATAAGGTCAACATATAATTTTATAAGATACGGGAAGACGCCTTTCTTCATCCGTACAACAAGAGCAAATTATTTTTTTACCAGAACTGTTCGAAAATGAGATTCATTAATTACGAGGCAAAAAACATTGATTAGAAGAAGTAATATAGAGAGAGTGTAAGTGAATGTAGAAAATTTATGATCCTACCTGCATGCCCTCTATTCATGTGAAAAGCACATGTTAAATCCCGTATGTGGGAAGGCACCCTTAACCATCGCGAAAAAGTCAGCCTTCAAAGAGCAACGCATTCGAGGAAAATGAGCCGACTGCTGCACCGAAACCGAGACATACGAAGCGAGGAAAATAGTCTGCTATTTGTCATCGTCGAAAAATTTGAAAAGATTTTCCTAAATTTGAAATGCATTTTGCCAATAGCTCCAGGTGACCGCAAGCGTTTATGAATGGGAAAATAACCATGGCTAACCAGACAGCGGAAATAATTTTGAGGAAGAAAAAAGAGTTGCAAGAAGTTGATAACGCAAGAAAAAATTAAAGAAAGGGAGCAATGAAGAGAGACTTTTTAATGGCTCTTCATCATATATTTTAACGAAGAAACTGTGATAAAGGCAGTTTTGAACGAAGGAATGAAAATCGAGATATATATAACACAAAGTGGGATAAGGCGAGTCAGGCAGAAGGTCGTGAATGTACTAAAGATCGTGTGAGGTGCGCAAGCGGAATGTTTCAGGCGTGGGCTCAATAGGCAGATGGTCGCGATCGAGATCGTTTGGACTTCAGATTGTGGAATCTAATGGGAGGGCGAGCGCGCGGAGACCGCAGCCAAGGCGGGGAATTATAGGCTATCTCCCTTTGCCAAGTTGGGTTCCAAGGAAAGACATCTGGAATTCTTATGCTAAAAGTGAGAATTTCAGATCGATGGTTAAACGGATAGCTACGGCTGCGGCTCAAAGGTAATGATAAGTATGGTTCCTTCAATCGTTTGGGCACACCACTCAAGCTGGACCTGTTTTATACACATGCCTGGCAGAATATGCTTACCAAATTTCAAACCTTTGCTTGAATCTTTGCCCGATAAAAATTACTGGAGAGCAACTGCATGTATACTGATCACACTTGCAAATGCAAATTTCGAATACTTCATGAAAAATCTGCAGATGTTCGGTATATCACACTTTCAATGGATATGTTTAGAGGGTCAAATATTCCGAAAATCTCTTTAGAAAATCGAATATCTCGATGAGTCGGTTTCATCGGTTTTATAAGTGGGCATTTCAACTGCGTATTGTGGCAATAGCGTAGTTGCACCTCGTGAACGTTGGCATTGCATCTCTGTTACGAGCGTGTCTGAAGCTGACAGAAGGGATTGCTAGAATAACTTTGGTTATTTGAAGCAGCCGGAAACGTTTGGAAGTGCGGAGAGTGGATTGCATTTGCTTCTTTAGCTTGGTTGAATGTTGTTGAGGATGGTAAAATGATGGATGACATTGTGTTAAGTGATCTCAAAGTGGCGAGGTCAAAGCAGTTCCCCCTATACAGAGTAAAGCATTATACCTTGCATTAACCTAAGGTTGCTTTGACTTCCTTTTCTGTTTACGATTGTCCTCAATTAAGCAGGAGCGCACCTTTCCCCACGACACATTCCGTCAACTACGTGAAGGGTGGGCGCACCTACTTCCCCTATTCGAAATCTTCCGCAAGGTGCATGTCTTATCCAAGCTGCCGTTTCGAGAACTTTTTTCAAAAACGCGCACTGGCTCAGTTTGATAGAGTCGTTCGTACTTCAATATATTCTATCTTCATAAATCCAACCTTTGATGATATTTCAATTACCCCACAATGGCACTGTCACGTATGCTCCTCACAGTGAACAAATCGTCGTTTGAAGCGCGATTACTTCCTCTGACCTTTACCGTGTGCTCGTTGCAAAAGAAGGAGAGAAAAAATGATTTGCGACATTAACTGATTTAATGTTTAATTAGCACCACTCTGGCACTCTTCGGTGGGTGCGGCGAATTGTTTTGACGATGTCATTGTTTTTGTGATACAAAACGCGACATATTCAGTCACCTTAACCGGGTTAATGAAGAACAGCTCTCAACAGAGGTCATCCAGCTACAGTCTACTCACCTCTTCGCAACACGATTCATTCGTTACTTGCTGACTGTTTGCCCTATAAAAACGCCTCATTTTGATATCAGCACTATTCAATCAACGCCCACTGTCTTTTTCTTCCTCTAGTATATGTTTGCGGCGTCTAACGCGCCAATGAGGCATTCATGTTCGTTTGGCGTCGCTGCGTGTCCCTTTTCGATGTGGCCATATCTTCTGACAGCGTCTTCCCTCTAGCTGCTACCACTGACCATCTTTGACGTCAACGTCCTCGTGCGGTGCCTTCAACTCAGAATGTCTTTGAAAATGTCTTCCAGAAAGTGAAGAATATGCCATCGGTCATCTGCACTGTTGATTGGTTACTCTACTTCGTTGTGATTTTATTTTTATTTTTTTGTGACAAGGGTCTCTTCAGATAGTCCTTCCAATTTGTCATGTATTGCATGACTTCTCGGCATTTCATCTGCACCAAAAGCTCAAGAAACCGTTATATCATGCATTTTGATTGCAATGAACTCTGGATGAATTCAAATAAGGGCACACTGAGCGAACTAAGGGGCAGTAGGTTGGTGGCAGTAGAGAAGGGCTCTTAAGAAAATTATATGCACCCCCCCCCCCCTTCCTTTCAACAAGTCGCTGACTGATTGTCATACTCCGAGAGTAAGTTCTGAAAAACTTAGAGAGACATTTAAATTGCCCTAATCGTGAAGATGCATTCTATACTTATGTTAACGGCAAGCCGCAGGCCAGGCAGGTGCTTGGGTCATCGAAACTAACAAACGGTATAATTGTCAGCCATTGGTTCTATTGAATCCCATGTGTCAACAAAATTTTTTCTTTTTCAAGTTTTTGAAAAAGATTTCAGATTGCTTGCAGAGAAATACTGCATTCATTTACGCGCAGTAGCGACATCTTGAACACCATTAAGAGCCTGCACAGTGAAACTTCATCAATTTCTGATAGATTAGCAGAAGCTTTCCCTTTCTAGTTGTGCGTTGTCACTGTTGCGCAAAATGACCTCCATAATACCACTACTTCAAAAAAAAAAAAAAAAAAAAAAAAAAGAAAGAAAAGAAACCTGCTGGTGGCAACGTTGTAGACGCATTAGATATTTTTACACGTAGCTAAAGATGCCATAATGCAAAATTTTACTCACCGTATGCTTGAAAACCCAGCAGAGTGCAGTTTTCTTGTAAATCTAGCTTCTATCTTCCATAAACAGATGGACTGCAGCACTTGAAGAAAGACTCAAGCGGAAATTATTTACACCGACTACACGAAGGCATTTGACACACCTTCCCATTACAAACTTTCAGCTTAAAAAAATGTGGAATTTCAAAATCCTTGTTGAAGTGGATTAGGCCTTTTCTTGTAGACGACTCTTTCTGGATCAAAGTCGGATCTTTCAGGTTCACGCGATAGCAGCTGGATATTCTATACGGACAATTTCACGTCCTGCTAGTAGATTCCTGCCAGGGGCGTTTTTTTTTTTTTAATTTTAACTGAAGAGAGATTGGTGCGACCATCTCCGACGAAATTGGTGATTCGGAACTCAAAGCCTATCCTCACCTTCACTGGTTGATGCGCTGCTGGGAAAATTCCGCTTTGTCGTTTGGAATATCGAACTGCATTCTATAACCTGCGAAAAATAATCGCCTAGAATAATGCTGACAGAGCTATATTGCTCCCCTTTTTGACCATTAATCTTCTTTCTGGCATTCGCACTGTTGAAAGTATCTGAAAACTCTCACTCGCACAGCGTTTAAAAAGATTTATGCGGGACTTTGTCATTCTAATTTTAAAACAAGTTTTCCGATTTCGACCCTGAGTTGCCAGAATATCATCTGATTTCTTGCTCTTCCAAGATCATGTGGTTCATTCTGACATCTCATCCGGTGGTATGTTTGAATTTGCGATGACGAGGAATCGCCTTGCCCGCAGACTATGCCTCCAAGCCCAGAACTGCATGACATACATAGTTCTCAACTGTGCGCATGTGGAGCAACTTCCTTGCTGCAATTATTCAAGCTCCGAATGTTCCCATCTCCAAGGTCCTTTTAGATAGTTTCGATCTTCATACCATCGCAAATCTGCTATGCTGATCTAGATCTGTCAATGTGACCTCAATTGATTCTTTCTGCTAATATCTTCTCACTACCAATATCATAATAAGTTGATATGCATAGTGAAACCTCAGTATGACTTGTGCAGTTGTTCTGTTTCCAGTTATTGCTGTGTATGTAGGCATTTGGTCTATTCCTTTGCTTATTTCATTGTTTGACACGAGTTTTTTTCTCATATGAATAACCAGTACATAAAAACAGAGGCCACTGGGATCAAGCAACCCCATGGATAGCACTATGAGTGATCAAGATGTGACATTGCTAGTTCTGCACAGTATCTTGCATTACGTTAGTGACAGTGGTAGGTAAGATTTTTTCTTATTCATGCGATGTTGTTCCCTTTCTTCATTGTTTGAAAACATCTACTTTCCTGTTACCGTCATAAAAAACGAAACACCTATTATTGTTTTATGCTGAGCGCACTGAGAAGGATTCCAATAAACTGTTCGCTTCATGAAGTATATCGCTCTTGAAAGAAGTTTTAGTGAGGTACTGAACTTCAAAATTAGAAGTGTGCAATTACCATCACGGTTTATTCGCTTGGGGTTGTTGAGGGGGCTATTTTCCCTTACAAAAGTGTTAAGGGGAGCGAGTTCGTCAAAGCAATATACGTACATTTTTTCATTCATGTGCTTTACGATCTCCTCCTTCATGCTCGGTTATTTGCTCATCTGTCATGCCCTTTCGTGGAGAGTCATGAAATACGGCACATATGTTTCTCTCCCAGGTGCTGAACAAGCCAAATTATTTCTCGATTAGCGAAGATGAGGACCACTAAGGGCAAGAAACTTTTTAACTAATAAAGAAAGGTAAAACTCGAAATACCGCAAACTTTTTTCTTCACTTGTTTACAGGCGTGTTTTACTCTGATTGCTTCGCAACTCCAACATATTCCCTCTTCCAACTTTGGCTTGAAATACCATGTGTTCTTGTTTATGAGCCCCTGCATTTATACTGTACTGCTCCCACCTTTCAAAAACAGATCTGTATTCAGAAGTTCACTTGCACAGTGGAAGGGGGGAGGGGGGGGGGGGGCTTATGCCACTCACAAATCAAAAAAGGAAATCCTCAGAAGGAATTAGGTCTCTGTTCAGCGAAAACAGTCATGAGATTTTCATTCAGGGAATCTTCAGTTCCGCGATGTTAATGTGCTCCTGCACCTCAACTTTGTTCGTAATTTTCCAAATTCGGTGTGCTCATAGGGAGGATAGCATCCATGGTTTGCTTCGCTTCTGAGCGGTATTTAGATTTGAGGGGGGGAGGAGGTGAGAAAATTTCTCGAGGGGAGGGAGTGGAGATATGAGGAATGCAGCCATCACACTTTCCGAAAACGAGACGGCTGCGGAAAGGGCGCCTGTAAACGAAAAATCTTCCGTTTATCGATGCTGTCTATCGAATCTGCTGCTGACCACAAACAAGAATAAATTTTCTCCATGTGACTATTTTAGGAGAAAATGACGGCAAAGAGGTCTGCTGCATTTTTTATATTCGTTTCCCATATTTCCTTGCACTTATGCCAGCAGCTCAATCCGTCAGGAGACCTTAACGAGCCTGGAGAAGCAATAAATCGACGCGGACCATCGAACCTACCGTTCTTAGAAGGACTGGAATCGCCTCCAACGTTCTATCCATGTCTTCTCTCTGGGGATTCATCTGGTTTCTCGTCGTGGTGTGGAGATAACAAAGATCCGTCCGATGAACCGGACATCAATGACCCAATGTCTTTCGGCGAGGGGCTTCGGAATATCATGGTTGAACAAGCACAGAGCATTCTCAATCCAGATACTTTTATGCCGAGCTCTGCCTCCAATTTCATGGAACCTTCCGTGAATTCCCTTTCAGATAACGTTGCAGTCATGCAGGGCAGTGGAGTTTCAAATAGAGGAACGTTTGGAAGGACGCTTCTATCACCGACTGGTTCCCAGCAATCCATTACAGGCTTGCAGCCGTCTGCAGTAACTGTTCCTGTTCAGACCCCCTCTGCTGTTACTAATGCACTGTCCGCCAATTCACTGAACATTCAGCCCGTCGGTGTCGCCACATCGGGCGCGAGGACGATCGGTGGTGCACCGCTTGCAAGCGCGCCACCTGCAAGCGCTTCGCTCGATACTGACGCACAGAGGAGTGGTCCATTATTGCTCGGTGCTCCTGCCGCACCTCGACTTATACCCTTAGCACCCGTCCAATCGTTGGTGCTGGCTCCAGCAGAGGAACATGGCAGATATCGACTGGCGCACCTTAGACATCGTCTGCTGAGGACACGGGTGCGATGAGGATCGCCTTCGGAACATGTAATCATTCCACTATTTTTCCTTTCTTTAGTTAATTTGAATAAGAAATGCAAGGCATCGACTCATTAAGCTGTGAAAATTGCCAAAAGCGCAAAAATTGGGACGGATCGATTTTGAACTGCCAAATAGAGTATAATGCCTCTTTATGCTCAGTGAAAGGCTTTTTCATGATGTGCCACTATAAGGTGAGCATTAAAGTGTCATAAAGTGATGGCGGCTTAACTAACGTAAAGCTCAGAATAAGTTCTCGTTACATTCATTTTAAATATGCGAGAAGTTGGAAAAAGGCGTGCTTTCACTTCTCATCGGTTTTTTTTATTCAGCGTTAGTGGAGTATGATGCTCAGGAAAACAGTAATGAATTTCAAGCCATCATGTTAGTAATAAATGGGACCGATTATAGGTCATTTGTGAGGAATACACTAGCACAAACGAGAGTATAACGATGGATATCCTTCTTTCTAACTCTCAAGGTTGGGTACTTAAAATTCCTGTGTCCAAGAGGGTCTTCTTTTCAAAAAAAAAAAAAAAAATCGCACATTTGTTTGTTTGGTCGTAATGTTGAATTTACCTGCGTGCCGAGGATTCTTAAAGACATCAAGATAAAGACAAGATTGTGAGGGGTTGATTAAACGATTCTGGGAATGTGGTTAAATACAAAGCAGCTTCACAAATCAGGCTAGAGCGCGTTGGTAATGTTGATTGGTGTAATGCTTTACGATAATGAAAAATGTTGCTTATGCTCCAGTGAAGAAAACTTCTTGAGGAAATTCACTAAGACGGTGCAGTTTTATACCGGTCAGGTCTCATGGGACTGTTTTGACACATTAACCTTCCCTCTCACCTGTCTATTAACATACCAACAACTGAAACAGTTTAACCGTGATGAAAGCGTAATCACAGTTCTTACGTCTGCTTCCATACTTCGACGAAAATGTTTGCTTCCTGTACTGTGATATGTGATGTACGTTCAGCCGTTCGTTAAACTCCAATACGTAACCACATAGAGTCGAATTCAAGAGTCCAACTCTTGTCCTAGAAAACGCCGGAATCGAGAAATTGATTCTTATTTTCTTACAGGTCAAGTCAGTACGAATTAATTCCGTTTCTCCTCGGATTCGGGGCTTCACTTACGAATTTTTTCTCTTGTTTTTGGGTCCTTGCGTTCCTTTTTTCTGTTCTCAAAGAACAAGGGTTCAGGGGAGAAGCAACTGTAATAATTGTTGGCCTGTGGCTTGAATCGAGGGTATTTTACCTTCGGAGAGCCCCGATAGCTTAATGCCTAGTCCATGAGCTGGACTCCTTAATGTCGTCGGGTATGCAAATCCTTTCCCTGCAAGGGACCGATGCCAGCGTGTTCTATAGCATTGATAGAGACAGAAGTTCTGGAACATCATGGTACGTGATAAGTGTGCAAACGGCAGTTTACCATTTGCAGTTGTGTGATCGGAGTTTTTCCGTTTGTGATTTCTCATTAGGACTCAATGTGCACTGTGAATTTATTGAATCACTATCATATGCCACTATGCTCATTTATCAGGAGTTCTGTGGAGTCATTCTGTTAGGTTCTGAATAAAGTTGATTGCGGTAACTGGTAAAGCCGAGCAACGGCCTAATGCGCAGAAATCTTTTCGTGTTTAGAATGTAAAGGAATATTATAAAGGAGCCTGTAAGCGGTGTTCTTGTTTCGGCTGGTCCCGGGTTTAGCGGGAATGAAGAATAGGGTTTTTTGAAAGAGTGGGAAGGATGATACGTATAACACGTTTGAGAGTTTTAACGCTGTGCATACCAGACAAGAGTGGTTAGGATTACATTATCAACACATAAACACTCTAGAAGAAATGATCAAGTACTAGGATCAGATTCCCAAAAAGTTCTCCGATTTGATGATAACCCGATACTACATCTTGACTCTTTAGTCACTACGACTGCTCGGATTACGTCCCAAATTTTGGTGGACCGTAAATTAGTTAACTCAACAGTAAATATTTGAAAATGACCCATTGGGAGAAACCATTTTCGTTCATTTTGCACTTTCGACCGCTGTAGTGTCTTCAGTGATCCCACAGTCGAATTTCTTTTTGCTGCTCAACGTTTCCTGCTTATTGCTTGACTGCAGCATCATCATTCTGGCAATGAACTTTTAGGACATGATGAATTTCTGACGCAAGAAATAGTTCTATTCTTTTGATTCTTCGGTCTGAGGCCTCGCTTTTCAGATTTGCTTCTGCAGTTGTTTGGCTCCCAATTCTTATCTGTTTTTTTTTCGCTCTCGAAAAATTCCTCATTCTGAAAGGAAGTAGAGCAATTTTTTCCATAACCGACGAGTGAGGTATTTTCTGCATTTACTTCACGAAAAAGAACAGAATAATTCGCTGTTCCACTGAACTCGAGATTGAGCTCTTCTTTTCAACACTGTAGAGTTAGTTGGCCGTAAACGACAGCTTTTAGCAGAAAATGCTTCTGTGCAGTTTGATTTGGCATTATACTTAGCTGCATGTGTAGAATATTTATTCTATAAGATTTGTTTCGATTCTCTCTAGTGCTTCGCATCTACAGCACCTATTATAATGAAGCTCTGAAAGCAAACTCGTAAAAGAGTGAACTCGGATTCACTACAGAGCATTAGAAGAAGTATTATGCAGTAGATGAATCGATTTATGCAGCAAGGGCATCCCCCAATCGGAATGCTCAATTAAACTGTACAGGGTCAACTGCCTCACATCGAGTTCATTTCGGCTTTCACCTGCTCGCTGCGGAAGAAATCACAGCGAGATAGTCGACTATTCCTTTTTCCAGAGTCGAAATCAGCAAAGTAAGCTCACTTTCTTGCGAACTTAAACTCAGAATCCGGAGTCTCAATTTTCGTCTTCATCGGTGTCGGAAGTGCTTCATTTTGTGGAGGTCGCCTATCAAAGAGCGCAGTAGACAGCCATGCAAAAACGCTACAGCGATGCGCACTATTTATTTAGAAAATGGCCTGCAATAAGTGCCAACTCGCAAAAATTTCTTCCCTTCACATTAGTTTAAAGATACTGAAAAAAGCAGGCAAAAAACTAATTGTAGAATGAGTGAGTGACAGAGGGATGATGAAAAAAAAATCGAAGAATGATTATTACGTGGATAAAGATCAATAAAATCCTTTTAATTTATTACCTTTCATAATGTTGTTTACTTCTTATTCTCATTTCACCTTTTTTCACCTTTTCACTGACTGTAGCATGAGGTTGTCTCCTAAAGCATATCCACTACTGTACTGATCGAAAACCTTCTGCAAGTTCAAAATAGCAAAAAAGTTATAATTTATAAAGTGAATTATTTGATTTCCTGTCATATATATTACTCAATTATACGTAACGGGAGAATTCGACCAATACAGAAGGTGCACTAAGGTAGCTCAATATCGAGCAATATAGTACATCATGATGGCTGTTATGCCAATCCGCCATCCACTTTTATCGTAAGCGAATCCGCGGTAGACTGCCTATGAAAATCAGAAGTCTTGCAAGATCCTCGCGCAAATGATACCTTTAAAATCATTAAATACTTTATTCGAAGGTGTGAGTAGGTCATCGTTGCATTCAATCGGCGTTGTGGTACGTACAGAGGATGCACTTCCTTCCCAGGCGTTGCAGGGTAAGTGTTATAGGAAGAGGCCTTTTATGGCAAGCTATCTTTATCCATTTACTGCAAACACTGCCACTGCTTAGCTATAAAACATTCATAAATAAATTCATGTTTATTGTTCGCTGCCTCGGCACGACAAATAGCGCGATCAAGACTATGAGTGACCGTTGTGTTGGGCAAGGGCACTTGAAAAAATACGTTCCTCAAGATCTCCTAAGTTTTGCAAGTGTTCAAAATTTTTTACATTTCGAGCTCACTAAAGGAGTAAAAATCATTGAGCCTAATTTTGTACCAGTTTTTTCATGATGTTGAGCTTTGCAAATGAGTATATGAGTGGTTTTCGGTTCCTGGGAAGGGAAGCTTTTTAAGTGAATTGTGGAATGTTTTAGATGCACGAATTTTCTTTGTGAAAGATTCATCCAAGCACATACATATCTATAGACAATTTGAACGACTGCAAAGTGTGAAAGGTGGAGAAAATGAAATGACGGGCACAACCGGAAACACTAAGCCAACTCTGATATTCCTTTAAATTGAGATAAAACAGAACTTGTAGTATGTTATGGCTAATCGTTCACTCTCTGTGATCAATTTTCCGCTTGAGCACAGCATCCGGTCACTTTAGTTATTCTTTTCGAGCGGCGTTTGCTAATTCAACGTAAGTGGTAGTTTTGAATGAGAAACTGCGTTGCATAAAGGGAAGATTTTATGAAAAAAAAAAAAAAAAAGATTTGCCGGTAAAAGATAAAGTTGGCATAAGCTTGGCTTAATTCTCTGTATCGGAGGCAACATCAATGGCGCGAAAAACGAGGCCATTTGAAGGTACTTTGTGACTGAAATGCGTTTATGTTGAGCGAATGGGTTAGCCCACTTTAGACGTAATTCTAAACGTAAGGAAAATCGTCCATTCGACCAGCATTTGAGCAAGCGAAAGTAGATGTGGGCGAAACATTTAATACTCACCGAATATATGAACCCCATCTAACAGCTGAGAAAAGGCTTTCTTGTGTTAAGCGGATTGAGATGGTTCTACTGCCTCCGCACGTTATTTATAATTTCGGTAGATTTGGTGGAAGGAATATGCAAAATTCCACGATTTCTTATCATGAAAAGGCGACGTTTTTCTGCTACTGGTTTTTAATTCCCTTTCATTGAGACTGCATTTTTTTTTCTTACCGCTAGCTACATGTGTTTCTTCAGTGAAGATGTTGAACGATTGAATGCTCAGCTTAACCAAATCTATCATTGCTGAAGAGAGAAGTTCCGACGCATTATTCAGTATTGCTATCTTTTCAGCAGCTCTGCCATAAGCCCACCGATCACCAGGAAGGCGCATCAACGGTGTTCAGCACTCCGAATACGATACATATGGTGTGTATAACAACCTAATAAACTCTTGTGTTGTTTTGTGGCAAAGAATAATTTCCGCATCTATTGCACAACGATGAAGATGACTTTTAAAAGTTTTACTTGGCGTGATGAATAGAAAAACCGCGTGATAACCCAACCTTCCCTAGAAAAAACAGCATGAAGTGTTGCAAACTTGAAACGGAAGTGATTCTCAATATGCACTTAACCTCAAATAGTATGCATACCTAACCATGAACAACAAATAGTGCCAAACCCTTCAAGACTTGCACGTATTAACGAGCCTTCCAGTTAGTTCCAATATTTTGCCCTGGTGATTATCCGTTCAGAATGGTGACTGCCAAAAACAACTTGAGCTGAATCTTCATGCACTTTCTAATTACCACCTGTTCCACTGACAACAAAGTGAACTACCGATGAGCTAAGCGCCAATTTGAGTGCACAAGAGATCCTGAAGAGACGTTTGTGCTCACCATTCGGTGTCCAAATCTCATCTAGAGTAGTCATTGGCCGACTTAAAATTTTTGTGTAGGAAATTAGCCGAGCTGAAATTTTTTTAGTGCATTAAACTGATTGGTTGAAACGAAATTGCGCATCTAGACCAGACCACATAAATTTTAATTAACAATTGAGCAAATAAACGGATAAACGCATAAACCTCAACGATTGTGGATTTCGTTCCTTGCCGAATGAATTCACAGGATTAAGCTGCACAAGGAACGAATTTGAAAATAAAATAGGCATTAAGTGTCGCGCGAAGTATTTGCTATCCACACCAGAAGCATCAAATAATTCCTGCATTTGATGTGACAGTTAAGTAAACCATTGAATGAGTAGTTTCTGATAGTACTGATCAGTTCATAAAATGTGGAAAGGAAACCATCCTCAGCTGGGATTGTTATCCTACATGCGAAAATCATCTATAAAGCACCTGTTGAGTTTCGCCGAAATTTACACTGGTGACCGTGTAAACAAACACTGACCATCTGGTTCCACTGCCCTAAGTCTTTCGTGATTTCTCTAAGTGTGCCTTTTATAAGGCAAACTTCTTACTGGCAAGTTTAACAGGGAACTTTACCTGGCCAACTATTCAAGTATTGACGAAATGTACCCTCGTTTTCATGAGTACATTATCTTTCTGGTTGCCAAATGTGGCAACAAGCATCCTGTTCTTCCTAATTACCTGCAAAGAATAGTAGCAAAGAACACTTCCTATATCTCGATCGATAAACTTAGGTGATAGCAGTCCTCTATTGTGATGTGTGCAGTGGATTTCCACTCGATATGTCACAAGCTCTTAAAAAGCAGTGAGAGGCGTTTGATTTGCTCGAATTTAAGAAATTTTATCGCTATTTAAACAATAGTTGAAATCCAACCAGAAGATTAAGGTCATAAGTGACAAAGACAAAAATATGACCACTGGTGAATCTCTGAAAGCAGAACTCTTTGCTGAATTCTTATCTAGGGATTTAAGCAGAATAATGACATTTTAAGAGACTTCTCTCCCAGCTACTAAAAGAGTCTTCCAACAATTGACGCGAGTGCGGTCTTCAATGCCATTATAAATTTGAATAGAAAGTTATCGCCAACGCTATATGGTATACCGTCTTATTTCATTAGGATTACCATTTCCGCAACTTGCCCCTATGCACAAATCGATTTTTGAACGTAGAATCTCACAGTGTCCTTATGGAAAACCGCCATTGTCATCCCTTCATTGAAAAAGAACCCTTCATCTTATATTAGTAATTAGAGACCGATAGATAACTTCCTCCGTTTGCAACGTAATGGAAATTACAATGAAGGAGTCTGTTCTGGGTCACCTCTTATCAACTGGTCTTATCAGCCCGTCCAATACGGATTTCTTCCCAGCCGTTCAACTATGTCACAATTGCTGTCTGCGTTATCGAGTGGATCAGTGCATTGAGCAAAATGATTCAAACAGATGCTGTTTAGATTGATTACTCGAGGGTTTTTGATGTGGTTTGTCATAATGAACTCTTACATAAGCTTCACAGCTATGGAATAGATGTTGCTTTGTTCAAATGGATACGGTCATTTTTGCCTGGAGGACTTCCAAATTAGGATTGGTGAACCGTTATCGCGAAGGCGTTTTGTTTCAAGCGACATTCCTCTAGGCAGAATTCAGCGAGGCCATTCCTGACTTAGTGATAAAATTTCCCTAACACCAGAGGGCACACCTTCGCGATTCATCAAGAAAGCTGCGACAGGCCTTTGCTATCCCTTATGTCTTTTGTTCAGGCGTAGCCTTGTGCTAGGCACCGTTCCGAATGCTTGGAAAACTGCAATTGTAGTACCATTACCGAAAAAGCCTCCACTAAACCGTGTTTCTAGTTACCGTCCCATTATTCTTGCGTCGTTTTGCAAAGTGCTGGAAATTATTCTGAGAAAATCAATCCTAAATCATCTTAGCCTTTCTAACGTTATCAGTGATAACCAGCACCGCTTCCTTAAAGGAAAATCTACGCTTGCACAACTCATGACTTCCTACTGTGACTGGTACCAAGCCCTCAATAATGGTTTCCAAACAGATGTGGTGTATATTGATTTTGCCAAGGCTTTTGACTCGGTGACCAATCCGAAACTGTTGCTTAAGCTGAATGCATATGGAACAGATGGCGCTGTCCTAGCCTGGTTGAAGGATTTTTTATGTGGACGAAGCTTTAGAGTGAAAATTGGGAATGCCTTATCTTCGCTGCGTTCTGTGCTCAGCGGGGTGCCGCAGGATAGCGTTCTAGGGCCTCTTCTATTTCTGCTTTATGTAAACGATCTTTCAAAGAACTTATTAACCTGCTGCAAGCTTTATGCTGATGATGTGAAAATACACAGATCTATTACTGAACCTCGATTATAACGTATTATGTCAGGATATGGTTTCGCTAGAAAAGGGATCACAGCTATGGCAGCTTGATATATCCGCTGAGAAATGCTTTGTCTTGCATCTACATTTCTTGACTGAATGTCATCTGCGTTTACGATGTCTCGGCCTTCCTGCAATGAAAGTGACGAAGGATCTAGGTGTTCATGTGAGTTCCGACCTTAGCTGGCATAATCACTGTGCTCAAATTTCGCAGAGGGGTGCTCAAGTTGCGAATTGCATTCTGCCTGCCGTGCAGTATAGTTGCATAGAAAATTATCGGAAAACTTTCGTTGCTTACTATCGCCCCATTTTGGAATACTGTAGTCAGCTTTGGTCCCCGTCCGCGAAAAAGGATATCGAGATAATTGAGAGAGTTCAATGGCGCTTCACTAAGCTTTTGGCAAAGCTTTCCATAGACCGTTCCAGCCTTATTATGAGCAGGGCTTCGTATTTTTGACTTGAAACCTCTGTGGCATTGCAGAGCTCAGTTCGATTTACATTTATGCTGCAAGATCGTTAAAGGTTTCTCAGGCAATCCGTTCGAGAGCATTTTCTCCTCCACAAAGTTTGCACTGCGCTCGAGGCTTCACCCTTTTCAAATTGAAAGGAAATCAACTAATCGAATTGAGTGCTCAACTCTTTTGCTTATCGTGTTGTTCCCATCTGAAACTGTTTGCCATATGGCTGTTAATTTGTCATCATTTAAGAGACGTTTCGAGCAGTGTGATATATCGGCGATATGCGTTTCATATCAGTTATGACTAGTGATCACGTATATTTCCTTTTTTCAACATCCCTGCATGTCTCTATTCCTCATGATCTCTAATATTTGGTTCCATTAACCACCTTTTGGGTTTTTAAACGCATGGTTGCGTGCAATGTTGATCTTGCATATGCTTTGCTTCCCTATATATATATATATATATATATATATATATATATATATATATATATAGTATTGTATTGCATTGTACACATAATTCCACGCTTTGTTTATTGCATGAATAAAGATTATTATTATTATTAATCTAGGGCACTATTCTTCATCATATGTGTTAATGACCTATCGGATAAGCTCTCAAGCGTGTGTAAATTATCTGCAGATGACCTCAACATCTACTGCCCTCTTGTCGATCCGGCCATCGATTTTTACCAGTGGAATGATGATCTCATCACTTCTTCAGCATGACGAATTTCTGATTCGTTCCCCGACAAAGCGTTCCATTGTTTCGATGTCTACTCCCTCCCTTTAACCATTCTAAACACATTTTTCCCCGATGAGGCCCTCGAGAGAAGCTTGGCTGAATTCAATGCCAGGAGCCTTTCTCCGATTCCCATCACCAGTTTACATGCTAAAAGTGTTCACCAGCGACCTTTTCCGTCGATCTGCTTTTAACAAAGATCCTCAAACCTCTGCAACCTTAAGTTGTTACCACCTCTAAAACTTTCATGCTCACACCTAACAGCAAACTTAGTTGAACCGCTTCACCAATTGTTGGGAAGGTTATCTCTCCTTCTCTGCAACCTATGTCATAAAGCCACATTAAAACCTGGCAAAATACGTGCATGTAGGACTGTGCTTCAGTCAATGCACCTCTTGGAAGTGCATCAATCAAATTGCATGACGGTGCAGATTGCACTGTCGATCGAATACTGTTTAGTGGATTCGAACCACATTGGAGTGATTTGTTGTTGTTACGAATGTTTCAATTTAGATAATGGTGTGGTAATGTGTTTCATCTGTGAATTACTAATATTGCGAAATTTATCGATTTGGAGAAAATCAGTTTAACGGCCCTCTGCCTCGTAATTTGCTCTAGCAGCGACATTACATTGATAGCTTGGGCATTTGTATCGTATCGTTATTTCCTTGTGTATGCTCTGCTTGTCTCGCTGCGTTTAGATTTTAGTCCCGTTCGTCCTTTTTCGGAATACTATCAAGGCATATCGGCAACATGATGTTTTGTAACTAAATATGTGCTTTTTGTTTAGTTCGTTCAACAAAAACGCATATTGCCTTGCATGAACTATATTTTATGGAAGCTTTGTCCTCCTCTATATCTATTCGCACATTCCAACCTCCTGGCCGACTGCAGCGTTTAGAACCAAATTTGAGAGACGGGGACTGAGATCCTCCTCAGACCAATCTTCCACCTCTTGTCCCGTCGATCTGCAGGCTGTCCGCTTGTGAACGTTACCGCAGCTCATGAGTCAGCAAAACAATAAAAAGTCATTGTAATAAATCAAGCGAACTCCGCGCAGTGAGAACCCTCTCCTCTGTGGGCGTTGTTTTCAGAAATCGATTCCATAATATTGGCGCTGCTGAGGCAGCGCCCTTTGCCTTCATCACTTTCTCTTACATGAGACGCCATTCATAAGGTTCGATCATGAGGTTCATGAGGTTCGGTCATGTGGTGAATGACGAACCTTGCAGAGGTAGAAAGCCTTTGTGAGTGCGTTTGTCTTAGCGTGCCCGTACATCTGTAACTCTTCAGCTGTGCACCTCTATTGAACAGGTTGTGCTGTCCTTCCAGACTGCACTCTTCCTGATTTGCTACATGAAAAAGCACAAACTCCTATTCACTGCTACAAAGTACTTCTTTATCATACTTCTTATCGGTTCGTGGAATTATGTTTTCTTTGAAAAAAAAAATATTATGGCCAAGGCTCTCTGAGAAATAGTCGACAACTGAGCGTGCAGGGAGTGTTACAGTCAAGTGGTAAGGGTTTGCGTTGTGGAGAGCAATCCGTGATCGCTTCGTGAATACTATCTACGTAGTTTCTTCTCAAGGTCCATTCCAAATTCATCGTGCTCAAAAACAGCTAACACCTTCAAAACTTGATGGCGAGCACCGATCGTCTGCAATCTCATGAAAAACACCAATCACATGGCTTCCAGTCTCCGGGAATGTTAAGATATGGGTTGTTGTGTTGCAAAACCTCACGATAACAAACTTATTCATTTTCCACTAAGCTGAGTGTTGGATGTTATTCAGGATGGGCGTTGAATTGGTATGTATCATTTTGCGTGTAGAAGATCAAGTGGATGTCCGCAAATAGGTTTCTTTGCCTCATTGGGTCGATGTTGTCTTGCAGTCATTAATTTGCTCCCTTTGCATGATGCGGACCTTAGTGATATTTGCATGATGTACATGCAAATGCTCTAGCATTAAAATCTCATAGCATCAGTGCGATCATGAACGAGCGAGGTGAACAACACAGCAAGTTGGACTGACCTGTACCGAGCAGCAACGGCCTTTTAGAAAATGTCATATTGTAACCGAACAAAGCTTCTCAACATATTCGTATATTCAGAAACTCATAAGTGCTCGAATTTTGAGAGCTTGGCTTCTCTTTCACTATATTATGTATTGATACTTGGATACCAAAACCTTGTGCGAATGCAAGTTCTACTGCAGCCGTATGATACAAAGATGTGCTCTGATGAGCTCACCTTTTCGGAATCTTCTAGTAGTTCCACGTTGCAAATCAACCGTCGTTCTTCAGATAACCTCACTGTTGTCAGCGCACCTGGTGCATTACCTTGTTGTTCATATAGAAGCTCTCATGCTTTGAATCGTCGCCTCCGAACGCGTCATCTGCTACAACAAACTTTCGTATTCGTTTAGCAACTTCGTTAAAGACCTGGGGTACCGTTGTGGTCCCCTCCATTCCCTGCCACAACGCACAACGTCTATGTTATCCGACTGTTCAGACCTATTTGCTTTACCCTTCATTTGGATCACGCGAAATTACACAGCACTAAAGTGGTACTGTTGAATCTTTCCCCTCTCTCTGCATTGATCTTCAAAGTACAATACAGTTCAAGTATACTTCAAAAGCGTGTTTTTTACATATTAGATATCAATTAACAAAAATGTCAGTGCAAAATTCAAAAGTACTTTGCGATGCATCATATTTTGTGCATTTTTCTTCATGAAATAATTGAATTATATTGCTTTTGTTACTTAAGATAAATTTGTACCGCATCGCATCTAGCCAAAAATGCAAGCTATGCTACAGCATAATTTAGCACTATAAAATGAGGTATATTTTGCGACATTTCTAGTAATTAAAAGCGAGCAGTGTATATTCTATTTCGACGAATGAGAAAGCCCTACATTCGCATGTGTTGGCACAATGTTGGTGTCTGTCGGAGTTTTTTAAGCTCGTCCATGCGAATCTCAAAACTAAAATCTGCAATTATGGCATCTCATTTCGCTCGTGGTAAATAGCACTGGAAAACGAATGCACTTCCCACAGCGGCGCTGATTTGTTTGCTCAAAGGGAGTTTGGAGCAAATTCGTCGTGAACGGTATGAATGCTAATACACTTACTTCATAGACGAGTGGAATGGTTTGTGCGACAGAAGATGGGCTCGTGCTTCGCAACTTTTTTACGCCCTCGAAGTTTTAGTGTGCTATTTCAGAACCGTAGCGCGTGGAATATCGGAATGTCGTGGTTGTTGCGTCAACTATATATATATATATATATATATATATATATATATATATATATATATATATATATATATATATATATATATATATATATATATATATATATATATATATATATATATATATATATATATATATATATATATATATATATATATATATATATATTGCTCCAGAAGTGGCTCTGTGAGAAGGCTGCTGAAGAGACAAATTAATTCGCCGAACCCTTTTGCACGACAGTGTATATGGGCTATACCGTTAGAATGACCGCTCAAAGCTGATCGTGGAAAAAATGCCAAAGGGCTCGGTGGACCTCCGCTTCTTGCCAAGCTGGAGATCTGCAGATCTAAGAGTTTTCCTGTTTTTGAGGACTCGAATGTAATCATCAGACAGAATTCCTGATAATTTGGTGGCTTTTACAGAGCTACGAGTGGCAGTAATATGAAAAAGTGGGTATGGCCAAGAGTCATTTGTTATACCAGTAGCAGCACTACGTAACGGCTGCGAGCAGTCATGGCAGTGGGTATACTGGAGCTAGTGATCAACAGTAGTAGTCGCAGTGGCAATGTCAATGTTAAGGCATTCTTCGGAAGATATCCTCCTAACGACACTCGCAGCTCTTTTGAAAATCTCGACCAAAATTTTTGAGTGCATATTTAACATTCATCACGTGTACGCGGTCTCTGCTATAATGAAGATTTACCTAGCGCCTTCATCATCCTTCTGTCGTAAGACGTTTGGCTACGTGGAATGGCACAATACATGGGCTATGTGCCTGTTCGTATGCCCATTTGAGATCACGATGGCAAGCTCAGTGGACACGTGGAAGGAGGGACACTTTTTGAAAGTTGTCAATGCTTCACGCTCACGCATACTAGCAAGTCAGTGGTTTCTGAGGGCGATTGAATCGAATAAGGAAGGAGGAAGTGCTAGAAGTCAAGAGTGCAGCCGAGCTTGTGAGAGGCCATGCATTCACCGCTGAGATAGAGTGCGTTGCCGCAGGTAAATGCATCTGGGATGCCGAAACGGATTCATTTGTTGCAGATGTCTCACTTCTCACAAAATGGTGCTGTGCGTTAACAGAGGGTCGACATTCGAGAAACATAAACTGGGCCACGCGCAACAAATTCAGTTGCTGTGCTTGCAGCTGAAAAAAAAAAATCCTACAATCACGGTCCTTGGTATGGTCGAGATTGGCCGTAGTGTTTATTTGCAATCGTTAGGAACTCGTTCATAGCAAGCAGGCAGAAGGTGTGGACGTTCATATCAATAAGGCTGGTTGAGAAAGGGAGGACGCGCCGTTGTACAGAATTTGACAAATTCTGTTGGCCAACGAAATTTGGTTTTCTTGAGGTGCTATTTCACAGCAGTGCTAAGCACAGATGAGAATAATTCAGCGACCTATAGCTTGCTGAGGAGCATTGTCTACAACGACATGTCGCCTGCCCATAGAAGTAAGGAGAATTCAAACCATATTTATGCATATTGTGGTGTCAAGTGTATTGGTTCACTAGCATGCGCACCGACTACGCTGCTGAAAAGCTGACAAAAGCCGCATGAAGACAACGGCAGGCATGTGTATAAGCCAGTTAGCGAGCGTCTTCAATGCATTTCTGTTCAGAGAAGTGAGAGGATGGTTAGCTGAAAAGGCTTCCGGATATGTGATAGACGAATTCAACCTTCAGTTCTTATTGTGAATTCGGTTGGGGAAAAGTAACCAGACTTCAGTGATTAGTTCAAGAATGTTTTATACGAAAGGTGCAAAGATGACGGAAAAAGACAAATTTTTGACACAACAAACGTTTCGTTTCGATAGTAGCACATCTATCAACATAGGATCTTCAAATAAACAGTGCCCTGAAACCATCGTTGAACTTCTTGATCGGAAGATGCCTTATTGCAGAAGCTTGAGGAAAGGCCTCACACATTACCTCCACAAGGGCTGCAGGTAAATAGGATACTGGATTTACACAATTGCGTTCGCACGATGCACTGCTGAGCATTTCGTAGCCGAAAGTCGAACGTCATCGCTCGCTCGCATACCCTCTCACTTCGTTTCCCTTTTTTCCGTTTTGCCACCTCAACGACCTACACGCAGTTCATTAGTATTGCCCAGGACGTTGTTTTCAACTTTTGCGAGAAAACGCTGACTGATCTCACACCGTTGAAAAATCCTAAGGACCTAGGTTGAACGACGCCTTAAATATTCCAAAGCATGCCACTATGTGCTGAAATACATGGCAGTTAATTTTCTCTTGGCACACTGCCAAATTTCAGGTTTATCACTTTTTGATTCATTGATTGTCCTGGATGCGTGCCAGGTTTCATCCAAGCCGCTTAGTACGAGATGTGTTGTGCTGGGGCTGTTTCAGTAATGTCTTGCTAGTATTACAGCTAGAAAGTGATACAAAGTTATGTAGTAACCTCATTGCCAGTACTAAATCACCAAGTAATTTTAGCAAACGTGTATGTTGGCGGCAGTTAATGTACATAATATTAGACATAAAAGTCGGTTACAGTGAATATATCAGCAAGTCACTCACCGTTCGAAGAGGAGACAGAGGAGAAGCACTCTCTTGGCACCTTTGCTTCCACCGCTGACATGCTGTAACTCAAAGAGAAAAACTTGTCTTTAGACCAATGCTGTGAAAACGAAAAATCACCTCTAGTTGGCAAAATTAGTCCGGTCAATTAGAAGGCATTACAGAGCAGTTATTCTGGAATATGTGGAGCATAACTTCCGCGGATCGGAGGTTCCCAGAGCACATATTCCACTCGATCTGAAGCAGTTTTTTTTTGTGTGTGTGTGTGTTTTTACAACATTAGCGGCTGGCTGAAGTGATGACGAAATGAAATCCAGATTTTCAAAAATCGAGCAATGTTTTTGTGAGCTATTGCGATAGAACGAGCTTCAAGACAGGTGTGGAATCTTTCGTGACTTGCTGTCCTTAGAACAAGTCTCTTCAAAAGTGTCCAAATTGGTTGAAAAAAGGATGCAGGAGCGATTGGGTGGAGCTTCGGACAGCAGGAGTTGCGGCAACGACGAAATGTGAGTGAGTAGAGAGTGTGAAGCAATAAAGAATGCAATAAACGCGGAGAGCACGTGTATATGGATTTACAGAATGCATGAAAAGTTGACTCGCTTAGGACATTTTCTACTGCATTGCTTCAGTTGCTTTGCAAACGTTCTAGTGTATTGCGCATTGTGAGTGAAGTCGGTGTAGAAAGGCGTTGTAAATAGAGCAAACGTCCAGCTGTTGCAACTTTCTGTCGCTTGTGCATTTGAAAATCGGTATTTTCATAAGTGCACCGCAAGCGACTCAAGTCGAAGTGACAATGAGCAGCAAGACAGCATGTCAGATCGCTATTGTTCTTCTTATCACAACAATGACGTTTGTCGACGCAGCATCATACGGGCGACTTTCTTACAACGATGCGCTTAGGTATGTTCATTATAGTTTCCGTTGTTGCAGAAAACTAGTGTTTCCTAATGCATGCTTAAGATCTGCTTGGTGAAGAGGGGGATGCATCATGTCGAAGAGATGAATGCAGCTCTTCTTTCTTTCTATGAGTCTGCTACGCAATTTATTCGCTATCTTTTCAAATTTCCAGTCCTCCCGTTGCTATCGAGCTAAAATTTTCAACAGCGATGGGATTTTTGCGCTATGCACATATGTACCTCAATATCCGATTGGTCACCGTCGCATTGACTTATGACCTGGCACTTATCGTTATTAGGCTGACCACTTTTTATTGTTAGGGTGTCGCGAAACTGTTAGCGAGCTGTCATCTAACCCAGGTGGCATCATTTTTTTTTTGTCTAGCTTTCTTTTTTATTGTACGAGACAAGATTCGAATTGTTTTTCTTTGTTTCTCAATGTTACAGACAACATTCAATCATCCTAAACGAAGAGATTAGTGTGTTCTCGAAATGTCTTGAACTCAAAAATGTCCCTTTCCAAAGCCCCAGTAATGTATGCAAAGTCTGGCCTTCGCCTGAAACCATCTCTTTCCAACAGTGTCTAAAATATATGCCTTTACTACTCAAGCTTATGGAATACTATTGTTGGGCAGAAGAATCTGCAAGTGCAACAATAGTAGGTAGTCCTATACAAATGACATCCGCATGAAATGTTCTGATACTTTCAACTTTTGAGGTTCTTCCTGGCCTTCTGATTCATACAACGGATCCTAAACCTTTTCATGTAATTAGCTAGCAAACCTACTTTTGCTTGCAGATAATTTATGATGTTGGCGCTTGCAAACAAAGAAATTTAGAAACATTCAGAAGTTGAGAAGCGTTGTACGGACGAAAGGTTTTGTCGAGCGCTTCTAATTCAACACCTCGCTTGGGTTCCTTGTAAAAGAGACAAAAGCAGGCTCAACGTTTCCACAGAAGCGTTTCATAACTTCTTAGTACTAGGGGGAAGATCTGGGATGGAAAGGAGGAAAGTGGGGCTAACAGTTAGGCTCGTTTGCGTACTCTGGAGGCTGCGAATCATCTGTTAGAGTGAGGGAGCCTCCATAGCGTGCAAATCTTCTAACATGGTTTTTGTATATTAAATAAGAGAATTTTTTAAAGCGATTCAAGCGTTGCTGTTCTGATGATATAAGAATAGACTGTGTTTGTGCTGTACTAAACTAAAGTGTCCTATGCAAAGCACTAGTATTCGATGTGTGTTAGCTGTGATCAGGAAAAAAAACAGTAGATATATAAATGCCGGTGTGAAGAAAGGAGACGAAGAGCTAATGATAAATTGTATTTTAAACTGCAATGCACCACAATTTAACGCAAGAGATAACAGTCATAGCCACCACGCAAGATGTAGGAAGGATGGGTAGCAGTCTTCAGAGGATTACTTTAAGGTTCTCGTGGATGGCACGCTGGTCGACCTAGCGTCATGCATAGCCACTTTATGCTCTTTTGCAAATTTGTTTCACAAGACGCATTTCGACAGTGTCGCATTTGTTTGCTTGCATGTATGCATTTGTAAGTGCTTACCATATCTAAGTTCACATATTGATCGTCAACTTAGCAGCCCTAGAGATAATTTAAAAGCGTCGAAAATTTGGCATCATTTTGCACTGACCACTTTTCCAACCATAGAATGAGAAAACTATTGCAGAGAATTCATGTGGCTAGTCGGGTCGACTAAGATAGCAATTTATCGCTCCACATATTTTACTTTGATAACTTGCGAAACTGGTTGACCAGGTAAGAGAAATGCAAAAACGCGGGGGGCGCTACCTTGTGCGGTACGTTTATCTATGCTTGCTTAGTGAAAATGGCTGGATACTTGGAAAGCTGAAACGATGAGATTTCGAAATATAAGCTCACTGCGTGAGGGTTAATAGGGTAGAACGTCCGTTTAAGCTGCAAAATTCGTTTGCATGACAAGATGAATTTTACAACTTGCCTCTTCGATGAGCAATTACAACTTATTGTTGTTGTTTTCGAACGGAAAGTGCTGCAGTCTTAAGCTTGAACGGACGTTTTCAATAATGCAACTCTTAATATCTTGCGACCAACAAACTTCATCCATGAAACAGGGTAAGACCCTCAAAGTTAGGTGCAACGGGCTAAACTTTAGAGGCGGCAGCTTCCCTGCAATCGACATATCAACCTTGTTATGTTCCATCCATGACCGATCAGTGTTTTCAGTTGCTGTGAACTTGTCGTAATTAGAGAAAGCTTTAGAATGAATTTCGACCGTTGGATTAAAACGTTTTCCGACGTGATATTTTCCAGTATGGCCGAAACTGGTCCGCGCTAACGGCGGAACTGATGCAGTGTTTCTGCATCACACCAGCGCCTTCTGTTTATTCATTTCTTCGCCGAAATTCACCAAACCAAACTGGATTGACGGACGCCAGCAAAATCGGAAATACGTAATGGAGTCGTGCTAAAACGAGTCCAAAGTAATCTGACGAGAACATATTCCATTTCGCGAATGGGCTTTAAGATTGTTTTAAGCATCAGCTGCGATCTCATTACTCGCTTGTTTTTAGCCGCTTCGAAACACTTCTTGAAAGGCGCCCTTAGATGTATGCCTCTTGTAGTCTCGTGCCATTTTGAAGGAGGTATTGGATATCTATGAAGTTTCTATATGCACCCTTAAAAGAAGTTTTGTTCCACTTTCCTTAAAAGCCTCCTACTCCCGAATTCTGGTCAGATCAATTAGTACTCACTAACAAAAATTGCCTTTTTCAAGCACCTGGCCCCTTCCAGCTCTCGTATTGAATATAAGTGGAATTTTATGCTGCTTCTAAAAGAATAAAGTTGGCTTAAACTAGATAATTTTCTTAAAGTGGCTCTTAAACACTGAAGTGATAGAATGTAAGTACTCCTTAAATTAAAGAGCAAGAAAATGGAATAATGGAATTTACGCGGTTATGCTATAGTGACACTTGCCGTTAAAATAATATCAAGCATTAATGGGGTACTACTTAATATGAAGCATTAATGGGAAAATAAATGTCTCTAAGCGGATTGTGAGCAGGTGGTTGAGAAGTGCGGAGCATACAATATTAGCGATTCGAAAGCCGTTCTAGAAATGCGCAACATTCGAAGTAAACAACACCTTTATAATGAAATCCTGTTGTTTGTGAAAATCTGCTCCTCTTGCACTATCGCTTTATTTGTTTAGGAGAAGACATGATAGCGAGAGGAATATATCTGACATATGCAATGTGATATTTTCAGCCATAGCATTTGGGAATTGGGACCACAAAATTCACCATTTATAATCGATATTCTGAGGGGATCCCCAAGCCAAATGTCATTCTTACATCGGTAATTGAAAAAGTTCACAAAGTTCTCAGCGTTACGATTTGTATAGAAATGCATAATAAAGCATAGCTGCGCGTTGCTTCAAAGATTGCTCTCATAGCATTAGACCTGTCGTAAAACGAAGATTTTTTACCGAAAGTGTGCATGCTCTAGGCGCTTGTCGATCTTTTCCTTTTATTTGGGTGCAGTAAAACGACTGCGTTTTTATTCAGACAGTGGCAGACTTCTTGACTTAGTTATGCGCACACTACCTTGATTCAGTTCATTAGAGTGCTTATGAGATATGGGGACTGAGATCAAGTGAAAATCGCAAAAGCGAGGCGATAACGGTAGCAAGTGAAAATCCAGCGGGTGGGCGGAGAGCTCATAGCATGAGAGTAATCCTAGCTGTATTATAGGATGTGAAATTGGCCGGGAAACAAGACCAGTGAAAGTGATGTTATCGACACTGCGTTAGAGCTCCCTGTTTCAGATTTTGGACAGAGGTACCAGAAATTTCTTATACAAGAATTTCTTTGAAAAATTATACTGCATTTCCAAATAGAAAATACAGATACTATACTATCCACTTCCTTGTCGAAAACTATATCATATTGTATTATGCCCAGCTTCCATGCCGGTTCGCCGGTCTTATATTATAATTCCCCCCCCCCCAGCTACATCCACATAATGCCGTATCCTACCTCAATCTGCACTTCATGTTTTCTTCAGTTGCTTGCTGTAAGGAGGAGTTCCGCTTCACAACATAGTATTCATGTGAGCTGTATGCAACATAAGGTAAGTTATATATTCATCCACAACCTTCAAAATCTGGCAATAAAATTTCCTAACAACGGTTTCGTGGCTTATATGGACGATGAAAAACATAGTCAAGAATGACTCTTGTAACCCTTTCGTGAACCCGACTGAGAGTGGGCGACGTGGCTGAGCCGTGCTTAAAGACAGGCTGTGTCACCATCCACTCATTGGAAAACGCGGCCAGGCAGTTTGAAGTAGCAGATGAAGTGAACGGATAATGCCATAACTCGTGGCTCCGACTTCTTAATCGGTAACGGAGGAAAAAGGGCCAGATTACTTTCATGGAGAAAACTGGGCCGAGCTATGATACAAAAGGAATTGTGCATCGGCGGTGCATTGGGAACGCAGTTGGGCGATATCTCCCGCTACGAAGAAAACTTGGTCCTACTACGCTACAATTCTCATGGCAGTTGCAATTTTCGTGATGAAGAAGGAATGTCTGAACGAATTTTCGGCTCATTTGGCTTGCTGCAGTTTCATGCACAGCTGTTTTTAAATAGGTTTTGGCAGTACGTGAGGAGCTTTTAGTATTCCATTAATTTTCCTTGTCTATGGAATAAGAAAAATTCATGGATTATTCATAGAATATACTCGTGAGCTTATTCCTGTCTGGAGGCGCAAATAGATGAGACTTCCATTCACATCGTTAACTACTCTGCTTACTGTTATTTCATACGTTGGGTTGTATGCGTAAACATAGGTGAATTGATGTGGTTTCGGATAACTCTCCGAACCCATATGACGGTCGAATCAAAGACCTTTGCAGTTTTGAAATATTTTACTTCAACCAATTCACTTATGTAGTTCTGAAAGTATGTCGGGTTTTATACGAGGAAATATTATTGAATAAGTTATGCTTTACGTGAAGTTTTATTGCAGGAAACAGCAGGCGCAATCTAAGGTCACTATTGTAATACCTTCGCTTGCTCTTCGAATTAAGCACCAATGAACAATTCCTCACCCCTTTTGCGCAATTGAATTTCAGCTGCAAATTGCACATAACACACATGAACAGACACGAGTGTCATGGCAATGTACTTCTTCCCAAAATGTGATATATATATATATATATATATATATATATATATATATATATATATATATATATATATATATAGCACCCAGCTAAGTGGCATTAAATTTGCCAACCACTAAGCGTTGATGTGCATCCTCAAGTCCAAAAGCAACTTTGGTGGAGCACCACTGCCTATGCCAGATGCAACTTTAGTAAAAGAGCTCAATAACGTTAGCCAAGGCAGTTCTCAGTTTATTAGCTAACTTGCTACCGCCATACTCAATTCTTGGCTAGTACCTCGCGATACGCCGCTAAAAATTTTCTCTTGTTTCTGGCCAGTTGTTAAGCGTTATAGGCCATCACCCCACTGATGCACTACGCCGAATCTTTCCGCCCTTCGTGGATAGTGAAGCATTGGAAATCGACTGAGAATCGATGCAGTTTCCGTCAATCACCAGATTCAGACATATTTCAAGTAAATTTTAGGCTATGCTTACAGCATATATAATCGTTCTATACTAGAAGTACTTCACAATACGCCTACATCATTCCATATTTTCTCCTCTCATGAAACGCCTGCACTGTACTACGGAGTGAAAAAACCATACAATACTTTAACGGAACATAGTATAATGCTGTGGGGCATAGTATGGAAAATCAGTGATGTCGGATGCTTGTGGGGGGAGGAGGGTGGAGGAGGGGAGGAGGCCGGGGGGGGGGGGTGGGAGATGTGTCAATACAGCGTTGCTGCCTCCATTTCAGATTGTTCTTATAAGTTTCTTTTCATAGAATCCGAATTCAAGCTTTCTTTATGCATGACGATATCAGCATAAATGCAAATACATGATGTGAATTTTATTTGGCGGCCATTGGTGATGCGAAATTGCTGGGCATTCCTCAATAATAAAAATTGAATTGTTAGTAGCAAATAATTTCCACTCCTTTTATCGCCAGATGTGACAAATATAATATTCTCGTTCATGACACTCTTAGAAACTATTAAAGAGGTCTATTTTTTCGCCATAGTAGAATAAATAAATAAAGTGATTGAAATTTCCATCAAGACTTCATATGTTCAACAATATCGGGTATTTTTGTTTCGTGTGATGTTCTACAAATTTTAGTTGCATTCGCTAGGATTTCCCTGGTTTCCCTTCCTTCAGCTGTTGTTTCCTCATGCAAAAAATTTGACTTTCTTTTTTCTTCTCAATCATGGCTCAGTTACAAGACTTCCAATCTTATCACCTGTTTGTGCTAAAACCTCTAAAAGCTTATTGCGGCAAATGAGAGGAAATTTAAAGAGTAGATTTTCAAGGTCCCTGTAGACCTCGATTTAAAAAAAAAGACACTACCCGTATATTTCGCAATTAATTTTGGACCTGATCGGCGCAGTCTATGGCGCAGCGCTTTTGGAATTCCTCAAGTTGGTGCGGAGCACTCACGAGTGTTTGAATTAGCTGAACTGCTGAAGATGACCTTTTTGAAGCTTCTGAAAATGATTCCCTCAATAGAATTGTACATCCTTGACAAGCCAAACGCCTGAAATGACGTCATGCTGCTTCCAAGAGCTATAAAGTTTTTAGCGCGTTTACCAGCGTAACTGTTTCACCCCGTTCAAAATTGTCACTGACGTCATTTTCTACATCCAAACTGCTTTGCACATCATTATGTGCCCTGCGGTGCAATTTTATACCTGTCGCTTCCAGCACTATCGTTGATGCAGTGTCGTCCTTATTTCAAGGTACTGATAACTATGAATACTGTTTTCTCTCACCTTTGTTTCCCTAGTTCGTATGGTTCCATCAATTCACTGTTTATGTTCATTTTGCAAACTTTCAACAAAAAACATCTTTTGAGATGGTTTTTAGCCTTCTTTCGCATTTGTGCTTATATTTGTTTGGTGCCATTCTTGCAATTCAGCATTTTCTTGGCAGATTTTACACAGCCGATCCACTGGGGACATCAAAGTAGATTCTTCTTCTAAGATTTGTAGACCTTAGTGCAGAAATCGGAGAGTACTGGGCCGTTTTTACTGTTTTTGCATCATTTGTGATTGGTTGATTTGATCAGCCTTCTAGATGTGGGCTTTGACTTTGCATTTTTGCATTAGCACATAGCATTATGGTAACGCTGTGCCTCTGCGTATGAATACATGTGTTTTGCATGTCCGCCATGAGGTTTCAATTCACAAACTATTGAAGTTGCAGCAAGGAAATTGTTTGGACGTAATGCAGCGAATTTTCCGGTCAGTCCATCAGCCTCGAAAAGAAGTTGCAGACACTTTAAATTATCACAGAATAGGCGAGCATTTTATGCTTGCTGGGTCAGAAAGCAAATGTAGAAGCACACCAGAGGATTTACCGCAACATGCACTTTCCAGAGCCGGTCGTCAGACCAACCGGCTTCATACTCGCGAACAAATAAAATGTGTCCAACAATGCATTCCTGTTTCAACCACACAGGCTGCTAGTATAAGCCTCGTACAGGGAGTTCGCTTTTCCCATCTGACGAGGCGGTACGTATCACTCTTGTTTCACAATACATGCCAATTTATGGCGCCTTGAATTATCTACAACACTTGTTTGTATCAACTCGAAAGTTGATACAGCGTGGACAATCAAGTGCTCTGCGAAGACTGTGTTGTAAACTGTACCCATATAAACATGCAACTTTATCTTCAGTTGTTCCCAAGTTGAAACTACTGGACAGATAGGCACATGCGCATACATGTGCATGCAAGCACCACCTTTGCAGTTGCAAATTTGTAAAAGCGCATAAAAACGAATATGTTATAGATAGTTTTACAGGAGTTTGAATCATTTAAAGTATCGATGCATTATTTGGCATATTTATTTTTTAAATTGAGTGTGGTTATTCTGAGGAGCAGAAATGTAAAATGCAGGCACATCCTTAGTTCTTCCGTAAGTTCGTCTGCCTGTTTTACTGGCAAATGAGCAACGCATAAATAGTTTCATCAGCTATGATCACTGTGCTCGTTGCTTCACGAAATAACTTCTACTTAAGCACCAATTAATCGTAGTGGATGTAGATATCACTAGCACGTGAAAAGGCTTAATCAGAGTATGCGCTAAGTAGTAAAATTGGTTCGAGGCATCTGATTCGGGAATGCTTGTTTAGAAATGACATCTGAAGCAACCGTACTTTCCTGTGCATATTATGTCGAACATTTTAATTGCATTTTTTTCGAGATGTTTTTTTTCATTTTTCGCTTTGTTTTTGGGTTTCACTTCAGGATAAAGCGCATAGGTGCTTCCATTATCGTCTACAAAAGCGAAGGTATCGCAGGTGCACAGCGATTTTCTTGCAAGTATCAGTCGAGCAAAGTGACAGCGTTCTCTTTCATCCCCTTTAGCAGAATTGCTTTCCAAAGGCGTATGACCGCCACGTTGCTTTGCATTTAAATATGTCTCTCTCTATCTGTCTGCCGGGTAATTGAAGCTTGGATCAGTCGGGCTGCAGAAGATGAACTTTTTGGTGATTTATATGTCAAATTCCTTCTTGTAGGTGAAGTGTGTGAGTATGTGGGTGCTTGAAGGGTAGCACAAATAGACGAAGCCCTAGAGTTCGTTGTTACGGAAATTGTCTTACAGAGGTCTATCGAGCCTCATAATCCAGGAGCAAGGACAACGATATGCCGCTAATTTTGGCGCATCGAGAGCCAGGCGATCCTCTGAGAAGAAGTCATATCCGAGGAACTGTTACTTTTCCCCCATACAATGTCTCTTTACACGGAACTAATAGTTCAGAATGCTTTATGCATATATACGTATTGAACTGGATCATATCTATGTCATTGCTTTTTGTATAAAACTGTTCCCCGGATTTGTAATCGGATTTTTGCTTCCTCGCTAAGGTTCAAACAACAGTTCCACTGCATTCCCCATGGAAATATTGTAATTGACGTTCGGAATATTTCAACGTAATTACATTGTTTTCATGCCGTCATCCTTTTCAATGGTTTCTTTGATCCTACTTCAATAAGCTGGCTGAAACTGTTATCGATTAACAAGCAAAACTAATTGGATGGCAGTTTTTTCAGATCCTAGCATTTTTTTTTAATATTTCGGAACAGCTTATGGCTATCAGTGATACCGGCATATAAGAAAAGAGGGTTTTCAAAAAACCTCGTCGAAGGAATTTACGGATGGATGAGGGTATTGATCCTGACTAGTCGTCGACTGCCTCGTTGGTTTCCATTTCTTCTATCAAAAACATGCGATGCACTTTCTCAGCTACTCACCACAACACTGGCTGTTCCATCGGGGTCAATGTGAGCTTCATCGATGGAGAGTTATATATCTTATTACGTATTGTCGCGGTACCGTTTCACTGATCTCGTCACGCATTTTGAGTCTGCCATCGCTTTTTTGTGTTTCATTTCATACTTTGATGTCGCCGTGTACCGACAGTATCCATATTTGCATTGTTCGCCAATAAATTTGTCGTCCATAAAGATATAACAATTGCGACTGCTGAATTGATAAGCGAAAACAGTGCATTATTCCTCATATTGTAATGTTCTGGTTGTGTTATTACAACCGTCACTTGTTGATTTGTTTTGCTTCATGTGCACTAATTACTTACGATGGGGCACGCCAAATGTATAAAGATCATGCATTGTGAACACTCCTTATATCCAACAACTCAACAAAAAAAAAAAAAAACGATTTTTTCTCACTGCACTGATTCCTCCATCTCACGTTTCGTCGATTCACTCGTCTCCATTTGATATGAACTCATTCAGCTGCCTTTCACTTTTATCTTTAGCGTTCAGCTCCTCATTTTCTTTCTGCAACAGTGCTGAAAGCAAGGGAAACAAGTTCGAACACTGAACAAGGTGGCGGTGCAAATGATGGAGGAGGCGAATCAAGCCGTTGTATGCACGTCGACTGCATGCTTAACCGAGCACATTTTAATGCATTCAAGTTACAATAATTAAATTCTTGCAATGAATAAGGGTCAGCGAGTCTTCTTTTGCGATACGGCGCCATATGACCAATCAGTCGATGTAGAGGCTAAAATAGAGCAAAAATAGTGTCAGCCCGCCTCATGGGGAGCATAAAAATAGAGCAAACAGGTGAAAAGGCGTCCTACCAAAGCCAACACATGATGTCATTTCCCTACAAGACTACTGTGTCAGCCCGCCTGACTATCGAAAAAGTAAATGGCAGACCATGTACGATGGGTTTCTTGTGAAAGCAACCAGCTGCGCAAATTTTAAGTGTTGGATCTCACCTCGATAGATGCGAAGTTAAATCGACTTTAAATTTGGTGAAGCTTCAATTTTCAATAACTAATTAAGGATATTGAGTAAAGAATGGATAGATTTTAGCAACGCAAACAATCCGGAAAGAATACAACAAAAAAGCGAAGACAAAAACAAGAAAGACGATGAGCGGGATCAGCATGCGAAAAGAACAACATCTAATGTATGATGGGGAGTGAAACTACCGCAGTCGGCTGCCTAAAATGGACGCACCCTTCAGACGAAAATATGAGCGGGAGCTTATTGCAGATGCGACAATTCTAAACTGCAAGGATTACAGTATGATTCTTAGGTGGCACACTTTCACATGCAGATATTTTCGCGTCCGACAACGACCCAAGCTAGTACAGATCGCATAATAATACAGCTGAGAAACCACTTACCATACAGTAGCACAGATTGAAATTTAAAAAATGTGCAAAGGGCAGCCTCGTGCTTCCGAATACGTCGAGTACCACGTTCTTGTTATTCTAGTATTATTTGCAGGCAAAGTCTGTTAGGTTGCATTCCCCCATTTTAGAGAAGTTGCAGTCATATATCTTCCCATCTGTTGGGAATCTGCCGACAACGTTAGTTGTGAATTCCGTCCAAATGGTTTAATCTTGCCAACAAACATGATACCGGAGGTCCTCATCCGAAACATCACTGTGGAACATGTGCTCACTCAGCATTTACTTAACCTTATTCATTTTGGGTTACTCCTTGGGTGGTCTAATGTTTCCCAACTCACCTCGTCTGTGGAAGACTGGGTTACTGTCGTGAATGACCAGTCTCAGATTGACTTACTTCCGTAGCATGTGCAAGCATGTCTAAAGCAGTCCATATTAAAAGATTTCTTTCAAGAACTTGCAGCTTATGCTATCATTGAGTAATTACTGAAATACATTAAATTGTTTCTAACAGCTGAGACCTCACGAAAAACACGTCAGAGACATACTGTCAGAAGAACATAAGGAAGCGAGCAGCATGGTTCAACGGAGCGTGTTAGAGCCGTTCCTTTTTGTTGTATTTCCGATTCTCGCAACAAATTAGAGAGTGACTATGAATTGTTTGTTGGTAATTCCTAGATTTGCATACGATTCGTTGAGCACGCACCTGATTTTATTTGCAAGAAAAATGTTTTGATAACTCCAGTCATTTGTCGAAAACTGGCAATTGGGCGTTCCGAAGGGCAAATGTCGTGATTTACACATAAGTTTTTATTATGAGTGTCCCCAACTTAGTACTGAACAATGCATTTTGGTAGCAGCGAAATCGATATTCGTGATCTTTGTATCAACTTGTCGAAATTTTTACATCTGCAACACAACCGTTTGTTGCAGAATAACCTGTTACCCACATAACGACTGCTACGCTGCGATTTGTCCCTCTTATTTAACTTTATCAGAGCAACTCGCTGGAGAAGTATGGAAGTACTTTACACATTCAGCCTTGCGAAATGGAGATCATGATGTGCTAGATTGTGATCGTTGTCTGAAAATAGGTAGTTTGGAACTAAAGCAATGAATTATTTTTTGTGCTAATTTTGTGCTATAAGGCTGCAAACAGCTCATTAGATATAGCATTCCACGAACTGTTTCCCTTATTTCTTGCAGCATCGCTCCCAGCGCCACAGAAATGGGCACCTCTAGTCTTTTTCTTTTCGGATGCGGTGATCCACCTATCGTAGAAGATGGAAGCGACGACGATTTTCTTGCACCCCATTTATGGTCTTAATGCAACTGTGTTGCATAAACCGCCTTCTAGAGTGATGCTAATGTACAACAACAGACACTGCTTTGGAAAATCATTCTTAAAGGTTCAGAAATTGTATTAGTGGTCCCGTTAAGAAGAAGGGACTGCAGTCCATCACGGATCAATGGTGTTTTGTGGTCCAGGGACCGAGTCACTTTTGAGACTGCGGCAGTATCAACCGATAAGAAGAGAAATGTTCTGGAAGGTGACAGTCGAATGACACTTCATCGAAAATTCTCGAACAAGCCAGTTATCGCCTGCAAAAACTGAAAAAAAAAGATTTTTGATAACATACCGGATTTAATGGAACCATCGGTCATCATCATACCGTTTCACTCTTTTAGCGCTCCGTCCTCCTGTATAACGTATAGCTTGCCGTTTACATAAGTAGGATGACCTTTTACGACTGGGACAAATTAAATGTTTTTTTAGGTTTTCTGCAAATTTGCTTCTTTGAACAATATAATCACTGGAGCACTTGCCAGCGGAGATTTGCTGCCAAGCCTAAAAGATCGATCAAAGAAAGAGTTTCTTAGCAGCCAACCTCTGCAAGTAAACAGGGGGCATCACGATTTTGATATGGGTCTTTTGCCACGGGACATATCGACTCACTACGAAATTCCTAAAACAAAATAAACACAAACGTATGCCACCATACAGTCATAGTGATAAACAGCACTCAGCGTGTAACATGATCGCCTAATCGACGAGTTATAAAGAACATGTGATAACACCTAAGTTACCAAAACAGAAAGCAAAAAGTCGTTTGTATCATGTACGGTTGGTTTGCGGCCAGTCTCCTTAATCGGCAGTCGCTGTTGGCAGCTTAGCCAGCATAGTCTTTCCCTTGTCCTTCTGGCTTATTGGCTCTTTTTATTCTTTCAACTGCATTTGTCAGCCTTGCTTTCTATACGTTCAGTTCAACAGTCAGAAAGAAACGTTGACTTAGGGTTCAGATGCGTCGTCAGCTGACGAAGGACGATAATATGGATTATCGTCAAAGTGACGAATGGAGAGAGTGCTTCAGCTGCTGCAGAAACCGTGAAAAAGAGCATTCGGTGAAAGACGCGCAAAGGTGAACCAGAAGACGGATACTGTTATTCGCTCTCAGTGGATGTTTCCAACCGCATTTCGAAGCAGAACTGTTTGCTTAGCTTGCCCGTCGAAAAGGCAGCTCCGATCGTGAGCCATTCTACGAGGCATTCCTGAACTGCCAGTTCTTTGTCAAGCTTTTCGTGGGGTACGCAGCTGGACAGCACAAGCAGTGATTGAGCGCTTACCATTCCATCATAATGAAAAACTCACATCGCACTAAAAATCTGTGCACAGATGTAAATAAAAGCTTGTGGAATTAAGGGTAAGAGAATCCACATGATGTTCAACACACTAAATCAGTGAGGCTTGTCAAATGAAATTAATTATGGTGGCTCTCTTGTACCCAAAAATCATGTGCTTAAAACTTTGAAGGACTTTGCTTAAAAAGCATGTTTTGCGAATTAATTGACATTCAACGTTTTAAAACCACTTAGATACCTCAACGAATGAAAAGACATTTTTGAAGAGTTGATCGATGATTTCTTCACATTGGCCGGCATCTCTGTTATAGTGGGAGATTTTAAGCATGGCCATTGTTCCGCAAACGGTGTGGCACGCTCCGATGGTCTGCTTGAAGCGTTTTTTATTGAAGTTATTTGATCAGTCCAGTCACCTTGGGGATAACATATTCTACCTCGTGCACATAAACGACGCTACTCTCATAAGCGATGCAAGAATTAATGCCAGCTTTTAAGCAACAGCTGCATTTTGTTCGGGATAAGCGCCACTGTCTGGGATAAATTCCAATTCCATACCGAAATTCGCCCGGATGCGATTGGCCTGAAGCAATGAGAATAGTAACATATTAACATATGCTTAACATTTTTTAAAATATTTTTTGATCAACACATCTGGAGCATGATAAACGACCATAGCAGGGAGTCGTACCTCAGGTAAAACACCTGTAGAAAGTAACTCGTTATCAAATGAAAACCTTTCTTTACTTCCAGACAAAACGCCCTTTGGAAAATAGCATGTAAGCACAGCCACACGAGGTTTTCCAAAAAGTACAAGCACACGAAAACCCCATCTGCTTAGAATTAATGGAAACGACGAATCAAAAATGGCACCTCTGAGCCACGTTCCGAAATCAAAATGATATCATGGCTGGCAGTCCCACCCAGCAGTTCGAGTCAGGAATTCATCCACATTGGGACGTGTATTGAAGCACATATATGTTAGGGAGGACAGATGAGGACAGTCTTCGATGCAACGTACTCGCTGTGTTTCTGGCTTCTCTGAAAAGTTGGAAGGACAGTCATCAAAGCGATCAGTCATAACGACCTTCTTTTGGCACGGTCTCCATAGCACCATCTTCTATCTCACTGAAGCTATGGGAGTCGTCAAGATGGGAATGAGCTAGAGCAACCAACTATGTGATCCTTATAAATCAGAAATTATCACTAGTATCGGATCTAGCATCAGGCAACATTCTCTGCTACATTGTACAATTCTAGTCGAATAACACAAAAACTGCTAGTACTAAGTAGCTGTAACAAGAATAAAGAGTGGCATTATCTACCAATAGCAATACTTGATGCAGTGGAAAACAGCACAGGGATTAGTGATATATAATCCTGCATGTACAATGGTGGCTAGTATTGTAATAGAAATGAGTGGTATCGGTATGAAAAATTCTAGACTAAATAGTACTCAGTGCTGATGCTAATAATAAGCTTATCCTGCCGTTATTGGTATAAGTGCAAAATTGTAATGGAAAGCATTTCGCCAGCAAGCTTTGTGATTGTCATCTCCATCTCTAACCATATGTTCTGTAAGGCGAAGGGGAGGGACGGGATTTCAACCTTGTGCGAGTCACCTGACCTCATAGGTGTTCCCACCTCTGCTTTTCGTCACTCACGTTGGCATCGTTCACCAGTTTCTAATTTTCAATACACCCATGCATACCATTCGCCAAACGTCTCGCTTCTTTCAACATAATTTGACGCGTACACCAGGTGTTATTATAATTACATCCGACGCATTTCACTCACAATACAAGACAAAAACGTTGGAACTTGTAGCGCTTCATACCTCAATATAAACTCGTAATAACGCAATTTGCGACTCGGCTGCGTGTGACCACAACGGTTCGCTGCGCTGTTACAGCCAACGGCTGCTTTCCGTTGTTAAGGACAGGGAGAGACCATGCGCGTCCTGAGCGAGCGACGCGGTCCTGGTCACTCAGTAGTAGAATCATCGCAGTAAACCTGAAAATATATCGTAAGAAAGGAAGATCTGGAAAACGAGCTTAAGCATATTTTGAAGAGCATTATGAGCCCTATCAGAATCGTGCATAACCTGGGATAAAAACAGGGACTTTTCTATAGCATCAGTTTCTTATATGATGTGCCATTGACAAAATTTGCAACATCGCCGATACATCTGCGCTTCGAAACGCATGATGGAACACGATTTGGCAATAGATGCTAGGAACGTTTTGAAGAGCACTAGGAGCTGCATCAGAATAATTCGTAACCCGGGATAAAGGTAAGAACTTTCCTATAACACCAATTTCTTACATGATGTGCAAGTGATAGAATTTGCTGGTCGAAATAGATGAAACACAGAGATTAACATACGTTGACGTTGCTGATATATGCGGGCGATATGGGGAAGAAATTTCTCTTCGAACTATCGAAATCGCAGTACTGGTTCGAAGCTGCAGTCGGTGTCGTTCCTCAGCAGGCAAACATCTGTAATCTCCGACGTCGGTCTCCGTTGAAGAGGTGAAGCAGACATCTGTAATCTCATAAATAATATCGTCATGGAGAAAATACATTAGATAAGTTGGTACAATAGTTTTTGGATATGACCATGTAATGCGTCGAGTACAGATGGAATAATCATTTATGCTGACGTTTCGGCTCTTTGAGCCATAATCATAGCAAACCAAGCTGAAAATTCATCAAATAAAATACACTTTGTACGTTTCATAGACTTGGACGGGTTTCAAACAGGTGTGATATGAACGGTAGTGAGAAGGAGGGTTTAGTTTATTTAAAAAAAAAATAAAAATAAAAATAAACTAAACCCTCCTTCTCACTACCGTTCATATCACACCTGTTTGAAACCCGTCCAAGTCTATGAAACGTACAAAGTGTATTTTATTTGATGAATTTTCAGCTTGGTTTGCTATGATTATGGCTCAAAGAGCCGAAACGTCAGCATAAATGATTATTCCATCTGTACTCGACGCATTACATGGTCATATCCAAAAACTATTGTACCAATATATCTATCGATCATGCGTCTGCGAAACAACAGTGTTACTGCTCATATACATTAGATAAGTAGTGCAAGTTTTGTGTTACTTGAATTAAGAACATCAAAGAAGTAATTCGCTCTCGTTTTCAAATCTTCATGAGTTAGATGCTACTTCAGCTGAAAGCCTGTTGTGGAAGAAATCAGAGATGTTTGACGAAATGGCGAGGAAAAGAAGGAATATAGCATATCGAGCCAGATGCAGTTATTTCTCCGAAGGATCTTTGACAGACTCCCTACCTTGCAGTGTACACGTAGATGTTTAAGTCGAAGCACAGCGCTGCAGCCATCAAGTCAATGTCGTCTATCAAGCGCAGACTATCCGAACGTACAGCTCTAAATCCCGTTTCCATTGCAGCATTTCGTCTACACAGTTATACATGGTCATGACCATGAACCTCTATGAAATCTACTCATACTCATTTATGATCTCATCCACCGAATGCTGCAATATTGCTAAAAGACTACGAAGGTATTCGCTCTGTTTTGACGCATAGTTTAGGAATTCATACCTATCTGAAGAATGAATTATTTCGTAACATTCAAAACAATACATTTCCAGCCTCAACCTTCTTCGATATAGTGATAAAAACCGATCGGATGATGCCCTGTTCCCGTGATGCTATACGCGAGTGCTCCGAAAGACCGAAATGAATTGCACGCTATCTAATGCTAATGCCACCTTTCATTCTTAAAGGCATTTCTTGTGCGAAGTAAGAATGCCTGGAGCAATCCATAACATCCTAAAGGCACTGTGCAGAAATACGCTGTCCACCGACTTTCTGAATGCTTAGCAGTGCACGCAGTTGCTACGTTAACAAGCTTTCGATCAGATGTTAGTCGACCAAATTTATAGGATGCATTGTCGAATGTGCGAATTTTGTTTCTACAATCTGTCGCTCTTGGAACGTTTTACATGCGAGAAATTGCTTCCGCATGATACTAACCCGTAAAAACAATTACTATCACCTCTGGCTGCGACCCTTGCCCATTTTCCTGGCTTCTGATCGACTTGGGACGAATGTGAATTGGTGAGTGGCGGATGGGTACTCCGCACACGGAACAGGTGCGCCTTCCACACGTTATCCAGCCATTCTGGACTAGCTGGCTCGAAACGAATGCTCTTGGTGGCCTCTATCTTCTTTTCGATCTCCTGCACACCTTCATGCGAGCTGCGTTCTTTGGCTAGAGCTGTGCACTTCGAATGACAGCGTACATTGAAGGTCTCCTGCTTTGTAACCACTTGTGCTCGCCCCCCATATAAATTGCAATTTTTTCACTTGGGACCATGTCGCCTTCGGATCGCTTTTTTGTTCCTCAATCTTGACCGATCTGTGTCGGAAGGCAAGTACTGCATGCAGTCAAGGTATGGCAATGCAATTAACCATACGCTCAACGCATCGGTTGGCTTTTTCACCATCGGGGAATCTGCAGTGTCTATTATCGATACGCCTGAACAGGAAAGAAATGAAATGAGGAAAATCCAGAACTATCAAATTGAAGAATTCTTAACTGGTGCATATAACAATCGCATGAAAGATCCATCCATAAAGAGCCACAGCGAGTTTAATGTAATTTATGAATGATTTCGTCAAGTCATTAAATCGTCAAGAGTCGTTTCATGAATTCAGTTCTCCATCAAGAACTGCACCACCATACTTCTAAGCAGAAATATATCGGCGACGCTGCAAATTTTATAACGCGTCATATAATTGATGTTACAAATTTCAAGTTATAAATGACTCTGATACAGTTTTTATTGCTTTTTAAAATTTCATTCAGCTCGTTTTTCAAATCTTCTTCCTTACGATACCTTTCTAGATTAGATTTACTGCGATGCTTTATTTCTCAGTGACCACGACCGCGTCGCTCGCAAAGGACGCGCACGGTCTCTCTCCGTCTCTCTCGTGCGCGTGCATTGGTGACTAAGTGCACCGAGTCCTTTGCAGTTGCTTTCTTTAAAGAATCGGTCATACCGTGGCTATCTTATTGCGTATTGATGACGGGGTCGGCGCACTTAGCCAAAAAGAGACGGAGAGAGACCGCGCGCGTCTTCAGCGAGCGACGCGGCACTGGTCACTCTGAAAAAAATCGTCACAATAAATGTGAAAATATACAGTAAGGAAATGAGATTCGGACAACAGATTTCGACGCATTCGAAAGAGCACTAAAAGCTCTATCAGAATCAAGAATAATCTCGGACAAAAACAAGAACTTTTCTATTAGATCGATTTTTTATATGACGCGCAATTGAGGAAAATTGCATGGTCATCGATAAATCATGGCCTATACTGTATAAAGGAACAAGATTTGGGAAGAGTGACTAGGTACATTCGAAAGAGCATTAAAAGCTCTATCGGAATCAAAAATAATCTCGGACAAAAACAAGAACTTTTCTATAAGATCAATTTCTTATATGCAGTGCAACTGACATAAATTGCAGTGTCTCCTTATCCATTATCTCACGCGTTATAGTTGTGCATTTATGACATTGTTCTTAATGAAGAGCTCAGTTCATGACACGCCTTGACGATCTAATGAATTGACAAAATCATTGATAAATTACGTTAAACTCGTTGTGGCTCCTTATGGATGGATCTTTCATGCGATTGTTACATGCACCATTATGAATTCTTCAATTCGACAGTTATAGGTTTCCTTCGTTTCATTTCTTTCCTATATAGGCATACTGATAATGGCCATTGTAAGTTCGCTTGATGATAGAAAGGCCAACCGACGCATTCTGCATGTGGTTATTTGTATTGTCATCCGTTAATTGCATGCAACATAGGTAACTTGCACGTGTGGCAAGTACTTCTTCTAAACGTTATTCAGCCATTCTAGATTAGTGGTTCGAAACGAGTGTTCTTGATAGCCCCATCTTCTTCCTCATCTCCTCCACATCTGGCGAACTGGCTTTTTAGCTATAGCTGCGCACTTCAATGTTAGCAGTCGTTTCGCTACTTACATTGAAGGTTTTCTGCCTTGTAAGCACTTATGGTTCGCTGCCATGTAAATTTCAATTCTTCCAGTTGGGAGCATGTAGCCTTCGAATCGCTTTTCCCTTCTCAATCCTGACGGGTCTATGCCGGAAAGCAAGCGTTGCATGCAATCAGCGTATGGCAATGCAATTAACTACTGAACGCGTCGGTTGGATTTTCTGTCATCAAGCGAACTTACGTATCAGTATGCCTATATGGGAAAGAAATGAAATGAAGGAAATCCCGAAGTGTCGAATTGAAGAATTCTTAACTGGTGGATGCAACAATTGCATGAAAGATCCATTCATGAGGAGCCACAACGAGTTTAAGGTAATTTATGAATGATTTTATCAATTCATTAGATCGTCAAGGCGTGTCGTGAATTGAGTTCTTCATTAAGAACAATGTCATAAATGCACAACTATAACGCATGAGATAATGGATAAGGAGACACTGCAATTTATGTCAGTTGCACTGCATATAAGAAATTGATCTTATAGAAAAGTTCTTGTTTTTGTCCGAGATTATTTTTGATTCTGATAGAGCTTTTAGTGCTCTTTCGAATGTGTCGAAATCTGTTGTTCGAAGCTCCTTTTCTTATTATATATCTTCACATTTATTGCGACGATTTATTTCCGAGCGACCAGTGCCGCGTCGCTCGCTGAAGGCGCGCGCGGTCTCTCTCCATCTCTCTCTTGCGCCTGCGCTTGTGGCTAATGTTACCCTCACCATTGATGACAAGGTATCAGAGTGAGTGAGGGCGCCTTTATTTTGATGCCTGATTCGGTTTATGTAAAAGGTTTCGCCGTAAGCGTCTCCTAACTCTTGCAACCGGTATTTGAGCAAATGATGCAATTTTCATTTCAGATTATTTCAGTGGTAAAACGAAATCAGTTGTTCTAATAGAACATGAATGACGTTGAAGTATGACTTAGTCTGATTTCTCACTTGAATGATGTCTGCTTCGTGAAATTTTTGCAGCAGTTTACCCAAACCAAAACTCGTGTAATCACACTGTAGAGGCAGTGCAAGAACAAACCCCTTCTCAGGATCGATCAACGTTCACCTTCCACTGAGCATCGTTCGAGATCTGTTGTTGCCTGCAGTAGAACCTGGCCTGGGTTGCAAAAGAAAGACAAGTGGAAAGTGCTCATCTTATGGCAGTATGAAACTGCACCTTAAGTGTTATCGATTTTTGCTCAATCGGGGTCGTTCTTCACTGTGCTCGTTTTGTGTATGATGTGTGTGGCTGGTGATTCGTTTGAGTGTTTCTTTCATTTTCCGAGCAGTTGGTTCCACTCGTTTTTGGTTATCTGGTTTCTTATATGCCGCCTGACGCCATGGGCTCGTGGTCTAGGTGAATTCAATTCAGTGAAGCAACAGCCAGAACTCAGTTCTATATATTTGGTTCCATTAACCACCTTCTGGGTTTTTAAACGCATGGTTGTGTGCAATGTTGATCTTGCATATGCTTTCTTTCCCCGTATATATATTCTGCATGTAATTCCATGCTTTCTTTATTGTACGAATAAAGAATATTATTATATTTTACTCCTTTTTGTCTGGAGGGACCCAAGCTGCGGGAGTGGTTTACTCTTTGCTCATGGCTGCGATCTTGTTCTACCGAGTCCTGAATTAGTCTATGGCATGAAACTGGCGACGATACACGCCTTTCCTCTTCATCTGTCTGCCGTATTCATTTCTTTTCAATAATGTGTAAACCTTCTGCTGTTACAGTATTTGAAACTGTGCTGTGCAGAGAAATGGTTTAATTTAATTTCGGTTTGAAAAGTTTATAACGCACTTTTTGAATTCGTCCTTAAGAAGGATTCGGCACAAACTTCTATTTGCAGAATACATTTTCATGTACGGAGTTATCCTTTCGCATAACATGAAAATACGCAATTGATTTGTGCTGTTTACAGCAAATTGTTTTCTTTTGGATTTTGCGCATGTTTTCAGAAGCAAAATAATCTTGCTTAAGCACAACATGTTAAGAGATTTAAATCATGTTCGACTATTGTTTCATCTGGACTTCCGCAATGACGTCATTGGTAACTTTTTCAGGTGTAAGCAGGCCGTGCCTTATATACCTTAGCTAATATCTACCACCATTTCACTCTAGAGGACGCTGTTTATTGTCATCGTTACTTCCACGAAGACAAATCCTCGACATCTGGCGTCATTTTTGTTCCTTTTTCTTTAAGCAGGAGCTTAGAATCCCTGGGGCCTTGGTTGAGGGTCGAACTAGAGGCAAGATGTGAAGCTGTTAGGGGTGACTCCTACGATCAATGGCCGCATTGTGCATATTTCACTCGAGGAGTGAAAAATGTTTGTGCTAAGAACAGAACGGCGCGATTATACAGGAAAGTGTTGGAGGTGACATCAGAGAGAGGAAGTTCAAAAAAAAGAAGTAAGCAACTATCATTTAGAGCTGATTTTTGTTCGTAAGATGCATACAAGGACAGTACTCGAAAAATGAGATGCTGCGTTGCAGAAGAAAAGGGAACCATTTGGTCACGACGAACAACCTTCTATACGCTTCTTTCTTTAGATGGAAAAGGAAAGGTTCTCGCTACACAGGGATCCACGAACAGGAGAAAACAGCAACAGTTTTAGAAATCTAAGCGGCGAAAATTTTGCTTATTTCATTTACCCAACCTCTAAAAAATATCATCTGCCTCATTCTTTTTACTGTTTTCATCCTCTTTCAGCCGCTTTAGGTTATTTTCGGCCTACTTTGCCCACCACATCTTAAAAACGGTAACTGAAATCCAGGCGATGAATAAGGTGCTGATTCATAAATCTGCAAACTCATCCTTCTAGAAGAAGCTGAACGAGATCGGACTACGCTTGACCCTTCAAAAAGTGCAGCGTAACACGGCCATGAATTGCTGTATATGAAAATATAGAATGCTTTTTAACCCTAAACGTGAAGTGTTATGAGCTACAAAGTTGCCATTTGAAAGGAGGTAATATCGTCATCCGAAGACAATTTGTTTTAAGACCAATGAGGACCGTTTGTTTTCAGGTTTACTGCGATGAAGAGACACTTAACAAGGAAGCGGACAGGAGGTATTGGAAGCGGTGTTGTGAGTGAATTTGTTCTTTTTATAGAGTTGTTGGGGTAATTGAAACTCACTAGGGCAAGGAGGTTCATTGGAGAAGTGACGCTAATGGTAGTTGCAGTGGTAAGCGAAAGCGTTCTATCTGGAGGCTTTTATCCAGCTTTATTTTCAAGAATTGATCATGGGGCCAGGGAATTTTTGAAGAGCCCTGTCGGTTTCTCTTGAAGCAGCAATCTGTTACCACTACTACGAAATTATGCCAGTCATTCCCACTGTGCAAATCATTTTCAGGCATTACAGGGCGTGATAACACACTATATTTGTAGGTTTGTAAAAAAGAAAAAAAGAATTAATGATCGCTTCACGGCGAAGAATTCTCAGGAGAAAACAGTTGAAGCTGTAAAGGAATTGGTCAAAATCATCAGAGGTGGAAGGCTTTTTTCCTGGTTTTGATAATTCTTTGGCATCTAGCATCCTCCTCTTTTTCCTATGGCTCCACCACCACCAGTCTTTCACATCATTCCCCCTTTCCGTTAGAATCTTGACAGTTTTTTTGGACTGTCCTTGCGTTAGAGTGGTGCATTCACCTTAGACCTGTCGATTTGCGTCAAGATGAACTACCCAGGAGTACGAAGTGCTTATTCTAATCCGTCAAAACTTTCTTATTGTGACTGTCAATTGTTCCTCCTTCATTGTAGGCTGAATGTAGTGGGTGGTCTCTTGATGTTTTTTGCTCTTGTCAGCTTCCTGCACTGGGTCAGAACGCTGGAAGTAATGGTGCACTGTTGATGAGTCCTTTGAGAATGCGCGAATTGTTGCGGGAGGAGAGCGGAGCGCTTCGCCCAATGAGAGTGCTATAAGGCGATGAGAGAAAAGGAAGGAAAAAATTATGAGTTGTTGCATCCGCATCTGTAAGCCTCTGAGCCTAAATATTAATTAGTTCTCAAGATTGCAATGACGTATGTCAAGCTGTGAGTTTATGTGGAGAAAGAGCTGAGTGAAGAATTAGAGAATTATGCCGTCCACAATTTTCAAAAAACGAACTTGTTGGAAGATTTTAGGAGGTTCGTAGTTTGAAGGAAAAGAATAAAGATACGCTTATGAAGGTTTAGGGGCGTTTTATTTCTCGGTGATGTTTCTATGCGCTTATTTGATCTTGGAACTTGAAGATCATTGATAGCCCTTCAATTTAGTATTCATGTTTACAGCTTTAGCTTAAAACATTTCACCACCCCCTTAAAACATGACAGCTCCGCGATGTTAGCACCTTTCGGATGAATTGTAACGCATCTTTAGCTCCTTTCATTTACTCTAGGCTGCTCCCTTTTTCGAATGCTCGTTTTAGACTGCGTGACAAGCGAAATGAAACATAAACAAATCTGCACTTTCAGCTGATATCACTTCACATATACAAACCGCACAGACCAACATTTTCTCTTCATGTGGTAGTGTTATGATGAAAATGTTATTGCGTGCATTCTTTGCATCTCTGAGGTGGACGAAACAAGTACTTTCCTGCTGTGAGAACCAAAGCAACCATGTTGGAAGTGACTGTCGTAACTCATACAGGAGCTTCTGAACAGGTAGAGACTTCTATTTTCCGTAGTGAGGGAGCATAGCAGTTGAATAGAATGCACTTCTTACAGAGTTAAAATATAACAATACCGAGTGCGAATATATTCATAACATGAAAAATTTTGGGTGACGATGCAGAGGTTATTTGAGGAAAATGTTGTTCGGTGGAAGCTTCGATTACCAACTTGACCATTACATTTATGCAGCATAACATTAAACGCCAATAAATAACGTTGGACGGGCTATGCGAAAGGCTGGTGAAATCGCAGGGCAATCTTTAGCGCGCAGCAATAATATCTGACAAACATCGGGACACTTCGCTGGTCAGACATTATCCTCCCTCCTTCTCCGGAACTTTTCGACATCAGTAAATAAAACCTTTTTGTTTCTAGTTATGTTTACGTATGTGCTGAAAAATTGTATATTCTATCGCAGTTTGTCAAAACCTTTAGCAGTAGTTAGGTGGCAAATTATAACATGATATGACCTTCGAGGTTTTGAAGCAAGCAGAGTATACTTAGCATACTTCAAAAACCGTACTAAACAAGTAGCACTAGTTTGTGATGTCGGAGATTGCTTTTTTTCTAGTGATAGTCAAACATTGTTTCTACTTTTGTTTTTTTGGTCTTAACTCTCGGAGTTGATACCATGTTGCAATTCTTTTATTTATTTATTTATTTCACCGTCAACAGGTGGGAAAACATACAAAAGTTCGTCAGCATGAACAGCAAGAACGAGCAAAACGTTCGCAAAGCTAGAATTTCGTTGAAGAGACTTAATACATAAGAGTACAACAGCACATAGGTCAAAATCACTCAGCCGCAGCTTAAAAGCTGAATGAGTGGGTGCACTACCGATATCGGCGGAAAACAGATTCGAGGCGCATAACGCGTAATTGGAAATTGTGTAAAACATTGCTTGTGCTGCAACATCTTTCGGCAAGCTGAAACTGATGTTCATTTCGGCTACAGAAAGGGGCAAGCAAATATTTCCGACAACGGAATGTCGGAAAAGCTGAACTCATTTTCATAACAAAAATCAATGGAAAATTGAGCGTGCGATATTCCAATGACCCCAGGCGAAAGAATTTTAGCTGATATTGTAATCAGGCTTATATGCACCACGGAAAGTTTTGCGAAAACCATGCGGGGAAAAAACAAAAAAAAACCCAAGAAAACCAAACCGAACAGTGGGATTTTGCTTCAGCACCATGTGGATTACGCAGGTCTGCATCAAGGCTATGTTGCAGAGCTTCTTGATACGTTACGAATGTTTTCATTCATTCGAGACATGCCTCCATTTCACATCAGAGGTTTCCCTCATGCTTTTTGACTGCGTCCATATTATCTCGATATGATCTTTCAGGAGAAACTGTTGTTTCTCTAATGGCACATGTGCGTTGCGTTCCTTTTCAGCGTTTCTCATTCCAACACAATGCATCTTGCAGTTTCCTCGTGTTCTGTGACTTAATGGAGAATTTTTTTTTTTCAGCTTGTGACCGCAGGACTCGTGGTCCTAATATTCCTCAAAGAGATGACGAAAGCCGCGGGCACGGATTGGTTACAGCAAATCTCCCGCGGAGGGAGGGATTTTCAAGTCCCGCCTCCCCACGATGGGGCCCTCGCGGTCAGAAATTGATTATTCACCTGAATACGCTGGCTGCCGCGGGGGGGGGAGGGGAGGGATGGCGGTGAACTCCGAACTGGCAAAAAATTAAAAAGTAGCTGGCCAATGAAGAGTCAAAAGTTTTCACAGCAAAGAAAATTAAACCCTTTTTAATGAAAGTGTTGCCAATTGCACTGTGCTTCGTAATTTCACCGTTCCTTTTAGCTCTTCGCCGCATAATCGAGCAGAAAATTCTTTATTCTTCCTGCTCCTCTTGTTGGTGGGCGGAGCACTCGCAAGCCATTGCTTCTGGTCGAGATTGTCTCTTCGTCATCAATACTCACGATCCACGGAGCCCACTAAACTGGAAGTCGGAACAAGAAATCCGGTAAATCGATCTCAATTTTCGTGTTCATCTAATCCCAGCATGGTGTAAGAAAATGGTGGAGGGCCTATGTGGGAATTAACATGAAGTAGGCGTGGTCTGGACATGGTGAAAAAGCAGTCTACTTACGAATGTGTGCTATATTTCATTGTTTGTAAATCTCAAGGTTTGCAGTGTTAACAACATTCCAAAACAGAAGCATTTCAGGAAGAAGCGTAATAAAAGAATGTATGCGCGCTCGAAACGAATATGGGGAGAAGAAGGCGTATGTTTGAAGAGAATTGGGAAGATTGGGGAGCAGAGATAGGGAGGACAATGTTCGGGGATAATCTGTCCCCAGCTGTCAATTTGCTCTATCGTCCCAAATTTCTTGACGCGTTTCCGAGTTCGGCATGCCTCTGGCAAATACGCAGTCTACCGGATTCCTTATCCGCTAGTTCGTAGGAGGCTTGCACTCGAAATGGCCTTGTGAGTAAGAAAGCAAGAAATCTGCCGTTTTTCTCATTTTTAATCACACCTCCCATTCATAAGTACCTTTAGAGTACATGTCCGACGTTGGAAAGTAGTGGACTCTATCATGCCTAAGCTTAATAACGGAACAGTTGTGTTCATGGCGGGCGGCATATATACGTTATATATATATATATATATATATATATATATATATATATATATATATGTTCTGAGGCTGTTAGTTAGACGAAGCTGTCATCAGCTTCCTCTTTTATCCTAATACTTCAACAATTTATTGTAATATAAAGGTGAACTGTGTAATGAATACTTTTTAATCGTCTAATGTCGTTGAATAAATTATCTGATGCTGTTGCTTTTGTTTGAACTTGAGCCTGATAGGGTTGATGGAGGATATAGTTGAGAAGAATCAATCCAACATTGCCCATTGGCAGTCGTATTATAGTAGTAGCTCTGCGATTATCGTAAATTTACTGTTTTTATGTGGTGATTTTGTTCATGTGTTTTCACTTGCTTTCGTTTCATTGGCTAGTTTCTGCTCCATTTATTTTTGACATCTGACGTTTCGGTTGCTGAACTCTAAATCTTTAAATCTATACGAGCTGCGTTGTGTATGTTGATGGAAAATATTCTACCTAATTAAAAAACGCAGTATTTCCGGAAGATCGTCGGCACTGATGTTGATTCATTTTTCTTGCACCCACTTTTTTTGTATAAGTAGTAAGAACGGTATTAACTAACTTACTGTGAAACGCGAAAATTTCGGCTCTTTCGATTCCTGTTCCAGTCAAACCAAGTCTTATCATTTATGAATCATTGAACAAAACCATTTCTATGACGTTTGGGGCCATAGCCACGAACTTGTACTTTTTTAAGAAGTGGACATGGTAACGAGGAGAGGTTGCAGCTACGCATGGGCAATCGGCAAAGTTTCTTCTTCACCCCGCTCAAGTGAGGGGGAGAGTGCCGCAAGTTCCAGGGGTTTTTGTATGTGAACCACAATCAGCCGGTTAACGAACACCTGAAAAAAATTAAAAGTCTCAAGAATTTCGATGTTGAATCCCCCGGAAGTGTAAAAATTTCGGCTTCTTCGATCCTTTCTCCAGCCATACCAAGATTTGTCATTTCTGAGTCACTGAATAAAACTCTTTCTAGTAATTATACCGCTCAAGTCTCAACTTTGCGTTTTAGAAGGTGGTCAGTGGAAGCTTGCCATCTAATGAGTCGAAAGTAGCGGTAACTGATATAGACCAAGTCGCAATTTACCGCGAAAATGTAAGGCGCAGAACTTAATTTAAACTCGGAGCGGTGGAAGGGAGAGTAACGCCAATTGTGGTAGCTGGCTGCTTACGGATTATGATCGACGTTAGAGTGTAGAAATCCCGTTCACAGATAAGGATCAATTTTTCGAGTTCCATGGAGTGCCTCTTTCATCGGAATTAACTCCTCCCCGTCCCCCCCCCCTTCCGGTGCGTCGGGTTGAGGAAAGCCCATCATTTGTTCATTGAGGTCCCCTCGTTGATGACCCGTCCATCCGACACGATCCCTCAAGTGGTCTGTCCTAGCGGAAAGCTGCACCTTCGTCCCGTAACAACAGTTGGTTTTGCACCACCACAACAATGCTTTCGCCCCGAGCTCGTTATCAGTGTCCCATGCTCCCCCTTCGGTCATGGCATCCCAAACATATTGATTTGGTGGGCTTTCCCAGGAAGTTGCTCCCCGACTTTTCCCACGCTCCTTCGGGGTGCTAAAGAAATCTTCGTTCTCAAAAGCGAAAACTGTCCCACGCAGCGCATTAATGGATACGACGAATGAACACTGGCATGTAGCATATCCCTCACTGACGATTCCTCATGACTTTTTTTCAAATCACACCTTGCGTCATATTGTACGCAAAAGTAGCTTGCAATGTAACCTCCGAGGACCCAATGTACGAGCATGTTCCCTCATTGGAGCCACACAACTGCTCGTTAATGTGGTAGTGACTCTGGATAGTGAAGCTGCTTCATAAGTGCGGTGTTTTTGATCACAAAACTATCCCTAAGCGCTACCTTAAACAAAAGCGAGCTTAGGGTGGTCGACGTATTTTTGCTGCATGACATCTGCTGCACCCCTTCGACAAGCACTTCACTTAACGCCATCTCTCGAGGCGTATCTGTTGCCGTAGTCGTCTTGTACCACATGGCGCCGCGCTTGTGTTGACCCACCGCACGCGGCGCAGAATGCGAGCGGCCAGGCACGTGATCACCAACGGGGCGTGACGCAAGGCAATCGATGAGCTCAGTGTGTGGTGCGGTGTGCGCTCGCCATTCCGTGACTACCTCAGTGTTCGGCATCGTTGGTATCGGCCGTGTGCTGTGGTGTAGTTCCCGCCGACGCGTCCGCGTGCACAGTCGTTGAGGGCACGTAGCGTTCATTGGCCACCTCATAGCTGGTTGTTGCGTTCGTTCTTTCTCATATGTAGTAAAGGGTTGTATCGTTGTTGATGCAGTGAGCAGTTGATGGGCTTTCTGATTTGATGGAGGGTGTGGGAGGCGGTTATGGTATTGCGCTGGTATGTTGCTTTTGTGTTCATACCCGTAATTGCCATGACTGTTTCCCGCTCCTCAATTGTGCCGCTGACGTTGCTCAGTTCAGCTATGGAACGCACTGCTGAGCGTTCCACCCCATTAGCGAATTCACGTTCACGTCAGTACTTCGGTGAGATCGTTTGCTGCTTATGTAGCAAGGGTCGTTTGTGATATCAGTACCTTTTTTGAGCAAAGGATTCCCAGTTTAAGAGACAATGGATGCATTGCTTCAAGTGTTGCGCTGGACGACGAGGTGCTGAGTCGTATTATGTCACTTCAGCTTATTGCGACGCCCGCCAAACGTTATATCTGTGTCATCTTAACTCCGCAAGTTGCCAGTTTTTCCTGCAAAATTATGTTTTGCTTTCGCATACATTTTTTATGTGCGAACTTGTGTTCTAATGACAGTTATTGACCACATGTTATTTTTGAGAAGTTGTAAGCCGGAGGTTTGCAACGTTTTCTCTTCACAGCTTTAGCGTTGTTACGTTGTGCTGAAGCTGTAGCCATATTCTTTGAGCACATGTAATTTTTAAGCATCTGAAAGAGGACGACTCGACTCAGCACAGTAGGGGTTTTCTTGGCACAGGCGAAAATTTGCTTCAGCTCCTCAACGTGGGCACCCAAGAGAGTAGATTGCAAGGTGATAAGTGTTGAAGTTTTCGGAGTTCTTTTCGTTCATGGGTCGCTATCGCCTCGCTCATGCGCTATCGCCTTGGGTCTTCGCTCGTGCCTTCCATCTGCACCTTCCACTGTAGTCTTTTCTTGTCTGTTTCTTTTTGCCACAGAATCTTTAGTGCCGATAGCTTTGCACAATGTCGACACACTTGAGTTGTTTGTAAGGAGCGGAGATGGAGGATTGTTGTGCATGTAACGTGCTGTAAGAATGTTAGTAGGAATATTCGTTTGATTCGAAATTGACCAGTTTTGTCGGGCATTGTACGCTACTGGTATTCACACACACCCAGACGTTTAAGAGTTTTATGAGTGTGTGGACGAAGAAAGTTTAAGCCGTTGTTGTTGTTGTAATGAGACGTTCGTTCGAAATCCGATAAGATTTATCAAAGACCTGATTTGTATCGCAGCAGCGCAGTTTGTGCCCTTTTTGGGGAGGCATTTGCAGTGCAGATATATTCGAGACTATAGGACGATAACAGTTCTTTGGAGGCCGCGAACCTGTTCGACGACACTCGACTGCCTGCGCAATCTCATGTTGCAGCAGTATTCACGCCCACTGTGCGCATCTCCCTCATCAGAATGGGTTAACCTTAATTACTGGTCGTTCCTCTTGGTCATCCAGCTCGTGGATTCTAGACAATCTTTTGTAGCGTATGGCTTCAGAATATGTGTTGGTGGGTAGATAATGACGGGTTTCGTTGCCTGCCAAATATTGCTTCGAGTTTAACTTCAGACGTTGTGGTGATGCGTACGTAAGCGCAGCGAGGCGTTATCAGTGCGATGGCATTTTGCCAATAAAGGTGGAATAGCAAACTTGGGCACTGAACAAGCCAAACAATTGCTGTGCCGTCCGTGCTGGTTATCACGACTCGCGACGCTGATGATCTTTGTTTGCAGGTGCAAGTGTCATCCATTGCTCATTTAGACCCCTTACAGCATTACTGCGGGACCTTTGACGATTGTTTGCTCCGTGGTGCTCATATCCATCTCTCCTTTTCTCCCTCCTGAAGTGTGAGCGAGAGAGAGGGTGCGATACTAGAAAATTGGATGAGGAGAGATCGCAGGAATAGGGAAAAAGAGAAGAGCAGAGAAATGTAAGAATGGTCAAGATGACCGGCTTTGCTGTTTGCTGAGCAATTGCGGCCGTTAGGGTCTCGTTTAGGTCAGATTAGCTGTGCCGTGTGCTTGGTTTTGTGTAACCATTCGCACGCATTCACCATGGTAGCATGGTTCAGCTTGAATAATATATGTAGGGAGCCAAAAGAAAGTTCGAGTGACACACGCACGTTTCAAGATCATTGTGCGATGGGTGTGCGGTCGTCTGGAGCCGGGTGGCAGACTATCTGGGTATGTGCATATATATTCATACCCGTAAGTCTCCATCGAGTTCCGGCTGTCGGTTCGCCTACATGTGCCTTCAGTGGAGTGTATTGGATGTGTTTGGGGGCGGCGTTAGACGTATAGTAGCAACCTCAGCATTTCTTTTTGGCAGATGTTTCATGTACGAAATGTGATGCACTGCGGAGTTGTATGAGGAGCCATTATTAGATCGAGGGGGTAGATATGAATGGAGGAATGCTGGGAAGAGGTGAACTTGAAGTGACGATTTCTTCATGTTTTCCCCACTGGAAAATCTTGCTTGATAATAGCTGTCTGAGCACGCAATCTTCGCAGCGAACATATTTTTCTGTAACCAAAGAAACGAGTTGGGTCGAGCGTTGCCTTGACCCTTATTTCATGTTGTTATATATAGAATTATTAGTTATATCGCCAAACACGGTGCTTCGCTAAGTACCTGATACTCCTACCTGTATTACATGCCGCTGTCACCAATAAAGCCGATTAGCAGCGCCATCACTGCATTGTTCCACTTCTACTACTCCGTCTGGCACTTACCGGACAATACACATCCCTTAAATGCAATCAGCAATACTTCTGACCGTTACTGCTACTCGCTTAATACGTAGCATTTGCTGTCTTGCGTTGTTGCAGTGAACATTTTTAGCAGCTTTCTAGGCATTGCTTTTCCACAGTTACTGTTGTTTGCTACTCCACTCATTACAAGATGCTAATACTTAGAGCACTGAATACTCTCTACTGTTATCGGTGGGGCCAGTTGTTAACATTTTTCCATCGCTATTGCCGCTACTTCCATCACTATCACCGTTGTGCCATTAATATTAATAGTATTAGTGATCGGTAATTACGAGTCTGAGCGACAGTGGAAAGAACTGTGCTCAAGAATGATGAGCCGTCCTACCCACTAAGCAGTCCAAAGCACCGAAAAACCGGATTTCTTCATCGTTTCGCATCATTGTAGAGAAGGGAGAACAAAAGGCGAATTGTTATCAGCTTATCGGGGGATAGGGGTCTGACGATGTTAGAGGTTCCGGAATCTTCAGGATCGGAAATTTTGGAGAGTTTAAAGTGTTATTCGCTTTGTGCAATGACTGCTTTATGAGCGGGCTCTCCGTTCTCCCGTCAGTGAAGCAAGCGTTAAGGGCCGTGGAACGGCAACGTCCCTCCCCCCCCCTTGCGTTTGCAGCCTTGCCCAAGCTACTAAAGCGGAATAAGATAACCACATGCATGCAATGTGTAGGCATGCTATGAAGTGATCTAACTAGGTGTCATCTCCTCCCACTCGTTCCCTCCTCAGCGTTGGCCTGAAGTGATCATATGCCTTTGTATTCCACGCATGTCCTCTCTTGAACAAGTTCATCATGTCTTCGCTTCGTGAGCCCTCTTAAAACCTTTTGTCGAGTAAGATCCCTTCCCAGGAAGTTTTATTCGATGTGCCAGGTTATGAGTCCGTTTCAAAGGTTTTATAGTTTTCGAAAAAAACCACGCAGCCGAGTTAATATAAAAGTGGTTACCTGTTTCTCGAAACGCGCCTTCGGTGTAACTTTCCGTGGAGATGGAAATAATATGTCTGTTCCCATTGAGTAATAGCCTTCCTCCATCTGGGGTGGGAAGTGACGAGAGGGTTGTGGCTGTAGAGAGTTGTTAGAGCTACCGTTCGCGGAGTCATTGTCAAGCCATATAGTACTTTATACGTCTGCTGGAGAAATGCTGTTAAAAGATTTTGATCTTCTTGCACCCCATTTTTGTCACATTGCTGGGAGTGATATGGACCCGTCGCCCTATTTGGACGAAAACGTCCTGGTTCAGCTTAGCATAGCTGAACTTCGGTGACGATTGCTCACACCTGATGGGTTTTGTGTCGGCAACCATGTTGGTACGTCGTGGTATGCTGATGATATATTCATACCCGTAATGCCAACATGCATGCTTGCACTTCCCAGAAAATTCGGTTGATACTACCAAAGCTCGGTTTATACCACCATCCGTTTGATAACGTGCTAACGTGTTCATAGTGAACGCTGTCATGTGCTGGTGCGACCTTTGGCAGCCGAGGCAAAAGGTTTCCAGAAAGGCGCGTGTGAGCCATTATTATGATGCAGTTCAGGCGGTTTCCTTCGGGTGCGTAGGAGGCAGACATCGGTGAATGACTTGAATCCAGGTGCTAGAAGTGCTTCCGAGTATCATCTCGCTATTCAAACACGCTGCCGATCATAAAATATTGATAGTCAGTGCATTTATAATATTTCGCAATAAATTCTTTTGTTGTTATGGTTGGTGCAGAACTTTGTGATCCATTGCCACAGCGAGGTCACATTAGGGCTCCATCGAAGGGATCTAGAAGATGGGAAAGGACTTGGTTTCGGAAAGTGGTCGCAGGCAACTGTTGTGCCGGGAATCTGAACTACTTTGCAAACCCGCGTCAAGGGCTCATGGATCTTAGGAGTAGCTGAGATACATATCAACGCGAAATGCACTTCCTGGAGTTATTGACCTGTTGCATCCGGCATGTATTATTGCAGTGCCTGGAAGAAGTGAGTATGAAGAAGAACGCAAAGTTTCCGAAATCCCACTCTCTTTGACGCAAAACTTGTCAGTAGATGGATAAAGTGAGCTAAACTATGCTGCCCAAGTAGAAACCAAGGTCTGCTCATCAGTAAAGAAATGCCGCGGCCAGTGCAAAGTAGTCGAAGTAAAAAAGCAGCGCTGCGGGTAATAGTATTCAGTAGTTTTCCACACAGCCGCTCCCCATTAAAGTTTTTCGTCGAAATCGAAAGGGATCGACCCCACGCGCAGGTATGACTGGTATGCGCAAAAACAGCCAGGCTTGCAATGAGTACTGCACACGAAGTAGGGTCATTACCAGTTTTATCGCTCTACTGAGGAGTAGAAAAGGAAACAGGAGGCGCGTAGGGAAAAGCCAGTGTTAACATGGAAGCCAACTTCTGCGGATTCGCTCGGTGGGACGCGATTCTCTGCACTTCTGTCTTCTGAGCTTGCGAAAGAGGTCCAGGTAGCTGTGATATAGGCGAAGGGGACGGAGGGTATAACTGTAGCCTTTGGTCATCAGCACCAGCAATTCCACTCGTAAACAGAAAGGAACAGCAGTTTAGCAAATTGCCAAAGGCTACATCTTTGGCCAACGTTTCAGGAGTTCGTACAAAACTTCTGAGGTAGTAGATGGCATTCTGTGGAACCTATGCGATGCTTTCGAGTGGGTTTTTAGAATCCGTCCGAGAGGAACGATACTAGGTGTTTCCGACTTGCGGCTGATGTATGTACGCATTTTGTTGTGGTAAATGTAACATTGCAATATTGACTGGAGATTTTCTATTGAGATAAACAGTTTTGCGGGGTTGGATTTGACGAGACGAGGTGAACGGCCGATTTCGGTTAAAGTGAGCTGCGGCATGTAGTACGAGGTGGAGAACGGAGGTGTATGAGATGGTAAACGATGGACAATGAGGTTAGGTGTAAGGTGCAACGATAGTCTCACGTATGAATCATTGCAGTTTGGTGCTTTTTTGTGCTTGTGTTGATCAATGTTTTGTAGTTTAATAGGGCATTTTTGTGGGCAGAATTATATACGTTTCTCACTCAGTGAACTTGTTGCGTTCTCTTGTCGGCCTATGTCGAAACGACTACGCTGATGAGTGTACACGTTGGCTTTCTAGGCTACGTTTTACGAGGTTGCGGGACGTGGGAAGGAAGCTTCGGTTGCAAAAGGCCAGCAGAAAGGAAGCTCCGGTTGCAAAAGACCAGCAGAAAGGAAGCTCCGGTTGCAAAAGACCAGCAGAAAGGAAGCTCCGGTTGCAAAAGACCAGCAGAAAGGTAACTATCAAGATAATGGAGCAACCGTTAATGAGGTTAGATACTGAGTTAGATTACTCTTGGTGAACTCCTGAAGCAGCTAATTCCTGATCTCTACTTCCTCGGAGTAAAACCTCGGAGGTGAATGCATTCAGCATGCTGAAAAGGCGCAGACCGTGCAAGCATAGTTGGTTTATATCCCAAAGTTCCCTTCCCCATATACGCATTGCAACCTGAGCTTCTTGCTCCTATATGACAGCCTCGTAGAAGGTTGCCTCAACAATCAGCGTTTGCAGCCATTACCGTCACCTCTTTCTTCTCCCTTCCCGATGCCTCCCCCTTTTCCCACTTTCGTCCTTCCATAAGTCCCCTCATATTGACACACGTCCTTTGTTTCTGACAAGCAAGCCCATAAGTGTGACTTCCATGAGAAGAGGGAGGAAACTTCCCAAAAATTTACAGAAGGTATCAACTTTGAGCGAGAAGGAGACCTCATTTTTCAGTACTCGCATTCGCACATGCTATTCTCCATATTTTCATTGCTATATGCCCTTCTCTTTTTATTCCCTCCTCGAAAATGTGTGTTCTGGACGATGGGAATTATTATGAGATATGAGCCCCGCCGCTGTACCGCTTTGAAGTATCTTGCATAACTTTGATGCTTGTTGCAGAGTGGAAAGTGGGAGCGATGATTCTGTTACTGTGACATAATAACGGAGTGCACGGAGAAACATTTGTTCGCAACAAGGAACATAGGCTTTTTAGGACAACAGACCATTCACAGGACCCTTATGAAAATGAAGGTGCATTGGTAAGTTATTTGTAATTCTAGATCCGTCTACTCGTTTACTTCATTATTTTCTCCTTTTCTGCAGTACTTGGTCTTCAGTGAGGATTCCTACTTAGGTGTGAAAGAACATATATGAGATGTGAGAACCATTCATGCAAACAACTTCTACAACGCAGTGCTAAAGGGGAGCACTCTTAGTCGAAATAAAATTCCCAAATGGTCATGTCTTTGAACGCTTCTCGACATGGGTGATTATTAGACATGCTAAGCACAAATATTGTGCCTAGCATGTCTAATAATTATTTTCTCCTTTTCTGCAGTACTTGATCTTCAATGAGGATTCCTACTTAGGTCCCACTGCCTTAGAAAAGTCTCAATTGTCGACTTGCCCTTGGAGTATGATACTTGAAGTCGGGGACTGTGGATTATGGTGCAAGCAAGAACACTGGAAATTTCCATGCTGAGCTCGTTCAATAAACATTCTGAACATCTTCTGCTCAAAACGCAGAACAAGCGTAATGGTTCCAAGATAAGACCCAGTGAATACAAAGGCCCCTTACCTTGCCTTGCTTTTACCTGCCACTTTGCGCTCCCTGTTTTCCATCACTAGTCTCCACAGGCTGTGTTTGAACTCCTTCTGGTTGAGGAATGTAACGGGAAGTGCTACCCAGTGCTACCCACATCTGCTGCTACCCCAATCACTGTTTTCTCTGTATGTCACAGCTTTAGCATAATTTGAGCACGGTATGTAGGCTTGCCTTCGACTTTATCATGTAAGTCAAGCCACGGTAGGCACGCTATCTTAGGCTCGGCATGTGTTCGTTTTGGAAACCCATCGAATCTGAAGTGCTGCCGTTATTGTAGGGCTTGTCTCTATCTACCAATAGCTGCTTTTTCTGATACCTTCCTGAGAAAAGATCGCGTAATTCGTTTCATACAGCAGCTGCTGCTAAGTTTCAAAAGACATTTGCGCTAGACACGATGACACGTCTGCTTCGATACGGCTGCCAGTGAACCTTCGAAAACTGGTTGGTTACGAATGAAAAGAAATCGTTTTAGGGATGACACGACAGTGATTATGGTAATATTGTATTGTGTCCCAGCAAGCGAGCTGTGTCCGTTAAGCTCATCTTTTTGCTGCAAAAGTGATAACAATTGAAGGCAACAACGACTCCGGTGCTATGGAGGAAGTGCAGAGCTGTGGAAGATGGCAGCTCACATATTGCATCCCAGTTCTTCATGCCGTTATTGGACCTCTAGTACCTGCAGAGTACGCCCAACACTGTCACAAGAAGCAGAGCGTAACGGAAGAGGTTCAGCGCAGGGGCTGGCAGACTTCTAAAATGAGAACAAACTTTGGTACCAGCCGTTCTCGAGATAGAATCTCGGGTTTTATCAGCGCCTTTGAAATCCATGGGAATCGAACGTCTCTTCAGTGCGACAACAGCAACAGTGACTGATGGACAGGAGTATAGTCTCACCGACAACATATTGTCCGAGCTTCTTTTTCTCGAGCATTTCTTTGAGCAGGAAGAATCAGCGCTTCAAGCGGCAGAATCTGCCGTCCGAGCGTGCCGGAAATAACTCCTCTTTCCCCGAGCTTTTTCGACATCAGTGAATGGAACTATGCTATCCGTTGTGTTCTTCTCAAGGGAGCTGGTAAGCCGCATTCTGAGCTTTACCTGTAATTTATCGCGGTAAAGGAGAGCACACTTATGAATTTTCTAGGTAGTACGACATGACGTAATGCCTGTTGAGAAATTCTTGTGCCAGTAAAGTATAATGTAATATAAATCAAGAAAGTTTCAAGTCGGTAGAGTATATTATTGCACAATTAGCCGACAGTTGTGCCCTTTGTTATAGAATGGTACTATTTAGGAAGCTTCCGAAGTAGTAAACTATGATTTCTTGAAATTCTGGAGGAAGGGGAATATTGTACAATAGTTTAAGATCAAACTGAGTTAGCAGCACTGGTTCGCCAAGTTTCTACTGATTGCTATTTCTGTAATATTAGATCAAATGCTGTTCTTATAGTTGCTTGCTGTTTCTAATCCTTGTAATTGGAAACAAGTTGCACATCGTATGATCACACGGCTGCTCTGTCAGTTAGCAGCATTTTTTTTTTTTTTTTTTGAGGCCGAAGATGTTTCCATGCAGACAGAAGGAAAAGAGGACGGCACGTTATGGAACTCCGACAGCGATGCGTTCATACCGGAGTTGTTTTCATCCATTCGAAACGTACTTCTTAAGTGGCCTGACAGTGTTGTAAGCTTTCTTCATGTCAGGTTGATTGGCATATGCTAGACACCGTTTTTCTTTAGAAAGATCGACCGCCTATAATTCCGATAAAATTAAATGATTTTGCAAACGCAGACTTCTCTGTTCAACCGCAGTGTGTACTTATGCGTAAACCCAAATTTCGAAGAATTTCGACACACAGGACACTTCCTGTATAGACCTCTGATTTAGCGTATTTTTAATGTCGCTGTTGTCTTTGTGCTGATTATATTTGCATTTTCCCATCCTTCAGACTTTTCGCTGCTAATTTTGTGCACTAAAGAGAGTCCAATTCTGGCATGGTCTGATTTTTTCCCTCTACAATATTTTATTAGTAATTCCATCAAACCATAATGCTTTCTTTGATTGCACTTAAATGACTGCAGTGCCTTCATGAAGTGTCGATGATGAACTCTTCCTACTCCAGTATCTCTCGGTCCCTGCTAAGCATTCTGATTACGGCTATTGCATCCCGGTATCATCTCTTGCAATAAATTGTTTCTGTAATAAAACTTATGCGTCAAGTTTACGTTCAGTGTACCTTGTTGCCGAAGTATTGCTTCATGCAGCTTCCTCAAGTTCCTGCGACCTTACTGAGAATCCTTCCAACTAGGGAAGTCAAGGTCTGCGTTCTCGATATTCCTCACAGAGATGGGTAAGCCCAGGGGCCCTGTGACCCTCTCAAAGAGAGGCTTTTTTCAGAATTTTGCTGCGGAAGAGGACAATTCTTGGTGCGCGAGGTCCTACGTGATTCAAAATGAATGAGCCATCGTTATCCGGACACCTCCATGCAGGGGAGGGGAGCGGGAGGGGGAGGTGGAGATGTTTCTGAACATTCATCTACAAACACCTGCTATTTTTTTCTTGTTTTTATTGCTGTGCTGTGTTGATGCGGTATTAGATTTAATTGATGGTGCTCATTTTTCTGGCTATGTCTGATCTCCCCCATCTGCATTAGCTGAATAGAGGTACAGCCGCCTTCTGCGTATCGCGTTGGGGAAGCAGGTGCGAGGAGAAGAGGGGAGAGGACGGGTACAACTTGCTTGCGGCCGACGATGCTTTGTTTCATATTCTATCTGAGAAAGCTTTCAGATCTGCTTTTACAGTCTTTGTCCACATTTTTAAATGGTAAAATCAGCGCTGAATTTAAATCAGCGAAGGGCACAACGAATGTTTCTACCTAACTCTGTAATTCAGAAATTCTTTGTGATAGACCACCTTTAAATAGACGCACTGTATTTGACATCGTCTGCTTGCAGGCTCACAGATGGTAGCCAACAGTGATTTTCAGCGCCAAATTACAAACTCTGGTTCGCTCAGTAATCTCAAAAAACCCATTTTTCAGCCGTTGGAAGCAGCATAACAGCTGCAAGACTATCTGAGCTTTCATAGGCAGTAAGGAGCATGTAAGTATTGAGGAAAACAGCAACACATAACTGATCGCAGTAAAATTTTACGCTAATTTTTTAAAACACCTGCTCTCCCACCATTCATACCTATGTTACCATTATAATCTATAGCTCACGTTAAACAATAACCTATGACCAACTTATAACCTGGCATATGGCTGTTATCATTCAGTGTATAACTTCCAAATGCTACTACGACTACACGCTTGTAGCTATTCGATTGCCAAAGTATTCCTTAATTTTTCTTGTTGCACACACTTTCGTCTTGATTGAGTTATCGCTTCATCTCATATATGAAGAGCACTCTTCACTTGTTTACGAGCTCTACTTCTGTATGTTAACGAAGTACAAAGTGCTTCACTTCAAAGACCGCAGGCATGTCGTGAAGATGCGGAGAAGCGTTTGTTGTAATGTATGCAAATGCACGTACTTCGAAGTGGTCACTGTAAACCACCCCACTTATGGACATGATGTACTAACCCTATCAAATAATTTCACTGCTTTACAAACTTCAACCTTTACATCTGCGTTTTATTCTACCGTCACGAACTCCGTTATAGTTAACGGCTACATCAGTCTCACTCATATAGTGTACAAATAAGCTTCTTTGTCTTGTTTAACAGGTTATCATCGCGCCGCAGTAGCAACCAACATTGCAGAATTTAGTACTCTTAGCTTGAAGTGTTTGCGGTTGCAGTCGCTCTTAATGCCGATCGTGGCATTGGGACCTTCTTATTGCTCTTTCAAGCAGTACCGCATGCGGTTAAGTGATGCTGCTAGTGGCAGTAGTCAATAGTACTAGTAGTAGCAGAAATAGTAGTTGGCACTATGTAGCGTAGCTTTATACAGTATATTTACATATATAGCACCATTTATACAGTAAGCAGAAAACTGACATTGCAGTTTGACATTAGCCTCTAAGTTGACTGTTTGCATCACTTTTAAAGGCGACTCAAATGATGAAGGCTGCGGCTAGTGATGCTACTACATTGGATTTTTGAGCACCATTTATCACCCACAGTACTGCTGAAATCAACCATTCCCTCCTTTGAGGCTGGTTGTTACACTGTGCAAACTGCAACGCCATGATCCCGCTGGATTATACGGCCGCACCTCTGTTTATTGACACTTAAATCCATTTCCACATTGCCATGAGTTGACATTGATTTGACATTGACATTGACACTACTGTTGAGCACTGCTACATAGAGCTAAGTAACGTTGACGTTTGCGGTAACTGTAGTAATACTAATCGGTCGCCTTGGAATTAGTAGTGCTACTGGTGGTCGTAAGAAGTACTTTAATAACATCTTCGAGCTCATGCGCAGTCGGAGGACCACCAAAAGAGGGCCAGAAACGGGAGTTCGAAAAATTTCACCTCCACCCTCCCCCCCTTTGGCATGACCCTCCAACTCTCAGGAGTATCTTAATCCACTGTTCACCATTCTCACTTGCTGTTGCTCTTTGCACAACTCACATTACTTTCACGCTTCCACTACTAATCCTCTCGCTCCATTGTCGTACATTGACACATCCGTAGAGAACTTAAATTGTGCCGTTGAATCGTACAGTTTGTGTTATCTCTAACCACACTTTCTAACGAATTATTACGACACCAATATGCAACGAATGGAATTCCCAGCCATACCATGAACACTTCTTACGAGCATATTCTACTACCGAAGGGCACAACTTAGTCGCAGTTAAAATTCTTTAAAAAAAGTTCATCACAGCGATGGCCAACCAAGCCAACAATCGACATGTGAACGTGGGACAATAGAGGTTGAAATCAAATACAAGGTGCTTATTCCAAAAAAGGCGAGATTTGCATTCAGTTGCACGACGTGATAAAAAAGGACAGCACAACGAGTAAAGTGTAGCAGTTGAACTGATGATATTCAAAGGAAAGAACTGAGTTTTCCGTAAGTTGATTCTTGTCAGAGATCCGGGAAAAATCGCAGGTGTTTAGCTTGCAAGAAAACTTTGAGAGACTTTCATTTTGTAAGACTTCCTTAGATAACAATTTCAGCAGAAGGTGAACAACGCCTTTTGAGAAGCATTGTAGCACGTATTTTAAATCATCGGTTCTATATAGGCCAAAAAATCGCAAGCAGTCAGCGGCAGCAACATGCTCAGAACTTGGCATACTGCCCCATGGCGAACCACTAACGCTGACGAACGTCTTCGTGTCGTTACTCCCGTAACACTTAATTAACCTTGCTATCGATAGCGAGTTGGCTAAGGGACGGTATTGCCCAATACATGTGGGGTGCTTATTCCTTTCGATAGCTCATAATTTCTAACCATTGCCTTTATTATCTTCTGCGCCCTTTCATAGACTTTCTTGCATAGCAGGAAAATGATGGATTGTTGAAAAAGTCACGGGTAAATAACACGTCATCCAATGCAAGGGTTGGTGAGTGCAAAGCTGACACTTCACTACTCGCCGCAACCACCAACTGAAAGGTGTCGGTAGAGCCATCTGAATACGTGGATGCATGCTGAATTTGATCCCATCCGCAGTCGCAACTGGGATCGCACTTAGGCAGTTTCAACAAATATATGTTTTATGCGAATTCTTTAACAAGCACCAATAGGAATAGAACCATTTACAAGCTTCCGAATTTCGGTCATTCCATTTAATATTTCCAGTGCATCAGGTGTGAAAATCAAAACAGCCTGCGGATGAGGGCACTCACGGACGCAAAGATGGAGTACGACAAAAATACTTCTTCGTATTTTTCAATGAGTATATGATGTTGCTACAATCTTCCAAGCTTTGGAAGAAACTAAATATAATAGTCCCCCTCAGTTTCTTTATCCAAACGTAGAGATTTATAAGTCATGAGATCCCGGCAGAACGAAACCGGCACATAGTGAAAGTGAGACTTATCAAAATCGTTTCGGCTTTTTTTTGGGGGGGGGGGGATGTGGCATGCTTTTAAAAATGGCTTTGTGCCTCAATTACATATTCATGGCTCATGACAGGTGACCTGCACCTATGGCTCTTCATCGGCTGCGCAAATTATGATAGTTATGCTGTTTGGAGAAGCTTCGGCTGAGTGGTCAGCAATGGCCTATGTTCTTACGGATTGATCACAGTTCTACATTACATAAGGACCATGAGAGTTTAGGGCTAGTGGAAATGAGTTGGTCGTTATCGATGTTATTCTTTTGCTTCTTTGCAAATGTACTTAGTCGCTGTTCGGTTTCGGATATTCATTTCTGATATCGGATTGTTAACGTTCAGAATCACACCTAAGGAAACGAAATTAATGTCTAGAAATTAATATGTAGTCATCGGTTTATCTCAAAAGATTTACTTGCCCCACTTCTCGGATTATACGAATAACCGTGTCTCGGACCATAACCAATCAGTCTGTACTTAAAGGGGGAGGCGGAACGACTGATGGCAAGCATTACTGAGGTTGCCACCTTTCTCTCGAAGGGTATAATGTAGTGCGCGATGATGTGGCGTAAGAAGCCATTGACATTTGAGAGGGATAACGTCGGTGAGATCAATATCGCTCGCATCAGTAGATCACTGTTTCGTTTCTCCTCAGTGAGGGACTTTAAAAGTTCTTGAAGTCCTTGTTTTTGAAATACCGATTCATGTTTCGCTTTCAGAAACTGTAGTCTTCGATGCATTCTCAATAATTAGCAGTTACGCATGAACGGCTTACAAGATCTCACTGGGCTCTAAAACGCTTTGTATAACGTTCGTGGTACGTCGGTCAGTGATTATGTTTCCCTGAAGTTATTGATTCTACTCACCTTGAGGTCTCCATTGACTTTAGCGTCTTTTCTGAGGATCTATGTCTGCCGAAGCTGCATTAAAAAATAGCAGTGGCGGTTTCCTGTGCATATGCATGTGGGAGGCGCCGCTTAGGTTGAAGTCGTTGTCTTGAAGGCTGTAGATACAATTTTATCACTTTAGCATTTGTGCATTGCCGCATATGCAGAAGGAGAAACATCTGGCCTCATAGAAATTGTGTTCGCCTCTACGTTCTAAGGGTCAGCAGTACCATGAGATCAGGTCGACTTGTGTTTAAAAAAGCAGCGGGCGGTGGGCGGGGATGTACTATGACATTCAGAGTCTCGATCCAATGTGCTTGTATTTTCGATTTCGGAATCCAGCTTGAGATCACCGAATCAAATTTCTGTACATCGTTTCACTGTCGAATCCCACCATAAAAAGACGATATAACAAATTCACCTTTAGTTTGTTATACTTTCACAAAACGCATCGAGGAGAATTGTTTTTCTATTGGTTGGTTTTAGTAGGCGATCCGTAAAGTAATATTCTGTGCGCGTTGATCTCATTGCTATGGACGCACATGAGACAGAATCGTGGACGTGCTGACTCTGCTCTATACTTTTTTAGAATTCGGCGAATCGTCAAAAAAACGTTGCAAAATGTTCCATGTTTCCGTCTCACTCTTCAAATTTTACTGCTTACATTTTTTTGCTTGTAATAAGCGAATAGGAAACCGGAAAATTTCGGACAATTTTCTCACCCCGCCAAATTCAGATGTTGTCATGGAATAAAGTGAAGCAATGAAAGTCCCTACCAGTAAGGTTCTTACGATTTTTTCGTTGCACTGATCTCCAGAGCTAGAAACTTCAACAGTGAGCTTCATCCGACGACAAAAGTGACACCGCTGTTTAATCCATTGAAAAGGTTGCGTGGTATATGCCTTCCTCGAATCAGTACTTTCGCGCTTGTGCATCAGTCAGCTCATTCGTGTTGGTGTGTCTAACTTGATGTCATAGGTATATACTTCCTCGAATAGATAGCATTTTCGTGGGTCATTCCTTCTCGTTTCTTTTTTTAGTAATCCTAAAAGCTTTTTGTCGGGTGGAATTCCCTCGTTATGTGTACGGCATTTGGTTCACGTTAAAGGAGAGGCAGTTGGAGAACTAGGTGATGTGATCTTTTGGAGAATAAGAGGGACTACCGCTTCAAGCTTTGACCTTATCTAAGTTGGCCCGGGTTTCAGCCTTGGCGTGGACTTGGAAACTAGGCTCAGCTTTAGGCCTAAAATTGAGATTTGAGCTAGGCCGAAGGCACCGAAGTTAGAATTCAGGCGAAAACCTGAGCCTGAACTCAGGCTCAGGCTGGTTCTTAGGATCAGGCCTAAAGCTAACGGTTGGAACTTCGGGCTTAGGCCAGAGCTCGAGTTTAGGACGACGCTTACGCTTAAAACTTTTTGCTGCAGGCTTAAGCTTAAGCACAGGCCTTCAGTTCAGGACTTTGACTGGTGCTGGTATTCAGGTTCAGGACTTACTTGAGGGTCGGGCTTAAGTCTAGAGCTTGGCCTCAACCCTGAGCCTGCAGATATGCTGAGGCTTAAGAGGAATTCTATGGCCAAGTCTTGAGGTTTGTCTCAGCATTAGATTGAGAGCCGAGGGCTTAGACTCAAAATCCAGGCCTAGGTCGGAGTTGGGCTTGGGCCGACTCCATTTCTAGTTTTTTCTCAGGCAGAAGCATGCGCATAGGTCTTGTCTTAGTACTTTACCCAGGATGTTAGCTTGGGAGCCAGGCTGAAGCTTGGGCCCACGCGCAGGGTTTAGGCATGTGCTTGTTCATTGGCCTTCTGCCCCAGCCCAGGCTGAAGCTTTCAGCCTGCAGATTGGGTTGAGGTTAAGCTCAGTTCAGAGTACAAGGCTTGGACTGTGCTCTGGGCTCAGCCTTAGGCGTTGGGCTAGAGCGTAGGTTCGAGCTCGGGCTTATGCTTGAGTCTTGCGCTCAGATTGAGAGCTTCCGTTTAACATCAAACCTAGACTGAAGCTGAAGCCAGGGCTCACGGCCGGGAGCCTAGACTTAGCGCTCGAGCTTAGTCTTATGTTTCGGACTCAAGCCTAGTCACAGCTTGGCCTCGTGCCTAGGGTCTTAGCCCAGACATAGGGGCCTGGCTCAAGGCTGAGGCTCAGATTAAAGTGCAGGCTTAGGCTCTGGCTTTGGCTCAGGATCAAGCTTGGGCCTGTTCAGTCTTAGGATTTGAGCTTGGGCTCATGCTGAGGCTTAGGGCCTCGTGTTCGGCATTGATTGTGGTTCAGGCTTAGGCCATGGTTTGTTTAGACAAGGTAGGGATTTGTCTTGGACTTTCAGTGTTTGGATTATGTGCCCCTCCAGTATCGTTCGGATTATAGAGTATTCTGGTGAGGAAACAATGTTGACATGAAATATGTGTTGTTTAACAGGCGTACAAGGATGCGATTGTCTGGATTATGTATTGTATTTTACCATTGAACGACTGCGAAGGCTGTTTGGATTATAAGGTGTCTAACTCGGTAAAAAATGCTACGATTATTGAAGCCCATAGTGGTTTGGAATGACGTTACGTTTCGTGCGGTGAACGCGTCATCCGTTGATGAGTTCAAAACGTTTCTTCAGTTTTTTTTCGATGATTATTACTATACATTCGAAGTACAAGTGTGAACTTACTGTCACCTATACTGTAGCTGATGAGACAAAATTTATGCACTTATGTCCACTCTGATGATTTGTTTTCATTTGTTTTCAAGTATTGGTGATTGTCATCGTATGTGGGCGCTGTGGTCATATGTCTTCCTTTGCACCACAATATGCCTTATGTATCGTATGCACTTTGAGGCTTTTTAATATTTTTCATGTCAGTTTCTTTTAGGTACATTGTAGAATGCATGTCCGTTCTACTGGAGTTTCCGCTGACCTCAAGTATGCATGTGGACATTTGAAAGTGCTAAAAGTCTGCATGCGTTTCGCACTTGCGAGCTTTCCACTTTCCACCGGTCTATCCAATGGGAAACCAACACTTCGTGCAAGATTATGTGAGAGTTTGACCAGGTAAAATGTGAAGCCATTATTCCATACATTACATTTAATTTTTTGGTTTTAACCTTTGAAACTACTTGGTCAGATGAGCGCAATGCGACACCGCTTCCGCATGTATCATATCAGAAATGATGGCCACCCAGGTGAGCGCTCGTACACTTGGCACGTGGAAAATATGCGTGTTCGTGTGCTGGCGAGGTCGAGCTGGTTGGAGCCTTGTCATAATAAATATGCAAATTCTTTTGTTTAGACAATAAAGAAAAACTATGTCAGTTGATTGCTGACCCAGTGCGTGGACAAGAGGACAGATGGGCAGACGCTCGCACGTGAGCATGAAAAAAACCGGCATTGTTTTATGGGTGACATTGCCTGGAATGGAGCCCCGGCAGTTAATTTCCTTGATGTGCCGAAAACAGAGGTTTCCAGTTTCAAGACAAACTAGAGCTCTTTTATTAATAAACACAGAGAAGAATGCTTTCTTTATTTCACAGGCAAAAGGAGTAGTCTGGGAAATCCATTATGACAATCCGAAAAGGCTGTAATTAAGATAGCACTGGAAATTTTACGCTTCGTTTTCTTTCTTATCTTGTTGTGCTCTGTTGATTGTTATAAGCACGTAGGTAGACGATGCAATGCGCACACCTATGTCTTGTTTTAAGCAGATAAAAACACCAGCGACTGCTTCATGCTGAGGAAATGGTGCCGAAGAAAACCTCTGTTTATTGGTGTTTTTTTAGCGAACATAATAAGTACTGCTACTGCTAGTGTCACTGCGGAAGATTACGAAAGGCTGAGGCTAAGAAAGGTTACTTCTGCTAATGCTAGATGAAGTTAATTTTTAAAAGTTTTGGTTAGAATTCCCAACAATATTTATTTATTTAATTTTTTAACGTCTGCAAGTGGTACAGGGTGACGTGGATCGAGATGAATTTTACGAAAAGCAATGCGGGGGAAGCATTTCTTGACATTCTCTAGGAACCCGATATCAGAAATCAAATAAGGAAACCATATAGTGAGTGCATAACTGCAAAATGGGTTAGCAACAGGCTATAAAGGCATTTGGCTATTCTCATTATACCTGCGCTCTAAAGCGCCGAGAACGCTGTTGGCGATTTTCGATGACTTTTCGGCGGTAAAGGAACACTGCAATCTCTACTGGAGTTTAGAGCTGATAAGAAACCAAGGTCATGAACACTATCCATAGTAGAAAGGACATCAATTCCTAGTTCGAGAAAGCACTGAAAGTTGATCTGTATCGTATGAAATTTTTCATGAGAAACATTTAGCTGGCATAATTCCTACTAGTCCCTTTGCTGAATATGGAAGTCGTAGGCAGGATCATGCAGCGTACGATATATTTTGAAATCGTCAGCAGAGAGGTTAGTATTGTTCAAAATGTTATCGGAGACATCGTTAACGTATACGAGGAACAAAACAGGAACTAAGACATTTTCTTGTGCCACCCCTCTAGGGATTCGGTGCAGAACGAAACAGCTGCCTCAAATTCTTACTCGAAAACTTCGTCGACACAACGATGCTCTGATCCACTGTAGAAAAGAGCGGACGCCATATTTTTCCAACGTCAAGAGCAGCTTCTCACAAGAGACCAGATCAAAGGCTTTAGCATAATCCATGCACACAGTTTCGGTCTGAACTCTCATATTCAACGAGGACATCCAATCCCCTAAGCCCGAAATAAATTGCGACGTCGTGGAACAACGAGAGATGGAGCCGAGCTGGACAAGGTTCGGGAAGCTATTTCGCGTAAAATGACCGATCAGTGTATCTTTGGCGACTACTTCGAAAACCCTACAAGGAGGAAACCACTTGTCACGGGAGTTAACACTTGTCGCGAGAGTCCGCCCTGTTCAAGGAAAAACGCACGTATATTTATTTGTAGCGAACGCGTTGTTTTGAACGCGAAAGCATTTATGTTGCCAGGCGTTTACCATTGCTGAGTGGCTGATGCGAGAGAACTGTGAATTCCCTTTTCTCACGCGGAACCCACTCATTTTCTCCTGTACCCATCCTTGATGCGGAAGAGTGGACCTATCAGCAAGACGCTGCTCAGAGATGACATAGCCAGTTCTTCTACCAGACTTTCTTTTCTCATATAATTCGTCAAGAAAACGTGCATCTACCAGATTTCCTGTTGAGCATCTGATATTTGCATATCTTATTCTAAACAGTTCCTTGATTCGGTTTCGGAGTTGTGCGTTTCGGAGTTGATCATGCAACCCTGTAGTCGATGGCCCGGATCAAACTTTTCCGGCTGCAAAGTTTCGTTACTTCAACCGCTTCTTGGAAAAATCTCTTTAAATTGGCAGTTTTGTTAACCTTGTCCACTGTTCCACTCGTGGCTCAATGTGACAAAAGATATATCCTTTGTTACCAACGTTTCAATATCACAGAATTCGCAGAACTCAAATGATGATCATGCAAACAGTTGTAGGTTGTAGGTTATGCTGAGAAGGCCATATAGGGCTGCGAAAAGAATCCTATAAGGTGCAACCGGGGAGGGACTGACGCTATGCTAGCACAGCATAACTGGAGCGCATATTTTGAAGGCTCAACCAAGACTGACGAAACATATAGTCGCTTTTTAAGTTTTGTGCACAACGCAATTGAGGTTTGTAAACCGAAGAAAAAACCTCCCAGGTCACGCAATTGCACCACATCTCCAGCGCTTGGCCACAAAAAATATTTCTTATGCCTTGAGCGCCATAAGCCGGGTTCATTAGATGCTTTTCCTCAGTGCTCGGACAGCCGCCGAATGCAGTGCTTGGAACTTGCTGGGGACCGTGACAGACGTAATTTGTGGCAGAAAGGCTAAAGCACTATACAAATACGTTAAGAGTCAACTAACTAAAAACGAGCTACACGGGGCGCGCATTAAAAATAATCGTGATGACTCATTGGTCTCCGATAACCAGCTACAATGCAACATATTCACAGATTATTTCTGAAGTGTTTTTGTGGAAGGTAACGATGTGTTACCAGTTTTTCCTCCATGATGCAAAAAGCATCTGCATCTTTTTGACGTAAACGCTCGCTCACTTCTGCGAGCTATTCGTAAACTCAGCAACAACGTTTCGCTCGCATCAAACGGTATTCCATTATTGTTTCTAAAACGCACCGCAAAAGCAATTTCATGACCGCCTAGTATGATTTTCCTACGTTCGCTACCTTGTTCACATCTTCTTCTTGCTAAAAGTGTTCGTTCGTTTCAAATTTACCGAAGAAGCCACCCGCCACCTTAAGAGAAAGCTATCGCCCGATTAGTCTGGCTTCCTCCGTCTGTAAGATTTTCGAAGTAGTCGCCAAAGATACACTGATCGGTCATTTTACGCGAAATAGCTTCCCGAACCTTGTCCAGCTCGGCTCCATATCTCGTTGTTCCACGATGTCGCAATTTATTTCGGGCTTAGGGGATTGGATGTCCTCGTTGAATATGAGAGTTCAGACCGAAACTATGTGCATGGATTATGCTAAAGCCTTTGATCTGGTCTCTTGTGAGAAGCTGTTTACTCGTTTTTGATGCTCTACAACGCTTGATCTACTAGTGAAGTGATAAAGGTGACCAAAAATCAGTTACAGCCGCCTGAAATTCATTACATTCCACCAATTTTCAGCAACTTTAATGCGGCAACTCGTCCCGTCGGTTTAAATGAAAGCACAGAACAAAAAGAAGCAGAGTAGAAAGAAAAAGAAGCTATTACTTTTAAACAACGAACTGCTTGTCAATTTTTGGCGTAAACAAACTCAAGATCTCAGCAGATGGAGAGCGGCTAGGCGTCAAGTCACCGCGCTTCCCTAGTTTTATTCTGTCCCCCCACCGTACGACCCTAGTCCCCGCCACATTCGGAAATGTGGCCAACTTTGACTCATAACCATGTGAGGAGCTAGATCAGGTAAGGAACGGAGAGCCGCCCTTTATGGCCTTGGCCTGCGACCCGGTCTTACCTATCTCCACAGGGCCGCAGCCTAAGTCAGGTCGCGGTCGTAGCCTCGGCCAGATATAGCCACAAACTCTCAGTTGGCATATGTGTCAGCCTATGGTAGTTTCTCAATACGCCTCGCAGAACTTTTCTCGTCTTATAAATAGCGAAAACGAAGTTGCAATGATTAATTTGTTCTATCAATACACGTACCAGAGTTCTTTTTTTCAGACGGCATGAGTTGTGATAAGCGTGATGGCTTCAAACAGTGGCAAACGTTATGCACTAGTAAAAGTGCCTAGCTTGAATAAAACATCAACAGTCTAGGAATCCCATAATCTTGGAATGGAACCAAAATGCGATAGGTAGACAGCCACAATCGCAAGTGCATGAGAGAGACGGAGAGGGACCGCGTGCGTTCTCATCGAGCGACACGATACTGATCTCTCGGTAATAAAATGGTGAACTCAAGTGAAAAGATGTGACGAATATAGGGCAGTTCTGTGCATACGTCGTCGAGGTAGAATGGGTCGAAAACAGATGTAATACCGTTAAAAACATAAACAATATATACTATGTTTGCTGCTGAGTTCGCTGCATTTCTGTTATTTCTACTTCCAAACACTTCAACGTAACAGCCTAGAACTTTTTCGAAGAGAAAGTCCGTCACAACTTTGCACCCATTGAAGTAAGGTGTTTTGTATCAAAAAGGTCCTTTCCAGCATTATTCTTACATTATGGTACGGCTCATCTGACGCTGTTTTTTGATGGCCAAGCGCGATACAAAACCAACATGTGCTTGCAGAAAAAAACTATCCACATATCCATATCACAATCTTTGAAGCATTAAGATGTCCGACGCACTTCCAGGTGATTCCGGCTAGAAAGACTGCAGCCATGTCACCTAAACGCTTTGGAGACTGCCACGTAACATCTCTATTCTGCTTATCATTTTTCTTTTCATTGAACTGTATATAACCCACCTACAGCGTTTGTGCTGAGGAATGCTTACCGAATAGGCATAGTGATTTCTCGGTGAAAAACAATGCAGAATGAAGTTCATATTGTTACCTTCATTTGCATGTTCAATTGAGGCAAGTGAATGAAGAATTGTACCTTGAATGAATTTATTCGCATACGATGTAGCATAATTCATGAAGTCGCTCTAAAAGATGGCGAATGTTATGCCACAGAGAGACGCATTGCTAGAGATTGGATAAATAAAGGCGTATATTAATAAATTCGACGACTGTGATGCGTTATTATGTCAGGACATGGTTTCATTAGAAAAGTGGTTATTATGGCAACTCGATATATGTGCCGAGAAATGCTTTGTCTTGCATCTACATTTCTTGACTGAATGTCCTCTGCGTTCTTATGATCTCCATCTTCCTGCAAAGAAAGTGATGAAGGATCTAGGTGTTCATGTGAGTTCCGACCTTAGCTGGGATAATTATTGTGTTGTTTTGCGGACGGCTGCTCAAGCTGTTTTTTCCTGCATGTGCTCAGTTGTGGAACAAATTTCACCTAGAAATTTCATTACGACGTCATATGTGAAAAAATCATAAAAAGATGGTAAATAAAAACGAAGCTGATTAGGCTTTTAGTATAAAGGTGTCCATTAAATTTTATCATTAACACCTTCTCGGCCTTTTCAATTGAAAATCTGAGGGCTTAGGCTTAGGCAAGGAGGCTTAGGCTTAGGCTTAGCTTAGGCTTAGGCTTAGGCTTAGGCTTAGGCCTTAGGCTTAGGCTTAGGCTTAGGCTTAGGCTTAGGCTTAGGCTTAGGCTTAGGCTTAGGCTTAGGCTTAGGCTTAGGCTTAGGCTTAGGCTTAGGCTTAGGCTTAGGCTTAGGCTTAGGCTTAGGCTTAGGCTTAGGCTTAGGCTTAGGCTTAGGCTTAGGCTTAGGCTTAGGCTTAGGCTTAGGCTTAGGCTTAGGCTTAGGCTTAGGCTTAGGCTTAGGCTTAGGCTTAGGCTTAGGCTTAGGCTTAGGCTTAGGCTTAGGCTTAGGCTTAGGCTTAGGCTTAGGCTTAGGCTTAGGCTTAGGCTTAGGCTTAGGCTTAGGCTTAGGCTTAGGCTTAGGCTTAGGCTTAGGCTTAGGCTTAGGCTTAGGCTTAGGCTTAGGCTTAGGCTTAGGCTTAGGCTTAGGCTTAGGCTTAGGCTTAGGCTTAGGCTTAGGCTTAGGCTTAGGCTTAGGCTTAGGCTTAGGCTTAGGCTTAGGCTTAGGCTTAGGCTTAGGCTTAGGCTTAGGCTTAGGCTTAGGCTTAGGCTTAGGCTTAGGCTTAGGCTTAGGCTTAGGCTTAGGCTTAGGCTTAGGCTTAGGCTTAGGCTTAGGCTTAGGCTTAGGCTTAGGCTTAGGCTTAGGCTTAGGCTTAGGCTTAGGCTTAGGCTTAGGCTTAGGCTTAGGCTTAGGCTTAGGCTTAGGCTTAGGCTTAGGCTTAGGCTTAGGCTTAGGCTTAGGCTTAGGCTTAGGCTTAGGCTTAGGCTTAGGCTTAGGCTTAGGCTTAGGCTTAGGCTTAGGCTTAGGCTTAGGCTTAGGCTTAGGCTTAGGCTTAGGCTTAGGCTTAGGCTTAGGCTTAGGCTTAGGCTTAGGCTTAGGCTTAGGCTTAGGCTTAGGCTTAGGCTTAGGCTTAGGCTTAGGCTTAGGCTTAGGCTTAGGCTTAGGCTTAGGCTTAGGCTTAGGCTTAGGCTTAGGCTTAGGCTTAGGCTTAGGCTTAGGCTTAGGCTTAGGCTTAGGCTTAGGCTTAGGCTTAGGCTTAGGCTTAGGCTTAGGCTTAGGCTTAGGCTTAGGCTTAGGCTTAGGCTTAGGCTTAGGCTTAGGCTTAGGCTTAGGCTTAGGCTTAGGCTTAGGCTTAGGCTTAGGCTTAGGCTTAGGCTTAGGCTTAGGCTTAGGCTTAGGCTTAGGCTTAGGCTTAGGCTTAGGCTTAGGCTTAGGCTTAGGCTTAGGCTTAGGCTTAGGCTTAGGCTTAGGCTTAGGCTTAGGCTTAGGCTTAGGCTTAGGCTTAGGCTTAGGCTTAGGCTTAGGCTTAGGCTTAGGCTTAGGCTTAGGCTTAGGCTTAGGCTTAGGCTTAGGCTTAGGCTTAGGCTTAGGCTTAGGCTTAGGCTTAGGCTTAGGCTTAGGCTTAGGCTTAGGCTTAGGCTTAGGCTTAGGCTTAGGCTTAGGCTTAGGCTTAGGCTTAGGCTTAGGCTTAGGCTTAGGCTTAGGCTTAGGCTTAGGCTTAGGCTTAGGCTTAGGCTTAGGCTTAGGCTTAGGCTTAGGCTTAGGCTTAGGCTTAGGCTTAGGCTTAGGCTTAGGCTTAGGCTTAGGCTTAGGCTTAGGCTTAGGCTTAGGCTTAGGCTTAGGCTTAGGCTTAGGCTTAGGCTTAGGCTTAGGCTTAGGCTTAGGCTTAGGCTTAGGCTTAGGCTTAGGCTTAGGCTTAGGCTTAGGCTTAGGCTTAGGCTTAGGCTTAGGCTTAGGCTTAGGCTTAGGCTTAGGCTTAGGCTTAGGCTTAGGCTTAGGCTTAGGCTTAGGCTTAGGCTTAGGCTTAGGCTTAGGCTTAGGCTTAGGCTTAGGCTTAGGCTTAGGCTTAGGCTTAGGCTTAGGCTTAGGCTTAGGCTTAGGCTTAGGCTTAGGCTTAGGCTTAGGCTTAGGCTTAGGCTTAGGCTTAGGCTTAGGCTTAGGCTTAGGCTTAGGCTTAGGCTTAGGCTTAGGCTTAGGCTTAGGCTTAGGCTTAGGCTTAGGCTTAGGCTTAGGCTTAGGCTTAGGCTTAGGCTTAGGCTTAGGCTTAGGCTTAGGCTTAGGCTTAGGCTTAGGCTTAGGCTTAGGCTTAGGCTTAGGCTTAGGCTTAGGCTTAGGCTTAGGCTTAGGCTTAGGCTTAGGCTTAGGCTTAGGCTTAGGCTTAGGCTTAGGCTTAGGCTTAGGCTTAGGCTTAGGCTTAGGCTTAGGCTTAGGCTTAGGCTTAGGCTTAGGCTTAGGCTTAGGCTTAGGCTTAGGCTTAGGCTTAGGCTTAGGCTTAGGCTTAGGCTTAGGCTTAGGCTTAGGCTTAGGCTTAGGCTTAGGCTTAGGCTTAGGCTTAGGCTTAGGCTTAGGCTTAGGCTTAGGCTTAGGCTTAGGCTTAGGCTTAGGCTTAGGCTTAGGCTTAGGCTTAGGCTTAGGCTTAGGCTTAGGCTTAGGCTTAGGCTTAGGCTTAGGCTTAGGCTTAGGCTTAGGCTTAGGCTTAGGCTTAGGCTTAGGCTTAGGCTTAGGCTTAGGCTTAGGCTTAGGCTTAGGCTTAGGCTTAGGCTTAGGCTTAGGCTTAGGCTTAGGCTTAGGCTTAGGCTTAGGCTTAGGCTTAGGCTTAGGCTTAGGCTTAGGCTTAGGCTTAGGCTTAGGCTTAGGCTTAGGCTTAGGCTTAGGCTTAGGCTTAGGCTTAGGCTTAGGCTTAGGCTTAGGCTTAGGCTTAGGCTTAGGCTTAGGCTTAGGCTTAGGCTTAGGCTTAGGCTTAGGCTTAGGCTTAGGCTTAGGCTTAGGCTTAGGCTTAGGCTTAGGCTTAGGCTTAGGCTTAGGCTTAGGCTTAGGCTTAGGCTTAGGCTTAGGCTTAGGCTTAGGCTTAGGCTTAGGCTTAGGCTTAGGCTTAGGCTTAGGCTTAGGCTTAGGCTTAGGCTTAGGCTTAGGCTTAGGCTTAGGCTTAGGCTTAGGCTTAGGCTTAGGCTTAGGCTTAGGCTTAGGCTTAGGCTTAGGCTTAGGCTTAGGCTTAGGCTTAGGCTTAGGCTTAGGCTTAGGCTTAGGCTTAGGCTTAGGCTTAGGCTTAGGCTTAGGCTTAGGCTTAGGCTTAGGCTTAGGCTTAGGCTTAGGCTTAGGCTTAGGCTTAGGCTTAGGCTTAGGCTTAGGCTTAGGCTTAGGCTTAGGCTTAGGCTTAGGCTTAGGCTTAGGCTTAGGCTTAGGCTTAGGCTTAGGCTTAGGCTTAGGCTTAGGCTTAGGCTTAGGCTTAGGCTTAGGCTTAGGCTTAGGCTTAGGCTTAGGCTTAGGCTTAGGCTTAGGCTTAGGCTTAGGCTTAGGCTTAGGCTTAGGCTTAGGCTTAGGCTTAGGCTTAGGCTTAGGCTTAGGCTTAGGCTTAGGCTTAGGCTTAGGCTTAGGCTTAGGCTTAGGCTTAGGCTTAGGCTTAGGCTTAGGCTTAGGCTTAGGCTTAGGCTTAGGCTTAGGCTTAGGCTTAGGCTTAGGCTTAGGCTTAGGCTTAGGCTTAGGCTTAGGCTTAGGCTTAGGCTTAGGCTTAGGCTTAGGCTTAGGCTTAGGCTTAGGCTTAGGCTTAGGCTTAGGCTTAGGCTTAGGCTTAGGCTTAGGCTTAGGCTTAGGCTTAGGCTTAGGCTTAGGCTTAGGCTTAGGCTTAGGCTTAGGCTTAGGCTTAGGCTTAGGCTTAGGCTTAGGCTTAGGCTTAGGCTTAGGCTTAGGCTTAGGCTTAGGCTTAGGCTTAGGCTTAGGCTTAGGCTTAGGCTTAGGCTTAGGCTTAGGCTTAGGCTTAGGCTTAGGCTTAGGCTTAGGCTTAGGCTTAGGCTTAGGCTTAGGCTTAGGCTTAGGCTTAGGCTTAGGCTTAGGCTTAGGCTTAGGCTTAGGCTTAGGCTTAGGCTTAGGCTTAGGCTTAGGCTTAGGCTTAGGCTTAGGCTTAGGCTTAGGCTTAGGCTTAGGCTTAGGCTTAGGCTTAGGCTTAGGCTTAGGCTTAGGCTTAGGCTTAGGCTTAGGCTTAGGCTTAGGCTTAGGCTTAGGCTTAGGCTTAGGCTTAGGCTTAGGCTTAGGCTTAGGCTTAGGCTTAGGCTTAGGCTTAGGCTTAGGCTTAGGCTTAGGCTTAGGCTTAGGCTTAGGCTTAGGCTTAGGCTTAGGCTTAGGCTTAGGCTTAGGCTTAGGCTTAGGCTTAGGCTTAGGCTTAGGCTTAGGCTTAGGCTTAGGCTTAGGCTTAGGCTTAGGCTTAGGCTTAGGCTTAGGCTTAGGCTTAGGCTTAGGCTTAGGCTTAGGCTTAGGCTTAGGCTTAGGCTTAGGCTTAGGCTTAGGCTTAGGCTTAGGCTTAGGCTTAGGCTTAGGCTTAGGCTTAGGCTTAGGCTTAGGCTTAGGCTTAGGCTTAGGCTTAGGCTTAGGCTTAGGCTTAGGCTTAGGCTTAGGCTTAGGCTTAGGCTTAGGCTTAGGCTTAGGCTTAGGCTTAGGCTTAGGCTTAGGCTTAGGCTTAGGCTTAGGCTTAGGCTTAGGCTTAGGCTTAGGCTTAGGCTTAGGCTTAGGCTTAGGCTTAGGCTTAGGCTTAGGCTTAGGCTTAGGCTTAGGCTTAGGCTTAGGCTTAGGCTTAGGCTTAGGCTTAGGCTTAGGCTTAGGCTTAGGCTTAGGCTTAGGCTTAGGCTTAGGCTTAGGCTTAGGCTTAGGCTTAGGCTTAGGCTTAGGCTTAGGCTTAGGCTTAGGCTTAGGCTTAGGCTTAGGCTTAGGCTTAGGCTTAGGCTTAGGCTTAGGCTTAGGCTTAGGCTTAGGCTTAGGCTTAGGCTTAGGCTTAGGCTTAGGCTTAGGCTTAGGCTTAGGCTTAGGCTTAGGCTTAGGCTTAGGCTTAGGCTTAGGCTTAGGCTTAGGCTTAGGCTTAGGCTTAGGCTTAGGCTTAGGCTTAGGCTTAGGCTTAGGCTTAGGCTTAGGCTTAGGCTTAGGCTTAGGCTTAGGCTTAGGCTTAGGCTTAGGCTTAGGCTTAGGCTTAGGCTTAGGCTTAGGCTTAGGCTTAGGCTTAGGCTTAGGCTTAGGCTTAGGCTTAGGCTTAGGCTTAGGCTTAGGCTTAGGCTTAGGCTTAGGCTTAGGCTTAGGCTTAGGCTTAGGCTTAGGCTTAGGCTTAGGCTTAGGCTTAGGCTTAGGCTTAGGCTTAGGCTTAGGCTTAGGCTTAGGCTTAGGCTTAGGCTTAGGCTTAGGCTTAGGCTTAGGCTTAGGCTTAGGCTTAGGCTTAGGCTTAGGCTTAGGCTTAGGCTTAGGCTTAGGCTTAGGCTTAGGCTTAGGCTTAGGCTTAGGCTTAGGCTTAGGCTTAGGCTTAGGCTTAGGCTTAGGCTTAGGCTTAGGCTTAGGCTTAGGCTTAGGCTTAGGCTTAGGCTTAGGCTTGGGCTTAGGCTTAGGCTTAGGCTTAGGCTTAGGCTTAGGCTTAGGCTTAGGCTTAGGCTTAGGCTTAGGCTTAGGCTTAGGCTTAGGCTTAGGCTTAGGCTTAGGCTTAGGCTTAGGCTTAGGCTTAGGCTTAGGCTTAGGCTTAGGCTTAGGCTTAGGCTTAGGCTTAGGCTTAGGCTTAGGCTTAGGCTTAGGCTTAGGCTTAGGCTTAGGC